>CM077663.1:347343891-348589516 GCA_039707655.1 Elymus sibiricus
TTTGCAAGGCCAGCGGCTGGCAAGACGAGTCGGCTGCAACAACGCCGGTTGCTATGATGAGAGATTGTAGCAAAGGTGGTCGACGATGAATCGGCTGCTGCGATGGGGATGCAACAGCGGTGACGGTAGTGGTGGCTAACGGCGAGTCGGCTGCAGCAACGCCGGCTGCTGCGATAAGGGGTTGCCGCAGTGGTCGTCAGTGTCGGTGAGCGGGCTGGAGCGACGAGGCGCATAGGGATAGATGAGGAATGACAAGTGTGTGAGGCGGATGGCACAGTGTAGCTTTTGAGAGAATTTGTATCCCGTTGCAACGCGAAGTGAACTAAAAACACAGGACATCATTAAGAGATGAGACAAAGTAGAAGATCCCCATATGCATCTCCATATAGCATCTCTCATTTCACTTGAACACAACACAATCCCTGTGATAGATTTCTTCACATCTTCACAAGCGCTTCATTTTGCGCAGTGTTGCCATATTCTTCTTCATTTCGTATTACCATGTTTGCAAACAAAATGAAAATTAATTGTGATTCTCATAGTACATTTTTAGAAAGAAAAAAAGAAGAGACATACCCCAACTTAGCAGAGAGAGATAATTGTCATCACTGTCTCAAATCTATATATATATATATATATATATATATATATATATATATATATATATATATATATATAGGACACCTCTTCTGTACTCCTGGGAGTATGTACTCCCACATTCAAATATACCTCTTAAATAAGCATATTATACCTCTTTATCATTCTCAATATACCTTGTTAATTATTTTAATATACCTCAATGCAAGTTTTGCGAAAAAATATCGTCGAAACCCTTTTTTTATGCAGTATACCTTTTTTACGTACAAAAAATGCAGTTTACTTCTAAATAAAATATAATATGTGGTTTAAAATATATTTTTTAATGAAACTCATTTTGGGGCATCTAGTAATTGTTAATGAAGTATATTAAAAATGATAAAGAGGTATAAACAATTCATTTATGTGGTATATGATGCGCAGGAGTACGTACTCCCAGGAGTATATAGTAATATAATATGGTAAGATGGATGGACGAAAAACGGACGAAATTATGGTGGTAAGAAGCGCTTCTCCCTTTATTAGTATATATATATATATATATATATAATAATATATATATATATATATATATATATATATATATATATCTTACCATATTATATTTTTGATTTTTCTTACGTCGGTCATTTGCTTTGCCATCCTTGAAACGCCAAAAGAAAAAAATTGCGAACCCCAAGATTCGAACCAAGGTTGCTCAGAGATAGGCCTAGCGCCGCTAGCCAATTCGGCCAGCTTGCCTTGCATGTTAATTGGAAGAAACTTAATTTATTAAACTTAATTTATTTGAACATTTATTCTCTCCAACACATGGGCCGAGCTGGGCCACTTCAAGGACGCAGCGAACCAAACAGGCTTATTTGTTGCCAGCTAATTAGTCCCACCTCGCCCTTTTCAATTTAATTCCACTGATTTATATAGGTCTATGAGTTGTATGATAATCAACAAGGAGCCTCGAGGATTAACTAAGGAAGGATGAGATGTGGGTCGGCGTTGTGGCTGCACGATACACGAAAATAGAGGGGCATGAGAAAAATAAAAGAAGGAAGGAGTCGCTGCTGCTAATTGCATGAGAAATAAGGAATGAATGAGAAAGGAAAGAGAGAGAAAGGAAACACTAATTGCATGAGAATTAAGAAGGAATGAGAAAGGAAATATATGCTAATTGCATATAAAAGAAGGAAGGAGTCGCTGCTGAGAAAGGAAAGAGAGAGAAAGGAAACACTATTTGCATGAGAATTAAGAAGGAATGAGAAAAGAAAGAAAGAGAAAGGAAATATATATGCTAATTGCATATAAAAGAAGGAAGGAGTCGCTGCTCCTAATTGCACGAGAAATAAAGAATGAAGGAGAAAGAGAGAGAAAGGAAAAAAATACACTAATTGCATGAGAAGGAAGGAGAAATGATAGAAAGAGAGATCGATTGTTTACACGCACATGGATGTGTAACATGCGAGCATCCAACCGGCCGGATCGATATAGCTTTGCTAGCTTATATTCATTGGCTACGACACATATATTCAGTCTCTATCGCCCAACGGGGCCATAGTTGCCTATCGCACGTAGATCTGATGCGGCTGGGGTGCATCTTTTGCATCTCATTATCCCAACTCATTAACGTAAAAAGATAACAATTTTGATTGGTGTATTTTTTGTTACCTTTGCATCCAGTCATCCATATATTTACAATGCCTATGTGACTAAAGTTCGATAGTGACCCAATGGCATCCATGACCTATCGACAAGGTGATCTAAATGACTTAAATGGCAGTGGATTGACTACCGCTACAGTATGATCATGGCGAGCTCAATATGGCCGTCTTTTTGCTATATACTCCAGATCAACGAGGAGGACCTCACGATTCCCGCCACATGCCGCCATACGCAAGCCCGCCACGCTAAACCCGCTAGCACCGGTCACCAACACACGAAGAAGAGGACTCATTTTTCACCATTTACTCTGTAGCGACGCACCCGCGTTGTGCCAAAGTATGATGAAAAGCACATCGTCCTGGGATTGATCACGTTCGTCATGAATAGATGGACAATATGAGACCCATTAGCGATGGCGATGAAAAGGAGAAATGGCAACAAAATTGAATTGGTAGCTAGGAGGGTGCAAGGATTTTGTTTCTCCCGTTGCAACGCACGGGCACATTTCCTAGTAAAAGAAAAAACAAGTAAAAACTGACAAATAAAACCAAAAAAGCTGAAAGACAACAATGAAGCAGAGAAAGAAACAAAGAAAATGAACACATAAAGAATAACAGAAAAAAAAGGTATAACGAACAAGAAAAAAAGGAAGAAAACCGGTGAAGAAATAGAAACAAAAGAAAAACCATAGGAAAAAAGAAAAATAAAATAAAATAAGAAAATTCGATCCCAAAGCAATGAAAATCAGACAAAAACACAGAAAAAACACAGCCCAAACAGTGGAAAAACGGAAAGAAAGAAACACACGGAAAAAAAACGCAGTCTAAACACTGAAAAACAGCTAGGCCGGTCCAGGGGAGCGAGCTACCATCTCGCTTTGAGCGAGATATATACCTACCGCGCTGTAAACCATCGCACCCAACTCGACCTTGGGTTCGGCCCATTCATTTCTTTTCTCTCTTTCGCAACCGCATTTTTTTCTTCAATTCCGCAACACACACTCGCTCTGGAAATGGGCCAGCCGGACGCTGCTTTGTTTTTTCCTAAACATCCCAGCCGATTTTAAAGCTTCCGGCCGTTATGGGAAGTTCTAGAAGCTTCTGGCATTTATTTTAAATTTTCTCTCTGTTTTTTTTTTCATTTTTCTTATTTGTTATTTCACGAACATTGTTTTTCAAATGTATGAAATTTTTTCAATTTGGTGAACTTTTTCAAATACATGAACTTTTTCAAAATCTGTGAAATTTTCTCAATTTTTTTTTCAAATACTTGAACTTTCTCAAAATCTATGAAATTTGTCGAATCCGTTAGCTTTTCCAATATTTTTTCAAAATCTATTTTTTGAGCGGACATGTCTTGCTTTACACAAGACAATAGCTTGGCTCGTCTATAGGAGCCGGTAGAGGGCCGACCCAGTGATCACACGATTCTGCCACACTGATGTGGAACACATTTTCTACTTTCGTTGATATTCTGAAAAAAATACTTAATACATATATTATGAAAAATAATTTAGTTCTTTGAATTTTTCATCACCCATTCAAAAAATCCTTCGCTCAACTTCTGGAAAATGTTTTTACAATTAAAGAAATGTGTGTTATACAATGTAAAAGAGTGTCATTCAAAAAATATACCTGATATTTTTAATAGTGTTATACAATGTAAAAAGTATCATTCAAAAATATACCATTCACAAAAAATATCATTCAAAAAATATACCTGATATTTTTAATAGTGTTATACAATGTAAAAAAGTATCATTCAAAAATATACCATTCACAAAAAATGTATGTTACATTTTAAAAATGTTCATGCGTTTCAAAAATATGGTTGTGACATTTTAGAAAAAATATTATACAATGTAATTTTTTTAGCATAGTTTAAAACATGTTTTGTATCATATAAAAAAAATGTTTAAACGTGTATTTTAATATTTTTAACAGATATTCAATAAATTGTTCAAAATGTGTATTTGGAAAAACTTAATTATGTATTTGATAAGTGTTAAACGTATATATAAAAGTTTAGATGTATACAGGAAATTGATTGTCATGTATTTGAAAATTAGTAAAGGTGTATGAAATTGTTCCTGATTACACGAAAAATGTATAGTGTGTATGAGAAAATAGACAAATGTCGAAAAGAAGAGAAAGGAAAATTATAGGAAAATAAATACATCGATGAATATTGAAGAAAGGAACGAAGGAAACTGAAAAAAAAGGAAATCCATAGAAAATCAAGGAAACCCAAACAAAACATGAAGAAAATTGATGAAAAACAGTGAAAAAAAACCAATAAGAAAACCACACAAAAAACTCACATGCAACTATAGTGTTGGGCCGACCAAGGAGCGCTGCCGTGGAGGCGAGACCTATCACGACTCGCAATGGGTGAGAATAGCATTTCTGCCCATAAGTGTACTAGTAAAAAGCACGTGCCATACACCTAAAGAATCCAAGGAATGTAAACTGATACAAAAGTTGGATGGTCCCATTCTCTTGAATAACTCTTTCTTGGTTACATATCGACTGAAAGAAATCGTCTCCAATATCATGACAATTCTTGGCCTGCTAGGTTATAGTGACAATGGACCGCATCATGATACGGTACAAATTCAACAGAATGTGTGTATATCTCAAAGAACTGTAATAGCTCGAATTACTGTCACTTGTCGATCAAATTGTGTTCGCTTCTCGATTAACTCACTATGACCTTCTCTTTGCAATTATGGTGACTATAATAATTGCTACTTTCTTGCTTTTTAGTTGCATGTTAGATTAAGATGTAATTCAGAAACACAGGCACCGTAAAAATGTCCAAAATAAACAGTACAAAACTACTTTGAAAGACTGGATAGGAAAAGACTTCAAGAACTATGGTTGAAAAAATATTGTAGTTGTGTAAGATAACTAATATAAAAATTACTTGTAAAAAAGTTCACGCATGCATAGTCCATGCTTTCCTGCATTCTTGCTTATTATATTTTACAAATGAATTTACCATTGTGGGTAGTTCCTATTGTTCTAGAATCAATTTGCATTTTAGTAGACAAAAACAACACACTAAACTGCTTACGGTATTATCACTGAATATAAAACAGTAAGAGAAAATATACACTCACAAGCAACATAGATTATGGAGGCGATCAATTAAAATTACAAAGGCAAGCCCACAGTAAATGGAAATGGAATACACTCGCAAGTAACCTAATTAGTTATAAATTACAATGGCAGGCAACTTAAAAAAAGAAGAAACACAACTAACCTGGAAATAGCTGGCTAGAATTATTGCTGCCAATGCACGCTGGAGGAGCAGGGTTATGTTGCCTGCCTTTGTAAGTTGAGATGGGCATGCAACTCGGAATTAAGAATTCCTTAATGAAGAAATCACATTAGCACATTCATCAGGAAAAAAAAACTGATAAGAAGATTACATAAGTAAACCAGGTCAATTACAGTGAAAATCACTATAGATTACAATAGTAAACCAGTGAAAAATAATTGTATAATTACATTTAAATTGCAATGCTAAACCACTGGAAATACATGAATAGGAAAGATGAGAATACAATGCGTTTCACACCAAGGTAGATGCAAACGACATGAAAACAAAAAAAAATACAGGAAAAGCAAGATGTAATTTACACTAAAAGGCAACAAAGATTACATTGCAAATCAACTTAAATTACATTGCAAATCAACTAAAAACCAATGAATTATACTAGCAAGCAAGATAATTACATTGCTGGTCAATAGAGATTACAATGGGGACTACATTTGAAATACAGTTCTAGATGACTGAAATTATAGTGTTAAATTTGCGAAAAATTACAGTACAAACATACATTGAAGATACATAAATTACGGTGGCATTAAACTTAAATTACAAAGGCAATACAACAATAAATACTACTATGTGATCACTAATTATAATATTGTAGATAACTGAACAACTTGAAGAGGGTCAACAAACAAAACGAAAGCTACAATGCATGGCGGTAAGGAGACATAAGGCAACTAATAAAGATGGCTAAAAACTATTACAAGTTACACTTACACAGACTACCACCCCCACCTACATGGATTACAAGCACCAGAGAACAAAGACAAACGAACAACTACCTCTACAGTGGATACAAGATACTGATAATCCTCTCACCTGCTATCTCAGAATCAATTGCATTTACAACAACATCACAATTGAAAAAGCAAAAACATATAAAACAACCAGGGAGAACTACAACATGAGCAGGCGAAATAGTATGATGAACTAATTTTCTCCCAACACAAGAACAAAGACCTACCCCGACCACGCTGAGCAAATCAACTCAATCTCGCAACAAAGGATACCAGATCTAAAACCAATAGCTACTGGGTAGATAACTAATTAAAATGAAGGAGCTCGAGAATTAACGGGTCTCCTCGAAAATTATTGCGGCCCCCATAACATCCAAACCATCCCATAGCTAAAAAAGGGAATATCACCAATCTCAACAGACATCTAACGGATAAAAAAGCGAAGGAATGCCAAACTGTTTCCACCCTGCTGAAAATTAGAAAATCTGAAAACTTCTGGCTAGATAAAAGGTGAATTTACACTAGGCTTCAACTGCAACTTCCTGATTACAAAAACCAAACGGTACAACCGTACAAGGTCTACATAGAAGAAGACAGAAGAGTCAATCAGCTAGAATTGTACACAGAACACGATCATCCAACGAACTCCCTAAAATATCGCGTGCTTTCACTACCGGTTAATTAATCAAGAGCTATGGTGTCAGAAGCCACTACTCCATCCGCCGCGGCCCACCATCTGGTTTCCACCCAGACCCATCGCCGGCCGCTGGTTGGCATTGGTCACGTACTGCCGCACGGGGTCCTCTGCTACGGGCACCGCGGGCAACCCCGCCGCGGTGAGCTGGTACTGCTGCATCACCAGCACGGACACCATCTTGGAGAACTCGGACGACACCAGCAGGTCCCCGATGGGCCCCAGCTCCGGCGACTCCATCCAGTCGGACAGCGCCGACGTGAGCGGCGAGCTCTCCTCGCCGGGATGCCTGCCGACGATGTACAGCTCGTGCGCGTTGCCCAGGTTCCGGATGGCCGCCATCGTCTCCTCGCTGTTGGCCACCACCTGCTCCACGTACATGATGGCCTCGTTGCCCACGTTGCGCGACCGGAACTCGTTGAGGTACTCCTCGTCCATCTGCCGCTCAGTCTTGGGGACGTCGGGCACGATGGTGATGGCGCGCGAGCCGGACGGCACGGACGACGGCGGCATCACCGGCGGCGGCGGCGCCGTGTAGCCTGGCGGGATGAAGCGGACGATGGCGAGGCAGACGCCAGGGTTCTCGATCATCCGCCACGCGTAGGCGAGCCCCTCTCGGTCGTCCGGCCCGCCGAAGAAGAGGAGCGCCATGTGGTGCACGCTGGCCAGGCGCGCCGCGGGGGCGCTGAGGCCGCGGTCGACGAGGATGCCGACGGAGCAGGGCGCCGAGGTGAGGATGCTCTCGTTGAAGCCCTTGAGGGAGGGGTTGATGGGCTCCATGCCGCCGTCCACCGTCTGCTGCTTGTGGAACGGGAGCACGATGAGGGACACGTGCTTGTCCTCCGCCAGCACCGACACGTCCTCGTGCATCGTCTGGTACGGTGACACCGCCGTCAGCGCCTGTACCGACACGCCGGCTGCTCGCGGACAATGCATTCATTCACGTCACTTCGTTGCATCGATCGATCTCAACGGAAGACATGAGTGGGTGCAGTGCTACTGACCGACGCTCTCCTCGTAGTTCTCGAAGGCGTTGAAGATGTGTTCGCTGGCGCCGGTGCTGGCGCTGCGATTCTGGTTGGCAGCGGTATGGTGGGCGGCGAGCATGTTGGATGCGCGGCCGGTGAGCTCGACTAGGTGGAGCGCGTAGATGAATATGGGGGAGCGCTTGGTCGGGTTGGAGAGCTCGAGGAGGGAGATGATGGACGGCACGTTGCGGGTGGTGTGCACGCACGCCAGCATGCGCAGCTCCGCGTCGTGCTTCGAACGTTGCAGGTTGCGCCGCTTGTACCCGACCAGCCGCCGCGCCGGACGGTAGACCGTCGTCACCACCGGCGTCACCAGCGCCGTCATCGCCACCGACACCAGCACCATCACCGCGAACGACTCATCGTCCAGCACCTGCAACCACAAAACACCGATCGATGTCACGTTCGGCCGCTAGTGGTCGCGTGCGCCTGCTGTATAATCCGCGCGAGAGATGATCAATTAACTAATCACCTGCTTGTCCCTTCCGATGTTGAGGACGATCATCTCGACGAGCCCCCTGGTGTTCATGAGGAAGCCGAGGGCGACTCCGTCGCGGAAGGTCATGGTGTAGGAGATGGCGATGAGGATGGTGCCCATGATCTTGGCGAAGCTGGCCATGACGAACACCAGCACCAGGAGCCCCGCGGTGACCGGGTCGCGCACCCGGGTGACGTTGGTGCGGAGGCCACTGATGGCGAAGAACAGCGGGAGCAGCAGCCCCGTCACGAAGTCCTCCATCTTCTCGATCAGCACCACGCCGAGCTCCCCGCTCGGTATGACCAGCCCGTACACGAACGCGCCGAACACGGAGTGGATACCGATGGCGTCGGTGCACACGCCGGAGATCATGACACCGGTGAGTATGAGCGTGACTTGCACGTCGCTGATGGTCTCGCCCTCGGGGATGTGGCGGACGATCCACCACATGAGCGGGCGCACGACGTAGAAGCACGCCAGCACGAACGCCACACCGGAGAGGAGCACGTAGAGGGACGAGAACGGGGTGCTGTTCACCTCGGAGATGGCGATGGCGAGCGCGAGCAGGATCCAGGCGCACATGTCATTGACGATGGCCGCGGACATGGCGATCTTGCCGAGCTCTGAGTTGAGCAGCTTGATCTCGGCGAGGATTCGGGCGAGCACCGGGAAGGCCGTGACGGAGAGCGCGACGCCGAGGAAGAGCAAGAAGGAGGCCTGGTGCACGTTCTTGGACACCTGGTGCCGGAAGATGAAGGAGGTGGCGGTGCCGATGCAGAAGGGCAGCGCCATGCCGGCCACAGCGATGATGACGGCCTTCTTCCCGGAGCGCTTGATGACGTTGACGTCCATCTCGAGGCCGACCAGGAAGAGGAAGTAGAGGAGGCCCAGGTGCGCCACCGTCTCCAGAGTGAGCAGGCTCCGCCCCGGGAACACCGTGCCCGCCCACGTCCCGACCTGCCCCATCACCGACGGCCCCAGGATGACGCCGGCCTGCAGCATGTACGTGCGTTGAGCAAGCAAGCAGAATCCTCTTGATTAATGGGGAGGGATCACGTACGAGGATCTCAGCGATGACGCGGGGCTGGCGGAAGGGCTTGAGGAGGAGGACGAGGAGGCGGGTGGTGCCGACGATGATGGCCGTCTGGAGGATGAAGATGGGGAGGGAGAACTCCAGCGGGCTGACGCCCTCCCAGATGCCGTACGTGGTGACCTTCATGGGCGAGTAGCACACCACCGCCGCCGCCGCCCCGCCGGAGCCGGTCATTCCGCCGGTGGCGGAGCCTTGCTCCATCGGCGCCGTGACGTCGCCACCGCCGGGTAACGTATCGGCCATCTCGGCGCATGGGACGACGCTGAGATCTCGTGCGTGAGCGCCGGGCTCTGCTCCCTTCGGCCTTCGATCGCTCGCGCGCGCGCGGGCCGCCGGCTCGCTGGATTTCGCGACAGAGGAGTGTGGCTGGTTTGCCAACGGTGGAAACGGTCAAAGTGGAGAGAGAGTACGGGCGCGCGCGGCGGTGAGTGGGATAGCTGCTCGCTAATTTCGGTCGGGGAATTTGCGGTTCTGCACCGCGTAACTGTGACCTGTCGTTTACACTGCTTAATTATCTCCCGGTACTCGTGAGCATGCTCGAAAATGCAAGACTAAAAAAGGAGACTGGATTAGCCCACTCATTAAGGGCATGTTTGGGACTGCTCTTCATCAAAATCAGTTCCGTTTCACCAAATTCATTTTGAAACAGTTTCATGCCGAAGTTGTAACTCTTCCAATGAGAATGTTTGGCTGTCATCTAGCTTCAGCTTTAAGAATACGAAATTTAATGCGAAAGATCTATTTGATTGGATGAAAGGAGAAAACGAAGAGGTATCCACTTACTGATGGCAGTGATGAGTAATTTCCTTCCAACTTCAGCTTCTACAATTTTATGGAACACCTTCTAGAGAGCTTCACGAGGCATTTGATAGGCACACATTTGATAGGCACGCATTAAGTTGGGAATGGCCGTTGTTCGAAGCTTTTGATAAATAATCAAAAGGAGCAAATCATCAAGATTTCAGCAAAGGTGTGGCAAATCATCAGTTACAACGAAAACAGGGGCAAATCCTCAAAGTGCAAAGAAAGATGTGGCAAATCATCAAATTCCCCAATCTAGCATCATCCCTTGGTAGGGTCTTGTAGCTTGGCATGATGGTAAGATGAGGCAAGGTTTACCTAGAATCAGGCTCTTCACAGGAAATAATAATCTACTTCCTGCTTGTGTTATCTTGCGTTGGAGTGTGTACAAAACATGTGAAGCATCAAGGGATTGAATATGTTCTACGATAAGCCTGACCTGTGATTATACTCCCTCCATTTCACAATGTAGTGCGTCATTGTTTTTCGTGATCTAAGTTTGACCATAAATTTAACCAACGAGACTGACTACGGCGGGAGCAAAAATTATACGAATTTAGTGGTATAATTTTTGCTCCCACCGCAATCGGTCTCGTTGGTTAAATATATAGTCAAACTTAAATCTCGGAAAGCGCGGGCCCACTACATTGTGGAATGAAGGGAGTATAACATACCGGGCCCTAGGATTTCCACAACTAGGTCGGCTACGTCGGTGGAGGTAGATCCCTCCATAACTTCAATACCTACGGATTGTGCTCCAAGTCTTCTGAAATCTTCACCTAATTCGTTATGGGCGTTATGGGCCACCCAAAGTGGCTATTTGACTCAACCCTAGTTGACGACCATCAATTGATCACCAGGACACATCCTACGTGGCCGCCAACATTGTGGAGTAACGGTGCATCAAACCCATTGCCGAGGACCGAAAACCAACATTTATATGTTGAGCGACCATTTGCACATCCAGTAATGCTCCCCAAAGCCTCCTTGCTGCCATAGCTAGGTGCCTTTCACTTCGTCAACTCGTGGATGTATGCACCCTTCTTTCACACTCCCCATTGGAAAAATATCTGAGATGCTTCCGTCGACGGCATTCTTCAAGGTCATGTCACGCCTCCATCGCTCATTCCTCCTATGGGCTATGACCACCCTTCCGACGGAGAATTGTGTATTCTTGTCATGCACTGGTGCTATAACTTGCGGTCTTCCTACCTGTGGTTTCGATGTTGCTTCAACTAGAGCCCTTTTTCCATGTCCTTACCCGTAGTTGGCCATGTGTTGTCTTTCGGCATCCTGTACGACCATCTATAACTTCTCTCTTTTTGCTAGCACTGCTTTGTATGCAGTTATAACATAATCCACAACGTGCTATGCATCATACTGATAACATGCCAGTGTGTGAGTCATTGCCGCAAGAGCACGCCCGTTCGAGCGCGCCGCACACCTGGGCCGAGTTCAGTGCGAGGGTGAACCTACTATTACGACCACCACCACTGCTTTTGTGTCGCGACAACTATATCCCGCCTACCGCGAGACTGAAGCTCTCCAGCTCCACGCTCTATCGGGTCCGCACGAGGAGCTGGCCGAATGCCTCAGCTCTGCGAAGCCAGCTTCAAGAAGTGGAGGCCTCCTCAAGTGCAAATTTGAGAAGCTGCCCAAGCCCAGCTTCACGAAACGGCGGAGGAGTTCGGAATAATTACTAGGAATGGCACCGCCAAGTCAAGAAAACGATTCGTTTTTTAGTCGCATGTGGCCTGCTTTGCTCGTGTTCCGCGCGGCCACTGCACCGCGTTGCCGAACGGAACAAAATTATCACGAGAAGCTGGATCCCTGGTGGAGGAGCGGGAGTTGGGAATTTAGGGAAGCTGGAGGACTTCCGAATGGGGCCTCGAGTTTCGTCTCACAATAGGCGAGCGGTAGGATGGGCCGGCCCAACTAACACGTTCACAAGTGGTGTTCCGAACGTTCTGTACTGCTTTGTGTGACTTTCCCCTGGTTTTAGGAAGGTATCACATGATCTTTTTTGTTTTCTATATTTTTCGTCACTTTTTTCACCGGTTTTTATTTTCGCTTTTTAAGTTTTCAGTTTTCCTTTTTTTCTATTCAATTTTCTTATACACATTGAACATTTTGTTGTATACGTTAACATTTTTCAAATGCATGATGAACATCTTTTTCACATACATGTTATTGAATATATGTTAAACATTTTACAAATACACATTGAACATTTTTCACACATTAAACATCTTTTGAATACACAGAAGCAACTTTCAGATACACCTTGACGGGGTTATTACCCCTAGGTAGGCCAAGGCTGAGGGGTTCCAACCCCATCTGAAAAAAAAACCATACGGCCGGCTTGCCCGCAGCCGGCCGGCGTACTGCCGGCTGGACCACGGCCGGCTGCACCAAGGCTGGCTGGGGGGCTACCGGCAGGCCCGCTGCCGACTGGCTCACAGCCGACTGGTCAGGGCCGGCCGCCCAGCCTACGGCCGGCCGCCCTGCGACCGGCTCTTTCGATGACCACTGGACAGGCAGGCACCCGTCCCTTCTCACTGCGGCCAAGTACACCACCGTCCACTCCACTACCTGCCCCGGCGTAGCTACAGCGACCGCTGACGCGCGGGCACGAGCGGCTACAGTGCGGGCGGTCGTACCGCTAACCAGGACTGATCGAGACCCGGCGGGGCAACAGTGCCGCCACGCCGCCGTCTACTCAACTACCTGCCCCGGCGTGGCTACAACGCAGCCGGCCGTACCGCTGACTTCGGTCGGCAGGCACTAGACGACGCCGTGCGGGGCGGCTCGTGCCGTAGCAGGTAGGCGCGAGCCAATAGAAGAGCCGGCTGGCGGGCCCCAGTGGGCGATGGGACCCCGCAGCCGGCGGGCCCTACGGGCGACGAGACAGCGCTGCGGGTGGGCCCCCTAGCCGGCTGGAGAGGCTGCCAGCCGGGTCCCCCCTTTAGTACCTTAGGAATACTGTAAGATGGGGGGTTGACCTATAAAACCCCCCGGAGCCCCCATGCATCGGGCAGGCAAGAATCAAGGGATTCCTCCCGTCTCACACCCTCATTCCCACGTAGCAAGGGAAGAGGAGCCGGCTACTCCTTCTTCCTCCTCTAGACTCCAGCTCAAGGAGCACCATTGTAACATCGCCCATCATCCAACTAGACAAGCAGGACTAGGGGTATTACCTCCCGCGGAGGGCCCCAAACCTGGGGCCCGTCGGCGTCCTTCAGCCCCAACCACTCTCGATAAGCCACCCCATGGCATCTGCCGTGAGAAAACCACGACAGCCCACCGTGGGGCCGACCGCGGCGCCGGCCGGAGTCACGCTCCGGGCGGGACCCTTCGCCACCTCCCCCGGCCGCCCCGCGTCCGGGCGGAACTGCACGCTCGTGGGGCTTGCTCCCGCGGGGCGGGACCCCGTTCTCGCCAGCCCTGCGGGCAACGCCGCTGGCCTCTCCGATGAGGGGCGCGGTGGCGACCCCCTGCTCGACGTCGCTGCGCTCACCGAGCGCGTCGCCAGGCTGAGCCTCGCCGACGAGCCAGCTGCCGACGAGTACCCTGGCCAGGTACTCGACTGCCTCGGCCCGCCCTCATCCGTGGGCGCACTCGCCTCGGGCGAGGCCGGCGACTCCCGCGTCCGCGCAGGGGTAATGGCCACAAGCTCCTCCACGACCTCCGGCCGTGCCTGGGCGGAGGCGGACGCGGCCGCTGCGGCCGCTCGCGCCGGCACCTCCGACCCCCTCGGCTCTGTGCTTTGGGGCCTCAGCACCCCCGTCGCGCCTACGACGAACCCAGCCACGGCTACGGCCGAGCTGGAGGCTGCTCGCCGGCTGCTGCTCGACGAAGCAACCGTGCTTGCCACCACCAAGCGCCGGATGGAGTCCGCGGAGCGCGAGTATAACTCCGCCTACGGCCTCACCCCCGCCGGCAACGAGCCCAGCCGGCGTGGTGATGTCCGCAACCGCGGCCGCGTGGTCGCGGAGATCCTCGGCGGCAGGCTCCCCACCTACGACACGCCGGCCGCCAACCTGAGGGCCGCCCACGTAGCCTACGCCGACCTCGCCGGTCTGGCGGGCGAAGAGCGAGAGCGGCAGGACCGACACATCCATGACCTCATCGCCACCGCCAACGCCCAGCAGGCCCGGCTCGACGGCATCAACGCCGGCTCCGAAGTTCCCGTCCCCGAGGGGGACGCTCCGCCTACTGCTGGCCAGCGCCGGCCGGTCCAGCAAGCCTCTTCCCCTCGCGGCTCTGGCCGGCGGGGCGCTGGGTCTCACAACGGACGCACCCGACTGCGAGACGAGCAACCGACCGTCGACAGCCGGCGCAACGACGCTCCGGCTGGCGGCAGCCGGCGCAGCCGGGAACATACCCCGCCCCCGCGGCGGGAACGTGCCCGCTCGCCTGCACCGACTGTCCGCCCCGAGCTCGCCGCTCGGCTCGGCCCGCGCGTCCCGCGGAGCGAGAATGACGCCCGAACCCGCATCGACCGGCTAGCACAGTCGGCCCTCCTCGAGGAGGAGGGCTCGATCGGCCCGGCGTGTTTCGGCCCCCGGATCCGCAACGAGCCGTTCCCGGCCGGTTTCACTCTCCCTCGCAACACCCCGAAGTACAACGGCACCGCCAAGCCGGAGGACTGGCTGATCGACTACACCACTGCAGTCGGCATCGCCAGGGGAAACAAGCCCTTGTCCGTACGCTACGCTCCCCTCATGTTGACCGGCTCGGCCCGAACCTGGCTTAACAGCCTGTCGGCCGGCAGCATCAACACCTGGACGGACTTCGAGGAAGCGTTCGTCCGCAACTTCACCGGCACCTACAAATGGCCCGGCCGGCCCCGCGAGCTGGCCATGTGCGTCCAAGGGCCGGAGGAGCCCCTCCGCGACTACCTCACACGCTGGACCGAGCTCCGCAACTCCTGCGAGGGGGTGCACGAGGTACAAGCCATCCAGTATTTTATCGAGGGTTGCCACGACGGCACCCCCCTCAAGCACAAGCTCTTGTGCTCCGAGCCGGCGACCCTGGCGGATCTAATGGCCAAGGCAGACAAATACGCCACGGCCGACTCCGCAATGCGGATGAAGGTCACCACGCCAGCCAAGCCGGCTCCGCCGCCTGCCGCGCCGCGGGCGGCCGCCGACAACCGGCAGCAGCCGAACAACAAGCGCAAATCCGACCAGCCGGATCCCCGCTACGGGAGCCGGCAGGTCGCCACCCTCGAAGAAGAGCAGCCGGCTGCCCAGGGATCCAGCCAGCGTCAGCGCACCGGCAAGGCCGCCTGGCAGCCCAAGCTCACCTTCGAGCAGATGCTCGACCTACCCTGCAAGCACCACTCCGGGGCCAAGCCGGCCACCCATATGCTCCGGCAGTGCAGCTTCTCCCAGCGGCTAGCCCGAGGCGAGTGTTGGGGAACGTTGCATGGGAAACAAAAAATTTCCTACGCACACACAAGATCTATCCATGGTGATGAGCATCTACGAGAGGGAGAGTGAATCTACATACCCTTGTAGATCGCTAAGCGGAAGCGTTAAGAAACGCGGTTGATGTAGTCGAACGTCTCCGCGATCCAAATCGCAAGTCGTCCCTCGATCCGATCACGAACTAGTGCCGAACGGACGGCACCTCCGCGTTCAACACACGTACGGCTTGATGACGCCTTCACCTCCTCGATCCAGCGAGCGATGGTGAAGTAGTGGATGAGTTCCGGCAGCACGACGGCGTGGTGATGGTGGTGAGGAACAATCTCTGCAGGGCTTCGCCAAGCACTACGGAGATTATGACGGGAGAACTAGAGGGTTAGGGTTGCCGACACACGGCTTGGGAAATCTCAATGTGTCCCGTGTGCTAGCCCTGCCCCTCTATTTATATGTTGACCCTTGGGGGTCTAAACTTGGAGTAAAAGCCTCCTCCAGGTCGGTTTTGCCCGCACAAGGTCGGTTTGGCCCGCAGGGAGAGAGTCCAACTCGGATCCCTGCAGTATCGCGTACAAGCGGTAGTACCGCTTCACACAAGCGGTAGTACCGCTTATGCGGTAGTACTGCCTTACCAGCGGTAGTACCGCTTAAGGCAGCAGCAAAACTTCCTTTTGCACTTTCCAATACCTCGTGGGCTTTACCCCTTTGGCCCATATAAAGTGTTGCTGCACCCGAACACTTCGGTAAACATCCGGAACCCCTTCCGGTGAATTCCGGAACCCTTCCGGAGATCAACACACTATTATCACATATAACAATCTTTACCTCCGGACTCTTCCGGAGATCCTTGTCATGTCCGGGATCTTATCTGGGACTCCGAACAACCTTCGGTCACCAACAAAATAACTCAACTATACTAATCGTCACCAAACGTTAAGTGTGTAGACCCTGCGGGTTCGAGAACTATGTAGACATGACCGAGACACCTCTACGATCAATAACCAATAGCGGGACCTGGATGCCCATATTGGCTCCTACATATTCTACGAAGATCTTTATCGGTCGAACCTCTATGTCAAGGATTCAGTTAATCCCGTATGCTGTTCCCTTTGTTCTTCGGTATGTTACTTGCCCGAGATTCGATCGTCGGTATCTCTATACCTAGTTCAATCTCGTTACCGGCAAGTCTCTTTACTCGTTCCGTAATACAAGATCTCGTGGCTAACACTTTAGTCACATTGCTTGCAAGGCTCATTGTGATGTTGTATTACCGAGTGGGCCCTGAGATACCTCTCCGTCATACGGAGTAACAAATCCCAGTCTTGATCCATGCCAACCCAACAGACACCCTCGGAGATACCTGTAGAGCACCTTTATAGTCACCCAGTTACGTTGCGACGTTTGATACACACAAGGTACTCCTCCGATGTCAGGGAGTTGCATGATCTCATGGTCATAGGAACAGATACTTGACATGCAGAAAACAATAGCAATAAACTGACACGATCATATGCTACGTTCATAGTTTGGGTCTTGTCCATCACATCATTATCCTAATGATGTGATCCCGTTATCAAATGACATCTCATGTCCATGGCTAGGAAACCTCCACCATCTTTTGATCAACGAGCTAGTCAACTAGAGGCTTACTAGGGACACAGTGTTGTCTATGTACCCACACATGTATTTGAGTTTCCAATCAATACAATTATAGCATGGATAATAAACGATTATCATGAACAAGGAAATATAATAATAACCAATTTATTATTGCCTCTAGGGCATATTTCCAACAGCGAGGGCCTTCCGGCTCCTCCGCCTTCGGCTCCCCGCATGCCGGCTCCGGCTCCGGCCCAGCCGCCTGCTCCGGCCCCGGCTGCCAACGACGGCCGCCTCCATGACCAGTTCCCTAACCAGGACGGGTCCTACATCGTCTTCACCAACGAAGCAACCGACAAGCACAGCGTGCGCCAGCGCCGGCACGAGGTGAACGCCACCGTCCCCTCGGTCCCCCAGTTCGTGCATTGGTCCGAAAAGCCAGTCACCTGGAGCCGGGCGGACCATCCGGCCCTGATGCCGAACCCAGGCAGCTACGCCCTCGTCCTTGATCCCACCATCGTCTCCGAGAGGCGCACCTGCTGTTTCTCGCGGGTATTGATCGATGGGGGCAGCAGCATCAACATCCTCTATCGCGACACGATGCTCAAACTGGGGCTCGCGGAGAAAGACCCGCGGGCGAGCCGGACGGTTTTCCACGGCATCGTGCCGGGAAAATCATGCACCCCTATCGGCAAGATCGAGCTCGACGTCCTCTTCGGCGACCAGCGCCATTTCCGCCGCGAGCCGGTCTGGTTCGAGGTGGTGGACCTTGACAGTCCCTACCACGCGCTGCTGGGATGGCCGGCCCTCGCCAAGTTCATGGCGATCCCCCACTATGCCTACCTCAAGCTCAAGATGCCGGGCCTCAAGGGCATCATCACCGTCACCGGCGACTACAAGATGTCGATCGAGTGCGCACGCGACGGCAGCCGGCTAGCCGAGGCCTTGGAGATAGCGGAGGAGAGGCGGCAGCTCGACCGACTTGTGGCCCACGCCTCCAACCAGCCGGCCGTGCCGGCTCCCCCGTCCCAGTTGGCCAGGGGGGCGTCGTTCCAGCCGTCCAAGGACACCAAACAAGTGCCGCTCGACCCAGCCGACTCCAAGCAGTGCGTCACCATCGGCGCCAACCTCAGCAGCAAATAGGAAAGCGAGCTCGTCGACTTCCTCCGTGAGAATCGGGACATCTTCGCATGGTCACCTAAAGACATGCCGGGTGTTCCGAGGAAGTTCGCCGAGCACAAACTTCATGTCCAGCCGGATGCGAAGCCGGTCAAGCAACCCCTACGCCGTTTCTCCGAGGAGAAGCGGCGTACTATAGGAGAGGAGATCGCCCGGCTGCTCACAGCCGGCTTCATCATGGAAGTGTTCCACCCGGACTGGCTGGCCAACCCAGTCCTGGTGCTAAAGAAAAACAAGACCTGGCGCATGTGTATCGACTACACCAGCCTGAACAAGGCCTGTCCCAAGGACCCATTCGCCCTGCCCCGGATCGATCAAGTCATCGACTCCACAGCCAGCAGCGACTTGTTGTCCTTCCTGGACGCCTATTCCGGCTACCACCAGATCAAGTTGGATCCAGCCGACCGGCTAAAGACCTCCTTCATCACCCCTTTCGGGGCCTACTGCTACATCACCATGTCCTTCGGCCTAAAGAACGCGGGCGCTACCTTCCAGCGCTGCATGCAAAAGTGTCTCCTGCCCCAGATCGGCAGGAACGTCCACGTCTACGTGGACGACATCATCGTCAAGACCAAGAAGCATTTCAGCCTCCTCGACGATCTCCGGGAGACCTTCGCTAACTTGCGAGAGTACTAGATCAAGCTGAACCCGGAGAAGTGCGTCTTCGGCGTGCCAGACGGCCAGCTCCTGGGTTTCTTCGTGTCCGCCCGTGGCATCGAAGCTAACCCGGAGAAGATCAGGGCCATCGAGCGCATGCACAAGCCAGCCAAGCTCCTCGACATCTAGAAGTTCGCCGGCTGTCTTGCCTCGCTCAGCCGGTTCATCAGCCGGCTGGGCGAGAAGGCGCTACCCCTCTACCAGCTCATGAGGAAGACACCCAAGTTCGAGTGGACCGCCCAGGCGGACGAGGCGTTCCGCGATCTCAAGCGCGCACTCTCTAGCGCTCCCATCCTGGCGGCGCCGACTGAGAAGGAGCCGATGCTCGCGTACATCGCGGCCACCACCCGCGTGATCAGCATCGTGCTAGTGGTGGAGCGGCCAGAGGAGGGCAAAGCGCTGCCAATCCAACGCCCCGTCTACTACCTCAGCGAGGTCCTCTCCGCCTCCAAGCAGAACTACCCCCACTACCAGAAGATGTGTTACGGCATATACTTTGTCGCCAAGAAGGTCAAGCAGTACTTCCAGGAGCACACCATCACCGTGGTGAGCACGGCCCGCTCGGCGAGATCATGAGCGGCCGGGACGCCACCGGCCGGATCGCCAAATGGGCCATCGCTCTCGCCGACCACGATATTCGGTACGAGCCGCGCACCGCCATCAAGTCGCAGACGATGGCGGACTTTCTCGTCTACTGGGCCGAGACCCAGTTCGTGCCGCCTCCCCCGGACTCCATGCATTGGCGCATGCACATCGACGGCTCGAAGATGCGAACCGGCCTGGGAGCCAGCATCGTCTTGTCATCCCCGAAGGGGGATCAGCTCAAGTACGCCCTCCAGATCCTCTTCGCCGCCTCCAACAACGTGGCCGAGTACGAGGCACTCGTCCACGGCCTCCGGCTCGCCAAGGAGATCGGGATCCGGCGCATCCTCTGTTTTGGCGACTCTGACCTCGTGGTGCAGCAGGTCTCCGGTGAATGGGACGCCAGGGACGCCAACATGGCCAGCTATCGCTTCCTCGTCCAGCAGCTCACCGGCTCCTTCGAGGGCTGTGAGTTCCACCACGTCCCCCGGGCGGACAACGAGGCGGCCGATACGCTGGCAAAAATCGGCTCCACCCGGTAGGCCATCCCAGCCGGCGTCTCCCTCGAATGGCTGCTCAGGCCTTCGATCAAGCCTTCCCCCGAATCGGAGTCTATCTTCGTGCCGGCTGACATCACCGGCTCTTCGCCAGCTCCGGCAGCTCCGCCGGCACCGTCAGCTCCAGCTGCTCTGCCGGCACCATCGGCTCCGGCGACGATACCGACTCCGTCGGCTCCAGCATCCAGCGCCCCCGCGGTGGCTGGCTCCGGCTCCACGGCCGTCCTGACGGCGATCGCCGCACCACCTGCTGCCCCAGTCTCGGGGACTGGCGAGCCGGTCCCGGGGGCTGGCGAGCCGGCCCCGGGGACTGACGGGCCGGACCAAGCGGCTCCGGCTGCCCCCGGCGCTCCACTCGAGCTCGAGCCGGCTCCCGTCTCGGCGCCCTCGTGGGCCCAGCCCATTCTAGGTTTCCTCTTGCGCGGCGAGCTCCCCCCTGACGAGGCCACGGCGAGACAAATCCAGCGCTGGGCCCCGGCCTACAGCATCATCAATCGCGAGCTAGTTCATCGCAGCACCACCGGCGTGTTCCAACGCTGCGTCGAGCCGGAGAAGGGCCAAGAAATCCTCCTCTACATCCACCAGGGCGAGTGCGGGCATCACGCCGCCTCCAGAACCCTGGTGGCCAAGGCATTCCGCCACGGTTTCTACTGGTCGACAGCCTTGGATGAGGCCAAGCGGCTGGTCGATAAGTGCGAAGGATGCCAGCGCTTCAGCACACAGAGTCACCTGCCGGCAACAACCCTCCAGACCATCCCACTCTCGTGGCCCTTTGCCGTCTGGGGGCTGGACATGGTAGGGCCCTTCAAGACCGCACGGAGCGGCATGACGCATCTGCTGGTGGCTGTCGACAAGTTCACCAAGTGGATCGAAGCCAGACCCATCAAGAAACTGGACGGCCCCACAGCCGTTCGGTTCATCAAGGATGTCATGGTCCGCTACGGCGTTCCCCACAGCATCATCACCGACAACGGCACAAATTTCGCCAAAGGCGCAATGGCCCGTTTTTGCTCCCAGGAGGGCATCCGGCTCGACCTCGCGTCAGTGGCCCACCCACAGTCAAACGGCCAGGCGGAGAGGGCAAACGGCCTGATCCTAGCCGGCCTCAAGCCGCGGCTCGTGGCGCCCCTCGTGCGGTCGGCCGGCTGCTGGATCGATGAGCTGCCGGCTGTCCTCTGGAGCCTTAGAACCACGCCCAACCGGTCAACCGGTTACACCCCCTTCTTTCTCGTATACGGGTCCGAGGCGATCATCCCCACTGACATCGAGTTTGACTCACCTCGGGTCACCCTGTATACGGAGAAGGACGCGAAGGAGGCAAGGGAAGACGGCGTCGACCTACTCGAAGAAGCACGCGAGCTGGCCCTAAGCCGGACGGCCATCTACCAGCAGAAGCTCCGGCACTACCACAGCAAGCGGATCCGACCCCTCTCCTTCCGCGAGGGGGACCTAGTGCTCAGGCGGATCTAGCGGACAGCCGGCCAGCACAAGCTGTCCTCCCCATGGGAAGGCCTGTTCATTATCAGCAAGGCGCTGCACAACAACGCCTACTACCTGATAGATGCCCAGAAGTCGCAAAAGCGCAAAAGAGACGCCTCCGGCGAGGAGACGGAGCGCCCCTGGAATGTGGCTCTCCTTCGGCCGTTCTACTGCTAAGGAAAAAACCCGTGTATGTATCTTCCCTTCCGTTGGAACTTAATGAATGCAATGGGGGCCCCAAGCCGGCACTTGGGGCACGCCCCTTTTCAATTCCATCAAAGGCTTGTCATTTTTTAAGCAAGACACCCGGGTCCGGCTCCCTGGCCCGGGGGCTCGCCGGCTCTTCTCTGAGGCGGACAAGTAGCGTGGGCAAGCAACCCTTCCCTACCCCTCCTACCCAGCCACAGACCGGCCCCCGGCTGTCCGGCTGGCGGAACCATGGGGTAGGAAAGAACTTACCATGCGAACACCACCTGAAGAGTAGCGGCCGGATAGGTCCAACCGGACCGTGTCACCTCTAGAACCAGCCTCTGCCAGCTCGCCCCAACCCTAGCCGGATGACTCTAAGACCCGCTCGTTTTCCCCAAGGACGATGCCCCGTCCCTGTCCCAGTCCGGCCCCCGGCTGGCTAACAGGCGGGATGGAAGCCGGAAGGAATCCTTGCGTAAAATACGAGTCGAAAGGTAAGGGGCAGGGGAGGAGCCGGCACGCAAACATTTTAGACTTCAAGCAAATTCATAAACAAAAGGCCACAGGCCGAGGATTCTTTACAATACACCCCCAGTGGGTGGAAATGCGTCTTAAACGAGTCTCGTAGCGAAAGGAAGAGATACGGTAAAAAAAAAGGGGGGCCGCCTAAGCCTCCGGTACATCGCCAGCCGGCCCGGCAGACTGCCCAGGAGCGGTGGCCGGATCCTCCTCCATGGCCTCCGTGGCCTCGGTGTCGCTGCCGGTGCTGGAGGCGGTGCTCTCGTCGGCGACATCGTCGTCCTCGGGCCCTTGAGGATTGCCGGAGGAGTCCTCGGCGATCGGCTCGCCGTCCTCACCTAGCGCCGGCAGGAGCTCATCCGGGTCGACGTAGGACGCCAGCTCGTTCGCTCGGCGGACCAGGGCGCCTTCGCGGGCGGCTCGCTCCGCCTCAGGGACCTCGCGCATCGTGACCAGCCGGTCCAAGTTGACGCCGGGGTACCACGAGGTGACAAACCGAAGGGCCATCTGTGCCCCGGAGCGGGCCGCCGACGCCTTCCAAACCTCGAGCCGGGCCACCACATTCTCCAGCCACAGCGCCACGCGGCCCTCTAGGCCCCACGACCCGGCCAGAAGGCCGAAATCACCTCCTTGCCGGCCGTAAGGAGCCGGTCCATGCAGCGCTGAACGTGGACAGCCAGTTCTCGACAGCCAGCGCGAGCTCCGGCACGTCCCAGCCGGCGTGCTCCTCAACCTCCTGCCCGCGCTGCCGCAGGCACTCCCGATGCTCCGCAACAGCCCGCTCAGCGCGGCGCTGGGTATCTGGGAACCGGTCTAGGGAAGGAGAAGAATCAACTAACATGACAAAAGCAAGTCGAAAACGGTCGGCAAGGGAAGAAGACTCGAAAACAAAACTCACGCTGGAAGGCCTCGTCCATCTCGAGGGCAAACTGAAGGCCTGCGCTCCGCTCCCTCTCCAACGCCTCCTCCGCCCGGGCAAGGGCGGCCCCGCACGTCTCGAGCTCTCCCTTGAGGCAATCCACTTCGCCTTGAAGAGCGGTGGCCCACCGGGTGGCGTCGGCTGCCTACTTGGCGACGTCCTCCCGGGCCGCCGCTTCCCGCTGCAGCTCCGCGGTCAGGCGCTCCCGCGCCGCCTGGCCATCAGCAACCAGGCCGCCTAGCCGGTCCCGCTCCGACGTAACCGCCTGGAGCTCCTGCCCCAGCCGGTCCCGTTCGAAGGCCAGTTCGTCCCTCTTCTGCCGAATCGGGGTCAGCTCCTCTGCGAAAAACCCAACATGAGCTACTCAAACGCGGAAGACCCGGGCCGACTGCCGAGCAGTAGGCCCGACTCTCGGGGGCTACACCCAGTGGGTGCGCTCGCGCGCCCCCACTGGAACAAGCATACCTTGCACCTTCTTCAGCTCTCCCTGGACCTAATAGAAGCCGAGCTTGCCGCGGTTGTGGATAGCGACCGCCTCGTCAAAGAGCGCCTGCCGCCTGGCGTTCTCAGCCTGCTCCGCGCCAAGAAACAAGAAGTTAGACAAACAAAAGAAGGATAGATCCGGCCCGGCTGCCACGCAGCCGAGCAGCCGGCCCGAATCTCGGGGGCTACACCCAGTGGGTGCGCTTGCGCGCCCCCACTGAAAGTTCAACGCGAGGCAGGAGAATCTCACCTCCACCGCCTCCTCCACGCGCCGAAAGTTGCTTTCGGCGGCCTCCACGAACCTAGCCAGTCCCTCACGGCAGTGCGCCATGATGCGGCCTGGCTCCCCAGGCGCAAGGGCCTGGTTGCCGGCTGGCGGGGCCGGGACGACCGGGGCGAGAGCCAGCGCCTTCCAGTCTTGGATCACGTCAAGCATGGTCCTCCTCGACCAGCTCGACCCACCGCTCGACCCGGCGTCTGCCACGGCGGCAGCCGGTGGAAGGTTGGTGGTGACCACCAGGGCTCGGGAGCCGGCTTCGGGCCCCTCCACGACCAGCACGGCCGGCTCCGCCACCTGCCGGACCGGCTCAACAGCCGGCTGGGCCGGCTCGCTCCTCCCACCGACCATTATCTTCGGCGCCGCCTCCGGCACGATCGGGGCGACGGGCACATCTGCCGCGGCCGGCTCGATGATGGGCGGGGTCACTACCGTCTCCCCACGCTGGGCCGTCTCCCGAGCCGGCTCGGGAACTGCTCCCGCCGGACGAGGCACCTCCACCATGGGCGGGGCCGTGGCCGTCTCCACAGCCGGCTCTCGTGGCTCACTCGATGGAGGCCTCGACCTCCGCGTCGATTCCGCCGCCGAGTCCGTCGCGCGCGCCGGGTCGGCGGACCGCCTCCGCCTCCCGTCGCTCGAGGCCCCCGAACGCGAGGGCGCGCCCTTCGCCCCTGCCTTCGCGGCTCGCAGCTCTGCGAGCCGCCTCTTCTCCTCCCGCACCGTGGCCGCGTGCTCCTGCGCCTGTAGGCTGGCGGCGTCCACCGGGTCGGCAGTCGACTCCGTGTCATGGAGCTCGATGGCATCCCTGGGGGAAATGAAAGATGGGCCCTCAGGCGCTTGCCGGCTCGTAAACTCGAAAAACCAATAAGAATTAAGAAAAGTGCTTACCCGGCGATGACGGGAAGGGGCCGCTTGGCCCGGGGCGGCGGCTTCGCGACGGCCGCTCGCGCTCTCTTACGAGCCGGCGGCTGTGTCGACGGCTGC
The DNA here is from genome assembly GCA_039707655.1 of Elymus sibiricus. Lineage (NCBI taxonomy): Eukaryota > Viridiplantae > Streptophyta > Magnoliopsida > Poales > Poaceae > Elymus > Elymus sibiricus. The sequence goes on from CM077663.1 coordinate 347,369,162, forward strand.
CCCGAGGCCGGCCTCTTCTCCCGACGGGAGGCCTCGGCCGTTTGGCCGTGGGCCGGTTGCTCCTCGCTCCGTCCCCGCGATCCCCGGCGAGCTGTGAGGGGAGGCGCGTCCAAGATCCGGACATCGTCATCATCATCATCGTCGGTCCAATCTTTGATCGAGGGTCCTGAGGGGAACTCACCAGCCGCTCGGGACCCGCCGGCTCCCGGGTCACCCATCGCCCCGTCCGCTTCAATCTCCCCCGAGGAGTCGGCTCCCTCTTCAACGCCTCCCCCAGCTCGAAATCCTTCGAGTCGGATTCGGCGCGTTCCGCCTGGAATACCTGGGGGTGTGGGCTGTCCGGCGTGTTCTGTCAAACAAAATGCTGCGGTCAGCGTGGCATGTGAGCAAGGGGAGGCCGGCTGGAAAAACATAGAGGGAAGAAAATCACCACGTCAGAACGTACCAGGGGCGCCGGGTCGTGCCGGCTATACGGCAGCTTGCCGAATCTCCAAGTCCCCGGCTTCAGCTTGAAGTTGGTGATGGCGTTCACCCGCCTCGCCACCTGGGCTGTCGACAGGTCAAAGGTGGACAGCCGGCAGGGGTACCGCCGGCCCGACATGTCGCAGATCCTGTGCGGCCTCTGCTGCAGGGGCAGCACCCGGCGGTCGATGAAGGCGGCCACCAGGTCGGCTGCAACCAGCCCCTCTCCGCTCCTCATGGTCCGGAGCCGGCCCAGCTCCCCGACCAGATCTCCAGGCGGCCCGTCGCCCGTCCAGTTCAGCCCCGAGGACGGGGCGTTGACGAAGGCCGGCAGCCGGATGTAGTCCCGCGCCGGGTCGACGTTCTTCACGTAGAAGAACGTCCAGTTCCATCTCTTGACGGACTCGATGAGGGTGAGGCGGGGGAACAGCGGGCCCCGGACGCATATCACCGCATCCCCGCAGGCGTACGGCTCGTCGTCGTTCCTCAGGGCCTTGAGGTAGAAGAGCTTCCTCCACAACTCCACGAAGGGGAGAAGTCCGAGGTAGCCCTCGCAGAGCGTCACGAAGCTCGAGAGTTGAAGGATGGAGTTGGGCCTGAGGTGCTGCGGCTGGAGATCAAAAGTATCCATGAAGAGGCGGCAGAACTGGCTCACCGGCAGGCCGAAGCCGCGCGAGAAGTGCCACGCAAACACCATGAACTCCCCCTCCTGGGGCTCGGGCGCCACCTCGCCGCCCGGCGGACGGGCGGCGACGGGGTCCTCTGACGGCAGCATGCGGGCGCGGCGGAGGTGCGCGATGTCCTCCTCGGTGATGATGGAGCCACCCCAGCTGCCGGAGGGTCCGTCGGCCATCTCCGAGGCGATCGGGCACAAGGAAGCAAGCGAGCGGAGTAGTGGCGCGAGCCAAAGCAACGGACCGCGAGAGGAGGAAGACGATGGGGAGAGGGGTGCGCGAACTGCCTCCGCCCCTCCCCCTCCCCTTATAAATAAGGGGGCGACGCCCGGGGGACGTGGGGATTAACTGCGCCCACTCCCCCGGGGAATCCGCGGGACGTGGGCACCGCGGGCCGCAGCCGTTGGGGTCCGGGCACAGAGGATCCCCACCTGCGGCCCGAGGCCTACTGGGCTAGGCCCAGGGGGGCGTCCCGTCGAGCCTCAGGTGCGGGGCCCTCAGCATCATTACGCTCCGCGTGGCAAGCCCCGGCCCGGCACGGGACCCGAAGCGGCGCGACAGGACCCGAGGCGTCGGGGGCGGTTGCCGACCCGGCGGATCATTCGATCCCACGCGATAAGCGGACGCCGCCGGTTGAAGCCGCCGGCTCCCCCTCGTTGGAAGGACGAGGCCCCCCGCCGGCTTCGGGGACTACTGACGGGGTTATTACCCCTAGGTAGGCCAGGGCTGAGGGGTTCCAACCCCATCTGAAAAAAACCATACGGCCGGCTGGCCCGCAGCCGGCCGGTGTACTGCCGGCTGGCCCACGGCCAGCTGCACCAAGGCTGGCTGGGGGGCTACCGGTAGGCCCGCTGTCGACTGGCTCACAACCGACTGGTCAGGGCCGGCCGCCCAGCCCCTGGCCAGCCTACCGCCGGCCGCCCTGCGACCGGCTCTTCTGATGACCACTGGACGGGCAGGCACCCGTCCCTTCTCACTGCGGCCAAGTACACCGCCGTCCACTCCACTACCTGCCCCGACGTGGCTACAACGACCGCTGACGCGCGGGCACGAGCGGCTACAGTCCGGGCGGTCGTACCGCTGACCAGGACTGATCGAGACCCGGCGGGGCAACAGTGCCGCCACGCCGCCGTCTACTCCACTACCTGCCCCGGCATGGCTACAGCGCAGCCGGCCGTACCGCTGACTTCGGCCGGCAGGCGCAAGACGACGTCGTGCGGGGCGGCCCGTGCCGTAGCAGGTAGGCGCGGGCCAATAGAAGAGCCGGCTGGCGGGCCCCAGTGGGCGATGGGACCGCGCAGCCGGCGGGCCCTACGGGCGACGAGACAGCGCTGCGGGTGGGCCCCCTGGCCGGCTGGAGAGGCTGCCAGCTGGGTCCCCCCTTTAGTACCTTAGGAATACAGTAAGATGGGGGGTTGGCCTATAAAACCCCCCGGAGCCCCCATGCATCGGGCAGGCAAGCATCAAGGGATTCCCCCCGTCTCACACCCTCATTCCCACGTAGCAAGGGAAGAGGAGCCGGCTGCTCCTTCTTCCTCCTCTAGACTCCAGCTCAAGGAGCACCATTGTAACATCGCCCATCATCCAACTAGACAAGCAGGACTAGGGGTATTACCTCCCGCGGAGGCCCCCGAACCTGGGTACATCATGTGTCCCTCATCGCTTGTGCCTAATCCCGCTCCCGGAGCCCGTCGGCGTCCTTCGGCCCCAACCACTCTCGATAAGCCACCCCATGGCATCTGCCGTGAGAAAACCACGACACACCTCGAACATTTTTCTAAAAACATATGATGCATATTTCTTAAAATACAAGCTGTGCATTTTTTGTATACACGCGAATTTGTTTTTGATACACGTTGAAATTTTTGATATACATGATGAACATTTTTTTTCAAATTGTTATGGACATGATTGTTTTAAACGTGTGAACATTTTTAAATATCAGAGATTTTTTTTATTGACACGGACATTTTTAAGACTTGCGCGAAGAAAAGTTTTACACTTCAGGAACAGTTTTTAAATGCACGAACCTTTTTTGAATGGCACAATTTTTTTTTTTGAAACGTACGGACATTTTTGAGAACTGCGAGAACAAAAAATTTACATTCTCTGAACATTTTATAATACATGGTAAATATTATTAAAAACTAATTAAATTTATTTTCTAACATATATGCATATATCTGTGTTTTACCACATTTTTCATTTTTTATCATACCAAAATAGAAACATAACAAGTAAGAAAAAATAAAAACAAAAAGCCTGACACTGAAAAAAAAGAAAAGAAAAATGAAAAAAAGCCTGTAGTTGGTCGGCCGACTACTCGCTGCCCTCTTGAGGCAAGCGGTTGCAGCAGTCGAGAACTTGACATAAAGCCGTGCCCCTCGTGGGTATCAAACCAAACCCTACCCTAGCTCGACTCTTTCCTCTGGAGACGAAGATGGCGCGCAAGAGGCATCGCGATCGCGACGGCACGGTGGACTCACCGTGCAAGCCAGCAAACCCGGCCGACGACGACACCGCGGAGTCATCAGCGGAGTTCACCAAGCCGGTCTACCTCGTGGCGGAGCGACTGTTCCATAGGATATGCCGATTATATTGAGTGTCTTTCACGTGGACGACATCGAGGCTATCTTGGCTGCCTGTCAGACAGAGAGCGGTGAGGCTGAGGAATTGCAGGTTGCGGTACAAGTGAAACAACATGATCGGACAGACAAAATCAATGTCCGAGCTCGATGGCTTCCAGAAATGCCTGTGGTTGCAGCCCTGTCCATGTAAGAATCTGATGCTCTTTCTCTCTCTCTCTAGATTAAATCTTTCTACAGCATAATTGTACCATACCAGCATTCTGTTTTCATACATAAACATCCCTAATTATGTTTATGTACAGTTATGTTATGCCAACAGCGCGCATCACTTTTTTTTTCATGTTACAGACACTTGCAACGGATTAGGAATTTAGGAGCGGTATATTTTTTTTGCATGGGGTATTTAGGCCTTGTAAAATGTAAGGTGCTTAGGGAAGGTGCTTAGAGAAATAAATTAGACTTTTTTTAAGCACTGATACTTATTTGTACAAAGTAGACACTTAACACCTTTCCTTTAGAAATAAGCACCGGTGTTTAAAAAAAACCTAATTTAGTTCCCCAATTAAGCACCTTGCATTGTATAAGGCCTTAGGAGCGGTAGTTTAATCAGGAAGTTCTGTCAAAAGTTTATACTTAACCAAGGTTTGGGCTGCCACCTAAACATAGATATACAAAGTATGCATACCAGTAGTTATGTGTATGACTTTCTCGAACCTGCTAGGGTCACGTCTGAAAAGTGTAGGGTTTTGAATTCAGTTACTCCGAGGAATGAATAAACTAGATAATCTCGTGTTGCTTGATTTGCATGCCATCTGGTACTATGTAAACCTTCATAGGTCAGTACTCTTTCAGTCCAAACTGGACCAAAATTTCAGAAGTCACATGCCACCATGATTGTACGGTTGCAGCAACAACTGTCTTTTAGTATTATTCCATAATTGGTACTCCCTTTGTTTCAAAATAATTGAACCTATAGATTTGTCCTAAGTTAACTTGTTTATTAAGTTTGATCAACTCTATAGAAAAATTTGGTAAGCAAAATTTTTTTTTCATAAAAATCTCATGAGAATATGTTTTCCTACAGACTTGGTTAAACTTAAATAATTTTGACTTCCAGAACTTCAGTTATTTTGGAAAGGAGGCAGTGCTTCAAGATAGAGCCATAAACCACTCTGTTTTGCCCGTCATGATGGAAAATCCAGCAAATGTTCATTTTTACGAAGAATTATAATTTTATCTCCTCTTAACGAGTTCATTTACTCGGAGGAATGAGTAAATCAGTCAATCTTAAGGTTGCTTGCCAGCCATTTGGCACTAAAATTTTCATGTGGCAATTGGCAGGTGCTTCTTCCCAAACTTGGCCATTGTCAAGTCACAACATTAAGCAACCACAACATACATGGTTGCTGCAACTATTTTCCTTTTAGAGTGCACTGCAAATAATAGTTTTTTTTGCAAAGCACTACAAATAATAGTTTCAGATACAGAGAGAGCAGCCACTTGGAAAATTCAACAAATGTTTACTTTTGATAATAGAAATAATTATATTGTCTCTTCTTCAATTTTATCAAATGACCTCAATATGATGATAAATTGTTTCTTCTCCTTGTTTTTGAATAGAAAAAATGCCCCCCCATAAAGTTGCACGCTTGATACCGTGGTAGTATACAGTTTGCGTTTGTCAGAATTTTCTGCGAGGGAGGTTTTCTACGAGGGGGTTCTAAATAAACAACTGAATCATTTGCCTCATTTTACATGAGGTTTGATGATTTGCCCCAGGGTTGCACAATGATTAGTGGCGTCGGCCTCACCTGTCAATCTTGGGGGGGTGGGGGGGGTGCAAATTATCAAAGTTAGAAGTAACGTGGGGCAAATAAGGATGTGGAGTGCTCGAGATCGAACTCATTTGAACCCGCATGAACAGTAAAATTAAAAAAAAATCTTTTTTTTGGGTTGTGAACTTTGACAAATGTTCTAAATGCTTGCAAATTTTCATCATGAGATCACATTCGAGAAAGGCATGAAAAAAAAACGATGCTCTGAAAATGCTACTTTCGAAAGCATTTTGGAACAATGAAAATGCGATCTCATGATGAAAATTTGCAAGCACTTAGAATGTTTGTCAAAGTTCACACAAAAAATCAGAATTTTTTGAATTGTTTTTCATTTTTTTTCGCATGCAGGTTCAAATGAGCTCGAGCTCAAAAGTCATCTTCTGCTCCCGAGCTCATTTGAGCTCGAGACGAACAGTAAAATCCGAAAAAAAAAACATTTAAACATTCAGATTTTTTTTTATGCAAACGTTGACAAAAGTTCTCAGTGCTCATAAAATTTCATCACGAAATAAATGACATTCTCAGAAGTCATGGCAAAAAAGACAAAAACAACACTCCAAATTGTTTTAAAAAAGAACACCTTTCGAGCATCAATTTTTTTTTGCTACGACTTCCACGAATGTTATTTCCTGACGAAATTTTATGAGCACCGAGAATTTTTGTCAATGTTTGCATCAAAAATATTGAGAGTTTTTGATTTATTTCGGATTCACTGTTCATCCGAGCTCGAGCTCAGAAACACCACGTCCGGCAAAATAATCCATTTTCTCCTCTGGCGCCTGTCACCCATGCCCCCACCCGACGTCCCCATGCCAGCCGCGTGCGCCACGCCGGCGGCCGCACCACGGGTCCACGGCCGCGCCTCACGGTCTCCCGCCGCAGCGCCGCTGCCCGTGGTCATCCACCGCGCACGTTCACGCCCTTTGCGGTCTTCTGCCGCACCTACTCTTTCCCCGTGGCGGCGGTGTCCCCATCCAGCTGGGACTGGACCGATGGAGCCGCCACTTCGCGGAGATCGACCAGGTTGAGAGCTACGCTTCCAGCTCGAGGGGTTCATGGCGAGCGCTCCTCTGACAACCGAGCCCAGTTCCGTCAGACAGTACCTCGTCATAGGCGAGGTCCGGCGTGTATGCACACTAGGTGCTCGACTAAAAGCCGGAGGCATATCAGCAGTGCGGTCCAGCGGGAGGCAGAGAAGGGGCGGCGGGGCGGTACAGACCGTGGCACGGCAAGGAGGCCAGCGCCCAGGGCAAGCAGCGGCGGACCGGATGGTTAGGCGGAGCAGGTGCGGTGGTGTGGGCACTCCGTTGTTATTGTCAGCGGCAGCGAGCACTCTCCTGCTGCTCGGCCCTGATTCGCCTCTCCTAGCCAGTCGTCGTGCGGATGGAGAAGCGACTTGGTTGGTTCCAGTCCTGTGAGTGGTGACCTCGAGGACAAGGAGGGCACCAGTAGCACCAAGGAGGCAAGGACTGCACCTTTGATATAGTGTCAGTCTATCACAATTTCTTCTTCTTCAATTTCATCAGCTTTTGGATTCTTAGAACTGATTCCATTACTGTCGACACATTAGAACATTCTTCGAAATTGGGGTTTTATATATAAAAAATCATTTTTTCAAAGTTCGAAAATATGTGCTTTTCTGATAGATCTTTATTAACTTCATTGTACTCTATCGAGATGCATATTAAACCGGAATATCGTTCTGGTCCATTTTTCTGCTGAATTCTCGTAGAAATTACTGCTGTGTTTCCATTGTTAAGGTTCAGGTTTGACAGTCTGTGAGGTGCGCTACAGCTTTGGTTGTAGTGTTGGGATGATATATGTCTAAATTCACACAGCAATATTCTTATAATATGTAAGTAGCTTAATCTACATATTTATTGTCATGTTTCAGAGCGTTGTGCCTTTATCCTGATCACGGTTCCTGCCTTTTATTCCTACTGTTCATGTTTAATTATGTGGCACTTGCATTGGACTATAGTTATTATAGCACTGGGGTGACATATTTCTAAATTAACAGCTATATTGTTTAGCAGAAAACAACAAAGGTTTAAAAATTAGAGTAATAAACTTATTGTTCAAAAGCTGCATCGCTGCCTAGCAGCTGCAGATGAACATCACATTTGCAATGATTTTCTGAAACACCGACTGGATGATCCTTGTTTACTAGTCAAGAATGCCTATGATAAATTTGGTTGCCTAGTTATGCTCATCATGTACCTCATCGAGTGAGCTCTGCTCTCTTCAATCTTTTGATGCTTATTATGATACTGAGGAAGCGCAGAGCCATTGCCATTGTTATAATACGTCAAACCTGAATTTTAGAACTTATTAGCACTGTGCATGAACAACTAGCATGGCTTGCAAGCTCCTCTGTACGGGGCTCAGTAGCTATCATCTATTCACTTATGACTTTTTATGATGATACAGGGACAGTGAACAACATATTGAGTTATTCCAAGAGGAAACAACCCAGATACTCAACCAAAAGGGGATCGGCAGCACTGAGGGTGAGGGCCGGAATCTGTCCGTGTACCTTGCGATATGCTGTGGGGACTAGTCTGTTTCTCAAACCAAGGCTCCCCTGTACAAGGTGGAAGTTGCCCTCTCCAACTCCGATGACCCTTCTTTGTCGCCGGGAGCAGAGCCTGCTGGCCGGGTAACCCTGCACCAAGCCCGTAATCTGGAAACTGACATGGGCGGCAAGACCTTCGTCTCCTTGCAGTGAGGGTGGATAGTCGGCATCGGGGGCAATCCCGGCAGCACCATCATCTTTGACACCAAGAGTGGGAGAATGATCCGCGGGCCAAACCTGGTGGCCAGGAAGTGGAGCCCTGTGGTGGCCGTCGTCGCGGACATGATATATGCCCTCACATCAACCCTGACTACATTCAAGAGCCCAACTTCGTGCCATGGTTCGAGGTCCTCGATCTCTCCAAGCCGGTCGTCACGGAGACCGTGGAGGGGGTGCTCAGCCTGGCGGACGCGTGCACCTGGACGCCACTGCCGTACCCGCTCTGCTTCCCTCGCAGGCTCACCCCGACGGACTTCCGCATGCCGCCCAGGATAACAGTCACGTCCTCCGTGGTGGTCGAGCCCTACATTTTGATATCGGTCAGTCGCCCGTACAACTCCACCTACACGTTTGATACCAGCTCAGGAGAGTGGCATGAGGTCGAGGGCGAGCAACTGCCGTTCTTCGGCGCCGCCGCCCCGCATGGCGGTGGCATCTTCCTTGCGCCTTCTCACAAGTACGGGCCCATGAAAGCTTACCGCATCCGAGTCTCAACATCTGGCAAGGGTGGTGCTATTGAGTTGTCCACCACTGTCATCCCGATGAGAAACGAGGAGCATGAAGAAATTGGCGCAGGGGGCGCGCGCTACGTTTACCTGGACAGGGAACACTTCGCTATGTTGTCTTGGTACAAGGACAGCGGACGCTACATGGTTTACGATACAGAGACTGATGAAACTTATCCAAGGAAGTTATATCTGAAGTTGGTTACCTATCGAACTGGGAGGTGTGTACTCGAGGGGAAGACTCCGGAGATTGTTGTCTCCTGCCAACGGAAGCAGGCCTTCAGGATCTGCAGTTCCCCTGGGTTCTCTGATGCACCCACGCCTTCGCTTTATCCGTATAAATAATGCCATTGGACACTTTTATTTCACAGTATGTTCCTTAAGAAACCTTGCTTTTTAACTGCAAATGTATAATGCCATGCACCTCTGCTCAAGGAAGCTTACCTTGTGGATCATTATCACCACTGGCACTCATATACTCCCTCCATCCGGAATTATTTGTTGCAGAAATGAATAAAAATGGATGTATCTAGAACTAAAACACATCTAGATACATCCATTTCAGCGACAAGTAATTTGGGACGGAGGGAGTATTATATTAGTAGTGTTAACTTCAACGACACTGTTCTGCCCTGGCCTTTTTACATCATTCTGCTTAAGAAGACACATTAAAGTTTGATTTACCCTTTTATATCTTGGATGTTCGACATGCTGAAATCTTATTACATTATGAACGATGGTTGTGCCGCTATCTCTAATCAGTATTTTGTGCTGAGAATGTTAAGAGGATCGAAAACATCCTGCCTCACTGATAAATAGTCTTGTAGGAGTACTAGCCCCCCCCCCCCCCCCCCCCCCCCTCGTGCTTAAATTCACATTAGGTTTTTAGTAAATAAGTACACATAAGTAATAGAATAATCACCTGTTTCAATTTCAAAGGTTCTGATGTGCTATTTGTTAGGCCTGGAACTTGGGCTTTAGGGCTACCCATATGCTTAATCCTCCCTTGGGTTTCATAAATATATGTAGTTTGAATTGGCCCGAAGAAAAAACACATCAAATTATTTTGCCTCCTTTCATTTTGATTTTTAACCCACATTGGAAAAGATGAATAGTTTATTCTTTGAGTGATGGATTTGGAGAGGAGTAGAGAAGACCAAAACATGTTTCATTTTGAAAGAGAATTAGCTTGGATGGCTCTAATGTTTTCTTGACGAATGGCAAAAGCATTACATTCATTGATTAAGATTACGCATGCTTGTTTAGGTATCAAAGTTTGGATGAACATGGCTTTTGGCTTGGTTGGGTTGTCGACCCTTGCATGTTGTCTTGCACTCCCTTCGTCCCAAATTACTTGTTGCTCAAGTGGATGTATCTGGCAGTCTGGCACTTATCAATTACTTTTCTAAAGTTCTACTCCCTCCGTCCTGAATTACTTGTCGCTCAAATGGATGTATCTAGCACTTTCAAATGTGAAGTTCCCACTGTATTATATGACAATGCTCTCTTTGCTACCTATCATTCTTTCAAAGAGACTGGGCCAGACTTTTTTTTTATCTCACGTGCTCATCTGATACTGATTTGAGCATGGCCAAAAGATTTATATCTCTGTATATATGCATCTAGATGATACTCTGATCCCTTTAGGCCCCTGTGGACAGACACCTTGAGGCTAGGGAAACCAAATCCAGGTTGGTTGTCCACAATAGAAGTTTGATCACATCAACAGTTATGCTGGAGTGTGCATTCCACCGTGGAGGCTACACAAGATCGATAGCATCTCAACTAAAGAGAGACAGTAAGTTGTACCCCCTCTGTTCAGAAATATAAGACGTTTTAGAGACTAGTCACAGAGGGAGTAACATTTATGCATGTGAACATATATAGGCGTTTTGCTTATTTTTCAGCCTGGTTTGGAATAATGCAGCCATGCAGGACGATTCTTGAGGGGAACATATGACACTCAGGCCAACTCCAGCTCACGCCCCCAAACGGACGTCCGTTTTGCCCGGATTCTGTCCGTTTGGGGCGGGCAATGGGGTCGTATCCAGGCCTTTTTTGGGATGCGATGGGCGTGCGCCCAACGCGCAGACGCATCCTTTCGTCCCATCCTGTCCGCCACGGCCAATATGCCCATATATTCAATATTTCAATGTTTAAAACAAGTTTGCACGTCCAAATATTTAATTGTCTCAAATAAAAATAGTTTTACAACCCAATCAAAATTGTCTCGAATAAAATATTTTTACAACCAAATCGAAATTGTCTTGAATAAACATAATGAGCCAATACATCTATTAGTTGCCAATGTGAGTCCACATGTGCTCAACCAAGTCATTTTGAAGCGCCGCATGAGTGTGCCAATCACGCATTTCACGATGGAATTGGGTAAACTGTTCAAACGTGGCCGGTTCTTGGTGCAGGGGCTCAACATTTTCACCTTGAAAATCAAATCCTTGGTCGAAGATGCTGTCATCACGCTCGTCCTCGACGATCATGTTGTGCATGATCACACAAACAGTCATCACCTCCCAAAGCTTCCGTTGATCCCATGTCAGTGCAGGGTTTCGAACGATACCCCATCGGGATTGAAGCACACCAAAAGCACGTTCCACATCCTTTCTAGCACTCTCTTGCATTTGTGCAAATCTCTGTCTTTTCTCACCTTGGGGGTCCGAGATTGTCTTCACAAAAGTTGACCACTGAGGATATATACCATCAGCTAGGTAGTATCCCTTGTTGTAGTGGTGGCCATTGATCTCAAAGTTGACTGGTGGGGAGTGGCCTTCTGCAAGCCTGGAGAAGACTGGAGAATGCTGCAACACGTTGATATCATTGTGAGAACCTGCCATGCCAAAGAAAGAATGCCATATCCAAAGATCTTGCGAAGCCACCACTTCTAATATGACAGTGCACGCTTTAACATGCCCCTTGTACTGGCCCTGCCAAGCAAATGGACAGTTCTTCCACTTCCAGTGCATACAATCTATGCTGCCAAGCATGCCTGGAAAGCCTCTATCGGCGTTGATCGCCAACAGCCTTTCTGTATCAGCGGCATTTGGCTGCCTCAAGTACTCAGGGCCAAACACTGCCACCACGGCCTTGCAGAAGTTGTACATTGACATCAGACATGTGGACTCACTCATGCGCACGTACTCATCCACCAGATCGCCTGGAATTCCGTATGCAAGCATGCGGATTGCCGCAGTGCACTTCTGATAAGAGGAGAATCCAAGCTTGCCAAGGGCATCCGTTTTGCACTCGAAGAATGGGTCATGAGCGACCACTCCCTCTCGGATACGATTGAACACATGCCTTGCCATACGAAAACGGCGACGGAATTTCTTCGGTTTGTAGAGCGCGCCATCCTCAAAGTAATCGGCATAGAGCAGGGCGTGGCCTCTCTCTGTTGCGGTTCAGGTTGGGAGCACGGCCAGGGATTGACCCCCTATACCGAGGCCGCTGCCGTTCAATGTGGTCATGAATGACCAGTGCAGCCACCACAAGATCTTCGTCATCCGAGGACGAATCATCCGATGAATAAATGAAGTGGTTGAAGAAAAATTCATCTCCACTGTCCATACCTTTGTGGGCAAAGTGTCAAACACCTTGCGGTCGTGGTGGCAAAGAGGCCGCGAAGATCACCTCGATGCAGCAGGGGCGTTTGGCGGCCGGCTACAGGTCGCTCTGGAGCACCCTACGAAAGCTGCCGTGGTCCATAGGCGTCGCCGGCGGTCGTATCCCCTCTGGCACCGGATACGACGGCGACGGCCAAAACTCCTCCAAACGACGGCCAAAACTCCTACGAAAGCGCGGGCGTGGTGGCGGAGACGTGGTTTGGTATGGACGGCCGGGGGGGGGGGTGAGCAGTGGGAGGCGGCGCCGGCGGCGGGGGTGGGGGCGGGGAGGGCGGGTGGAGGTGTTGGAGGTGAATGAAGCGCTAGTGTCCCCGACAGGCGGGCCACAGGAAGGACAAGGGCGTGCGTCCCGCCCGTCCGCGCGCTGTCCGCTTCACCCCAAACGCGGCGCATGTTTGGGCCGGAAATGGGTCGAAAACGGACGAAAACCGGACATTTGTCCGTTGGGCCGCGCTATTCGTCCGTTCTACCCCAAACGGACTAGGACGGACGGGATGGGGTCGTGCGCTGGAGTTGGCCTCACTGCTGGATATGACGTCTGCCCACATCGAAGTTCTTGAACTAGTTGTGCGGACGTGGATGCTTATGCTTAGAACAATAGTGTGTAAGTTCCATGTGAATGTAGCTCGTTCATTAGTCAAAGTGATACCCACGACACTCTCGAACAAATTTTGCCGGTTACTAAATTGACGCCAACCAGTGTCTGTTTATTGGACAGATTTAGTAGAATTGATCTCGACAATTCCACTATAGTGACATGTTTTTTCAACTTACATTGTAAATCCTATGATACATGGCGCACAGTAAGATCAAATTCCCCACGTATCCTCGAAGAATCAGGTTTTGGATCCACTCTCTCAATGATATACTATGTACCAAATCAGAAAAAAAATGTTGCTTCATTGGTTTTTTTTTCCGAGAGTACGCCAATGACGTATCATATTTTTATAGAAGGTAGAAAGACATTTACAAGAAGCCCGACCTGGATGCGAACATTCGGCGGCTAAGTACAACTCCACACCACTCCTAACTCCTATCCTACGAAAGCTAACTTCTCACAAAACATTGTAGTCCTCCAACACCCAATCCTGCCTGCTGCCAGTCGACAATCTCGTCTAGGATCATAGAAGATAAAGTTTGCGGGGGTTTCTGCTGCTCTAGCCTGTTGAACACTCTGGCGTTCCTCTGCTTCCAAAGCGCCCATGCCGTAGCGGTGATCAACGTGTCAAATCCTCTTCTGATACGACCGGTGAAGGTAGTCCTTTCTCTCAACCACCAGTCGCAGAAAGTGTCGGAGTTCGTGGGGCTGTTGATATTGAGACCAAGCCTGTCGAAAATCGTGTGCCATACTTCCCGTGCATACGTGCAGCCCACCAAGATGTGCTCGATGTTGTCCTCCGCTTGTAGACAAGTGTAGCAGTTCGAGGGTTGGTCCTGGAGTCCATGCCTCGCTCGTCGGTCCGAAGTCCATACTCTATGTTGTAGCGCAAGCCAAACGAAGAGCTTGCATTTGAGTGGCGCCCAACTCTTCCAAGTGCAATCTGCCGTGGGTGATCTCTGGAGGTTGGAGCACAGGTTGTTGTAGACAGATTTAGTCGTGTATTCGTCGGTAGCCGAGCATGGCTAGCAGAACTTGTCAGGCATGTCTGGTTGTCTGGATACCGTGGTAATCGCCTGTACTAGATGCATGCATTGCATCATAGCCATGAAGGAGCTCTCAGTCTCGCAATCGTCTCGCCAGCGATCATTCTCCAAAGCATGCTGGACCGTGCGGGAGTTCACCACCCATGTTTGTACAGAGGATACAATCAGCGGGGCGATGTCGGCCGCAGAGTAGCCATGGATCCATTTGTCTCGCCAGAACAAGACTTTCTCACCCGATCCCACCTCGATGCTTACTAGTGTATCGAACACCAGCCTCGCATCCTTGTCCTCAACCATCGATAATCCTTGCCAAGGTCGGCGTTGGTCCGTCCGCTTTAACCATTCCCATCTGACTCGCAGCGCAAGAGCTTGCACCTTCAGGTTTTTGATGCCCAGTCCGCCCATGCATTTAGGTCTGCAGATAGTGTCCCATGCCACTAGGCATTGGCCTCCATGAACCACATCTTTGCCCGCCCAAAAGAAGGAGCGCATCCATTTGTTGATGTCCTCGAACACCCATTCTGGGGCATCAGTAATCATGAAGTGGTGGATCGGTTTTGCGGCGATGACGGACTGGACTAACACCAGACGTCCCGGTCTCTGGATGAGCCCTCTCTGCCAAGCCGGGACACACCTCTTAACTTGATCAAGCATAGGCTGCCATTGAGCTCTCGTCAAGGATCGGATCGCCAGTTGAAGGCCAAGGTATTTGCATGGGAACTCAGCCATCGTGCAATGCGACATCTCAGCTACTCTGGAGCGGTCCTCATCATCTCCATGGATCAGAATGGCCTAGGATTTGTGATAGTTGATACGAAGCCCCGAGGCCTCTCCAAATGCTTCGAGCATAGAGTGAACCGATGCCAAGTCTTGGGTAGAGGGCTTGATGAATATGGCGACATCGTCCGCGAATATCGAAAGCCTTTGTATCGCCGAAATGCCGTTGTAGGAACTTAGCACACCCATCTCCGTGGCTTTATGAACTAGCTTGGTGAGAATATCCATGGCTATCACGAAAAGTAGAGGTGAGACTGGGTCTCCCTGCCGTAGTCCACATGCGTGCACAAAACTCTTTCCTGGGACGCCGTTCACCACTACTTTCGTGCTAGCTGATTGTAGCAAGATCATCACCCATTTGGCCCATCTTTGACCAAAGCCCTTGGCCCATAAGACCTCAAAGAGGAAAGGCCAGGAGACAGAATTGAATGCTCACGAGATGTCCAACTTGAGGAAGACTCCAGGTACCTTCCTCTCATGAATTTTGCGTGCCACTTGACGGACCAGGAGGAAGTTGTCATGGAGATGTCTTCCATGTATAAAGGCGGATTGGTTAGACTCCACAATCTCGTGCATTTGGTCTCTGAGGCGGTTCGCCAATACTTTTGCGAACAACTTTGGGATGCTATGGATGAGGCTTATAGGTCTGAAATCCCCGATTTCCTCGGCATTCGGTTTTTTCGGGACGAGCACGATGTGCGCCTTGTTGAGCTTGGCGAAACCTCTACCATCTCCAACATAGAGTTTCATCAAGACCGCCATCACGTCATGCTTGATGATGGGCCAAGCTCTCTGGAAAAAGGCCCCAATGAAACCGTCCGGGCCTGGCGCCCTGTCCGGGGGCATTTCTGATACGTCTCCATCGTATCTACTTTTCCAAACTCTTTTGCCCTTGTTTTGGACTCTAATTTGCATGATTTGAATGGAACTAACCCGGACTGACGCTGTTTTCAGCAGAATTGCCTTGGTGTTATTTTTGTGCAGAAATAAAAGTTCTCGGATTGACCTGAAAATTTACGGAGAATATTTTTGGAATTAATAAAAAATACTGGCGAAAGAATCAACCGGAGAAGGTCCACCACCTGGCCACAAGCCAGGGGGGCGCCCCCTGTCTTGTGGGCCCCCTGGAGCTCCGCCGACCTCAATTCCAACTCTATATATTCCTATTCATGGAGAAAAAAAATCAGAGAGAAGAGTTCATCGCGTTTCACGATACGGAGCCGCCGCCACCTCCTGTTCTTCCTCGGGAGGGCAGATCTAGAGTCTGTTTTGGGCTCCGGAGAGGGGAAACCGACGCCGTCGTCATCACCAACCATCCTTCATCACCAATTTCATGATGCTCTCCGCCGTTCGTGAGTAATTCCATCGTAGGCTTGCTGGACGGTGATGGGTTGGATGAGATTTACCATGTAATCGAGTTAGTTTTGTTAGGGTTTGATCCCTAGTATCCACTATGTTCTGAGATTGATGTTGCTATGACTTTGCTATGCTTAATGCTTGTCACTAGGACCCGAGTGCCATGATTTCAGATCTGAACCTATTATGTTTTCATGAATATATATGTGTTCTTGATCCTATCTTGCAAGTTGTAGACACCTATTACGAGTTATGATCCGCATCCCCCAGGGTGACAATAACTGGGATTCTTTTCGGTGATTACCGTAGTTTGAGGAGTTCATGTATTCACTAAGTGCTAATGCTTTGGTCCGGTTCTCTATTAAAAGGAGGCCTTAATATCCCTTAGTTTCCATTAGGACCCCGCTGCCACGGGAGGGTAGGACAAAAGATGTCATGCAAGTTCTTTTCCATAAGCACGTATGACTATATATGGAATACATGCCTACATTACATTGATGAATTGGAGCTAGTTCTGTGTCACCCTATGTTATAACCGTTGCATGATGAATGCCATCCGACATAATTATCCATCACTGATCCATTGCCTACGAGCTTTTCACATATTGATCTTTGCTAAGTTACTTTTCCGTTGCTACTGTTACAATCACTACAAAACTGCTACTGTCGCTTTGCCATCGTTACCGTTACTTCCATACTACTTTGCTACTGAATACTTTGCTGCAGATACTAAGTCTTTCAGGTGTGGTTGAATTGACAACTCAGCTGCTAATACTCGAGAATATTCTTTGGCTCCCCTTGTGTCGAATCAATAAATTTGGGTTGAATACTCTACCCTCGAAAACTGTTGCGATCTCCTATACTTGTGGGTTATCAAGACCCTTTTCTGGCGCCGTTGCCGGGGAGCATAGCTCAATGCTCTGAGTCACTTGGGATTTATATCTGTTGATCACTATGAAGAATTTGAAAGATGCTAAAACCAAGATCTACCCCTCTACTACGAGGACAGGTAAGGAACTGCGATCTAGCTTTGCACTTGATTCACCTTCTGTTATGAGTAAACTTGCGACACCACCACCTGCTATTGAATATGATATGTCGCAAGTAATTGATGATGCCACTACTACTATGCCTGATGCTTATGATGATACTTTGCTTGATACTACTGTGCCACTGGGTGAATTTCTTGATGAACAAATTGCTAGAGTCAATGCTGAGACAGATGATATTTCTGAATCTGATGAAATTATTGAAACTGGACACTATGAGACACCTGCTAGACCTAGCTCTCCTAGATATGAATTGCCTGATATACCTGAGGGTTATTTTATGGAAGGAGAGGTAGCTAGGGACTTTCTTGCTTGTAAGGATAGAGATGATCTTAAGAAATTGCTATGCAAGTGGAAAGAAAAATCTTTGAATGCTAGAATGCAATATGATCCTAAGTTTGCTACTTCACCTATCTTTGTTACTGATAAGGATTATGAATTCTCTGTCGATCCTGAGTTAATCATTTTGGTTGAATCTGATCCTTTCCATGGTTATGAATCTGAAACTGTTGTGGCACATCTTACTAAATTGAATGATATAACCACCCTATTTACTCATGAGGAAAAAATTCGTTATTATTATATTCTTAAGTTGTTTCCTTTCTCATTAAAGGGTGATGCTAAGATATGGTTTAATTCTCTTGCTCCTGGTTGTGTGCGTAGTCCCCAGGATATGATATATTACTTCTCTGAAAAGTATGTTCCTGCCCATAAGAAACAAGCTGCCTTGCAGGAAATATTTAACTTTGTGCAAATTGAAGAAGAGAGTCTCCCACAAGCTTGGGGGAGGCTTCCCCAATTACTTAATGCTTTGCATGATCATCCTCTCAAGAAAAATGAAATACTTGATATCTTTTATAATGGACTAACCGATGCTTCTAGGGACCACCTAGATAGTTGTGCTGGTTGTGTTTTTAGGGAACGAACTGTTGAACAAGCTGAGTTACTATTGAATAATATATTGAGCAATGATAATGATTGGTCTATTCCCGAACCACCTCCAAAGCCAACTCCGAAGAAAAGAGGTATTCTATTCCTCAGTCCTGAAGATATGCAAGAGGCAAAGAAATCTATGAAAGAAAAAGGTATTAAAGCTGAAGATGTTAAGAATCTACCACCTATTGAAGAAATACATGGTCTTGATAACCCGACACAGGTAGTAGAGGTAAATTCTCTCCGTAGATTTGATGAAGGTGATATTCCTTATAATAAGTCTGCTAGCCAATGCTTGGATGAATTTGATAACTTTATTGTTAAGAAAGAAAATTTCAATGCTTATGTCAGTAGACAATTGAAACATAATGCTTACATGCTTGATCGCTTAGGTGATTATATGAGTAGAACTATCAATGATCTTAAGCTTATTAGTAAACATGCTTCCATGGTAACTACTCAAGTAGAACAAGTACTTAAGGCACAAAATGATTTGCTTAATGAGATGAATGGTAAGAATGATGATCATTCTGTTAGAGTTGTGACTAGAGGTGGTAAAATGACTCAGGAACCTTTGTACCCTGAGGGCCACCCTAAGAGAATTGAGCAAGACTCTCAGAGAGTTAATACTGATGCACCTAGTCATTCTAGTAATAAAAGGAAAAAAGAATGACGATAGGGCTTTGCATGCTGCTAGTGAACCTGCTATAGACACTCATGAAAACCCAAATGATATTTCTATTTCTGATGCTGAGACACAATCTGGTAATGAACATGAGCCTAGTGATAATATTAATGATGATGTTCATGTTGATGCTCAACCTAGTAATGATAATGATGTGGAGATTGAACCTGCTGTTGATCTTGATAACCCACAACCTAAGAATAAAAGATATGATAAAAGAGACTTCGTTGCTAGGAAGCATGGTAAAGAAAGAGAACCTTGGGTTCAGAAACCCATGCCCTTTCCTCCTAAACCATCCAGGAAAAAGGATGATGAGGATTTTGAGCGCTTTGTTGAAATGCTTAGACCTGTCTTTTTGCGTATGCGTTTGACTGATATTCTGAAAATGTCTCCTTATGCTAAGTATATGAAAGATATTGTGACAAATAAAAGAAAGATTTCGGAAGCTGAGATTTCCACCATGCTTGCTAATTATACTTTTAAGGGTGGAATACCAAAGAAACTAGGAGATTCCGGAGTACCTACTATACCTTGCTCTATTAAAGGAAATTATGTTAAAACTGCTTTATGTGACCTTGGAGCCGGTGTTAGTGTTATGACTTTCTCTTTGTATCGTAGACTTGATTTGAATAAGTTGACACCTACTGAAATCTCTTTGCAAATGGCTGATAAATCAACTGCTTTACCCATCGGCATTTGCGAGGATGTGCCTGTCGTAGTTGCAAACGTTACTATCTTAACGGACTTTGTTATTCTTGATATTCCCGAGAACGATAGTATGTCGATCATCCTTGGTAGACCCTTTTTGAATACTGCAGGGGCTGTTATTGATTGCAACAAGGGCAATGTCACTTTTCATGTTAATGGTAATGAGCATACAGTACACTTTCCGAAGAAACAACCTCAAGTTCATAGTATCAACTCCATTGGAAAATTTTCAACGATTATTATTGGAGACTTTGAATTCCCTCTTCCTACTGCCAAAAAGAAATATGATATACTTATTGTTGGGGACATGCATATCCCCATTGAGGTAACTTAGTGTTATTCGAAAATTCTCCGGTTCCGTGTCATTCGAAAAAGTTTGTCAATAAGACTTGATCAACCTTATTGATGGATTCTTTTTGATGAGCATGAGATGGATGAATTTAGAAAGCACAACCTTCTGTACCCAACTTTTACTTTCTGTTCTTTAGACTTAATTTAGTAAAAATGCCATTATTTTTCTGTTTTCTGTTCTATCCGTGCAATAGAAAAATGACCTGAAAATAAAAGTTCTCAGAATCCCCTGAAAATGTAGTATGATTTTTTCTGGAATATTTAAGAATTTTTGGCACTGAGAACACATCAGGGGGCTGCACCAGTGGGCCACAAGCCTGCAGGGCGCGCCCACCCCCCTGGGCGCACCCCCCTGGCTTGTGGGTCCCACGTGGGGCCCCCTCACTTATTCCAGCACCCATCCACTTCGTCTTCCTCCAGAAAAAATCCCACCATTGCTCAAATCCGTGTTCTAGCTCATCTTCCTGCCATTTTCGATCTCCTTGCTCAAAGCTCCATTTGCAAAACTGTTTTGGGGGATTGTTCTTCGGTATGTGACTCCTCCAATGGTCCAATTAGTTTTTATTCTAGTGCTTTATATATTGCAAATTTTTGCTGCTGTGGTGACCTTGTTCTTGAGCTTGCATGTCAAATTTGTATGGTCCCAAGTAGTTTTGATGCATGATATAGTCTCTAGGCACTTGTAGGAGTAGTTGCTATGAGTTTTGTTGAGTTTTGTTAACATTTATTTTGAGTCACTAAAATTTCAGAAATTTTTCAGAGAAAGGTAGATGTTGAGAAGAATATACCAAGGTGGTTCCTCGAACAAGAAGACCCCGAGACTCGCGATACGTGAGCCCGACTTTGAACCACCGAGGGAAGCTCAAGTGCGGCCCTATGAATGGCCGTCAAATCAATTCATGGTCCATGCCGGATTCAAGGAAGAATTTTACGCGTACATACGAAATGCTGGCCTTGAAGATTTCATCTCAGACCAGTGCGAGCAATATTATCAACTCACTGATTCCTTCGTGCGGAGGTTTGAATTTTCATCCAGGCGTAACACGCATTCCATTCTATTTAATCTTTATGATGAATCTTATACTATGGACCTAGAAGATTTCAACCGTGCATGCAAAATTCCACAATGGGGCAGCCATAGTGATCCTCACAAAACTGAATATAATGATTTTCTTGCTAGCATCACTGTGGGAGAAACTATAAACATTACACAGGCTACCTTGGGGAGCATTCACTTTCCTGCTATACATTATTTTGCTCTCTTCATAGGTAGATGTATTAACGGTAAACATGATAATAGCCACCTTTGTGTACCTGATCTTAGTATTCTTAAGAGTGCGGTCATGGGTGACAGACGATATAACTTGGGGGCTATTATTGCTAGGAGGCTACATAAAAATGCTAAGGAAGGAGATTTCTTTGGCGGGATTTATGCCACTCGTGTAGCTAATTACCTTGGGATACCCATAAGGGAGAATGATATTGAGTTACCACCTGCGTTTCTTGATTATGAGGCTATGGTGCGTTACTAGTTTCTTGAGACGAACGAACAATCCCTCCGGTACCGACTAATTTTTGACAGACAGCGTGTTGTCCATATTACCCTTCCTGCTCCCGCCTTCTTTAACTTTCAGGAAAAACGAAGACACTTTATAACTAGGGAGGAGGCAAACGAGTACGAGAGAGAGGCGGAAGCCGCCCGCCTCCGCGCTGCAGCCGCTCAAGCTTTAACCGCCGCAGCTCAGTACAACCCCAGCTATGACTTTGGATATTATCCGGGCCAGCCATGGCCCTAGACCAACTTAGACCAAAAGCCTAAGCTTGGGGGAGTACGTATTTCTCACCGACATTACATTCATGTTCACACACTCTTTTCAGTTGTCGGTGTTCATACTTTTTCATTGTATCATCCATGGTATTTTATTTCGTCTTCTCGTTTTCTTCTTGTGTGTTTATTTAACCTTGAGAAAAATCTAAAAGAAATTAGTTCTAGCTTTACCTTTTAGTTTGTCTAGTTGTAGTATTAAAAGAAAACCCAAAAAGATTTCTCGTTCTTCTTTTGCTTATTGGGAGCTTTCCCGTGTAAATAGCTTTTCTCGTTCTTGTTTTGAAATTTCTTTCCTTTGGGACGTAAGGAGAAGACCACAATGAAAATGTTGAGTGGCTCCCATATGCATTATTGTTTATCTATCAGAGAGCCCCTATTACCTTGCCTTCTCCTTTGAGTTATTGTTTGCAGATTCCAGCTTAGTCCAATGCACGTGCACTCTTATTATTATTCACACCGTTCGGTCGTGCAAGTGAAAGGCAATAATGACGATATATGATGAAATGATTGAGATGGAGAAAAGCTGGTATGAACTCGACCTATCTTGTTTTTTGTAAATATGATTAGCTCATCATTCTGGATTCAGCTCATTATGGATGAAACATGTTTGCAATGACAATTAGATATTATAGTTACTCATGCCATGCTTAATTAGCTAGGAGTGTATAATGGTTTGTCTTGAGTGCCAAGATGCATTTCAAAATGGTTGTGATGTAGTATGATAGGGTGGTATCCTCCTCTGAATGATTCAAGTGGCTTGACTTGGCACATGTTCACGCATGTAGTTGAAACAAAATCAACATAGCCTCCACGATATTTATGTTCATGGTGATTTATATCCTACTCATGATTGCATTCAATGTTGGTTAATCTCAATGCATGTTTATGACTGTTGTCGCTCTCTAGTTGGTCGCTTCCCAGTCTTTTGCTAGCCTTCACTTGTACTAAGCGGGAATACTGCTTGTGCATCCATTTCCATAAACCCAAAGTTGTTCCATATGAGTCCACCATACCTACCTATATGCGGTATTTACCTGCCGTTCCAAGTAAATTTGCATGTGCCATTCTCTAAACCTTCAAATAATATTCCGTTTTGTATGCCCTAATCGCTCATGTAGTGACTAGGGGCTGTCAGTATCTTCCATGCTAGGTGGGTTATTCTCACGATATGTGTTGATTCACTATCATTCACGAGAAAGTGGCTGGTATTCGGGATGCCCAGTTCCATGCTCAAATTTAAATCAAAATATAATAAAACAAAAATCCCCCAGGATTGTGTTTGTATGGACGGTACCCGTGGATTCGGCCCGCCGTGGAGTGTGATTGATTGGTGGAGGGGGAGTAAAAACTTTACTATTCTGTTTGGGAACCGCCTATAATGTATCTAGCATGGAAGATATCGAGATCTCTTGGTTGTTATGTTGACAATGAAAGCATACC
The DNA here is from genome assembly GCA_039707655.1 of Elymus sibiricus. Lineage (NCBI taxonomy): Eukaryota > Viridiplantae > Streptophyta > Magnoliopsida > Poales > Poaceae > Elymus > Elymus sibiricus. The sequence continues at coordinate 347,392,430 of CM077663.1, forward strand.
ACTCAAAATTATTATTCATCCCTGTTTTAAAAGCTCGAGCTCTGGCACCTCTGCAAATCAATGCTTCCCTCTGCGAAGGGCCTATCTATTTTACTTTACTGTTGAGTCATCATCCTCTTATAAAAAGGCACCAGTTAGAGAGCACCACCGTCATTTGTATGCGTTGTTATTAATTGATATTGAGTATGATTGTGACTGGATCTCTTTTACCATGAATTACAATGTTTAGTCAGTCCTTGTTCTTTAGAGGTGCTCTGCATTTATGTTTTGCGGTCTCAGAAAGGGCTAGCGAGATACCATTATATCATATTGTATCACGATTGTTTTGATAAAATTGTTGTCATCCGAGACTTATTATTATTGCTCGCTAGTTGGTTATGCCATTGATATGAGTAAATGTGAGACTTAAATGTTATTGTGAATGTGGTTAGTCTATAATCTTTGCTGAAAATCTGAACATAAGTTAGACGTATTTACAACAACAAGATCAAACAGAGTTTGTAAAAGTTTTTCTTTATCACTTTCAGTTTGTCAACTGAATTGTTTGAGGACAAGAAATGGGTTTAACTTGGGGGAGTTGATACGTCTCCATCGTATCTACTTTTCCAAACTCTTTTGCCCTTGTTTTGGACTCTAATTTGCATGATTTGAATGCAACTAACCCGGACTGACGCTGTTTTCAGCAAAATTGCCTTGGTGTTATTTTTGTGCAGAAATAAAAGTTCTCGGATTGACCTGAAAATTTACGGAGAATATTTTTGGAATTAATAAAAAATACTGGCGAAAGAATCAACCGGAGAAGGTCCACCACCTGGCCACAAGCCAGGGGGCGGCCCCCCTAGGGCGCGCCCCCTGTCTTGTGGGCCCCCTGGAGCTCTGCCGACCTCAATTCCAACTCTATATATTCCTATTCGTAGAGAAAAAAATCAGAGAGAAGAGTTCATCGCGTTTCACGATACGGAGCCGCCGCCACCTCCTGTTCTTCCTCGGGAGCGCAGATCTGGAGTCTGTTTTGGGCTCCGGAGAGGGGAAATCGACGCCGTCGTCATCACCAACCATCCTTCATCACCAATTTCATGATGCTCTCCGCCGTTCGTGAGTAATTCCATCGTAGGCTTGCTGGACGGTGATGGGTTGGATGAGATTTACCATGTAATCGAGTTAGTTTTGTTAGGGTTTGATCCCTAGTATCCACTATGTTCTGAGATTGATGTTGCTATGACTTTGCTATGCTTAATGCTTGTCACTAGGGCCCGAGTGCCATGATTTCAGATCTGAACCTATTATGTTTTCATGAATATATATGTGTTCTTGATCCTATCTTGCAAGTTGTAGACACCTATTACGAGTTATGATCCGCATCCCCCAGGGTGACAATAACTGGGATTCTTTCCGGTGATTACCGTAGTTTGAGGAGTTCATGTATTCACTAAGTGCTAATGCTTTGGTCCGGTTCTCTATTAAAAGGAGGCCTTAATATCCCTTAGTTTCCATTAGGACCCCGCTGCCACGGGAGGGTAGGACAAAAGATGTCATGCAAGTTCTTTTCCATAAGCACGTATGACTATATATGGAATACATGCCTACATTACATTGATGAATTGGAGCTAGTTCTGTGTCACCCTATGTTATAACCGTTGCATGATGAATGCCATCCGACATAATTATCCATCACTGATCCATTGCCTACGAGCTTTTCACATATTGATCTTTGCTAAGTTACTTTTCCGTTGCTACTGTTACAATCACTACAAAACTGCTACTGTCGCTTTGCCATCGTTACCGTTACTTCCATACTACTTTGCTACTGAATACTTTGCTGCAGATACTAAGTCTTTTAGGTGTGGTTGAATTGACAACTCAGCTGCTAATACTCGAGAATATTCTTTGGCTCCCCTTGTGTCGAATCAATAAATTTGGGTTCAATACTCTACCCTCGAAAACTGTTGCGATCCCCTATACTTGTGGGTTATCAATTTCCTTGATCACCTTCCAGACCTCCTCCTCTGAGATGATGCATTCTAGCTCTGACAGATCGTGGGCCTGCACGCCGAGGAATTGAAGGTCAAGGGTGTGATCTCAGGACTGGGCCTTGCCCAACAGATCCTCATAAGCCACAAAGAACACATCTTCCTTTCTCTCTTGCTCCGTTATGATCTCCTGTCGCACCTTCACGTGGGGGATAAAGTTCTTGGACCTGCGTCCATTGGCCACCGCTTGAAAGAGCTTCGTATTGGCTTCGCCTTCTTTAACCCATCTGAGCCTAGATCTCTGTCTGTCGATCGTGCGCTCCATCGCCGCCATGCCTAAGAGAGCGTGTTTCAAAGTGCGTCGGAGCCACGTCTCCTTGCTATCCAAACTCCTCTCCTCTTGTGCCATGTCAAGCCGATGTATCACCCAGGTAGCCACTCTCATCAGTAGCTTAATGTTGCCAATCTTCCTTTGCCCCCAAGCCTGGAGTGCGGCGGCTGTGTTGCGCAGGAGAGCGTCCAGCCTCTGATACGGGTCAACAATCCTCTGGTCACATGTCCACGCCTCCCGGACCGCCTCGTCGAAGCCCTCAAGTTTTGTCCAGAAAAGCTCGAACCTAAACCGACGCTTGGGGCAGAAGCCCATGCTGGTGCAAAGGTGTAGCGGAGCATGATCGGAGACCCCAGTGGATAGCGCCTGCAGCAGGTAGTCCGGGTAGTCGAGTTCCCAGTCCACTGAGATCAGAATCCGGTCGATTTTGGTGAACGTAGGCTCATATCTCTCATTAGACCACGTGAAAGTGCGTCCATGTATGTACATCTCCTTGAGCTCGAGCTCATCAACGAACTGGGAGAACTTGTACATCATGCGCCTGTTGAGATTAGTGTTGCTCTTCTCCGATGCCCGCAGGATCATGTTAAAATCACCGAGAACCATCCATGGTCCCGGGCATAGTAAGCATTTGGCGCGTAGCTCCTCCAGGAATTGAACTTTGGCCTCATCGCCTTGCGGTCCGTAGACCATGCTGATCCACCAAGGATCACCCACCTTAGTATGGACTCTCCCGGTGATGAAATTGTCGTCGAGCTGGATCATGTCCACCGAGAGCACAGAGCTATCCCACACAATAAGAATACCCCCACGTGTTTCCTCCGCCGGCAAGTAGGCAAAACCATCAAAAGATTGTCCCAAACATTGCATAACCATAAATCGATCGATTACATCTAACTTTGTTTCTTGGAAACACGCCAAGTTAACACGAATAGAAGCGACAAACTCCCGGACTGCTTTCCGCTTGGCTGGATTGTTCAGACCTCGAACATTCCAGCATATCACCTGCGGGTGTAGATCCATAAAGGGCGTCTACACCAGCGCCTAGTCCGAGGACTAGTTGACGCTGACCACCACCGAGTTGCTAGCCTCCAGCTCAGCCATGGATGGGATCGCCTTGCCAAAGAGAGCCGCGATGATCCTGATGTGCTGCTCACGGAGTGGTGAGTCGAAGAGAGCCTTCAGCTCATGAACAGCTCCATCGTCCACCTGAAGATCCTCCGGTACCATGCCCAGTGCATGCAGCAGAACGTTCTTAGCCCGGCAGTCCTTGGCTCTTGCCGATCTCGCTGACTTCTTGGAAGCTCTAGTGGTTCTCTTGGGGGTGAACGGTTCGGCCTCAGGTCGGAGCTGCGAGGCCTGAACTTCCCGGAGCAGCGGCGGGGCTAGTTTCTTGATAATGAGAGAGCAAAAGCTCTTGAGTTTGTCGTATGCCACTGCCTCCTGTGCCGTCATGCCTTCAGTATCTGCTCTCTGCTGGGACGAAACTTGGTCATGCCCACCAGGCGTGTGCAGCCCAGCCGGCCCGGCAGGTATCGTGGCAAGAGAGAGCTTGCAGCCTTCCAAGTTGTCTGCGTTCACGTCTTGCCCAGTCGCAGGTGCAGCAGCCTCCGTGGTGGCTAGCTCGCCCTTCTCTCCCAGCGTCTCGTGCGCACGATCCTTGGCGTACTCCTCCTCGCATGCAGCTCTTGCTACGATCCGGTCCTTGGGATTGGGGCCACCCGATGTTGGCATGTCCCTTGCTAGAAGCATGGGTCCCACCGGCCCGATCTGGCCCACCACTGCTTGGCCTGCCTCAATCATGGGATCGCGAGTAGTATTGGCGAGACCGGTCGCAGGTGGGTTCTCGGTCTTGCCGCTTTCCTTGTCTATTTCCTCCACCGCAGGGTCAGTAGTGGCCTTCGCCTGTGGGCCCTCAGCTCTGGACTCTTCCAAGCTGCACGTAACCAGCACCGCTGGCGCAACAGTGTCCACAGGACTTGTGATCGCTGCGGACTCTCCACGTGCCGAGACCAGCCGCGTGGTAGTCGGCATAACCGCTGGATTATCCCTGGTCCCATCGGTCTCCTGTGCCGCCAAAACTGTTTGGGAGGCGCCGCTTCCCTCCTGCCCATGGAATTTGAACTCCCGTCTGGGTTGTTGCCTGACACACTCCTCCTCTGCCTAAAGTTTTCTCTTGGTCCCACTTGGGTGGTCAATGTTATGTTAATCTAGTTGCACAAGTTCTATTTTCAGTTATTAGTTTTCTGAATAATCCTGAATGTGTAGTATACACGGCCAGGTTCAGTTTAGACAGGCTAGTGTCAGGCTAGTCCTTTGTTCTTCAGACTTAGTCGTATCTTTTTTTGCTGTTGTAATCGTGGGTGTAGTGGCCACGACTCCGTCCGTGGGATGGCGCGGGTAAAACGGATCGTGGGCAGTACATGCTGCGAGTTTGTTACGCTTGGAAATAAAGAGAAGGAAACAGAAAAGGCGCAGGTTGAGGCGTCACAAAACTGCTCTGTTCGTCAGTCTCCTTTTCCTCTCTGTTCATCTGAATTTTGCCAAGGTTCAGGTGTGTGTGTGTCCACCTCGCGTGTGTTGATCCAGGGTTTGGTCCAACATTTGGTATTCAGAGCGTTGGTTCACGGCGGCGGAGTCACGAGGAGTTGTGGCGGCGGTGATCGGCGATGGAAGACACGTCACCGAAGAAGGATCTGAACAGCGGCGGCAGCGGCGGCGAAAAGTGCACACCGCCAGCAAGGAGGCCCGGAGATGATGGCGTTGTGGTCGTCCAGCGCGCGCCGACGAGGACCGGCGGCGTCCCGATCCAATATCCGATGCTCAATGACTCCAACTACGGTCTGTGGGCCGTAAAGATGAGAGTGCTGCTCCGTCCGTTCGGCGTGTGGTCGGCGTTGGAGGGCACCGCGGAGTTCAACCAAGGAAAGGATGACGAAGCCTTCGCCGCTCTCTCCCAGTCCATCCCGGATGCGGTGATGATGGCGGTGGCCAACTGCGAGACTGCTCACGACGCCTGGGAGGCCATCCGACGCATGCGCGTCGGCGAAGATCGCGTCCAGAAGGCACGAGTGAAGCAACTCAAGCGCCAGCTCGATCGTATGGAGATGGCGGACAACGAGTCAGTCAGTGTGTTCGCGCAGAAGCTCATGACGCTCGTCGGAGAAATTCGGTCGCTGGGCGAGACGGTGTCGGATGAGTCGATCATTGAGGTCCTCTTCAACGCCGTCCCGAGCCGGTTTGGGAATATCGTGAGCACCATCGAGCAGTGGGGTGACCTCACTACCATGACCGTGTCGGAGGCAGTCGGTCGCCTCGCCGCGTTTGAAGAGAGCCAACGCGGACGACGCCATCACTCTGCTGGGAAGGAGGACCAGCTGATGCTGATGACGCAGGCCCTCGAGCATCTTATGAAGGGCAAAAAGGGGTCACCCGGAGCCGGCAGCAGTAACGCCGGTCGTGGTCGTGGAGGTGGTCGAGGTCGCGGCGGTGGCCGCGGTGGGCGCGGTGACCGTGGACAGCAAGGGCGCGGCGAGAGCAAGGACGCGGCCAAGCAAAAGAAGCACCGGAAATTTGATATCACCAAGGTGAGGTGTTTCAATTGCAATGAGATGGGTCACTTTCAGTCTGATTGTCCGGTTCCCAAGCACGAGCAGGCAAACTATGTGCAGGAGGACGAGGTAGAGGATGAGGGCTTGCTCATGTTGCAGGCCTGCGAGCTCACGCCTCCTGAGCCAGCACCGTCAGAGCAGGTGTTGCTCAACGAGGAGAAGGTGGTGCCGAAGCTGACAGGCGCCCATGACATCTCGTGGTACTTGGACACGGGAGCGAGCAATCACATGACTGGCAACTCTGAGAAATTTGCTGAATTGGACAGAACAGTAAAAGGCAAGGTCCGATTTGGAGATGGGTCTGCAGTTGAGATACGTGGGCGAGGATCGGTGCTCATGCAATGTCTGACTGGTGAGCACCGTGTTCTCTCTGACGTTTACTTCATACCTCGCCTGAAGAACAACATCATTAGTCTTGGGCAACTTGATGAAAATGGGTGTAAGTATGGCAGTGAGAATGGGGTGATGACACTCTGGGATAGGCAGAGAAAGGTTCTGGCCCGTGTGCCACGCACCCGCAACAGGATGTACATCCTCAACATTCAGCCATCCAAGCCGGTGTGCCTACTCGCGCATGCAAAGGAGGATGCGTGGCTCTGGCACATGCAGTTCGGGCATGTGAATTTTCGTTCATTGAAGGCACTAGCAGAAGAGAAGTTAGTCGAGGGGATGCCATGCATTGATCAGGTCGAGCAGGTCTGCGATGGGTGCATGATTGCCAAGCAACGGCGTCTGCCCTTTCCTGCACAAGCTACATACCGTGCGACACGACAGCTTGAGCTGATCCATGGAGATTTATGTGGTCCCATCTCACCGGAGACGCCAGGAGGGAAGAAGTACTTTCTTATTCTGGTTGATGACTTCTCAAGGTATATGTGGATTGCCCTGTTGCGCAGCAAGGATGAGGCCATAGAGGCAGTGCAGAAAATTCAGAAGGCTGCTGAAAACGAAGTTGGTCTGAATCTGAAGGCCATCCGGACTGACAGAGGTGGGGAGTTCACTTCCAGCGAGTTTGCTGAGCACTGCAATCACCATGGGGTAAACCATTTCCTGACTGCACCTTATACCCCGCAGCACAATGGTGTAGTTGAGAGAAGGAACCAAACCGTGGTCGGTATGGCGAGGAGCTTGCTAAAGAGTATGGGGGTACCAGCAAGGTTCTGGGGTGAAGCGGTGTGCACAGCGGTGTATCTGCTCAACAGATCACTCACTAAGAGTGTCAAGGGTATGACCCCATATCAAGCCTGGCATGGAAGGAAACCTACTGTCCAACACTTAAGGACATTTGGGTGTGTGGCTCATGTCAAACTGGTTGGTCCAGGGCAAACGAAATTGTCAGATAGGAGCAAGCAAATGGTGTTCATTGGCTATGAGGTTGGGTCCAAGGCGTATCGCATGTATGATCCATAGAAGAGGAAGTTGGTTGTATCGCGCGATGCAGTCTTTGAAGAAGACAGATGTTGGGAGTGGGTCTCACAGTCAAGTCCAGGGGAAGATGATCGCAGCTCCTTCACAGTTGTATACCCGGAGCTAGTTGAACATCCTGAAACAACAATACCAGAGGGAACTGCAGAAGTCGAGCCGACGGTTGAACCTGAAACGCCAGTTATGGGACTCAAACCAGTCGGTGCATCTGCTCCCATGATAGTACCACGGCCAGGTGTGAAGTCGCGCAAGATAGGGTGTGGAGTCGCGATTCCTTGTGATCTCACCCCTTCGCCGATGACCCCTGGAATTGCATCAGAAATGCCGGAAACACCATGGACAGAACCATCACAGGGGCCACAAGGGAAGCGGCTGCTCGAAGAAGTTTATGAAGAAACAACGGATATCAAGCAAGCAGATGTCGGGCTATGTCTGTTTGCTCTGGGGGAGCCTGCAAGTCATGTTGAAGCACTAGAAGAGGCTTCCTGGAAGAAGGCCATGAAGGAGGAGCTGACAGCCATAGAAGAGAACCATACTTGGGAATTGTGTGATCTGCCTAGAGGACAGAGATCGATTGGACTGAAATGGGTGTACAAGTTAAAGAAAGATCCGAACGGAGAAGTAATCAAGCACAAGGCGAGACTGGTTGCAAAAGGTTATGTGCAGCGAGAGGGCATAGATTTTGAGGAAGTCTTTGCCCCCGTGGCTCGCCTTGAGTCAGTTCGGTTGATTGTAGCACTCGCAGCTCAATTCGGTTGGAAAATACACCATATGGATGTCAAGTCAGCATTTCTCAATGGCGATCTGCGTGAAGAAGTGTATGTCACCCAGCCACCTGGGTTTGAGAAAGAAGGGAATGACAGCAAGGTATACAAGCTGAACAAGGCACTGTATGGGCTCCGACAAGCACCAAGAGCCTGGAATTTCAAGCTTGACACAACACTCTCAGAACTTGGGTTTGAGAGATGCCCATCGGAATCTGGCTTATACAGAAAGCAAGTGGGCAAGACAGCACTCATAGTGGGAGTGTATGTGGATGATCTTGTTATTACAGGAGGGAGTGATAAGGCCATTGATGATTTCAAGAAGCAAATGAGCTCCAAATTCAGTATGACTGACTTGGGGTTGTTGAGCTATTACCTTGGAATAGAAGTAAGGCAATCAACAGAAGGGATCACTCTATGTCAGTCAGGGTATGCAGCTAGAATTTTGGAGAAAATGGGCATGTCTGACTGCAATACAACTCACATTCCCATGGAGCCAAGACTAAAACTGAGCAAAGCTAGCAAGGCAGAGGAAGTTGATCCAACTAGCTATAGAAGTGTGGTTGGAAGCTTGAGGTACCTGCTTTTTCAGTAGGCTTTGTGAGCAGGTTCATGGAAAGGCCCACAAAGGAACATATGACAGCAGTAAGACACATACTGAGATATGTGAAGGGCACACTAAGTCTTGGATGCAACTACAAGAGAACAACAGGAGAGCCGCAACTAGTTGGGTACAGTGACAGTGACCTTGCCGGCGATGTGGACGACCGGAAGAGCACTGCAGGTGCACTGTACTACTATGGAAATTGTCCAGTGTCCTGAACATCTCATAAGCAAAAAATTGTTGCTCAATCCTCTTGTGAAGCAGAGTATGTAGCTGCTGCTTTGGCTGCATGTCAGGGTATTTGGCTAGCAAGACTTGTTGGAGAATTGCTTAGACATGAACCTGACAAATCAGTGCTCAAGGTGGACAATCAGTCAGCGATCGCCTTGTGCAAAAATCCTGTGTTCCATGACAGAAGCAAACATATCGATGTGCGCTATCACTTTGTGAGAAATTGCGTCGAAGAAGGAAAGATTGTTGTGGAACACGTCAGAACAAAAGAGCAGCATGCTGACATTCTTACAAAGGTCCTACCCAGAGCTACCTTTGAAATGAAGGAGAAGATTGGGTTACAAAGTGTCAAGCTGGTGCAACAAGCTTAAGGAGGTGAAACGTTATGTTAATCTAGTTGCACAAGTTTTATTTTCAGTTATTAGTTTTCTGAATAATCCTGAATGTGTAGTATACACGGCCAGGTTCAGTTTAGACAGGCTAGTGTCAGGCTAGTCCTTTGTTCTTCAGACTTAGTCGTATCTTTTTTTGCTGTTGTAATCGTGGGTGTAGTGGCCATGACTCCGTCCGTGGGATGGCACGGGTAAAACGGATCGTGGGCAGTACATGCTGCGAGTTTGTTACCCTTGGAAATAAAGAGAAGGAAATAGAAAAGGCGCAGGTTGAGGCGTCACAAAACTGCTCTGTTCGTCAGTCTCCTTTTCCTCTTCATCTGAATTTTGCCAAGGTTCAGGTATGGGTGTGTCCACCTCGCGTGTGTTGATCCAGGGTTTGGTCCAACAGTCAAGCGGTCAAAAGCCGACACACGACGTGTAAGCCTATCCTGGACCGACACAGTGGGTCCATCGGCCGAGACCAGGATCCTCTGTCTCATCGGCGGCAGACCCCACTGCCCACTGGCCGGCGGCTGCCTCGTCGGCGAAGCGCCAGCAACCAGATTTCTGCCCGAAAGCTCTGTCCTTGAACCGCGCACGTCGCGCACACCAAATTGCCAGTGCCTCTTGGCCGGGGCGGCATTGTGGTCGCCGCTGCCGCCACCTCCGCTGAAGTCGTTGTTCGAGTCGGGGATCCCACTCTGGCCGCTGTCCGACGGCGCACGGAAGAAGAACGGCTCATCTCTCTCCCCATAGTTGGTCACGGAGTCCAGGTGAATAAGCACCTTGTACTGCAGAAGGGACGGTACGGTCAGCGGCGCCGCCAGGCCTGGCTCCGGGATCGCCAGCCAACGTAGCGAGGGGATGGCCTCCGGGTCCGCCGTCCAAGCCGTGAGCCTGAAGGCAGACAGGTCTCGCCGTGAGCAGGTCTCTGGCGCCACCGAATCGACCAGGCACGCGGAGCCCAGGAGGTCTTCCACCACTTCTCTGTCCCACGCGTGCGGTGGTAGGCCTTCCAGCACGAGTGAGACCTTGACGCCGAGCCTGGCGTACACTGCCTGGGCCTGACGATTCCACTGCCTGAAGAACAGCCGGACGCCATTAAACTTGAGGGACGGCCGGCTGGCGACTCTGTTCCTGTCCTCTGGGCGCGCAAAGACCACCAAGAAATCCTCCGGCCGGAATTGGTGGACCGAAATCCTTTCCGGCGCCACATCCCTCGCCGGCGCCAATGCCTCAATCACGAATTCCGGCGATAAGTCATGCCTGGCGCCTCCCGCATAGACAACCATGGCTAGTTGCAGCCGGTGTTCGAGTTCCCCCATAGATGGCGAGCGACGGACGATGCAGAGGTCGAGGGGGCTTGCCGCCTCGTACTCCGGGCTCTCCAGTCGGCCGGAACAGATGCGCGGCCACGCCTGCGCCGTGCTCGGTGCCGCAGCCAGGGGAGGCGGCGGGGGAGGGCCCTCTGCCCGGCACCCCACACCACGGTCCCTGGCCGGTGGAGGTCCGTCCCGCCGCGCCACCTTGGCCGCCACCTGCCGTCTGAGATCTTCCGTCGGCGATGGACTCCGCGGTCTCTTGCAGTCTTTAGACTCATGACCGGCGAGCCCGCATCTGAAGCAGACGACCTTGTTGGTGCAGTCCTTCTTGTAGTGGCCTTCCTCGAAGCACTGGTAGCACAACCCCACCATCTCCGGCGAGATCTCCCGGCGCTCGTGGGAAGCGGGCATCTCCCGGGACACGCGAGCCTTATCCTCCTTACGGCGCCGCCAAAGCTCTCTCCTTGAAGGTCTCGGCTCCTCCCAGGCTGGATCAGCCACCGGCGAGACCGCCGGGGCTTGCTTCCCCGGGGACGGGCAAGCCTGGCCTTGTGCGTCCGAGGCCTCCGAGCCTGACGAGATCCCTAGCCCAGAGACCACCGGCCTTTCTCCCGCGCGGCGGAACGAAGAGGTGACGGAGCGGGGGCTGTTGTCCATGACTCGACCTCGGGGAAGGTGGCCGCCGGGGCCGGATTGACCAGCGGCGGGGGAGGTGGACGCCGCCGTCGGAGTGACAGGCGGCGGGGAGGGGTGGACGCCGCCGCCGGAGTGGCGAACGGCGGGGGAGGAGGGAGCGCTAGGAGGTGTTGCTTCATTGTCATATGGTTGGAAGAGAAGACCGGGGCAAAAAAAAAAGTACCATTGACCATATCACATTGACTCTTTAACTGCTTGCACAACTGCAACTGAGACTGAAGCGCCAATCGGCTTGATCAAGAGCCGTCGATCCCCTGTGACTGCAAGACATTGCAATTTTCACCTTTTTCTAGAACACTTTTTTAATAGAAAAAATATTTTTTATAGAGAGAACCTTTTTCCTTTTCCTTTTTGAGTTTTTTTTAGATATATCGCTGTCTTTATTCATTCAAAACAAAGGTCATAGGTACAAGATTTGGGTCACGAGGATTGCCCAACCAAACATGTCTACCTACGCCTAGGTTACAAACATACTTTGCGAGATTACGAGCCTCATAATTAAAATTCTTACGTTTCGTGGATAAAAGAGCAAGAAATAAAACTATTACAATGATTCATTATTTCATGTACTATGCGGCATTGGGACCTCGAGCCCCCTTGTTGATATCGTTCACCACCCCCTGACAGTCCGTGGCGACACAAATGTTTTGGACAGCTAAATCATCCGCCAAAGCTAGAGCTTCCCGGCAAGCATATGTTTCCACAATCAAAGGATAATTTATTCCCCGAAAAACCATGGCCGAGGACCCCATGTATAAACCAGACTGTTCTCGACACATAGCAGCAATAGCTCCCCCATGATGAGATCTAGCTACAGCCCCATCTACATTCACCTTCATGGTGTCGCTAGGAGGCGGTAGCCACCTTTCTGGTTGTGTAGCTGGGCTAGCCGTTGTTCTCTGTTGATCTTGTCTGACCTCCAACTGCCCGAGCTCCAAAATAAAGTTGTTTACAAAAGAAAAAGAATGGTGTGGGCTTTGAAAAATGGATTCATAGATTGCTTTTCGTCTAGCATACCATATAGACCAAAGGGTCACAGCCATCCTTGTGAAGGTCGCATGATCCAAGGCGTCATGGAGCTCAAACATCCAAAGTCCCGCATTGGGCTCCATATTTTCTGTCATTCGCGAAACCAACACTTCATGGGACAGTGCCCATACACACCTGGACGAGGTGCACGACACTAGAGCGTGTCGCCACGAGTCCTCACATCCACACAGCGGACATGCATCTTGTACTGCCATGTTGCGTTTCATCAGAACATCTGTGGTCGGCAGTGAATGGTGAGCGAGTCTCCATAAGAATATCCTGATCTTCGATGGAACCTTGAGTTTCCAAAGTGAACACCAGGATTTTTCTTCTCTCAAAGCATCAGACGACCCACTTCGACCTTCTAGCCACTCCTCCATCTGAAGCTTCGTCTTTATTTGGAATTTATAGGTCGAACACACTGTAAATATGCCCTTCCTGTCCGGGTACCATGCCCAGGAATCCTCCGTGTTGCGGGTGCATATAGACATTTTCAAAATCGCATTTGCATCTATTGGCAAGAAAATAGATCAAACCAAAGCCTCATTCCATGAAGCTGTTACCGGAGAGAGTAGCTCCGCAACAGTCTTGGGGGATCCGCCACTAAAGAAGTGATAGGTCTTGGTGTAGTTTCTTTAGGGATCCAGTTGTCAACCCATATCTTCGTGGTTTGGCCATTGCCTATTCGACGAATGATTCCTTGCTTCACCAAGTCTCGTCCTTCCATTATGGCCTGCCATATTTGTGATGGCCTCGGTCCAATTTCCGCTTCAAGGATCGTGCTTGTTGGGGAACGTAGTAATAATTCAAAAAAATTCCTACGTGTCACCAAGATCAATCTAGGAGATGCTAGCAACGAGAGAGAGGGAGTGCATCTTCATACCCTTGAAGATCGCTAAGCGGAAGCGTTGCAAAGAACGCGGTTGATGGAGTCGTACTCGCGGCGATTCAAATCGCGGAAGATCCGATCCAAGCGCCGAACGGACGGCGCCTCCGCATTCAACACACGTACAGCCCGGGGACGTCTCCTCCTTCTTGATCCAGCAAGGGGAGAGGAGAAGTTGAGGGAGAGCTCCGGCAGCACGACGGCGTGGTGGTGGTGGAGCTCGTGGTTCTCCGGCAGAGCTTCGCTAAGCACTACGGAGGAGGAGGAGGTGTAGGAGGGGGGAGGGCTGCGCCAGGGAAGGGGTGCAACTCCCATGCGCCTCCCCACTATATATAGGGGTGGAGGGGGCTGGTTTCTTGCCCTCCAAGTCCATTGGGGCGTTGGCAAAGGTGGGAGGAAAGAAATCCCATCCTTTCCCTTCCCCACCGATTGTTATCCCCCCTTTTTAGGGATCTTGATCTTATCCCTTCGGGATATGATCTTATTCCTTCTAAGGGAGGATCTTGGTGCGCCTTGACCAGGGGTGTGGGGCCTTGCCCCCACTACCCACGTTCATGTGGGTCCCCCCATGCAGGTGGGCCCCACTTTGGAACCTTCTAGAACCTTCCCGGTACAATACCGAAAAATCCCGAACATTTTCCGGTGGCCAAAATAGGACTTCCCATATATAAATCTTTACCTCCGGACCATTTCGGAACTCCTCGTGACGTCCGGGATCTCATCCGGGACTCCGAACAACTTTCAGTAACCACATACAATTCCCATTACAACTCTAGCGTCACCGAACCTTAAGTGTGTAGACCCTACGGGTTCGGGAACCATGCAGACATGACCAAGACACCTCTCTGGCCAATAACCAATAGCGGGATCTGGATACCCATATTGGCTCCCACATGTTCCACGATGATCTCATCGGATGAACCACGATGTCGGGGATTCAATTAATCCCGTATACAATTCCCTTTGTCCATCGGTATGTTACTTGCCCGAGATTCGATCGTCGGTATCCCTATACCTTGTTCAATCTCGTTACCAGCAAGTCTCTTTACTCGTTCCGTAACACATGATCCCGTGACTAACTCCTTAGTCACATTGAGCTCATTATGATGATGTATTACCGAGTGGGCCCAGAGATACCTCTCCGTCACACGGAGTGACAAATCCCAGTCTCGATTCGTGCCAACCCAACAGACACTTTCGGAGATACCTGTAGTGCACCTTTATAGTCACCCAGTTACGTTGTGACGTTTGATACACCCAAAGCATTCCTACGGTATCCGGGAGTTGCACAATCTCATGGTCTAAGGAAATGATACTTGACATTAGAAAAGCTCTAGCAGACGAACTACACGATCTTGTGCTATGCTTAGGTTTGGGTCTTGTCCATCACATCATTCTCCCAATGATGTGATCCCATTATGAACGACATCCAATGTCCATGGTCAGGAAACCATGACCATCTATTGATCAACGAGCTAGTCAACTAGAGGCTCACTAGGGACATGGTGTGGTCTATGTATTCACACATGTATTACGGTTTCCGGTTAATACAATTATAGCATGAACAATAGACAATTATCATGAACAAGGAAATATAATAATAACCATTTTATTATTGCCTCTAGGGCATATTTCCAACAGTCTCCCACTTGCACTAGAGTCAATAATCTAGTTACATTGTGATGAATCGAACACCCATAGAGTTCTGGTGCTGATCATGTTTCGCTCGTGGAAGAGGTTTAGTCAACGGATCTGCGACATTCAGATCCGTATGTACTTTACAAATATCTATATCTCCATCCTGAATGTAACGACGAATGGAGTTGAAGCGGCGCTTGATGTGCTTGGTCCTCTTGTGAAACCTGGGCTCCTTGGCAATGGCAATAGCTCCAGTGTTGTCACAGAAGAGAGTCATCGGGCCCGACGCATTGGGAATCACTCCTAGGTCGGTGATGAACTCCTTCATCCAGACTCCTTCCTGCGCTGCTTCCGAAGCAGCTATGTACTCCGCTTCACATGTAGATGCCGCCACGACGCTTTGCTTGCAACTGCACCAGCTGACTGCCCCACCATTCAAAATATACACGTATCCGGTTTGTGACTTGGAGTCATCCGGATCTGTGTCGAAGCTAGCATCGACGTAACCCTTTACGACGAGCTCTTCGGCACCTCCATAAACGAGAAACATATCCTTAGTCCTTTTCAGGTACTTAAGGATATTCTTGACCGCTGTCCAGTGTTCCATTCCGGGATCACTTTGGTACCTCCCTACCAAACTTATGGCAAGGTTCACATCAGGTCTGGTACACAGCATGGCATACATAATAGAGCCTATAGCTGAGGCATAGGGGATGACACTCATCTTTTCTCTATCTTCTGCCGATGTTGGGCATTGAGCTGTGCTCAATCTCACACCTTGCAATACAGGCAAGAACCCCTTCTTGGACTGATCCATATTGAAATTCTTCAATATCTTGTCAAGGTATGTGCTTTGTGAAAGACCAATGAGGTGTCTCGATCTATCTCTATAGATCTTGATGCCTAATATGTAAGCAACTTCTCCAAGGTCCTTCATTGAAAAACACTTATTCAAGTAGGCCTTTATGCTTTCCAAAAGTTCTATATCATTTCCCATCAACAATATGTCATCCACATATAAAATGAGAAATGCTACAGAGCTCCCACTCACTTTCTTGTAAATACAGGCTTCTCCATAAGTCTGTATAAACCCAAACGCTTTGATCACCTCATCAAAGCGAATGTTCCAACTCCGAGATGCTTGCACCAACCCATAGATGGAGCGCTGGAGCTTGCATACCTTGTCAGCATTCTTAGGATCGACAAAACCTTCCGGCTGCATCATATACAATTCTTCCTTAAGGAAACCGTTAAGGAATGCCGTTTTGACGTCCATTTGCCAGATCTCATAATCATAAAATTCGGCAACTGCTAACATGATTCGGACGGACTTCATCATCGCTACGGGTGAGAAAGTCTCATCGTAGTCAACTCCTTGAACTTGTCGATAACCCTTAGCGACAAGCCGAGCCTTATAGACGGTCACATTACCATCCGCGTCAGTCTTCTTCTTAAAGATCCATTTATTTTCTATGGCTTGCCGATCATCGGGCAAGTCCACCAAAGTCCATACTTTGTTCTCATACATGGATCCTATCTCGGATTTCATGGCTTCAAGCCATTTGTTGGAATCCGGGCCCGCCATGGCTTCTTCATAGTTCGAAGGTTCACCGTTGTCTAACAACATGATTTCCAGGGCAGGGTTGCCATACCACTCTGGTGCGGAACGTGTCCTCGTGGACCTACGAAGTTCAGTAGTAACTTGATCCAAAGTTTCATGATCATCATCATTAACTTCCTCTCTAGTCGGTGCAGGCACCACAGAAACATTTTCCTGCGCTGCGCTACTCTCCGGTTCGAGAGGGGGTACAATTACCTCATCAAGTTCTACTTTCCTCCCACTTACTTCTTTCGAGAGAAACTCTTTCTCTAGAAAGGATCCATTCTTGGCAACAAAGATCTTGCCTTCGGATCTGAGGTAGAAGGTATACCCAATAGTTTCCTTAGGGTATCCTATGAAGACGCACTTTTCCGATTTGGGTTCGAGCTTTTCAGGTTGAAGTTTCTTGACATAAGCATCGCATCCCCAAACTTTCAGAAACGATAGCTTAGGTTTCTTCCCAAACCATAATTCATACGGTGTCGTCTCAATGGATTTAGACGGTGCCCTATTTAAAGTGAATGCGGCATTCTCTAATGCATATCCCCAAAATGATAGCGGTAAATCAGTAAGAGACATCATAGATCACACCATATCCAATAGAGTGCGATTACGACGTTCGGACACACCATTACGCTGAGGTGTGCCAGGCGGCGTGAGTTGTGAAAAAATTCCACATTTCCTTAAGTGTGTGCCAAACTCGTGACTCAAATATTCTCCTCCACGATAAGATCGTAAGAACTTTATTTTCTTGTCACGTTGATTCTCTACCTCACTCTGAAATTCCTTGAACTTTTCAAAGGTCTCGGACTTGTGTTTCATTAAGTAGACATACCCATATCTGCTTAAGTCATCAGTGAGGGTGAGAACATAATGATAGCCACCGCGAGCCTCAACGCTCATTGGACCGCATACATCAGTATGTATTATTTCCAACAAGTTGGTTGCTCGCTCCATTGTTCCGGAGAACGGAGTCTTAGTCATCTTGCCCATGAGGCATGGTTCGCACGTGTCAAATGATTCATAATCAAGAGACTCCAAAAGTCCATCTGCATGGAGTTTCTTCATGCGTTTGACACCAATATGACCAAGGCGGCAGTGCCACAAGTATGTGGGACTATCATTATCAACCTTACATCGTTTGGTATTCACACTATGAATATGTGTAACATCACGTTCGAGATTCAATAAAAATAAACCATTGACCAGCGGGGCATGACCATAAAACATATCTCTCATATAAATAGAACAACCATTATTCTCGGATTTAAATGAGTAGCCATCTCGCATCAAACGAGATCCAGATACAATGTTCATGCTCAAAGCTGGTACTAAATAACAATTATTGAGGTTTAAAACTAATCCCGAAGGTAGATGTAGAGGTAGCGTGCCGACGGCGATCACATCGACCTTGGAACCATTCCCGACGCGCATCGTCACCTCGTCCTTCGCCAGTCTCCGCTTATTCCGCAGCTCCTGTTTTGAGTTACAAATGTGAGCAACCGCACCGGTATCAAATACCCAGGAGCTACTACGAGCGCTGGTAAGGTACACATCAATAACATGTATATCATATATACCTTTGACGTTGCCGGCCTTCTTATCCGCTAAGTACTTGGGGCAGTTCCGCTTCCAGTGACCGGTTCTCTTGCAATAAAAGCATTCAGTCTTAGGCTTGGGTTCATTCTTGGGCTTCTTCCCGACAACTGATTTACCGGGCGCGGCAACTGCTTTGCCATCCTTCTTGAAGTTCTTCTTACCCTTGCCTTTCTTGAAACTGGTGGTCTTATTCACCATCAACACTTGATGTTCCTTTTTGATCTCCACCTCCGCTGATTTCAGCATCGAATATAACTCAGGAATGGACTTCTCCATCCCTTGCATATTGAAATTCATCACAAAGCTCTTGTATCTAGGTGGAAGCGACTAGAGGATTCTGTCAATAACTGAGTCATCCGGAAGATTAACTCCCAGCTGAGACAAGCGGTTGTGCAACCCAGACATTTTGAGTATGTGCTCGCTGACAGAACTATTTTCCTCCATCTTACAACTGAAGAACTTGTCGGAGACTTCATATCTCTCGACCCGGGCATGAGCTTGGAAAACCATTCTCAGCTCTTGGAACATCTCATATGCTCCGTGTTGCTCAAAACGCTTTTGGAGCCCCGGTTGTAAGCTGTAAAGCATGCCGCACTGAACCAGGGAGTAATCATCACTACGCGACTGCCAGGCGTTCATAACGTCTTGAGTTGCTGGGAAAATGGGTGTGTCACCTAGCGGTGCATCAAGGACATATGCTTTCTTGGAAGCTATGAGGATGATCGTCAAGTTACGGACCCAGTCCGTATAGTTGCTTCCATCGTCTTTCAGCTTGGTTTTCTCTAGGAACTCGTTGAAGTTGAGGGCAACATTAGCGTGGGCCATTGGATCTACAAGATAGATTGTAAAGACAATTTTAGACTAAGTTCATGATAATTAAGTTCATCTAATCAAATTATTTAATGAACTCCCACTCAGATAGACATCCCTCTAGTCATCTAAGTGATACATGATCCATATCGACTAGGCCGTGTCCGATCATCACGTAAGACGGACTAGTCATCAATGGTGAACATCTCTATGTTGATCGCATCTACTATACGACTCATGTTCGACCTTTTGGTCTCTCGTGTTCTGAGGCCATGTCTGTACATGCTAGGCTCGTCAAGTCAACCTAAGTGTTTCGCGTGTGTAAATCTGGCTTACACCCGTTGTATGCGAACGTTAGAATCTATCACACCCGATCATCACGTGGTGCTTCGAAACAACGATCCTTCGCAACGGTACACACTTAGGGGGAACACATTTCTTGAAATTTTAGTGAGGGATCATCTTATTTATGCTACCGTCGTTCTAAGCAAATAAGATGTAAAAACATGATAAACATCACATGCAAATCATAAAGTGACATGATATGGCCAATATCATCTTGCGCCTTTGATCTCCATCTTCGGGGCGCGGCATGATCACCATCGTCACCGGCACGACACCATGATCTCCATCATCATGATCTCCATCATCGTGTCTTCATGAAGTTGTCTTGCCAACTATTACTTCTACTACTATGGCTAACAGTTAGCAATAAAGTAAAGTAATTACATGGCGTTTTTGATTGACACGCAGGTCATACAATAAATTAAGACAACTCCTATGGCTCCTGCCGGTTGTCGTACTCATCGACATGCAAGTCGTGATTCCTATTACAAGAACATGATCAATCTCATACATCACATATATTTCATCACATCCTTTTGGCCATATCACATCACATAGCATACCCTGCAAAAACAAGTTAGACGTCCTCTAATTGTTGTTGCAAGTTTTACGTGGCTGCTATGGGTTTCTAGCAAGAACGTTTCTTACCTACGCAAAAGCCACAACGGTGATATGCCAATTGCTATTTACCCTTCATAAGGACCCTCTTAATCGAATCCGATCCGACTAAAGTGGGAGAGACAGACACCCGCTAGCCACCTTATGCAACAAGTGTATGTCAGGCGGTGGAACCAGTCTCACGTAAGCGTACGTGTAAAGTCGGTCCGGGCCGCTTCATCCCACAATACCGCCGAATCAAGATAGGACTAGTAACGGCAAGCAAATTGACCAAATCATCGCCCACAACTACTTGTGTTCTACTCGTGCATAGAATCTACGCATAGACCTAGCTCATGATGCCACTGTTGGGGAACGTAGTAATAATTCAAAAAAATTCCTACGTGTCACCAAGATCAATCTAGGAGATGCTAGCAATGAGAGAGAGGGAGTGCATCTTCATACCCTTGAAGATCGCTAAGCGGAAGCGTTGCAAAGAACGCGGTTGATGGAGTCGTACTCGCGGCGATTCAAATCGCGGAAGATCCGATCCAAGCGCCGAACGGACGGCGCCTCCGCGTTCAACACACGTACAGCCCGGGGACGTCTCCTCCTTCTTGATCCAGCAAGGGGAGAGGAGAAGTTGAGGGAGAGCTCCGGCAGCACGATGGCGTGGTGGCGGTGGAGCTCGTGGTTCTCCGGCAGAGCTTCGCTAAGCACTACGGAGGAGGAGGACGTGTAGGAGGGGGGAGGGCTGCGCCAGGGAAGGGGTGCAGCTCCCATGCGCCTCCTCACTATATATAGGGGTGGAGGGGGCTGGTTTCTTGCCCTCCAAGTCCATTGGGGCGTTGGCAAAGGTGGGAGGAAAGAAATCCCATCCTTTCCCTTCCCCACCGATTGTTATCCCCCCTTTTTAGGGATCTTGATCTTATCCCTTCGGGATATGATCTTATTCCTTCTAAGGGGGGGTCTTGGTGCGCCTTGACCAGGGGTGTGGGGCCTTGCCCCCACTACCACGTTCATGTGGGTCCCCCCATGCAGGTGGGCCCCACTTCGGAACCTTCTAGAACCTTCCCGGTACAATACCGAAAAATCCCGAACATTTTCCGGTGGCCAAAATAGGATTTCCCATATATAAATCTTTACCTCCGGACCATTCCGGAACTCCTCGTGACGTCCGGGATCTCATCCGGTACTCCGAACAACTTTCGGTAACCACATACAATTCCCATTACAACTCTAGCGTCACCGAACCTTAAGTGTGTAGACCCTACGGGTTCGGGAACCATGCAGACATGACCGAGACACCTCTCCGGCCAATAACCAATAGCGGGATCTGGATACCCATATTGGCTCCCACATGTTCCACGATGATCTCATCGGATGAACCACGATGTCGGGGATTCAATTAATCCCGTATACAATTCCCTTTGTCCATCGGTATGTTACTTGCCCGAGATTCGGTCGTCGGTATCCCTATACCTTGTTCAATCTCGTTACCAACAAGTCTCTTTATTCGTTCCGTAACACATGATCCCGTGACTAACTCCTTAGTCACATTGAGCTCATTATGATGATGTATTACCGAGTGGGCCCAGAGATACCTCTCCGTCACACGGAGTGACAAATCCCAGTCTCGATTCGTGCCAACCCAACAGACACTTTCGGAGATACCTGTAGTGCACCTTTATAGTCACCCAGTTATGTTGTGACGTTTGATACACCCAAAGCATTCCTACGGTATCCGAGAGTTGCACAATCTCATGGTCTAAGGAAATGATACTTGACATTAGAAAAGCTCTAGCAGACGAACTACACGATCTTTTGCTATGCTTAGGATTGGGTCTTGTCCATCACATCATTCTCCTAATGATGTGATCCCATTATCAACGACATCCAATGTCCATGGTCAGGAAACCATGACTATCTATTGATCAACGAGCTAGTCAACTAGAGGCTCACTAGGGACATGGTGTGGTCTATGTATTCACACATGTATTACGGTTTCCGGTTAATACAATTATAGCATGAACAATAGACAATTATCATGAACAAGGAAATATAATAATAACCATTTTATTATTGCCTCTAGGGCATATTTCCAATAGTGCTCTCTGGAAAATATAATGACTTGAGGATTCTTGCACTCAATGTTGTTGACTCTTGCAAAATCCTCCAAGCTTGTCTTGCTAAAAGAGCCAAATTAAAGAGTTCTAGGTCTCTAAAACCCAACCCTACAAGATGTTTCGGTCTTGTCATTACGTCCCAAGAGACCCAAGCTGGTTTGCGCTCTCCTTGTTTGCAACCCCACCAAAACTTATGTATGATGGATTTAATGTGATCACATAAACCTCTCGGGAGCTTGAAGCACGACATAGAATAAACTGGGATAGCCTGGGCCACTGATTTGATAAGCACATCCTTCCCACCTGCTGATAGACATTTACTCATCCATCCTTTTACCTTGTCCCAGACTCTGCCGCTAAGGTATTCAAAAGCTCATTTCTTTGAGTGCCCAACATCAGTTGGCATCCCTAGGTACCGGTCACTCAAAGATTCATTGGGAACTTGCAAGAAGCCCTTGACAACGGTACACACTATCTCGGGGTAGCCTTTGCTGAAGAATATTGAAGAATTCTCTCGATTAATTCTTTGTCCCGAGGCCATGCAATATGTATTAAATAGGTTTGACACCTCCTCTGCTCCATTAATACTTGCCCTGAAAACCAGCAAGCTATCATCCACGAATAAAAGATGGTTCATCGCCGGCGCCGACGGTGCCACCTTAATGCCGCTGAGTGATATGTCTCCAACGCATCTATAATTTTTGATTGTTCCATGCTATAATATTATCATTCTAGGATACTTTTTGAGTATTTATTTACCAATTTATATTATTTTTGAGCACTAACCTATTGACCCAGTGTCCAGTGCCAGTTGCTGTTTTCTGCATGTTTTTGGTTTTTCAGGTTTACAGTACCAAACGAAGTCCAATTGCCCCGAAACTTTTTTATGATTTTTTCTCGACCAAAAGAAGACCTGGATCAAGGGGATTGACAACCCTCTTGCCACGTTAGGTGCAAGTGTTTGCTCTTTTGTGTGCAGTCGCTGAAGACGGTTGTTGATTGATATTCCTATTGGTTCGATAAACCTTGGTTCTTAACTGAGGGAAATACTTATCCATATTGTGCTGCAATTACCCGTTCCTCTTCATGGAAAACCCAACGCACATCACAAGTATCATTGAGCTGGGATGACTGGTTCTGGGATTTTAGTAGGCCCGAAAGGCCCTCCGTTGCTAACAAGAAAAGATATGAAGAGATAAGATCTCCCTGTCGAATACCTCTTGTGGGTTTAAATTCCTTCGACGTGATACCATTAAACATAACATAAAAGGATACCGAGCTCACCATTTTCATAACCACTGAAATTCAAGGTGCAGCAAAGCCCAACCTCTCCATAATTGATCTTAGATAAGACCATTCAACTTGGTCGTACACTTTCATCATGTCGAGTTTTAGTGCATAATAAGTATTGGTTTTGGATTTGTTCCTCTTCATGGAGTGCAAACACTCGTACACCGAAAATATATTGTCAATAATGAGCCTCCCTGGTACAAATGCCGATTGTTCCTCCGATATGATATCAGGTAGGATGAGCTTGAGGCGATTTGAGAGCACCTTTGAGGCAATCTTGTAATACACGTTACATAAACTAATAGGACAAAACTGAGAAAGTAACGTGGGGTTGGATAGCTTTGGAATCAGCACCAACAGTGTCATTTAGGCATGTAGGGCTCTCCTCACCCTTCACAATGCCTAAAACTGATTTGGTGACCGCTTCTCCACAGATGTCCCAGTGTCTTTGAAAAAAATTGAGCAGGGAACCCGTTAGGTCCTGAAGCTTTCGTTGGAAACATTTGGAAGAGCGCTATCTTGACCTCCTTACTCATAAGGGGCCATAAGGATGTCGTTCATGGTCGGCGTAACTCTGACAGGGACATGCTCAAGCACTTCTGTCACTCCCTGGACTCTACGTTGCGTGGATATTTCAGAAAGCGCACGTATCCAGTCGGATACTGCCCAGATACTCAGATACTGCCCCGATACGGCCCAATACGTATCCCCTAATTATCCCTCGATTTTTTGATTAAAAAAAAGAAAATAATGTTTGATACTCCTGGGATACTGCTGCGATACATTTTGGATACCTGAAACCCCTTGTTTGACGTGAATCCCATCAGTAGTAAAGACACACCTTTTGAAGATTCCCAACATGGACGAGAGTTTATGTCAAAACATGACTGCCAATGTTCTTTTTCAATTGAAAGGTGAGAAAGAGAGCGTCGATGCACTGATTGGAGCAGCAAACATAGGAAAATCCCACTGCGAATTAATGGAAATGGACCTAGTGCTAGAAAACAAGAGGGTAATCATATTGAGGCATGCTTTGACCTAGAAGATCCTTTTATTTTCATATTTTAAAAAATTACACTAGTAGAAAACAGGGCTTTGGTCCAGGCCAGATAATTGCATTAGTCCCGGTCGTATTACGAACCGGGACAATTGGGTGCATCAGTCCCGGTTCGTGAGGCCAGGACGCCGGCCGGGCCTCGGCGGGCACCAGTCCCGGTTCGTCTAACCCCTTTAGTCCCGGTTCCAAACACGAACCGGGACTAAAGGTCAGCCCCTTTAGTCCCGGTTGGTAGCTGGAACCGGGACTAAAGGGCAGTCTTCTGTCCCGGTTCTAGCCACAAACCGGGACTAAAGAGATGCCTATATATATGCTTGCCCCTGCCCGCTCACTCCTCTGTTTTTTGGCCGGCCGGCGTGTGGGAGGTGTGTACTGCTCTGCTCTCACCTCCTATGCACACGAGGTGTTCGATGAAATGCCTGAGCCACGCTTAAGCTTTCTCCTCTCCAAACTTGACCTCCAAGCTCCATTTTCCCCAAGATTTGTCTAGGTTTGGCGGTCCGTCCCGTCCCGTCCCCGTCCTCACCGTCGTCGATCGCCCGCACCGATCTCGTCGCGGGCACCACCGTGGTGAGCCTCTTGTTCTTATCTTCTTTTTAAAAGAAAAATATTCTTACTTGTATGATTTACATAGATACTTGTATAAATTACTTACTTTTATTATTGTTTGTTATTATATAGTGCCATGGTTTTGGTATCCGCCCCCGTCGGCCCTCGTCCGGTCTATGATTCGGATGTGGTATATTATCTTTTATAACTATTTGTTTCATTTAGTGTTTATGACAATTATGCCGACCAATGTGACATAGATGTTTTTATCTAGGAGGTATGTGAACCGGAAATTCCAACCGACCCTCTTGTCAAGAGGTTAAATTTAGTTGAAAAAGAAAACGAGTATTTGAAAGAAAAATTGAAAAGAATTGAGGAGGAGAAGATGAAATTGGAGTTGCATGTTGCCGATGTCGTCGATGATCACAAGATCAAGATGGATGCAATGCGCTTGAAGATTAGAAAGATAAGAAAATATGCCATTGATAATGAGGCTTGGTATCATTATGCTGTTGGATCAATTGTTACCTTAGTTGCGATTATGATCGCATTTGTTGTTGCATTTAAATGTTTTACATAGTTGTATGTTAGTTTCAATTTATGTTTTAATTAGATGCTCTAGAGAGCTGTATGTTGTTCTATGAGAACTATGTATGAACTTTATGTATTTATTTTTTCAGTAATAACATTTGATCACTATTGTACATTGGTTTTAATGTGATGGTGAACTTGTATTAATTTGGTCACTTCTCTATTCATGATGTTCTGTAATGGTTTTTGATACACTTAATTATATAATGCACGCAGATGAACCGGCAATGGATGTACGGTGACCGACGCACCTCCGAGTACATTGAGGGCCTGCATAAATTTCTCGAAGTGGCTGAGGCAAACCAGCAGAATGGTTTTATGTATTGTCCATGTACTGTCTGTGAGAATACGAGGGATTACTCTAACTCGAAAACCCTTCACTCCCACCTGCTTGAGAAGGGTTTCATGCCACACTATAATGTTTGGATCAAGCACGGAGAAAGAGGGGTTATGATGGAAGACAACGAAGAAGAAGAGGATGATGACAGCTATCCTATGTTCCCTGAATACGGTGATACTGCAACCGGGGAAGCTGAAGATCAAGAGGCACCAGACGATGTGCCCGATGATGATCTTCGCTGGGTCATTGTTGATGCACAGAGAGAATGCGAAAGTGAAAGGGAGAAGTTGAAGTTCGATCGCATGTTAGAGGATCACAAAAAAGGGTTGTACCCAAACTGCAAAGATGACAACACAAACCTCGGTACCACACTGGAATTGCTGCAATGGAAGGCAGACAATGGTGTATCTGACAAGGGATTTGGTTCGCTACTGAAAATAATGAAGAAGAAGCTTCCAAAGGATAACGAATTGCCCAACAGTACGTACGAAGCAAAGAAGGTTCTCTGCCCTCTAGGATTGGAGGTGCAGAACATACATGCATGCCCTAATGACTGCATCCTCTACCGCGGTGAGTACGAGGAATTGAACGCATGCCCGGTATGCGGTGCATTGCGGTATAAGATCTGACAAGATGACCCTGGTGATGTTGAGGGCGAGCGTCCCAGGAAGAGGGTTCCTGCCAAGGTGATGTGGTATGCTCCTATAATATCACGGTTGAAACGTCTGTTCAGAAACAAAGAACATGCCAAGTTGTTGCGATGGCACAAAGAAGACCATAAGAAAGACGGGAAGTTGAGAGCACCCGCTGATGGATCGCAGTGGAGAAAAATCGAGAGAAAGTGGGGGGACTTTGCAGGTGACGCAAGGAACGTATGGTTTGGTTTAAGTGCAGATGGCATTAATCCTTTTGGGGAGCAGAGAAGCAATCATAGCACCTGGCCCGTGACTCTATGTATCTATAACCTTCCTCCTTGGTTGTGCATGAAGCGGACGTTCATTATGATGCCAGTGCTCATCCAAGGCCCTAAGCAACCCGGCAACGATAATGATGTGTACCTAAGGCCTTTAGTTGAAGAACTTTTACAGCTATGGAATGGAAAAGGTGTACGTGTGTGGGATGAGCATGAACAAGAGGAATTTGACCTATGAGCGTTGCTGTTTGTAACCATCAATGATTGGCCTGCTCTTAGTAACCTTTCAGGACAGACAAACAAGGGACACAACGCATGCACGCACTATTTAGATGATACCCAAAGTATATATTTGGACAAATGCAAGAAGAATGTGTACCTGGGACATCGTCGATTTCTTCCGACCAAGCATGCCTTAAGAAAGAAAGGAAAGCATTTCAAAGGAGAGGCAGATCACCAGAAGAAGCCCGTCCTCCGTACTGGTGATGATATACTTGATATGGTCAGGGATTTACAAGTAATCTTTGGAAAGGGTCCTGTCGGACAATCTGTTCCGAATGACGGTGAGGGACACGCACCCATGTGGAAGAAGAAATCTATATTTTGAGACCTACCCTATTGGAAAGACCTAGAGGTCCGCTCTGCAATCAACGTGATGCACATGACGAAGAATGTTTGCGTGAACGTGCTAGGCTTCTTGGGCGTGTATGGGAAGACAAAAGATACACCGGAGGCATGGGAGGACCAGCAACGTGTGAACGAAAAAGACGGCATGCATCCAAAGCAGTATCAAGGTCCTGCTAGCTACGCTCTAACCAAATCGGAGAAGGAAATCTTCTTTGAATGCCTGCTTAGTACCAAGGTCCCGTCTGGCTTCTCGTCAAATATAAAGGGAATAATAAACATGGCAGAGAGAAAAAATTCCAGAACCTAAAGTCTCATGACTGCCACGTGATTATGACGCAACTGCTTCCGGTTGCATTGAGGGGGCTTCTACCAGAAAATGTTTGATTAGATATTGTGAAGCTATGTGCATTCCTCAATGCAATTTCTCAGAAGGTAATCGATCCAGAAATCCTACCAAGGTTACAGAATGATTTGGTCCAATGTCTTGTCAGCTTCGAGTTGGTGTTCCCACCATCCTTCTTCAATATTATGACGCACGTCCTAGTTCACCTAAAATTATCAAAGTATTTTTTGTTAAAAACTTTAATAGCAAAAAGAATTTTCATAATGTATTTTTTGTTAAAAACTTTAATAGCAAACTGAAATAACAAAAAGAATGAACTAATAGCAAAAAGAAAGAACTAAAAAGCTTTTATAAAACTCTAATAGCAAAAAGAATGAACTAAAAAGAATCAATTAAAATATTTTGTTATGATCAACTAAAACAAAACTATAATATTCTTCAATAGCAAAAAGAATCAACTAAAAAGCTTTTATAAACCTCTAGTTATTATAAAAATAATATTAACTTAAAATTATTTAAAATTTATGTAACTAAAATTATCAAAGTATTTTTTTGTTAAAAACTTTAATAGCAAAAAGAATTTTCATAAAGTATTTTTTGTTAAAAACTTTAATAGCAAACTCAAATAACAAAAAAAATAAAAAAAATGCCGCCTACTAGGCCACCACGGCCTGCATACGACTGGAAACCCATCTATACATGGGCCAGGATGCAGGCCCGCGGGCCCAGCAGGCCAAACATGGCAGAGACAAAGGTTAGGCATGTACTGCCTGCATTAGAGAGGAGCTCGACAGCTCAGGCGCAGCGCGGCTTATAAACCAGTGTGGGCGCCTCTCAACTAGCGAGGTGGGACTAAAATTTTGGCTGCGGCAACACCAGCCCTTTAGTCCCGGTTGGTGGTTCCAACCGGGACTAAAGGCCCCCTTTAGTCTCGGTTGGAGCCACCAACTAGGACTAAAGGTCGTTTTCGCCAGCCCTTAGTCCCGGTTGGTGGCTCCAACCGGGACTAAAGGGGGGCCTTTAGTCCCGGTTGGAACCACCAACCGGGACTAAAGGTGCGGCTATATAAGCGGGACTTGGATAAATTTCCAAATCCATCTGCAGTTTCTCCTCCTCTCCCCCGACGGCGCCGACGACCACCTCGACGCCACCAGGCTGCCAGATTTTGCCGTCCCCTGCTCCCCTGCCCCGACGTCGTCGTCGCCGCGCCCCTACCCCTACGTCGCCATCGCCGCGCCCCTGCCCCTACGTCACCGTCGCCGCGCCCTGCCCCGCCGTCGCCGTCGCCTCGCCCTGCCCCTCCGTCGCCGTCGCCTCGCCCTGCCCCGCCGTCGCCTCCCCCTGCCCCATCGTCGTCGCCGCGCCCCTGCTGGCCCTGACGTCGCCGCGCCGGCCCCTGCCCCCACAGTGAGCCCCTCTTACTATATAGATGGATGGATTGAGAATTTTCATATGTTCATAGAATTTTCATATGTTCATAGAATCTACTCTGCTCAAGATCGATGGATGGATGGATGTATGAACTTTTTATGTTCATAGAATTTTCATATGTTGATGGATGGATGTATATATATAGGAAATGTTGATATGTATGTATGTATAGATGGATGGATTGATGTATATAGAAAATGTTGATATGTATGAATTGATACTATCTTGTAGATCACAGGAGAGTGATCAATATTGATATAAGGCACTAACCCATAGGATGTAAAGAACAATAGTTGTAGCCTTTGGAAAACAGCTAAGTGATGTTTAAAGCTGAGGAATTCTCAGACTTAGCAGAATTCCAGGAATTTTCGGGATATTGGTAAAACTTTAGAAATTGACCAGAAAAATATGACGAATCCGAATATGCCCTCCGTTCGTCTGTCACAAGCAGCTAGCATAGCAAACTTGGAAGCGTCCCCCTTCGTTTCATCTGTCCGAAAATGCAGACTTCGGGAAAACATTCCCGGATGTTATCCCCCTTCACCTATATCGTGTAGTGCCGCGTTAGAACACCCCTAACTCTCTCAGGAATTCAACATATCCTTGATAACTTCGACATGAGGGGGGAGGTCCGCAAGTTTCTATATGGAGGGAATGATTTTTGAAAACAGAGAACTATTTTTTAAATAGAGGAAACTCTGTCAAGTGTTGTATGTTGGTGACAAATATACTTTATGTGCAGACACAATGGATCACAGAGACTTAGAAAAAGAAGAGTTGTTGGGGGATATAATCCGCGACGGAGGTGATGATGATATCTTGTCGTTTCTCAACGACACCGATGGTGATAGAAGAGAGGATGACAGCTCCGGTGATCCAATGGAGGAGGAAGGAGATCATGATGTCTCCGATGATGGAATGGAGGAGGAAGGAGATCATGACGGCTCCGGTGATCGAATGGAGAAGGGAGCCTTAACTGTTTCAAAGTCCGGCGAGGTATATATATATTAAGCCTCTGCTGACTAGATGCATTAATTGTTTTGTATGTACATATATTAACGCTTCTTTCTTCTTTTAGCCCTCTGGATCGAGCCAAACTTCGGTAAGGAGATGAGGCCCGAAGAAAAGGTTGGACCCGGATGAAAGGTTCACGATCGAAGAAGTCTCTCTAGAAGGCCAACCGATTTCTCCCAAGCGGACCAAGGACAAATTTATACATCAGTGCGGAGTTATTGTTAGGGACAGCGTCCCGATCAGCATCCAAGAATGGAATAAGAAGAAGGACCCTGAAGTTCCTTATGTCCACGATAGACTGAAAGATGATCTTTGGAACTCGTTGTTGAGAAATTTCAGCCTACCGCCAGAGGAGGATCCGAATAACCCAGTTATACAGCGAAAGGTCAAGGCATTTGCTCTTAAGAAGATGACAGAACTATTCAAGAACTGGAAGAAACTATTGAACAGAAAGTTTGTCGACAAAGACGAGACTCCAGAATTCACCGGTCAATACTTGAAGATAAAAGATCACTAGCCCGCATTTGTGGCCTACAAGAAATCGGAGAAGGCCAAGCAAAGGTCACATATAAATAAGAAAAATGCTGCAAAGAAGCAGTATCACCATGTTACGGGGTCAGGTGGCTACAGCAAAGCCCGACCTACGTGGGACAAAGCTGAGTAAGACCTGCTTGCTAAAAATGTCCAACCAGCGACATTGCACTGGCCAGATCGGGCAAGGACTTGGTTCTTCGGGGTTGGGGGAACTTTGGACCCAGAATCAGGGAAGTGTGTTTGGACGAAAGCTCAACTTCAAACACCCGTCACAAGGCTTGAGGAAGCAATCAAGAAAGCGCTGGAAGGGAGGTTCCATCCTGACAGAGAGAAGGACGAGCTGTTAATGGCCCTCGGGAATCCTGAACACCCTGGACGAACACGAGGCACATCAGGCTCCGTTCCGTGGGTGCATGGGTTTCCCGACAGCACTGGTTATAGAAGCCGACAGAGAAAGAAGAAAGAGGAAGCAAGCGAAATGCAGAAGATCAATGAAAGATTGGCGAAACTAGAGGCACTTGAGAGCCAGCGAGCTACCGGCCCACCATCTCAGCGGCACGAAGATCCTTCATTGGATACTACCCACGATGCTACCCCACCATCTCAGCGGAGAAGCAGCGTGGCTTCCACGAAGCTCTTTCAGCCTGATAGCACGGCTCCTCGCTACCCCGTGGATGGTATCACGGATAATGAACATTGTGTGTTAATGGCGAAATGACATAACCTGACCTTGAAGGTGGCGGTCGGCTATGTCTTACCTCCTCGACCTGATGCAACTTTCCATTTCGCTCCGGTTCCAGCTGGCTTTGCTATTGTCGGGGTGGATGAAATAATGGACGGATTTAAGGGGCTAGAGCTTGAGTACGCTACAGGTGAAGGGGAGGTTCTTCTTGAAAATGCCTTAAGGACTACCTGTCTATGGAGAAAGGAAAACATCCTGCTTCCAAACTGGACGCCGCACCAGCAGACTCAGCCGGAGGAGGTCTCTCAGCAGACTCAGCCGGAGGAGGCCCCTTAGCAGACTCCTCACAGTCCAGCTCTGCTATCTCTGCTGCCTGAGTCGTCTCCGCCGCGTCAGCCGTCTCCGCCGCCTCAGCGGAATCCGTCGCGTCAGCGGACTCCAACGGAGGAGGCCCCTCCGCAGAATCCTCCTCCGCCTCAGCCGTCTCCGTCGCCTCAGCAACAACGGAAGAGAGCCGCCGCCGCTCCGGCGGCTAGCAGCAGTACAACAAAGAAGAAATTCAGAGCAGGCCCAAGCCTTAAGGTTCCTCCCAA
The DNA here is from genome assembly GCA_039707655.1 of Elymus sibiricus. Classification (NCBI taxonomy): domain Eukaryota; kingdom Viridiplantae; phylum Streptophyta; class Magnoliopsida; order Poales; family Poaceae; genus Elymus; species Elymus sibiricus. Next base: position 347,424,352 of record CM077663.1, read on the forward strand.
GTTACCCTACGACATGACCGAGGAGGAAACCAACAAGATCGTGGCTGCCGATGTGAAACACCAGCTTGCACCGAAACGCGCACCTCGAAAGGAGAAAATAGATCCGGTAAAAGCAAAGCGATGTCTGGCAGCCCTTAGGCGACCACCACCGCCTCCGCCGCAATCAGACTATGACCGCTGTATTCAAAAGACATTTGATCAAGCGAAGTGGTCGGGAAGCTTAAGTAGCAGTGGTGCAAGAAGTGGGAAAAAAATTCCCCAGCTCGGCGAACAAGAAAAGCAATCCTACCCCCCGCTCAAGGTGTTTACCGATATCGCTAATGATCCGGAGATAGCGGCCGGTGGTCTTGCTATCACTCTTGGTGATTACTTAGACAATTCGGTACAGTTCGAAAAGGCCGAGGTAGTACCATCCTTAAGATACAAGCACGGGAAGCCTCTCGTTAGACGTGAGGAGCTCAAGGGTCTACCAACGAGGATGCGACAATTGCATGAATGGTACTTGGAAGCCTACAAGGACGGGACCGGCAATATCTTCGTGGGAATTAAAGATGAGCACTTCTTCAATGGAGTCCAGGAGTTGTTCGTTGAATTTGATGAATTTTTTCAGTTATACAATCAAAAGGACCTCCACAAAACTATCGTCAGTTCCTATTGTCTGTAAGTATTTTTTCTATAAACTCTCTAGCTCAGCTTGTTCATTGCATGTATAATTATCCTCACACTATATTATATGCAGATTGAAGATCATCGAATGTAGAAAACGACAAATCTATGACATTGGGTTCATTAACCCAAATACCATAAATGAACATACGTTAAAACAAAACCCCCGTGAAATAGAGCAAAACTTGCTACGCGCGTTACTTGGACAACAAAATAGAAGGGAAATACTATTTCCTTACAACTTCCAGTGAGTGTTACTGTCTTGTGCGTGCACATTCTGTTTCGCTTACTCGAGGTTAAGTGTAATTGATGAGTTATGCGTGCGCAGTTTCCACTTTATTCTGCTAGCCATTCGGCCTGACGAGGGAGTAGTACTTGTCTTGGACTCGAGACGTAAAGATCCTAAGGAGTGGACGAACATGAGTGAAATGCTTCAGAAGTAAGTTAAATCATTATCGCACCATATCGGCAACTTTCGTTCATTTCCTGACATCAAGTAATCATTTTCTTTGCCGTGCAGGGTTTGGAAAAAGTTCACCAACCATGCTAGGGGTGACTGGAGAAAGAAGCTGCGATTTTCACACCCCAAAGTAAGTACTAGCTACTAGCTAGTACCGCGCATCGTCTCTCATTGATTCTAGTTTCAATACCATTATCATGCTTGATTATCATTTTGATTGAACTATATTCTCGTAAAGTGCTTGTGGCAGGCACCCGGCACTAATTTATGTGCATACTACGTTTGCGAGTTCATTCACCACTCGACCTCTGAGCGGGGCATATCTCCAAAACAATTTGAAGTACGTAAACAATATTCACATTTTAATTTTATTACCATCAATTGTGTTGAGTTTCATTCATATATATATATATATATATATATATATATATATATTGACCCCCTTCTTTAAATTAGATCTGGCGGAAGCGGGATGAACTCCTACCAACTGATCGCATACGAGCAATTCAAGAGGAATTGGCGGGATTCTCTGTTGAGCATGTCATACCTAAAGACGGAGAATGCCATCGGGATATGAAATGCGATCTTGGTAATTAAATATTAGGATCGTAAGATATGTTATATTGTATATATGCATGAACGTGTGCTATATGTAATAGCGTCGAATAGATTTACGAAAACCTGTTGCATTGTTCGACCAAGCACGGAGAAAGAGAGGTCACTTCTCTCTATATATTGATCATGGCGATGTTGTGTAATGGTTCCTTCATTGCTATATGTAGTAGCTAGCATCGAGTTGAATGAAAAGCATAAAATAAAAATGGTAAACACAAAAAGAAAAGGGGAAACACAATATGAAACCCCTAAACCCTCCAAAACCCCTAAACCCCTCCTTTCAAAAAAAAACCCAGCGCCTGGCAGGTGCTGACGCGTGGCTGCCTGATGACCCACAAGTATAGGGGATCTATCGTAGTCCTTTCGATAAGTAAGAGTGTCGAACCCAACAAGGAGTAGAAGGAAATGACAAGTGGTCTTCAGTAAGGTATTCTCTGCAAGCACTGAAATTATCGGTAACAGATAGTTTTGTGATAAGGTAATTCGTAACGGGTAGCAAGTAACAAATGTAACAAAGGTGCAGCAAGGTGGCCCAATCCTTTTTGTAGCAAAGGACAAGCCTGGACAAACTCTTATATAAAGCAAAGCGCTCCCGAGGACACATGGGAATTTCTGTCAAGCTAGTTTTCATCATGCTCATATGATTCGCGTTCGTTACTTTGATAATTTGATATGTGGGTGGACCGGTGCTTGGGTGATGTCCTTACTTGGACAAGCCTCCCGCTTATGATTAACCCCTCTCGCAAGCATCCACAACTACGAAAGAAGAATTCAGATAAATCTAACCATAGCATGAAACATGTGGATCCAAATCAGCCCCTTACGAAGCAACGCATAAACTAGGGTTTAAGCTTCTGTCACTCTAGCAACCCATCATCTACTTATTACTTCCCAATGCCTTCCTCTAGGCCCAAATAATGGTGAAGTGTCATGTAGTCGACGTTCACATAACACCACTAGAGGAGAGACAACATACATCTCATCAAAATATCGAACGAATACCAAATTCACATGATTACTTGTAACAAGACTTATCCCATGTCCTCAGGAACAAACGTAATTACTCACAAAGCACATTCATGTTCATAATCAGAGGAGTAGTAATTATCATTAAGGATCTGAACATATGATCTTCCACCAAGTAAACCAACTAGCATCAACTACAAGGAGTAATCAACACTACTAGCAACCCACAGGTACCAATCTGAGGTTTTGAGACAAAGATCGAATACAAGAGATGAACTAGGGTTTGAGAGGAGATGGTGCTGGTGAAGATGTTGATGGAGATTGACCCCCTCTCGATGAGAGGATCGTTGGTGATGACGATGGCTTCGATTTCCCCCTCCGGGAGGGAAGTTTCCCCGGCAGAACAGCTCCGCCGGAGCCCTAGATTGGTTCTGTCCAAGTTGCGCCTCGAGACGGCGGCACTTCATCCCGAAAGCTCCCTTATGATTTTTTCCAGGTCAAAACCCTCCATATAGTAGAAGATGGGCACCGAAGGCCTGCCAGGGGGCCCACAAGCCACAGGGGCGCGCCCAGGGGGGTAGGGCGCGCCCCCCTGGCTTGTGACTGCCTGGTGGGTCCCCTCTGGTATTTTCTTCGCCCAGTATTTTTTATATATTCCAAAATAATTCTCCGTAGATTTTTAGGACTTTTGGAGTTGTGCAGAATAGGTATCTCAGATTTGCTCCTTTTCCAGTCCAGAATTCCAGCTGCCGGCATTCTCCCTCTTCATGTAAACCTTGTAAAATAAGAGAGAAAAGGCATAAGTATTGTACCATAATGTGTAATAACAGCCCATAATGCAATAAATATCAATATAAAAGCATGATGCAAAATGGACGTATCAACTCCCCGAAGCTTAGACCTCGCTTGTCCTCAAGCGAAAGCCGAAATCGATAAATATGCCCACATGTTTAGAGATAGAGGTGTCGATAAAATAAAATACGGACATGAAGGCATCATGATCATCTTTAGAATAACAACATATATTGACATATGATTTCTTATGCGGAAGTAACAATTCATTCACAAGGTAAAGTATGAATCAGGAACTTTATTGAGAACCAACAAACTATGATCTCAGTCATTGAAGCAATTCCAATTTATCATAACGTAGGAAAGAGTCAATATAAGAGCTTGTAAAGCAAATCCACATACTCAATCATCTTTTAGTCTTTCATAATTGCTAACACTCACGCGGTACCTATGAGGTCAAAGCTTCAATCGGACACAGAGAAAGATAGGGGCTTATAGTATTGCCTCCCAACTATTTACCTCAAGGGTAATGTCAACAGAAATAACTCATGCTCACCCACATCCGAGTGGATATATGTGTCTAGATCATTCCCCAACACATGACGCTTGCCAAGAGATAAGGGCAAAATAAAGGAAATGGTGAAGATCACCACGACTCTTGCATAAAGATAAGTACTAGAAAATAAAAGTAAGAGATAGGCCCTTCGCAGAGGGAAGCAGAGGTTGTCATGCACTTTTATAGTTGGATGCGCAATCCCTTAATGCAAAAGAACGTCACTTTATATTGCCCCTTGTGATAAAGAACTTTATTATGTAGTCCGTCGCTTTTATTTCTTCCATATCACAAGTTCGTATAAAGTTTATTTTCCTCACACTAATAGATCACACATATTTAGGGAGCAATTTTTATTGCTTGCACCGATGACAACTTACTTGAAGGATCTTACTCAATCCATAGGTAGGTATGGTGGACTCTCATGGCAAAACTGGATTAAAGGTGTTTGGATGCACAAGTAGTATCTCTACTTGGTGCGGAAGTTTTGACTGATATGGGGTGGAAGCAAGCGACACATGTTGAAGGATCTAAAACAATATAACTTCTATTCGGAAATAAGCAAACATAACCCATTATGTTGTCTTCCTTGTCCAACATCAACTTCTTAACATATAATATTTTAATGAGTGCTCATAATCATAAAAGATGTCCAAGATAATATATTTATATGTGAACCTCTCTTTCTTTATTACTTCCTTTTAATTGCCACAATGACCAATCGCTATGTTTGTCAACTCACAACAAATTTCAATCGACATACTTCTTATATGTGAAGTCATCACTCCCCATAAGATCATCATATATACTCTTTGCTTTTATTCTATACTTCTTTCTATTTCTTTTTCTCAAGATCATAGCAAGCAAGCAAAGCCCTCAACTCAAAACTACTCTTTATTATATAACTCCCGGACTTGCTTACATAGGGGGAACATAAAGCAAAACTCAAAACTAGATCACACTAAAAACTTTATTCTACGAGATCAAAATATAACCAAAAGGATCGAACTAAGAAAAACGATAAAAGTAAAAGATGTGATGGTGTTATGATACCGGGGCACCTCCCCCAAGCTTGGCACAAAACAAGGGGAGTGCCCATACCCATGTGTTTAGTTGTCTTTCTTTGGAGGTGGCGGTGTTGGAGTTGTTGATGAGGTTGGAAGCTTGTCCTCTGTCTTCCAAGGCATAGGCTCACCATCGTAAAAAGATGAACGAGTCTCCGGGATCCTCAAATCTACAGCCAAACTCATTTTTTTAAATCTGTATTCATACTCACAGTTTTGGTTTTGCAGGTCATAGATCTGGGCTTGGAGATGCTCAATTTTCTCGTAAAGCTTGAAGATGTGCTCCTCGGTGTCCTTGGCGTCCAGCTTGTGCTTATGGGTAAACTCCGCGATCATCATGTGATTGGCATTGAGTCCTCGTTCCACCATCCCTTGGCACATGAAGACTTGTTGCTCCATTGCTTCGAGCCTTGTCTCCACGCTTCCGGTCTTCTTTGTCCCCTCAACATCACGGATGTGTAGCACCCCCTCATGCATCTCAATGGTTTGAGGGTGTCGCAGCACCTCCGCAAGGTAGGGGTTGATGACCTTCTCGAAAAACTTGTCCTTCGAAGCACTTGGGGACGTCATGTCGATCTAAATCTGCTGCAGAAACAGCTCAAAACGAAAACAGGAGGTATTGTCGTGTTACGAAGGTCAAAACCTTCGGGAGATTATATAATGATTTTTTACCGACCCGAAGGAGTATACCCCAAGAAAACGGAGTCCGGAGGGTACACGAGGTGGCCACAAGCCACAGGGGCGCGCCTAGGGGGGTAGGGCGCGCCCCCTGGCTTGTCGCCTCCTCGTGCACTCTTCGGACTGCTTTAAATTTTCCTAAGTTTTTAAATATTCCAAAACGGAGAAAAATTGCTGTTGAAAAAGTTTTGGAGTCGGTTTACTTACCGTACCACATACCTATTCCTTTTCGGAGTCTGAAACGTTGTGGTAGGTCTCCCTAATGTACTCCTCCGGAGTCATGGTATTGATAATATTGGTTTCAACATTTATGGGAGTACCTGAGATATAATGTTTGATTCTTTGCCCGTTTACCACCTTCGGATTTGTGCCTTCGGCGTTGTTGATTTTGATGGCACAGGAACGATATACTTCCTCGATAATGTAAGGCCCTTCCCATTTAGAGAGAAGTTTTCCTGCAAAAAATCTTAAATGAGAATTGTATAACAAGACATGGTCACCTACATTGAATTCACGCTTTTGTATCCTTTTATCATGCCATCTCTTGACTTTTTCTTTAAACAACTTGGCATTCTCATAGGCCTGGGTTCTCCATTCATCAAGTGAGCTAATGTCAAATAACCTCTTCTCACCAGCAAGTTTGAAATCATAGTTAAGCTCTTTAATTGCCCAATAAGCTTTATGTTCTAGCTCTAGAGGTAAGTGACATGCTTTACCATAAACCATTTTATACGGAGACATACCCATAGGGTTCTTATAAGCAATTCTATAAGCCCATAATGCATCATCAAGTTTCTAAGACCAATTCTTTCTAGATCTATTAACAGTCTTCTGCAAGATCAATTTAATTTCTCTATTGCTCAATTCTACTTGACCACTAGACTGAGGATGATAAGGAGACGCAATTCTATGATTAACATCATACCTAGCAAGCAATTTACGGAAAGCACCATGAATAAAGTGTGAACCACCATCAGTCATTAAATATCTAGGGACTCCAAATCTAGGGAAAATAACTTCTTTAAGCATTTTAATAGAATTGTTATGATCAGCGCTACTAGTTGGAATAGCTTCTACCCACTTAGTAACATAATCAACATCAACTAGAATATGAGTATACCCGTTAGACTGTGGAAAAGGTCCCATATAATCAAAACCCCAAACATCAAATGGTTCAATAACAAGAGAGTAATTCATAGGCATTTCCTGACGTCTACTAATATTACCAATTCTTTGACATTCATCACAGGACAAGACAAACTTATGAGCATCCTTGAAGAGAGTAGGCCAATAAAAACCAGATTGTAGTACCTTATGTGCAGTTCTATCTCCAGCGTGGTGTCCTCCGTAGGCCTCGGAATGACACTTGTGAAGGATCTGTTCCTGTTCATGCACAGGCACACAACGTCTAATAACACCATCTACTCCTTCTTTATAAAGGTGTGGATCATCCCAAAAGTAATGTCTTAAATCATAGAAGAACTTTTTCTTTTGTTGGTATGTGAAACTAGGCGGTATAAATTTAGCAACAATGTAATTAGCATAATCAGCAAACCATGGAGCATTACGCGAAGCATTTATGACAGCTAATTGTTCATCAGGAAAGCTATCATCAATAGGTAGTGGGTCATCAAGAACATTTTCTAACCTAGACAAGTTGTTTGCTACAGGGTTCTCAGCACCCTTTCTATCAATAATATGCAAATCAAATTCTTGTAGCAGAAGAACCCATCTAATAAGTCTAGGTTTAGCATCTTTCTTTTCCATAAGATATTTGATAGCAGCATGATCAGTGTGAACAGTTACTTTGGAATCAACAATATAAGGTCTGAACTTATCACAAGCAAACACAACTGCCAAAAATTCCTTTTCAGTGGTAGCATAGTTTCTTTGAGCACTGTCTAGAGTTTTACTAGCATAATGGATAACATTTAATTTCTTATCAACTCTTTGTCCTAGAACAACGCCAACAGCATAATCACTAGCATCACACATAATTTCAAAGGGTAGGTTCCAATCAGGTGGTTCAACAACAGGTGCGGAAATCAAGGCATTCTAAAGAATTTCAAATGCTTCTACACAATCATCATCAAAAACGAATGGGACATCTTTTTGCAAAAGATTGGTGAGAGGCCTAGAAATCTTAGAGAAGTCTTTAATAAACCTCCTATAGAAACCAGCATCACCAAGAAAACTTCTTATACCTCTGATATCCATAGGACACGGCATTTTTTCAATAGCATCAACTTTAGCTTTATCCACCTCAATACCTCTTTCGGAGATTTTGTGCCCCAAGACAATACCTTCATTAACCATAAAGTGGCACTTTTCCCAATTCAAGACTAGATTAGTTACTTCACATCTCTGCAAAACTCGATCAAGGTTGCTCAAGCAATCATCAAAAGAAGTTCCGTAAACGGAACAATCATCCATGAAAACCTCAACAATCTTTTCACAAAAGTCAGAGAATATAGCCATCATACATCTTTGAAAGGTAGCAGGTGCATTGCATAAACCAAAAGGCATACGTCTATAAGCAAAGGTACCGAAAGGACAAGTAAAAGTGGTCTTTTCTTGATCCTCTTTTGACACAGGTATTTGAGAGAAACCAGAATAACCATCTAGAAAGCAAAAATGTGTATGTTTGGATAGTCTTTCTAGCATTTGATCAATAAAAGGTAGAGGGTAATGATCTTTCCTAGTAGCTTTATTTAATTTCCTAAAATCAATTACCATTCTATATCCTGTAACAATTCTTTGCCGGATCAATTCATTTTTATCATTAGGGACAACGGTAATACCTCCCTTCTTAGGGACACAATGAACGGGACTAACCCATCTACTATCAGCAATAGGATAAATTATACCTGCCTCCAGAAGCTTTAATATTTCATTTCTTACCACTTTTTTCATTTTAGGATTTAACCATCGTTGGTGATCAACAACTGGTTTAGCATCAGGCTCCATATTAATTTTATGCTGACATAGAGTGGGACTAATGCCCTTAAGATCATCCAGAGTATATCCAATAGCAGCACGGTGCTTCCTCAAAGTTTTCAATAATCTCTTTTCTTCATGCTCTGAAAGGTTAGCACTAATAATAACAGGATATATCTCCTTTTCATCAAGATAAGCATATTTCAGAGTATCAGGTAATTGTTTAAGCTCAAACACGGGATCAACCTTGGGTGGAGGAGGATCCCCAAGTATTTCAACAGGCAGGTTGTGTTTCAAAATAGGTTGCTGATCAAAGAAAATCTTATCTATTTCATTCCTTTCATTCATATGCATATTATTTTCATGGTCTAGCAAATATTGTTCTAAAGGATCAGTAGGAGGCACAGCAATAGAAGCAAGACCAATAATTTCATCTTTACTAGGCAATTCTTTGTCATGGGGTTGTCTACGAAATTTAGAGAAATTGAACTCATGAGACACATCCCCAAAACTTACAGTAATAGTTTCTTTCTCACAATCTATCCTAGCATTAACAGTATTCAAGAAAGGTCTACCAAATATGATGGGACAAAAATCATCTTGTGGGGAACCAAGAACAAGAAAATCAGTAGGATACTTTATTTTCCCACACAAGACTTCAACATCTCTAACAATCCCAATTGGTGCAATAGTATCTCTATTAGCCAGCTTAATGGTAACATCAATTTCTTCTAATTCAGCTGGTGCAATATCATTCATAATTTCTTGGTATAAGGTAAAGGGAATTGCACTCACACTAGCACCCACATCACATAAGCCATGATAACAATGATCTCCTATTTTAACAGAAACAACAGGCACGCCAACAATAGGTCTATGTTTGCCTTTAGTATCAGGTCTAGCAATTCTAGCAGCTTCATCACAGAAATGAATAACATGCCCATCAATATTATCAACCAAGAGATCTTTAACCATAGCAATACTAGGTTCAACTTTAATTTGTTCAGGGGGTGTAGGTGTTCTAGTACAACTCTTACGAACCACAGTTGAAGCTTTAGCATGTTCCTTTATTCTAACAGGGAAGGGCGGTTTCTCAATATAAGCAGTAGGAATAACAGGATCAACATTATAAATAATAGTTTCTTTCTCAACTTTAATAGGTTCTACTTCTTTCACTTCAATGGGGGGATGATATTTAAACCACTTCTCCTTGGGGAGATCAACGTGAGTAGCAAAAGATTCACAGAAAGAAGCTACTATCTCAGAGTCAAGTCCATATTTAGTGCTAAATTCAAGAAAAGCATCGGTGTCTATAAAGGATTTAACACAATCAAACTTAAGGTTTATACCTGACTCCTTACCTTTGTCGAGTTCCCAATCTTCAGAGTTGCGTTTAATTCTTTCCAATAAGTCCCATTTGAATTCAATATCTTTCTTCATAAAGGAACCAGCACAAGAAGTATCGAGCATGGACCGATCATTATTAGAAAGCCGAGCATAAAAATTCTGAATAATAATTTCTCTCGGGAGCTCATGATTGGGGCATGAATATAACATTGACTTAAGCGTCCCCTAAGCTTGAGCGATACTTTCTCCTTCACGAGGCCAAAAATTATAAATATAATTCCGATCACGATGAACCAGATGCATAGGATAAAACTTCTGATGAAATTCCAATTTCAATCGGTTATAGTTCCATGATCCAATATCATCACATAGCCTATACCATGTCAATGCCTTCTCCTTCAAAGATAAAGGAAATACCTTCTTCTTGACATCATCCTCGGGCAAACCTGCAAGCTTAAATAATCCACAAACTTCATCCACATAGATTAGATGCAAATCAGGATGTAGTGTTCCATCTCCTGCATAAGGATTAGCTAGCAGTTTCTCTATCATACCCGAAGGAATTTCATAATAAATATTTTCAGTAGGTGCAGTAGGTTGAGGAGCATCTCTTTGTGCTTCCGGTCAAGGTGAAGATACACCGAACAAGCCCCTCAAAGGATTATTTTCCATAGTAACAAGTGACAGTAAATTTCAGCACAATATACAAATTTTTCCTTACGAAGTCCCACTCACCAAAGGCTCTTCACTCCCCGGCAACGGCGCCAGAAAAGAGTCTTGATGACCCACAAGTATAGGGGACCTATCGTAGTCCTTTCGATAAGTAAGAGTGTCGAACCCAACGAGGAGCAGAAGGAAATGTAAAGCGGTCTTCAGTAAGGTATTCTCTGCAAGCACTGAAATTATCGGTAACAGATAGTTTTGTGATAAGGTAATTCGTAACGGGTAGCAAGTAACAAATGTAACAAACGTGCAGCAAGGTGGCCCAATCCTTTTTGTAGCAAAGGACAAGCCTGGACAAACTCTTATATAAAGCAAAGCGCTCCCGAGGACACATGGGAATTTCTGTCAAGCTAGTTTTCATCATGCTCATATGATTCACGTTCGTTACTTTGATAATTTGATATGTGGGTGGACCGGTGCTTGGGTGCTTTCTTTACTTGGACAAGCCTACCACTTATGATTAACCCCTCTCGCAAGCATCCGCAACTACGAAAGAAGAATTAAGATAAATCTAACCATAGCATAAAACATGTGGATCCAAATCAGCCCCTTACGAAGCAACACATAAACTAGGGTTTAAGCTTCTGTCACTCTAGCAACCCATCATCTACTTATTACTTCCCAATGCCTTCCTATAGGCCCAAATAATGGTGAAGTGTCATGTAGTCGACGTTCACATAACACCACTAGAGGAGAGACAACATACATCTCATCAAAATATCGAACGAATACCAAATTCACATGATTACTTGTAACAAGACTTATCCCATGTCCTCAGGAACAAACGTAATTACTCACAAAGCATATTCATGTTCATAATCAGAGGAGTATTAATTATCATTAAGGATCTGAACATATGATCTTCCACCAAGTAAACCAACTAGCATCAACTACAAGGAGTAATCAACACTACTAGCAACCCACAGGTACCAATCTGAGGTTTTGAGACAAAGATCGAATACAAGAGATGAACTAGGGTTTGAGAGGAGATGGTGCTGGTGAAGATGTTGATGGAGATTGACCCCCTCTCGATGAGAGGATCGTTGGTGATGACAATGGCTTCGATTTCCCCCTCTGGGAGGGAAGTTTCCCCGAAAGAACAGCTCCGCCGGAACCCTAGATTGGTTCTGTCCAAGTTCCGCCTCGAGACGGCGGCGCTTCATCCCGAAAGCTCCCTTATGATTTTTTCCAGGTCAAAACCCTCCATATAGCAGAAGATGGGCACCGGAGGCCTGCCAGGGGGCCCACAAGCCACAGGGGCGCGCCCAGGGGGGTAGGGCGCGCCCCCTGGCTTGTGACTGCCTGGTGTGTCCCCTCTGGTATTTTCTTCGCCCAGTATTTTTTATATATTCCAAAATAATTCTCCGTAGATTTTCAGGACTTTTGGAGTTGTGCAGAATAGGTATCTCAGATTTGCTCCTTTTCCAGTCCAGAATTCCAGCTGCCGGCATTCTCCCTCTTCATGTAAACCTTGTAAAATAAGAGAGAAAAGCCATAAGTATTGTACCATAATGTGTAATAACAGCCCATAATGCAATAAATATCAATATAAAAGCATGGTGCAAAATGGACGTATCACTGCCTTTTAGTCCCGGTCGGTGTTACCAACCGGGACTAAAGGTCCTCCTGCCTGGGCGCCCCACGGCGGCCACGTGGAGCTCCCTTAGTCCCAGTTTGTAAGCCAACCGGGACTAAAAGTGATGGGCATTAGTCCCGATCGTTTTGTCCCGGTTGCAGAACCGGGACTAAAGGCCCTCTGGAACCGGGACTGATGCCCTGTTTTCTACTAGTGTTAATAGACGTAATATCTCTATATAAACGTATCCCCGTATCCATGTTTTAGAAAATTGGCGTAGTGGACGTATCCCTGTATCACGTATTCGATATGTATCTGAGTATCCATGCAACGTAGCCTGGACTCCCTCTGATCTATACAATTTTTTGTAGAATTCCAGAGCGAGCTGTTGCATCTCGGTCATGTCCTCCGTAAGCTGACCATATGGCCGTTGCAAGGCTTTGATCAAATTTTTCCTGCGTCTCATGGAAGCTCTCATGTGAAAAAAATGTGAATTATGGTCGCCTGCAGCGAGCCATTCCACTCGTGATTGTTGCCTCCACATCAATTCCTCACGAGGAATATCAAGACTTCCTAATCAACATACATGTTTTTTATCATACTTCTTATGTTACCTATAACCCTGTCACCACTCAAGATGGTCACCCAATTCACATCCACCACCCATAGAGCTCGATTGGGAGCCGACGACATGAACGCGCGAGGCCGACATCGACGAGCAAACAACCACGAGCCAGTGTGAGCTCCCATCGTCGACCTTTGTTGTAGCCCCGAGTCCCCTCAGCCTCCGGCCTTACTCCCGTCACCATCCCTTGCCATACGACCTCCTCCAAGTCGTCGTCAACCTCCATTGGCCGGAAGTGAGCCTGGCACAGACAACGTGTTCGGTGAAATGACACAAATGAAGATTAAAAAAATCTATTCATTTTTACTGAACATGATATGGTTGTGAAACATAGTGAAAAAAATAGCTGAAATGGATAATTCACATTGATTTGAATTCGTCATGAATACGAGGTAAAATCGATATATTCATTCATTTATTAGTATCCAGTTTTGTATGTGCTGGACCCCCCCCCCCAAAAAAAAATCGACTACCCAACTCTTCTCTCTTCTACCCGATTTGGATAGCTAAAATTCGAGTCCCTTAAAAGCATCTACAGCCGGACCTTGCAAATTCGGCCCCCTATCCTCTCCATATCCTTCCTAGCCGCTTCCTGCATTGTTGCGAAGTGTTTTTTGCTTTCTGCCTTGTAGTTCGGATATGGTCTTGACAAATGCAGCCCACTGAGGATATATGCCATCGGCAAGATAGTATTCCATGTTGTAGTTTCGGCCGTTGACGGTGTAGTTGCACGGAGGTGATTCCCCGTTGCAAAGCCTCCTGAACACCGGAGATCTCTGAAGCACGTTGATGTCGTTGTGAGAACCTGGCATTCCAAAGAAAGCATGCCAAATCCATAAGTCATGTGATGCCACCGCCTCTAGTATGATGGTGGCCTCTTTTGTGTGACCTTGATACATTCCTCGCAAACCTTTGGGGTAGTTCTTCCATTGCCAATGCATGCAATCGATTAGTCCAAGCATTCCTAGAAACCCTCTGGCCTCTCCAATAGCCAACAACTTCTCCATGTCCTGTGCATTTGGCTCTCTCAGATACTCTGCTCCAAACACCTGCACCACAACACGGGCAAACTTGACAGTAGTTTTCAGGCATGTACTCTCCCCCATCCTGACCATCTCACCAACGGCATCTACCGCAGTACCAAGTGCAAGCATCCTCATAGCAGCCGTGCACTTCTGCTAGGCAGAGAAAGAGAGTTGACCGCAGCAATCCCTTGTGAGCCTGAAGTAGTCATCATGTGCTTCCACTGTCTCCACAATGCGCAAAAATAATGGTTTTCGCATGCGAAAACGACGACGAAACCATGGATCATCCGAGAATCTCGGGTTGGGATCAAAGTAATCCTTCTGCAGTAGCTTTGCTTCGGATTACCTATCCCGATTGATGACTCTTCTCCCTTTGATTGAGCCCTTGAAATTGAGAATGTGCTCCACTTGCCGGTCCATTTCCTCTTCCATGCTCATGAGCATGATCATGTCCACTTCTTCGTCGGAATCCGATGAATCGAAGAACTCTTCTTGAATCAGTTGATCAAGCTGCGTCGGTCCATACTCCTCTCCGGACGAAGCATCGGAATCCATCGTTTCTCCGACATATTTGACGAACATATCCGGTCAGACATTCTGTCAAACACATCCGACGCAAGGCAGAGGCAGAGAGTTGCCGGACGTGCTGCGGTGTCTTTCGGGTCGGGGACGACGTCCTCCGCGGCGAGGTTGGGAGAGATGATCCTTCTGACGGAGCGGTCGGGGGAGCAGAGGCTACTAGGCGACGGAGCGCGCGCGGCGGCAGAGCTGGGAGACGGACGGGGCGAGGAGGAAGAAGAGAGGATAACACCAAATGGATTCGGCAGTTCGCGGGGTCGATTTGGGGGCAATTTGAGGTGGGGTCGGGCTGTCGGGTCCGACGTGGCGGGTGTGCCCGGGCGCGCCCGGACTCCCCTATACCCGCCCCATATTTGGGCTGGAAATGAGGGGTGCCGGTCAACGCGGGCATTTGAGGCCAGTTTGAGAGGCCCGTCTGGGTCGATTTTTTGTGACCGGACAGTGACCGGACGGCCTGCCCGAAGGATATGAGGGGTCCGGCTGTAAATGTTCTAATGTTCTAAAGAGATTAAGCATTCATTTCCAGGCCGTCAACAGCATGTTCACGCGGACGCGGGGACTTTCTGGCCTCACCTGGCCAACCGGCTGCGCTGCCTGGGCTCATGCTACCGACGAGGGGAAGCACTCAAATGGTTCTCTATCCATCGGCTCCTCGCCAGCTCTGTCTCCGGAATACAGCACCGCTATCTCCTCTCTTGCATGCATGCATATGGCCATGCACTTGCGGACAAGCCATGCGTCAACTTCACTCGTGTCACCGGTGATTGTACCGAAACCGTGTCAATCTGATCGATCGATCGATCTTCAGCACTTAACAATTCCTAACATATACCATGCGCACGTCGTCGTCGCGAGTACCTGGTCAAGTTAATTAGCGCACCGAAAACCATGAGCTCGACATGTGGAAGCAGGCAGGGAACGACGAGCCAGCCAGCCAGGGCGACAGCTTGAAGGTGGTGCCAGTTAGACCGGCCAAATCAAACCTGTCACCGGTTTGCAGTCACCCATCGTCCTTGAGTTCGCCTCCGGCGATAGATCAATCAAACCTATTATTATTCGAGGTCCACGTCCACTGCGACTTTCATGCTCCCCCTCCGTCATTTTATATAAGTGATTGTTCGGTGTTCTAGAATGCATGTAATGTTTTTTCTTTTTCGAGAGCATGTAATGTTTTCTGAACGCTTTATAAACGCAGACCCTTATGCATACACACATACAATTATTCTTATAAACACATGCACACCTTATTCATATGAACACCTTCGAAAACTAAACCGACACATCAACTCGAGAAACTCGAGATTGACGAAGTCACCACATGTACCTCGGTAGTCGATCTCCTCTCACTGAACGAAAATCACCATTAGCAACAATGATAAGTCTAGAACTTAAACTCTAGCAAGCTAGTTCTACCACAAAGAGCCTAACCATCTGACCTAGGCTTAGTTCACGAATGCACGTTAGAGAGCAAAACTTGATCTTTTAGCCTTTTTCGGACCAACTACTTAATCACATGCATGCATATATTAGTATTGGATAAGTTGCTACACATTGTAATGTTCGTGGACTACTATTTTTTGAAACAAAGGAAAAAGATTTGCCTCATATATTAATTAAGAGGAGGAGAGTTTGCATGAATTACAACATCCCTAAACCAGAAAATCAACTACTCTCGAGATAGAGATAGTACCGGTGCATGCATATTGCATGATGATTCATACAGTATTTTTTTCTATATCCTTCTTAGGTGTGTCCAATATGTTTTCTTAGTCAGATGGCTGCGGCTTAATTATGCGGAAACTCGGAGGCAATTTCAAGTATAGTTGGTTCTGGAAGGACCAGGAGCTGACTGTGATAATATCATCTATAAAACATCACATTTGTGTGCTTTTGTTTGTTCTCAACATGGTGCTCTGCTTCGGTTCATATATTGTTACTACCTATGCTTTGACATATATTGACCAAGCGGTGTCGATACGTTGGCACACAGAAATGACAGTAACAAAGGTAAAGTGATGCAAAATATGTGTGAGAGTTAATTAGTTTTCTATATCAAATCACCAAGATGGCACAAGGATGCAATTCTCCACTAGAATCCTCTGCATGCAGCACTCCATTGTTGAACTGATATTTGCTGGCCCTGTCCTCTCTTGTTCAGCTGTTCCATCCCTGGGGCTCAGGGCTCTCTAGCTAGCCTGTAGAATATACAGTCGGTTTCGGTTTTCCCTGTGCCGTAGCACATAGATACAAACGTACGTGCACATCACGAGCATGTACAAAACACTCTAAATGTTAAACAAATGAAAAACTTAACATTTTCCTAGCAAAAACTACACGTCAGAGCGATGTGTTCCAGTTATCTTCTCGTAAATTTTTAGTGTCTGCGTCGGCTTACCTCTTGGTAACATTTGCCATGACCTAATTAGCTAATCATTTGCTTCTTTGATTTTCCAGAGAAACCTACACTATATTTGAATGTTCTTCATTGTAGTGCCGGCCAAGTCAACTGGCCAATCTCAGTGCAGCTCAGAGAATCTTCTGGCTGCGGTTTCGTAGATTCCATCCTGCCGTGTAGCTAGCTTCCAGGTTGACCTAGTAATAATGCTCTGACTCCTGGTATCTTATCATGATTCATCGTTAGGCTTGATGCAGTTCCATGATCACCACCAGTACATGTACGGCGGTAGCACCGGCCCTTTCTTGCCTCATCACCACGGCTTCATCAACGCCGAGGAAGATCGCTGCACCGGCAAGGTCGTGCCGGAGTTGGTCGAGCCGGCCACGGCCGGGGCAGCCGAGGAGGTGGAGTTCGGTGCGTGCAAGGAGGGAGAAGACGTCGTGGTGGTGGGTCAAGAGAGGCAGGACGACGCGCCGAAGCAGGGTGAGGAGGAGAAGGAGGCCCACGGCGTGCGGATGATCGCGCTGCTCATGGAGTGCGCGGTCGCCATGTCGGTGGGAAACCTCGCCGACGCCAACGGGACGCTCCTCGAGCTGTCGCAGATGGCGTCCCCGTACGCGCCGTCGTGCGGCGAGCGGCTCGTGGCCTACTTCGCCAGGGCCATGGCGGCGCGGCTGATGAGCTCGTGGGTCGGCGTCTGCGCGCCCGTGCATCCGTCCTCCGCGTCCTCGTGGTCTGGCGTCCATGCCGCGTTCCGGGCCTTCTACAACGTAGCGCCGTTCGCGAGGTGCGCCTACCTGGCATGCAACCAGGCCATCCTGGAGGCGTTCCGTGGCAAGCGCCTGGTCCACGTCGTCGACCTCGACGTCGTGCCGGGCGGGGCGCTGCAGTGGCTCTCGCTGCTCTCCGCGCTGGCGGCCCGGCCGGGTGGCCCGCCGGTGCTCCGCGTGACGGGCTTCGGCGTGTCAGCGTCGGCGTTGCACGACGCCGGCACCCAGCTCGCCGGGCTGGCGAACAAGCTGGGCATGCCGTTCGAGTTCTACGCCGTCGCGAAGCGGCCTGGAGACGTCGTCGACGCCGTGGCCGACCTGCCAAGCAGGAGGCACGGGGAGGTCGTCGCCGTGCACTGGCTCCGTCACGCCTTGTACGACGCGGCCGGGGACGACGTTGTCACGATGCGTCTGGTGCGATGGCTCGAGCCCAAGGTGGTGACGCTGGTGGAGCAGGAGAGGGGGCCGGCCGGCGGTGACGGCGGCCAATTCCTGGACCGCTTCGTCGTCGCGCTGCACCACTACTCGGCGGTGTTCGACGCCCTAGGGGCCGCGCGGCCGGCCGACGGCGACGCCAGCAGGCACCTGGTAGAGAACGGCATCCTGGGCAGGGAGGTCGGTAACGTGCTGGCGGTTGCCGGGCCGACGCGGAGCGGCCGGGAGATGTTCGGCAGCTGGCAGGCGGAGCTCGCTCGAAATGGTTTCCTGCGTACCGGCGCCGCTGGTGTACGTGCGCAGGTGCTGGCCGGTGCGTGCCCGGCGGGGCTGGGCTACACGGTGGCGGATGACCATGACGGCACGGTGCGGCTGGGGTGGAAGGGCACCCCACTCTACGCCGTCTCGACGTGGACGTGCTGCACCACGGCCCTCGCACGAGCTTAACAAAGTTAGTGCGAATCTTAACGATCGATCGCGCGCCTGTCGCCATGCCAGGTTTAGCTAAGTCATTTCGAGACGGGCTCTCACAGAGTTAGCTCCGCTTGCATTGCGGCAGTACAAACGAAAATATTAATAATGTTTGTTTCTGCATGCTAGTTTTCAGTTCCGTGCTATTTTTTCTAGCAAAATCTCAGTCACCTAAACCGGCACACTGACACTGCTGAGCTCAATTATGTTGGGAAGTGCACAACTTTAGCGAAATGTTGGGACTCTAGCAAAATCCCAGTCACCTAAACCTGCACACTGACACTGCCGAGTTCAAAATCATCTTTGAAAGAGCACAAATTATCTGCGGAGGGCCTTTTTTTTATTTATTGGTTATATTCGGAGTGAGTTGATTGAAATGTTCCTAATGTGTTTAAAATGCAGCAGGGAGATTTACTTGTATCAGTACATATTTTGCCAGCTAACTGTATTATTTCACATAGCCTTGCTTCGTTACCCTTACCCTATGCAGCACATAGCTGTAGGTAGACGTACGCATTAGATAAACCGGAAATGGGTGTGTAGACGTACGTAGACGTAAACGTACGCACATAGTTGCACATAGCCTGACCCAATTTTTTTAGGGTTTGTCTAGGTCTCAATCGTCTAAGTCAGCTGATGTCATCTAAAAAGCAGATTAGGCCCGTTTCTTGGCTTGGCGACTGATGGGCTGAGTCTGCATGACTTCAGATCTTTTCTTGTTTATTTTAGCTGGGCTTCTGTTTTTGTTTGTGTCTTTCGGCTGGGATGTTCCCTCGCTTGTTATTTTTTTTACACAGGAAAGAAGGTGTTGAACAAAAAAACGTATAGGCCCAGGATAAAGACAAGTGCTTTCGGCCAACGATTTTTATTGCCTTGTGATTTTTCTGGTAGCGCACTAGAAGGGCCACCAGCGTATTGGTATGATTTCCCCGCGTCTAGTTTTTTTTTGTTTTTGCCTGGCCTTTTGTTTGTTCAATGTTTTTTTTTCTTTTTCATTTTCAGTTCCATGTTCACGAAAAAAATAAAAGTAAAGCACTTATTTACATTTGTAGTGATATTTCACAAAAAGTGTTTCTGTATTTTCAAAATTTTCATTGTGTACCCAAAAGAATTTGTGTAGTTCCAAAATGTTCAATAAGATTAAAAAAATATTTTACATATATTTTAAAAATGTAAATTAAAAATAAAAATGTTGAATGTATATTTGGGAAAATAATGAAAGTTGAGGGAGTGGCTAGTTACATGCATTTGTACACCTTATAGTTGTTTTTAATGTTACACCGCGCAGTTGCAATTGAGATATGGCGTGTGCAATAGTTTTTTCTTGATAAAACCTGACAAAACACCACTAAATTATAGTCGTGTTGAAGACATGCAGTTGCAGTCTGGAACAACACTTCCAGTTGTGTGTCTAGTGGCAGACATACAAATACAATTGCCTCCTCCGCCCCAACTAACACCAGTAAGTTGTAGTCGGGGCGACACTTGCAGTTGCAAGCCTAATGTCGGACATGCAACTGCCCACTCCTCTCTCGTTGGCCTCCAACAAAAACAGAAGGTCAGTTGTAGGCAGGAGGGAGACATGCAATTGCAGTCGAGGGCGACACTTGCAGTTGCAAGCCTAGTGTTGGACATGCAACTTCCCTTCTCCTCTCCCGCCGGGCTCCGACAAAAACACAAGGCCAGTTGCAGTCAGGAGGGACACATGCAATTGGAGTCGTGGGCGAAACTTGCAGTTGTAAGCATAGTGTCTGGCATGCAACCTCTCCCGCTGTCCACCGACAAAACAAAACATCCGTTGCAGTCGGGTCTGTCGACATGCAATTGCAAACATGGCGACACTTGCAGTTGCATGCCTAGTGTCGGACATGCAACTACCCCTCGGTCTCCCACCGACCATCGACAAATCAAAAGATCAGTTGCAATTGGGTGTATAGGCATGGAATTGCAGTCAAGGGCGACACTTGCAGTTGCAAGCCTAGTGTCGGGCATGCAACCCTCCCCCCTTTCCCACCCCCCACCGAACAAAAAAAGGTTAGTTTCAGTTGGGTGTGTAGGCATGCAGTTGCAGTCTAGGGGCGACACTTGCAGTTGGAACCCTAGTGTCGAACATGCAACTGCCCCCCCTCCCGCGGCCCACCAACAAAACAAAAGGTCATTTGCGGTTGGTCTATAGGCATGCAGTTGTAGTCAAGGGCGACACTTGTAGTTGCAAGCCAAGTGTTGGGCATGCAACTGCCCCCTTCCTTTCCCGCCGGCATCCGCAAAAACACAAGGCCAGTTGCAGTCGGGAGGGAGGCATGCAATTGCAATTGAGGGCGGCACTTGCAGTTGCAAGCCTAGTGTCAGGCATGCAACCGCCCCCTCTCTCGTTGCCCGCTGACAAAAGAAAACGCAGTTACAGTCAGGCGTGTCGACATGCAATTGCATACAGGGCGACACTTGCAGTTGCATGCCTACTGTCATACATGCGACTAAATCCTCCCCCCGTCTCCGACGGACCGTCGACAAAGCAAAAAAGATCAGTTGCAATCGAGTGTGTAGGCATGCAAATTGCAACCGAGGGCGACACTTGCAATTGTAAGCCTAGTGTCAGGCATGCAACTATCCCCCTGTTTCCCACTGACCACCAACCAAAAAAAAAGGTCGGTTGCGGTTGGGTGTTTAGGCATGCGGTTGCAGTCTAGGGCGGCACTTGCAGTTACAACCCTAGTGTCGGACATGCAATTGCCCCCTCTCCCGCCGCCTAGTGTCGGACATGCAATTGCCCCCTCTCCCGCCGCCTACCAACAAAACAAAGGGTCGGTTACGGTTGGGTCTGTAGGCATGCAGTTACAGTCGAGGGCGACACTTGCAGTTGCTAGCCAAGTGTCGGACTTGCAGCGGCCCGCCTCTCTCCCTCCGCTCTTCAAGAAAAACAAAAGGCCAACTGTAGTTGGGAGGAAATATTCAACGCCTCGCACCCCCTCCCTTCTTCCGCCATGTAAAAGTTGCAGCCCAACAAAGAAAATAAGAAAGCCCCAACAGACAACGGAAAAGGCCCCCTCCCCCAACCCACCGCCCATACCATGCTCCGATGCGGAAAACCCAAGAAAAAAATGTTGGCTGTACGGGCAGATTTAGACGAGACGACAACACTATCACACATTTTATAAAAAAATAAATTAATTAAAAATGTGTTTACACAGATGCCCCACATAAGAAACAAAAATACAATACTTGTGATTCATTTGGATAATCCTGTTGTCCACACGCAAAAAGTACACAATGGTTTTGACGTTTTCACACACCAAAAATTACACATAGTCGTGTGTACTGGAACAAGCTACAACTACCAAATAACAAGAATAAAAATAGAATACACTGAGCATGTTACTCTAAGCCGGTCTATGCGTAAACCCCAGACTTTTTCTCAGAGTATACAGTGAAGGGAGTCAAACACAAAGCCCAACAAACAGACGAGGAAGCCACACCCCACACCTTCGGGCCCAGCTCATCGCGTAAGCCGGTCCTACAGCCGGAAAAGAAAAGACAATGGCCGGTCACACCCCTGAGACAGGCCTATATGACAGAAGCCACGACCTCATCACAAATCTAAAAGCTGGAAACGATCCGACGGCCAGACACATCGATTGAGACTTCATTAAAACTCAGTCGACTGAGTTTTAGCGTATCCGGTTTTTTTAACCTTCAAAATAGGTGTGTGACGTCGGAAAGCTCTCAACCTCTTGATTTACTGCTACCCGCTGTAAGCCTGTAACCAACCAGAACAACTCACTTATTGTGTCTAGTTACTTCTTTTATTTTTCTTGTTGTGCATCTTCTCAGTTTTTTTGTTGGGTCTTTTTTTTCTTTGATTTTATTCTTTTTTCCTTTTTTTTCTTCTTCCATTTCTCTTTTCTTTTTCATATTCTTAAATTCGTGAATAATTTTAAAATTCATGAATGTTTTCCAAATCCATGGACTTATCTTTTGATTCCGTGATTTTTTTTCAAATAAATGAATGTATTTCAATGTCACAAACTTTTATCAAATTCGTGAACTTTTCCAATTCTGCGAACTTTTTTCAAATTTGTGATTTTTCTTGCCAAATCAGTTACATTTTTTCAAATCAATGAACTTTTTTGAATTTCATGATCTTTTTTTTGTCACATTCTGCAATTTTTTCAAATCGATAAGCTTTTTTGAAGTTGTGGACTTTTCTTTAATCTATGAACATTTTTTTGAATTTAAAAATCGGCAACCATGTAAATAAATTTCCCTATTATATAGCCCAGCTTCTTGTCACCATCTATGTAAGCAGACGAGGCGGGAATAAATCCACAAACGTTACAATACGTACATGCAAGCTACAACAAAAACCCAAAACAAATTTATGTCTTGCATGCAAGTGATCACCTTGGCCCGTTCAATTGACGTCCCTGCTGCACGCGCGTTAGTCGCTACGCCTGCCAAAAATTTCCGACACCAACACAAACACAAGAAACCAAAAAAAAATATTTTTTTTGCTTTTGGTATCGGTTCAGTCTTCGGTTTGTCGAAATTTTTTTTTGCCCACCCCTAGCTCTAAGGACAACAAATGTTCACGAAATTGAAAAAAGTTCGTCGATTTGAAAAACGGCCATGACCAATTCAAGGCACCATGAAAAAAGTTCATCGACCGGAAGGCTCCGTTTGAGAGCACGTTGTTTCCCGGCACTCTTGGAATGGTCCTAATTTTTCTGATGCCCTTGTATGAGCAATTCAAGGCACCATGCCAAATTGTTTTGATTTTCAATACTTTTTGCATTTTCTGGAGTTTTCTCAGTCAAAAAAGCCAATAAATGGTCGAACTTGTCACAACTTGCATATGGTGTCGAAAATCATTCAAACCTGACATTGATGACTACCATGGGGATGCTCATCTACTTGAAAAGTTGGGGTTAGTTTATGGATGTCCAAAACTAGACCATGTTCGATGGAGGGTGTTCGGGTTGGCTAGAAAGCTCCCTCTGAGAGCACGTTGTTTTTCAACATCCTTCAAATGGCCCTAATTTTTTTCTCTTGGAATTGTATGACCAATTCAAGCTACAATGCCAAGTTGTTTGGTTGTCGACAAATTTTGCATTTTCTGAAGTTTTCTTGGTCAAAAAAAGACTGATAATGGCGGACATGTCATAACTTACAAACGGTGTTGGAATTCATTCAAATATGACATGAACGCCTACCCTGGGCATGCCCACCTGTAGGAGATATGCCCTAGAGGCAATAATAAATGTTATTGATTATCTCCCTGTTCATAATTATGTTTATGTTCCATGCTATAACTGCAATGATTCTCCAGTCTGCAAATAAAACGAGGCTTGGAGGGAAACTCATGTGCACGTGTGGGATAATAAACGGTAAAATGTATTCCTAGTCAAGCCTCTATGACTGGCTCAAGTATTGCATGATGATCCTGTTTTCCTGATCATGGGCATGGCTATGCCGGCAACTTTGAGGGCACAATGTTAGTAGAACACTTGTGTTGAATCGACCCGATTGATGTTATGCTATGAGATTCATTCGTCATAAGTTAATGGTTAATAACACAGAGAAGTTAATGTTTGCATAATTCCTTAGACCATGAGAGTGTCGAGTTTCTTCATGCTTGCTTCATGAACTTTGGGGTTTGTTAAACGTCATCCGTAAATGGGTGGCTATTACGGCGGCTTACGGGTTCATGGAAAAGTATGTTAAGTAACTTGATAGCTCAAGATTGGGATTTGCTCCTCCGACGATGGAGAGATATCTCTGGGCCCTCTCGGTGTTACGGTATCCATCATCGTCTGGCCAGACACAAGTGTGATTTGATCACAGGGATGCCGGAACACAGAAACGAGAAAAGAGAACAAAAACCAGCAACGAGGTAACTGACATTGTGGACAAGTGTTGATCCACGAGGATGCCGATGTTTCTCACCTCGGGTATTTGTAACATATCGCGAAGCAACAGGAATAGCACACGGCAACTGGAGGTTCACTCGAATATTCATTCGTGTGGGTATAGGGGTCAATATGGGTGTCCACGGCTCCGATGTTGATCATTGATCGGAAAGTGTTCCGGGTCATGTCTATACTTCACCGAACCTATAGGGTCACACGCTTAAGGGTCATCTATCTGCTGAATACTAGACGGGGAGTCTGAGAGAAATTCACCGAAAAAGTTTCGGACGAAACGGAAACGTTCCGGAGAAGATATCGGAATAGTTCCGGTGAAACTGAAAAGTTGTTTCAGGGTATTCCATAAAGTCAAATTGGTTTCGGCACATGCCTGGAAATTATTGGAAGGTACCAGAATTGTTCCGGTAACTTCTGAGATTTTTCAGAGACGAAAACCGGAAATGTTCCGGACTGCCGGAACCGCTTTAGTTGCTTTTCACAGATGAAAATCACTAAACCGAAAAGTTGTTTCGGAGTACACCATAAAGTCAAATTGGTTTCGGCACATGCCTGATAATTCTTGGAGGGTGCCAGAATCATTCTGGAAACTTTCTGGAATTTTCCGGAATGAAAACCGGAAATGTTCCGGAGCTGCCGAAACCGCTTCAGATGCTTTTCGCAGATGAAAATCACTAAACCGGAATTGTTCCGGCTCGCGTTGAAAATTATTTTGGTGGGTACTGGAAATGTTCTAAGCCCACATGAATATTTTCAGTTCGATCAGACGCTGAAAAATGTCGTCGTGAATAGTGAAATCAGATTTATGGATATGGTTGGAAGTTGGCTTTCCACAAATATCTTCCCAAGATATTTTGGGATGACATGGCATTTTGGATATGCCCATCCTACCCCTTGTTTTTCCTATAAATAGAGGGGAGGAGGCAGCCCCATATGGATCATCCTTGCTCTCACATACACATGCCATGACATTTCTGGCTTCTCTCTCCCTCCCAGCGAAATAGTTTCGTAGAGCCGAAAGGCTGTCTGGGTTCCGGTGGGAACTAGTTCTGGACGGCGAAGCCCTGCCGGATAGATGACACCGTATGTGTGCAACTCTGTAGAGAGATCGTAGTTTCGGTCTTAGTTCGAGAGTGCCTCCCGAAGGGCTGTCCGAGTTACAGTTTGAGTTTCGGGTGTCCTCCCGAAGGGCTGTCCGAGTGACCCGCCCGAAGGGCTGTCCGTGAGGCCTCCCGGAGGGCTGTCCGAGGATCCGTCCGGTGGGACTATCCGAAGGACTGTCCAGAGGCCTCCCGGAGGGCTGTCCGAGGATCCGTCCGGTGGGACTATCCGAGGGACTGTCCAGGGGCCTCCCGAAGGGCTGTCCGAGGATCCGTCCGGTGGGACTATCCGAGGGACTGTCCCGATGCCTCCCGAAGGGCTGCCCGGAGATCCGTCCGGTGAGCTGACGTGGGAGTACATCCTCGCGGTTGGGAGATTGTAAATCCTAGCTGCGGGGATCTGCACCGCCGATCGTCATCGACTCTACTTCCGCTGCGCTACGAGTCGGTAACGAAACAGATCAAACCTTGTATGCAGTCTCCATAGTGATCCTGGGCTGGTACGTAGGTCGGAAAATTTTTGTTTTCTGCTGCGTTACCCAACAGTGGCATCAAGAGCCGTGCTATGCGTAGATGCAGGTTGCGATCTAGAATACATAGAGATGTATGGGTGTTGCACAATATAATTAGGTAGTAGATGAGATCTATTGCTGAAAATTATTTGTGCGGGTGACAGATGAAGTCTGTTACCCGTTGTTCTTGTTGCTTCCCTAGAATTTGCGTTTGCTCAATCTCGAGACAGTATGGTGGAATTTCACAAAGTTCTGGCAATCCGCGATCCTGATTGATCAACGAAGTGCTTCAGTTCTTTGGGTTCCGCCATAGTCAAAAGAAAGATGAAATTCGCAGATGAAAGGGCATTGCAGATATGATCTGCACGGGGGTTATGCGTATGACGAAGTTTAGTATGGGGCTCGAGATTTAATTATCTCGTGTTTCATACACCCCGCGATGTTAATCTAGCGACTTGAATTATCACACTTGATGATAATACGTTGGTAGCTTCGGTTTGTTTCGAAACCTTAGAAGCCACGTAAAATAAAATTTTGCATGAACCGATTAGAGGCGTCTAACTTGGTTTTGCAGGATGGTTTGCATGTGCATGTAATGTGGTATAGCAGTGTTCATAATAATTTGATTATGTATGAGATGACTATATGATGTAAATTGATTAACATGACCTGCGTGTCATGATTCGGCATGATGGCTGGAGCCATATGATTGCACTTTAATGACCTGCGTGTCAACCTTATGTAATGCACTTATTTTATTAGCTATAGAGATAGCAATATTATCTGGTGCATCGACAAGGTGTGGCAATCTTCGCGAAGGTGAACACCAACGCGAATGCCGAAGACGAAGAAATACAAGACTTCTCCGTCAGAAAGGGCTATACCATATCATGCTATTATGAATTGCCTGAGATGTTTATCCCTTATGATGCACCCTTTTGATTGCGCGGTAGTCGCTTTTATTAGGGTGATCTCTCACAAAAATATCAAGTAGTTAGTGTTCTCCCAAGTGTAGCACCGTCACGGCACCTAACTTTTCGGGGTATCACATGGATACATGGGTACGAACGATTAGGGATGTGTGAGGCGGGTGAGTTGAGACCTCGCAGCGAGATCACTTGGTTGTCTTGACGTTCAGGCATGAAAGTCATGAGCTCGGAACACACGCATCGAAAGATGAACAAGAGTCACATAGAGATGTGATTGGCAAGTTGGCCTACCGATTGCAATTCTCGTCACTTGAGATGGATACATCCTTGGCGTTGAATTGTAATTTGGATCTTGAATCGCTCACAATCAATTATGAGAGATATTGATTTGAGTGGGAGCGCATTATAGAATTAACTTGTTTAATTCTCAGTGCAATTAATTTTGAACACTGTCTAAGTGTGGTTTGCATAATAGTTGTAGAATAATGGCTCGCATGTCCACCTTCCCTATTAAAATTGAATAGCTGTTAAATATCTGGTTAAAACTTTACGGCTGGTAACGTAATGTGAGGATTGTCCTCTAGAGTGCCGAGAAGGACTTTGTCCTATCGCATACTTTCGGTATTCTCCCGCTAATGCTATGGATCATGTGACTCTCGTCCTTCGATCCAAAAGCTAGAATTCTGTTTTAGTCAAGTGCAATGCGTTTGCTTCCATGAGACCCGAACTTCAAAAGTTTGGATAGTTATGTGATATTCATGGAATCTGAAAATCATTTTCAGAGACAGACAAAAGCTAAAAGATATGAGATATCCAAAGCAATATTTGTTTGCAAACTGTTAGTAAAGGAGTTTACTATGCATTAGACTGATAAGAGAGGGATCCAGAAGAACGCCAGTCATATGATGATGGTGAATAAAACAACAACTTAAAGAGAAAGGAAGTGTCCGAAGGGTGTTAGTGAAACTTTCACGCCTAGGAAGTCCGGGGCTATCGCCACTCTTAAGTTGGGTGCTTCTTCTGAGAGTAGGAGAAATACTGAAAGTTAAACTGTTAGAAGTATAATGGCAAAAGGAAAGAAGACTGGAATATCCAGCTCATGTATGAATGTCATACAAGTTTTTGATGTAAAGAAGGCTGGTCAAAGATATAGTTCTTAGGAATTATGGTTAAACATGTTAATCACTAATTCTTGGGTATTGTGAGTAAATCACAAAGATACCCGCTCGATTGCATTCTGTTGCAGCTCGATTGAAGAACTACTATGGCCTAAAAGACTAGCCAGGAATGAGGTTTAGATACACGCAGGGAACATAGTAAATGTTACTATACCTTCCAACGGTGTATTCCCTATGTATTTACTTTCATAATTCATTTTAGAGTTTTACACTCTAGCCCATTGCATAAAGTATCTTGCAAGAAGGTTATTCATAAGAGAACTTTTGATGTTCGATGTTATGAATAACATAAGGGCCATATTTTCATTATGAATGAGATGTATGTTATGAATATTGATATTAATACATTACCTCTGGGTTTACTTTCATAATTCATTTTAGAGTTTCACACTCTAGCCCTTTGCATAAGGTATCTTGCAAGAAGGTTGTTCATAAGAGAACTTATGATGTTCGGTGTTATGAATAACATGAAGGGCCATGCTTCCATACAGGATGGGATGTATGCTATGAATATTGATGGTAATATGATACATCCATAAACACTGACGCTAAATGTCGCAAGACTAAAAGAATACCACACAAGTGTGGCACTGCATTTGGTCACATTGGAGAAACCCGCATGGAAATTCCATTATGATGGATTTTGAAGTCGTTTGATTTTGAATCATCTGACACTTGCAAATTTCCTCTGAAAAGTGAAGTGACTGAAATACCGTTCCCAGGCCATAAGGAACGAGCATAGAACATATTGGTGATCATACATTATGATGTGTAGTCCAATAAATGTTGTTGCAAGTAGTGGATTTATCTATCTTCAGAAATGACTCAAGTAGATATATGGATATTTACTTGATGAGACATGAGTCTGGATCTTTTGAAATCATTCGAAAGGTTTTCAAAATGAAGAAGAAAATATTGTAACAAGAAAATTATGTTTCTACAATTCGATTGCAGAAAGGAATATTTGAGTTACAAGTTTAGCGAATGTCTGATGAGTTGTGAAAAGAGTTTCATAACTTACACCTCCCAGAACACCACTGCAAGTGGAAAGTCCGTGAAGATGTAATCGAACCATTTATGACATGGTAAGATCAAAGATGACATAAATAAAATTGCCATTATCCCTTTTAAAGTAATGCTTTAGAGACTGCGGTTTTTACACTGAAAAGAGATCCATCAGGTCAGTTGAAATGACGTCATGGTATGGTACGCCCAACCATGTTAAAACTTTTCTTAACATTTGGAATATGGGGCTTGTGTAAAAAGTTACAAACCTATTCCAAATCAGACAAGTGCTACTTTGTAAGGTTATCCCAAGTCATTGGGTATTTCCCCACCACTATACCGAGGCAAAGGATTTTTGCCGCAAAACGGTATGCTTTTAAAGAGAATAGTTCTTACAAAAGGTGAGTGGGAGGACAGTGCAACTCGACGAGATAACCAGTATCTTCGTCATCAGGTCAAAGGAAAGGAACCTTGGAAGTGATTCCGGAGTTTTCTACTGCGACTGATACGGAAGCCTCTACATGAGATGTATGGACTTCGGTCGAACTTGCAGCTGAACCACGTAGGCAAAGCTCGTGCAAACCTATCAGGTGCGCAAACGAGATATTGTTGTTAGACAACAGTATACCTACAATACACAAGGAAGCGTTGATGGGCCCTGACTCCGGAATTGGCTAAATGCCAATACAATCCGAGATAGTTTCCATATAAGTGATTCGAGATTAAAATCTTAATACACCTTTCGGAAGACTTAGAGTCTAACGAATATTTATGGAACTAAAAACTGATACGGATAAAATGTTTTATCCATAAAGCTCGACTTGTTGCCATAACAAGTTCAAGGAGTTGACTACGATGAGATTGTCTCACCGTAGCGATGCTTGAAGTCGGTTTGGGTTGAACTAGCAATTAATACATATTTCAATCATGAGATATGAAACATGGATGACAAAAAGATTTCCATCTGATGGAAATGAAACCTAGGACTTGTATGTGATACAGTCCAAAGTAATTTGTCGATCCAGAGGATGCTAGTAAGTATGCAAACTTCAGAGTTCCAGCGATGGACAGAAGAGAGCAAAGTGGAGTTGGAATCTTCGTTTTTGATGAAATGGTCAAGGGGGTTTGACTTCATCAAATGGGTATCGAAGATGCTTGTGATTCAAGAAAGTAAGTGGGAGCATAATAATATTTCTAAAAACCTTGTGTACTTAACACATTGTTAATTGGAAATAAATTTCTTGACACGAATTAGGACTTCATTTGAAAATAGTTTTTCAATGAAGTGCTTAGGCTAAATAGCCTCAATATTAGGCATGATGATCTATGGAGATAGATTTACCTAATGGGGCTAAGCAATGAATACATATTGACAAGATGCTAAAACCTTTTAGCATTTAAAACGCCAAGGAGTGATTCTTGCCGAAGTCACATGGAAAGAGTTTTTGCAAGACTCGGTGTCCCAAAACACTGATGAGTAAAATACATGATGGAGATTCCACACACTCTTGTGTTTGGATTAACCATGTATTCCATGGTATGTAAAAACAAACAGATATGTCCAATACTCCAAAGTTGTTGCGAGTATAGATACCATAGTGATCAAAGTACTGATCATGGGACAACAGTGAAAGATGTCATTAAGTGCTAAGAGTAGTGCTGATGACATGTTTTCTCGCAAGTAGAGATTATGAAGTGCTCGTTGTAAGTGATTACATCGATACAGTCTTCATCAATGCTCCATGCGATTTTCGATTTAAATTGAGGGTTTTGTGTGATACACAATATGGTGGCACGGTAGTTGGAAATTGTTCCAAACAAGATACTGTGGCGAATTCTATAACAAAGGCTAAGTATGTTGACGCTTAAGAAGCGACAAAGAAGTTGTTGAATCATATAGTTCATTCATGAACTTAGTATGGTTCCAAGATGGCTTTGGTCTATGGGACACTATTGCAGATAGCTGCTCCATAGCTCAGTCTGACCAATCTTTGGATAAAACCTTACATACCACCTTGGTCACCATATGAACTCCTTGAAACCAACACATGTACTTCAAGAAGTGCCTATGGACAAATCCTTTGAATATAACTCATGGCAACCATTAGTCCATAGGGATTGTCATCAATTACCAAAACCACACATGGATAAATGTGCTCTTACACCTTTCTTGGACTGGTCCATTTTGAACTTCTTCAAAACTTTATCAAGGTATGTGCTCTGTGAAAGTCCTATTAAGCGTCTTGATCTATCTCTATAGATCTTGATGCCTAATATGAAAGCAGCTTATCCTAGGTCCTTCATTGAAAAACTCTTGTTCAAATATTCCTTCTCGCTTTCCAAAAATTCTATATTGTTTCCAATCAGCAATATGTCATCCACATATAATATTAGAAACACTATAGAGCTCCCACTCACTTTCTAGTAAATACAAGCTTCTCCATAAACTTGTATAAACCTAAATGCTTTGATCACCTCATCAAAGCGCTTATTCCAACTCCGAGATACCTGCACCAGTCCATAAATGGATCGCTGGAGCTTGCAAACTTTGTCAGCATTCTCTAGATCGACAAAACCTTCTGGTTGCATCATATACAACTCTTCCTCAAGGAAACCGTTGAGGAACGATGTTTTGACATCCATCTGCCAAATTTCATAATCGAAAAATGCAGCCATTGCTAACATGATTCTGACGGACTTAAGCATCACTATGGGAGAGAAAGTCTCATCGTAGTCAATTCCTTGAACTTGTGAAAAACCCTTTGCCACAAGTCGAGCTTTATAGACGGTGACATTACCGTCCGCGTCCGTCTTCCTCTTAAAGATCCATTTATTCTGAATGGCCTTTCGCCCTTCAGGTAATACTTCCAAAGTCCACACTTTGTTTTCATACATGGATCCTTTCTCGGATTTCATGGCCTCTAACCATTTGTCAGAATCCGGGCCCACCATCGCTTCTCCATAGCTCGTAGGTTCATCGTTATCCAACAACATGACCTCCAAGACAGGGTTACCGTACCACTCAGGAGCAGTACGTGCCCTTGTCGACCTACGAGGTTCGATAGTAACTTGATCCGAAGCTTCATGATCATCATCATTAGCTTCCTCTTCAACTGGTGTAGA
The DNA here is from genome assembly GCA_039707655.1 of Elymus sibiricus. NCBI lineage: Eukaryota > Viridiplantae > Streptophyta > Magnoliopsida > Poales > Poaceae > Elymus > Elymus sibiricus. The sequence continues at coordinate 347,456,797 of CM077663.1, forward strand.
CTCCACAGAAACATCTTTCTGCGCTGTGCTACTCTCCGGTTGAAACACAGGTTCAACAACCTCATCAAGTTCTATCTTCCTCCCACTCAATTCTTTCGAGAGAAACTCTTTCTCAAGAAATGACACGTTCTTAGCGACAAACAATTTGCCTACGGATGTGAGATAGAAGGTATACCCAACCGTCTCTTTTGGGTATCCTATGAAGACGCATTTCTCCGCTTTGGGTTCCAGCTTTTCAGGCTCAAGCTTTTTGACATAAGCATCGCATCCCCAAACTTTAAGAAACGACAACTTTGGTTTCTTGCAAACCACAGTTCATACGACGTCGTATCAACGGATATAGATGGTGCCCTATTTAAAGTGAATGCAGTTGTCTCTAACACATAACCCCAAAACGATAGTGGCAAATCGGCAAGAGACATCATAGAACGCACCATATCCAATAAGGTTCGATTACGACGTTCAGACACACCATTACGATGTGGTGTTCCAGGTGGCGTTAACTGTGAAACAATTCCACATTGTCTTAAGTGATTGCCAAACTCATAACTCAGATATTCTCCTCCTCGATCAGATCGTAGGAATTTAATCTTCTTGTTACGATGATTCTCAACTTCACTCTGAAATTGCTTGAACTTTTCAAACGTTTCAGACTTGTGTTTCATTAAGTAAATATACCCATATCTACTTAAGTCATCGGTGAAGGTGAGAAAGTAACGATATCCACCGCGCGCTTCAATGCTCATCGGACCGCACACAGCAGTATGTATGATTTCCAACAAGTCACTTGCCCGTTCCATTGTTCTAGAGAACGGGGTCTTAGTCATCTTGCCCATGAGGCATAGTTCACATGTGTCAAGTGATTCAAAATCAAGTGACTCCAAAAGTCCATCAGCATGGAGCTTCTTCATGTGTTTTACATTAATATGACCTAAGCGGTAGTGCCACAGGAAAGTGGTACTATCATTATCTAATCTACATCTTTTGGCATCAATGATATGAACATGTGTATCATCACTATCGAGATTCAATAAGAATAAACCCCTCCCATTGGGTGCATGACCATAAAAGATATTACTCATATAAATATAGCAACCATTATTCTCAGACTTAAATGAGTAACCGTCTCGCAATAAACAAGATCCGGATATAATGTTCATGCTTAACGCAGGCACTAAATAACAATTATACAGGTTCATCACTAATCCCGATGGTAGTCGAAGAGCGAGCGTGCCGACGGCAATCACATCAAACTTGGAACCATTTCCCACGCGCATCGTCACTTCGTCCTTTGCCAGCCTCCGTCTATTCCGTAGTTCCTGCTTTGAGTTGCAAATGTGAGCAACCGAACCGGTATCAAATACCCAGGCACTACAACGAGAGTTGGTAAGGTACACATCAATAACATGTATATCATATATACCTTGTTTGGTGTTGGCCGCCTTCTTTTCGGCCAAATACTTGGGGCAATTCCGCTTCCAGTGGCCAGTTCCCTTGCAATGAAAGCACTCAGTTTCTGGCTTGGGTCCAGCCTTGGGTTTCTTCACGGGAGGGGCAATTGCCTTGCCACTCTTCTTGGAGTTACCCTTCTTGCCCTTGCCATTTTTCTTGAAACTAGTGGTTTTATTGACCATCAACACTTGATGCTCCTTCTGGATTTCAGACTCAGCGACTTTCAGCATCGCAAACAGCTCGGCGACTGACTTGTTCATCCCTTGCATGTTATAGTTCAACACGAAGATTTTGTAGCTAGGTGGCAGTGATTGAAGAACTCTGTCAGTGATCGCCTCTGCCGGAAGGGGTATCCCCAATTTAGCCAGACGGTTGGAATACCCAGACATTTTGAGTATGTGTTCACTGATAGACCCGTTCTCCTCCATCTTGCAAGCATAGAACTTATCGGAGGTCTCATACCTCTCGATCCGGGCATTCTTCTCGAAAATAAACTTCAACTCCTGGAACATCTCATATGCTCCATGACGTTCAAAATGCCTTTGAAGTCCCGGTTCTAAGCCATACAACATAGCACACTGAAATATTGAGTAATCATCCGAACGCGACTGCCAGGCGTTCACAACGTCTACAGACGACACCGGAGCGGGTGGTTCACCGAGCGGTGCATCAAGGACATAAGACTTCTGGGAAGCCATGAGGATAATCCTCAGATTACGGGCCTAGTCTACAAAATTACTTCCATCATCTTTCAGCTTAGCTTTCTCTAGGAACGCATTGAAATTCAGGGGAACTACCGCGCGAGCCACTGATCTACAACATAAATTTGCAAAGACAACTTAGACTATTGTTCAAGATAATGAGTTTAGTTAATCATATTACTAAAAAACTCCCACTCAAATTGACATCCCTCTTGTCATTCGAGTGCTACATGATCCAAATTCACCAACCCAAGTCCGATCATCACGTGAGATGAGGTGGTTTCAATGGCGAACATCTTCATGTTGATCATATCTACTATATGACTCATGTTCGACCTTTCAGTCTCTTGAGTTCCGAGGCCATGTCTGTACATGCTAGGCTCGTCAAGTTTAACCCGAGTGTTTCGCTTGTGCAACACTGGCTTGCACCCGTTGTATGCGAACGTAGAGTCTATCACACCCGATCATCACGTGGTGTCTCAAAACGATGAACTTTCGCAACGGTGCACACTCGGGGAGAACACAATTTTATCTTGAAATTTTAGTGAGGGATCACCTTATAATGCTACCGTCGTCCTAAGCAAAACAAGGTGCATAAAAAGGATTAACATCATATGCAAATCATAAGTGACATGATATGGCCATGAACTTGTGCTTTTGATCTCCATCTCCAAAGCACCGGCATGATCTCCATCGTCACCGGCATGACACCATGATATCCATCATCTTGATCTCCATCAATGTGTCGCCATGAGGTTGTCGTGCCAACTATTGCTAACTCATAGCGATAAAGTAAACCAAAAAGGCGTAAATAAATTAAAGACAACCCTATGGCTCCTGTCGGTTGCCGTACTCATCGACATGCAAGTCATGATAATCTATACAAAACATGATCATCTCATACATCACATATATCTCATCATGTTTTTGGCCATATCATATCACATCATACCCTGCAAAAACAAGTTAGACGTCCTCTAATTTGTTGTTGCATGTTTTACGTGGCTGCTATGGGTATCTAGCAAGAACAATTCTTACCTACGCAAAACCACAATGGTGATATACAAGTTGCTATTTCACCTTCTACAAGGACCGCCTTTGTCGAATCCGATTCAACTAAAGTGGGAGAGACAGACACCCGCCAGCCATCTTATGCAACAAAGTTACCTGTCAGTCGATGGAACCGGTCTCTCGTACGCGGACGAGTAAGGTTGGTCCGGGCCGCTTCATCCCACAATACTGCTGAATCAAGAAAAGACTAAGGAGGGAAGCAATCTGAATATCAACGCCCACAAACTCCATTGTGTTCTACTTGTGATCTCATCTACGCATAGACCTAGCTCATGATGCCACTGTAGGGGAACATTGCATGGGAAACAAAAAATTTCCTACGCACACACAAGATCTATCCATGGAGATGAGCATCTACGAGAGGGGAGATCGGATTCACATACCCTTGTAGATCGCTAAGCGGGAAGCATTAACAAACGCGGTTGATGTAGTCGAACGTCTTCGCGATCCAAATCGCAAGCCGTCCCGCGATCCAATCACGATCTAGTGCTGAACGGACGGCACCTCCGCGTTCAGCACACGTACAGCTCGATGACGATCTCTGCCTCCTTGATCCAGCAAGCGAGGGCGAAGAGGTAGATGAGTTCTCTGGCAGCACAACGGCGTGGGGGCGGTGGTGGTGAACTAATCCGGCAGGGCTTCGCCGAGCTCTACCAAACTAATCTAGAGGAGAAAGACGATCTAGAGGGGAGAGGGCAGCACGTGGCTTTTCTGGTGTTGGACTGCCCTCAAACCTCCACTATATATAGGAGGAAGGGGTGGGAGGAGGTGCCCTAGGGTTTCCCCTAGGGCCTTGGCCGCCGGCCAAGAGGTGGAATCCACCTCCAACAAGGAGGTGGGGCACGGGGAAGGAGTCCTACTCCAACAAGGACTCCTCCCACCCTCCACCTTTTTCCTCTTGGGCGCATGAGCTCTCATGGGGTCGGCTGCCCATCCCACCAGGGGCTGGTGCGCCACCTCTTGGGCCCATGTGCCCACCCGGGGGGGCCCTCCCGGTGGACCCCCGGAATGTTGGAAATATGCCCTAGAGGCAATAATAAAAGTAGTTATTATTATATTTCGTTGTTCATGATAATCGTTTATTATCCATGCTATAATTGTATTAATTGGAAACACTGATACATGTGTGGATACATAGACAACATTGTGTCCCTAGTATGCCTCTAGTGGACTAGCTCGTTGATCAGAAGATGGTCAAGGTTTCCTATCCATAGACATGAGATGTCATTTGATAATGGGATCACATCATTAGGAGAATGATGTGATGGACAAGACCCAAATTATGAACATAGCATATGATCGTGTCAGTTTATTGCTATTGTTTTCTGCATGTCAAGTATCTGTTCCTATGACCATGAGATCATGCAACTCACTGACACCGGAGGAATACCTTGTGTGTATCAAACGTCACAACGTAACTGGGTGACTATAAAGATGCTCTACAGGTATCTCCGAAGGTGTCTGTTGATCTGGCATGGATCGAGACTGGGATTTGTTACTCCGTATGACGGAGAGGTATCTCAGGGCCCACTCGGTAATACAACATCACAACAAGCCTTGCAAGCAATGTGACTAAAGTGTTAGCCACAGGATCTTGTATTACGGAACGAGTAAAGAGACTTGCCGGTAACGAGATTGAACTAGGTATAGAGATACCGACGATCGAATCTCGGGCAAGTAACATACCGAAGAACAAAGGGAACAACATACGGGATTAACTGAATCCTTGACATAGAGGTTCAACCGATAAAGATCTTCATAGAATATGTAGGAACCAATACGGGCATCCAGGTCCCGCTATTGGTTATTGACCGTAGAAGTGTCTCGGTCATGTCTACATAGTTCTCGAACCCGCAGGGTCTGCACACTTAAGGTTCGGTGACGTTTCGGTATAGTTGAGTTATGTATGTTGGTGACCGAAGGTTGTTCGGAGTCCCGGATGAGATCCCGGACGTCACGAGGAGCTTCGGAATGGTCCATAGGTAAAGATTGATATATAGGAAAGTGGTGTTTGAACTCCGGAAAAGTTTTGGGCATTTCCGACAGTGTACCGGGAGTGATGAATGGGTTCCGGGGGTCCACCAAGTGGACCCACCACACCCCAAGAGGGTTACATGGGCCTTAGGGTGTCTCACCAGCCCCTAGTGGGATGGGCGGCCAGCCCAAGTGGGCCTATGCGACTGGAATTTTGGGGAAAGGAAAGTCCAAGTGGGGAAGGGAAGGAATCCTACTAGGAGTAGGATTGGAGGTGGACTCCTCCACCTCCACCTCCTTCGGCCGACTCCTAGGAGGATCCCTAGGTCGGCCAGCCCCTCCCCTCCCTCCTATATATACTAGAGGGGAGAGAGGGCAGCAGCACAAGAAACCCTAGCCACGGTGCAGCCCTCTCTCCCCGATAGATCAAATCCTCTAGTTTCAGTGGCGCTTAGGCGAAGCCCGGCTGGAATAGTTCCACCACCACCGCCGCCGCGCCGTTGCGCTGCCGGAGAACTCATCTACCTCTCCGCTCCCTCTTGCTGGATCAAGAAGGTGGAGATCGTCATCGAGCTGTACGTGTGCTGAACGCGGAGGTGCCGTCCGTTCAGCGCTAGATCGGGACGGATCGTGATTGGATCGCGGGACGCTCGGCGATTTGGATCGCGAAGACATTCGACTACATCAACCACGTTTCTTAACGCTTCCCGCTTAGCGATCTACAAGGGTATGTAGATCCACTCCCCCTCTCGTAGATGCTCATCACCATGGATAGATCTTGCGTGTGCGAAGGAATTTTTTTGTTTCCCATGCAACGTTCCCCAACAGTGGCATCATGAGCTAGGTCTATGTGTAGATGAGATCACGAGTAGAACACAAAGGAGTTTGTGGGCGTTGATATTCAGATTGCTTCCACCCTTGGTCTTTTCTTGATTCAGCGGTATTGTGGGATGAAGCGGCCCGGACCAACATTACTCGTACGCTTACGAGAGACCGGTTCCATCAACTGACATGTAACTTTGTTGCATAAAGATGGCTGGCGGGTGTCTGTTTCTCCCACTTTAGTTGGATCGGATTCGACAAAGGTGGTCCTTGAGAAGGTTGAATAGCAATTTGTGTATCACCGTAGTGGTTTTTGCGTAGGTAAGAATTTTTCTTGCTAGATACCCGTAGCAGCCACGTAAAACATGCAACAACAATTAGAGGACGTCTAACTTGTTTTTGCAGGGTATGTTGTGATGTGATATGGCCAATTATATGATGAGATATATGTGATGTATGAGATGATCATGTATTGCATAGAATATCACGACTTGCATGTCGATGAGTACGACAACTGGCAGGATCCATAGGGTTGTCTTTAATTAATTTTCGCCGTTTTTTGCTTTACTTTATCGCTATGAGTTAGCAATAGTCGTGGAAGTAACAGTTGGCGCGACAACCTCATGGCGACACATTGATGGAGATCAACATGATGGAGATCATGGTGTCATGCCGGTGACGATGGAGATCATGCCGGTGCTTTGGAGATGGAGATCAAAAGCACAAGTTCATGGCCATATCATGTCACTTATGATTTTCATGTGATGTTAATCCTTTTATGCATCTTATTTTGCTTAGGACGACGGTAGCATTATAAGGTGATCCCTCACTTAAATTTCAAGATAAAATTGTGTTCTCCCCGAGTGTGCACCGTTGCGAAAGTTCGTCGTTTCGAGACACCACGTGATGATCGGGTGTGATAGACTCTACGTTCACATACAACGGGTGCAAGCCAGTGTTGCACGTGCGGAACACTTGGGTTAAACTTGACGAGCCTAGCATGCACAGACATGGCCTCGGAACACAAGATACCGAAAGGTCGAACATGAGTCATATAGTAGATATGATCAACATGAAGATGTTCACCATTGAAACCATCTCAACTCACGTGATGATCGGACTTGAGTTGGTGAATTTGGATCATGTGACACTCGAATGACCGGAGGGATGTCAATTTGAGTGGGAGTTTTTAAGTAATATGATTAACTAAACTCATTATCTTGAACAATTGTCTAAGTTGTTTTTGCAAAATTTATGTTGTAGATCAATGGCTCGTGCAGTAGCACCCCTGAAATTTAATGCGCTCCTAGAAAAAGCTAAGTTGAAAGATGATGGAAGTAACTTTGTGGACTGGGCCTGTAATCTAAGGATTATCCTTACGGCTTCCCAAAAGGCTTATGTCCTTGATGCACCGCTTGGTGATCCACCCACTCCAGTAGAATCTCTAGACGTTGCGAACGCATGGCAGGCTCGTTCTGATGATTACTCAATGGTTTAATGTGCAATGTTGTATGGCTTAGAACCGGGACTTCAAAGACGTTTTGAACGTCATGGAGCATATGAGATGTTCCTAGAGTTGAAGTTTATCTTTCAGAAGAATGCCCGGATCGAGAGGTATGAGACCTCCGATAAGTTCTATGCTTGCAAGATGGAGGAGAACGGGTCTGTCAGTGAACACATACTCAAAATGTCTGGGTATTCCACCCATCTGGCTGAATTGGGGATACCCCTTCCAGCAGAGGCGATCACTGACAGAGTTCTTCATTCATTGCCACCTAGCTACAAGAGCTTCGCGTTGAACTATAACAGGCACGGGATGAACAAGTCAGTCGCCGAGCTGTTTGCGATGTTGAAAGTCGCTGAGTCTGAGATTCAGAAGGAGCATCAAGTGTTGATGGTCAATAAAACCTCTGGTTTCAAGAAAAATGGCAAGGGTAAGAAGGGTAACTCCAAGAAGAGTGGCAAAGCAGTTGCCCCTCCCGTGAAGAAACCCAAGGCTGGACCCAAGCCAAAAACTGAGTGCTTTCATTGCAAGGGAACTGGTCACTGGAAGCGGAACTGCCCCAAGTATCTGGCTGACAAGAAGGCGGCCAACAACAAAGAAGGTATATATGATATACATGTTATTGATGTGTACCTTACCAACTCTCGTTGTAGTGCCTGGGTATTTGATACCGGTTCGGTTGCTCACATTTGCAACTCAAAACAGGAACAGCGGAATAGACGGAGGCTGGCAAACGACGAAGTGACGATGCACGTGAGAAATGGTTCCAAGGTTGATGTGATCGCCGTCGGCATGCTCGCTCTTCGATTACCATCGGGATTAGTGATGTACCTGAATAATTGTTATTTAGTGCCTGCGTTAAGCATGAACATTATATCTGGATCTTGTTTATTGCGAGACGATTACTCATTTAAATCAGAGAATAATGGTTGTTCTATTTATATGAGTAATATCTTTTATGGTCATTCACCCAATGTGAGGGGTTTATTCTTATTGAATCTTGATAGTGATGATACACATGTTCATAACATTGATGCCAAAAGATGTAGAATTGATAATGATAGTACCACTTTCTTGTGGCACTGCCGCTTAGATCATATTGGTGTAAAACGCATGAAGAAGCTCCATGCTGATGGACTTTTGGAGTCACTTGATTTTGAATCACTTGACACATGTGAACCATGCCTCATGGGCAAGATGACTAAAACCCCGTTCTCTGGAACAATGGAACGGGCATGTGATTTGTTGGAAATCATACATACTGATGTATGCGGTCTGATGAGCATTGAGGCGCGCGGTGGATATCGTTATTTTCTCACCTTCACTGATGATTTAAGTAGATATGGGTATATTTACTTAATGAAACACAAGTCTGAAACGTTTGAAAAGTTCAAGCAATTTCAGAGTGAAGTTGAGAATCATCGTAACAAGAAGATTAAATTCCTACGATCTGATCGAGGAGGAGAATATCTGAGTTATGAGTTTGGCAGTCACTTAAGACAGTGTGGAATTGTTTCACAATTGACACCGCCTGGAACACCACAGCGTAATGGTGTGTCCGAACGTCGTAATCGAACCTTATTGGATATGGTGTGATCTATGATGTCTCTTGCCGATTTGCCACTATCGTTTTGGGGTTATGCATTAGAGACAGCTGTATTCACTTTAAATAGGGCACCATCAAAATCCATTGAGACGACGCCATATGAACCCATGAAGCCAAAGTTGTCGTTTCTTAAAGTTTGGGGATGTGATGCTTATGTCAAAAAGCTTCAGCCTGAAAAGCTGGAACCCAAAGCGGAGAAATGCGTCTTCATAGGATACCCAAAAGAGACAGTTGGGTATACCTTATATCTCATATCCGAAGGCAAAGTGTTTGTCGCAAAAAACGGAACATTTCTTGAGAAAGAGTTTCTCTCGAAAGAATTGAGTGGGAGGAAAATAGAACTTGATGAAGTTGTTGAACCTTTATTTCAACCAGAGAGTAGCGCAGCACAGAAATATGTTTCTGTAGATCCTACATCGGTTGAAGAGGAAGTTAATGATGATGATCATGAAGCTTCGGATCAAGTTACTATCGAACCTCGTAGGTCGACAAGGACGCGTACTGCTCCTGAGTGGTACGGCAACCCTGTCTTAGAGATCATGTTGTTGGACAACGATGAACCTACGAGCTATGGAGAAGCGATGATGGGCCCGGATTCTAAGAAATGGTTAGAGGCCATGAAGTCCGAGATGGGATCCATGTTTGAAAACAAAGTATGGGCTTTGGAAGTATTACCTGAAGGGCGAAAGGCCATTCAGAACAAATGGATCTTTAAGAGGAAGACGGACGCAGACGGTAATGTCACCGTCTATAAAGCTCGACTTGTGGCAAAGGGTTTTTCAAAAGTTCAAGGAGTTGACTACGATGAGACCTTCTCACCCGTAGCGATGCTTAAGTCCGTCAGAATCATGTTAGCAATAGCTGCCTTTTTCTATTATGAAATTAGGCAGATGGATGTCAAAACAGCGTTCCTTAACGGTTTCCTTAAGGAAGAGTTGTATATGATGCAACCAGAAGGTTTTGTCGATCCAGAGAATGCTGACAAAGTTTGCAAACTCCAGCGATCCATTTATGGACTGGTGCAAGCATCTCGGAGTTGGAATCTTCGCTTTGATGAGGTGATCAAAGCGTTCGGGTTTATACAAGTTTACGGAGAAGCTTGTATTTACAAGAAAGTGAGTGGGAGCTCTATAGCGTTTCTAATATTATATGTGGATGACATATTGCTGATTGGAAACAATATAGAAATGTTGGAAAGCGTGAAGGAATATTTGAACAAGAGTTTTTCAATGAAGGACCTAGGAGAAGCTGCTTTCATATTAGGCATCTAGATCTATAGAGATAGATCGAGACGCTTAATAGGACTTTCACAGAGCACATACCTTGACAAAGTTTTGAAGAAGTTCAAAATGGATCAGTCCAAGAAGGGGTTCTTGCCTGTATTGCAAGGTGTGAAGTTGAGTAAGACTCAATGCCCAGTGACTGTAGAAGATAGAGAAAAGATGAGTGTCGTCCCCTATGCTTCAGCCATAGGCTCTATCAGGTATGCAATGCTGTGCACAAGACCCGATGTCAGCCTTGCCATAAGTATGGCCGGAAGGTTTCAAAGTGATCCAGGAATGGAACACTGGACGGTGGTCAAGAATATCCTTAAGTACCTGAAAAGGACTACGGACATGTTTCTCGTTTATGGAGGTGATCAAGAGCTTGTCGTAAAGGGTTACGTCGATGCAAGCTTTGACACTGAACCGGATGACTCTAAGTCTCAAACTGGATACGTATTTATTCTTAATGGGGGTGCGGTAAGCTGGTGCAGTTCCAAGCAGAGCGTGGTAGCTGATTCTACATGCGAAGCGGAGTACATCGCTGCCTTGGAGGCGGCGAAGGAAGGTGTCTGGATGAAGGAGTTCATGAGAGATCTTGGAGTAGTGCCTAGTGTACTAACCCCAACGACTCTCTTCTGTGACAACACTAGTGCCAATGCTCTAGCCAAGGAACCAAGGTTTCACAAGAGGACCAGATACATAAAGCGACGTTTCAATTCCATCCGCGATTACATCAAGGAGGACGATATAAATATTTGCAAAGTGCACACGGATCTGAATGTTGCAGATCCGATGACTAAACCTCTTCCAAGGGCTAAACATGATCAACACCAGAACTGTATGGGTGTTAGATTCATTACAATGTAAATCACATAGTGATGTGAGCTAGATTATTGAATCTAGTGCAAGTGGGAGACTGTTGGAAATATGCCCCAGAGGCAATAATAAAAGTAGTTATTATTATATTTCCTTGTTCATGATAATCGTTTATTATCCATGCTATAATTGTATTAATTGGAAACACTGATACATGTGTGGATACATAGACAACATTGTGTCCCTAGTATGCCTCTAGTGTACTAGCTCGTTGATCAGAAGATGGTCAAGGTTTCCAAGCCATAGACATGATATGTCATTTGATAACGGGATCACATCATTAGGAGAATGATGTGATGGACAAGACCCAAACTATGAACGTAGCATATGATCGTGTCAGTTTATTGCTATTGTTTTCTGCATGTCAAGTATCTGTTCCTATGACCATGAGATCATGCAACTCACTGACACCGGAGGAATACCATGTGTGTATCAAACGTCACAACGTAACTGGGTGACTATAAAGATGCTCTACAGGTATCTCCGAAGGTGTCTGTTGATCTGGCATGGATCGAGACTGGGATTTGTTACTCCGTATGACGGAGAGGTATCTCAGGGCCCACTCGGTAATACAACATCGCAACAAGCCTTGCAAGCAATGTGACTAAATTGTTAGCCATAGGATCTTGTATTATGGAACGAGTAAAGAGACTTGCCGGTAACGAGATTGAACTAGGTATAGAGATACCGACGATCGAATCTCGGGCAAGTAATATACCGAAGAACAAAGGGAACAGCATACGGGATTAACTGAATCCTTGACATAGAGGTTCAACCGATAAAGATCTTCGTAGAATATGTAGGAACCAATATGGGCATCCAGGTCCCGCTATTGGTTATTGACCGTAGAAGTCTCTCTGTCATGTCTACATAGTTCTCGAACCCGCAGGTTCTGCACACTTAAGGTTCGGTGACGTTTCGGTATAGTTGAGTTATGTATGTTGGTGACCGAAGGTTGTTCGGAGTCCCGGATGAGATCCTGGACGTCACGAGGAGCTTAGGAATGGTCCGGAGGTAAAGATTGATATATAGGAAAGTGGTGTTTGAACTCCGGAAAATTTTTGGGCATTTCCGGCAGTGTACCGGGAGTGACGAATGGGTTCCGGGGGTCCACCACCTCCACCTCCTTCGGCCGACTCCTAGGAGGATCCCTAGGTCGGCCAGCCCCTCCCCTCCCTCCTATATATACTAGAGGGGAGAGAGGGCAGCAGCACAAGAAACCCTAGCCACGGTGCAGCCCTCTCTCCCCGATAGATCAAATCCTCTAGTTTCAGCGGCGCTTAGGCGAAGCCCTGCTGGAATAGTTCCACCACCACGGCCGCCGCGCCGTCGCGCTGCCGGAGAACTCATTTACCTCTCCGCTCCCTCTTGCTAGATCAAGAAGGCGGAGATCGTCATCGAGTTGTACGTGTGCTGAACGCGGAGGTGTCATCCGTTCGGCGCTAGATCGGGACGGATCGTGATTGGATCGCGGGACGCTCGGCGATTTGGATCGCGAAGACGTTCGACTACATCAACCGCGTTTCTTAATGCTTCCCGCTTAGCGATCTACAAGGGTATGTAGATCAACTCTCCCTCTCGTAGATGCTCATCACCATGGATAGATCTTGCATGTGCGTAGGAAATTTTTTGTTTCCCATGCAACATTCCCCAACACGGAACCCATTCGCCAGTCCCGGTACACTACCGGAAATACCCGAAACTTTTCCGGAACCCAAATACCACTTTCCTATATATAAATCTTTACCTCCGGACCATTCCGGAGCTCCTCGTGATATCCGGGATCTCATTCGGGACTCCGAACAACCTTCGGTCACCAGCATACATAACTCAATAATACCGAAACGTCACCGAACGTTAGGTGTGCAGACCCTGTGGGTTCGAGAACTATGTAGACATGACCGAGACACCTCTACGGTCAATTACCAATAGCGGGACCTAGATGCCCATATTGGTTCCTACATATTCTACGAAGATCTTTATCGGTTGAGCCTCTATGTCAAGGATTCAGTTAATCCCGTACGCTATTCCCTTTGTTCATCGGTATGTTACTAGCCCGAGATTTGATCGCCGGTATCTCCATACCTAGTTCAATCTCGTCACCGGCAAGTCTCTTTACTCGTTCCGTGATACAAGATCCCGTGGCTAACTCTTTAGTCACTTTGCTTGCAAGGCTCATTGTGATGTTGTATTACCGAGTGGGCCCTGAGATACCTCTCCGTCACACGAAGTAACAAATCCCAGTCTTGATCCATGTCAACTCAACAGACACCCTCGGAGATACCTGTAGAGCATCTTTATAGTCACCCAGTTACGTTGTGACATTTGATACACACAAGGTATTCCTCCGATGTTAGTGAGTTACATGATCTCATGGTCATAGGAACACGTACTTGACATGCAGAAAACAATAGCAACAAACAGACACGATCATATGCTACGTTCATAGTTTGGATCTTGTCCATCACATCATTCTCTTAATGATGTGATCCCGTTGTCAAATGACAACTCATGTCTATGGCCAGGAAACCTTGACCATCTTTGATCAACGAGCTAGTCCTATAGAGGCTTACTAGGGACACGGTGTTGTCTATATACCCACACATATATTTGAGTTTCCAATCAATACAATTTCAGCATGGATAATAAACATTTATCATGAACAAGGAAATATAATAATAACCATTTTATTATTGCCTCTAGGGCATATTTCCAACAACAGGATGGCAACTTAAGTTTTTAGACATGGCAAATTTTATTTTTATAGTCCATGGAAAATTAACTTCATAGACACGACCATTTGAATTTTCACAGACCATGGTAAATTTAATTTGTACTCCATGGCAAATTAACTTTACAGCCCCACGGCATTTTTTTACTTACCGCCTTATATGTATAGTTTTGGCATGCACATGTTCCTTTTTATCCACATTTGCCATGATGTACAAAGGTTTTTTGCCATGTTTTTTGTACCTTGGCAAATTTGTCAAGTCGGACCTGTTTGCTAAAAACAATTAATTTGGACTATGGCGATTTAACTCATCCGATCTTGACAAACTTATGTTTTCTACGCACCATGGTAAATTTAGTTGTACTGCCCATGTCAATTTTTACACATAGCCCATGGCTCTTTTAACTTTTTATAACCATGGGTATTTAATTTCACAACCCATGGAAAGTTTGATTTCAAGTCCATGGCAAAATAATTGTTCGTAGACATGATAATTAAATGTTTCAGACCCCATGGCAAATTTAGTTTGCAGTCCATGGAAAAGTATCTTCCTGTCCATGATTTTTTGAAAATTTACATCGTAAAAACACTTTTTCGTACAAATTATGTGACTAATTATGAAAGATCTTTGAAAAGTTGCCGCGGCAAATTCTCAACCTTTTGTCCCATAGTCACATTTTTACACCTTTTTGGCACTATCCATATGGCAAAAAATATCATGTCAAGACGACAAAAAAATGTTTTTTTGTGTGTGTAAGACATGGCAGTTTTTACTTTATTGTCATGGCAGAAAAAAATTGCATTGGTATTTTTACCTTTAGTGGCATGGCAAATTTAACTACATCGCCATGGCAAGTTGTTCGCGTTTTTGTCATGGTAATTTTAGTTTAACATACATTGCAAATTAACTTTTATTGCTCATACTTTTTTTATTTCTGACCATGGAAAATTTACCCTTTTAATTTTGCCATGGCAAATTATTACCTACATTCTGCGATGGCAAATTTACCCTTTTATTTGCCATGTCAAATTATCACCTACATTTTGCCATGCCAATTTTAATTTTCCATACATGGCAATTTTAATTTGAAATACATGGTAAATTTACTTTTTATCGCTCATCGCAATTTTTTTACTTTTTTATTCCGACCATGGCAAATTTACCATTTTATTGGTCATTGCAAATTATTACCTACATTTTACCATGGCAATTTTAGTTTGACATACATATCAAATTTACTTTTTATTGCTAATGTCATTTTTTTACTTTTTAATTGAGACCATGGCAAATTTGCCCTTTTATTTGCCATGTCAAATTATTACCTACATTTTTCCATGGCAAATTTAATTTGAAATACATGGCAAATTTCACTTTTTATTGCTCATGGTATTTTTTTACTTTTTTATTCAGAACATGGCAAATTTACCCTTTTATTTTCCATGGAAAATTATTACCTACATTTTGCCATGGCAAATTTACTTTTTATCGCTCATGGCATTTTTACCTTTTTATTCTGGCCATGGCAAATTTACCCTTTTTGTTTGCCATGGCAAATTATTACCTACATTTTCCATGGCAATAAGTTTAACATACATGGAGAATACTTTGTATTGCTCATGGCAATGTAACTTTTACATATCATGGTAATTTTACTTTTATGTTTGCCACGGCAAAAATAATTTACATCCATGGCAATTTTTGTTTTTTCCACCGTTCATGAGGATTATTGTTTCTAGTAGACCATGGTAAATTTACTATACAAAATATGGCAATTACTACTAAACAACATATGATGCACTTTCTTGTGTTCCACATTATTGCATATTTGAATCCACATTTGTTTTTCTCTTCTAGAGAAAAAATACCATACAATTTTTTAGAACATGTTTGCCAGTACGTACAATGCAAATTGCTATGACTTTTCTGTTTTCCTGTCATTGCATAAACAAGGATCCTTTTTGTCCATGGAATTTTTTTGCTCTGTTAAAGACGTAATGAAAATTTTTGGTTTGCATCACTGGGATTTTTTAAGTTCTCAAATTTTCTCTTTTTAATGCTAATTTTTTTCTTCATAGTATGGCAAAATCTGGGCTTTCTTCACAGCTCAAAACATGTTGTTTAGTCACAGTATAAATTGGGCCATACCGGGCTTTTAGTCACAACACTGGGAGTGATGGAGGTGTTCCTGCTAGGTGAGGGTGTTCGGGCGCTTATCCCAAACGAATGCGTTCGATCGACGCCCATACTGGTACCGAACGAATCGTTCGATCTGGGAAGCTCACACACCGAATGTTCGGCCGTTATCGGCGTCCCACTTTAATCCAGCTAGCTAGATTCAAATTTAAATGATTTGATTCTAGGTTATTTGTCCTTCAAATTTGAAGTCTGAAAAGATGAACACAATGATTCCATGACAAGAACATATGTAGGTAAATGGTTTGGTAAGCTTTATAGTAACTCCCATTACAATGATTTGAGAGGGCATATATGTCGAGATTACAACAATGATTCGTTCCCGGCCGGCCTGCCCAACAAGGTATGCGTTTCTTCCGTCTTCGTTCTTTTGAGAGGGGCTAGCTAACCCCCATGCTTAATCATATTCCACCAAAGCAAAAAAGAAAATCGATCGCCAAGAACGACAACAACATAACACAATTACACAACACACAAGAGTGGAGTACGTACATACACACATACATACATAACGGAAACAACAAACTCATCCTCCCCCCTGTCGGCCTCCTCGATCGTGTACTGTGTACATCATTTCATATCTGTCAATGGATTAATTGGGTCAGGACTTCAGGCCGGGAGGTAGGACGGCGGCAGCGGCAGGCCGACGACCTTGCCGCAGCGGAGGGCGTTCTCTGGCATGTTGTACTCGTCGCGCAGCGACCTCGCCGGCGAGACGACGCTCATGTAGAGCTGCTCCCCGAGGTAGTGCCTCTCCCACAGGTTGGACCTCACGTTCCACATCCCCGCGTTGTCGAACGTCAGCATCACCGCCGACCACGACCGCGGGTACACCTGGATCGTGTGCCTGCTCACCGCGTCCAGCAGGTTGTACGTCTTCCTCTCCTCCGGCGTCCACTTCCCCGGCCCCATCCTGCAATACCCACATGCACCAAGTCCATTCCATCAGCGCCGCCGCCCGTACATGCGATGTTACGGACGCACGCAAGCATGCATGAGCACAAGAAGGGTTACCCGACGGCGAAGAAGGCGTAGCCGTCGATGTGGACGGAGTCCATGCTCTTCTCGGGGTTCTCGAAGATGACCTCGATGAAGGTGCGGAACTCGGCGGTGATGACGTTGGGCGCGACGTGCATGGGGCCGTTCACGGCAGGGGGTGTGTCGCCCATCTGGTTGTACTTGAACACCTGGTCACTGATGTTGAAGTACTCGGCGAGCTTCAGGGGTGTGTCGGCGTCCACGTGGGACACGCCGTTGAAGCCGTACTTGAGCTTGCCGTCAATGTGGCCGCGGGTGACCAGGAGCTTGATGGTGCGGGTGATGTTGATCTGGCCGTAGTGGTAGGATCCCTGCGGGTTGGGACGCGCCGCGCTCGCCGTCAGGTTCCACCGGAAGGACCTCCACTGGTTGAGCGACCAGGCCCAGCCGGCCGGCGGCTCCGGAACGTTAGCCGCCGGCGGGGTGTTGGAGCCGGCGTAGCGGAGGACGGCGGAGACGGAGCTGGGGCCGGCCATGAACCTAGTGGAGGCCACCATGAGGTAGTCCGCGGGCTTCTGGTCGGCGTCGACGAGGACGGAGAGGCACTGGCCCACGTGCACGTCGACCGAGTCGTACGAGTCCTGCAGCGTGTGGGAGCCGTCAATCTCCACGAGCCTCATGTCGTGGCCCTGGATGCGGAAGTTGAGCGACGACTTGATGCCGACGTTGCAGATGCGGAGGCGGTAGGTCTTGGCGGCCTCCCAGGTGAACATGGGCGGGTTAGTGGCCTCCTTGCCGCCCCTGCCGTTGATGAGCACGCCCGCGGGGCGGCCGAAGCTGCGTCCGGCGTCGAGGAGGCTGGCCATGACGGTGTGGTCCTTGGTGAACCAGTCGCCGATGAGGACCTGCAGGTCGTCGGCGGGCGGGTCGAAGGGGACCGGGATGAGGAGGCGGCTGACGACGCTGATGAGGCCGAAGCCCCCGACGACGCGCTGCATGCCGATGGAGGGGAAGTAGAAGAAGGTGCCGATCTGGTCCTTGGGCTGCCAATGGTAGGTGTAGTTGGTGCCGGGGGCGACGGGGCAGTTGGTGCCCGGGACGCCGTCCTGCCACGAGTTCTTGCGGTTCTGGATGCCGTTCCAGGTGAAGAGGAGCGGCTGGTCCAGCTGGTTGAAGACGTTGACGACGATGTTGTTGTTGGAGGAGCAGTTGATCCGGGGGCCCGGGAACTCGCCGTTGATGAGGATCACCTTCTGCGGCGTGCCCACGATGTTCTTGGTCCCGTACGTCACGTGCCACTCCAAGAACACGTACGGGTCCTCGGCCCGGGCCACCGTCGTCGACAGCAGCAGCAGCGCCAGCAGGAGGACGGCCCCCGCCGCCGTCCCGCGCATTGTCATCGTCCTCGCCATCAATTTCAAGATCAAGACCGGCGGCAGCAGGCGGGCTAGCTGGGGACGGGCTGGCGAGCGCTATATATCAAGTTTCGCTCTCTGCACGTACGTACAAACTGATTACAGACACATAGTACTCATGAATATGAATTGATGTGAAACTTGATGCGTGCATCCGGTTTGAACGAAAGCATGGCCATGGATAATGCTGCGTGCGAGCTTCGTGCGTACCTTGAAGGATTGTAATGTAGGAGTTGCGGGCGGCGGGGTGGGCGGATCTACGAGGAGGCCATGGAAGACGTCCCCTGGTTGTGGGAGGGGTAGGACGGCGGAGAAGGATGGGTGGGAGGGAGACCGGGAAGGTCAACCGGGGAGCTTCGGGGTGACGAGGGGACGCCGGGGCAGGGATTTATAGCGGGGCAAAGGAGCGGTGCCGAGAAATGGCCGGACGCATGGCATGCACACATGCGCCCCTGTCTCACCGCCGTTGCCGTTCCGCCCCTGTTTTGACCCCTTCGTGCGCCGTGCGCCTCCCCGTCGAGTTCGGGCCAGGACAGCCCAGCACGCACATAGCAGCAGCCAGCCTAGATACTGCCATCTTGGTAAGTTTTTCTCGATTCTAAAAAGAAAAAGGGTAAGTTTTTCTCTTTCATGGTTTCACTTTATTTTTTCTTGAACACCTCACGGTTTCACTTTAGCTATACATAAGTAGCCTGCAACTTGATTTTGGGTCACTCGATTTTTTTGGCCGTAGATTCTGCTTTAAGAATCGTGCTCTTTTGGTTTCTTGTATGGGTCGTTTGTGTCTCTTGTCTTTTTTCTTCTTTTTTTGAATCACAGCATATTTGGGTCAGCTAATATCTAAATGTGCGAAAGCCCATATGTGCGCCCCAGCTCTCCCCTCTCTCCCTTTGTTCTTCTTTTTTGTTTTTGTGTTCTTTTTCTTTGTTAGTCTGGTTTTTTGCGGTAATTTTGAGATGTTTGATGAATGTAAAATATATATATATGGACATGCGAAATTTGTACTATTATTATATGATTAGTTTTTGCATACTAAATAAATGTAATTTCAGTGCAAAGTTGTGTGCAAATTTTTATTTATTTCTTTTTAAAGTGTAATATCAATGTCATTAATTTATTATTGTAAATAAAAATTTATTATTATAGTTAGTTATTATCATTTTATTCTTCTTTAAGGATAATACCAATACCACTAATTCATCTTATTAGGATTTCTTTTGTAAAAAAATCATTGTTGTATGGTTATTCTTGCATATTTTTAAAAACATAAATTTTGTATATATTGTGTGCAATTTTGGTCATTGTTTGTTTCAGTTTTTTTATTAAAGGGTAATACCAATGCCACTAATTTATTCTTTCTTAGAAAACCTCATTATTTTGATTTTGTTTTAGTTTTTATTTCATTTTCTTTCTTCCTAAAGGGTGATGCCAAAAACACTAATTCATTCTTTCGTAGAAAACATCATTATTTTGATTTCATTTTTGTATTTATTTCATTAATTCATTCCTTCTTTGGAAATTTCCTTTTTTCTGAAAATTTTGCTGTTACATGTTTATTCTTGCATAATATAAAAAGCGCAATTTCTATGTAAATTGTGTGCAAATTTTGCCATTATTTGTTTTATTATTTATCATCTTTTTATTTATATATTTTTATTTCTCTTTAACAAAAATACCGATGCCACTAATTTAGTTTCTTTAAAGAATTTTAACAATTTCATTTTTAAAGATAATACAACTTTTGTTGGCTTCCCATCAGTCTCGGAGATCCAGGCGAGTCATAGATATGCATTGCATATGTGTATTAGTTCAATATCCCCTAGCTAGTTTTTATTCCCTGAGTTGGAAGCCCCTAGCTAACTTATGGACGCATTTGGTTGGTTTCTCAGTGGAGCCTGCCCTATGGAGCCTAGTTCAGCGTATACACGTTCTGGGCCATTATTTGCATGTCGTTTGGTTGCCCAAATCAAGCCCAACTCGCATCCTCCTCATAGTGTAAATTGCACTAAGCCTAGTCTGCATCTAGAAAAAGGGTCAATCTAAGCGTTCCTCGCGAGCCAGGCTAAGGACGCTTTAAATTTCGTCCACGTCAGTTTCTACGTGCGACCTAGGCAACCAAACGACTCGCTACTTAGCCCGCTAGAGCCTGGTTGGCCTTAATGCAGCCTACCAAATGTGTTCTATACGTATGTCTTTATACGTGCATGGCCCGATGGCCGAAACTGGCTAGCTTCCTCTCACAATGAGGCAGGGTCTGGCTGTTCCTTGCAGCCATGCAACATGCTCGCTCGCTTCCGGTCCGCGTAGGCAGGAGCTGCCTCGCTCGCTTCCTACTCACGCGCACATGCAGAAATGGTATTACAAACACCTTATGACCGAAATCCACTTAATTTCAGTCACCTGACCCCTAGCCACCCCTAAAAAACCTTACCCCTAGTCGGTTCCTTTTTTTGAAACACATGTCAAATAGTTTAAACATCTACATATATACTTCTCACGGTAATGTATTTGTACTTCACACCGTAGTATACATGCAGTTCACATAACACTTTTGCCCAGAAGTCAGTGGCTCAAGCCATCCCAACATATGTCATGAGTTGTTTTCAAATCCCTGTATCCATTTGTGAAAAAAATGAATAAATCAGTTTCGAATTTCTGGTGGGGTGCTGAAGAAGGGAAAAAGAAGTTGCACTAGAGATCATGGAGATGGTTATCATCACCAAAGTATCTTAGTGGACTCGGTTTTCGAGACATGGCCATTTTCAACCAGGCTATGCTTGGGAAACAATGTTGGCGATTACTAACTGAGCCAACTTCACTTTGTGCCAGAGTATTAAAGGGTCGCTACCACCCCAATGGAGATTTATGGACTGCCCAGTGCCCAAGATCTTCCTCATATACTTGGCGTAGTATTATGCATGGGAAGGATTTATTACAAAAAGGCATTCTATGGAGAGTAGGAGATGGCAAGTACATAAATATGTGGAGGGACCATTGGATACCTGATGTATCACCCGACACTATCCCCAAGCCATCATCTACAAGAAACGACTTTTCAGTCAGCTCTCTCATGAAGGAGAATGAGCAGCAGTGGGACGAAAATGCAATTAGAAGCTCTTTTCCAGGGGAGGTAGCTGATAAAATCTTAAGCATTCCTCTAAGTTTGGATGGGGGGAATGACTTTCCCTCTTGGCCTCTATCGAAGAGCAACTCGTACACAATCAAGTCAGCCTAGAACCTAGCCAGAACACACTCCTTTTGGGCTAAACGCAGCTTGTCAGGCAAGGGTTCGTCATCAAATCAGAAGACTTTGGAGAAATCATGGAGGAAATTGTGCGCAATTCAATGCCCTAATAGGATGAAGGTGGTGCTTTGGAGGATGGCCCATGACTGTCTTCCCACCGGCTCCCAACTCCAAGTGAGATCTATTCCCACGAGGTATGACTGTCACCATTGTAATCGGGAGGGAAATGTGGAGCATTGCATTTTACAATGCCAATATGTAAAGGAAATATGGAAAGAATTAAAGAAGGAATATGATATTTGCTTAAAGCTAAAAAGTTTTGTTAACATCAGGCAATGGCTTTTGGACTGGATCGATGAAGCTTCAGATTTCCATGCCATGGTCCTGGCAATAACCATTTGGCATATTTGGGAAAACAGGAACAACTCCCGTAATGGTGAAGCGAGGCCTCATCCTTCTCGAATTGTGGGTAAGATCAAAGCCTATGTTGAGTTTATTACCTTGCACAATGTCAGTTCATTAACTTCCAAAAGGTGTGAGTCCTCTCAATCAAATAAAAAATGGTCTCCACCACAGGAAGGTATGTTGCTGATAAATGTTGATGCGGCGATCTTCGCTCACTCTGGACATGCGGGTTTTGGCGTCGTGGTACGGAATCACCAAGGATCTGTGAAGGCAGCAAATCAGGGTGCTTTGGATCATGTGCAAATTCCAGAAGTGGCTGAAGCCCTTGCTTTATGTCAGGCCCTTGCTTTTGCTAAGAACTCGGGTTTTCAGAAGATTGAGGTAGCTTCAGACTGCTTATCATTGATACATAAGGTGCAAAATTCAGACTTCGACAGATCCTCAATAGGTGCCATTGCCCAAGACATCAAGATTGGAGCATCAAAGTTTCTATCTTGTAATTTTAAGCATGTAAATCGTTGTCGTAATGAAGCAGCCCATGTGTCGGCAAAATCTGTCGAACATGATGTTGGGTCATGTTGGCATAATAGTGTTCCTGATGTTATCAGGACCATTGTTTGTAAAGAAAAGATTATGAATGAATGAAGAGGGTGTAGCCCATTGTCTAAAAAAACACTTTTGCCCAAACAGTACACATCCACGTGATATGCAGTACTCGTGAAAAAACTTGAAAACCAGAAGAAAAAGACACGCTAGACGTTAGCCGAGTGATCCTTCACGTGCGACAAGCCATTGATTGCTTCACGCCTCACCATCCGATCATCCCTATCCACCCTCACTCTCCCCCCATCGGCTCCCCTCTACCTTGCAGCACCAACATGCTATGTAGAACCAAAAAAGCATGCCCCAATGACCCTCCCGCCTCCCCTTGCCTTACAACACCTAAATGTAATCTCGCGGCACCACACGGCCGGCTCCTACCACATAGCAATATTGTGTGGCCCCTCAGGTTCAAAAGGCATGGCACGATCTCTCCTTGTAGCACTAAGCAATCGAGCTTGCAACACATGCGGTGAGGCTCTAGCATCGAGCGTTCTTGGCTAGGAGCAATGCACGATGAAGAGTGGCTTGCGGCATGGGTAGCCATGCTGCCCAATGCCAAGCCCCAACGCTTGCAACAATGCGCAGCAGCGGAGAGAGGCCTTGTAGCACCAACTCGTCCTCGTAGCACCGATGCCCAACCTACAACATTAAAGTCCGCCCCCTGTAGCAGAAGTGGTTCCATGACTCCTTGCAGAAACACTTGGTAGTGGAGGTAGGCCTTGCAACACCGGCACGTACTTGTGGTGCCCTTGTAGTAGCGACATCGGCATTGTTGCGGCTCGTCACTAGCTTGCAGCAATTGGCGTACGAAGAGGATGTTGCTAGAAGGATGTGGGCGACGATGGAGCC
Source organism: Elymus sibiricus (assembly GCA_039707655.1). Classification (NCBI taxonomy): domain Eukaryota; kingdom Viridiplantae; phylum Streptophyta; class Magnoliopsida; order Poales; family Poaceae; genus Elymus; species Elymus sibiricus. Next base: position 347,480,487 of record CM077663.1, read on the forward strand.
AGTGAGGTTGAGAGAGAGAGAGAGAGAGAGAGAGAGAGAGAGAGATGGTGCGCGGAAGACAAAGGAGCGACACACCAACAAAGGAGAAAAAGAGTGCCCCAGAAAACTGTGGGAGACGTGTTGCATGAACGAGGCGACCGATGTTGCATGTCTATTAGTTGGCATAATTAAATCATTTTTCAAAAAGTACAACCAACATCCGCTTCTACTCCTCACGAGAGAGTGTAGCCCATGATTACTCTACTATGTGTGCCTGCACCAGGGGTATCACTCAATTAATCACTCAAAAAGTTCTTTATAAAAAGATTCTAAACAAGCATGAGAAAATGCTCCACTAACTATAAAAATATATTCACGTATCAAATAAAATATGGACACAACTTATAATAATATTATCATCAGTAATATAATATATGGACGCAACTTTGATTAGGAAAAACGTTTGAAAGCTTCCTAGAGGTGAAAGCAATCTGGAGAAGAAAGCAATAAGGGTGGCACTAACCCTTGCTCTGATATATTGAAAGATAAGTCAAACAAGAGAAAAAGCAAGAAGGGTGGCACTAAAGAGAAGGTGCATGTGGTTACATAATGGATGGTTCTTAACCTTACAATATGTTGATAACCCACAAGTATAGGGGATCAATTGTAGCATTTCTCGATAAGTAAGAGTGTCGAACCCAACGAGGAGCTAAAGGTAGAACAAATATTCCCTCAAGTTCTATCGACCACCGATACAACTCTACGCACGCTTAACGTTCGCTTTTACCTAGAACAAGTATGAAACTAGAAGTACTTTGTAGGTGTAACGGGATAGGTTTGCAAGATAATAAAGAACACGTAAATAAAATCTAGGGGCTGTTTAGATAAAGAAACAACTAAGTTAGTCTTAGTAGAGAGCTTTTTGTCACAAGAAAGTTATTTGTCCCTAGGCAATCGATAACTAGACCGGTAATCATTATTGCAATTTTATATGAGGGAGAGGCATAAGCTAACATACTTTCTCTACTTGGATCATATGCACTTATGATTGGAACTCTAGCAAGCATCCGCAACTACTAAAGATCATTAAGGTAAAACCCAACCATAGCATTATAAGGTATCAAGTCCTCTTTACTCCCATATGCAACAACCCACCTACTCGGGTTTATGCTTCTGTCACTCAAGCAACCCACCATAGGCAAATCATGAACACATTGCAACACCCTATAGCGAGGATCCCTCACGCTTGCGCGACACGGAGAGCACCATAGGACAGCAACAATAATAAAACATGCAACTCAAACCAATCATGATCATCAATCAACCCATAGGACAAAACGGATCTACTCAAACATCATAGGATAGGCATACATAATTGGGAAATAATATATAGCGCTGAGCACCATGTTTAAGTAGAGATTACAGCGGGGAGAAGGGGTGTTACACCGCTGCATAGAGGGGGAGAGAGTTGGTGATGACGGCGGCGAAGTTGTTGGTGTAGATCGCCGTCACGATGATGGCCCCGGCGGCGTTCCGGTGCCACCGGGAGAGAGGGGGAGAGAGCCCCTCTCCTTCTTATTCTTCCTTGGCCTCCCCCCTAGATGGGAGGAGGGTTTCCCCTCTGGTCCTTGGCTTCCATGGCGGCGGAGGGGCGAGAGCCCCTCCGAGATTGGATCTCTCTCTCTCTGTTTCCTTCTGTTTCTGCGTTCCCAGATTCTGGCCTTTCACCGTTTCTTATATTCCCGGAGATCCGTAACTCCGATTAGGCTGAAATTTTAACATGATTTTTATCCGGATATTAGCTTTCTTGAGGCGAAAGAAGGGCACCAACCGCCTTACGGGGTGGCCACAAGCCAGCCTGGCGCACCCTGCCCTCCAGGGCGCGCCCCTATGGCTTGTGGGCCCCTCGGGCACCACCTTCCGTTGGTTCCACTTCCCAAAATTCACATATATTCCAAAAAAAATCTCCGTAAGTTTTTATCCCGTTTGGACTTCGTTTGATATGGATTTTCTGCAAAACAAAAAATATGCAACTAACAGGAACTGGCACTGGGCACTGGATCAATATGTTAGTCCCAAAAATAGTATAAAAAGTTGCCAAAAGTATATGAAAGTTGTAGAATATTGGCATGAAACAATCAAAAATTAGAGATACGATGGAGACGTATCACCATCCCCAAGCTTAATTCCTGCTCGTCCTCGAGTAGGTAAATGATAAAAAAGATAATTTTTGATGTGGAATGCTACCTAGCATAATCTTGATCATATAATCTAATCATGGCATGAATATTAAGACACGAGTGATTCAAAGCAATAGTCTATCATTTGACATTAGGACAATAATACTTCAAGCATACTAATAAAGCAATCATGTCTTTCAAAATATCATGGCTAAAAGAAAGTTATCCCTACATAATCATATAGTCTGACTATGCTCCATCTTCATCACACAAAATATTAAATCATGCACAACCCCGGTTTTAGCCAAGCAATTGTTTCATACTCTAGTATTCTCAAACCTTTTCAACTTTCACGCAATACATGAGCGTGAGCCATGGATATAGCACTATAGGTGGAATAGAATATGGTGGTTGTGGAGAAGACAAAAAGAAGGAGATAGTCTCACATCAACTAGGCGTATCAACGGGCTATGGAGATGCCCATCAATAGATATCAATGTGAGTGAGTAGGGATTGCCATGCAACGGATGCACTAGAGCTATAAGTGTATGAAAGCTCAAAAGAAACTAAGTGGGTGTGCATCCAACTTGCTTGCTCACGAAGACCTAGGGCAATTTGAGGAAGCCCATCATTGGAATATGCAAGCCAAGTTCTATAATGAAAAATTCCCACTAGTATATGAAAGTGACAACATAGGAGACTCTCTATATGAAAAACATGGTGCTACTCTGAAGCACAAGTGTGGTAAAGGATAGTAGCATTGCCCCTTCTCTCTTTTCTCTCATTTGTTTTTGTTTTTTTTTTTGTTTTTTTTGGTGGGCTTCTTTGGCCTCTCTTTTTTTATTTGGGCTTCTTTGGCCTCTTTTATTTTTCATAAAGTCCGGAGACTCATCCCAACTTGTGAGGGAATCATAGCTTCCATCATCCTTTCCTCACATGGGACAATACTCTAATAATGATGATCATCACACTTTTATTTACTTAGAACTCAAGAATTACAACTCGATACTAGAACAAAATATGACTCTATATGAATGCCTCCGGCGGTGTACCGGGATGTGCAATGATCTAGCGTAGCAATGACATCAAAAAACGGACAAGCGTAGAAATGACATCAAAAACGGACAAGCCATGAAAACATCATGTTAGCTATCTTACGATCATGCAAAGCAATATGACAATGATGGTGCGTGTCATAATAAACGGAATGGTGGAAGTTGCATGGCAATATATCTCGGAATGGCTATGGAAATGCCATAATAGGTAGGTATGGTGGCTGTTTTGAGGAACGATATATGGTGGGTGTAATGCACCGGCGAAAGTTGCGCGATACTAGAGAGGCTAGCAATGGTGGAAGGATGAGAGTGCGTATAATCCATGGACTCAACATTAGTCATAAAGAACTCACATACTTATTGCAAAAATCTATTAGCTATCGAAACAAAGTATTAGACGCATGCCCCTAGGGGAGAGGTTGGTAGGAGTTAACCATCGCGCGCTCCCGACCTCCACACAAAGATGACAATCAATAAATAAATCATGCTCCGACTTCTTCACATAACGGTTCACCATACGTGCATGCTACGGGAATCACAAACTTTAACACAAATATTTCTACCAATCCACAATTACTCACTAGCATGTCTCTAGTATCACCATCTTTATATCGCAAAACTATTGCAAGGAATCAAACATATCATATTCAGTGATCTACAAGTTTTATGTAGGATTTTATGACTAACCATGTGAATAACCAACTCCTGTTAACTCTCTAAATAGATATAAGTGAAGCATGAGAGTTTAATTCTTTCTACAAAAGATATGCCCACGCTCTAACAAATATAAGTGAAGCAAAAGAGCATTCTATAAATGGCGGTTTTCTATGTGTAGAGAAACAGGCAATCCAAACTTCAAATGATATAAGTGAAGCACATGAAGCATTCTATAAAGCCATACTCAAAAGATATAAGTGAGGTGCAAAGAGCCTTCTATAAATCAACCAAGGACTTTCTCATACCAGCATGGTGCATTATTAAAAGAAAAATAAAAAGCACATGACGCTCCAAGATTTACGCATATCATGTGACGAATAAAAATATAGCTGCAAGTAAAATTACCGATGGTTGTTAGAAGAAAGAGGGGATGCCTTCCGGGGCATCCCCAAGCTTAGTTTCTTGGGAGTCCTTGAATATTACCTTGGGGTGCCTCGGGCATCCCCAAGCTTAGTCTCTTTCCACTCCTTATTCCTTCATCCATCGTGATCACCCAAAACTTGAAAACTTCAATCACACAAAACTTAACAAAACCCTCGTGAGATCCGTTAGTAATAATAAAGCAAATTACAACTTTAAGTACTGTTGCCAACCAATTCATATTTTGTTTTTGCATTTTAGCCACTGTAATATAACTTTTCCATGGCTTATACCACCGATACAATCGATAGTTTCATCAAAACGAGCAAAACAATGCATCAAAAACAGAATCTGTCAAAAACAGGACAGTCTGTAGTAATCTGAACATTCACCATACTTCTGTAACACTAAAAATTCTGCAAAATTAGGAAAAAAAAATTCCTAGAAGTACTGTGTAAAACTTTCAGAAACTTTTGACATTCCAAAAAAAAATGTAAATTCACGCACTACAGCCAAAGTTTCTGTTTTTGCACTACACACACCAAACAAGCAATCTAATCATCCTAAAGGCAAATCTTGGCACATTATTTTTATAATACAATGGATTTATACAAGGGAATAATTATTTTTGTTGAAAATTTTCTGTAATTAATATTCACAAGGTTTCCATGGGCATGAACAAAGTTCAAGGCTAGCTCCCACTTTCACAATGCTCGTCCCTCTCACTTTCACTTTTCTTTTTGAAAAAGTTTTAGGTTCCCCTCTTTATTTTTTTTGTTTTTGAACTATATAAAAGCACACAACAGAATAAAATGACTCTCTAAAACTTCCGGGTTGTTTCCCTGGCAGCGCTTTCTTTAAAGCCATTAAGCTAGGCATAAAGTGCTCAAGTAATGGATCCACCCGGATCCCAAGGTATATCAAAGCCAATTTTAATTAACAATGATTTGTAATTTAGTAGTGAGCACAAAGTAACATATATCATGCAACAATGAAGTCTAACTCTCTTCCTATGCATTGGCATATCATAAAAGAACAATTCATGCACATCAAGTAAAGGCCAATACATAGCATAAGCAGTTTCTTGCAATTTTATCGTATTGGAAACATAGAGAGGTGGAGATGTAGTTCCTCTCTCATAATAATTGCAAGTAGGAGCAGCAAGCACATGCATATTATACTCATCAAAATCATCATGTGTAATGGTAAAGCGCAACCCATCAATATAATCCTTAATAAGTGCAAACTTCTCCGATATAGTGTAGTTGGGAGAATTCAAAAAGATAATAGGACTATCATGTGTGGGTGCAATAGCAACAATTTCATGTTTAACATAAGGAACTATAGCAAGTTCATCTCCATAAGCATCATTCATATTGGCATCGTGGCCACAAGCATAGCAAGCATCAATTTCATCAAAAAGGGATATTTCAAATGAATCCAAGGGATCATAGCAATCAACATAGCATTCATCCTTCGGTAAGCACGAAGGGAAATTAAACAATGTATGAGTTGAAGAGTTACTCTCATTAGAAGGTGGGCACGGGTAGCTAATCCGCTCTTCCTCCTTTTGTTCTTCGCTCTCCTCGTCATCTTTTTCATCTAATGAGCTCACAGTGTCAGCAATTTCTTCTTCCATAGTTTCCTGCAAAATATTAGTCTCCTCTTGGACAGCGGAGGAGTCCTCAATATATGGCTTAACATAAGCATTAGAAGCATAGTTTTCATAGCAATATTTAAGTATGGCAAAACTTTCAGATTTGTAAAGAGTAGCATCATACTTTTCAATCAAAGAAGCAATTTCATAGGCACCCTTAAAAGCAACAAATTCTTCAATTTGCTCAATATCATAGTAATTATAAACACCCTTGGCATAAGAAGATACGATTCCATTATCCTTAAACTCACATTTATAGGGAAGGTGTTTTTTACGGTCTTCAGAACAACAAGTAAAATAATAAATTTCGCATAAATTCCAAGCATAGCATTGCAAAGTATTAATATGATGCCATAAAAGTTTCCCTTTTTGAGATAAGCGGTGTCGCACATAATAAGCATGCTCATTTAATGATTTGCCCTCAACTAAGCTAGTTGGGGTTTCAGCACGAGCACAAGTGGATCGAAGATGACCCAAGTAATATTCTTCGGTGGTACGGAACACTAGTGGTTCCTCAACTTTTGGAGCAGCAAGTACATCTAATTTTTTTGGTATTTTGCGTTTCCTACCCATATCTAAAGATAGAAAACAAGTTAATAACAGAAAAATAAAAATTACTTAGTGATAAAGCAAACAAGCACACGCGAGAATATTCACCCCACGCTATTGCTCCCCGGCAACGGCGCCAGAAAAAGGTCTTGATAACCCACAAGTATAGGGGATCAATTGTAGCATTTCTCGATAAGTAAGAGTGTCGAACTCAACGAGGAGCTAAAGGTAGAACAAATATTCCCTCAAGTTCTACCGACCACCGATACAACTCTACGCACGCTTAACGTTTGCTTTTACCTAGAACAAGTATGAAACTAGAAGTACTTTGTAGGTGTAACGGGATAGGTTTGCAAGATAATAAAGAACACGTAAATAAAATCTAGGGGCTGTTTAGATAAAGAAACAACTAAGTTAGTCTTAGTAGAGAGCTTTTTGTCACAAGAAAGTTATTTGTCCCTAGGCAATCGATAACTAGACCGGTAATCATTATTGCAATTTTATATGAGGGAGAGGCATAAGATAACATACTTTCTCTACTTGGATCATATGCACTTATGATTGGAACTCTAGCAAGCATCCGCAACTACTAAAGATCATTAAGGTAAAACCCAACCATAGCATTATAAGGTATGAAGTCCTCTTTACTCCCATATGCAACAACCTACCTACTTGGGTTTATGCTTCTGTCACTCAAGCAACCCACCATAGGCAAATCATGAACACATTGCAACACCCTACAGCGAGGATCCCTCACGCTTGCACGACACGGAGAGCACCATAGGACAGCACCAATAATAAAACATGCAACTTAAACCAATCACGATCATCAATCAACCCATAGGACAAAACGGATCTACTCAAACATCATAGGATAGGCATACATAATTGGGAAATAATATATAGCGTTGAGCACCATGTTTAAGTAGAGATTACAGCGGGGAGAAGGGTTGTTACACCGCTGCATAGAGGGGGAGAGAGTTGGTGATGACGGCGGCGAAGTTGTTGGTGTAGATCGCCGTCACGATGATGACCCCGACGGCGTTCCGGTGCCACCGGGAGAGAGGGGGAGAGAGCCCCCCTCCTTATTCTTCTTCCTTGGCCTCCCCCTAGATGGGAGGAGGGTTTCCCCTCTGGTCCTTGGCTTCCATGGCGGCGGAGGGGCGAGAGCCCCTCCGAGATTGGATCTCTCTCTCTGTTTCCTTCTGTTTCTGCGTTGCCAGATTCTGGCCTTTCACCGTTTCTTATATTCCCGGAGATCCGTTACACCGATTGGGCTGAAATTTTAACACGATTTTTATCCGGATATTAGCTTTCTTGCGGCGAAAGAAGGGCACCAACCGCCTTACGGGGTGGCCACAATCCAGCCTGGCGCGCCCTACCCCCTGGGCGCGCCCCTATGGCTTGTGGGGCCCTCGGGCACCGCCTTCCGTTGATTCCACTTCCCAAAATTCACATATATTCCAAAAAAAATCTCCGTAAGTTTTTATCCTGTTTGGACTTCGTTTGATATGGATTTTCTGTGAAACAAAAAACATGCAACAAACAGGAACTGGCACTGGGCACTGGATCAATATGTTAGTCCCAAAAATAGTATAAAAAGTTGCCAAAAGTATATGAAAGTTGTAGAATATTGGCATGAAACAATCAAAAATTATAGATATGACGGAGACGTATCATATGTCAACATGCGTTGAGTCGTGTCCGTTGTCTATGTCAATGTGTTTGTGTTGTTTCACATCGCAACTAGATGGCGGTATCTTGGCGATGTTGATGTCTGGTCTGTGTTTGTGATTTGGCTGAATGGTTTAAGAGTATTTCATGCCTTGTTGGGTTATTGCTTGTTCGGCTATTAGGACATGTTTGCAATGGTTTTGATCGATCTTCCTTCAATTAATTGAGTGATTGTCTTATGTTTATTTTCTGTTGAGGTAAGGCCAACATGGATTGCTTTATTGATCAAAACACGTTTACACGTCTACGAACTTACTCCCAATGTAGTCAGGAGGCCCGTCCAACCAACTAAAAGAGGAATCATATCAATAACTATACTTATCTACCACATGAAATGCTTAATTACAAGAACGAAAAGAATGCTTAAATATGACCTCCCCGATCGTAGCACCTATATCCACACACTCTGCAAATAATGTTGCAGCTTCATCCCGCCATCTTATGTGACCAGTACAAAAATTAATGACTTGAAGAGAATCTGACTCCGCCTTGTTCTGGTTAAAGCCAAAAGAGTTAGCAAGTGCCAGTTTATCTCTCTTAGCCATCACTTCAGTGTTAATCGCGTCAACCACAAATGGAATGAACTTACATTGTGCAGCAAAAAAAATCCCCCTATCATCTATGAGAATGGCATTTGTCACACCAATACCTTCATCTGAAAAAGAAAGCGGCATTAAAATTTAATTTAGTAAATATTTGGGTCTGGCTTACTGGTACTTGTGAGCTGCGTTGGGTTTTTCCGCGAAGAGGAAGGGTGAAACAATATAGTAGCGATAAGTATTTCCCTCAGTGAGAACCAAGGTTATCGAACCACGACAACTTGAGTCAACAATACCTACACACACAAAACCAAACACTTGCACCCAACGCGGGCAAGAGGGTTGTCAAGCCCCTTGAACTCGTTACTTGCCAGGATTATTTCCGATAGTGATAGATAGATAAATATAAAAGTAAAATAAAAACAAAGTAAATAAATTGTAGCAAGGTTTTTAGGTTTTTGTAATATGATTTGAATAGACCCGGGGGCCATAGTTTTCACTAGAGGCTTCTCTCTCAAACGCATAGCATACTGTGGGTAGACAAATTGATGTCGGGCAATTGATATAAAAGCGCATAGTTATGATGTTATTCATGGCAATGGTCATGTATATAGGCATCACGTCCATGACAAGTGGACCGAAACGATTTTGCATCACTCCACCAATCGACCGCTATCCAACATGCATCTATGTGATTAAGTTCATGAGAAACAGAGTAATGCTTTAAGCAAGATGACATGATATAGACAAAGTAAGTACAAGTAATATGTTCAAACCCCGTCGTTTTACCGTTAGTAGAAACAATACAATATGTGTCATGTCCCCATCTTTCACTGGGATATAGAGCACCACAAGATTGAACCCACTACAATGCACTCCTCCCACTGAAGATAAATCAATCTAGTTGGCCAAACCAAACCGATAGACCGGAGAGACTTGCAAAGCTATACGAATCATGCATAATAGAATTCAGATAAGAATCCTTTACTTTTCATAAATAATCTGATCATAAACCCACAATTCATTGGATCCCAACAAAGCACCGCAAAAGAAGATACATCGGATAGATCATCACGAGAATCGCGAAGAACTTTGTATTGAAAATCAAAGAGAGAGAGAGAGAGAGAGAGAGAGAGAGAGAGAGAAGAAGCCATCTAGCTACTAGATATGGACCCGTAGGTCTATGGTTAACTACTCACACATCATCATGGAGGTAACAAGGTTGATGTAGACGGCCTCCGTGATGGATTCCCCCTCCGGCAGAGTACCGAAAAAGGTCCCCAGATGGGATCGCGGAAGAACAAAGACTTGCGGCGGCAAAAAATTGTTTCAAGTGGCTCTCTGATATTTTTGGGATAATTGGGAATGTATAGAAGTGGAATTAGGTCGAGAGGCTCCATGGGGGGGCCATGATCTAGGGGCGCACCCTACCCCCCAAGGCACGCCGACCTAGGTCGTGGACACCCCATGGGTCTTCTGGTCACCTCGTGAAGCTTCCAGGGTCTCTCCTGGTCCAAAAATACCTCCCGTAAATTTTTATCCAATTTGGACTCCCTTTGGTATTGATTTTCTAAAAAGTCCAAAAACAGGAAAAAAACAGAAACTGGCACTTCACACTGAGTTAATAGGTTAGTCCCAAAAATGATATTATATAGCATATAATTGCATATAAAGTATTTAAGATTGATAATATAATAGCATGAAACAATCAAAAAATATAGATACATCGGAGACAGATCAACATCCCCTAGCTTAATTCCTGCTCGTCCTCGAGTAGGTAAATGATAAAAGCAAAAAATTTGATGTGGCATGCTACCCAACATGTAATCTCTTTCAGACGTAGATATTGATAAACGATGAATCAATTGACATTATCATAATAATATCCATGAACATGAGAAGCATAAGCATTACTGTTTCAAAATATATGATCATTAAAGAATGTTATCCCCTACTCATTTTATCATATTAAGCATGGCATGAATAAGGCTTCACCGCATAAGTATAAATCATGAGCACCCCGGCGTCAAACCAGGCAATTGGATCGTACCTCTATCGCACTTCAGTATTATCAACTTCACACAATACATGATCGTGAGCCATCGATATATTATATGGGAGCAATAGAATATGGTGGTAGATGTCAAAGGAGTCGAAAGGTGGGAAAGTCTCATATCAACTAGGCAAATCAACGGGCTATGGAGATGCACATCAGTCGATATCGATGCGAGGAGTAGAGATTGCCATCCAACGGATGCACTATAGCTATAAGTGTATGAAATCTCAAATGAAACTAAGTGGGTGCGCATCCAACTTGCCTGCTCATGAAGACCTCGAGCATTTGAGGAAGCCCGTCATCAGAATATACAAGCCAAGTTCTATAATGAAAATTTCCCACTGGTATATGAAAGTGACAAAACTGGAGACTCTCTATATGAAGAACATGAAGCCACTTTGAGGCACAAGTGTGGTAAAGGATAGTAACAATGTCTCTTCTCTCTTTTTCTCTCATTTTTTCATTTTTTTGTGGTGGGCTCATTTGGCCTCCCCTATTTTTTATTTTTTGTCCATAGTCTCATCCCGACTTGTGGGGGTATCATAGTCTCCATCATCCTTTCCTCACTGGGACAATGCTCTAATAATGATGATCATCACACTTTTATTTACTTACAACTCAAAATTATAACTCAATAAAGAAGAATATGACTCAATATGAATGCCTCTAGCAGTGTACCAGGATGTGCAATGATCTAGCATAACATGTGATCAATGATGAACGATGGTTTTGCCACAAATACTATGTCAGCTCTATATGATCAAGCAAAGCAATATGATGATGAACACACAAGTCATGTGACGGAACGGTGGAAGTTGCATGGTAATATATCTTGGAATGGCTACTGAAATGCCATGATAGGTAGGTATAGTGGCTGTTTTGATTAAGATATAAGGTGGTTTATGTGCGATAGAGTGTATCATATCATGGGGTTTGGATGCACCGGCGAAGTTTGCACCGACTCTCGAGGTGAGAAAGGGCAATGCATGGTACTGAGGAGGCTGGCAAATTACGGAATGGTGAGAGTGTGTATATCCATGGACTCACATTAGTCATAAAGAACTCATATACTTATTGCAAAGCCTTATTTGCTCTTTTGAAGCAAAGCACTACCACATGCCCCTAGGGAGGAGGTTGGGAGGTGTTAACCATCGCGCGCCTCCGATTTGAACAACACGATAAGATTTCATTTCAGACATATAAATGCTCACACCTCATCACCATGTCATGACCAATATTTAGATGAGAATTAAATAAAAAAACTTTAATACCAATATTCTTACTAACCAATGATCATGAACCTATATCCTTTCATATTAGTAAATCAATACAATTAACCCATATTTCATCCTTGGTGAGCTACATGAAAGTTTTTATTATATCGCCTTGAATATCTATCCTTTTTGGACTTGTCTTATAACATAGGGGCGGGCCCACCTCAATTCAAGGGTATTCAGTTGAATACCCATTAATTTTGACAAAAAATTAGGTATATATAGTGTATATAATATTTTTGTACAAAAAAATGAAACTGATACGCTACAGGTGCTAGTTAGCGATTATAAGCCCAAAACATAGGCTCCTCACGGGCGGGGACGCACACGTACTTGGCCCAGCCGCCCAGGAATGCACGCACACGTACATCGTGGCCCAATAAAAATCCATCGATTGATCGATCAGAATTCAGAAGCGAGACGAACCGGCAACTCCCCTGTTCGACATCCATCGATCAGATCGCCAGATGCTGTCCGCCCTCCGCCGCCACAGCCACTCCGCCAGGCGACCGGCAGGGCTGTTGCCGTCGCCTCGCGCGAGTGCGCACGGCCCGCCGCCGTGACGAATTCCTCACTCCCTGCGACCCCCTGCCTTGCATCCCTTCTGTAGTACTGTTTTGATCTCTGAACCCGAAGAAGTAGCAGCGGGCAACAACCAACACCAACAAGCCTCATTGATTCAGGTTCAAAGCCACGACCATAGATTGAATTGAAGGTATAATTGCTGATTAGATGTGCTAATGCTTCGATTTCTGGAATTGGGATCTATCTACTCATGCTGATTCTAAGTGGCACTGAAATCTGAATTCATCCCGTAAAAAAAAGAAATCCGAATTCATCTATGACTGCAGGTACAGCCGTACAGGCACGCTTTCTTCTCGCTGTCCAGCAGGCTGTTGCATGAGCAGAATTTGAGCTCCTAAGTAAGTTATTTTCACCACTTGTCTTTCTTATTTAATTGTAGTGAAATTAGAGAGTAGTTTGCAGTCAATTATGCATCGTGTAGACATGAGAATATGCAGTTTTCTGTATAAGTTTGTAATGAGAGAAAGTTTATAAATTCTGAATTTGTTAAAGTGAGCATTATGTATAACGATTAGTACTCTAAAACTTGAAGAATTTTACTTTTCAGGTGTATAACGTGAAGAGGAAGAATGCAGGTACTACTGATTTGAGAGATTTCTTGAAAAGAGCTGATGCAAAAAGAAAACAAACTGAAACAACGAGTGCTACACCATCTTCCAATGAAAGTCAGATGCAGTTGGTAATTTTCCAAGGGCAAAGTGGTAGTCAGACACACACAATACCACCTGAACCTGAGAGAGCTCCTAGCATAGAGGCACCAATAGCAGAAGATGATGAAGAATCTATGGCCCTAGATGAATCTGATTCTAGTGATGAGGACAATGATGATGACTTTTATGACATCGAGCCTGATCCTGGGTTGAGGACTCCCATCTCAAGCTATGATGTTAATGACCAAGATTCAGTTAGAAGGGCCTACATTGCATTGGGACGATGTCAACCAAAGATGCGAAAGAAAGATTTTCCGCAACATGAGCGCGGAGGTAAGCGTCGCTTCCAACCTGTTTGGTTTGATGAGTACAAGTTGCTTGAGTATAGTGTGGATAAAGATGCTGCATATTGGTTTTTTGCCATTTGTTCAAAGATAGCACTAAATTTGCGGGTGGAGATAGTTTTGTTAATGGAGGGTTCAGAAATTGGAACATGAAAGCGAGATTTCGTAAGCATGTTGGTGAGGTCAATAGTGCTCATTGTGAAGCCGAAGAGAAATATAATTTGTTCATCAAACCTAAAGCATCAATCCGTGAGGCCACTGCCTCACAGACCACGCAGTACAAGGCTCAATATCTAGCTCGATTGAAATGGTCACTTGAGTGCATAAAATTTATTTTGCATCAGGGGTTGGCTTTTCGTGGTCATGATGAGGAAAAGGATTCAAAAAATAAAGGAAATTTCCGAGAACTTTTGCAATGGTTGGCAGATAACTTTGAAGAAGTTAATAAGGTAGTTTTAGGAAATGCTCCACAGAATTGTCAGATGATAGATCACAAGATTCAAAAGCAACTTATTGGTTCTTGTGCTCATGAAACAACAAAATTTGTCATAGAGGAACTTGGTGATGAGTGTTTTGCAATTCTTGCCGATGAATCTAGTGATGCATACGAACAAGAGCAATTAGCTCTTTGCTTGTGATTTGTCAATAAAATAGGGGAGCCAGTTGAAAGGTTTCTTGGTCTTTCCCAAGTTGCGGATACTACATCATTGACTCTTAAAGAAGCAATTCAGACCTTGCTTATGAAGTATCAACTTCCCATATCCAAGGTATGTGGGCAAGGGTATGACGGTGCTAGTAATATGAAGGGTCATGTTAATGGTTTGAAGAAACTAATAATGGAAGATTCTCCTTCTGCTTATTATGTTCATTGCTTCGCCCATCAGCTTCAACTAACCCTTGTAGATGTTTCTAAGGAGAATGTTGATTGCAAATGGTTCTTTGGGCACCTTGCATATTTGTTGAATGTTCTTGGGATGTCATGTAAAAAGATCCGTATGCTTCGCGTAGCTCAGTCTGAGTATATGATTGAAGCATTGAAACTAGGTGAAATTGAAGCTAGCCAAGGTTTGAATTAAGAGATGGGCCTAGCAAGGCCCGGTGATACACGATGGGGATCTCACTACAAAACGGTAATGCATGTTATGTATTTGTATCCTTCAATCAGGAAAGTTCTCTTTAGGCTTGGGAAAGAAAGTAATGGGGCAGAGGCTTTAGGAGCTCAGACTATGTTGGAAGTATTTAAATCATTTGAGTTTTATTTCATGCTGCACTTGATGAATGAAATATTTGGATACACAAATGACTTGAGCAATGCTTTGCAAAAGAGGGATCAAGATACTGTGAATGCAATTGATCTTCTTGAGTTCACAAAGGTACAACTGCAAGTTCTGAGAAAAGATGCTGGATGGAAAGAATTCCTTGAGAATGTTACTTCTTTTTGTGTGAAGCACAATGTCAGATGTGTTGACATGGATGAAGTACAAGCCTATACAACGGGCAAGAGCGTTCTATAAAAATGCCATGAATTACCACTAGTTTCATGTTGATATGTTTTTGGGTGTCATTGATAGGCAACTTCAGGAGCTTAATAACAGGTTTGATGAGGTAAACACAGAGCTACATAGATGCATGGCATCATTCAATCCAGCCAAGTCATTTTCTTCTTTTAATAGTGACGACTTTGTTAAGCTTGCTGGGTTCTATCCTCATGATTTTGAATTTGAAGAAATGCACCAACTTCCTTTTCAACTAAATCTCTATATTAGTGATGTGAGGAACGATGAAAACTTCAAAAACTTGAGAAGTCTAGATGACTTATCTATGATGCTTGTTAAAACAGGGAGGAACCTTCGGTATAATATTGTTTACAAACTTCTCAAATTGGTGCTAGTTCTTCGTGTTGCAACAACCGGTGTTGAGAGGGTCTTTTCATCAATGAACTATATAAAAAACATGCTAAGAAGCAAGATGGGGCAAAAGTACTTGAATGATTGCTTGGTCACATTCGTTGCAAGGGATTTCTTCTTGCAAGTTAAGGATGAGGACATCATCACTCATTTTCAAAGCATCAAGGATCGCAAAGTTATCCTGTAATTTTTAAGGTTTTTTTTATCATTTACTATTTTCTATCCTCTATATATTTTAGATGTTGCCATGATATGTTGAAAAATGTTTTACTTCCATACTTTGAATAATACCAAGTTATGATCAATATTTATGAATATAATATATTATGTGATATCTTTTATATAGTTTAGAACTAGTATAATATGCTTCTACAATTGGATATACGCCCAAAAGAAAGGCCATAGATTTTTAAAAAAAATCTCAAAATTGAATACACAATCGTTAATTCCTGGGCCCGCCCCTGTTATAACACATGCAAATTACCATTCCTTATGCCTTATACTCTAAAAAAGATTTAAGTGAAGAATGAGAGTTCACCTATTTCTATAAAATACAACCGTCGACGTGCTCTAACAAGATATTAGCGAAGCACTACAACAACTGTCTAGCTCAAAATATATAAGCGAAACACATAGAGTATTCTAACAAATTAAGATGAAAGTGTTGCTCTCTAGAAAAGTGTGTCTATAAAACGATGATCGTGGCAAACTACTATAATACACGACGCTCCAAGCAAAACTCAAATCATGTGATGAATAAAAATATAGCTCCAAGTGACACACAGATAGATTGGAGGCGAAAGAGGGGATGCCTTCCGGGGTATCCCCAAGCTTAGACACTTCGGTCTTCCTTGAATATTACATTGGGTGCCTTGGGCATACCCAAGCTTAGGGTCTTTCCGCTCCTTATTCCTTCGTCCATCGTTGTCTCACCCAAAACTTGAAAACTTCATCACAAAGAACTCAACAAAACCTCGTGAGATCCGTTAGTATAATAGACATATCAAATACTTTATGTACTGTAATAAATTGATTAATATTTTATTATTGCATAATAGGTAATATATTCCAACTTCTCCATGGCTTACACCCCCATATACAATCCATAGCATCATCAAAAAAGCAAACAATGCAAGCAAAAACAGAATCTGTCTAAAACATAACAATCTGTAATGATCTGTACTAAAACCATACTTATGTAACTCCGAAAATTCTGAAAAATTAGTACAACCTGGGCAATTTGTATATCAATATTTTCTAAAAAATTCAGATAAAAAATATGGTCTAGTAAAATTAGAGAAATTTTTTACTAGGCGTAAAAGTTTTTGTTTTTTCACAACATCAATTCTACTATCTTCCAAATCATCCCAAAGGCTTTACTTGGAACAAACACGAATTTAAACATAAAATCACAACCATTATAGTAGCAAAAATTGTGTGAAATCAAAATAACATAAAGTAAAATAGAATTTAAATATAACTATTGGGTTGCCTCCCAACAAGCGTTATTGTTTTATGCCCCTAGCTAGGCATCATGCATTGTTTCAAGTATTGTCGTCCTTCAAGTTAATTCCATAGGTGGCCCTCATAATAGATTCATAGGGTGATTTAATTATATTTCTAGGAAAGTGTTCCATCCCTTTCTTTAATGGTAATTGGAATCTTATATTGCCTTCTTTCATAGCAATAATAGCACATATGGTTCGTAGGAAAGGCCTACCAAGTATAATAGGACAAGACGGATTGCATTCAATATCAAGCACAACGAAATCCATGGGCACATAATTTCTATTAGGAAGAATAAGCACATCATTTATTCTACCCAATGGTTTCTTAATAGTGGAGTCTGCTAAATGCAAGTTAAGGGAACATTCTTTATATCGGTGAGACCTAGCACATCACATAAATATTTTGGTATAGTAGAAACACTATTACCAAGGTCACACAAAGCATTGCATTCATAATATTTAAGCTTTATTTTAATAGTAGGTTCCCATTCATCATGCAATTTTCTAGGTATTGAAACTTTTAGTTTAAGCTTTTCTTCATGAGCTTTTATCATAGCTTCCACAATAGGTTTAGTAAAGGCTTTATTTTGTTCGTAAGCGTTATATGAACTTATCATAGATTACAACAAGCAAATACATTCAACCAAAGAGCAACTTTCATAATTAAAGTCCTTGTAATCCAAAGTAGTGGGCACATCACTATGTAAAGTTTTGACCTCTCCAAACCCACTTTTTTCATTTTTCTCATTAAGATCATCACCCTCCGAACAATTGAGACGCCTTCTAGCTAAAGTTGACTCATCTCTAGTCCCTTTTTCATCAAGTTTTATTTTAGTAAACAAATATTCAATGGGTGAAATATCTATCATTTTAATATCTTCATCATGATTGCGATAAAAACCGGGAGGAATAGCCTTTTCCAGGAACTCTCGCTTAGCTCTCAACCTAGCAGTCCTCTCGTTACTTTAATTAATAGAGATTTGGATGGATTTAATAGACTCGTTAATATCATGCTTGGGTGGAAAAGTTTTACTTTTAAGAGTTTCCAGATCATGAACAATCATATCCATGTTTCTAGCCGTATCATCAACTTTATGTAGTTTTTCTTCTACCATAGTGTTGAAAAGCTTTTGAGAACTAATAAATTCTTTAATGGTGTTCTCAAGATCAGAGGGTATCCTATTATTGTTGTTGGAAGAATTATCATAGGAATTACCATAATTATTAGACGAATTACCGGGATATGGTCTAGGATTGAAATTCCCTCTATAAGCATTGTTGTTGAAATTATTTCTAGAGACAAAATTCACATCAATAGCATCATTATTTTGCTCAGTCAAAGTAGATAGTGGCACATCATTGGGATCAACATGAGCATTCTTATTAGCAAACATATTCATAAGATAATCCAACTTATCACTCAAAGTAGCGATTTCTTCAACAGAATATACCTTCTTACCACTTGAAGCTCGTTCGGTGTGCCATTGAGAATAATTTGTCATGATATTGTCAAGTAGTTTTGTTGCTTCTCCCAATAATTTCCATAAAGGTACCACCTGCAGTAGAATCTAGAAGATTTCTCGACACAAAGTTTTGTCGGGCATAGAAATTTTGTATTATCATCCATAAACTTAAGCCATGAGTGGGACAATTTCCAATCATCAATTTCATTCTCTCCCAAGCTTGTGAAACATGTTCTTTCTCATGTTGTTTAAAATTCCTAATTTGATTTCTGAGAGATATAATCTTTGCAGGAGGAAAATACTTAGCAATAAAGGCATTCTTACACTTATCCCAAGTTCCAATACCATTATGAGGCAACGATGAAAACCAAGTTTTAGCTTTATCTCTTAGTGAGAAAGGAAATAATTTCAACTTAACCACATCATTATCCACATCATTTTTCCTTTTCATATCACATAATTCAACGAAGGTATTAAGGTGTGAAGCAGCTGAAAGGATCGATATGCTTGACTAGAGAGGGTGAATAGGTAACTAGCACTTTTTAGGTTTTCTTAACAAATTAGGTTTAGCAATGAATAGGTTGTCTAGATATGCAACTAGGTGAGCAACCTATATGATGCTAACAACAACAACAATACAAGTAAGCAAATGATACAACACAAATAATGCTTGCACAAAGTAAAGGTAAGAAGTAACCACAAGTGGAGCCGGTGAACACGAGGATGTGTTACCGAAGTTCCTTCCCTTTGAGCGGAAGTACGTCTCCGTTGGAGCGGTGTGAAGGCACAATGCTCCCCAAGAATCCACTAGGGCCACCGTATTCTCCTCACACCCTTGCACAATGCAAGATGTTGTGATTCCACTAGTGGTGCCCTTGAAGGCGGCGACCGAACCTTTACAAACAAGGTTGGGGCAGTCTCCACAACCGAATTGGAGGCTCCAACACCACCATGAAGCTTCACCACAATGGATTGCGGCTCCGAGGTGACCTCAACCGTCTAGGGTGCTCAAACACCCAACAGTAACAAGATCCGCAAGGTATTAGTGGGGGGAATCAAATTTCTCTTTGTGGAAGTGTAGATCGGGGCCCTCTCAACCAAACCCTAGAGAATCAACAAGTTTTCTTGGCTAGGGAGAGAGATCGGGTGAAAATGGAGCTTCGAGCAACAATGGAGCTTTGGGGAGGAAGAGGTGATCTTCTTGGGGAAGAAGACTCCCTTTTTATAGTGGGGGGGGATATCCAACCGTTACCCCCTTCAGCCCGCACACAAGCGGTACTACCTGATACTTGTGATCTGCGTTGGGTTTTCCGTGAAGAGGAACGGGTAATTGTAGCACAATACGGATAAGTATTCCCTTAGTTAAGAAACCAAGGTTTATCGAACCAATAGGAATAGCAATCCACAACCATCTTCAGCGGTTGCACACAAAAGAGCAAACAACTTGCACCCAACGCGGCAAGAGGGTTGTCAATCCCCTTGATCTCGTTATTTGCAAGCAAGTGAAGTGTGTAGATAATAGTAGATAATTGTAAATTGCAAAATAAAATAAAAGGTAAATAATGGCAGCAAGGTAATGATAGGTTTTGTAAAGATATAAGTGAATAGACCCGGGGGGCATAGTTTTCCCTAGCGGCATCTCTCATTTAGGCAACATACGGTGGGTAAACAAATTAATGTTGGGAAATTGATAGAAAAGCGCATAGTTATGTGATATTCACGGCAATGATCATGTATATATAGGCATCACGTCCATAAGCAAATAGGCTGACTCCTGCCTGCACCTATTACTATTACTCCACCCATCGACCGCTATCCAGCATGCATCTAGAGTATTAAGTAAAACAGAGTAATGCTTGGAGAACATTGACATGATGTAGACAAAGAGAATTCAATTAATATGAACTAACCCCATCGTTTTATCCTTAGTGGCAACAATACATAGACGTGTCTTGTCCCCTTCTGTCACTGGGATATAGAGCACCACCAGATTGAACCCACTACAACGCACTCCTCTCACTGAAGAAATGTCAATCTAGTTGGCCAAACTGTTTCAATAGATCGGAGAGATTTACGAAGCTATAATGATCATGCAAATAAGAATCATAATATTCAGAGGTGACTCAAATACTTTTCATGAATAATCTGAAACATAAACCCACAATTCATCGAATCCCAACAAACACACCGTACAAAAGAATTACATCGGATAGATCAAAGCAAAGATGCGATGATCATTGTATTGAAGATCAAAAGAGAGAGAGACATAACCATCTAGGTACTAACTACGGACCCGTAGGTCTTTGGTGAACTACTCACACATCATCATGAGGGCAGCAAGGTTGATGAAGAGGTCCTCCGTGATCGATCCCCCCTCTGGCAGGGTGCCGGAATGGAGCTCCAGATGGGATCGCGTCGGAACAGAGACTTGCGGCGGCGAAAAAAGTGTTTCGGGATGCCCTCTAGGGTTTTTGGAATATATGTGAATTTATAGGCCAGAGAACAGGGGTAGGAGGGCCACCAGGGAGGGACAAGCCATCAGGGCGTGCCGACCCCCCTGGGCGCACCCTGTTGGCTTGTGCCTCCCTCGGGTGGCCTCCGATCTTCTCCCAAAGCTTCCAGGTCTTCTTTTGGTCCCGAAAAAATCATAAAAAAGTTTCGGGGCAATTGGACTTCGTTTGGTACTGTATACCTGAAAAGTAAAAAACACGCAGAAAACAACAACTGTCACTGGGCTCTGGGTCAATAGGTTAGTGCTCAAAAATATTATAAATTGGTAAATTATTACTCAAACAGTATCCTAGAATAATAATATAATAGCATGGAACAATCAAAAATTATAGATACGTTGGAGATGTATCACTACCACTCAAGGGAGCGGTACTACCGCTCAGCACGAGGCCACGAGTCGGTAGTGCCGCCGGAGCGGTTCTACCGCTCACCCCAGCGGTTTTACCCCGGGGTTGCAGCAAAGGGGCCCGCATAGGAAAGGCAGCGACTGGGGACAAAGGCAGCACCGTTGAAGTGGTACTACCACTTGCGAGAGCGGTACTACTGCTTACACGTTGTAGTGCCTCGCCCCACTGCCGCCCCACATCCTTAGATAGTGCTAAGGGTCCAGAAGGGGTGCGGTAGTGGAGCGGTAGTGACTGGCGGTACTACCGTGCCGCACTACCGTCCCAACTACCGCGTAGTCCGACACAAAAAGTCAAGACCCACAGAGGTAGCGGTACTAAATGCGACACTGGACTGGGGTACTACCGCCTGTAGGCAGTACTACCGCCCGCACAGAGCAGTACTACCACTTGCCAGCGCGGTAAAACCGCTTGGGACCTTCAGGACCTAAGCAATGGACATAGAGGAGCAACTCCATTGATGCGGGGAAGGAACAAGGGTGCAAATGAAGATGTGTACGTGTTGATTCCACCCTAACCTTTCTGAAGCGGCCCCCCTCTTAATAGTACAGTTTTCCTATGACTCAAATCCACCGAAAAGAAACGCAAAAACAACCGTCTTCATTTATAAACTCCGAGGGGCTAGGATCGTCTTGTGCCATATGATAGATTATCTGAAATGCTTAGTGCACATGATTAGTCCGCAAGTGCATTGTTATCAATCACCAAAACCACTCAGGGAGAAATATGCCCTAACAGTCTCCCCCTTTGGTGGATTGATGATAACGCGGGATTTGCACAAAGGATATATTAAGAAAATAAGCAAACCCAACATCTACAAAATATAGACGGGTTCCCCCTAGATGTGTGCACTAATTAGGTATGCTTTTGGAATGCAAAGAACACACACTAGGATCAACACTCCCCTATATTTTATAGACTAGACAACATATGCATGAACATAATATGAGAGAAAACATGGATGCATAACATGGCATGTGAGCATAAAGATAGGGCACAAGATAAGCATATAACTCACATACTAACAAGGTACTCTGACATACATAGAAAATAAGGGGTAGCATGTGTCTCACACCATATGACACGATCTTAAGGTCTCACAAACACAAGCCAACGCAAATGATAAAGAGTTCACGAGCGAAGAAATCAAGCAAATGAGACGCACTTGTGACTCGGCAAATCCCTAAACTTTCTCCCCCTTTGGCATCAAGACACCAAAAGGGAAGAAAGCACTAAAATGGCCCAAGGTCGTAGCAACGCATGAGATCGTCATCACCACTCCACGTGCTCGCTGGAGCTGTAAGCTTCACCAGTAGGCTGATCAACATCTGAGTCCCACTTGTAATGCTTAGTAGTCCACTCCTCCTCATCTGTGATCCTGTCCTCAGACCCGCTGGCAACGTCCATCCCAAGGTGCCTCATCATAGACTTGACGTGACTCCTAGCCTTCTTCTCTGCCATGTGTGTTGTGTACTGACCATGAGCCTGCATGCAGAATAGCTTCTTCATCTTCTCCTTCAGCTTCTTAGCCCAAGATGGCTCCGCACCAGATGGCGCATAACTGGGTTCAGCACCGCCCTCATCCTCATCCTTAGCCTCGGGGCTCATGAGTAGTCAGGTCACCAATGTCAAGTAATTCCGCTGGAAAGTTAGATGCCCAGGTTCTCTCAATAAGATGCATCAAAAAGGGAGCATAGATGGGACACTTGCGCTCCATCATGGCCGAGTGAAGCTCCGACCACATGACATGGGACACATCCAAAACCTCTACTTCTTGTGAGTCCTTCTCTTTTTGACAAAAGACCAGCATGTTTACAAGGTAAGAGTGCACCTTATCCAAGTTCCCAACACGAGGAAAGAGTGTGTGCCTAAAAATGCGATGCAGATGTCGAGGAACGGGTATAACACATATGTCGTGTTGCTAGTGGTGGAAGAAACCTTCGCCGTACAATAGGGCCATAGAGCAGACTTGTGAGTGGTTGCGGTCTCCTTGTGAGGGCGAAA
The DNA here is from genome assembly GCA_039707655.1 of Elymus sibiricus. Lineage (NCBI taxonomy): Eukaryota > Viridiplantae > Streptophyta > Magnoliopsida > Poales > Poaceae > Elymus > Elymus sibiricus. Next base: position 347,503,963 of record CM077663.1, read on the forward strand.
TACAATTGGGTTATGGAGCCCCTGATCGTTATAGCCCAGCAAAGTCGTGAACTCCTTCCATGTAGCAGTCAGCTTCCTTCCATTAGTCATCCATGTAAGGGTCATCTCCTCATCAGTCCCAAGATGGACCGTGGCATAGAACATGGCCACCAACTCTGCATCAAAATCCTTGTTGAATGTCATGAGCTTGGTAATATCCAGCTTGTCACAGAATGCAAGAGCTTTACCAAAATTGTTAGGATCCTTTTGCATATGATCTAAATCAATGGACTTGACATGAGGTACAAACAAGTTCTTCTTTGTTTTGAGCACATCATGATAGATAGAGACTTGCTGCTTGGTCCAGAAGGGGCGGTGGACAAGGGATGGTTCTTGTGGATTGTTATACGGGTTGCAATGGCGAGCAATAAAGAAATCCCTGGCAGACATACCACTTACAGACTGGGCATCCTTCTTTGACTTGCTGGCCACTCTCTTGATTCTCTGCACAGGTTGGGCACTTGGTTAGCACTGTCATCCTCTGTGATGCGGAAATTCTTAGAGCTAGTTGCACGATTGGGATTCACGCTATGCTCCTAACGACCAGAGCCGCTACCACCACCTGGAACCCACAACACAAAGCCAGGGAAAAGCAGATGTAAACAAATTACATAAGCCAAAAGAGAATAAAAAAGAAGAATTGAAGTGGAAACGGAAGAAATGTGGAGTTGACAGCACAAGTGGTAGTACCGCTTCCTCCCAGCGGTAGTACTGCCTACAAGCGGTAGTACCGCTCGGGAGGAGCGGTAGTACCGCTTGAGGCGGAAGTTGCCAGGGCAACCATGACCGCGGCAAGATCCGATACAACCGGTGGTGCCAAATCCAAATTTATTCCAATAAAACTTCAAAACTACTATACTAGCAGTCTTCCACGTCCTACTCATGCCTCGATTTGACCAAAAATCAACAAATGCATCTCATATTGCCCAAAAGCCTAGATCCAAAAAATAGAACCGCAGGAGAGGAAAACGGGGGAAACGTCGGTATCCATAACAACATGAGAGGGTGGAGATCGACTCCACCAGTCGGAATCGTGGAAGAACGGCTGGAATCGGCGGTCCGGCGGCGGCGGCCGGAGCAAGGAGTTCGCCTGGAGAGAGAATATGTGAGGGGAGAGAGAGATGAATGGGTATGGGGGAGTGGGAACTCCCCCTTCCCATCTCATAACCCCCTCCATGGACTCACAAGCGGTAGTACTGCTTGGAGGAGCGGTAGTACCACCTCGGTACTTCTGCGTGGCAGGAGGCCGAGTAATACCGCGGGTAGTGGTGGTAGTACCGCCCTAGACCCAATGATAGTACCGCCTAAGGGACCAACCTTGCCATACTAGTAATGAATGGAGGCCTATGCAATACAAAGAGTTTGTAGATGAGAGAAGGCTTGGGTTGGAGACACAAAAACCAACAAACGGGAACAGACGCTCCAAGTTCAAAAAAAACAAATAAATGGACAACAAACTTGGAGTGACTTAAGTCACAAATAAAGCTCTTAACTAGCAAATAGCTCACTAGGAGGGGGCGGTGGCCGAAGCCACCTATGTTTGAGTCAATTGGTATGGCACCGCGAAGATTTTAACCTTGGGCCCACGACCAAAACTCGTCTTTGAAGCACAAGTACCATAAAAATGGCTAAAGTTAAAGACTTGATCGATTTATGCATAATGGGGGGAGGGAAAGTGCATTGAGATAGCAACACTCCCCCTATATCCATGCCCACATCTAAACAAGACAAAATTATGAATGCGGTGGGGTGTGCAATACTTCAGGCCACATTGCTCAAATCAATAATATTTAGGTCATGCATTAACTCGCGAAATCTTGCTTCATCCAATGGCTTCGTGAAAATATCTACAAGTTGTTCATGAGTGTTGACATATATAAGATCAATCTCTCCACACTTGATATGCTCCCGGATGAAGTGATGGCGAATCTCAATATGATTCGTCTTGCAATGTTGAACTGGGTTGTTGGAGATCTTCATAACACTTTCGTTGTCACAGAAAAGAGGCACTTTGTCACAATTGACACTGTAATTCTTTAAAGTTTGCCTCATCCATAGAAAATGTGCACAACAACTTGCGGTGGCTACATACTAGGCCTCGGTGGTAGAGAGAGAAACACAATTTTGTGTCTTTGAAGACCAACTTACCAAAGAGCGACCAAGAAATTGGCACCCTCCGAAAGTTGACTTCCTATCCACACGGTATCCCACCCAATCCGAGTCCGAGTATCCCACGAGATTGTTGCACCTTTGGGGTACCATAAGCCAAAGTTTGGGGTATGAGCCAAATATCAAAATATTCGCTTGACCGCCACAAAGTGGCTTTCCTTCGGTGCGGCTTGAAATTGTGCACAAATTCCCACACTCAACATAATATCCGGTCTAGATGCACAAAGGTAAAACAAGGATCCAATCATCGGGCGATATACCTTTTGATACACGGCTTTACCATTGGGATCAATGTCAAGTTGGCACTTGAGTTGCATAGGTGTCTTGGCCGGCTTGACATCATCCAACTTGAACCTGTTGAGCATGTCTTGAGTGTATTTTGCTTGGTTGATGAAAGTCCCTTATCTACTTTGCTTGACTTCGAATCGAAGAAAGAACTTCAACTCTCCCATCATAGACATCTCAAACTTCTCGGTCATTAGTGCGGCAAACTCATCATCAAAATCTTTGTTAGGAGAACCAAATATAATATCATCAACATATAGTTGGCATATGAACAATTCCCCTTTGACCTTCTTAGTAAAAAGAGTGGGATTGATTTTCCCAATTTCAAACCCACGATCTTGCAATAACTCAGTACGGTGCTCATACCCCTCACGTGGGTCTTGTTTAAGGCCATAGAGAGCCTTATCGAGTTTATATACATGATTGGGGAACTTGGGATCCTCAAACCTCGGGGGTTGTTTGACATATACCAACTCATTTAATGGACCATTAAGAAAAACACTTTTCACATCCATTTTTTGCAATTTAAAATCATGATGTGAAGCATAAGCAAGCAACATGCGAATAGATTTGAGACGAGCAATGGGAGGGAAAGTTTCACCTTAGTCGATCCCCTTGACTTGGGAGTAGCCTTGAGCTACCAATCTTGCATTGTTGCGTATGACCATTCCATGTGCATCTTGCTTGTTCTTGAAAATCCAATTGGTTCCAATGACATTATGGTTCTTCGTTAGCCTTGGCACCAATTTCCACATTTGGTTGCGCTCGAAGTTGTTGAGTTCTTCATACATGGTTTCTAGCCAATCCAAGTCCTCGAGCGCCTCATAGACCTTTTGGGGTTCAACACAAGAAACAAACACGTGATGCTCACATAAGTTTTAAATTGTTTACGAGTAGTTACCCCTTTTCTTAAGCTTCCAATGACATTCTCCAAGATGTGTTCTTTGCGTTCTAGCTTGGAAGCTATCTTGGCAGTGCGACGCTCCAATTGCTCTTCAAGAGAACCTTGAGGAGTAACATCTTGATCATATTGAGCATCACCTTGAGCCTTCAGCTTGCTCATGACCTTGAGCTTGCTCACCATCGTGATCTTGATATTGGTCATCATTAGGTGCATCACCATCATGATGTGGTTTATACTGACCTTGATCTTGATCACTTGATTGAGGGCCTTCACTTTGTTCTTCGGAAGCATGTGGGTCAAGTGTTGGTGATGGTTCCACTTACTTAGAACATTGTCCTTTCCCTTCCACCACAAGGGGTTCCTCAACAGGTAGGAAGTTTCCCACACTCATTGTTCTTATGGCTTGAGGAGGAATTTCATCGCCTACATCACAAAGACCACTTTGCTCCACTTGGGAGCCATTATTTTCATCAAACTCTACGTTACACGTCTCCTCAATGAGTCCATTGGACTTGTTGATGACACGGTAAGCATGAGAGTCTGTAGCATAACCAACAAATATGCCCTCTTGAGCTCTAGTTTCAAATTTAGACAAACGAGCACCCTTTTTGAGAATGAAACACTTACACCCAAACACCCGAAAGTACTTGAGGCTGCGCTTGTTGCCGGTAAGTATTTCATATGGAGTCTTGTTCAAGCCCTTGCGGAGGTAGAGCGGATTGGATGCATGACAAGCAATGTTGATGGCCTCGGCCCAAAAGTTGTACGGAGACTTGAATTCTGCCATCATGGGCCTTGCAGCGTCCATCAACGTCCGGTTCTTCCTCTCCGCTACACCATTTTGTTGAGGGGTATAAGGTGCGGAGTATTGATGCTTGATCCCCTCATGACTAAGGAACTCATCCAAGGTATAGTTCTTGAACTCAGTGCCATTGTCACTTCTAATGATCAATATCTTTGCATCATGTTGACGTTGAGCTTCATTTGCAAAGTCGATCACCATTTGTTGGGTCTCGCTCTTCCTCTTGAAGAAATATACCCATGTGTATCTTGAATAATCATCCATAATCACCAAGCGGTACTTTCTCCCACCAAGGCTATCAAATGATGGAGGTCCAAAGAGATCCATGTGAAGGAGCTCCAAGGGCCTCTTGAAAGATATAATGGTAGTGGCACAGTGAGGCTTCTCATGTAACTTTCCTTCGATGCAAGCACGATTTTTGGCAAAGCTAACATTTGTTAGTCCATGAACATGGTCCCCATTGAGGAGACTTTGCAAAGATCCCATATTGACGTGGTCTAGACAGCGATGCCAAAGCCACCACACGTCAACTTTAGCCATTAGACAAGTTGCGGTCTTACTGGGCATCTCCAAGAAGTTTACCACATAGAGACCGTTCTCAACATGTCCAACAAAGGATACTTTAAGAGTCTTGATCCACATAAGGGCCACGGTATCAATATCAAAGAAAGTAGAAAAGCCCATAATTGCAAGTTGACGAACGGAAAGTAAATTGTATGCAAGGGACTCGACAAGCATGACTTTCTCAATGGATAGATCCAGAGAGATTACCACCTTGCCAAGGCCCACTACCTTTGACATTGAAGCATCACCATATTGGACATGAATGGGCATAGATGAACTTGCTTGAATGTCCATTACCAAGTCCTTGCTTCCGGTCATATGATTTGTTGCTCCACTATCGAGCAACCATGAACCTCCACCGGAAGCAAACTCCTACAAGAGATCAATTCTTGGATTTAGGTACCCATTCTTGAATGGGTACTTTCATGTTAGTAACAAGGGTCTTAGGAACCCAAATAGGCCATTCAATGTACTCATAAAGAGAACCAAAAAAATTGGCATAAGCATGCCCATCACTAGCATGGCATAAGACATAATAGGGGTTAAAGTCGCTGACATCATTGGGTGAAGTGGTTTTGCCATTCTTGGCACCACCATGAGCCACCTTGTTCTTCTTCTCCTTACGAGCACAATCTCCCTCTTTAACAAACTTTGTTTTGAGAGGGAGAGCTTGCTTGGTCTTGTTCTTCTTCTTATTATTTGACTTGGGAACAAACCCATGCCCCTCCTTTGCCACAACTTCCTTTTGATTGCTCAAAAGGTCATTGAGGTTCTTCTCGCCTTGAATGCGAGTGACAAGGCCTTTCTCAAGTTGCTCTTTCAACTTGGCATTCTCCTCAACAAGATGTGCATGCTCACAACAAGGGTTAGTAGCATGTGCATTCTCAATTAATACAAAAGGAGGACAAGTAGCGATCTCCTTAGTTAGTTTCGCTTGGAGTTGATCATGAGACTCTTTGAGAGAGTCATGAGCACTCTTCAAGGCCTTGTGAGCCTTTTCAAGTAGCTCAAACTCCTCCTTGAGTCTAGCATGGCCAACCCCAAGTTCAATATTCTCGGGTTTAAGAACACGATCTAGAACTTGAGCATGATCATGATCTTTCTTAAACTTAGCAAGATCAACGTTGTGTGACTCCTCAAGAGCCAAGCGAAGACCTTTCTCTTCATCAAGAGCATGGGAAAGATCCTCAATCTCATCGGCATAGTCATGACTATGACCTTCCATCTTAGTGATGGTATCTTCATGACCCTCAATGGTGTCATTGGCCTCGTCAAGTTGTTCCAAGAGAGCAACAAAGTGCTTCTTGGTAGTACCTTTGAGCTTACCCATGAACTCGTCAAACTCATTTTCATCCACCTTACCCACCTCCGTTTCATCTACACAATCCATCAAAGAGGGATGAGTAGTGATAGTAGTTTTGATGTTGGAGGTTGCCTTGTTGGCAGACTTGGCCATGAGGCACTTGGCGGGGGCGATGGCATTCTCGTTGGGGGAGTCGAAGAGAGACGCCAGAGTTGGGGAAGAGATGGCAATGGCGACGGAGGCTGTTGCAGTTCCTTCACCACTTGTATCTTCATCGTCATCATCGGAGGCGTACTCTTCGAGCATCACCAACCCTTTTTGTGGCACCCGCTAAGTTGTTCTTGTTGGGGGAGGACTTAGCCTTGTCTTTGCGGATGAGCTTGCCACCATTGTCTTCCCTCTTCTCATACGGACAATCCGCAACAAAGTGACTTACGTTGCCACAATTTTAGCAAGTCCTCACATATAGCTTGCCCTTGGTGCCACTTGAGTTGTTCATGGAGAAGTTGGGCTTGGAGTTTCTCTTGTTGCCCCAAAATTGCCTTGACGCAAGAGCCATGTGCTCGTGGTAAGCATATTTGGTGTCTTCTGGGCAACCCTCTTCTTCTTCTTCTTCCTCTTCCGGTATTGCCTTGGCCTTTAAAGCAAGAGTTGGCCTCTTTGACCGTTGGGCATGAGCTAGAGCATTGTCGGCGGTCTTGTTCAAGATGTTCATAACAACAAACTCATCCAACACTTCGCTTGAGGGCAACGTGTGGAAGTCCGGCCTTTGATGGATCACGGAGCACATGCCTTTGTTGAATGGCATGATGGTCTTGAGGAAATTGTGCTTGACCCGATTGTCATATGTATCCTTGCTCCCATGATCTCAGAGAGAGATGGCAAGAGCGGTTAACCTCCGGTAGAGCTCACGGGGATCTTCATTCATCACGGACTCATTGGCTTCATCAAGTACCACCTCAAAGTTGGAGCGTTGAATGCTTGAGCTCCCTTTGTACAAGGAATTGATGTGCGCCCATGCATATTTAGCAATGGTGTGAATGGACGCAAGTGAGGAAGATCTTTGGATGGCATGGATTCTTGAAGAATGAACAATGCAGATGCATTAAGGTTGTAGTCCACTTCTTTTGTTGGTGTCATGTTGTTTGGATCATGAGGGTAGAAGCAAGCCTTTCTCAATTACTCTCCATAGTTGCGTTGAGCAATGATTCAAATGAGACTTAATAAGAAAAACCTAATTCGGAAAGTTAGACAAATCAAGTTTGGGTGGTGACTTATTAGTGTTGATATGAGGAGAGTGGACCGGGCCACCATAGGCGTGGGGAGGGGGGATCGCGGCATGAGTCCCCGACCCGCTCTTTCCTTGAGGAGACTTGGGGTTCAAAGAACTAGCCAAAACCTTGGGGGAGTTGACATCCGCCTCGGTAGAGAATGGGTTAACCATTTCCGGTGTGGCGGTTGGAAGTTTGAAGCTCTTAAGGTATTTATTTAGCGTGTCCTTGACCTCATCAACCACGAACCATTTGAGAGAGGCCATGGCCTCATTCAAATCACTGTGGGTGACTACGGTCTCTGAACCAGCCATGAAGTTCTCCCCATCGTCAACCATGCTCTTTAGGCAGTTAAGCCCTTAAAAGAGACGAGGCTCTGATACCAATTGAAAGGATCGATATGGTTGACTAGAGGGGGAGGGGTGAATAGGTAACTAGCACTTTTTAGGTTTTCTTAACAAATTAGGTTTAGCAATGAATAGGTTGTCTAGATATGCAACTAGGTGAGCAACCTATATGATGCTAACAGCAACAACAATACAAGCAAGCAAATGATACAACACAAATAATGCTTGCACAAAGTAAAGGTAAGAAGTAACCGCAAGTGGAGCCCGTGAAGACAAGGATGTGTTACCGAAGTTCCTTCCCTTTGAGGGGAAGTACGTCTCCGTTGGAGTGGTGTGGAGGCACAATGCTCCCCAAGAAGCAACTAGGGCCACTGTATTCTCCTCACCCCCTCACACAATGCGAGATGCCGTGATTCCACTAGTGGTGCCCGTGAAGGCGGTGACCGAACCTTTACAAACAAGGTTGGGGCAATCTCCACAACTTAATTGGAGGCCCCCAACACCACCACGAAGCTTCAACATGATGGATTGTGGCTCCGAGGTGAACTCAACCGTCTAGGGTGCTCAAACACCCAAGAGTAACAAGATCTGCAAGGGATTAGTGGGGGGAATCAAATTTCTCTTTGTGGAAGTGTAGTTCTGGGCCCTCACAACCAAACCCTAGAGAATCAACAAGTTTTGTTGGCTAGGGAGAGAGATCGGGCGAAAATGGAGCTTGGAGCAACAATGGAGCTTTGGGGAGGAAGAGGTGGTCTTCTTGGGGAAGAAGACCCCCTTTTTATAGTGGGGGAAAATATCCAATCGTTACCCCCTCTCGGGCCGCACACAAGCGGTACTACCGCTCAAGAGGGCTCGGGCGGCTGTGCCCATGCGCAGCGCAATGGAACGAGGCCACGAGCCAGCAGTGCCGTCGGAACGGTACTACCACTAGGTTGCAGCACAGGGCCTCGCAGAGGAAAGGCAACGACTAGGGACAGAGGTAGTACCGCTGAAGCATACTGCCACTTGCGAGAGCAGTACTACCACTTACACGCGGTAGTGCCTCGCCCCACTGCCTCCATACATCCGCTAAGAGTGCTAAGAGTCCAGAAGGGGAGCGGTAGTGATGGGCAGTACTACCGCTTATAGGCGGTACTACCATGCCGCACTACCGTCCCCACTTTCGTGCAGTCCGACACGAAAGTCGAGACCCCCCGAAGGCAGCGGTACTACACGCGACACTGGACAGGGGTGCTACCACCTTCACAGAGCGGTACTACCGCTTATAGGCGGTACTACCGCTTGCCAGCGCGGTACAACCGCTTGGGACCTTCAGGACCTAAGCAATGGACATAGATGAGCAACTCCATTGACGCGGGAAATGAACAAGGGTGCAAATTAAGGTGTGTATGTGTTGATTCCACCATAACCTTTCAGAAGTGTACCCCCTTATAATAGTACGTTTTTCCTACGACTCAAATCCACCGAAAAGAAATGAAGAAACAACCGTCTTCGCTTAGAAACTCCGAGGGGCTACAATCATCTTGTGTCATATGATAGATTACCTAAAATGCTTAGTGGACATGACTAGTTCCTGAAATGCATTGTCATCAATCACGAAAACCACTCAGGGAGAAATACACCCTAACAGCAGCGTCCACATGAGGACTTCCAGCAAATTGTTCTTTCATAACAAGATTCGGCAAAACGGCATTTATATCAAAAGATTTCGCACTAGTGGCGGGTGGTATAGGAGTTCTAATAAAATCATTGTTATTAGTATTTGAAAGGTCATACAATTTGGTATTTTCTTGAGACATAGCGATAGAGCAAGCAAACTAACAAGTAAACTAGCAAACTAAGCAAACAAGCAAATATAAATATTTTTGTGTTTTTGATTTTTCTGTAAGAGAAAATATAAAGATAAATAAAAAGACAAGCAAAAAGTAGAACAAGTGATTCATAGTTTGTGTGAAGGGACCTCGTACGAAGTTGCTGATGTCTCCCCGGCAATGGCACCAGAAATTCTTTCTGCTACTTGTGAGCTGCATTGGGTTTTTTTCCCGAAGAGGGGTTGAAGCAATATAGTAGCGATAAGTATTCCCTCAGTGAGAACCAAGGTTATCGAACTAGTAGGAGAACCACAACAACTTGAGTCAATAATACATGCACACACAAAACCAAACACTTGCACCCAACGCGGGCAAGAGGGTTTGGCAGGCCCCTTGAACTCGTTACTTGCAAGGATTACATCTGATAGTGATAGATAGATAAATATAAAAGTAAAAGGAAAAGAAAGTAAATAAATTGCCGCAAGGTTTTTAGGTTTTGGTAGTATGATTTGGATAGATCCGGAGGCCATAGTTTTCACTAGTGGCTTCTCTCTCGAACGCATAGCATACAGTGGGTAGACAAATTACTGTTGGGCAATTAATAGAAAAGCACATAGTTATGATGTTATTCATGGCAATGATCATGTATATACGCATCACGTTTGTGACAAGTAGACCGAAACGATTCTACTTCTACTACTATTACTCCATCAATTGACCGCTATCCAGCATGCATCTATGTATTAAGTTCATGACAAACAGAGTAATGCTTTAAGCAAGATGACATGATGTAGACAAAGTAAGTACAAGCAATATGTTCAAACCCCGTAGTTGTACCCTTAGTAGCAACAATACAATACGTGTTTGGTACCCTTCTGTCACTGGGATATAGAGCACCGCAAGATTGAACCCACTACAATACACTCCTCCCGTTGAAGATAAATCAATCTAGTTGGCCAAACCAAACTGATAGATCGGAGAGACTTGCAAAGCTATAACAATCATGCATAATAGAATTCAGAGAAGACTCAATTAATTTTCATGAATAATCTAATCATAAACCCACAATTCATCAGATCCCAACAAACGCATCGCAAAAGAAGATTACATCAGATAGATCATCGTGAGAATCGTGAAGAACTTTGTATTAAAGATCAAAGAGAGAGAAGTAGTCATCTAGCTACTAGATATGGACCCGTAGGTCTATGGTGAACTACTCTCAAACCATCATGGAGGTAGCAAGGTTGATGTAGACGGCCTCCGTGATAGATTCCCTCTCTGGCAGAGTACCGAAAAAGGTGTCCAGATGGGATCAGGGAAGAACAGAGACTTGCAGCGGCGAAAAAATTGTTTCGGGTGGATCTCTGATTTTTTTTGGGATAATTGAGAATATATAGAAGTGGAATTAGGTCAGGAGGCACCACGGGGGGCCCACGAGGTATGGAGCATGCCGTACCCCCTAGGGCGCGCCGGCCAAGCTCATGGCCACCCTGTGGGAGTTCTGGCCACTGATGACCCACAAGTATAGGGGATCAATCGTAGTCCTTTCGATAAGTAAGAGTGTCAAATCCAACGAGGAGCAGAAGGAAATGATAAGCAGTTTTCAGCAAGGTATTCTCTGCAAGTGCTGTGAGTAACAGTGGTAGATAGTTTTGTAGGAAGATAATTCGTAACAAGTGACAAGTAACAATAGTAACAATGGTGCAGCAAGGTAGCCCAATCCTTTTTGTAGCAAAGGACAGACCTGAAAGTACTCTTATACTAAGCAAGTGCTCCCGAGGACACATGGGAATTTCCGTCTAGTCATGTTCATCTTGTTGAGTTGATTCACGTTCGCTACTTTGATAATTTGATATGTGGGTGGACCGGTGCTAAGGTGCTATTCTTACTTGAACTAACAACCTACTTATGATTAACCCCTCTCGCAAGCATCCGCAACTACGAAAGAAGAATTAAGATAAATCTAACCATAGCATGAAACATGTGGATCCAACTCAGCCCCTTATGAAGCAACACATAAACTGGGGTTTAAGCTTCTGTCACTCTCGCAACCCATCATCTACTTGTTACTCCACGATGACTTCCCTTAGGCCCATAACATGGTGAAGTGTCATGTAGTCGACGTTCACATGACACCACTAAGAGAAGTAACAACATACATATCATCAAAATATCGAACGCATACCAACTTCACAAGATTACTTATAACAAGACTTCTCCCATGTCCTCAGGAACAATAGTAACTACTAACACATCATCAACATGTTCAAGATCAGAGGAGTAATAATGATAATTAAGGATCTGAACATAATCTCTTCCACCAAGTAATCCAACAAGCATCAACTACGAGATGTAATCAACACAACTAGTAACCCACAGGTACCAATCTGAGGTTTTGGGACAAAGATTGAATACAAGAGATGAACTAGGGTTGGAGATGAGATGGTGCTGGTGAAGAGGTTGATGAAGATTGGTCCTCCCATGAAGTAGGAAGCGTTGGTGATGATGATGGCTTCGATCTCCCCCTCCTGGAGAGGGATTTCCCCGGCAGAATCTGACTGCCAAAGTGCAAAAGGGCCTCTATCCAGGTTTCTGCCTCGAGACGGCGGCGCTTCGTCCCGAAAGATTGCTTATGATTTTTTCTAGGGTAAAACACACCATATAGGAGAAGAGGGGCATCGGAGGACCAGCAGGGGGCCCACAAGCCATCTGGCCGTGCCCCCCTAGGGGCATGACCTGTTGGCTTGTGGCCTGCTGGCAGCCCCTCTCCGGTATATTTTTGCTCCTGAAATTCTTAAATATTCCAAAAATATTCTCCGTAAATTTCCAGGTCATTCTGAGACTGGTGATTTTTTTGCCTTTTCCTCGGTTTTCCGGTCCAGAATTCCAGTTTCTAGATATTTCCCTCCTTGTGATGTACCTTGCATATTCAGAGAGAATAAACATAAGAATTGTATGATAATGTGGAATAATGGACAAAAATAAGGTAGATAGTGGTAAGAAATCTTGATGCAAAATGGACGTATCAACTCCCCTAAGCTTAGACCTCGCTTGTCCTCAAGCGAAAGCTGAACTCTAAAATAATGACCACATAATTTGAGAGAGAGGTGTCAATAAAAACAGAATACAGACATGAGAGCATCATGAATATCATCATAGCAGCTAGTTTTCAATCATATAACCTCCCATGAACAAGTAACAATCTATTCACAACTCAAGAAATATAGGGCATAATCTTTATTGAGAACCAACAAGCAATGCAATTAGTCCTTGAGATAATCATAGCTTTTGCAATCGAGAGAAGAGTCTATGTAAGAGCTTATATTTCTAGCAAGTTCACATATTCAACTATGATGTAACCTTCTATGATTGCTAACATACATTGCATATTTTTGGGACAAGTGACTCCGCGGGACACATAGGAAGATGGGGGATTTTAATGTTCTTGCCACCCAACCTTTTTACCTCAAGGATAATGTCAACAATAATGGAACATGATCATTTACATTCAGCTGGGTATATTTGTTTGAATCTTTCCTCAACATATAATGCTTGCCGCTAAATAGTTTGGAGAAAAAGAACAAGGGAAATATTATTGACTCTTGCATGAAAATAAAATTTGTAAGAACGTAAAAGATAGGCCCTTCGCAGAGGGAAGCAGAGGTTGTCATGAGCTTTTATTTGTTTGATATGTTTAATCTCTTAGCATAATGGAACATCACTTCATATTGCCCCTTGTGATAGAGAATTTTATTATGCATTCCGTCGCTTTTATTACTTCACCATCACAAGATCATACAAAGCTTACTTTCCCTTACAATAAAAGATCTTACATGATTAGAGCAATTTTTATTGCCTCGTGCAACAATGACAACTTACTTGAAGGATCTTATTCAATCCATAGGTAGGTATGGTGGACTCTCATGGCAAGAAACTGGGTTTAATGGTTATGGATGCACAAGTAGTATCTCTACTTAGTGCGAATCTTTGGGCTAGCAAAAGGTTCTAAGCAAGCATCACATGTTAAAGGATTCAATACCAGATAACTTCTATGCAAATGTAAACAAACATGATCATTATGTTGTCTTCCATGTCCCACTTCAACAATTGATCATTATGTAATATTTTGATGGAAGCTCACAATCATAGAAGGTGTTCATGATAGTATATTTATATGTAAATCTCCTCTTCTCTACCACACTTTTGCATAGATCATATCAATTACTAACATTATGTTTGTTAGTTTCCAACACTTCTTATTGCTTATATCTCTTTTTCTATGTGAAGTCGTTACTTCTCAAGAGATAGGAATATGAATTTTTTTCTTTCTATTCTTTTTATTGCCTTGCTAAGATGATGGGTGCAAGTGAAGAAGGGGCACACGATCTCAACTAACTTTATTATATAACTCTCACATTCGATTACAAGGATAGGTAGAACTCAAAGCAAAAACTCTAAACAAAGCAAATCTGAAATTTGACTCCCTAAATCACGAAAAACTAAAGATCGAACTAAGATAGATAGTGGTGGTAAAAAGTGATGGTGATACGATACCGGGGCACCTCCCCCAAGCTTGGAACAAGCCAAGGGTGGTGCCCATACCCATGTACTCAAGTGTTCTTCGGTGATGGCGGTGGTGTTTGGTAGTCCTCCATCTTCCAAGGCATAGGTTCTCCATCCAAGAAAGAAATCGTGGTCTCCGGGATCCTGAAATCAGCAGCTAGGCTCATCCTTTTAAACCTGGATTCATACTCACAGTTTTGGAGTTGGAGTTGATAGAGTTGATCCTGGAGGTGTTCAATCTGATCTTGAAGCTTCGCGAGAGCCTCCCCCACGCTTTTGGTGTCCATCTTGTTTTCATGGATGAAGTCCGTGATCATAGAGTGATTAGCACTCAAACCACGTTCAACCATCCCTTGACACTTGAAGATTTCTTGCTCTACTTGTGCAAGCCTGGCCTTCTCGCTTCCCTCCTTCTTGGGGCCTTGAACGTCCCGGATGGTGAGCACCCCCTCACGCATCTCAATAGCCTGAGGGTGCTTCATCACCTCTGGTAGGTAGGGATTGATGACCTTCTCGAAGAACTTGTCCTTGGTTGGCGAAGGGGAAGTCATAGCGATCTAGATCTGTCAGAAAAATAGCCCGAAACAAGAATAGAGGAAAATCTCACGATGCGGTGGTCAAAACATCCGGGAGTATATATAATGATTTTTTTCTAGGTCAGAATACATCTTCCAGAAGAAATTGGAGTCCAGAGGCCACACGAGGGACCCACAAGCCATCTGGCCACGCCCCCCTAGTGGGTCCTTTCGACTCTGTTTTATTTTTGTAATTTTTCTAATATACCAAAAATTACAGAAATTATTTTTATGGAAGTTTTGGAGTCAGTTTACTTACCGTACCACATACCTACCCCTTTTTCAGGTTTCTGGAGTGTTCCAAAAGACTTCCTTGATATGTTCTTCCGGTGTGATGACTTGGATGACATTATTTCTTCATTAATGGGTGCACCTGAAATATAATGCTTAATTCTTTGCCCATTCACCACTCTCGGGTTCTTGCCTTCGAAGTTGTTGATTTTAATAGCACCAGAGCGATAAACCTCCTCAACAACGTATGGGCCTTCCCATTTGGAGAGGAGTTTTCCTGCAAAAAATCTGAAACAAGAATTGTATAAAAGTACTAAGTCTCCTACATTGAATTCTCGTTTTTGAATCCTTTTGTCATGCCATCTTTTAACCTTTTCTTTGAATAACTTAGCATTTTCATAGGCTTGTGTTCTCCATTCATCGAGTGAGCTAATATCAAATAACCTCTTCTCACCGGCAAGTTTAAAATCATAGTTAAGTTCTTTAATTACCCAATAAGCTTTGCGTTCTAACTCAAGAGGTAAATGACAAGCCTTCCCATAGACCATTTTGTATGGAGACATACCCATAGGATTCTTATAAGCAGTTCTATAAGCCCAAAGTGCATCATCTAGTTTCTTAGACCAATTCTTCCTGGATCTATTAACAGTCTTTTGCGGTATTAATTTTATTTCTCGGTTACTCAATTCAACTTGACCACTAGACCGGGGATGATAAGGTGATGCAATCCTATGGTTAACATCATATTTAGCTAGAAGTTTACGGAAAGCACCATGGATAAAATGTGAACCACCATCAGTCATCAAGTATCTAGGAACTCCAAACCTCGGGAAAATAATATCTTTAAGCATTTTAATAGAGGTGTTATGATCAGCACTACTAATTGGAATAGCTTCTACCCATTTAGTAACGTAATCAACAGCAACTAGAATATGAGTATACCCATTTGAGGAAGGAAAAGGTCCCATAAAGTCAAAGCCCCAGACATCAAATGGTTCAACAGCAAGTGAATAATTCATAGGCATTTCCTGACGCTTACCGATGTTGCCAACTCTCTGGCATTCATTGCATGAAAGGACATACTTGCGAGCATCTTTGAAAAGAGTAGGCCAATAGAAACCAGATTGTAATACCTTGTGTGCAGTTCGGTCACCGGCATGGTGTCCTCCATAAGCTTCGGAATGACACTTCTGAAGAATATGTTCCTGTTCATGCTCAGGTACACATCGTCTAATAATACCGTCTACTCCCTCTTTGTAAAGATGTGGGTCATCCCAAAAGTAATGTCGTAGGTCATAAAAGAAATTTTTCTTTTGATGATATGTGAAACTAGGTGGGATGTATTTAGCAACAATATAATTATCATAATCAGCATACCAAGGAGCACTATGTAAAGTATTTATAGCAGCAAGTTGTTCATCAGGAAAGCTATCATCGATAGGAAGTGGGTCATCAAGAACATTTTCCATCCTAGACAAGTTAGCTGCTACAGGATTTTCAGCTCCTTTTCTATCAATGATATGCAAGTCAAACTCTTGAAGTAGAAGTACCCACCTAATAAGCCTAGGTTTAGCATCTTTCTTTTCCATAAGGTATTTAATAGCAGCATGATCGGTGTGAATAGTTACTTTGGAATCGATAATGTAGGGTCTAAACTTATTACAGGCAAAAACAACTGCTAAAAATTCCTTTTCAGTGGTAGCATAATTCCTTTGACCAGAATCTAGAGTTTTACTAGCATAATGGATAACATTTAACTTCTTGTCCACTCTCTGCCCTAGAACAGCGTCAACAGCATCACTTGCATCACACATAATTTCAAATGGTAGGTTCCAATCAGGTGGTTGAACAATAGGAGCAGAAATTAAAGCATTCTTAAGTATTTCAAAAGCTTCTACACAATCATCATCAAAAATAAAAGGAACATCTTTTTGAAGAAGATTAGTTAACGGCCTAGAAATCTTAGAGAAATCTTTAATGAAACGCCTATAAAAACCAGCATGACCAAGGAAACTTCTTATACCTTTGATAGATTTCGGGCATGGCATTTTCTCTATCGCATCAACTTTAGCCTTGTCTACCTCAATGCCTCGTTCAGAAATTTTATGCCCAAGCACTATGCCTTCATTAACCATAAAGTGGCACTTTTCCCAATTCAAGACAAGACTAGTTTCTTCACATCTCTACAAAACTCGATCAAGATTGCTCAAGCAGTCATCAAAAGAAGTCCCATAGACGGAAAAATCATCCATAAAAACCTCAACAATCTTTTCACAAAATTCAGAGAATATAGCAGTCATACATCTTTGAAACGTAGAAGGTGCATTGCATAAACCAAAAGGCATACGTCTATAAGCATAAGTTCCAAAAGGACATGTAAAGGTAGTTTTCTCTTGATCTTCTTTTGACACAGGTATTTGAGAAAATCCAGAATATCCATCAAGGAAACAAATGTGGGTGTGCTTGGATAACCTTTCTAACATTTGATCAATAAAAGGCATGGGGTAATGATCTTTCTTAGTATCTTTATTTAATTTTTAAAATCAATTACCATCCTATAACCAGTTACAATTCTTTGTGGAATAAGCTCATTCTTATCATTTGGGACAACAGTAATACCTACTTTCTTAGGAACACAATGAACAGGACTTACCCACTGATACGTCTCCAACGTATCGATAATTTATGAAGTATTCATGCCATATTCACCTGTGTTTACAATACTTTTATATGGTTTTGATGCACTTTATATGATTTATTTAGAACTAACATGGACTGGCGTTGTTTTCAACAGAACTACCGTGGTGTTGTTTTTGTGCAGAAAATGAAAGTTCTCGGAACCGCCCGAAACTTTTTGATGGTTTTTTTGGAACAAAAGAGGCACTAGACGCTTCGTGGGAGGGCAAGGAGAGCCACGAGGTGGGCACAACCCACCAGGGCACGCCTGAGGGCCCAGGCGCGCCCTGGTGTCTTGTGCCCTCCTCGTGGCGCATCTTCACGTGAAACCGACGCTCAAAAATCCTATAAATATAGAAACCATCAGAAATAACCCTAGACTCTCCGCTCCGCCACCGCAACTCTCTGTATCGACGAAAAACCAATTCGGAGACATTCCAGTACCCTGCCAGAGAGGGGAATTCATCTCCGGTGGTCATCTTCATCATCCCGGCGGAGGCCATGACGAGGAGGGAGTAGTCCACCCTCGGGGCTGAGGGTATGTACCAGTAGCTATGTGTTCAATCTCTCTCTCTCTCATGTTCTTGAGATGTCATGATCTTGATGTATCACGGGCTTTGTTAATATAGTTGGATCATATGGTCTGTTTCCCTTATTATCTTGTTGTGATTAATTGAATCTTTCCCTTTGAGATATCGTTATGTTGGATTGAATATTGGATTTGAGAACACTTGATATATGTCTTGCATGTGGATACCCGTGGTGACAATGGGGTGTTCTATTGATTCACTTGATATATGTTTTGGTACTCAACTTGCGGATTCCCGCGGTGACACTGGGGTAATCTATGCATAGGGGTTGATACACGTTCTTGTCCTACTTTCTCCGATAGAAATTTTGGGGCACTCTTTGGGGTTCTTTGTGTTGGATTGAGTATTATGAATCTGAAATTGTTTGATGCGTATCGTATAATTAACTCATGGGTACTTGTGGTGACATTGGAGTATCTAGGTGACATTAGAGTTGGTTGATGCATATCATATGGTGTTATTCTAGTACAAAATCTTAGATAGATCGAGCGGAAAGGATAACTTGATGTTATCTTAGTACGAACTCTTGAATAGATCGATCGGAAAGGATAACTTTAAGGTGGTTTCATACCCTACAAACAATTTCTTCTTATGCTCTCCGCTAGATAAGAACTTTGGAGTGATTCTACGTTGCACGTTGAGGGATGGTTATGTGATCCAATTATATTAGCATTGTTGACAGATTGCACTAGCGAAAGTACGGACCCTAGGCCTTGTTTTCAAGCATTGCAATACTGTTTGTGCTCACTTTTGTTACTTGCTACCTTGCTGTTTTTATATTTTCAGATTACAAAAACCTATATCTACCATCCATATTGCACTTGTATCACCATCTCTTCGCCGAACTAGTGCACCTATACAATTTGCCATTGTATTGGGTGTGTTGGGGACACAAGAGATTTCTTGTATTTGAGTGCAGGGTTGTTCGAGAGAGACCATCTTCATCCTAGACCTCCCACAGATTGATAAACCTTAGGTCATCCACTTGAGGGAAAATTGCTACTGTCCTACAAAACTCTATGCTTGGAGGCCCAACAAAGTCTACAAGAATAAAGTTGCGTAGTAGACATCAAGCTCTTTTCTGGCGCCGTTGCCGGGGAGGTGAGTGCTTGAAGGTATATCTTTAGATCTTGCAATTGAATCTTTTAGTTTCTTGTTTTACCACTAGTTTGGTTTCATAAAAGAAAACTACAAAAAAATGGAATTGAGGTGGCCTCATATTATTCGTCTTTATCATGTCTTTCTTGAAAATGATGGAAAGGAAAATTGTGCTCAATTGGTAGAGGAAGAAATTATGAAAATACTTAATGAGAATTCCTTAAATGATGAGCATGATTGCAATGTTGCTAGTATGAATTCTCTGAATATTCATGACGCTAATGATATGCAAAGCCACAAGCTTGGGGATGCTATGTTTGATGAAGATGATATTTTTAGTCCCCCAAGTTTTGATGAGAAAATTTATTATGATGATGGCATGCCTCCTATCTATGATGATTATGGTGATGACATGTATGATGTAAAAAGTGATAGCAACTTTGAAACTTGTCATCATGATTTTAATATTGAATGTGGTTATGTCAATCATGTGTCTCATGATAGTTATTTTGTTGAGTTTGCTCCCACTACTTTGAATGAGAAGAATTTTGCTTGTGTGGGTAGTAATAAAAATTCTATGCTTGTGCATCACGAAAAGGATGATTTATGTTATGGTTATATTGTTGAATTCCTTCATGACGCTACTGAAAATTATTATGAGGGAGGAACATATGCTTGTAGGAATTGCAATAATATCAAGTTTCCTCTCTATGTGTTCAAAGTTTTGAAGTTATGCTTGTTTTGCCTTCCTATGCTAGTTGATTCTTGCTCCCATAAATTGTTTGCTTATGCATAGGAAGTGGGTTAGACTTAGATGTTCTTGTCATGTGATTCATGATGCTCTCTTGCATGTTCCAATTACTACTTTTTATGTGAGCATCATTGAAATCATCATGCCTAGCTAAAAGGCTTTAAAGAAAAGCGCTTGTTGGGAGACAACCCAACACATTTAATTTCTGTTTTTGTGTGTTCACATGATTAAGATACTGTAGTAATCATGTTTTGTGTCTTTTATTTCAATTAAGTGCCAAGTAAAGCCTTTGGGATGACTCACAAGATGAGTAGAATTGATGCTGAACCAAAACAGAAACTTTTTCCTCCAGTACAGGAATTTTCATTTTTTACTGGAGCGTGATAATGATCTGAAATTTTTACACAGTATTTATATACAACTTCTTCAGGTTTTGCTAATTTTTCAGAATTTTTAGATACAGGGAAGTATGGGTATACTACAGATCTTCACAGACTGTTCTGTTTTTTTACAGATTCTGTTTTGCATGCATAGTTTGCTTGTTTTAGTGTTCCCATAAATTATATTCAGAGATATAAATTATGTGAATGGTAGAATACAGTAGGTATTATGTTATAGAAATTATGAATCTTGTCTTGATAGTATCTAAGTGAACGATCTTTATCTATTATACTAACCCATCTCACGAAGTTCCGTTAAGTTTTGTGTGATTGAAGTTTTCAAGTTTTGGGTGAGACACCGATATGAGGAGAATAAGGAGTGACAAGAACCTAAGATTGGGGATTCCCAAGGCACCCCAAGGTAATATCCATGGAAGACTCAAGCGCCTAAGCTTGGGGATGCCCCGGAAGGCATCCCATCTTTCGTCTTCAACATTATCGGTATATCATACTTAGAGCTATATTTTTATTCGTCACATAATATGTGCTTTGCCTGGATCGTCATTATATTTTGTTATTTTATGTTAGGTGTTATTTATAATCTTTTTTTTCAATAAAAAGTTCCAAGAATTGTCTTAGGATGCTTGCATTGCATGTTTTGATGTGTGCTGTGTAAAAACAGAAACTTTTGCTATAGTGTTTGAATTTTCATATTTTACTGGAACGTGGAAAATTTCTGAAATTTTTACAAAGTCTTATCATATAAATTATTTATCATGTCCTAAATTTTCATAATTGTTTGATTTACAAAAGTACACTGTTTTCATAAATTGCTACAGACTCTTCTGTTTGGACAGATTGCTGTCATAGTTTTGTTATGTGCTTATCCTATAGTTTCCATAGCCTATATTGGTAGATATAAATTGTGGAAATGATAGTAAAAAGTAGATGATGTTTGAAATTATTATGCAACTTGTCTTGACAGTACATAAAGAGTTGATTTATTATTATGTGTACTAACCTATTTCACGAGTTCTTTTCGAGTTTTGTGTGGATGAAGTTTTTGAGAATAGGTGAAACCATGATATGAGAGGATTGAACGAGATACAAAAGCTCAAGCTTGGGGATTCCCAAGGCACCCCAAGTAAATATTTCAAGAAGTCTCAAGCATCTAAGCTTGGGGATGCTACGCATTCCACCTCTCTTCATCAAACAAATATCGGTTAGCCTATGTTGAGCCTAAATTTTTATTTGTCCACATGATATGTGCTATTCTTGGAATGAATTTTTATTTAGTTTGCTGTTTGAATAAAATACTCAGATCTGAAAATATTTATTGAGAGAGAGCCCTCACATAGCTACTTGATTGTTTAACTACTCATTGATCTTCACTTATATCTTTTGAGAGTAGTTTGATGTTTACTCTTGTGCTTCACTTATATCCTATGAGTAAATTGTGAATGAATTGAATATCATAAATATGAAATTATCAATGTGCCTTATGCTTAGTAGTAGCTTCACATCTGGTTTAGAAAGTAAAATCTATTGAAGTTTGATGATCACAATATTGGTCATACAAGCAATTCTTGAATGATTAGTATAAGGAAGAGAACTTTCACATACAAATATATTATCTTGGACATCTTCTATGATTGTGAATACCCATTAATTATTTTCAAACTTGAGAAAATTAGTTGAAGTTGGACAAGGAAGACAACGTAATGAGTTATGGTTGTGTATATTTGCATAGAAGTTATATTGTTATGGATCCTCCAACATGTGGTGCTTGTTTAGAACCTTTTGCTAGCCAACACTTCGTACTAAGTAGAGATACTACTTGTGCATCCAAATCCTTGAGCCAAGTTTCTTCCATAAGAGTCCACCATACCTACCTATATATGGTATTTCACTGCCATTCCAAGTAAATTTGCATGTGCCACCTCTAAACATTCAAATAAACATCTATTTTCTGTGCCTGGACCGCTCATGGAGCGACGGGGGCGGTCAGTATCTTCCATGTTAAGCGGGTTATTCTCATGATGAGTGTTTATTCACTCGTCCTTGCACGAGAGGGGCGGTAATAGGGATTCCCAGTCCTAAAATAAAAAAAATGCAAATAATTAAACAAAACTCCCCTAGGAATGTTGTTGGTATGGACGGTACCCGTGGATTCGGCTAGCCGTGGAGTGTGTTTGTTGGTGCAGGGGGAGTAAACCTTTACTTTTACCGCTTGGGAACCGCCACTAATGTGTTTAACATGGAAGATATTGATAACTCTTGGTCGTAACGTTGACAGGAAGGGTGCACCTCCCAAAATTATATCTATCTCTATTTTTAAACAATGAGCTCTGGCACCTTTGCAAATCCCTGCTTCCCTCTGCGAAGGGACAATCTATTTACTTTCATGTTATTTACTATTCATGTTGAGTCAACTTCTTATTCCAACCTCAGCCTATTAGTTGGCAAGCATCATGTGGTGGGCAAAGATCCAAACATATATATCCAGTCAAATATATTTGATCATGATTTATTATTGTTGACAATTATCTTTATGATAAGAATGTTGGGAGGCGAAACATTAAGCCCCTATCTTTCTATGTGTTCGATGGATGCCATTTGTTCTAAAAATATGCTTTGAGTACTAGCAATCATACAAGACTATATGATGATTGAGTATGTGGAGCTCTTACTTAGACTTTGTTAAGAATAAGTTGAATTGCAATTGTTTGGTAACTAAGAACATAGGTTGTTAAGTTTCAAGAGAATTCATTGTTTGAACCATAACATGTGAATTGGTTGCTACTTTATCATGATGAGTTTTATGCGAGAGAGTTGCTGTTATGATGCTAGGAAAAGTGGATGAAATTATCATTGATCAAACTTATGCACTATGCTAGCATTCACACTTCATAAATTAGTTCTTTTATCATTTACCTACTCGAGGACGAGTAGGAATTAAGCTTGGGGATGCTGATACGTCTCCAACGTATCGATAATTTATGAAGTATTCATGCCATATTCACCTATGTTTACAATACTTTTATATGGTTTTGATGCACTTTGAATTATTTAGAACTAACCCGGACTGATGCTGTTTTCAGCAGAACTGCCGTGGTGTTGTTTTTGTGCAGAAAATGAAAGTCCTCGGAATCGCCCGAAACTTTTTGACGATTTTTTTTGGAACAAAAGAGGCACTAGACGCTTCGTGGGAGGGCCTGGAGAGCCACGAGGTGGGCATAACCCACCAGGGCGCGCCAGAGGTCCCAGGCGTGCCCTGGTGTCTTGTGCCCTCCTCGTGGGCCATCTTCGCGTGAAACCAACGCTCAAAAATCCTATAAATATAGAAACCATCAGAAATAACCCTAGACTCTCCGCTCCGCCGCCGCAACTCTCTGTATCGACGAAAAACCAATCTGGAGACGTTCCAGTACCCTGCCGGAGAGGGGAATTCATCTCCGGTGGCCATCTTCATCACCCTGGCGGAGGCCATGACGAGGAGGGAGTAGTCCACCCTCGGGGCTGAGGGTATGTACCAGTAGATATGTGTTCAATCTCTCTCTCTCTCGTGTTCTTGAGATGTCTTGATCTTGATGTATCACGGGCTTTGTTAATATAGTTGGATCATATGGTGTGTTTCCCTTACTATCTTGTTGTGATGAATTGAATCTTTCCCTTTGAGATACTGTTATGTTGGATTGAATATTGGATTTGAGAACACTTGATATATGTCTTGCATGTGGATACCCGTGGTGACAATGGGGTGTTCTATTGATACACTTGATATATGTTTTGGTACTTAACTTGCGGATTCCCGCGGTGACATTGGGGTAATCTATGCATAGGGGTTGATACATGTTCTTGTCCTACTTTCTCCGATAGAAATCTTGGGGTACTCTTTGGGGTTCTTTGTGTTGGATTGAGTATTATGAATCTGAAACTGTTTGATGCGTATTGTATAATTAACTCATGGGTACTTGTGGTGACATTGGAGTATCTAGGTGACATTAGAGTTGGTTGATGCGTATCATATGGTGTTATTCTAGTACGAACTCTTAGATAGAGATCGAGCGGAAAGGATAACTTGATGTTATCTTAGTACGAACTCTTGAATAGATCGATCAGAAAGGATAACTTTAAGGTGGTTTCGTACCCTACAAACAATTTCTTCTTATGCTCCCCGCTAGATAAGAACTTTGGAGTGATTCTTCGTTGCACGTTGAGGGATGGTTATGTGATCCAATTATATTAGCATTGTGGAGAGATTGCACTAGCGAAAGTATGGACCCTAGGCCTTGTTTTCAAGCATTGCAATACCGTTTGTGCTCACTTTTGTTACTTGCTACCTTGGTTTTTTTTATATTTTCAGATTACAAAAACCTATATCTACCATCCATATTTCACTTGTATCACCATCTCTTCGCAGAACTAGTGCACCTATACAATTTGTCATTGTATTGGGTGTGTTGGGGACACAAGAGACTTCTTGTATTTGATTGCAGGGTTGTTCGAGAGAGACCATCTTCATCCTACACCTCCCACGGATTGATAAACCTTAGGTCATCCACTTGAGGGAAAATTGGTAGTGTCCTACAAAACTCTGTGCTTGGAGGCCCAACAAAGTCTACAAGAATAAATTTGCATAGTAGACATCACCCACCTACTATCAGCAATAGGATAGATTATACCTGCCACCAGGAGCTTTAGTATTTCAGTTCTTACCACTTCCTTCATCTTAGGATTTAAGCGGCGTTGATGATTAACAACAGGTTTAGCATCCGGTTCCATATTAATCTTGTGCTAACATAGAGTGGGGCTTATGCCCTTTAGATCATCGAGAGTATATCCAATAGTAGTCCTGTGCTTCCTTAGAGTTTTAAGTAATCTTCTTTCTTCATGCTCTGAAAGGTTAGCACTGATAATAACAGGATATATCTTCTTTTCATCAAGATAAGCATATTTCAAAGTATCAGGTAAAGTCTTTAATTCAAACACGGGATCTCCTTTAGGTGGAGGGGGATCCCCTAAAATATCAACTGGTAAGTTGTGTATGAGAATAGGTGTTTGTTCGAGGAGAATCCTATCTGTTTCATTCCTTTCATTAATTTGCATATCATTCTCATGGTCTAACAAATATTGTTCTAGGGGATCAGTAGGAGGTACGACAATAGAAGCAAGACCAATCATTTCATCTTTACTAGGTAATTCCTTCTCATGCGTTTGATTAGTAAACTTGGAGAAATTAAATTCATGAGACTCATCACCAAATCTTATTTTAACCTTTTCAGCAGCACAATTGATTTGAGCATTAATAGTGTTCAAGAAAGGCCTACACAACATAATGGGACAAACGTTATCTTGTTTTGAACCAAGAACTAAGAAATCAGCGGGGTACTTGACCTTTCCACATAAAACTTCAACATCTCTAACAATCCCAAGTGGCGAAATAGTGTCTCGGTTTGCAAGTTTAATAGTAACATCAATATCTTCAATAGTAGCGGGTGCTATGTAATTCATAATTTCTTGATATAAGGTGAACGGTATAGCATTGACACTAGCACCTAAGTCACACAAGCCATGATAACAATGATCTCCAATTTTAATTGAGACAACAGGCATGCCTACGACTGGTTTATTCTTATCGAGCTCATCTCGCTCGTTTCTAACAGATTTTGCGATTCTAGCAGCTTCATCACAAAGGTAGATAACCTGACCATCAACATTATCAACTAAGAGGTCCTTAATCATAGCAACTTTAGGTTCAACATTTATTTGTTCAGAAGGTGTACATGTCCTAACATGACTTTTATTGACCACAGTTGTAACTTTATCATGTTCCCGAATTCTAACAGGAAAAGGAGGTTTCTCAATGTAAGCAGTGGGAACAACAGGATCAGCATGACTAACAATTATCTCCTCTTTCTCAATTTTAATTGGTTCCTCTAATGGTGGTTCTATGGGAGGATGATATTTAAACCACTTTTCTTTGGGAAGATCAACATGAGTAGCAAATGATTCACAGAAAGTAGCAACTATTTCAGAGTTAATACCATATTTGTTGCTAAACTCATGAAAGGTGTTGGATGACGTGGCTTGAGACTGCGTCGGTATTTCCCCAAAGAGGAAGGGATGATGCAACACAGCGACGGTAAGTATTTCCCTCAGTTATGAAACCAAGGTATCGAACCAGTAGGAGGATCACCACCACCTAATAAGCAACACCTGCACACAAATATAAATACTTGCAACCCGACGCGAAAGAGAGGTTGTCAATCTCTCTATGGTAAAAGGATAGATTAGGTAATGATAGATTGGAGAGATAGATCTCTCAAGATCACAAAATAAAAGGGCAAATAAAAAGTGCAGCAATATATTTTTGGGTTTTTGGAATAGTAGATCTGAAAACAAAAGAGGCAAAAAGATAGATCGGAAAGCAATATGTTGGAAAAGTAGACCCGGGGGCCGTAGGTTTCACTAGTGGCTTCTCTCATGAGTATAGCACACGGTGGGTGAACAAATTACTATTGGGCAATTGATACAAGATCAAATAATCATGACGATATCCAAGGCGATGATCATTATATAAGCATCACGTCCAAGATAAGTAGACCGACTCCTGCCTGCATCTACCACTATTAGTCCACACATCGACCGCTATCCAGCATGCATCTAGTGTATTAAGTTCATGGAAAAACGGAGTAATGCAATAAGAACGATGACATGATGTAGACAAGATCTATTCATGTAGGAATAGACCCCATCTTGTTATCCTTAATGGCAACGATACATGCTTGCCTTGCTGCCCCTTCTGTCATTGGGAAAGGACACCGCAAGATCGAACCCATCACAAAGCACCTCTTCCCATGGCAAGAAAAATCGATCTAGTCGGCCTAACTAAACCAAAGATTCGAAGAAGAAATACGAGGCTATAAGTAATCATGCATATAAGAGATCTAAGAAGACTCAAATAATATTGATGGATAGAAACAGATCACGAACTCAAAATTCATCGGATCCCAACAAACACACCGGAAAAGTTTACATCAAATAGATCTCCAAGAGACCATTGTATTGAGAATCAAGAGAGAGAGAGAGAGAGAGAGAGAGGAAGCCATCTATCTACTACCTATGGACCCGTAGGTCTATGGTGGACTACTCACGCATCATCGGAAAGGCACCTATGAAGAAGATGAACCCCTCCATGATGGTGTTAGATTGGATCTCGCGGTTCTGGAACTTGCGGCGGCTGGATGTGTTTTTCGTCGACTCCCCTAGGGTTTTCTGAATATTTGGGTATTTATAGGCATCAGAGGCGGTGGAGGGGGCCCCGTGGAGGGCACAACCCATCAAGGCGCGCTGGGGGCCCCCTGGCGTGCCCTGGTGGGTTGTGCTCTCCACAACCCACCTTCCTGGTGTTGGAAATATGCCCTAGAGGCAATAATAAATTGGTTATTATTATATTTCCTTGTTAATGATAATCGTTTATTATCCATGCTATAATTGTATTGATTGGAAACTCAAATACATGTGTGGGTACATAGACAACACTGTGTCCCTAGTAAGCCTCTAGTTGACTAGCTCGTTGATCAAAGATGGTTAAGGTTTCCTGGCCATTGACATGAGATGTCATTTGATGACGGGATCACATCATTAGGAGAATGATGTGATGGACAAGACCCAAACTGTAAACGTAGCATTTGATCGTGTCAGTTTATTGCTATTGTTTTCTGCATGTCAAGTATCTGTTCCTTTGACCATGAGATCATGCAACTCACTGACACCGGAGGAATACCTTGTGTGTATCAAACGTCGCAACGTAACTGGGTGACTATAAAGGTGCTCTACAGGTATCTCCGAGGGTGTCTGTTGGGTTGGCATGGATCAAGACTGGGATTTGTTACTCCGTG
This sequence comes from Elymus sibiricus, assembly GCA_039707655.1. Taxonomy (NCBI): domain Eukaryota; kingdom Viridiplantae; phylum Streptophyta; class Magnoliopsida; order Poales; family Poaceae; genus Elymus; species Elymus sibiricus. Next base: position 347,532,226 of record CM077663.1, read on the forward strand.
TGACGGAGAGGTATCTCAGGGCCCACTCGGTAATACAACATCACATTGAGCCTTGCAAGCAAAGTGACTAAAGAGTTAGCCACAGGATCTTGTATTACGGAACGAGTAAAGAGACTTGCCGGTAACGAGATTGAACTAGGTATAGAGATACCGACGATCGAATCTCGGGCAAGTAACATACCGAAGAACAAAGGGAACAGCATACGGGATTAACTGAATCCTTGACATAGAGGTTCGACCGATAAAAGATCTTCGTAGAATATGTAGGAGCCAATATGGGCATCCAGGTCCCGCTATTGGTTATTGGCCGTAGAGGTGTCTCGGTCATGTCTACATAGTTCTCGAACCCGCAGGGTCTACACACTTAACGTTTGGTGACGATTAGTATAATTGAGTTATTATGTTGGTGACCGAAAGTTGTTCGGAGTCCCGGATAAGATCCCGGACATGACGAGGATCTCCGGAATAGTCCGGAGGTAAAGATTGATATATGTGATAATAGTGTTTTGATCTCTGGAAGGGTTCCGGAGTTCACCGGAAGGGGTTCCGGATGTTTACCGAAGTGTTCGGGTGCAGCAACACTTTATATGAGCCAAAGGGATAAAGCCCACAAGGTATTGGAAAGTGCAAAAGTAGTTTTGCTGCCGCGTAAGCGGTACTACCGCTTGGTGAAGCGGTACTACCGCCGGAGCGGTACTACCGCTTGTGTGAAGCGGTACTACCGCCCGAGCGGTACTACCGCTTGTGTGAAGCGGTACTACCGCCCAAGCGGTACTACCGCTTGTGTGAAGCGGTACTACCGCTTGTGTGCGGCTGTGCACGATTCGGCAGGGATCCGAGTTGGACTCTTTCCCTGCGGGCCAAACCGACCTTGTGCGGGTAAAACCGACCTGGAGGAGGCTTTTACTCCAAGTTTAGACCCCAAGGCTCAACATATAAATAGAGGGGCAGGGCTAGCACACGGGGACACATCAGGATTTCCCAAGCCGTGTGCCGGCAACCCTAGCCCTCTAGTTCCTCCGTCATAATCTCCGTAGCGCTTGGCGAAGCCCTGCAGAGATTGTTCCTCACCACCATCACCACGCCGTCGTGCTGCTGGAACTCAACCACTACTTCACCATCGCTCGCTGGATCGAGGAGGTGAAGGCGTCATCAAGCCGTACGTGTGTTGAACGCGGAGGCGCCGTCCGTTCGGCGCTAGTTCGTGATCGGATCGAGGGACGACTTGCGATTTGGATCGCGGAGACGTTCGACTACATCAACCGCGTTTATTAAACGCTTCCGCTTAGCGATCTACAAGGGTATGTAGATTCACTCTCCCTCTCGTAGATGCTCATCACCATGGATAGATCTTGTGTGTGCGTAGGAAAATTTTTGTTTCCCATGCAACGTTCCCCAACAGTGGCATCATGAGCCAGGTCTATGCGTAGATGAGATCTCGAGTAGAACACAAACGAGTTGTGGGCGTGGGTGTATACATATTGCTTGCCGTTACTAGTTGATATTTGATTCGGCGGTATTGTGAGATGAAGCGGCCCGGACCGACATTACGCGTACACTTACGCGAGACAGGTTCCTTCAACTGACATGTAATTTTGTTGCATAAAGATGGCTAGCGGGTGTCTGTCTCTCTCACTTTAGTTGAATCGATTTCAATGAAGAGGGTTCTTTTAGAAGATCAAAAAGCAATCACTACACCACGTTGTGGTTTTGTGTAGGTAAGAACGGTTCTTGCAAACCCGTAGCAGCCACGTAAAATTTGCAACAACAATTAGAGGACGTCTAACTTGTTTTTGCAGGGTATGTTGTGATGTGATATGGCCAATTACATGATGAGATATATGTGATGTATGAGATGATCATGTGATGTATAGAATATCACGACTTGCATGTCGATGAGTACGGCAACTGGCAGGAGCCATAGAGTTGTCTTTAATTATTGTATGACCTGCGTGTCAATCATTAAGCGCTATGTAATGCTTTACTTTATCGCTAAACGTTAGCTATAGTCGTGGTAGCAACAGTCAGCGCGACAACCTTATGGCGACACGTTGATGGAGATCAAGATGATGGAGATCATGGTGTCATGCCGGTGATGATGGAGATCATGCCGGTGCTTTGGAGATGGAGATCAAAAGCACAAGTTCATGGCCATATCATGTCACTTATGATTTGCATGTGATGTTAATCCTTTTATGCATCTTATTTTGCTTAGGACGACGGTAGCATTATAAGGTGATCCCTCACTTAAATTTCAAGATAAAATTGTGTTCTCCCCAAGTGTGCACCGTTGCGAAAGTTCGTCGTTTCGAGACACGCCGTGACGATCGGGTGTGATAGACTCTACGTTCGCATACAACGGGTGTAAGCCATGTTACACGTGCGGAACACTCGGGTTAAACTTGACGAGCCTAGCATGTACAGACATGGCCTCGGAACACAAGAGACCGAAAGGTCGAACATGAGTCATATAGTAGATATGATCAACATGAAGATGTTCACCATTGAAACCACCTCAACTCACGTGATGATCGGACTTGAGTTGGTGGATTTGGATCATGTTACACTCGAATGACCGGAGGGATGTCAATTTGAGTGGGAGTTTTTTAAAATATGATTAACTAAACTCATTATCTAAGAACAATAGTCTAAGTTGTCTTTGCTATATTTATGTTGTAGATCATGGCTCGCGCAGTAGCACCCCTGAATTTTAATGCGTTCCTAGAGAAAGCTAAGTTGAAAGATGATGGAAGTAACTTTGTGGACTGGGCCCGTAATCTAAGGATTATCCTTACGGCTTCCCAGAAGGCTTATGTCCTTGATGCACCGCTTGGTGATCCACCCGCTCCAGTTGAGTCTCTAGACGTTGTGAACGCCTGGCAGGCTCGTTCTGATGATTACTCAATAGTTCAATGTGCAATGTTGTATGGCTTAGAACCGGGACTTCAAAGACGTTTTGAACGTCATGGAGCATATGAGATGTTCCAGGAGTTGAAGTTTATCTTTCAGAAGAATGCCCGGATCGAGAGATATGAGATCTCCGATAAGTTCTATGCTTGCAAGATGGAGGAGAACGGGTCTATCAGTGATCACGTGCTCAGAATGTCTGGGTACTCCACCCGTCTGGCTGAGTTAGGGATGCCCCTTCCGCCAGAGGCTATCACTGACAGAGTTCTTCAATCATTGCCACCTAGCTACAAGAGCTTCGTGTTGAACTATAACATGCACGGGATGAACAAGTCAGTCGCCGAGCTGTTTGCGATGCTGAAAGCCGCTGAGTCTGAAATTCAGAAGGAGCATCAAGTGTTGATGGTCAATAAAACCACTAGTTTCAAGAAAAATGGCAAGGGTAAGAAGGGTAACTCCAAGAAGAGTGGCAAAGCAGTTGCTCCTCTCGTGAAGAAACCCAAGGCTGGACCCAAACCAGAAACTGTGTGTTTTCATTGCAAGGGAACTGGACACTGGAAGCGGAATTGCCCCAAGTATTTGGCTGACAAGAAGGCGGCCAACAACAAACAAGGTATATATGATATACATGTTATTGATGTGTACCTTACCAACTCTCGTTGTAGTGCCTGGGTATTTGATACCGGTGCGGTTGCTCATATTTGCAACTCAAAACAGGAACTGCGGAATAGACGGAGGCTGGCAAAGGACGAAGTGACGATGCGCGTGGGAAATGGTTCCAAGGTTGATGTGATCGCCGTCGGCACGCTCGCTCTTCGATTACCGTCGGGATTAGTGATGAACCTAAATAAGTGTTATTTGGTGCCTGCGTTAAGCATGAACATTATATCTGGATCTTGTTTATTGCGAGACGGTTACTCATTTAAATCAGAGAATAATGGTTGTTCTATTTATATGAGTAATATCTTTTATGGTCATGCACCCGATGTGAGGGGTTTATTCTTATTGAATCTCGATAGTAATAATACACATGTTCATAAAATTGATGCCAAAAGATGTAGAATTGATAATGATAATACCACTTTCTTGTGGCACTGCCGTTTAGGTCATATTGGCGTAAAACGCATGAGGAAGCTCCATGCTGATGGACTTTTGGAGTCACTTGATTTTGAATCACTTGACACATGTGAGCCATGCCTCATGGGCAAGATGACTAAAACTCCGTTCTCTGGAACAATGGAACGGGCAAGTGACTTATTGGAAATCATACATACTGATGTGTGCGGTCCGATGAGCATTGAGGCGCGCGGTGGTTATCGTTACTTTCTCACCTTCACTGATGACTTAAGTAGATATGGGTATATTTACTTAATGAAACACAAGTCTGAAACATTTGAAAAGTTCAAACAATTTCAGAGTGAAGTTGAGAATCATCGTAACAAGAAGATTAAATTCCTACGATCTGATCGAGGAGGAGAATATCTGAGTTATGAGTTTGGCAGTCACTTAAGACAGTGTGGAATTGTTTCACAATTAACACCGCCTGGAACACCACAGCGTAATGGTGTGTCCGAACGTCGTAATCGAACCTTATTGGATATGGTGCGATCTATGATGTCTCTTGCCGATTTGCCACTATCGTTTTGGGGTTATGCATTAGAGACAGCTGCATTCACTTTAAATAGGGCACCATCAAAATCCGTTGAGACAACGCCATATGAACTTTGGTTTGACAAGAAGCCAAAGCTGTCGTTTCTTAAAGTTTGGGGATGTGATGCTTATGTCAAAAAGCTTCAGCCTGAAAAGCTGGAACCCAAAGCGGAGAAATGCGTCTTCATAGGATACCCAAAAGAGACAATTGAGTATACCTTCTACCTCAGATCCGAGGGCAAAGTGTTTGTCGCTAAAAACGGAACATTTCTTGAGAAAGAGTTTCTCTCGAAAGAATTGAGTGGGAGGAAGATAGAACTTGATGAGGTTGTTGAACCTTTACTTCAACCTGAGAGTAGCGCAGCGCAGAAAGTTGTTTCTGTGGAGCCTACATTAGCTGAAGAGGAAGTTAATGATGATGATCATGAAGCTTTGGATCAAGTTGCTATCGAACCTCGTAGGTCGACAAGGACGTGTACTGCTCCTGAGTGGTACGGCAACCCTGTCTTAGAGGTCATGTTGTTAAACAACGATGAACCTACGAGCTATGGAGAAGCGATGATGGGCCCGGATTCCGAGAAGTGGTTAGAGGCCATGAAATCCGAGATGGGATCCATGTATGAAAACAAAGTATGGACTTTGGAAGTATTACCTGAAGGGCGTAAGGCCATTCAGAACAAATGGATCTTTAAGAGGAAGACGGACGCGGACGGTAATGTCACCGTCTATAAAGCTCGACTTGTGGCAAAGGGTTTTTCACAAGTTCAAGGAGTTGACTACGATGAGACCTTCTCACCCGTAGCGATGCTTAAGTCCGTCAGAATCATGTTAGCAATAGCTGCCTTTTTCGATTATGAAATTTGGCAGATGGATGTCAAAACAGCGTTCCTTAACGGTTACCTTAAGGAAGAGTTGTATATGATGCAACCAGAAGGTTTTGTCGATCCAGAGAATGCTGACAAAGTTTGCAAACTCCAGCGATCCATTTATGGACTGGTGCAAGCATCTCGGAGTTGGAATCTTCGCTTTGATGAAGTGATCAAAGCGTTCGAGTTTATACAAGTTTACGGAGAAGCCTGTATTTACAAGAAAGTGAGTGGGAGCTCTATAGCGTTTCTAATATTATATGTGGATGACATATTGCTGATTGGAAACAATATAGAAATGTTGGAAAGCGTGAAGGAATATTTGAACAAGAGTTTTTCAATGAAGGACCTAGGAGAAGCTGCTTTCATATTAGGCATCAAGATCTATAGAGATAGATCGAGACGCTTAATAGGACTTTCACAAAGCACATACCTTGACAAAGTTTTGAAGAAGTTCAAAATGGATCAGTCCAAGAAGGGGTTCTTGCCTGTATTGCAAGGTGTGAAGTTGAGTAAGACTCAATGCCCAGTAACTGCAGAAGATAGAGAAAAGATGAGTGTCATCCCCTATGCTTCGGCCATAGGCTCTATTATGTATGCAATGCTGTGCACAAGACCCGATGTCAGCCTTGCCATAAGTATGGTCGGAAGGTTTCAAAGTGATCCAGGGATGGAACACTGGACGGCGGTCAAGAATATCCTGAAGTACCTGAAAAGGACTAAGGACATGTTTCTCGTTTATGGAGGTGATCAAGAGCTCGTCGTAAAGGGTTACGTCGATGCAAGCTTTGACACTGATCCGGATGACTCTAAGTCGCAAACCGGATACGTGTTTATTCTTAATGGGGGTGCGGTTAGCTGGTGCAGTTCCAAGCAAAGCGTGGTAGCAGATTCTACATGTGAAGCGGAGTACATCGCTGCCTCGGAGGCGGCGAAGGAAGGTGTCTGGATGAAGGAGTTCATGACAGATCTTGGAGTAGTGCCAAGTGCACTTAACCCAATGACTCTGTTTTGTGATAATACTGGTGCCATTGCTCTAGCCAAGGAACCAAGATTTCACAAGAGGACCAGACACATAAAGCGACGTTTCAATTCCATCCGCGATTACATCAAGGAGGACGACATAAATATTTGCAAAGTACACACGGATCTGAATGTTGCAGATCCGATGACTAAACCTCTTCCAAGGGCTAAACATGAACAACACCAGAACTGCATGGGTGTTCGATTCATTACAATGTAAATCACATAGTGATGTGAACTAGATTATTGACTCTAGTGCAAGTGGGAGACTGTTGGAAATATGCCCTAGAGGCAATAATAAATTGGTTATTATTATATTTCCTTGTTAATGATAATCGTTTATTATCCATGCTATAATTGTATTGATTGGAAACTCAAATACATGTGTGGGTACATAGACAACACTGTGTCCCTAGTAAGCCTCTAGTTGACTAGCTCGTTGATCAAAGATGGTTAAGGTTTCCTGGCCATTGACATGAGATGTCATTTGATGACGGGATCACATCATTAGGAGAATGATGTGATGGACAAGACCCAAACTGTAAACGTAGCATTTGATCGTGTCAGTTTATTGCTATTGTTTTCTGCATGTCAAGTATCTGTTCCTTTGACCATGAGATCATGCAACTCACTGACACCGGAGGAATACCTTGTGTGTATCAAACGTCGCAACGTAACTGGGTGACTATAAAGGTGCTCTACAGGTATCTCCGAGGGTGTCTGTTGGGTTGGCATGGATCAAGACTGGGATTTGTTACTCCGTGTGACGGAGAGGTATCTCAGGGCCCACTCGGTAATACAACATCACATTGAGCCTTGCAAGCAAAGTGACTAAAGAGTTAGCCACAAGATCTTGTATTACGGAACGAGTAAAGAGACTTGCCGGTAACGAGATTGAACTAGGTATAGAGATACCGACGATCGAATCTCGGGCAAGTAACATACCGAAGAACAAAGGGAACAGCATACGGGATTAACTGAATCCTTGACATAGAGGTTCGACCGATAAAAGATCTTCGTAGAATATGTAGGAGCCAATATGGGCATCCAGGTCCCGCTATTGGTTATTGGCCGTAGAGGTGTCTCGGTCATGTCTACATAGTTCTCGAACCCGCAGGGTCTACACACTTAACGTTTGGTGACGATTAGTATAATTGAGTTATTATGTTGGTGACCGAAAGTTGTTCGGAGTCCCGGATAAGATCCCGGACATGACGAGGATCTCCGGAATAGTCCGGAGGTAAAGATTGATATATGTGATAATAGTGTTTTGATCTCTGGAAGGGTTCCGGAGTTCACCGGAAGGGGTTCCGGATGTTTACCGAAGTGTTCGGGTGCAGCAACACTTTATATGAGCCAAAGGGATAAAGCCCACAAGGTATTGGAAAGTGTGAAAGAACATGTGCTGCCCCCATGTTTGGTTTTGGTAATTGATGACAATCTCTATGGACTAATGGTTGCCTTGAGTTATATTTGCAGGGTTTGTCCATAGGCTTTGCTTGGAGACCATTTGTTGGTCTCAAGGTGATTTGAAGAAGAATATGTGTTGACCAAGGTTATTCATGGAGTTATCCAAAGATTGGTCATGGTTTGTCCATAGGCTTTGCTTGGAGACCATTTGTTGGTCTCAAGGTGATTTGAAGAAGAATATGTGTTGACCAAGGTTATTCATGGAGTTATCCAAAGATTGGTCATGTAAGAGATGAGCCTATTGCAAGCATGTCTTGAAGAAGGAGATTGTGTGAACATTCATGTTTACCTTCAAGACATCATCCTAATGAAGAGAGTTGGAAAGATTCAAGGTTGATCAAGACTAAATATGAAGAGTGATTCGAGTTGATCAACACACAAAGCGTAGAAGATGTACCGAGTGGGATCAAGTGATCTCACGGTATGGTAAGCATTGTCCATTACGCTTTGTGTACTAACCCATGTTCTATGCAAGAGTTCTTTGTGGGGTTAGGTTTGTTTCCATGGGCGTGCATCAAAAGGAAGATATCACACAACCCATGGAGGATGACATCAAGTGGTGATCGTCATCAAGATTGCGGTGTGCAAGTTCAAGTGGAGCATCACGAAGAGATCACATGCTTGAAGCTTGCTGTCCATTGTGGTGACAATGGACTTGTGAAGATGTGCCGAAGAGTGGCTCACCCATAGTGGAGTATGGGGGAGCAATCTACTAGTCTTCATCGAGCCGACGCAATCAAGAAAGGTGGTCCAACTTGAGGAGGTCAAGATCGTCATCATCTAGCTCAAGTGGACTATGCGCAAGGCAAAGGTTTGCCCTTGATATGTTTTCTATTTTACCGGTCTCATGGTAGTAGTTGGGAGACTGGGTTATAGGATCGATAGCCGTACTATCAAGGGGGGGCTCTCAAGTGAGTAGCTTTATCGTATCTTCGTAGAGAGCTCAAACCATTGCATCCTTGCATCATCTTTCTTGGTTCGTGTTTGGTGTTTCTCTTTGTGAGTCTTTGAGCTTTTGGTCATCTTCATGACAAGCTCGAGTTCATCGAAAACGGAGTTCATGTATGCATCTTCTATGATGTTTTCGATGTTGGAGTTTATGTCGGTTCTTCATTCATAGAGGTTTCTCATCTCTATATGTTAGGCATATCTCCCCTGCCACTTCTTATTATAACCAGTCGCTGTTGGATAGTATTTGTCGTCATCTATCCAACAAGCTTGAGTTTGCTCAATTCGGAGCTCATTTGCAGAAGTTGTGGCAGTTTAGGATTTATTGTTTGTCTGGGCAGTTTTCCTGTCACCCAAACGGTAGTACCGCTCGGTACCACGGTAGTACCGCTTATGCGGTAGTACCGCTGTGGTCTACCGCAGCACTACCGCCCGGCGGGTGCAACTCTCTGGTGTTGTTTTCCGCTAAGCGGTAGTAAAGCGGTAGTAGAGCGGTAGTACCGCTTGACACGGTACTACCGCCCCCTACTACCGTTGCACTACCGTGTTTTCTTCTGGTGCTTTTTTTTCCTAAGCGGTAGTGGGGCGGTAGTGGAGCGGTAGTACCGCTTGTTGCGGTACTGCCGTTCCAGTGCTACCCCACTTCCTCTGTTTCTTCTGTCCTGCGAAAGCTTAAGCGGTAGTACCGCGGAAGTTGAGCGGTAGTACCGCTTGGTGCGGCACTACCGCTCCAGTTTCTTGTTGTTGCCTGCTGCTTTTTGAATTACTACCGCCCGAGCGGTAGTACCGCTCTGTGGAGCGGTAGTACCGCTCTGTGCGGGCTGAGACAGGTAACGGTTGGATTTGGGGTGGCCCTATAAAAGGGGTCTTCTTCCCCAACGGTTTTCTTATCTCTTCTAAGCTCTCTCTCCTCCATTGTTGACTTTCTAGAGCTTTGCTATCTCTCCATCCCTCCAATGATTCTTGCTCCTTCTTGAGGGAATAGAGAGAGGAGATCTAGATCCATCTTTCCACCAATCACTTTCTCCTCTATGTGAGGGAAACCTTGTGGATTTAGATCTTGGAGTTCTTGGTGTTCTCCTTGCTCTTCCTCTCACTTTCCTCCATAGCTTTTGTTGCTTTGGTGGGATTTGAGAGAGAGGGACTTGAGCACTTGGTGTGTTCTTGCCATTGCATTAGTTGCATCGGTTTGAGTTCTCCACGGTGATACGTGGAAGTTAGTAGTTGAGAAGCTTATTACTCTTGGGTGTTTGGGCACCCTAGAGCTTGTTCCTCTTGGGTGCCTTGGCGCCCTAGACGGCTTGGTGGCTTGGTGGTGCCTCGGAGCTCAATCATTGTGGTGTAAAGCTCCGGGCAAGCGTCGGGGTCTCCAATTAGGTTGTGGAGATCGCCCCGAGCAATTTGACGGGTACCGGTGACCGCCCCCAAGGGTTGCCAAAGTGTACGGGTTCGGTGACCGCCCTCAAGGGTTGCCATTTGTACGGGTTCGGTGACCGCCCTCAAGGGTCCCTTAGTGGAATCACGGCACCTTGCATTGTGCGAGGGCGTGAGGAGAATACGGTGGCCCTAGTGGCATTGTTGGGGAGCATTGTGCCTCCACACCGCTCTAACGGAGATTAGCATCCGCAAGGGTGTGAACTTCGGGATACATCATCGTCTCCGCGTGCCTCGGTTATCTCTTACCCGAGCCCTTTACTTATGCACTTTACTTTGTGATAGCCATATTGTTTCTAGTTATATATCTTGCTATCACTTAGTTGTTCATCTTGCTTAGCATAAGTCGTTGGTGCACATAGGTGAGCCTAGTCTATTTAGGTTTTGTGTTTGACAAATTAAACGCTAGTTTTATTCCGCATTTGTTCAAGCCTAAACCGTAATTATTTTAAAGCGCCTATTCACCCCCCCCCCCCTCTAGGCGACATCCACGATCTTTCAATTGGTATCAGAGCCTCGTCTCTCATTATTAGGTTTAACCACCTAGAGAGTAAAGATGTCGACTAGGGGATTAGGATTCTTTGACACTCTTAGTTTCGATGGCACAAATTTTGATGTTTGGGTAATTCGCATGCTTAATCATTTTCGGGCCATTGACCCATGTTTAGAGCGAATTGTAGATATGAGTTTTTCTCCTCCAAAGGATTCTCAACACATATCTTTAGAGGATGAGAAAAACTCTTATCTCAATGCTCAAGCTTCTAATGTGCTTTTTGATGCTTTGAGCAATGTAGTTATATTTCAACTCATGCCGTTTCGGGATGCTCATGAGTTGTGGACAAAGCTTCAAGACAAATATGGTGTGTCCAAGATTTGTGGGGATGATTGTTCTCCCTCCACCTCCGGTCGTGTTGTCTTCTCAACTTCTTCTACTTCACCTACATGTGGTTTGCCACAAGGTAATGATATGGTGAGTAGTGTTGGTCAGTGCAATGATGATAGTGGGCTCATTATTGATGATCGTTCATCACTATCTTATTGCAATGCTTCATCTTTGGACTTTAACACCTCGAGCACCCTAGATGGTTCACATGCTTGTGTTGATAGTCCTTGCATATCATGTAGAAATTGCTTGTCTAAATCTCATGATGATATGCTTCCTATGTCTTGTTGCCATGATAAAAATGTATCTATTTCCTCGAGTTGTTGTGCTAACAATGTAAAGGAAACCCAACACTCCATGGAACAAGATGTGGCCTTGAATGGTGCCTCAAGGGATCCTACATCATCATCTATTGCTTTTTGCCTTATGGCTAAGGCTTCAAAGGTATCTCCTCCTTTGAACCCCAATTTGTCTCTTGATGATGATGTTGATGCTAATGATGATGAGGATAATGATGAAGAGAATGTTAATGTTGCATCCTTAAATATTAAGGGTGAAATGATTTTTAAAGCTCTTCATAAGAATAAAATTGCTTGTTCTAACTTCCTTGAAATCATGACTATTGCCATTGAGGGCAAGAAATATATGGAGGAGTTGGAATCTCATCTCGAGGAGCATGAGGCCACCATTGAGAAAATGGAAGGTCATGAGCGTGATTACGCTAATGAGATTGCGGAGCTATCTCAAGCTCTTGAACTTGAACAAACCACCAAGGAATCTCTTGAGGAGACCTTTGCTCTAGAATTATCTAGATTAAAGGAATCCCATGATATAGCTCTCGAGGTGGCTAATGATTTTAGAACTAAAAATGATAAGCTTGAATTTGCACATGCTAAACTCCTTGAGGACTTTGAGCACCTCGAAAATGGCTCAAGGGCCATTAAGAGTTCGCTCATTGAACTCACCGAGTCTCATGCTCAACTTCAAGCTTCATATGCTAAAGAGCTTGCCAAATTGCCTTCTCCTCTTGTTGTTAATGATGATGCTTGTGCTACTAACTCTATTTATTGTGAAGCATCCATTTTGAAGGAGAATGTTGAGCTAAAGGCTCAACTTGAGATGCTATCTAGCAATTATGGGAAATTGGAAGAAAGTCATGAAAAGCTCTCGAGCTCTCATGGTGATCTTCTAGTATCCCATGATGTGCTAAAGATAGTTCATGAGGCTTGTACTACTAAGGTAACATCTAGTGAGCCTCATGTGGACCTTAGCACTACATCTAGTAAAAATGCTTTATTGACATGTGCTAGTCCTCGTAATTCTTCTATGCATAACATTAGTACATCTTGTGATGAATTACGTTCCTTGCCTTGTTGCTCTAACAATGATGCTTATACTTTCTCTAGTACTTGTGTTGATACTAACCATGTAGAGGAAATCAAAGAGCTCAAGGCCCAAGTCACTTCCTTGAAGAAAGACTTGGAAAAGAGTCATGAAGGGAAGTCCACACTCAAGAATATTTTGAGTGTGCAAAAATCCCCCAATGACAAAGGTGGACTTGGATTCAACTCCAATAAGAAGAAGAAGTCCAAGAGCAACAATAAGAAGGGCCAAGAACAAGTCAAGAATTCGGCCAAGATTGTTTGCTTCAAGTGCAAGATAGAAGGGCACCATGTTAGATCTTGCCCATTGAAGAAGAAGCCCCATAGTGACAAGCAACAAGGGAAGCGGCCACAAGTTCAATCTCATGCTCAACCTCAAGTTGAAGAAAGGCCTCTTCCCAAGAAGACCCAAGTCAATGCTCCTCAAGTTGAGAAATCAATTGAGAAGAAAGTAAAGGGTAGATGTTGCTACTTATGTCGTGAGAAGGGTCACCTTGCTTCTTCTTGCACTAACGGTAACTTATCCAACCCAATCATTATTGATGATATCTATTCTCTTGGGAAGGATAAGCTTGGCAATGTGTTTGCCAAATTTATTGGTACTCAAAGTGGTGTCAAGAAAAGAACCATTTGGGTAGCCAAGCCTATTGTGACTAACCTCTTAGGACCCAACTTGGTTGGGGACCAACAAGCTCAAACTTGATCAATAGGTGTTGTTGGAGGGCATTGGAGACTTGGCCATCTTATGAAGAATTAAGGGGACTTCACCATTCATATTGTCTCAAGCCAAGTCATTGGATTTTCAAGTTTCCATCTTATATCCAATGTGCCTCCTTGCGGTAACTTGTACTTAAATTATTTACATTGAAAGTTACATGCCCCTTTGCATGTTTGTGGTTTTGTACCTTGCATGTGTTTGTATATGGTGTGCCTTCGGCTTGCTTATCTTGAGTAATCAAGTATGGGATGTTGGTTTGCACATCATGTACGTGTGAGTGTTGTGTTGAGCCTTGTTTGCTTCTTGTTCATATCTTTGTTGGCTCTTGTGAGAGATTAATGGAACATCCCATTTTGGGGGAGTGATGTGCTTTGTGCACTTCATGATCCTATAAATGTGTGTACATGAGGAATACTACCTAGTATTGATATTACAAGTATATCTAGTCTCTATGTGGTATGTCTTCTCATGAGAAATTCAAATTCTAAATAGTCCATTAATTATCTCGTGTTGTATCCTCTTGTTGCCTCTTGTTTGGTTGTCATTGGTATCACATTATGGGGGAGTAATATGCTTTGTGCATATTACAAGCCTAGAAAATGTGTACATTTGAGGGATTGTCACTTAGAGTTGATATAGTAAATTATCTTGTTCCTAGGTGGCATGTTAGCTCTACAAGTTGCAATTTATTTATGTGTTTGGTGTGAAGATGATGTTGGCTTTCTTTACAATCTACCACCGGAAATTCATTCCAAATACTTCTTGTACTTGTACAATTGGTATTCTTGTATGTGGTAGAAATTGTTAAATCATCTTCACATTGGCTTGTGCTTATTTGCTTTATCTCTTGCCAAGGATCGTGTCAACTCCCATTGTCTTCCATACCACTTGTGGATCTTGTTATTTTCTTGATCTTGTCTAGTGTTTTTCTAGATTGAGTGAAAGTGGTGATCCCATCTTGTGCATTTTGTATTCAAATGCAAATTCTCTATAATGCACAATGCTTGGGGGAGCTATCCTATTTTCTTTAGAACACTCATCTTGTGATCCTTATCAAGTGTGTGTTGGTGGAAGGCATACCGTTTCTTTTTGGTACTTTGTGCCATCATGAAACTTTGTAGAGGGATTGGTTTGTTTGGAACCATCCTCTCTCTTGGGAGTTCGATATCTTTTTATTGTTGTGTTTCTTTGGTATCTCATTCCTTGATGTATCTTTTATTTGGTATCCTTCAAGTGATTATTTCTTCATTTGGTATCTTATTTTCACTTGGTATTTTTTCCAATTGGTATCTTATCAATCATGTGTTGTTTTGATTCGGTTTCAATTGGTATCTCTTCTCATGTGTTGTGGAGTGTTGAAATCAACCATGTGTTGATTTCAATTTGTCTTGAATCATGTGTTGATTTGGTTCTTTGATATAATTTGGACAACCTTATGTTGCGTCACTCTTTCGTGTGCCTTCTTGGTTTACTTGGTGTTTTGTCCAAATTGTATCTCCCTTTGGTTCTTAGAAGTCTTAAGCATGCATATTTACTTTATGTATTTCCTTTGGCATGCTTTCTTTCTTTGACCCAATATATGGGGGAAACTCCACCAAGTCTCAAGTTGGATGAGATGTGCATGAAATTCAATTTCATTTCTATATGCACATATTTATGTGGAGTTTGTCCTATGTATTGTGGGTTCTCTAACTCTTTGGTCCCAATGAGTTTGGGCACCATTTTGTTTGTGATGTTGTTCTAGGAACAATTGGAGATGCATTGGATGCTCGGCTCACTGTCAAGGAAGGTGTTATCACCATGTGCTTATTGGAGTCAAGCTAGGATGATCAACGAACTACTTTCTACTACCTTCAATTGGTATCTTCTACATCATTCCAATGCTATCTCGGTAACAAGTATCAACTTCATGCATACATTTATTACATTCAACCTTGTGTAGGTTGCATCATGGCATGATTTTCTTGATCCGTTCTAGTGATACTTGTTTCCTTTCTCAAAGCATCCCAACAATGATCTCTTCTTGCGAGTTGTGATGTCTTTGACGTTGTGTAGTTGGAATTCATTGATATACAATAAGACAATATTAAGCCATGTGCTATGCTTTCAAGCAAAGATCTTATTGGTATATTTATGACTTCCTTTTGGATATCTTGTTCCTTCGTGATGTAACTATTTCGTGTGTATATCCTTCTTTGTGGATTGATATCATCATGATTTTCATCTACCTAGAACCTTATACACTTGAGAGAAATTACATCTCTAGATGATATCCTTTCTTTCACGTCCACCTTTTCTTTCTCGCCTATTTTCTTTGGTGGCTCCGTGAAAGCATTTGTCTCTTGAGTGCGGATCTTATATCCTTGCATCTTGTTGCACTCTTTTGTGGTGAAGATTGTTTTCCTCATGCTTGTCTTGACGAGGCTTTCGCCATGTCAATTGGTATCCCTCCTCTTGACAAAGCTATCTTTTTCTATCTTCGCCATGGGTTGTCACAAGCTTTGTAGTTAATTCGCATTTTAGTGAGCTTGTGAACCCATTTGCTTGTTGTGTGTGGGAAGGACGTGTCTTGCACCTTGTATCTCATTTATTAAAGACTATGTTGATGCTTAATGCTCATCCTTATATTAGTCTTCTCAAGTGCTTTGCCATGACTCACACACATCGTTTTGGTTGAGCCTATTCCTAAGTTGCCTCTCTTTCATGTTGCTCAACCATGTGTTTGTTGCAAGTGCTAGGCTTAGTTTCCTATATGCTCACTTGCACTTGTTGTGAGTTTCTATTGATTTTGGGGGAGTGATGATCCTATTTTGTGCACGTTGTATCCAAATACAAAACTAAATAATGCACAAATCATGGGGAGCTTCTCTATGTTCTTTAGAACACTCCTATGCTCATATCATAATATCTGTTGTTCGTGTGGCTCGTCGGATCATTTGATTGATTGGTCCAATTGGTATCCTTCAATTGGTTTCTATCAATTGGTATCGGATCATTTGATTGATTGGTCCTTTTGGTATCCTTAGATTGCTTGCTTCTCTCTTTGGTATGTCTTTGTGCCATATCATCCTTTTTGCAATCTTTGGATCCTCAATATAGTTTGTCTTCCTCCAACTATTCATCATTGGGTATGTGTATTGTACTCCACTCATATTTTGAGAAATACACAATTTATGGAGGAACACATATTATGTTGGCCTTCTAAGCTTTTCGCCCATTTTGGCAATCGATGCCAATGGGGGAGAAGTTTAGAGAGTTTTGTGGAGAAGTTTAGAGAGCTATCTCTTCATGTTTGCTTTGGTTTTGTTCCTAAGCATTTGCATCACATGCTCTTGCATTATTAGTTGTTTCTTTGCATGGTGATGCTTAATTCCTTATATAAACTCTCTTGAAAGTGATTGTCATCAATTACCAAAATGGGGGAGATTGAAAGAACATGTGCTGCCCCCATGTTTGGTTTTGGTAATTGATGACAATCTCTATGGACTAATGGTTGCCTTGAGTTATATTTGCAGGGTTTGTCCATAGGCTTTGCTTGGAGACCATTTGTTGGTCTCAAGGTGATTTGAAGAAGAATATGTGTTGACCAAGGTTATTCATGGAGTTATCCAAAGATTGGTCATGGTTTGTCCATAGGCTTTGCTTGGAGACCATTTGTTGGTCTCAAGGTGATTTGAAGAAGAATATGTGTTGACCAAGGTTATTCATGGAGTTATCCAAAGATTGGTCATGTAAGAGATGAGCCTATTGCAAGCATGTCTTGAAGAAGGAGATTGTGTGAACATTCATGTTTACCTTCAAGACATCATCCTAATGAAGAGAGTTGGAAAGATTCAAGGTTGATCAAGACTAAATATGAAGAGTGATTCGAGTTGATCAACACACAAAGCGTAGAAGATGTACCGAGTGGGATCAAGTGATCTCACGGTATGGTAAGCATTGTCCATTACGCTTTGTGTACTAACCCATGTTCTATGCAAGAGTTCTTTGTGGGGTTAGGTTTGTTTCCATGGGCGTGCATCAAAAGGAAGATATCACACAACCCATGGAGGATGACATCAAGTGGTGATCGTCATCAAGATTGCGGTGTGCAAGTTCAAGTGGAGCATCACGAAGAGATCACATGCTTGAAGCTTGCTGTCCATTGTGGTGACAATGGACTTGTGAAGATGTGCCGAAGAGTGGCTCACCCATAGTGGAGTATGGGGGAGCAATCTACTAGTCTTCATCGAGCCGACGCAATCAAGAAAGGTGGTCCAACTTGAGGAGGTCAAGATCGTCATCATCTAGCTCAAGTGGACTATGCGCAAGGCAAAGGTTTGCCCTTGATATGTTTTCTATTTTACCGGTCTCATGGTAGTAGTTGGGAGACTGGGTTATAGGATCGATAGCCGTACTATCAAGGGGGGGCTCTCAAGTGAGTAGCTTTATCGTATCTTCGTAGAGAGCTCAAACCATTGCATCCTTGCATCATCTTTCTTGGTTCGTGTTTGGTGTTTCTCTTTGTGAGTCTTTGAGCTTTTGGTCATCTTCATGACAAGCTCGAGTTCATCGAAAACGGAGTTCATGTATGCATCTTCTATGATGTTTTCGATGTTGGAGTTTATGTCGGTTCTTCATTCATAGAGGTTTCTCATCTCTATATGTTAGGCATATCTCCCCTGCCACTTCTTATTATAACCAGTCGCTGTTGGATAGTATTTGTCGTCATCTATCCAACAAGCTTGAGTTTGCTCAATTCGGAGCTCATTTGCAGAAGTTGTGGCAGTTTAGGATTTATTGTTTGTCTGGGCAGTTTTCCTGTCACCCAAACGGTAGTACCGCTCGGTACCACGGTAGTACCGCTTATGCGGTAGTACCGCTGTGGTCTACCGCAGCACTACCGCCCGGCGGGTGCAACTCTCTGGTGTTGTTTTCCGCTAAGCGGTAGTAAAGCGGTAGTAGAGCGGTAGTACCGCTTGACACGGTACTACCGCCCCCTACTACCGTTGCACTACCGTGTTTTCTTCTGGTGCTTTTTTTTCCTAAGCGGTAGTGGGGCGGTAGTGGAGCGGTAGTACCGCTTGTTGCGGTACTGCCGTTCCAGTGCTACCCCACTTCCTCTGTTTCTTCTGTCCTGCGAAAGCTTAAGCGGTAGTACCGCGGAAGTTGAGCGGTAGTACCGCTTGGTGCGGCACTACCGCTCCAGTTTCTTGTTGTTGCCTGCTGCTTTTTGAATTACTACCGCCCGAGCGGTAGTACCGCTCTGTGGAGCGGTAGTACCGCTCTGTGCGGGCTGAGACAGGTAACGGTTGGATTTGGGGTGGCCCTATAAAAGGGGTCTTCTTCCCCAACGGTTTTCTTATCTCTTCTAAGCTCTCTCTCCTCCATTGTTGACTTTCTAGAGCTTTGCTATCTCTCCATCCCTCCAATGATTCTTGCTCCTTCTTGAGGGAATAGAGAGAGGAGATCTAGATCCATCTTTCCACCAATCACTTTCTCCTCTATGTGAGGGAAACCTTGTGGATTTAGATCTTGGAGTTCTTGGTGTTCTCCTTGCTCTTCCTCTCACTTTCCTCCATAGCTTTTGTTGCTTTGGTGGGATTTGAGAGAGAGGGACTTGAGCACTTGGTGTGTTCTTGCCATTGCATTAGTTGCATCGGTTTGAGTTCTCCACGGTGATACGTGGAAGTTAGTAGTTGAGAAGCTTATTACTCTTGGGTGTTTGGGCACCCTAGAGCTTGTTCCTCTTGGGTGCCTTGGCGCCCTAGACGGCTTGGTGGCTTGGTGGTGCCTCGGAGCTCAATCATTGTGGTGTAAAGCTCCGGGCAAGCGTCGGGGTCTCCAATTAGGTTGTGGAGATCGCCCCGAGCAATTTGACGGGTACCGGTGACCGCCCCCAAGGGTTGCCAAAGTGTACGGGTTCGGTGACCGCCCTCAAGGGTTGCCATTTGTACGGGTTCGGTGACCGCCCTCAAGGGTCCCTTAGTGGAATCACGACACCTTGCATTGTGCGAGGGCGTGAGGAGAATACGGTGGCCCTAGTGGCATTGTTGGGGAGCATTGTGCCTCCACACCGCTCTAACGGAGATTAGCATCCGCAAGGGTGTGAACTTCGGGATACATCATCGTCTCCGCGTGCCTCGGTTATCTCTTACCCGAGCCCTTTACTTATGCACTTTACTTTGTGATAGCCATATTGTTTCTAGTTATATATCTTGCTATCACTTAGTTGTTCATCTTGCTTAGCATAAGTCGTTGGTGCACATAGGTGAGCCTAGTCTATTTAGGTTTTGTGTTTGACAAATTAAACGCTAGTTTTATTCCGCATTTGTTCAAGCCTAAACCGTAATTATTTTAAAGCGCCTATTCACCCCCCCCCCCCCCTCTAGGCGACATCCACGATCTTTCAAAGTGCAAAAGTAGTTTTGCTGCCGCGTAAGCGGTACTACCGCTTGGTGAAGCGGTACTACCGCCGGAGCGGTACTACCGCTTGTGTGAAGCGGTACTACCGCCCGAGCGGTACTACCGCTTGTGTGAAGCGGTACTACCGCCCAAGCGGTACTACCGCTTGTGTGAAGCGGTACTACCGCTTGTGTGCGGCTGTGCACGATTCGGCAGGGATCCGAGTTGGACTCTTTCCCTGCGGGCCAAACCGACCTTGTGCGGGTAAAACCGACCTGGAGGAGGCTTTTACTCCAAGTTTAGACCCCAAGGCTCAACATATAAATAGAGGGGCAGGGCTAGCACACGGGGACACATCAGGATTTCCCAAGCCGTGTGCCGGCAACCCTAGCCCTCTAGTTCCTCCGTCATAATCTCCGTAGCGCTTGGCGAAGCCCTGCAGAGATTGTTCCTCACCACCATCACCACGCCGTCGTGCTGCTGGAACTCAACCACTACTTCACCATCGCTCGCTGGATCGAGGAGGTGAAGGCGTCATCAAGCCGTACGTGTGTTGAACGCGGAGGCGCCGTCCGTTCGGCGCTAGTTCGTGATCGGATCGAGGGACGACTTGCGATTTGGATCGCGGAGACGTTCGACTACATCAACCGCGTTTATTAAACGCTTCCGCTTAGCGATCTACAAGGGTATGTAGATTCACTCTCCCTCTCGTAGATGCTCATCACCATGGATAGATCTTGTGTGTGCGTAGGAAAATTTTTGTTTCCCATGCAACGTTCCCCAACACCTGGCACTTCTTTGGCCCACTGGGTGTCTTCTGGTCCAAAAAATATCTCCAAAAAGTTTCTTCGCGATTGGACTCCATTTGGTACTGATATTTTGCGAAGTAAAAAACAAGCAAAAACAGCAACTGTCACTTTGGCACTATGTCAATTGGTTAGTCACAAAAAATGATATAAAGTTGCTATAAAGTGATTGTAAAACATCCAAGAATGATAATATAACAGCATGGAACAAGAAAAAATTATAGATACGTTGGAGACGTATCAGCATCCCCAAGCTTAATTCCTACTCGTCCTCGAGTAGGTAAATGATAAAAACTGAATTTTTGATGTGGAATGCTGCCTAACATGTTCATCTCATATTCTTTTATTTTGTAACATGGACATTTGGACTTTTAGATGATTCAAAGCAATAGTCTAGTTTTAACATAATGACTTCAATACTCAAGCATGCCAACAAGCAACCATGTCTTTCAAAATATCAACACTAAAGAAAGTTATCCCTAGCCCATCATGCTCAATCATTGATCCATTCATGAAACACAGTCAAATATTAGCTATACCCAATGCTCAAGTCCGATCATAGTGCCCCCTAGTTGGTGCTTTATAAGAGAAGATGGAGACTCAAAGTAAAAATAAAAAATGCATAAAGTAAATAAATAGGCCCTTCGCAGAGGGAAGTAGGGATTTGTAGAGGTGCCAGATCTCAAAGTTTAAATTGAGAGAGAAAAATATTTTGGGTGGCATGCCTTTCCTGTCAACGAAAACGACAAAGTAGTTCACAATACTTTCCATGCTAGATATATCATAGGCGGTTCCCAAACAGAAAACAAAGTTTATTCCCTTTTCCACCATTTTTTGACATTCCATGGCTGGCCGTATCCACGGTTGCCTTCCATACCAACACTTTCCAAGGAATTTATTATTTGACAACAAAAAGTAAATATTTTTTTCTTTTCATTTCAGGAATGGGCACCCCTATTACCGTCGTACTCTCGTGCAATGACAAGTAAATAAACACTCATCTTCAGAATAACACATCTAGCATGGAAAAATATTAGACACTCCCTACCGTTTCATGAGCGGTACGAGCACACAAAAGAGAAATTTATTTTGAAAATTAGAGATGGCACATACAAATTTGCTTGGAACGGCATGGAAATACCGCATATAGGTAGGTATGGTGGACTCATAAGGCAAAACTTCGTTTAAGGATTTTGGATGCACAAGTAGTATTTCTACTTAGTACAAATGGAGGCTAGCAAATAGATTGAGAAGCAACCAAACCAAGAAACAAAAATTCACATAAGCGAGCATTGAGCATAACTAACACCGAATAATGCACCATAAGTAGGATGTAATTTCATTGCATAACTATTGACTTTCGTACTTGCATAGGGAATCACAAACCTTAACACCAATATTCTTACTAAAGCATAATTACTTACTAACATGACTCACATATTACTATCATCATGTTTCAAAACTATTACAAAGAATCAAGTTTAATTTGTCCAATGATCTTCATGAAAGTTTTTATTATATTCTCCTAGGATATCTATCACTTTGGGACTAGTTTCATATATTGCCATTGCTTTTGACAAGCTCAAACAAATTTAAGTGAAGCACATGAGCATAGAGTTTTCATCTCTCAAAAAGGTATAAGTGAAGCATGAGAGGATTTCTTCAAAATTTACTAAATCTCAAATTAATCTAAGTGAAGCATGAGAGTATTTCTTCAAAAGTTTCCAAGCACACCGTGCTCAAAAAGATATAAGTGAAGCACTAGAGCAATTCTATAGCTCAAAAAGTTTAAGTGAAGCATATAGAGCAATTCTAACAAATCATAACATAATTTTGGCTCTCCCAAATAGGTGTGTCCAGCAAGGATACAAGTGACAAACTAACAAGCAAAGCAAGCAAAGACTCAAATGATACAAGACGCTCCAAGCAAAACTCATGATATGTGACGAATAAAAATATAGTTCCAAGTAAAATACCGATGGTTGTTAGAAGAAAGAGGGGATGCCACTCGGGGGCATCCCCAAGCTTAGTTGCTTGTTTCTCTTTGGATCATTATATAGGCATCACGTCCAAGATAAGTAGACCGACTCCTGCATGCATCTACCACTATTACTCCACACATCGACCGCTATCCAACATGCATCTAGTGTATTAAGTTCATGGAAAAATGGAGTAATGCAATAAGAACGATGACATGATGTAGACAAGATCTATTCATGTAGGAATAGACCCCATCTTGTTTTCCTTAATGGCAACGATACATGCGTGCCTTGCTGCCCCTTCTGTCACTGGGAAAATACACCGCAAGATCGAATCCATCACAAAGCACCTCTTCCCATGGCAAGAAAAATTGATCTATTTGGCCTAACTAAACCAAAGATTCAAAGAAGAAATACGAGGCTATAAGTAATCATGCATATAAGAGATCAAAGAAGACTCAAATAATATTCATGGATAGAAACTGATCATGAACTCAAAATTCATCGGATCCCAACAAACACACCGCAAAAGTTTACATCAAATAGATATCCAAGAGACCATTGTATTGAGAATCAAAAGAGAGAGAGGAAGCCAAATAGCTACTGCCTACGGACTCGTAGGTCTATGGTGGACTACTCACGCATCATCGGAGAGGCACCTATGAAGAAGATGAACCCCTCCGTGATGGTGTTAGATTGGATCTCATGGTTCTGGAACTTGCGGCGGCTGGATGTGTTTTTCGTCGACTCCCCTGGGGTTTTCTGAATATTTGGGTATTTATAGGCATCAGAGGCGACGGAGGGGGGACCCGGGGAGGGCACAACCCATCAGGGCGCGCCGGGGGCCCCCTGGCGCGCCCTGGTGGTTTGTGCTCTCCACGGCCCACCTTCCTGGCACTTCTTTGGCCCACTGGGTGTCTTCTGGTCCAAAAAAAATCTCCAAAAAGTTTTGTCGCTATTGGACTCCGTTTGGTACTGATATTCTGCGAAGTAAAAAAACAAGCAAAAACAGCAACTGGCACTTTGGCACTATGTTAATAGGTTAGTCCCAAAAAATGATATAAAGTTGCTATAAAGTGATTGTAAAACATCCAAGAATGATAACATAACAGCATGGAACAAGCAAAAATTATAGATACGTTGGAGACGTATCATTGGTTCCCATAAAAGATTTAACACAATACAAATTAAGTTTTATACCTGACTCGATACCTTTGTCGAGCTCCCAATTTTCAGAGTTGCGTTTAATTCTTTCCAAAAGATCCCATTTGAATTCAATAGTTTCATTCATATATGAGCCTGAGGAAGAAGAATCCAATAATTTTTGATCATCCTGAGAAAGCCGAGCATAAAAAATTTGTATAATCATTTCTCTTGGAAGCTCATGGTTGGGGCAAGTGTACATCGTAGATTTAAGACTCTCCCAAGATTGAGCGATGCTTTCTCCCTTGCGAGGCCAAAGGTTATATATATAATTCCGATCACGATGAACTAGATGCATTGGGTTAAACTTCTGATGAAATTCCAGCTTCAAGCGATTCCAATCCCATGATTCAACATTATCCAATAGCCTATACCACATTAATGCCTTTCCCTCCAAAGATAAAGGGAAAACTTTCTTCTTAACTTCGTCCCTAGACAAACCTGTAAGCTGAAATAGTCCACAAACCTCATCGACGAATATCAAACGGAAATCAGGATGAGTCGTACCATCATAAGGATCAGACAATAGTTTTTCAAGCATACCCGAACGAATCTCATAATAAATATTTTCAGTAGGTGCAGTAGGTGGAGGAACAATTTCCTCATCCTCCATTCGGGGCGAAGATGCCCCGAACAAGCCACTCAAAGGGTGACTGCTCATAGTGACAAGCAACAGTAAATTTCAGCACACATAGAAAATGTTTCCTTACCAATTTCCACTTACCAAAGGCGCTTCACTCCCCGGCAACGGCGCCAGAAAAGAGTCTTGATGACCCACAAGTATAGGGGATCAATCGTAGTCCTTTCAATAAGTAAGAGTGTCGAACCAAACGAGGAGCAGAAGGAAATGATAAGCAGTTTTCAGCAAGGTATTCTCTGCAAGTGCTGTGAGTAACAGTGGTAGATAGTTTTGTAGCAAGATAATTCGTAACAAGTGACAAGTAACAATACTAACAATGGTGCAACAAGGTAGCCCAGTCCTTTTTGTAGCAAAGGACAGGCCTGAAAGTACTCTTATATTAAGCAAGTGCTCCCGAGGACACATGGGAATTTCCGTCTAGTCATGTTCATCATGTTGAGTTGATTCACGTTCGCTACTTTGGTAATTTGATATGTGGGTGGACCGGTGCTAAGGTGCTATTCTTACTTGAACTAACAACCTGCTTATGATTAACACCTCTCGCAAGCATCCGCAACTACAAAAGAAGAATTAAGATAAATCTAACCATAACATGAAACATGTGGATCCAAATCAGCCCCTTATGAAGCAACACATAAACTCGGGTTTAAGCTTCTGTCACTCTCGCAACCCATCGTCTACTTGTTACTCCACAATGACTTCCCTTAGGCCCATAACATGGTGAAGTGTCATGTAGTCGACGTTCACATGACACCACTAAGAGAAGTAACAACATACATATCATCAAAATATCGAACGCATACCAACTTCACAAGATTACTTATAACAAGACTTCTCCCATGTCCTCACGAACAATAGTAACTACTCACACATCATCAAAATGTTCAAGATCGGAGGAATAATAATGATAATTAAGGATCTGAACATAATCTCTTCCACCAAGTAATCCAACAAGCATCAACTACGAGATGTAATCAACACAACTAGTAACCCATAGGTACCAATCTGAGGTTTTGGGACAAAGATTGAATACAAGAGATGAACTAGGGTTGGAGACGAGATGGTGCTGGTGAAGAGGTTGATGAATATTGGTCCTCCCATGAAGGAGGAAGCGTTGGTGATGACGATGGCTTCGATCTCCCCCTCCCTGAGAGGGATTTCCCCGGCAGAATCTGACTACCAGAGTGCAAAAGGGCCTCTGCCCAGGTCTCCACCTCGAGACGGCGGCGCTTCGTCCCGAAGGGTTGCTTATGATTTTTTCTAGGGTAAAACACACCATATAGGAGAAGAGGGGCATCGGAGGACCAGCAGGGGGCCCACAAGCCATCTGGCCCCACCCCGCTTGTGGCCTGCTGGCATTCCCTCTCCAGTATATTTTTGCTCCAGAAATTCTTAAATATTCCAAAAATATTCTCCGTAAATTTTCAGGTCATTCTGAGACTGGTGATTTTTCTGCCTTTTCCTCGGTTTTCCAGTCCAGAATTCCAGTTTCCAGATATTTCCCTCCTTGTGATGTACCTTGCATATTCAGAGAGAATAAACATAAGAATTTTATGATAATGTGGAATAATGGACAAAAATAAGGTAGATAGTGGTAAGAAATCATGATGCAAAATGGACGTATCAGCCACCTCTTGAAGCTTCCTGGTTCTCTTCTGGTCCAAAAATAACTCCCGTAAATTTTTATCCAATTTGGACTCCGTTTGATATTGATTTTTGAAAAGTCCAAAAACAGACAAAAAACAGAAACTGGCACTGGGCACTCAGTTAATAGGTTAGTCCCAAAAATGATATAAAATAGCATATAATTGCATATAAAATATTCAAGATTGATAATATAATAGCATGAAACAATAAAAATATAGATACGTCGGAGACGTATCACTTACTCCATTTTTATATAAGCAAATCTGGCGTTCGGGATGAAGCGATATCTAAAGAGAACTGAAACCGGCCATCTCCATGATGGTGGTACTGGTTCGTTGTGTGTAGCTTGTCTCTGAATCCACCATATGTACCAACTTCCAACATCAAGAGCTTGGTTAAAATTGACACTTGGATGGAACACCATATGCTCAAAGATGATCGAACCTGATCTATCCACTGTCAATGACTGATCAATGAGATCAAACATACCCACTCATGTCCACAGGTCCATTGCATGCGTACATTGGATAGTAGGTGCCAGACATCTTCCGCTCCTTGACTGTAGATAGGACAGGTGCCATTGGAGCCAATGTGCTTGTTAGTCAAGATAGCTCGGAGCAGGACGATCCCACGTAATACTCTCCAGAAAAACACGGATTTTACGTGAGACTGGTAATATACAGAGAGGTACTATATACTGCTAATGGTGTGGTCTCACCCGGTCTCTCCATATTTGCATGTAAATTAAAACTATGTATCCATTGCAAATGATAAGTTGTTCGAACACAGAAGATTACTATTGTGTTTGGTTGCCATGCTATAAAATCATCAGATGCTTGCAAGTGAATTGGGATATTTGAAATCCTTCAGACTTCCACTGGATTAAATATATCTCTGAGCAACTCCTCATCTGCGTCAATCACCGTGTCAATAAGTTCACACACCCTAGAAAGTCTTGTTTTGCCCCCTCGGTGTTATCACCTTCATGTCTGAGTTAGAAGGGGTCCTGATGTGAAATGGGATCCCGGTCTTTTGATAAGAGGTGATAACTACGATTTTTGGGTGCTTAGGGGCTGTTTGATTCTCAGCCACAGTTTGCTAAGCCAAAGTTTGGCAGCCACACTTTGGTTGGCATGTGTTTGGTTTTTGCCACAGTTTGGCCTACCACACTTTATTGCCCCTATGGCCCATGTGTCATAGGTTCATTTTTTTGCCAAAGTTTGGCGTTCAATTTTTCAGCCACACATAATTTTGTGGCTTGCCATACTTTGGCTTGGTAAAGTTAGTCATGAATCAAACATGCCCTTAACCTCACGATCCGACTACCAATCATACAGGGAAAACCGTACATGACTGATATCAACGGCAATCACTAAACCAACTCTACGGTGTTATCTTCCGAGCAAATGGCGCGATCGATCTATCCATGAAGGATTTTTCCTGTAGCGAAATCAAAGAGCATGCAAGAAAATATAGCCAAACAATTTAAAATTGTGAATATGCTAGTTGGATTAAAATCTCACAAGATGAAATAATTGGGGTTCCGATAGGATGTCTTAACGGTTACACTAGTCGCTACGAGCGGAGACAGATGCAAGTAGCCGATGCTAAACTTTTTTCTAAACAAAACTCAAATATAACCCTAGCCATAATTAGCTATTTAGTGAAAGAACATGAAGTCACTGAGTCGAACGATGGCTGCACAACATGAAATCAGACAATGTAGCAACAACCCATCTAGAGTAACTCCTCTCGTCCAACACCCCCCATAGCAGGTCACAAAGGTTATATCTAGTTTATAGCGAGTCTTTCTTCCGTCTCCCCTGAAGCGCCTATAATTGCGAACCGACTCATTCGTGCTAAAAAGGGTCACGCGAGAATCGATCCCGGGATCTCCTAGTTGCAGCATAGCACTACTAGCCACTCGGCCACCATCCGGTTCATGTTGAATTTGCAGGTCGCGGTTCCATTAAAGAAAAGAGCCGGCTTTCCACCATTTTTTTTTCTTGTTTTTCATCCGATTTTTTGTTTCTTTTCACCATTTTCCCTGGTTTATTTTTCAGATTTCTATGTTTTTTTTTCATTTTTGACCAGCTAATTTCTTTTTTCTACATTTTTCTTTTGTTTTGTATGTTTTTTTCTTGTTTTTCATTGGTTTTATTTTGTTTTCCCTCGGGTTTTCATTGTTTCTCTATACAGATTTTTGGTATATATCTAATACTTTTTTCTAATACACATTTAATATTTTTAAATACAAGATTAACATTTATTGAATACATGGTCACCATTTTTTCTATATACATTTATCATTTTTCAAATGTTTGATTAACATATTTTAAACACCAGATTAACATATTTTAATACATGGTCAACATTTACTCTATATAGATTTTGCATTTTTCTTCAAATCCTTGATTAACATTATTCAGATATCAAATTAATATTTTCAATATATGGTCAACATTTTTTATATACATATTTCACATTTATTCGAATGTTTGGTTATCGTTTGTTTTAATAAAGGCTCAACATTTTTTCTCTATTCATTCAATTTTTCTCAAATGCTTGAGTAAGATTTTTTAGATACAAGTTCAATTTCTTTAATACATGATCAACATTTTTTATACACATTTATTATTTTTAAATGCTTAATTAACATTATTCAATACATGGTAAAAAAAAATCTATACACATTTAAAAAAAAATGCCTGATTAACAATTTTAATATAATTATTAAATAATTTGCATGCTTGGTTTCATATTTTTTAAACATATTATCAACTTTTCTCACAAACATTATATATATTCTATTTACATTCTTTTGTATACATCATACATATTTTCTGTATATAAAGTTGAGATTTTGCAAATGCTTGGTTAACATATTTTAATGTTAAATGTAAAAATGTTTTTATAATAAAATTATTTAGAATATTTAAATGTATAAACAAAAGTAAAAAAAAATGAAAGAAAAAACAAAAAATGTGAAAACAAAACCCAGAAAAAAACGGGACAGTGGCTTTCCGCGCACTGGGACGGTCCATGTGCCCGCGCGCTAGGGCCTTGTACGTGGCTGATCCTGGAGGGCGCACCGATATCGGCGATTCCTATTCACCGCTTTGAGCGCCCGTTACAGGCATTCCTGCAAACGGGTGCTCATGCTCATTCCTTCGTCGCTACTAACTTCCCGGGCCATATAATGTTTAACGGAGAGATATGTTCCTGGTTTTGCGAAGCTTCCAGACGCGTCCATATACGTGGCTGATTCTGGAAGCTTCTGGTCGGTTTTTTCGTTCAGGTTTTTCTGAACAGGTCTTATGCGGTTTTATCTTTTTTAATCTTATTTCTATTGAATTTATTTTTCTTTTCTTTATTCTTGTTCCTTTTTCTTTTTCATTCTTTTCGTTTTCCTTTTAGGAAAATCGATGAAAATTTTCAAATTCGATGAACTTTTTTTTAATTAATGAACTTTTTTTCTGAAATTAATGAACGTTTTTTAAAATAGACAAACTTTTTAAAATTTGATGAACTTTTTCAAATTGATGAATTTTTTTCAAAATTAACAGTTGACCGGTCAACTACAACCAGTCATCAGCGAACCTTTTTTTTGAAGATCTACGAACCAGCCAGTCGGACAGTCTTTTTTTTTGAGGAATTGTAAACCTTTATTCAATGCAAATATTTGAAGGAATACAGATAATGTCGGGCATATCAATGAGCCACACATGGCGCCCGAAGGGTAAAGAAGATGCAGCTTTGGCCAAAGCATGTGCTTCGCCGTTATACATCCTTTTCTCATGAACGAAGATCACGTGCCGGAGCAATCTTCTTTGATCTTCAACGTCCCTCAGAATTCTTGCATACCGGCCTGAAGTGCGACATACGATGTTTGATATGACTTCTGCGCAGTCAGAGGCAACACAAACAAAACTCGGTCCCAAGTCTTTTGTTAGGGCTATAGCTTCGCTGCATGCTCGAGCTTCGAGCGTAGCCGGGTCAACTAGGCCGTCAACGATGACGACAGAGGCTCCTAAATAGTGTCCACTTTTATCCGGGAAAACCACAACTGCCGCCCCCTACGGCCATCCCTGGAGAGCCCCCCATTGACATTCATCTTTGCATCGTGATGTACAAGTTGTATCCACGCCATGCCTCGTCTTGAGGTTCCTGTAACTCTCCCAGAATTTACATGCAGGTCCCCCTGATTTACATGCATGTCTCTGGGCGGATTAGGGGTTTGTGTAGCCAAGTCAAGTTCGTCCAGGAACTTTGTGATGAAGTATTCCGTACTGATGGGACTCTGAAACTGATCATCGTGGATTGCGCGGCGTCGAGCCCACCATACCGCCCACATCATGACCAAAACCCTTGTGAGATCATCCGCCGGCAGTGTGTCCACTAACCAAAGCATCCATAGCTTTACATCTTCTGTTCGGTTTGAAATAATAACATCCGTTAACTCCTCGTTTGCTAGAGCCCACACACATCTCGCCATCCGGCAATCAAACAAGGAATGACGCCATGAGTCGGCCGCCGCATGGCATATTGAGCATTCAGGTGTGTCCGCCATGCTCCGATGATGTCTCACATCCCCCGTCGGGAGTGATGTTTTTGCAAGTCTCCAAGCGAACACCTTAATCTTGGATGGAATACCAGCGCCCCAAAGCTTGGTCCAGGAACGACCATCAGTTGCATAGTTTGAGTGTCCCGGTGTGTGTTCAAGCCAGTCTGTACGTTGTTGTTTGGTGGCTGCCAAGAGCCTATATAATGCCAGGACCAAAAGTCCTCTTGGACCTTGGTGCCGAGTGGAATATTAAATATTGATTGCTTATCCATCTCACAGAAATACTCCTCTAGCATAGCCGGATCCCGTACAGCCGCAGTATGATTTATCAACTCAGAAACATATTGTGGTGCTGGTAGGTTTAGAGATCGGGGACACACTGGCCGCAACTTGAAGTCGCGCAGTATCCTGTTCTCGTGCCAAATGTTGGTGTCTTCACATGTGCTAATCCGCTTGATAAGTCCAAGCTTGAGGGTATCCCTCCCCTTCATTATGGAACACCAAACTGTAGAATCGAAAGTATGTCTAGAGGGGGAGTGATTAGACTACTTGACCAAATAAAACTTCTACCTTTTCCCAATTTTAGTTATGGGCAGATTTTAGCAATGATAGCAAGTCAAGCACACCCTACACATGCATGTCTAAGAGTATAGCAGCGGAAAGTAAAGACAAGCACATGTAATAGAGGTAAGGGTTAGAAGATCAAACGCAATTGTAGACACAAAGATTTTTCCCGTGGTTCCGATAGGTGGCGCTATCGTACATCCACGTTTATGGAGTCTTCAACCCACGGAGGGCTCCACCCATAAGGGTATACGAAGTAGCAACCTTGACTATTCCATAACGGCTTCCGTCCACGAAGGACTAGCCTCACTATGGGTAGATCTTCACGAAGTAGGCGATCTCCTTGCCCGTACAAACTTCTTGGTTCAACTCCACAACACGAAGTAGGAGGCTCCCAAGCAACACCTAACCAATCTAGGAGGCACCACTCTCCAAAAGGTAATAGGCTTGATAGTGATGATGAACTCCTTGCTCTTGTGCTTCAAGATGATAGACTCCTCAACACTCAAACACCCTCTCACAGATTTGGTTTGGTAGAAGAGATTGATTGGGTGGAAAGCAACTTGGGGAGGCTAGAAATCAAGATCCATATGGTTGGAGTGGATGATCTTGACCTCAACACAAGGGTAGGTGGTTCTCTCTCAGAAATTTGGATATGGAAAGTGGGGAACTGTTCTGAGTGCTTCTCTTTCGAGTGGGATGTGGTGGAGGGGTATATATAGACATCTCCAAAAATCCAACCGTTACAACATTATTGACCATCTCGGTGAAATCGAAGCAAAACTCGGTTGTACCGATCTGTTCAAAATGTGGCAACTTTCAGAATCTCGGTGAGACCGATATAGGAATCTCGGTGGTACCGAAACGAGTGGCCGAGGGCAGTTCCCAAAACTCGGTGAGACCGAAGCATAAACTCGGAATTTCCGATTCTATGAAATCAGTCACCCGAACCGTGGTCACCAAAACTCGGTTGCACCGATGCAGTCTCGGTTGTACCGAAATGCTAGGGTTTGGCTAGGGTTCTGTCTTGGGTGGAAAATTGGTAGGGCCGGATGAAAACTTGGTGGCACCGATTTTGTGGATTAGGGTTTTGACAGAGTATTTTTGTGGGAGAGCTTGTGAGTGTTTTTAGTGGCTAGAACTTGTGCCCGTGGAGAAATTTGTTCACCAACAATACCTTACCCCCTTTTAATAGTATTGGCTTTCCTATGGACTCAACGTGATTTCTCACAAAGTAAAAAGAGAGTCTTCTAGCTTGAAGCTTTGTCAATCCATTCCTTGCATCTTGGGGTATCTCCTCACAATTTATAGCCATCCCATCATTGGACTTTTCCTGAAATATACTTAGTGGAAACATGAGTCCAATGACATATATGTTGTTATTAATTACCAAAACCACCAAGGGAGCAAATGTGCTTTCAATCTCCCCCTTTTTGGTAATTGATGACAACATATAGATCAAAGCTTCGAAATATGATATAATCAATGAATAGAGTCATCGCTTTGAGAAGTATGTGATAAACAAGAGCTCCCCCCAAATTTGTGCACTATTTTGAATTTGCGTTTGAATGCGAATGCACAATCGAATAGGTTCATGGGGCACTCTTCCATTTCACATACAGCTTGGTGGTGTGCGAGAATAATATGAATGAACAACATAGCACAACACATCAAGCAAGAAGTAAATGATCATCTCATAATCATCTCAAAAGATAAGACGTAGTAGCAACACATAAGAAGTGCATGATCAAACACCAACAAGTTTAACACAAACGACCAACCAAAAGATTTTAAAGTTTTGGAGAGCGATAAAAAGCAACACACTCTCTCTCTCTCTCCCGAAGCCCTAATGATCTATACAACTTCTCCCCCTTTGGCAACAAGTTACCAAAAAGTTCAAAGGTATAGGACTAATCGTCTCTCTGGGGCTGGTCTCCTCCGGTTGTTGATGTAGGAGTCGAGAGAACCGCATCTGCGAAGACTTCTGCCGATGTCATGGAAGGGGTTGGAGTAGACACCGGAGGTGCTGATGGAGCTGGTGGGACTGAAGGAGCTGCAACAGGGGCTGATGAAGATGGTCTCAACTCTAAAGCAGGCACTGTCGCAGATCTAGCCTGGGTCTTAAACTGAGTGCTGGGCCTGAGAGGGCGACTGTCATCATCATCATCATCATCATCATCAGAGGTGTGGGGAAGGGGTACTGAGTCCACCTCCTTCTTGAGCTCATCAACTGTCTTTGTCAGCCCATCCACCTTGTTGTTCAATGTATGAAACTTGTCTTCAACAATCCTTTCCATGCTCTTTTGGTTCTTCAGAATCTCAGTGATGTCATTCTGCATGTCTTGGATTGAGCTAAGGATGAGGTCCATCTGCTCATTCCTTGTCCTTGGCACTGGAGCACTAGTGAGTCTGGCTACCTCAGTTGCTGCCTGTGCAGTAGCAGATGTGGGATGATTTGGGTCCATCATCACAACATTGTCCTCGAACTCAGGCTGGAGAGGCATATGAGGTCGATCAAGTGCAAATACATTCTTCTCTAGCTTTGAGTTGATAAGCATCTGAATATACGGTGCATATCCACAAGATCTCTTCTGATGAGCAGCAGTCCTCTTCACAGTCTCAACAATCAAGTCCATGACCCTAAATCTGGTGTGAAGGTTAATGTGATGCAGCATGTTGATGGAGTATCCTCGGATCATCTTGTCATCTCCTGATTTGGGCATCAAAGTGTACCTCATGATGGTGTTGGTGGTGGTCAGTCCTGCCTGCAGATAGTATACTGAGCCAAACTTATGTGAATGCACATAGTGAGCAGGAATCTCCTTGTACATCGTTGCCATGGAATTATGATTCATCTTGGCCTCAGAGTACACATCCAAATCACGATCTTCTACCTATGGGTCTCCTAAGATGGTAGCCCACTCTTCCACTGTGGATTCATACCTGACACCTTCTGTCATCCAGACAATTCTACCATCTCCATAAAAATGAGCTGTGGAGTAGAATTGCATGATCATCTCATCATTCTAAGGGGTAAATGTTGGTGAACGTTGCATGGGAAACAAAAATTTTCCTACGCACACATAAGATCTATCCATGGTGATGAGCATCTACGAGAGGGAGAGTGAATCTACATACCCTTGTAGATCGTTAAGCGGAAGCGTTAATAAACGCGGTTGATGTAGTCGAACGTCTTCGCGATCCAAATCGCCGAGCGTCCCGCGATCCAATCACGATCCTTCCGATCTAGTGCCGAACGGACGGCACCTCCGCGTTCAACACACGTACGGCTTGATGACGCCTTCACCTCCTCGATCCAGCGAGCGATGGTGAAGTAGTGGTTGAGTTCCAGCAGCACGACGACGTGGTGATGGTGGTGAGGAACAATCTCTGCAGGGCTTCGCCAAGCGCTACGGAGATTATGACGGAGGAACTAGAGGGTTAGGGTTGCCGCACACGGCTTGGGGAAATCTTGATGTGTCCCGTGTGCTAGCCCTGCCCCTCTATTTATATGTTGAGCCTTGGGGTCTAAACTTGGAGTAAAAGCCTCCTCTAGGTCGGTTTTGCCCGCACAAGGTCGGTTTGGCCCGCAGGGAAAGAGTCCAACTCGGATCCCTGCCGAACCGTGCACAGCCGCACACAAGCGGTAGTACCGCTTCACACAAGCGGTAGTACCGCTTGGGCGGTAGTACCGCTTCACACAAGCGGTAGTACCGCTCGGGCGGTAGTACCGCTTCACACAAGCGGTAGTACCGCTTACGCGGCAGCAAAACTACTTTTGCGCTTTCCAATACCTCGTGGGCTTTATCCCTTTGGCCCATATAAAGTGTTGCTGCACCCGAACACTTCGGTAAACATCCGGAACCCATTCCGGTGAACTCTGGAACTCTTCCGGAGATCGAAACACTATTATCACATATATCAATCTTTACCTCCGGACTCTTCCGGAGATCCTCGTCATGTCCGGGATCTTATCCGGGACTCCGAACAACTTTCGGTCACCAACATAATAACTCAATTATACTAATCGTCACCAAACGTTAAGTGTGTAGACCCTGCGGGTTCGAGAACTATGTAGACATGACCGAGACACCTCTACGGCCAATAACCAATAGCGGGACCTGGATGCCCATATTGGCTCCTACATATTCTACGAAGATCTTTATCGGTCGAACCTCTATGTCAAGGATTCAGTTAATCCCGTATGCTGTTCCCTTTGTTCTTCGGTATGTTACTTGCCCGAGATTCGATCGTCGGTATCACTATACCTAGTTCAATCTCGTTACCGGCAAGTCTCTTTACTCGTTCCGTAATACAAGATCTCGTGGCTAACACTTTAGTCACATTGCTTGCAAGGCTCAATGTGATGTTGTATTACCGAGTGGGCCCTGAGATACCTCTCCGTCACACGGAGTAACAAATCCCAGTCTTGATCCATGCCAACCCAACAGACACCCTCGGAGATACCTGTAGAGCACCTTTATAGTCACCCAGTTACGTTGCGACGTTTGATACACACAAGGTATTCCTCCGGTGTCAGTGAGTTGCATGATCTCATGGTCAAAGGAACAGATACTTGACATGCAGAAAACAATAGCAATAAACTGACACGATCAAATGCTACGTTTACAGTTTGGGTCTTGTCCATCACATCATTCTCCTAATGATGTGATCCCGTTATCAAATGACATCTCATGTCCATGGCTAGGAAACCTTAACCATCTTTGATCAACAAGCTAGTCAACTAGAGGCTTACTAGGGACACAGTGTTGTCTATGCACCCACACATGTATTTGAGTTTCCAATCAATACAATTATAGCATGGATAATAAACAATTATCATTAACAAGGAAATATAATAATAACCAATTTATTATTGCCTCTAGGGCATATTTCCAACAGTCTCCCACTTGCACTAGAGTCAATAATCTAGTTCACATCACTATGTGATTTACATTGTAATGAATCGAACACCCATGCAGTTCTGGTGTTGTTCATGTTTAGCCTTTGGAAGAGGTTTAGTCATCGGATCTGCAACATTTAGATCCGTGTGTACTTTGCAAATATTTATGTCGTCCTCCTTGATGTAATCGCGGATGGAATTGAAACGTCGCTTTATGTGTCTGGTCCTCTTGTGAAATCTTGGTTCCTTGGCTAGAGCAATGGCACCAGTATTATCACAAAACAGAGTCATTGGGTTAAGTGCACTAGGCACTACTCCAAGATCTGTCATGAACTCCTTCATCCAGACACCTTCCTTCGCCGCCTCCGAGGCAGCGATGTACTCCGCTTCGCATGTAGAATCTGCTACCACGCTTTGCTTGGAACTGCACCAGCTAACCGCACCCCCATTAAGAATAAATACGTATCCGGTTTGCGACTTAGAGTCATCCGGATCAGTGTCAAAGCTTGCATCGACGTAACCCTTTACGACGAGCTCTTGATCACCTCCATAAACGAGAAACATGTCCTTAGTCCTTTTCAGGTATTTCAGGATATTCTTGACCGCCGTCCAGTGTTCCATTCCTGGATCACTTTGAAACCTTCCGACCATACTTATGGCAAGGCTGACATCGGGTCTTGTGCACAGCATTGCATACATGATAGAGCCTATGGCCGAAGCATAGGGGATGACACTCATCTTTTCTCTATCTTCTGCACTCACTGGGCATTGAGTCTTACTCAACTTCACACCTTGTAAAACAGGCAAGAACCCCTTCTTGGACTGATCCATTTTGAACTTCTTCAAAATCTTATCAAGGTATGTGCTTTGTGAAAGTCCTATTAAGCGTCTTGATCTATCTCTATAGATCTTTATGCCTAATATGAAAGCAGCTTCTCCTAGGTCCTTCATTGAAAAACTCTTGTTCAAATATTCCTTTACGCTTTCCAGCATTTCTATATTGTTTCCAATCAGCAATATGTCATCCACATATAATATTAGAAACGCTATAGAGCTCCCACTCACTTTCTTGTAAATACAAGCTTCTCCGTAAACTTGTATAAACTCGAACGCTTTGATCACTTCATCAAAGCGAAGATTCCAACTCCGAGATGCTTGCACCAGTCCATAAATGGATCGCTGGAGTTTGCAAACTTTGTCAGCATTCTCTGGATCGACAAAACCTTCTGGCTGCATCATATACAACTCTTCCTTAAGGTAACCGTTAAGGAACGCTGTTTTGACATCCATCTGCCAAATTTCATAATCGAAAAAGGCAGCTATTGCTAACATGATTCTGACGGACTTAAGCATCGCTACGGGTGAGAAGGTCTCATCGTAGTCAACTCCTTGAACTTGTGAAAAACCCTTTGCCACAAGTCGAGCTTTATAGACGGTGACATTACCGTCCGCGTCCGTCTTCCTCTTAAAGATCCATTTGTTCTGAATGGCCTTACGCCCTTCAGGTAATACTTCCAAAGTCCATACTTTGTTTTCATACATGGATCCCATCTCGGATTTCATGGCCTCTAACCACTTCTCGGAATCCGGGCCCATCATCGCTTCTCCATAGCTCGTAGGTTCATCGTTGTTTAACAACATGACCTCTAAGACAGGGTTGCCGTACCACTCAGGAGTAGTACGCGTCCTTGTCGACCTACGAGGTTCGATAGCAACTTGATCCAAAGCTTCATGATCATCATCATTAACTTCCTCTTCAGCTAATGTAGGCTCCACAGAAACAACTTTCTGCGCTGCGCTACTCTCAGGTTGAAGTAAAGGTTCAATAACCTCATCAAGTTCTATCTTCCTCCCACTCAATTCTTTCGAGAGAAACTCTTTCTCAAGAAATGTTCCGTTTTTAGCGACAAACATTTTGCCTTCGGATCTGAGATAGAAGGTATACCCAACTGTCTCTTTTGGGTATCCTATGAAGACGCATTTCTCCGCTTTGGGTTCCAGCTTTTCAGGCTGAAGCTTTTTGACATAAGCATCACATCCCCAAACTTTAAGAAACGACAGCTTTGGCTTCTTGCCAAACCAAAGTTCATATGGCGTCGTCTCAACGGATTTCGATGGTGCCCTATTTAAAGTGAATGCAGCTGTCTCTAATGCATAACCCCAAAACGATAGTGGCAAATCGGCAAGAGACATCATAGATCGCACCATATCTAATAAGGTTCGATTACGACGTACGGACACACCATTACGCTGTGGTGTTCCAGGCGGTGTCAATTGTGAAACAATTCCACACTGTCTTAAGTGACTGCCAAACTCATAACTCAGATATTCTCCTCCTCGATCAGATCGTAGGAATTTAATCTTCTTGTTACGATGATTCTCAACTTCACTCTGAAATTGTTTGAACTTTTCAAATGTTTCAGACTTGTGTTTCATTAAGTAAATATACCCATATCTACTTAAGTCATCAGTGAAGGTGAGAAAGTAACGATAACCACCGCGCGCCTCAATACTCATTGGACCGCACACATCAGTATGTATGATTTCCAATAAGTCACTTGCCCGTTCCATTATTCCAGAGAACGGCGTTTTAGTCATCTTGCCCATGAGGCATGGCTCACATGTGTCAAGTGATTCAAAATCAAGTGACTCCAAAAGTCCATCAGCATGGAGCTTCCTCATGCGTTTTACGCCAATATGACCTAAACGGCAGTGCCACAAGAAAGTGGTATTATCATTATCAATTCTACATCTTTTGGCATCAATGTTATGAACATGTGTATCATTACTATCGAGATTCAATAAGAATAAACCCCTCACATTGGGTGCATGACCATAAAAGATATTACTCATATAAATAGAACAACCATTATTCTCTGATTTAAATGAGTAACCGTCTCGCAATAAACAAGATCCAGATATAATGTTCATGCTTAACGCAGGCACCAAATAACACTTATTTAGGTTCATCACTAATCCCGACGGTAATCGAAGAGCGAGCGTGCCGACGGCGATCACATCAACCTTGGAACCATTTCCCACGCGCATCGTCACTTCGTCCTTTGCCAGCCTCCGTCTATTCCGCAGTTCCTGTTTTGAGTTGCAAATATGAGCAACCGCACCGGTATCAAATACCCAGGCACTACAACGAGAGTTGGTAAGGTACACATCAATAACATGTATATCATATATACCTTGTTTGTTGTTGGCCGCCTTCTTGTCAGCCAAATACTTGGGGCAGTTCCGCTTCCAGTGTCCAGTTCCCTTGCAATGAAAACACTCAGTTTCTGGTTTGGGTCCAGCCTTGGGTTTCTTCACGAGAGGAGCAACTGCTTTGCCACTCTTCTTAGAGTTACCCTTCTTACCCTTGCCATTTTTCTTGAAACTAGTGGTTTTATTGACCATCAACACTTGATGCTCCTTCTGAATTTCAGACTCAGCGACTTTCAGCATCGCAAACAGCTCGGCGACTGACTTGTTCATCCCGTGCATGTTATAGTTCAACACGAAGCTCTTGTAGCTAGGCGGCAATGATTGAAGAACTCTGTCAGTGATAGCCTCTGGCGGAAGGGGCATCCCTAACTCAGCCAGACGGGTGGAGTACCCAGACATTCTGAGCACGTGATCACTGATAGACCCGTTCTCCTCCATCTTGCAAGCATAGAACTTATCGGAGATCTCATATCTCTCGATCCGGGCATTCTTCTGAAAGATAAACTTCAACTCCTGGAACATCTCATATGCTCCATGACGTTCAAAACGTCTTTGAAGTCCCGGTTCTAAGCCATACAACATTGCACATTGAACTATTGAGTAATCATCAGAACGAGCCTGCCAGGCGTTCACAACGTCTAGAGACTCAACTGGAGCGGGTGGATCACCAAGCGGTGCATCAAGGACATAAGCCTTCTGGGAAGCCGTAAGGATAATCCTTAGATTACGGGCCCAGTCCACAAAGTTACTTCCATCATCTTTCAACTTAGCTTTCTCTAGGAACGCATTAAAATTCAGGGGTGCTACTGCGCGAGCCATGATCTACAACATAAATATTGCAAAGACAACTTAGACTATTGTTCTAGATAATGAGTTTAGTTAATCATATTACTTAAAAACTCCCACTCAAATTGACATCCCTCCGATCATTCGAGTGTAACATGATCCAAATCCACCAACTCAAGTCCGATCATCACGTGAGTCGAGGTGGTTTCAATGGTGAACATCTTCATGTTGATCATATCTACTATATGACTCATGTTCGACCTTTCGGTCTCTTGTGTTCCGAGGCCATGTCTGTACATGCTAGGCTCGTCAAGTTTAACCCGAGTGTTCCGCACGTGCAACATGGCTTGCACCCGTTGTATGCGAACGTAGAGTCTAT
This sequence comes from Elymus sibiricus, assembly GCA_039707655.1. Lineage (NCBI taxonomy): Eukaryota > Viridiplantae > Streptophyta > Magnoliopsida > Poales > Poaceae > Elymus > Elymus sibiricus. Next base: position 347,572,575 of record CM077663.1, read on the forward strand.
CACACCCGATCATCACGGCGTGTCTCGAAACGACGAACTTTCGCAACGGTGCACACTCGGGGAGAACACAATTTATCTTGAAATTTAAGTGAGGGATCACCTTATAATGCTACCGTCGTCCTAAGCAAAATAAGATGCATAAAAGGATTAACATCACATGCAAATCATAAGTGACATGATATGGCCATGAACTTGTGCTTTTGATCTCCATCTCCAAAGCACCGGCATGATCTCCATCGTCACCGGCATGACACCATGATCTCCATCATCTTGATCTCCATCAACGTGTCGCCATAAGGTTGTCGCGCCGACTGTTGCTTCCACGACTATTGCTAACGTTTAGCGATAAAGTAAAGCATTACATAGCGCTTAATGATTGACACGCAGGTCATACAATAATTAAAGACAACTCTATGGCTCCTGCCAGTTGCCGTACTCATCGACATGCAAGTCGTGATATTCTATACAAAACATGATCATCTCATACATCACATATATCTCATCATGTAATTGGCCATATCACATCACAACATACCCTGCAAAAACAAGTTAGACGTCCTCTAATTGTTGTTGCAAATTTTACGTGGCTGCTACGGGTTTGCAAGAACCGTTCTTACCTACGCAAAACCACAACGTGGTGTAGTGATTGCTTTTTGATCTTCTAAAAGAACCCTCTTCATTGAAATCGATTCAACTAAAGTGAGAGAGACAGACACCCGCTAGCCATCTTTATGCAACGAAGTTACATGTTAGTTGAAGGAACCTGTCTCGCGTAAGTGTACGCGTAATGTCGGTCCGGGCCGCTTCATCTCACAGTACCGCCGAATCAAATATCAACTAGTAACGGCAAGCAATATGTATACACCCACGCCCACAACTCGTTTGTGTTCTACTCGAGATCTCATCTACGCATAGACCTAGCTCATGATGCCACTGTTGGTGAACGTTGCATGGGAAACAAAAATTTTCCTACGCACACATAAGATCTATCCATGGTGATGAGCATCTACGAGAGGGAGAGTGAATCTACATACCCTTGTAGATCGCTAAGCGGAAGCGTTAATAAACGCGGTTGATGTAGTCGAACGTCTTCGCGATCCAAATCGCCGAGCGTCCCGCGATCCAATCACGATCCTTCCGATCTAGTGCCGAACGGACGGCACCTCCGCGTTCAACACACGTACGGCTTGATGACGCCTTCACCTCCTCGATCCAGCGAGCGATGGTGAAGTAGTGGTTGAGTTCCAGCAGCACGACGGCGTGGTGATGGTGGTGAGGAACAATCTCTGCAGGGCTTCGCCAAGCGCTACGGAGATTATGACGGAGGAACTAGAGGGTTAGGGTTGCCGCACACGGCTTGGGGAAATCTTGATGTGTCCCGTGTGCTAGCCCTGCCCCTCTATTTATATGTTGAGCCTTGGGGTCTAAACTTGGAGTAAAAGCCTCCTCTAGGTCGGTTTTGCCCGCACAAGGTCGGTTTGGCCCGCAGGGAAAGAGTCCAACTCGGATCCCTGCCGAACCGTGCACAGCCGCACACAAGCGGTAGTACCGCTTCACACAAGCGGTAGTACCGCTTGGGCGGTAGTACCGCTTCACACAAGCGGTAGTACCGCTCGGGCGGTAGTACCGCTTCACACAAGCGGTAGTACCGCTTACGCGGCAGCAAAACTACTTTTGCGCTTTCCAATACCTCGTGGGCTTTATCCCTTTGGCCCATATAAAGTGTTGCTGCACCCGAACACTTCGGTAAACATCCGGAACCCATTCCGGTGAACTCTGGAACTCTTCCGGAGATCGAAACACTATTATCACATATATCAATCTTTACCTCCGGACTCTTCCGGAGATCCTCGTCATGTCCGGGATCTTATCCGGGACTCCGAACAACTTTCGGTCACCAACATAATAACTCAATTATACTAATCGTCACCAAACGTTAAGTGTGTAGACCCTGCGGGTTCGAGAACTATGTAGACATGACCGAGACACCTCTACGGCCAATAACCAATAGCGGGACCTGGATGCCCATATTGGCTCCTACATATTCTACGAAGATCTTTATCGGTCGAACCTCTATGTCAAGGATTCAGTTAATCCCGTATGCTGTTCCCTTTGTTCTTCGGTATGTTACTTGCCCGAGATTCGATCGTCGGTATCACTATACCTAGTTCAATCTCGTTACCGGCAAGTCTCTTTACTCGTTCCGTAATACAAGATCTCGTGGCTAACACTTTAGTCACATTGCTTGCAAGGCTCAATGTGATGTTGTATTACCGAGTGGGCCCTGAGATACCTCTCCGTCACACGGAGTAACAAATCCCAGTCTTGATCCATGCCAACCCAACAGACACCCTCGGAGATACCTGTAGAGCACCTTTATAGTCACCCAGTTACGTTGCGACGTTTGATACACACAAGGTATTCCTCCGGTGTCAGTGAGTTGCATGATCTCATGGTCAAAGGAACAGATACTTGACATGCAGAAAACAATAGCAATAAACTGACACGATCAAATGCTACGTTTACAGTTTGGGTCTTGTCCATCACATCATTCTCCTAATGATGTGATCCCGTTATCAAATGACATCTCATGTCCATGGCTAGGAAACCTTAACCATCTTTGATCAACAAGCTAGTCAACTAGAGGCTTACTAGGGACACAGTGTTGTCTATGCACCCACACATGTATTTGAGTTTCCAATCAATACAATTATAGCATGGATAATAAACAATTATCATTAACAAGGAAATATAATAATAACCAATTTATTATTGCCTCTAGGGCATATTTCCAACAGTAAACTCTCTACCAACAAATGCATCAATGTCAATGGCCTTGAAGTTCTTGCACATGGGGAAAATAATCTTCATTCTTAATGTAGTCCCGGTCTACATATCTCATATCACTCACAGCTAGGCTCTTGTCCAGGAGAATGGTTTCATAGAAGTCTTGCTGCTCTTTGGTGTAGAATCTGTAGTCTACATCAGTTTTTCTCTTCTGAGAATAAGGATCTATAGCTCTCCATTCCCTTAGCCCTGAATCCTTCCTCTTCTTCATGTCCTCGGCAATAGGATGGTTTTCATTGTGCTCTGGAAGGCGAGATCTCAGCTTCCTCAAAACAGTCATTTCATCCTCTTCAGTAGCAGCTCTGGAGGAAGAACCCTTGTTCTTTGCTGCAGCTAGAATGTATCTGGTTGTCCTCTTAGGCTTAGGAGCTGTGGGATTCTTGGGAGCAGACTTGGTGCTCTTAGCTGGAGCATCCTTGGGCATAGCATCAGCTAGAAGCTTCTTCTTCTTCTTGGGAGGAGCCTTGACAGCTGGCTCTACTTCTTCCTCAGCTTCTGCTGGATCTTCATACATGGAGGTAGGTCTTCCAACAACATGAACAATCATCTTCCTGCTTCTCTTCTTCTCAGCTGCCTTCTTGGGCATAGAGCTCTTTGCTGGTTCAACAGATATGGTTTCCCTAGCACTCTCTGGTGCTCTCACAGCTTCAGAACTGGCATACTCCTTCCTGACAGGCCTCCTAGATGAGGTGGCCTCAGATGCAGACTTCTTTGCAGCTTTCTCTGCTTTGTCTTGCTTTTGCTTAGCAAGAACCTCCTCTAGCACAAAATTAGAGTCCTCTTCATCCGAGTTCAATTTTCTCCTGGCTCTAGTTGTTGCCTTGGGCAAACTGTGAGAGCTAGGTGTGCCTGGATCTTCTGAAGATGAACTAGGCTCAGGACTAGTGCCTGGATCTGCATCAATGCTAGGCTCTCTGGAGTCATTCTGACTATCACCTGAAGCTGACGTACTATCCCTGTGAATGGAGTATAGAAGAGCAGAAAGGTTGAGCATCACAAAAACACAGACATATTTAAAAAAAAAACTCAGAAACTTTGGGTATGAACTACTGCAAAATACATTTCGGTACCACCGGGTTGGAATTTTCGGAGTCGCCGAGACTGACCACTTGCTTAACAGAAACTTGGACAGCCTTTTCGGTGTAACCGAAAAGAACTACTCGGTCTCACCGAAGTGGTTCTCAGAAACCCTGAAAACTGAATCGGTGGAACTGATTCTATCGACTCGGTGTCACCGAGATGCATGTTGCGGGAGTTCAGATCCAGAATTTCCTCGTTTTCTAATCTATGGATGATTCTTGTGGGATAGAAAGCTTGCACACTGTGGATTGTAGATGGAAGTAACCTAATGCGCATGAATCGGATAGAGGAGCACACAAGGGGGCTGATTCATACCCTAGCTTGGTGATGAATCCGCTACGGCGGCGACGGCGGTAGAGATTTTCGTCGATGGCGTGGATCCCAACGGCGAAGGCGCTCGGGGAGGCAAGGGCGACGACCAAAGGGTCCTGGTGCGGCAGCTTAGGGTTGGGGACTTGGCATTTGAAGATGAAATTTCAAAACGTCGGGCCCGCCGGATTAAGTACCCTTCACTAACAGTGTCACCGATACTAAAATTTCGGTGTCACCGAGTTCCTCTACTGTCAGTTGACAGGGAAACTCGGTGAAGCCGAGATTATGGTATCGGTGGTACCGAGGTGCAAAGACAGATCAACCCTAGGCATTCGGTGGAACCGAGATTTTCTGGTTGGTTACACCGAGTTGCACTTTAGGGAGGTTTTGGAGGTCAGCCTTGACGAAACGGTACTCCGAGTGCTCCTCACACAAAGGGTTCGACAAGTGCTTGTTCAAGTTTTTGTGATGTAGCATGAATAGAACTTGAGGTGAGAAAGCATAGATAGCTAGAGAGGGGTCCTAGGCATTCTTGTATATCCAATTGGCAAAAGAAGAACAAAAACCAAATAGCTACAATTGGATATCCTCGAATGAGTAAAGATATGCAGACCAACATGCTCACACAATAAGATATCAAATGAAATCATGGCAAACATGCACAAACATTCTAGCATCTATCAAGCACTTGGGCGATGACGTCGTCATCTATATATGAGTATATTGACTTAGGAGCCAAGTAAGAATACTTGATCATAGGTCATACTCATCATTTAAGCACAAGTGGGGTTGTCACTTTTACATAAAGCATTTAATGTTGTCACATTCTAAGAGATGCTTTAACTCAAGTCTTAGAGTAAAGCTCCCCCTTGATGTGACATCCCCCTAAGAGGGATAAACTAACCTTGGGTTTTGTCGTAGAAGACTTCATGTGGGTGATGTAGTGGTGGATGCTCATAGTTGATGAAGACCATCTTGAGTTGGGAGCAATCCTTTTTTTTGTTTCTTACTCTCCTCACCTACATGGGTTAGTCCCAAACACAAGAGACAAATACAAGGATATCTATGGACATGGAGTGCAAAGCATACATGATGATGTCCATGGATTCATTAATTACCTTGTCCCTTGCTTACCTTTGAGGGAATGTGTGACTCCTTGAACTATTGCATAAAGTTGATGTTGATTGCAACTAGTCCTTGCCAATAATGAATGTGAGTGAATTTCATTGGCGGAGTCACCCCTCAAGAACTTCTCTAGTTATTCTTCTTGGGGACCCACATCAAGTTGATGGGAATCCTCGGTGTTGAAGTGGCACTTGTAGAACTTGAGCTTGTAGAAGCCTTGGGAACCCACTTGACCAAAGCATGGGATTCATCTTCATATGAGTCAATCTTCTCTTGAAGCTTGTCCTTGCCCTTGAGCTTGTGATCTTGTGGTGAAAGGTCATCTTGAGCTTTTGTTCCCTTGGGAAGAGTATGTTCATACTTCTCCCTTTGAGGAACAAACTTGGGCTTGGGGTATGGACCTTCTTCCCATTCAACTCCATTTGCGTTGAAGTAGCCAATGCAGTGGTTCTTCTGGTATCCTCCGTGCTTGCGTACAATTTCCTCAAATTGCTTACATCCGGCAAGACTTTTGTAGATACCTTTCTCTATAATCCCTTTCAATAGATCATTTTCTTGCTCAAGTGTAACTTGGCTAAGAGAGTCGTTAGTAGGATCAATAGAACTACTAGAAGCAATATCATTGGATTTATCATTTTTATTGCTACTAGTTGAAGAACCTTTCTTGCCTTTGTTACTAGTTTGCTTAGCCTTAACTTGTGGAATGAATGTAGACAAGAGAAGTCGTTTGGCTAGATAAGAGGAAGTCTTCTTTCGAAGATCGTCATTTATAGCTTTAAGGAACTCATGCTCTTTCTCCAAATTGAGCTTCTCGAAGCGGAGCTTCTCATGTGTCCTTACAAGCTCTCTATGATCTTGTAGAGTAGACTCGTGGGCTAACTTAAGAGGGTATAGTTCTTGAGTTAGTCGCTCTCTTTCCAACTTATCATCATCACACGACTTATCTTGACTAAAGTGATTACTAACAAGTTCATTTTGACTAGTATTACTGGATTTGTCAAATAGCAAGTCATCATCTCCTAGTAGGTCATCCTCATCACTATTGAAATCAAGATACTCGGGGTGTGATACCTTGGGGCATTTAGCCATGAAGCAACTTCCACTCCCTTCATTTGGTGAATCAAATATGTTGTAGGAGTTGGAGGAAACGAGTGCAAGTCCGGCAACACCTTCATCTTGACTATAGTCGGAGTCGGAGTGATAGCTTCTCTCGGAGTGGTTGTCGAAATCGGAGTCGGAAAACCATTCACCAACATGAACTTGATGTCTTCTTCTTGAGTAGCTCTTGGTGTACTTGTCCTTCTTATCTGAATCCCTACTTCTCCTTGAGGGTCTTCATTCATAACGATCATCTCTACTCCTTCTCTCTCTTCGAGGTGACTCATCTCTTGAGCTCTTCCTTCTAGGTGACTCTTCCCTTCTTTTGTGTGGGGGGGCGTGCACTCATTGGAGTAGTGTCCGGGCCTTCCACAATTGTAACAATTCCGGTCACGACTAGATGAACGCTTTTCTTCATATCTTGAGTTGGAGTTCCTCTCTTTGCCTCTACTCTTGTAGAACTTGTTGAATTTCTTGACCATGAGGCTTATCTCTTCATTGGTAACAAGGTTGTCGTTTGAAGTAGCGGGAGCATCACTTGTGCCTTTGTAAGCACCGCTAGACTTGTTGTGAAGTTCTTCCTTGTCTTTGAGTGACATCTCATGAGCAACAATTCTACCAATGACTTTCGTAGGCTTGAGATCTTTGTAGTTTGGCATCATTTGGATTAGAGTGCACATGGTGTCATACTTTCCATCCAAAGCTCTAAGTATCTTCTTGATGATGAATTTGTCGGTCATTTCTTCGCTTCCTAAGCCGGCAATCTCATTGGTAATGAGAGCTAGCCTAGAGTACATCTCTACGACTCCTTCACCATCCTTCATCTTGAACTTGTCAAGTTGACTTTGAAGCACATCCAACTTAGATTCTCTGACGAAATCGGTACCGTCGAGCATATCAACCAAAGTATCCCAAATTTCCTTTGCATTCTCGAGACGACTGATTTTGTTGAATTCTTCGGGGCATAGGCAGTTGAAAAGAATGTCACTTGCTTGAGCATTGTATTGCAACATCTTCAATTCTTCTGCGGTCGCTTCACGATTCGGTTCCTTTCCATGGCCAAAGAATTCACCTTGTAAGCCAACACGAACAACAGCCCAAACGGCAGGGTTATGACCAAGAATATGCATTTTCATTTTATGCTTCCAACTAGCAAAATTTGTACCATCAAAATATGGACCTCTACGGTGATAATTTCCCTCACTAGACGCCATACTCTCCTAGGTTGTGAAACCAATGCAATAGAGACCAAAGCTCTGATACCACTTGTAGGATCGAAAGTATGTCTAGAGGGGGGTGATTAGACTACTTGACCAAATAAAAATTCTACCTTTTCCCAATTTTAGTTGTGGGCAGATTTTAGCAATGATAGCAAGTCAAGCACACCCTACACATGCATGTCTAAGAGTATAGCAGCGGAAAGTAAAGACAAACACATGTAATAGAGGTAAGGGTTAGAAGATCAAACTCAATTGTAGACACGAAGATTTTTCCCATGGTTCCGATAGGTGGCGCAATCGTACATCCACGTTTATGGAGTCTTCAACCCACGGAGGGTAACGGTCGTGAGAGTCCATGGAGGGCTCCACCCATAAGGGTCCACGAAGTATCAACCTTGACTATTCCATAACGGCTTCCGTCCACGAAGGACTAGCCTCACTATGGGTAGATCTTCACGAAGTAGGCGATCTCCTTGCCCGTACAAACTTCTTGGTTCAACTCCACAGTACGAAGTAGGAGGCTCCCAAGCAACACCTAACCAATCTAGGAGGCACCACCCTCCAAAAGGTAATAGGCTTGATAGTGATGATGAACTCCTTGCTCTTGTGCTTCAAGATGATAGAGTCCTCAACACTCAAACACCCTCTCACAGATTTGGCTTGGTAGAAGAGATTGATTGGGTGGAAAGCAACTTGGGGAGGCTAGAAATCAAGATCCATATGGTTGGAGTGGATGATCTTGACCTCAACACAAGGGTAGGTGGTTCTCTCTCAGAAATTTGGATATGGGAAGTGGGGAACTGTTCTGAGTGCTTCTCTTTCGAGTAGGATGTGGTGGAGGGGTATATATAGGCATCTCCAAAAATCCAACCGTTACAACATTATTGACCATCTCGGTGAAACCGAAGCAAAACTCGGTTGTACTGATATTTTAAAATGTGGCAACTTTCGGAATCTCGGTGAGACCGATATAGGAATCTCGGTGGTACCGAAACGAGTGGCCGAGGGCAGTTCCCAAAACTCGGTGAGACCGAAGCATAAACTCGGAATTTCCGATTCTATGAAATCAGTCACCCGAACCGTGGTCACCAAAACTCGGTTGCACCGATGCAGTCTCGGTTGTATCGAAATGCTAGGGTTTGGCTAGGGTTCTGTCTTGGGTAGAAAATCGGTAGGGCCGGATGAAAACTTGGTGGCACCGATTTTGTGGATTAGGGTTTTGACAGAGTATTTTTGTGGGAGAGCTTGTGAGTGTTTTTGGTGGCTAGCACTTGTGCACGTGGAGCAATTTGTTCACCAACAATACCTTACCCCCTTTTAATAGTATTGGCTTTCCTATGGACTCAAAGTGGTTTCTCACAAAGTAAAAAGAGAGTCTTCTAGATTGAAGCTTTGCCAATCCATTCCTTGCATCTTGGGGGTATCTCCTCACAATTTATAGTCATCCCATCATTGGACTTTTCCTGAAATATACTTAGTGGAAACATGAGTCCAATGACATATATGTTGTTATTAATTACCAAAACCACCAAGGGAGCAAATGTGCTTTCACAAACTTGCGACGGATACTTCCCCAATTCCGCTTCGAAAACTGAGCACGAAGGGTAGTACACAACCTTTAGTATCCGAGCACTCAATGAGTTGGGTTCCTGTAGTAGCCGCCAAGCTTGGCGAGCCAAAAGTGCTAAGTTGAATAATTCAATATCGCGGAAGCCCATCCCTCCCATAAACTTAGGTTGTGACATGACCTCCCAAGAGATCCACGTTGTTTTCCTCTCCCCCCTCTTTGATCCCCACCAAAACTTACGGAGTAACCCGTTGATATGTTGGCATAATCCACGAGGAAGCTTAAAACATGACATGGAGTAAGTTGGTATTGCTTGGGCCATAGATTTAATCAAAACTTCTTTTCCTCCTACAAACAATGATTTTCCCATCCACCCTTGCACTTGTTTCCAAATCCTATCATTATGATATTTGAAAGAACCCTCTTTAGATTTACCAACATCAGAGGGGAGACCGAAATACTTCTTTGATAGCTTCTCATTCTGAACCTCCAAAACATGTTTAATCTCCTGTTTCAGTTCTCCAGAACAACCCTTGCTAAAAAACATTGATGATTTTTCCTTATTTATCCGTTGACCGGATGCCGCGCAATATTTCTGCAGGAGGTCATCTACCCTCGCTGCCATAGTCGAGGTGACATCAAAAAAGAGTAAGTGTCATCTGCAAAAAAAAGGTGGTTCACTGTTGGCGCACCAGGAGCCACTGTAATCCCATGAATACTTTTAGTTTGATTTGTAGACTTTAGCAAGCATGATAAACCCTCAGCTGTGAGCAAGAATAAATAAGGAGATATCGGATCACCCTGCCGTAACCCTCGTGACGGCTTGAACTCCTCCAGTTGGTCACCATTGAACATTACTACAAAAGACACAACAGTAACACACCTCATAATTGTGTCAGTAAAGCGGGGGCCGATCCCCAACTTTAACATCACCGCCTTCAAGTATGACCAATCGAGTCTATCGTATGCCTTCATCATATCGACCTTCAGTGCACAGACAATTGGGTTAATAGGTTAGTTCTAAAAATAATATATAATGATATATAAAACAGACAAGATTGATAATATGATATAGCATGAACCAATCAAAATTATAGATAAGTTGGAGACATATCAATGCACACTACGCTATTCAGAGATCAACCCAGAAGAACTTTACCGTCATCCATACCAATTTAAGAACATTGCTCAAGCGTGTGATGCACTTAAGGTACATGGCGTGAAGGACTTATCAAAAAATTATCTCTTATGAACTTTCTTCATTGCTCAAGAGATAAATTTTTTATCTCTTACGATGAAAACATCGTTCATGCACGTTGCGCTCTTGAGAGATTGACCCGGAATAACTTACCGTCATCCATAACAATTTAAGAACTTTGCGCAAGCATGTGACACACTTAAAGTATAAGGCACAAAGGACTTTTCAAAATCCTGTCTCTTAGGATGAAAACTTTGTTCATGCACCCTACACACTTTAGAGATCAATCCGGAAGAACTTTACTGTCATCCATAACAATTTAAGAACTTCGCTCAAGCGTGTGGCGCACTTAAGGTATAGGGCGTGAAGGACTTATCAAAAAAATATCTCTTATGATGTAACCTTTGTTCATGCCGCTACGCACTTGAGAGATCGATGTGGAAGAACTTTACCGTCATCCATAACAATTTATGAACTTTCCTCAAGCGTGTGTCGCACTTAAAGTATAGGTCACGAAGGGACTTATCAAAAAATTATCTCTTACGATGAAAACATTGTTCATGCACGTTGCGCTCTTGAGAGATTGATCCGGAAGAACTTACCGTCATCCATAACAATTTAAGAACTTTGCTCAAGTGTGTGACGCACTTAAAGTATAGGGCACGAAGGACTTATCAAAATATTTTGCAAGTTCATAGTGTTCACAGCTTCATAGTGTTCATACTTCCTTATTTGTCTGTATGCGAGGCAGTTGCGAGCCTGTCACGCTGAAGAAACAAACCATCTCTTTTTAGCTATGTCTTTTCATGTTGCACTTAACACCGATAGGGATCAAAATAGACGATTGTGTTAAGTAGGGCAAAATTTACATTGGGTGTCAAATAAGGAAGAAAATACTTTTTTAGGCCAAATAAGGAACCAAATTTTAAGAAAGGGTAGGAATTCTCTCTAAAGTATAGGGCACGAAGGACTTATATTTTTTTTATCTCTTACGATGAAAACATCGTTCATGCACGTTGCGCTCTTGAGAGATTGACCCGGAATAACTTACCGTCATCCATAACAATTTAAGAACTTTGCGTAAGCATGTGACACACTTAAAGTATAGGGCACGAAGGACTTTTCAAAATCCTGTCTCTTAGGATGAAAACTTTGTTCATGCACCCTACACACTTTAGAGATCAATCCAGAAGAACTTTACTGTCATCCATAACAATTTAAGAACTTCGCTCAAGCGTGTGGCACACTTAAGGTATAGGGCGTGAAGGACTTATCAAAAAAAATATCTCTTATGATGTAACCTTTGTTCATGTCGCTACGCACTTGAGAGATCGATGTGGAAGAACTTTACCGTCATCCATAACAATTTAAGAACATTGGTCAAGCGTGTGATGCACTTAAGGTACATGGCGTGAAGGACTTATCAAAAAATTATCTCTTATGAACTTTCTTCATGCACGCGGCACACTTGAGAGATCGGTCCGGAATAAATTTAACGTCATCCATAACAGTTTAAGAATGTGCTCAAGCATGTGGCGCACTTAAGGTATAGGGAGCGAAGGACTTCTCAAATTTTTATCTCTTATGATGTGAAATTTCTTCATGCACGTTGCGCACTTGAAAGATCGATCTGAAAGAACTTTACCGTCATCCATAACAATTTAAAAACTTTCCTCAAGCGTGTGTCGCACTTAAAGTATAGGTCACGAAGGGACTTATAAAAAATTTATCTCTTACGATGAAAACATTGTTCATGCACGTTGCGCTCTTGAGAGATTGATCCGGAAGAACTTACCGTCATCCATAACAATTTAAGTACTTTGCTCAAGTGTGTGACGCACTTAAAGTATAGGGGCACGAAGGACTTATCAAAATATTTTGCAAGTTCATAGTGTTCACAGCTTCATAGTGTTCATACTTCCTTATTTGTCTGTATGCGAGGCAGTTGCGAGCCTGTCACGCTGAAGAAACAAACCATCTTTTTTAGCTATGTCTTTTCATGTTGCACTTAACACCGATAGTGATCAAAATAGACGATTGTGTTAAGTAGGGAAAAATTTACATTGGGTGTCAAATAAGGAAGAAAATACTTTTTTTAGGCCAAATAAGGAACCAAATTTTAAGAAAGGGTAGGAATTCTCTCTAATTTATAGGGCACGAAGGACTTATATTTTTTTTATCTCTTACGATGAAAACATCGTTCATGCACGTTGCGCTCTTGAGAGATTGACCCGGAATAACTTACCGTCATCTATAACAATTTAAGAACTTTGCGCAAGCATGTGACACACTTAAAGTATAGGGCATGAAGGAGTTTTCAAAATCCTGTCTCTTAGGATGAAAACTTTGTTCATGCACCCTACACACTTTAGAGATCAATCCGGAAGAACTTTACTGTCATCCATAACAATTTAAGAACTTCGCTCAAGCGTGTGGCACACTTAAGGTATAGGGCGTGAAGGACTTATCAAAAAAACATCTCTTATGATGTAACCTTTGTTCATGACGCTACGCACTTGAGAGATCGATGTGGAAGAACTTTACCGTCATCCATAACAATTTAAGAACATTGCTCAAGCGTGTGACGCATTTGAGAGATTGGTCCGGAAGAAATTTAACGTCATCCATAACAATTTAAGAATTTTGTCAAGTGTGTGGCGCAGTTAAGAATCTTCTCAAAATTTTATCTCTTATGATATGAAATTTCTTCATGCACATTGCGCACTTTGAGAGATCGATCCGGAAGAACTTTACCGTCATCCATAACAATTTATAAACTTGCTCAAGTGTGTGGCACTTACTCTTCGTGTCTCCAATTGCGTTTGATCTCCTCTCCCTCCTTTATTTACATGTGTTTGTCTTTACTTTCCGCTGCTATACTCTTAGACATGCATGTGCTAATTGCTAAAATCTGCCCACAACTAGAATTGGGAAAATGATAGATTTTATTTGTTCAAGTAGTCTAATCATCCCCCCTCTAGACATACTTTGGATCCTACAGAAGGCGGGCCTCTTGCACTCGACCACTGAGAACCTTAATGTTATATTGACAGTTAACTTTTTTCATTGGGGATCTTGGGAAACCAACCTACAATTATTGTGATATGCTAATCATATCGTCCATGAAGAAACTTTAGAGATAGTAACCATATGTTTATATTGATTGGTAAGTTTTATATTGGACACTACGTCCCCGTAGCACGCTTTATATTGATTGGTTAGTTTTTCCATTTGGGATATGGAGAAACCAACCTTATAATCCTTGTGTTATGGTCCTCACTAGATACTACATTCTGCATTGCCATTGATCGACTTTATATCCTCGGTTGCGGCCCTCGTGTCGTCTATTGTGAAGATCTTTAGAGAGGATAGACATGTAATTAAAAAACTAATCATAAACCCATACGATTTAAAATGTCTTTAATGTTCAATATTTTTTTATCATATAAAATATTATAGATCCTTCAATACTTTAAAATGTTTTATTTACATCATTAGATTTATCTGTATTTTTCTTTTAAAAAATCTGACCTCCATTGTGCTGGGGTCCGAAAGCACGTAGTAGAACTCAAGGGGTAATTATTGTTGTGTACGTGAAGTAATAATGAACACTGTGCTTCGAATAATAGAGTTTTTCATATCGGCATGCAAAACTTATGTGGCGCTTTGCCTTATCGCTGTCTCCAAATTTTCAGTCCAAACCAATATACAAAATTTTCTGTTTTTGAATTACTTCTACATAGTGTCCGTGGTTCTTTTGGACTAACTAGTAAGCGTTTTTTTAACCCGGACGGAGAAGCTCTCTGGTCTAATCTGAACCGAGTACGAAAGTAGCAAAGTCTGCAGTTTTGGGTCTACATGCGTCAGAACTTTGTTCTCGCACTTCAAAGAACTTTTTAGCACCTGTGTTTTAATTCTTGACTATATCACATTGCACACACGGTCCATACAATGTGCACAGTTCGTAGATAAATTAGTACTCTCCCTCTGGTCCACTTTATAGTGCGCATAGTTTGCAGCCCTTATACCAATGCATGCGCTGGAGGTGTGGTATGTACTAAACTAACCCTGCATGCAAGGTCTGTCTCACCCCATGTGCGTCTGCTGCTGTGCTTCCTGTGATTTTATTCGAGGATGAATTCCTCCAAACAAGGTCTAGGCTGCATGCACGCACTACATATCGGAATTTTGGCAAAAAAACTAATACACACTACAAAAGGGAATAGAGGGAGTACTGCGAGCAGACAAATTAATATTACTAGTAGTACTGACCCTAGGCTCTGACGCATAATAAAAGGTACTCCTAGCAGGGAGGGTTGGGATGCACGTGAAGAACCTGACGACAGCATAGACCTGGCCCCACCACCTGTCCAATCTCTTGGAATACAGCTCTATATACTTGCTGCCGAAAATCGTGAAAGGGTTAGAACACTCTGAAGTGCTGACAACGCAGTGGGCCTTGTTGATTTGACGTCGCGTTGATGTGCGACTCAGATATGCGCTGTGAATGGAACGCGCTGGTAAAAAACCGCGTCCGTTCAGACCTGTGTTTCTTCATATCAACCCCTTTAGCCTGGGTGGTACTCACTGAGAGGGCCAGGCTGAGATTCCTGCGTGCATGTGATTCTCCTGACGCCACTTCGGTCCTGACTGGCTGGGTTTGTTTCAATGGACTAGACACCAATCACTATCCCCTATTTTTGACAAGTGTGTGGACTCATGGGCCATAATCGAAACCAACTTCCTGGGAAGACCTTTTGCGAGGAGGTGAACTCTGGCGAGGCTGTGATGCTCGACCAAATCTGCCAGCCCTTCCGCGTCCTCCTGATGTGCCGCCTCGAGGTGCACGGCCCCCTCCTTTCGGTTCAGGTACTGCCTCCCTCCTCTTTGCAAGCATCCATCCTCCCCATTGCTTGTGTTTCTCTTCCCAAACTCCATCGCCACATTCCTCATGATTATGGCCCATGAGTCCACACACTTGTCAAAAATAGGGGATTTTTTTCATATTTGACTAGGGGCAGCAGGCGACCCTCTCCCGTAACATTCAGTGGTGTGACCCTTGTGAGAGGTTTGGCCACAAGTACCCTTGATCTAACTCTGACATAATTCCCCTCATAGAACAGCCGCGGTGCAACTTGCACCTCCTTCACACGACCAATCCAACGAGCTAATTGGTCCACCATGCCTACATCACGGTACATGTCTGGGATGTTGTGGATCTGCGCCCAAACATGCAGGCCATAAAAAACAATGGAGGTAGGGTCCTTCTTCCCGTCGTAATCCTCGACTGACAGCCTCATGTCACGAAAGTGCCAAGGGCCGACATGGACAACCTTCTTCCAGTCGCCCAAGCAGAACATCTGAAACACGAACAAATTATTTTCCGCTTCCCTATACTTTGGCACATGCGCCAGTCCCCAAACAGATTTTAGGGTTTCAAACATCGCCGATGAACTGAAGGGGCGAGAAGTGTTCAGCTTCCCGATCGCTAGCCAGGCGAACAGTCAAGGCGGATGATACGCGGGCAGCCACCTAACGCTCGCGTTTTCGGTCGAGCCCAATAGCGTGCCTACATGAGCACCGGGACCCATAGTTCGCGCCTAAGGGCTGACTAGGAGCTCCCACCTATGTCTTGCTTATAGCCAAATGTAGGGAAGCCTTGCGTGAAGGCAAATGCTAGTTGGGCCGGGCCTGGCGCATGGGAGACCACAGGCCAAAATGTCTTTTTCCTTTTTCCTTTTTATATTTTATAGTTTTATTTTTATCTTTCTTTCTTTAATTTTTTTAAACTCATAGAAATTTAAAAAATATGTATTTCAAATTATTTTTCATAAAACATTTGAATAAAATGTTAATCAAGCATTTCAAAAATGTTAAATGTGTATAGAGAAAATGTTTTCATATATACAAAAAATATATAATTGTATGAAAAAAGTTGATCATGTATTTAAAAAAAATTAATGAAGCTTTTACAAAGGATAAGAAGTATTCAATTTTTTTAGTTCATCATTTAAAAAATGATAAATCTGTATAGAAAAAGATGTTGACCATATATTCAAAAAAATGTTAATCTTGTATTTTAAAGTTATTAATCAAGAATTTGAAAATATTAAATGTGTATGGAAAAAAAATGTTAACTCTGCCTACGTTGTCTCAACATAGCCGGTCCCAGGCCCGGGTAAAGGAGGAGGGCTGTGATACGCTTTGCGAGCCAATGTCAAAAATCAGCCACTCTTATGGAGATGAAACCCAAAAGATTACACCTTTCGATATTTGGGGTCAATACTGCAGAAATATGTGAATATCGATGAAGATGTGAACCATCGAATCATAACCGGATGGATGAAGTGGCGCCAATCTTCTGACATTCTCTATGACAAGAGAGTGCCACAAGAGCTAAAGGGCAAGTTCTATAGGATGGTGGTTCGACCTGCAATGTTGTATGACGCTGAGTGTTGGCCGACTAAAAGGTGACATGTGTAACGGTTAGGTATGGCGGAGATGCGCATGTTGAGATGGATGTGTGGCCACACAAGGAAGGACCGTGTCCGGAATGATTACGAGATAGAGTTGGGATAGCACTGATTGAAGATAAGCTTGTCCAACATCATTTGAGATGGTTTGACCGTATTCAACGCAAGCCTCCGGAATCTCCAGTGCATAGCGGACGGTTAAAGCGTGCTGATAATGTCAAAAGAGGTCGGGGTAGACCGAACTTGACATGGGAGGAGTCTGTAAAGAGAGATTTGAAGGACTGGAGTATCACCATAGAACTAGCAATGTACGGGGGTGTGTGGAAGCTTGTTATCCATGTGTCAGAACCATGAGTTGGTCGCGAGAACTTATGGGTTTCACCTCTAGCCTACCCCAACTTGCTTGGGACTAAAGGCTTTGTTGTTGTTGTTCTTGTATGGAGAAAATGTTGAATATGTACTCATAAAACTTTAATCTTCTATAACAAATATATTAATCAAGCATTTTTCAAATGTTAAATGGGTACAGAAAAAATATTGACCGTGTATTCAAAAAATATTAGTCTTGTAATTAAAAAAATATTAAACACGTGTTAGAAAAATATATTAGATATATACCAAAAATATATAATGGTTATGAAAAATGTAGACATAAAGAATATAAGTTTTTAAAAAATGCTAATCATGTATTTCCAAATGTTAAACGTGTATAAAAAAAATGTTTCTAGTGTATACGAAAAATAGTGAATGGGTACCCAAAAGAGTTAGCATGTCCTGAAAAAAAAACCCGATGAAAATCTACAAAAGAATGAAGAAACCCAGTAAAAACCAAAAAATAAATAAAATAAAAACCAAAGAAACCAATGCAAAAGAATGGAAGCAGAGAAAAGCGAGAAAGAAACAAAAACCGATGAAAACCAGGAAAGCAGCAAAGAAAGAATAGCAAAAAAACCAATGCCGAGAAAGAAACACATGAAAAGAAAAAAACAATGAAAACCAAAAAATAAATAAAGAAAACCATAAAAAAGCAAAAAAAAAATCGGCTAACCCAAAGAAAACCAGGAAGAAACAAAAATAATAATAATTAAAAAAAAGAGAAAAAACCCGGAAGAAAAGCAGACTGAAACATTCAGCAACCAACCTACCGAGCGTGGTAAGCAAACCAGCAAGTGATCGAGCCTAGCTCTAGTTAAAACGTGAAGCAAAGCGAGGAAAAGAACTGGGCTGGTCTAGATAAAACGCGAAGTGAAGCAAGGAAAAGAACTGGGTTGGTCCAGTTAAAACCCGAAGCAAAATTCTTCAGACGAGAATACTATAGGTCTTGCTGTAAGCGAGATATAGGGTTCGCAGATCCTGAAGGCTTGCAAGTGCATAGTAAAGGATGCACACGTAGCAATGCACATGATCACATCCATGTTGGATGTTGCATTGCATGACACTAGCTCATTTTGGAACGTGACATGAGTGAATATGTGTTCATTTTTGCAAATCTCAATTTGTCGGTGGTTTCCCCCAACTCCTCGGGGGGCCTGGATGTTAAAACCATAGTGGTTGTTCCCATAAAATATATGCCCTTATCAGATACAAGGGCCATTCTAAATGTTGACCTCCTTTCCGGTTCCAATTCTCCAAATATATCATTTTTTAAATGCGTCCAAACCCTTCAAAATACTTTGTCACATGGGAAATGAACATTTTTTGGAGTAGCATTAAGTAGGCTCCCATTCAGATAATGTTTGGCCTTTAAAACTCTCGCTACCAAAGAATCTGGAGCTGCCATCAGTCCTAATACTGTGTTGCCAACATAACGAGATTAAATGTAGAGGTTTAAAAAACCCATACCTCCTTCACTCTTTGGAATGCAAAACTTCCACTGAAAGGACGTGGATGTCGCCTAGAGGGAGGGGGGGGTGAATAGGCGCTTTAAAATAATTACGGTTTAGGCTTGAACAAATGCAAAATGAAACTAGCGTTTAATATATCAAGCACAAAACCTAAAACAACTAGGCTCACCTA
Source organism: Elymus sibiricus (assembly GCA_039707655.1). Taxonomy (NCBI): domain Eukaryota; kingdom Viridiplantae; phylum Streptophyta; class Magnoliopsida; order Poales; family Poaceae; genus Elymus; species Elymus sibiricus. The sequence goes on from CM077663.1 coordinate 347,591,511, forward strand.
TGTGCACCAACAACTTATGCTAAGCAAGATAAACAACTGAGTGATAGCAAGATATATAGCATGAAACAATATGGCTATCACAAAGTGCATAAGTAAAGGGCTCGGGTAAGAGATAACCGAGGCACGCAGAGACGACGATGTATCCCGAAGTTCACACCCTTGCGGATGCTAATCTCCGTTTGGAGCGGTGTGAAGGCACAATGCTCCCCAAAAAGCCACTAAGGCCACCGTAATCACCTCATGCCCTCGCACAATGCAAGATGCCGTGATTCCACTAAGGGACCCTTGAGAGCGGTCACCGAACCCGTACAAATGGCAACCCTTGGGGGCGGCCACCGAACCCGTACACTTTGGCAACCCTTGGGGGCGGTCACTGGTACATGTACAAATTGCTCGGGGCGATCTCCACAACCTAATTGGAGACCCCGACGCTTGCCCGAAGGTTTACACCATAATGATTGAGCTTCAAGACACCACCAACCATTTAGGGCGCCAAGGCACCCAAGAGGAACAAGCTCTAGGGTGCTCAAACACCCAAGAGTAATAAGCTTCTCAAACTTCACTTCCACGTATCACCGTGGAGAACTCAAACCTATGCACCAAATGCAATGGCAAGGGCACACGGAGTGCCCAAGTCCTTCTCTCCCAAATCCCACCACAACAACTAATGATATGGAAGAAAATGAGAGGAAGAATGAAGAAGAACACGAAGAACTCCAAGATCTAGATCCAAGGGGTTATCCTCACATAGAGGAGATAGTGATTGGTGGAAATGTGAATCTATATCTCCTCTCTCTTTTCCCTCAAGAACTAGCAAGAATCATTAAAGGGATTGAGAGATAGCAAGCTCAAAGAAGGTCAACCATGGGAGGCAAACTCGAGCTCAAAGGATAAGATCCATTGGGGAAGAAGACCCCCTTTTATAGGTGGGGAAAATCCAACCGTTACCCCCACAACCCGCACACAAGCGGTACTACCGCTTATAAGCGGTAGTTCCAGGAAAGAACAAGCAAACGGCAGAAACCTCGAGGCGGTAGTGCCGCCATACCGCTCCTGCCAGCAGTACTATCGCTAGTTAGCGGTACTACCGCTTGTTACAACCGCTCAACTTCCACTTGGGTGGCGCGGGGCATCAGACAAGTGTCTGGTGGCTAGCGCGGATGCCAGAACCACCTGAGTGGTACTACCGCTCCATAGCAGCGGTACTACCGCCTGAGTGCTGAAAACTGTCCTAAGAAAGAAACTGCCATAACTTTCGCATACGAGCTCCGAATTGAGCAAACTCAAGCTTGCTGGATAGAGCACGACAAGAGCTATCCAACAGGTAGTATAAAAATGCCAATGATATAGAGATGTGAAACCTTTATGAACGAAGAACCGGCAACAACTCCAACATCGAAAACATCATAGAAGATGCATATGGACTCTGTTTTCGATGAACTCGAGCTTGTCATGAAGATGACCATAAGCTCTAAAACTCACAAAGAGAAACACCAAACAAGAACCAAGAAAGATGATGCAAGGATGCAAATGGTTTGAGCTCTCAACGAACAACACGATCAAGCTACTCACTTGAGAGCCCCCTTGATAGTACGGCAATCGATCCTATAACCCGGTCTCCCAACTACCACCATGAGACTGGTAAAATAGAAAACCTATCAAGGGCAAACCTATACCTTGCACATAGTCCACTTGAGCTAGATGATGATGATCTTGACTTCCTCAAGATGGACAGCCTTTCTTGATTGCGTTGGTTCGATGAAGACTAGTTGATTGCTCCCCCATACTCCACTATGGGTGAGCCACTCTTCGACACATCTCCACAAGTCCATTGTCACCACAATGGACGGCAAGCTTCAAGCATGATCTCTTCGTGATGCTCCACTTGAACTTGCACACCGCAATGTTGATGACGATCACCACTTGATGTCATCCTCCATGGGTTGTATGAGATCTTCCTCTTGACGCAAGCCCATGGAAACATACATAACCCCACATAGAACTCTCACGTAGACCATGGGTTAGTACACAAAGCGTAATAGACAATGCTTACCATACCATGGGATCACTTGATCCCTCTCGGTACATCTTGTACGCTTTGTATGTTGATCAACTTGATTCACTCTTTGACTTAGTCTTGATCACCCTTGTATCTTATCTTCTCTCTTCATAAAGATGATGTCTTGAAGGTAAACATGAATGCTCACACAATCTTCTTCTTCTTCAAGACATGCTTGCAATAAGATCAACTCTCACATGACCAATCTTTGGATAAAACCTTGAATACCACCTTGGTCACCATAGAAACTCCTTGAAACCAACAGATGGACTTCAAGAAGTGCCTATGGAAAAATCCTTCGAATATAACTCAAGGCAACCATTAGTCCATAGGGATTGTCATCAATTACCAAAACCACACATGGATAAATGTGCTCTTACATCCACCATGCTATCCAGTGCACTTTCTTATGTTCCTCATCATCACCTCATCAGAACTAAGCAATATATGTAATTTATTTATTACAAATCCCCTTGGGTAGGCTGGACACATACATGGCAAAGAAATGTATAGCTTGGGCCACTGTTGTTAATAAAATCTCCTTGCCCCAACAGATAATTGTTTCTTTCGTCCATCCTAGCAGCCTAAGTTTTAATTCTTTCAATGAAACGCCTGAAACAATCACTTCTATCGACGCCAACTATAGCTGGAAGCCCAAGATACTTATCTCACAACGCTTCCATGTAAATATGAAGAAATTGATCAATTTATGCTTTAGAAACAATATTGGTATTTGGACTAAAAAATATGTTTGATTTAGCCAGACTCACCGTTTCTTTTGCCTTGAACTTGCACAATAGGTATCTAGTACATGTTTGTAAGAAGTTGCATTCAACACATCTACTCTCATGCGAATTAGAGAATCATTGAAAAATAAAAGGCGTGATGTCGACGGTGCATTCCTGCACACTCTAATCCCATCCATGCCATCAACTTCCTTTTCATACTGCAACATACTGGATAGGCCTTCTGCACAAAGAAGGAACAAGTATGAGGACAGGTGCCCCCCTACCAAAGAACCCTAGTAGGGGCGAACGTTCTTGAGAATTAAATCTCACTTTGTAACTAATAGTGGATACACAAGCCATAATCATTTCAATTAATACTTCATGAAAAGCCTAGTTTTTGCACCATGCTTCTCAAGAAAATTCACTCAACACCGTCATAAGCCTCGTGCATGTACAGTTTCACCACACACAAACCTGCTTGCCCTGCTCTCTTATTATCGTATGAACACATTCATAGGAAGTAATTATATTATCAGTAATCAATCTTCCAAGAACAAAGACACCCTGAGTGGGAGAAACAATATCATGCAATATTCCTTTTAGTCTAGCAGCCAACATCTTTGAAATTATCCTACACAACATGTTACACAAACTAACGGGTATGTATTGTGTAATTAATTCATGTGAGTCAACTCTGGGAATAAGAAAAATGGATGTATCATTCCACTCCGCTGGTATCTGTCTCGAGTTTATAACACATAAAACCTCTTGGGAAATATCAATACCCAGAATATACCATATTTTTTTTTAAGATTGCATGGAGTCCATCAAGCCTAGGCACCTTAAGATCACCAATACTGAACACTGCTTTACACACATCATCATGTGGGTACGGGGCCATCAAAGTATCATTCATTTGTCCAGTCACCTTAGTTTGTCCTTTGTGCATAATTTAGGGATCCACATGCTGCACCTCATAGGTAAATAAGTTATCGATATAACCTTATATGTGTGGACTAAGAGCATCCATACCTTCCATCACATTACCATCGCCATCTTTGAGTTTCTTGATGAGATTTCTCTTTCGTCTAGTGGATGCATAGTCCTGAAATAACCCCATGTCACGGTCACCCTTTTTAAGACACTCTGCTCTAGAACGTTGCATAAAATGAATCTCCTTAAGTTCCACCAAATACTAAATAAGCTCCGACAACTCTTTCCTTTCTTATTAACTTTCATCACTGATAAGTCCAGTTATAATCTTTTCAAGCTCTTTATGTGCCTTCCATAACCTTTTCTTTGGCCCGGAGTTGATCCCACTGAATTCACGCGTGCTATACCACATCACAAAAATAATTTTCTCTGTGCGGCTCAAAGTGTTTGGCGTGAACGCCATTGTTTACAACTTGTGCATAATAATTTGTATCCACACGGAGCGGACTATGGTCAGAGTGATTCTAATTCAAATTTTGTAGCACCGCATGTAGGTACAACGTCGACCATCCATCGTTGATGAGCCCATGATCCAGCCTCTCCCTGATATGACCTCGCAGCCAAGTAAACCGGTCGCCAATAAACACTACTAGAAGCATATGCGCGCGCTTTGCTGCGCCGTTTGTTAGACCATTTGTTGTGACTTGTTAGGTTTAATGCACATTCATTTGGTTCATGGGCCAGTTAAGTTCTCATTCTTTCATTGACACAAAACCCAAATACAGATGAACTGCAACAAAAATTTGAGCCACTTCAATTTTTTTGTTTTATTCATGTAAAATCTTCCTACTAAAACTAAGAGTACACGGCTTCAGGTTTATTTTTACAAATGCTAGCACTACAAGCAAGTAAAAGTATTTCTAAGTTTAAAAGGATAATGACATCCATCAACACTATGAATTTGTATCTATTCTCAAATAATCTTCAGTCAGATGTACAGGCAACCACCTCACATATAATCTGCTGCAATTTTGGAAAGCTGCCAAACAACAAAAGTATTAGTATGACAAAATGAGTCAATTAGGGGGCAAAAATATTCTTCAGTCAAATGTACAATATAGACAATAGACACATCAGTGTTTCCTCTAGTATTCTTCTCTAGCAAATGCCTATACTGGGCTCCATTCTCAAATAACTTTCATGCAAATGTACAAGAATGTTGTCTATGCATGCCTCCGTCAATATTTCCTTCAGTACTTTCTCTAGCAAGGAAAATGGTGTCTAGTATAGGCATTTTGGATGGAGTTGCTTCATGATACAATACCGCTTCAGTATTTCCTTGCATATGCAGTGAAGCCAATAGATAAAGTTGCTAAAAGATGATAAAAAAACTGATTGTAGTCAACTGGAGAAGTAACTCCATATACTGCAATATGCAGGGCGAACATTGCACACTTCCATTTTGCAAATGCCGAAATGAGCTCAACTCTACACATAATGATTTTTGGATAAGATCCATGGCGCACCAAAGGTCACCGAATTCTCATCTCCAGATATGATGTTCTTCAAAAGAGTGGAAACCAAGTTTATAGTGATAGCTCTATGAAACAATCTTGTGATTACATCACTTAGAAACAAGGGAGATGAATATAACATAAAAAATTATATAACTGTACACAAGTGAATTAATAGCCTACCAGATCCCAATGAACCTGAAATCAATTAGGATATCTTTTCAATGAAAAGAAGGCACATCCTGCAAGGGTAAGTCATACAAAAAGCATACTTGCACAGTCTTTGGCTCTTTGCTGTGAAATGCATATTGTACCTCGATGAAACATGTCCAACCTTGATTACACTCTGGTGACTAGTGCCCCAATCAAGTCTAGTGATATATATTTACCAATGCTGAAACAATGTGCTAATTATTCTCCTAATCCTTCTTACAGTAAATTCTAAACTGATCTTTTTGCTTGAGGCATTAAGTATGTCGTACAAAGATCAATCACTACATGGAAGACCCAAGTTTGCACAGAACTCCCAACAATCAAACTGAGAAAGAAATCTAGACTTGTCATGTACAGAAATATACAGAAAGAAGGATCAACTACACTAAACACCAAATTCTGCACTGAGAAAGAAAGCTCACCTTATCATGTATGGGATGGTTGCACCAAATTCTGTACTTAGAAATAAAGCCCGTTGCAGCTACTATTGATAATAACATAATTAATCAATGGATAGGAAAAAGAGAAATAAAAAGACAGAAGGGGGTGAGATTAGGTTCCCCTTTATTATTATAGTGGTGCCGCTCTTCGGTCTCCAAGACGCTGACACAGAGTGTATGATGCCGCAACGAAGTGGAGGAGGCAGGGCAAAAGAAACAGAGGCTTGGGGAGGAGAGGAGGGGCAGCAGCGCCTGAGCAAAGGGAGGAGATGACCTGGACGGGAAGATGGTCGGTGGTGGCTGGGAGAAGCGGTGGAGGAAGGAGGGGCGTGTAGAAGCCAATCGACCATCTGCTGACACGCAATCCCTTCACACATGACCCCAGAACCCGGAGCGAGGACGGCTCTCCAATCCCAGCGAAGACCCGGTTAAAATTGATAGCACCTAGCAAAATCGATTGTCCTCAATCGATTCTCAGCCTATTTACCCCAGGGAAACTGAAAGAACAACAACATCAGCGAAAAGAACAACATAAAACACAGATACAACCCACACCAAACCCTCAAAACAATCCAAACCAAGAACTACTTTGGAAAGAAATCCCCCGAAGCACACAAACCCAGAATGACACCAACGCACAACAGTAAACCAAACATCCAAACCCACACAAAAATGAAGAAATGCATGTACCATTAACACACAACAAACATGAACAAAGAGCATCCCATAGCCCCAACAGCCCCAACAAATGCAGACGCCGTCCTCGAAACTCCGATTCAAAACATATTTTAAAACAGCCACCAACGAATACTGAAAACCAGCCCACACCAACCAAACCGCCAAAGCCCTTGCTATCAAAACAAGCCACACCTCAGGGAACAAAAGACAGCTGATCCACGAGTAAATCCATACAGAAAATTCAGCTAGAACATATCTAGCCAACACACATGCACTCCCAAATCGACACTGACCATGAAAACGGAAATCACAATAACCACATTCAGATAAACGCTAGCACAAAAAATATCCAGCCCCAAAAGAACCAGACGGATTGAGCACACATGAGTCCTTCAAAAAATAACAACACCCATGTGAAAGAACAAACAAACCTCCCAAAACACGCAGCAAAATCAATAGCTGTGTGCAATCAACAACCCAATCAGGTTATAAGAACCAAACATACTCCCAACAAAAAAATGATTTCACCGCCCCGGCCACGTTTTACAGAAGAGCACCGACCACAATCACATCTACCCACAAGCCCACAACACTAATCTCTGAATACACATGGTAAAGAAGCTAGGAACAAAAAATACACCAACTTCAGCACACAGAAACAGTAATACAAAGCTTCACAACAAATACGCATTACACGCTAATAGCACAGCACCACCAACAGAACAAAGAAAGCTAAACAGAGGGGAACGGATGACATACCGCACAGCAGCAGAGACGGATCGACGACGAAAGCAACGACCTGAGAGGGAAGATGCAGCTCCAATCCGATGCCACCTCCCAAAACAACGGCCCGAAAAAGCAGATGTAGCAGGGCCGCCGGCCAAGCAACAGGTCTGTCCACCGCGCGGCTCCGCTCCCCTCCGCAACGAGCGGAGGCGGCAGATTCAGCAGCGCCGTAGCCCGCACAGCAAGAACGGCGGCCGCCCAGCTCCACTCCCCCCTCCACCTCCCTCGGCGTACACGCACCTCGAATGTGCCCCCCCCCCCAGCGGCCACACAGCGAACGCCGATTCCAATCGCAGAACTGGAACAACAGCCAAAACAGGGGAGAGGAAACAGACGGACGGCGACACACGAGCGACAGAGAAGAGACAGACAGCGGCACACGAGCGACAGAGACGGACGGCGCCAATGCCGGCGAGGACGCAACAAATTACCCCAGGCTCTCGCTCTCTCGCACAGACACGCGGCTACCGAACAGATAAGAAGCCGCCACGCCGCCTCCTTGCAGGAAAAGACCAAAAGCCCATACAACTGTACCACATACAACCATGGCCCACAAAACAACAGCGGCCCAGGTGCTGACCGAGTCAAAATCGCCTGTACAATTCACAATCGCTGCCCTCAATTGATTCTGGGCTCATCAATTCCAGCGGAATTAGTGTATTAAGGATATCCCTCAACTCAGAGTCATTGATAGCTGGCTAGAACGCATGAATATAATATTGTGGCCTTGGGTTGGTGGCGTCTTTCTCATTAAGGAACTGTATTTCATTCATGTCCCCTATCAGGAGATTATTGTTTTGGTGCGGCCGACACATTTTGTATCAAGTCTTGTACTTGTTGTCCCATCTATCATACATTTTATCACCCTTACATCTATAAACATGGAATCAAGCTCCAATCTATGAATTTTCAATTATTTCTTTCAAAGCAACAACAAACCACCTTTCCTCTCATCTTTAGTCTCCTTCTCAAACACTCAGCCGGATAGCTTTCCAAGTGTGTCTCCAACAAGAACATCACATCTAGGTCACAGCTTCACTTGACGTCCAACAAAGCACGAACTGTCGGGGCATTCCCAAGCCCCCAACTGTTCCAACATAAGAGTTTCATTGCTCCCGACTATCCCTTTCGAAAGGGGCCGCCGATGAACTTGGGGTTTCTACATTTTATGAATTACTTAAAACTTCACAATTCTCACCTTTTTGTTTCTTCTTATTTGCGCTCTTTTGCGGAGTACATGTTGGATCCGAAGTTTTCCTCTCAGGCTCTTCTTCTCCTTCAAACCGGTCAACAATTTTTGCCATGTTGAAGTAGTAATGTTTCCCGCCGATATGATCGTCAAAGCTTTTGGATCTACGCTAGCAGTAGCCGAATTTGCTATCCTTTTCCCCAACACAAGGCCTATCATCTTGAGTAGGAATGTTATAGCATGTAGACGGTTTCATTTCCATATCAACAACTCCTGTTTTGTTAAAATTCATCACCACTCTAACCCTAACGAATTCACCAATAAAACCCTCTAGAAGAGTTCCCAAATTGTGCCCATCTTTCGGCACATCCCCGTGATTGCTGCCGGAATTAAGCAGTTGTCAGGCAACCTTAGTATTCTAGACCATACTGTTATCTTCTCCATGACAATTGATCTAGGGTTCGTAAACCCATCATATTCCTCAATCAGAAGACCTTGTTTCAGACTCCTAGTTGGGTCCCATCTGCATAGCTGTATTCCAAACTCCTAAACATCGAAACTCGACTATAAAAATATTGGGATAATTAGTTTTGTGCCCCTAGTTGGGTCACACTCGGCAGGTTTACCCCTAACTTCTAAAAACACCTGTTCCCGCCCAAACCACTTTGCTCGTCTTATACTTCTGCCCTTTGACCGTTTGACTACCACTTTGAAAACTCCATAACATATTCATACTAACTCAGAAAAATGCAAATAAGATATCAAAATGTTTTAAAAAACATCATCTATACGTGCATGTCATTTGCATTAATGAACAAAGTGTTGGATAGTCTCCATATCAGTTTGAGCTCATATTCTTGAGGACGATGTTTGGTGCCATGACTGATGTTGTAGATCAAAGACTCACGACGGGGGCAGCCACCGGAGGAAAGAGAAACCCTAGTCGCACGACTAGGGGTGAAAATTCTCCTCTTTTTTTTCCTTTGTTGTAATTGTCTTTTGTTTAAATAATGGATAGGGCAAACTTTTTTCTTCGTTTTGAAGGAAAACAGTTGCCGAGCATCGAAGGTTATAGCCGAGTGTTGATTTGTATGTCATTTGCGTGTCAGGCACTGAGTGTACATCAAAGGCGTGTAGTCCATGACTCCGAGCAATCCTGTTTGGTACGCAAAACCATGAAATGAACTTGCATATACAATGAAAATGTCAAGAAAGAAAAAGACTTGCATACAATGAACAAAGAATTCTAATATGTGATGCATGACAAGTCACAGCACTCGCAACACGTACAAAAAAATCAATGTACAATTCATCGTCACAAGCTGACAGGAGAAGAAGGACACAAACACGTCAAAATGTACATTTTCTATACACCAAAACGAGGTATGTACAATGTGCCTATTTGGGCTTGACCTCGAAGTAGGGCATGTAATCGGACGCTTCGCCGGCGCCGCCGTAGGACGACCGGGTGATCTCCACGTCGCTGTACGGGTGCGGGGGCGCGCCCCGGCCGGCGCCGTCGAACTCGGTGGCCGACGACCCGGCCGAGTTGGCCCCGTCCCCGTCGGGCTCGTTGAGCAGCATGGCCTCCACCTCCTTGACGACGGTGCCCATGGTCGGCCGCGCCGCCGCGGACTCGTCCACGCACTGCATCGCCAGCTGCACGAACCGCCGGAACCCGGGCGTCCGCGCGGCGTCCCGGATCGCCGGGTCGAGGATGGCGCGCAGGCCGTAGTAGTCGCGGTCGGCCGGGTCGATGGCCTGCCTCACCTCCCGCACCACGTACTTCCCCTTCTCGATCGGCTGCCTCCCGCTCACCAGCTCCAGCATCACCACCCCGAAGCTGTACACGTCGCTCTTCTCCGACAGCTGCTGCGTCATGTAGTACTCCGGGTCCAAGTATCCCTACCAGATATATATGCACACATGATTAATTGGCAGATCATATGGAGCAACTGATGGAGGCAAAAAATGTAGCAGTGGTTATGATGGTTACCAGTGTTCCTTTGACTTGGGTGGAGACGTGGCCCTTCTCGGTGTCGGCGACGAGCTTGGAGAGCCCGAAGTCGGCGACCTTGGCCTTGAGGTTCTCGTCGAGGAGGATGTTGGTGGACTTGATGTCGCGGTGGATGATGGGCGGGTCGGCGAGCTCGTGAAGGTACGCCAGCCCCCTCGCCGACCCGAGCGCGATCCTCAGCCTCTTCTTCCAGCCCAGGTACGTCCCTCTAACTGCAAACGCACAGCTCCATCAATTTTGAGCACAAGCGCAACGAAATGGTAAACAACTAAAGTACTAATACAGATCGGTCCTTGAGAGAGACTGTGCTTACCAGCAAGGTTCTCTCTCAGAGTCCCCCCGGCGACGAACTCGTAAACCAGCATCTGCTCCCCTTGCTGGAAGCAGAAGCCGATCAGGCTCACCAGGTTCCTGTGGTGAACCCGGGACAGCAGCTCGATCTCGTTCTTGAACTCCGGCGCGCCCTGCATCGACCCGGACTGCGCCCGCTTTATCGCCACCCGTATTCCGTCCACCAGTGTTCCCTTGTACACCTGTTGACACATGGCATGGCAGTGAGTAAGCCAGGCTAAATTGTGTTTCAACTGTCTGTGCAGCGGCAGCGCAGGCCATATTTCAGGAATAAGATGGAAAAACGAGCTGATGCGGTTTTCAGTTGTTACCTTTCCATAGCCTCCTGCGCCTATCTCATGGCTATCTGCGAAATTATCAGTGCAGCTTTTCAGCTCCTCGAAGGAGAAGAACCTCGCTCCTTTCAGCTGTGGAGCTCCTCCGCTGTCTTTCTGCGTTGCGCCCCACGAAGCTGGAATTTTGAAGAAATGATCAGATCAGTTTCCATTCTCATGTCATGGTTGCTTTTGGATCTTCAGTTCATCACAGATTGTCTGCAAGACCAGTTTCTATATGTATCCTTACCAAAAGGGTCAGTGCTTCGTTCTTTTAGTTCCTTGTTCCTTCTCTTCTGTCGCAAAGCGAATAGTCCCACGAAAATGAGGGCAATCACAAGAACCCCACCACCTGCTGCGATCCCAGCTATGACACCTGTACCGAACTTTGATTTTTTGCCACCAGCAACTGACAACAGAATGTTAAAAATAGTTAGTTTCACACCGCCACGCTGCTTCAAATCTTCAATGCAAATAGGGGAAACTCAGGTACCTGAAAACGGAACATATTGATCTGCAATGAAGAAGTAAGGCCCGAATATTGGCGGTGGCTTGTAGGTCTGGTTGCTGAGAAGAAACCCAATACGGCTCACTTCAGACACGTTGAAGAGCGTCCCTGTTGACGGGAACAAATTCACTTGAACTTGGAGGTAGTTGTCCTCGTTGAAGTGGATACGGCTCAGGGCAACTGCACCTTCACGCAGACTCAGTAGCCTCCAGAGGGTTTCCTCCAGTTGCTGAAACTTAACGGTGTCCGTTACATCCTTGAAGGACGGCGCTCTGAAGACCATCTTGCCATTGTATGAATAGGCGCAGCCGCAGTTTGCGGGGTTCTGGTCCTGACCACTTTGGCACCCACGTGCCGTGTTACATTTGGCCATGCTAGTGCTGTATGCCACCACGTTCTGTTTCTGGATGGTGCAGAATGGTACAGTGGGTTTATCGGAGCACACTGGATTCATGGCAAGCCTGTATGCAGATTTTGAGAAAAGAGAAAGGTGGTGTCAGTGAATGCTTGGAGAAAAGAAGTAATGGCCAGTATCCTAGGATCTTACAGCAGTGTCTTTTTGTAGTTTGCAATGCCAGAGACATCAACTATGCTGTTTTGCTGGAGATCAACAGTTTGCAGTTGCGTGCTGATGCTGCCTGCCATCGTAAGTATTCCGTCCAGCTGGTTTTTGCTCATTATACTGTACCATCATCAATAAAAACACGTAAACATGAGAATTACTTAAATTTTATTTTCTTAATGAATTTACTCTGAGTATAGTTTGCTAGAAATTACACTTCATGCAGCTGGGGCAAATTGAAGAGTTCCTGGGGGACCACGCCAGTGAGTTTCGCAGAAGACATCGATCTGAGTGATAACAAGAATATCATGATAAGTATGACATTACCGAAACAATTCGTTGCTTTAGAGAGTCAACCGTTTAAGATAACTCACATGGAAGAAATATTTGTTAGATTTGCGAACCAGCCTGGGATTTCTGACGCGCTAAATCCATTGTTGCTTAAATCCCTGGTTATTAAGGCATCGACTAGTCAGTATTTTCGAGATAGTTTATATCCTTGGGCAATGCAGCATGGAAGCATTATAGTTAGGTTCTTACACAACATTTAACACGTTCATGCGGCTGAGATCTGGAAGCGCTCCAGTTAGCTTGTTGCTTGCCAAGTTCCTGCAGAAAGCATTTTCAGTAATAGGTATCTCAAGTCTAAAAAATCTTATCTTGACTAGTATTGTAAGACACTTACAGCTCATTTAGGCTGACCAAGTTGCTGATGTTAGGAATTGCTCCCGCAAATTGGTTCCTATCCAGTCGGCTGTCGAAGACGAGAAATGTGTCAAAGATTGTGATAAAAATAACACTTGAGGAAAATTTGTGTTTCATTGGTCTGAAGATACTTACAGTACTTGGAGCGGGAGAATGCCTCCAAGCTCACGCGGAATCGGGCCTGAGAACTGATTGCTATCAAACAATCTGAAAGAAAATAAAAGGAAAAATTAGCAGGATATATTTATATCCTTATAACATAAATTGGAAAGTTAGGCAATCCCTTACATGTGTATGAGAGTCATATTAGGGTTGAAGAGGCCTGTAAGCGTTCCAGATAGCTGGTTCTTGTTGAAATGGCTGTCCACCAATCAAAGTTTAGAAAGATGAAACAACCGGAAGAGATGTGCTTGCAAACCGATGATCTTCCTTGATAGATCAAGACAAAAAGAGTAGTATCAAACTTACAAGTGCTTCGTGTTGATAAGAAGGTCAAGGCCCGGTGTCGTTCCTGTCGAGATAGGGACAGTTCCTGTGATGGCATTATCTGCCAGGTCTAGCCAGAAGAGTTTCGAGAGTAGGCCAAGCTGAGGAGGTATTGTGCCCGTCAACTTGTTCGAATTCAGTGCCCTATATATCGATAACATTCAACAGAACCAGTTACTTTTTCTTTCCAACCAAAATAAATAAGATGAGGAGTTTGCGAACGCAAGAAGTTTCATTTGAATCAAGATAGCTGCTTACAGGAATGTCATTTGTGGGAGGTTGCCTAGTTCTTTAGGAATGTTTCCGCTGAAGCTGCAACCAGCCAAGATTCTGACAAGTACATCGAAAGCGATTCAGTAAGTCTGTTTGGTCAACTGTTATTGCGTTAGGAGCGGTAGGGTTGACAACAATTTAGCAATGAATGCATCGCTTACAGTGTTGTAAGCTGCCCAAGGTTCCCAATCGAAGCGGGGATCGTGCCACTGAGACCACTGTTGAACGAAAGGTCCCTGCAATGCAAATGCTTGTGTTAGTGTTATTTCACAGATCAGAAGCATCTCTACTTTATTTCCTTCATTTTCAGCAATCTGGGTAAATTTAAAATATGTTACCTAATCCATGTTTCATTGCCAAACTACTTAAAAAAACTAATTAGTACCAAAGCTTAGGCATGGTAAACTTGAATCGGTCAGCTCGGCTGTTTTTCTTTTCAGGACTTTGTCAGACTTGTCTTAAGAAAAAGCAGAGTTCATAAACTAGAAGCAAAACTGTTCTGACTAGTTCAATAGCCTGAGCAATGGCAGCTTGCAGGCAGCAATTTCATGGTGGGCGAGGCGACAACTTACAGGAACACGAGCTGGCTGAGCTGGCCGACGCTGTCGCTGAGGGTGCCCTGCAAGTTGACGCTGGATAGCCGCCTGCAGAAACAAACCAGAGGAAATCGGTATGATGAGATGAGGCACACACTCGGTGGTTGAAGGAGCTGCATGCGTGGGCACGCGATTGATTTGATTGTACTCACAGCGATGTGATCCTCCCGTTGGTGCACATGATCCCGTCCCACGGGGCGCCGCAGGGGTCGCCGGAGTTCCAGCTCGACGGGTAGTTGGTCCACGCGCGCATCACCGACCGGAGCGCCGTAACTGCCACAAAGTAAACATAATTCATACGGAAGGGGGGTGAGCAGGGTGGAGAGGCGTCAGATGAGTTGAAACGGAGCTTCTTGGACGGCGGAGGGGACTGACGGACTGACCATCGTCGGAGTTGGTCTGGCAGAGCCCCGCCGGCACGGTGGCCGCCACCAGCAGCAGGAGCAGCAGCCCCCGCCGCGTCGCCGCGTCCATTCTATCCACCGGCCAGTCCACGACGGATGCGACGGCGGCCTCCTGACTCACTGATCGGAGCCTTGCCCGGAAGGAAGCACGTTCGCTGGAGCGCCGCCGCTGTATCTCTTGTCTACCAGGCTGGCTCCTCTGGTCGTCGGCCGGAAGCTCTCGCTCTCTCTATCTCTGTCTCTGGCAAAGGTCGAAGTCGGGAAGGAGGCGGGCACGGCAGGGCGTATAAATCCTTCCTACCAACCCAACACCAGCAGCTTGCTTGCTTCCTCCCCAGCGCAGAGGAGGGAAGAGGTCAACCCACCCGGGGCAAGGCGAGCGAGCGAGCGAACGCAGCGACGCGACGCGCGCGTTCAGACAAGACACAGCCGAGGTTGCACTGCACCACGTTGGTCAAACTTAACCAACCGAGCCGAGCGGCCGGGAGGAAAGAGAGACGGAGCCGACTGCGCATTTCCACCATCCTTTTTTATTTTATAATATATGCACACACACACACATATATATATATATATATATATACACACACACACACACACACACACACACACACACACAAATCCGAGCTGGAATAATCAAATCCTCAACGAAAACGGGGCCCGGTTCTCCTAAAGACAGGAGCACAAATTTCAAATCGCCATCAGACGTTTTGGCGAGGAAATTACAAGAATCCCCATGGCCATGGCCATGGCCATGGGGCGACCTGCTGGTGGCCTGCAGCCATCTCGCCGCCGGACACCCAGTTCCAGCTCCGCTCCGCTCCGGTTGCATGATTTGCGCGTTGCCGTCGCCATCGTCGTCTTGATGGCTTGTTTTATCCGTGGCTAGGTACGTACGTAGTGGTCTGGGTGCTCGCCCGGCCATCAGCTTAATCCAACGACCAAACGTTTGATTGCGTCCTCTTCGTTTCGTGGAGATTAGTTTATGCGCCGAAGAAAACATCCGGGGGCGGTTGACAATTAAAGGGCATCTAGCGGCGGAGGAAGGGGCATGCATCCGATGCAACTGGGATGAGGGCCAATCGGGTGGCTGAATCGATCTATCCTCCGCCCGGGGTACGGTGTTTATGTTGTTGTTTGGCTCGTGGGCTGGCGATTTTTAATGCCAGCGTCGCCGGCTAGTGGCTGATGGCGACGGCCACTTTCGCTGTCCCGGCCTCGGTCTCTTTACTGATTGATTGGAACAGAACAGTTGTCTGCAACTGGATCGAATGTGCATCCTCTTCTTGTACGTATACATATGCATGTATGTGCAGAGGCAGAGACCAGAGAGAGAGAAGCGTAGCTATCGTCTAGAATGCGTGTACGGCCTGCAAGTTGCGGGAGAGAGTGGACATGAGCCCCGGCCAGTGACCTGCTCCTCGTCAGAGAACAACAGCCAGCCTAGCCTGCACGCGTGCTCCGCTGCGCTCTATCCCCTCCAAATCCGGCGTCCCCGTCGAGGCCTCGCTCTCCCCCGTAGTGGCGTAGTGTACTTTTCTTTGGCCTCCCGCCTCCATGGCAGCAGCAAAATCTAGCTAGAGCAGAAATGGCGGCCCGGCCGGGGAAGAAGCAGCGCACGGCGGCCACCGTCACCACTGACGTTTCACGTACGCAGACAGGCAGGCACAGGCTACGGAGAACTGATCCTCCATGGGTTTACTTTTGACAGTTTCGTGCATCGTGCTCCATAGTAACACCACAGCGTGGACTATCGATAATAAAACCTTTAAACAACGTGCTGCGCAAATAAAAACGCAATGCTAACCGAGCAAGCAAGCGTTTTCGATACGCGCAGCGACACGAAATCATCATCCCAGATCGCCAACCGGGGCACATGGTTAGCGGGGAAATTACCTGGTCAACAAGGCCGTGAGTTCAGACTAAAATCAAAATGTGACGCCTCAGCGAGCAAACCCAGAGTTTTCAATCCTATATGCCTCGAGAGAAAAAAGAAAGCTGATTGGGTTGAGAAGTCTGACGGAGGGTGTGGATATTAGTTTCTGGTTCCATCTACAAAACAGGTCAACCTTACATAAAACATAATGCGCGTCCTCAGTACCGCCTCGCCTTGGACCCGCTCCTCACGAGGATCATCCCGGAGAGCTTGTCGACCTCGTAAAGGATTCCGGCAGAGAACAGGAAGCTGCAGCCAAAACATCAAACAGTTCATAAGGGGCTGTGGCGCCGGTAATCATCGAGTAAAGGTAAAAACAGCAAAATACGGAAAAGACACAGTTTTTTTTTTTTTTTTGTGTGTGTGTGTGTAAATGGTGCCCTTCCCTTGCTAGAATTCTGTAAGGGGAATAGTCACTAGCATCATTGTGTTGGTGTCAACAAGGCTTCCTTTGCTGGTAGATTGTTATGTGTCAAACAAACAAACAACAACAAAGCCTTTAGTCCCAAACAAGTTGGGGTAGGCTTAGATTGTTATGTGTCAAACACACAAAATGCTGCCTCGTCATGTGACCAGAGTAACATAAGCTAAGGCTGCTAAAGCTTCTTCATCATGTACCAGACTAACATACACTTTTTTTTGTGCGGGTGAACATAACCTAAGTCAGCTAACATCTTCACAATGCACCACAATAATATAAGTTCTATCAGAGCATGCGAGCACCACAATGTCAACACCATGGGGGATGTAGCAAATAATTTCAGCCCACATAACCAAAAAAATGTGATTAATTTCAGAATAACTGTAGCTCCTCTCTTAGCTGATTATGATTGTTAGGTGACAGAATTTTTCCAACTAGCTGAGGAACTTTTGTTGCATACAAGTATACGGAACAATAACTCGTTCTAAATCTGACAGGCTATAGAAGGATCACTAATTTAGATGGATTTTGCTTAGCCGCTAATCATGCATCCTATAACTTTTGTCAACATTAAACAATATGTAACCTACAGTTGGCAATGCTGTTATAAGGAGATTATTGTCTAATCTAATAGAGCTATTAGCAACATGCAACAGCTTAAGGTATCATTTTTACAGTACCAGCCCATTAAACTTTGTATGTGTTCGTTACCTTATATTCTCATCTACTATTGCAAACAGGAGGAAATAAAAAAAATCATAAGCATATTTCCATTAGCACATCTAAGTTAAGCATTTCCAAACAAGAATCGTCAAGGTCTATCAATTCTATCATGGAACCATACAAGTATTAATGACTTGAACAAAGAATTAGTGAAGTATGTTAAAGGAAGCATACCATGTTGTGATGCAAACGCGGTGGACAGTACCAGCTACAATAAGAGCAACAAGTTCTGCTACAACAACTGCATGAAAAGAACAGAAATGATGACAGATGATTCAAGTTAAAAAATGAAAGAAAACATGGGAATGAAGTATATACCTGCACCCCACCCAGTTCTAACACCACTAGCTTCTTGGTAATTACCGATAAACTGCAAACCTTGCTCTAGTTAGCACATTACAAAAATCTATGCAGCAAAGTAATATGTGTTGTTTGCTCATGAAGGAAATGATGACTACATAAATCATCAGTCTTATTTACAACACAAAACCATCCAAAAGGTGTCAGTCAAATGTATACAGCATATATGCTTCCTAGTTGCTACATTTTTTGTCTTGATGAGGGTCCGCTTGCACTAGTTTCTTGGTATATAAAAGGAAACTGAGAAAAGATAACTTATCTATAGCCATCTGTGGAGGTTTTGGGGTTTAGGAAATGCTAGACCATGCTAAAGCCAGAGTGAATTCCAATACAAAAACAAGGTCCCCTTTGGTGTCTTCTGCGGATTTAAAGTGACATGAACCCACAAAACTACCACAATTAAGGCTTGTCATCGGTCATAACTTTTTAGTACTATATTATCTAAATATTTTACCGCAAAGTCAATTATACTTCAGAAGCTTAATATATTAGAACAAAAAAGCTTATGTCTCCAAGATTGTTGGATTTGAGAAGTCAACTCTTCATGGCTCCCGCTGGAGACGAATACTAGACAAACTTGACCTTAGCCGCCACTTATGATCGCTCACATTGTGGGAAATAATTGGCAACTGGGCCTACATAACAGAGCAATGCGAGTTTCGAAGTCGACAGATATTTAATGCTTACAAGAGCAATGTGATAGGGCATTTTCTATTTGAGAAGCTACTCTAGGTCCGCAAAATTGAAGCCGAAGAACACATGCAACCTTCAGAAACTAGCTATTAGGCGTTACATGACCGAGATTTCTATCTTCCACCGCTGAATGTTGCTACACTGGATAAAAGAATCCTTGCAAATCACATGCCCATTTGCTCCCAGTGCTACACCGTAAACATTTTTCTAATAGAAAAATCACAACCTACGAATGTCTAGCAATCAGGTGAGAGGGCTTTATCCACCACCACGAGTAAGAAGCAGAAAGAAGAAGAGAGGGACGACGCACCGTGAGGAGGAGGAGGAAGAGGAGGGAGCTGACGAATCCGCCGGCGATGGTCTTGAGCTCGGACGCGGCGAACCAGCCCCGGTACATCTCCAGCAGCGACAGCGTCACCGCGAACAGCAGCAGCGACAGCAGCATCGACCGCCCCGTGCTCGCCATCTGCGACACCAGATCTCCGACAGCCAGCGGACAACGAAATCAACAACCTCGCACCCAACCCAAGAACCGAAATCGTCCTAGCGCCACCGGAGAACTGAAATCCTCACCTGGACCGTCTGGGATCGGAGATCTGAGGCGGCAGCGCGAGGGGGCAGTAGGGTTTTGGCGCTGCCGCTTCTTCTTCCCCCAGTCCGTCTCCGGTCTCGCGAGGTGAGTGGTGTGGTGAGATCTACGACGCCGCGGAGTCATCGTTTCCTGATGGATGGTGGAAGAGACGACGGTGCGGGCCGTGTTGGGCCGACGACCCAGAGGCCGATGGACCCCATTTCGGGAATATGGGCGGCTTGGTCGGAATGTTTGTTTGACAGGCCGCATATGGGCCGTTCGTTTCGTTAGGGCCTGATGAAAGCGGACGCGCACCGCCGCTCCGTTCCCCATCCGTCCCCCCTTCCCCCGGTCGTACTCGTGCTGCTGCTCCCCGCATCGTCGCCGTCCTCCTCCTCCGCCGCGACGCCTCGACGCGGAGAGATCCGCGCGCGGGGCCTGGCCGCCGTCACTTCGTCAGGTCTCTCCCCCTCTCCCTCTCCAGAACCTTCTGCTAGAACCCTCTCCCTTCCGGTGGGCAGGACAGCGAGTGGCCGCCGCCGTGCGCGCGTGGGGCTGGGCGGGGCGGGGCTCGCTTGCTTCTGGATCCCCGCCATTTGGTCTCGCCGTCGGCCGTGGGTTCGCTGGGTGGTGCAGTGGCCTTGGAATTCCAGTAGATTCGATTTTGGCGGTGAGGCTTTTCGTGCCGCCGGTCGGATGTCGGGACCAACCTGGATTGGGGCCTGGGGAATCTGAGCTGCCGATTGCTTCTGTGCTTTTCTGCGTAGCTCGATTTTCTTTTTCAGTAACCTGTTGGAGAGTGTGGGTCGCTATGCTCGCGATTGCTTTGGTTCTCAGCAAGTAGGTTTTCTTAGCTGTTTTTGTGCTGCAGCTGTGATTGGGAGCTTGTGGGCTTGATTTAAGCTCGCCCGCATGTCACACATTAGCTTATGCAAGCTGGGTATGCATCCTCCTGTTATTTGGTCGTCGGTTTTGGTATTACTGCAACCGTGACCCTAGCAGAGTTAGGTTCATAGTTTAGCACATGATACAAAACAGGGGTAGCTTCAGATTTCGGACAATTGTGCAGAAATATTTTTAGCTTGTACAAGGAGATAAGATTGACAATAAACTAGCCAAATCATGTGATGCTCCTATTTTCACTTGGATTTTCTTCCCCTTTTTATTCCAGATGGCATATAGATTATTTAATTTACGATGTTGTACACAAATGGAAACACGCATTTGTAACCATATAGGTAAGAACCTAAGATTCGAACTACAACTAGCCTTATACTAAGGATTGTCGTACTTCTGCTGGCCTACTCAAAATCGATGCTTGTGGAAGATGGAACAACTGGCAGTGAACTAAAAAATTTAAAAAAGCATTTTCCTCACTTTTATTTACGCAGCTCAATCTGTTCAAAGATAGGATAACCATGTTGTTTTGAGATTGCACATGATTGGGTACAAATGTGTGATCTGATAGAAAGTTGACATGGCTTTTGTCCCTTAATAACACTCATAGTTTGGTTAATGTGTCTAATGACGATCAGACGGAAGGAAGATGAGTGTTGCAACATTGCATGTTGTGATTGTACTTGCAGGCCCACCATTGGATGTTTCTGATCAATGTGGATTTTTTTAGCTCTTTTTGTTTTTCTTGCTTAATACAGTGAATTTACCATCTCCATGATTAATATGATTCCTCCAATCGCACCTCAGTTCCTTACCAAACCTGGCCAAATACAAGAACCAGACCCTTGATTTGAAGTGGCCTGCATTCTGGCCTGTTGAGGTTCCCTGGGGAATTTTCCTTGTTTTGTTCCCAGATGTTTATTATAGGAAGTAGGCTACCAGCTGCAAGCCTGCATCTCATGCTAAACCAAAAGATGATATTGATTCGGAGTTTTTGGGTTGTGGAGTCGGGACGAGTCTCCCTAGCCCGGATTATTCGGTGACTTGTTATGGCTAATCGCCCCGAGTCGCCGCAACTAGTCAGGGTAGTTTACAGAGAGGATGAGACGATCTTGAGGGCAAAGTTGCAGTTGGGGAGGAGCTTGATTGTGAGGTCAAGGTAGCATGAAGCTCCTAGGCAAGGTCTTGGCTGGGCCGCGGAGGAGCCGAGTTGCTTCAGTGTAGGAGGAACATGGCTCCAAGTTGATAGGGGTAGGAGCATATTTGGCCCATGAAGGCCCATTTGAAAACCCTAGCTTTCTTGATGTATCTAGACCGTCCATACTTATCCAAGCCATCTGTACCATCCATCAAGAATAGAAGAGTGGTAACTGCCAGCGCGTGACCAGGACTATACATAGCCGCCGCCTGTGCAGATTCCTTCTTTCTTCGCATACCTTCTTCCCTCTTACAAGTTACAACACACCAGCGGCAGGGTAGATCGGTAGCCGCCGGCGGGGTAGATCGGTAGCCGCCGGCATCAAGGAGATTGATTTCTTGCCGAAGACCTCGCCGGCCACCCAAACCAGCACACAAGCGTCTACTGCGGGGTGAGTTGCACGACTTGCTCTGCTAGTTGAGTCACCGTAGCAAGACTTCGTCACTGATCTGGCAAGGTGATTAGCCTGCATGGTGATTAGTCGGCGACTCGAAATCTTGAATTGATTTAATACCACACCGGTGTTTTCACGTCTCGATTTGTTAGGGGCCCATAAATACGAGGGCCATCTGAGGCAGTGGAACATCATAATGCTATAAGTTTGTGCTCTTGCGGAGTGTTAGTCCTAGGCTTTGGTGTGTTGCAAGTTTTAGTCATGGCCAGTATTAATATTTTGTTTCTTCCATTCAGTAATTTCTTTGTCTAATATTTTTTGTAATTTTATAGAACTTTATGTTCCCTTTTAGATATTAGCTAGTGGCTTGCTTGTAATTGTAAACTTGGAAATAATCATGCTTTATCCTTTGTATCAATCTTCCTTCTTTTGTACTTGTCCATTTTGGAAATAATCACAATGCTATTCGTAATGTTCTAAATACCAAATAGGTTCTGGAAATTGCACACAGCCTCATTTGTTTTCTAGATTGGTTCTCGTGTTTTTTCTACCCTCCTTATTGTGTCATCTTGTTAACAATATTTTCTAAAGTTGTGCAGTGTGATAGTTTGTCCTTCATGACTGCCATTTTTGGAATGTAGCTTATATAGAGCTCTAATATCTTCCAACTAGTTAGTGTTTTGATCTTGAAATTCAACTTTAGGTCATGTGTTACGTTTAGCTATGTAATTATTTCATTCTGTTTTATTATAAGCATCCTGCACCTCTGGAAGGACCCCGGATATTGATTACTTACATACATTATCTCTTCCTGGACTCCAGATTGGATCGATTATCACTCAGTTGGGGGAATAACGGAATAGTATTTTGACTTCCTGTTGCCTTGATCGTTCTTTGGGCATCATCACAATGTCAGGATCACTGAATGTATGCTTTCATCCTTCCTTACTTAATATGGTTACTCATTTCCTCACTTTTCTATTCAGTAAATCACCAAGCTCCACCTCATTTTGGGTTCCACTTCCATATATTGCTTGAGCTAATCTATCGACTCATTTAACCTGTCCGTTTTTAGACATGATGTTGTTTTTATGTTATTTATTACTCCCTGCCTAGTTCTTCTGCTCAAAAAGTGGACAGAATAGTTTTTAATCATGAATCAGGGTTCATTGTCCACTTCTGTGTAGTGATGACAATGGCTAGCTACGTTTTTCAAAAGGCCTTTGGTTTATTGTCATTACCTTTTGCAGTCAAATATTGGTGGGGATTCAACAGGAAGGCCATTCACATCAACCTTTTCTGGTCAGTCTGGATCATTTCCTAATTTTCATCACTCTGGTTAGTAAAAATCTTACATATTTGTGTAATCCAATAATCATGTTCCAAAGTACTATTTTTCATAAAGCTAACCCATTTGAACTTCTTGGAAGGCTTGCATAATATCCACGGAAATCTCAATCTTGCATCACTATCGCCAAGGAATGCTTCATTGTCTGGTATTCCATCCCCAGGTGTTCAACAACCTGGGGGCAATATTTCTGGTAGCCGGTTTCCCTCAAATAACCTTCCAGTGTCCATGTCTCAGGTTTGTTCTCCTCTTTTGAAGTCAACAAAATGTTAATATCATGCTGAGTGTTCTATCACTTGACTAATTTTCTTGCCCCTTCTGTAGATTTCTCATGGCCATTCTGGGATCAGCAACAGAGGAGGTATGAATGTTGGGGGGAATGCTGTATTTAGTAGTAGCATGAATGCTATTGGTGGTTCAGCACAAGGTTTATCCTCAAGCATGGCTAATGTTGGTAATCGAAATTCTGCTCCTGGGTTGACAGCTACTTCAGTTTTGGGGAACTTAGGCCCACGGATAACAAATTCTGCGGGCAATATAGTGGGTGGCAACAGTATTGGCAGAAGCATAAGCTCAGCAGGAATGTCCATGCCTGGTATTTCATCCCGTATCAATTCGAGCGGCAACTCTGGAAGTGGGGCTCTTAATATCCCATCCAATCGACTGAGTAGTATGCATCAAGGTACATGGTTAATTGTTAATCTTTATTTGTTCTTTCAAACTTTTGGTGCTTCTTTGGCGAACATCTATTCTCATTTTTTCTTTCTTGCTGGCTGAATAGTGAACTGGTGTGTGTTTCTCTCTTCCTGTGGCTGGGGTTTCAGTAGATTCGTGCCCTGCGCTTGTGTGAATGGCTTCTAGGCTGGGGTTGTTTAGTTGTATCGGTTGCAATGTCTGTCTTGCATTGATTGTGGTCCTGTCTTGAGTTGTCAGATGTTTCAGTCTTGTCTTAGGCTTGTAATTGTTTGCTTTCTATCAATGGTTGAGCTGCAAGCTTTGCAT
The DNA here is from genome assembly GCA_039707655.1 of Elymus sibiricus. Classification (NCBI taxonomy): domain Eukaryota; kingdom Viridiplantae; phylum Streptophyta; class Magnoliopsida; order Poales; family Poaceae; genus Elymus; species Elymus sibiricus. Next base: position 347,615,810 of record CM077663.1, read on the forward strand.
TTTTTTTAAAGTATAGGGAAGTGGTGTTGTAAGGTACATTCAGTCATATGACAGCGTAACTCTCTGAAGTGTTATGGATTGAACTTAAATGTGGCTCAATTTCATTGGAAATTGACACGGGGAACTGAGTTTTTTCACCTATTACATTCATGAAGCAGTGCTACCACCTTGAGGTTGTCTGCCTTGCTTGCCCACACTAGATTATATGTATGCAAGTGGAAGCAACTAAACTGTATATACAACTGCTGGGTTTATTAAGAGCTTGGAATTTCTTCTCTCGTTGTAAGGGGTGTGGGGCAAACTGACCTAATGGATTTTTTATTTTGTAAAAAAAGTGAGTCTGTTTATTATTTTTCTCCAGCATCGCCACAGTTCATGAACATTCTTGGGAGTTCTTATCCAACACCTGGAGGAACGCTATCTCAGAACCAAGTTCAGGCAGGAAACAATTCTTTTACTTCTTCAGGAATGCTACATGACGGAAACTCTGGTGACAATTCTCCATTTGACATAAATGATTTTCCCCAATTAACTGGGCGTCCTAATTCTGCTGGAGGTGGTCAAGGGCAATATGGTAATGCTACAACAGTAACAAAATCTGCAATCTTTAGTGCTTTGATAACTAACTTTTCGTACTTTGCAATTTGAAGGGTCACTGCGAAAGCAAGGAGTAAGTGTAAATGCCATTGTGCAACAAAACCAGGAGTTCAGCATTCAGAATGAAGATTTTCCAGCTTTACCAGGATATAAAGGTATGTCTACTCCATTGGTAGTCTCACTATGCACGTAGTGGAGAACTCTATAAATCTTGATGAGATTAACTATCTGTTTCTTGTTAGTTTTTAGCCTTTTCCCTTGTAGCAGTATTTTTATCTTGTTGGTATTGTTATCTGGAAAAGATAATGTTTCATGTCTTGTCAATTCTTTCACTATTTTGATATTTTCTTCTCTATTAACCACATATCATGGTTCAATCTTCTTCTCAATTCTTCATCTGGCATAAGTCTATCCTTCTCTTGCAAGCTGGGTTAGTTAACTTTCATCAGAGATTTATAATCAAATTATATGTATTGCAATGTGTTCTATCGAAGTTGTTCGGCTAAATTCATATCATGGCAGTTATTCCTATCATGTTCCTTTCTGCTGATTATTTCTGGGCAAACCCCCTGCTTTTATTCTCTGGATATTACCTTATTGTATGTTTCTTTGGAATATAAGGCAATTCGTCAGATTATGGTATGGATTTGCATCACAAGGACCACCTTCATGAGAATGCAAATATTATGCAGGCACAACATTTTCCTGTGAGTTCATGTTGTTTTATCATTTCATCCCAGGTCAGCTATACCTCCTTAGTCTTAAATTCTCACATATGATTCTGCAGATGGGTAGATCATCTGGCTTTAATTTGGGAGGTAGCTATCCACCCCACCAACAACAGCAGCAGAGCACTACTTCGGTAAGCCTACTAGCATTTTTATGCATAGCCAGCACATATTTGGGGTTGAACACACCACTATTAGAAGTTAGGATACACACATTTTAACCTTTTGACTGTGGATTGTTAACTACTCTGTTTGTATTCATTAGGTTCAAAATGGTCTTGATAATATCGGGCTAAGGCCGATAAATTCTCCAAGTCCGTCTTCTAATTCGGGGTCTTATGAGCAACTCATCCAGCAATACCATCAACCGCAGACTCAGAATTCACTTAGGCCGCAGACGTCTTCGGGCCAACAGTCATATAAGGATCAGAGTCAAAAGTCTGCTCAGGGAAAAGAAACTGTGCCAGACCCATATAGTTTACTTGGATTGTTGAATTTAATAAAATCGAAAGAGCCTGGACCAACAGCTCTTGCTTTAGGGCTTGATTTAACTACACTAGGGTTGAATTTGAACTCTCCAGATTGTCTTTGGAAGACGTTTGGCTCTCCATGGTCAAATGAGCCAGCTAAAGGAGAACCAGATTATCAGATCCCTGCTTGTTACTCTGCTGAGCAACCTCCACCACTGCAGGTAAGCTGCTTCCCATTTGGTTTACAATAGCCTCTTGAACTGACATTTCTTTTTTTTTTCTCCATTTGCAGCCATTCAATTTTCAGAAGTTTCACCCCTTGACACTATTCTACATCTTCTACAGGTATATTGAATAGAATGAACTGTGTGTCTGGTTTTGCTAGCCTATGCATTATTTGACTTTGCTCTTTGTGCAGTATGCCGAAGGATGTTGCTCAGTTATATGCGGCGAATGAACTGTAAGCACAAACCTGCACAGTTGGTATCTCATCAGAATACTATTTTAGAGGACCTTCATTTGCCTGCTGTTCACATGCCCTATACATTTGTCAACTCTTTTCAAGGCCTATTCTCATCAGAATACTCCCTCCGTTTTTATTTACTCCGCATATTAGCTTCGACTGAAGTCACACTTTATAAAGTTTGACCAAATTTATAGAAAACAAGATGAACATTTACAACAAGTTTATAGGGTAGCCAGCTATTGATGGAATTACAGAAGTTTGTTGGAAAAAGTACAACTAGAAGTCCTTTATGCCCTTTTCCCTTCATTCATCATCTTGTTCATTATTGAGAATAGGCCTCTTCTCACACCATGCCAGCTCTTTTTGCGAAGTCTAATCTTGACACTCCAATTGTGCTTGGACCTATCTTACATATAGCAATATTATTGGTCTATTCATCATTTTTTTGACGTTTAGTTTTCTCGTTTTTCCATTATTTTGAATCGAAATGGCCTGGCATGTCAATGTCAAATGACTCAAATTTCTGATTCCACCAATTTTCCAGATATAACAAAGGGTGGTTTTACCACAGAGAGTATCGTGTGTGGCTCACACGAGCTTCAAATGTGGCACCTCTTGTGAAAACTCCACTGTATGAACGAGGATCCTACATTTGTTTTGATCCCAACCTATGGGATACAATTCAGAAGGTTTCATCCGAACAAGAACTGATAGTCTTTATAGCCTGATCGCACAGCAGGGAAAGTAATCTGAGCATTTTTTGTTGATTGCAGGACAACTTTGTTCTCCAATATGAATCTGTAGAGAAGAGACCTGTCCTCCCTTCCGCCAGCCAAAATGTTAGATTATAAGGTCAGCAGTTGGATTTCCCGCCTCCCATTCATGTATGTCCCTATGCCGCAGTTTCATAGTTCCATGTAGGTAGGCCTGGCTTTTCTGACATGCTACTGATTTGTGCTTGCAGCTGTTGTACTTCCTCTGTATTAGAGAATGTCTATTTTCTTCATCCGGATCAGTACCTGTTATTATCATAGGATATAGGTGGCGTACATTTGTGCAAAATGATTCTGTAAGTTCAACTGAATACTCTTATTTGTTTGTCGAGATTGATTTACTTGGTGGTGCTAAATTTCTATTTCGTCTGGGCAGGACTTGTGTGCTGTTCCGAAGAAGGAGCTTCTCTGTGTTGGCTGGCAGCCCTGATGTAGCTTTAGACATGTAGCCGAGGAAAATGTGCCTCCTAATTCGTTGGCTGTAAACCTGTAGGGTCAATTTGGTACCATTAGCTGTAATTGACTTGAGTTTCTTAGCTTTCGTAAAATTCAGACCTGCACTCTTTAAATATGAGTTAATTACCGGTACTTTGGATTTACAATGTGCCCCTCGTTTTTAATAGTCTGGGAATGATGCTTGTAATTTGCTTGTGATCGATTACTGACGTTACTGGTACATGTGAACTCACCCATCTGGTAAAATGTGTGAAGGTCCAGTGGTTCACAAGTGCACGTGTACAGATCGATTACTGACGTTACTGGTATATATGGAACAAAACGAATGAATCTACATTTTAAAATATGTCTAGATATATCCATATATAGTTTGCATTGAAATCTCTTTTTGCATTGAAATCTCTAAAAAAGACTTATATTTAAAAACAGAGGGAGTAGTATGTAAATCTTTTGTATCATGCTCGCTCATTTTCCTCGTATACATGGGAATGTGGATTCCTTGGATCTCCTTTCAGAATTTCTAGAATGGGCTATGTAGTTATTAGTGGCATAATAACGTCGTGATTATATGTTTTCATGAGGTTTGACTTTGGTCTGATTGTGTTTGAACTCCTATGTTTTTCAGAATTCCTATGACTTTAGGGCGTGATTAGTTCCCTACGTGAATTTGGCCCCCTTGCACTTGTGGCCCGGTAGAGTTTGGCTGAGCTAACACAAGCTCTAAACCATCTTTTGCACTTCGTTTGTTGCCTACAAAGCCCTAGATTGCATGACAACAGAAACACAAGCATGACGTTTGGTTGCTCACAAAGCCCTAGACTGCATGACAGCAGAAACACAAGCAATTTTGACCCCCTTGCACTTGTGGCCCGACAGAATCTGGCCGAGCTAATACAAGCTCTAAACCATGTTTTACACTTCGTTTGGTTGCCCACAAAGCCATGTATTGCATGACAGCAGAAACGCAAGCATGACGGTTGGTTGCGCACAAAGCCCCATAATGCATGACATCTGAAACACAAGCATGTCATTTGGTTGCAAATATGTGCTCCCCAGATGCAACATGCCGCTTGGTTAGAGCATCTCCAGCCGTTGGCCCCCCCCGGGGCCCGAAATAGCGCCGCATGGGGGCGAGCCGGCGCTAAAATCGGCCTTGGGGGGCTCGGCTTCCCAGTCGCGGCCCCGGGGAGGCGTACGCAATTTAAAACATTCCATTTCCCGCTGCCCAAAAACGACGCGGTTCGGCGGTCTTGCCATCGGCCATGCCACAGTCGGCGTCCATCATGCCATAGGTTCGGCGATCGTCACAGGTTCGGCGACCAAAACATGCCAACCAGCGTACAAAAAATGCGGGAGAAGCGAGCGTAGAACTTCTCAAATGGTTATCGGCTCCCCGTCGTCGGCCGGAGAAACGGGAGAGGTGCCGGTCGGCGTCGGCGAGGTCGGCGTAGCGGCCGGCGTCGGCGAGGCCGGCGTAGCGGGCACGTCCAACGTCGGAGACGCGGGTGGGCTCGGCGGCGGCGTGGACGGTGCGGAGGGCGGCGCCGGCATGCGGTTGAGGATGAGGTCGCGCTCCGCCAGGTACCACGCCTTCACCAGCGGGTCCATCTCCGCCGTGATGCCTCCCATGAGGAACGCCAGGTCGGTGTTGCGTTTCTTCGCGGCGACGTTGGTCCTGAGGAGGTCGAGCTTTGCGTCCTGCTTCATCATCAGCGCCGACCACCTCGCCTCCGTCTTCTCCTCCCTCAGGGCAGAGTGGGTCTTTGCATCGGCGATGCATTGCTCGATCGACGCCTGCAGGCGCTCGGCAGCCGGCGCGTCGTTCCTGGCCTTCTTCGCCTTCTTGTTCCCGTCTGGCCGCCCTTCTGCCGCCCCTGGAACAGGCGCGTCCGGGCTGAGCACGCCGTCCTTGTTGGCGAGCTGATGCCGAACCTCGGCCCATTTCTCACAGGACTCGATCCGGGTGAACACATGGAGGAACTTGAAGTCGAAGTCGGCGTCCCGGCGAAACAACTCGAACATCCGCACCATCTGCGCCCAAAAAAAGAACTGTTTGGCGGCGAAGAAGGGCGCGGCCAAGTGTTCGACGAAAGAGTCGGCGAACATACCTGCTGCTCGACGCTCGCGCCGCTCTCTGGGCGAGCATGGACCTGTTCCTGGATGCCATGCCACTTGTTGCACGCCGTTTGAATGCCTCCCCAATGGTTGGACATGGCTTTCGTGCCGCGGTCCATGTACGTGCCGGCGAACTCTGGGTCGACTAACTTGCGCTCGTCGAAAGCCGCCTTGATCCTCTTCCAGTACGTCTCGGTGTTCTGGTTCGCGCCGGTGATCGGGTCCATGCTGACCAGATTCCATGCTTCGGCGAGGCACACATCCTCCACCGACGTCCATTTGATGCGAGGCTCGCCCGGCTTGCCGTTGGCCGATCTCGTCTTCTTCTTCTTTCTTCCTTTGCCCTTCGCCGGCGCGGGTTCTGGCACCGGCTCTTCCTCCTCAATCTCCTCATCCCCCTCCTCCTCCTCCTCCTCGGGGTCGACCTCGGCGTCGTCCATGTCCATGTCGCCGGTGTCCTCACCAAACCCGGGGCACGAGGCGGCCGCGGCGGAGCCGGCGTTGATGATGTCCTCCATCTCGTCCTCGGCGTTGCCGTATGGCGGCGCGCCGGGCGCGAAAGGCAGAGGGCCGCGCCTCAGAGCCGTCGCGGACGAGCCGGAGTACGTCGGCGAGGGCACGTAGCCGTACTGGGCGTTAGGGTGGCCGGCGGAGAAGGCGGAAGGCGTGCGCGGGAAGGTAATGTTGGGGTTGAATCCGCCGTGGGCGTCGCCGTCGACGTACTCCGGCGAGGGCGCGTATCCCCACGCCGGCGAAGGAAAGTGCGGGTCGGCTGGAGACGCGATGCCTGGAAACGGGCCCGCCGGCTGTCGCCCCGGGAAGATCGGCCGGTGAGATGACACCTCCTGCTCAACCGCCGCCGCGTCCCGGGCTTTCTTCATGAGGAGCCTGTTTCGGCGGTCGGTGGTCACCGCCTCCCTCCGCTCAACGTCGGCCTTCCACTCGGCGTTTGTCAACCCCGGCGGTCTTGCCATCGGCGCACGGGCCCTGCGCGGTTTGGCGACGGCGGGGCCGGGGGCTTGCCGAGGGGCGGCGTACTTCTTCGGCGACATGGCGGTAGAAAAGGGATATGGAGGGAACTGGGGGAGAATGGAGGGAAGAAACGGCGGGATAGAGGGAAAGGGAGGGAGAAGTGGCGGGAAGTGGCAGCCGGTCTTGCCGACACCTCGGGCCCACCCGCCTTTTCGCTTCAGCCGGCGCGCCCAGGAGACCCCCAGCGCCTTGGGTTTGGCCTGGGTTCGCCGGCCCAAAAAAAGGCCCCAACCGGCGAAAATCGACGTCTTGGGGCCGCGGCTGGGAAATTTTTCGCCCGCCGGCGATGAAAAAGGGGCCTGGGGGGGGGGGGTCCTTTGGGGCCGCGGCTGGAGATGCTCTTACATGCAAGACATGCAATGTGGTAACCTCTTCTTTTAGTGGTGAGGTTACCACCAAACACATATGCATAACACCCGGCGCACAAATAGGCCTAACAACCATCACACAATATGCATAATTGCATAGATTTAACTACATCGAACGTATAATGCCAAGTGCAACACACAATCATACACATATACAAGTTAAAGACCTTGACACTAACGACCGTGATATTACTACAAAGCTCTCACTCTTGGACCCTGGCAAGTGTCTGGTCGTGTTGGCCGCACTTGATCACCACCTCCGGACATGAATAGTTGAGCACGGTGACCTTGAAAACATCCGGGGCAAGGACCTTGAAGGTGAGGAAGTACCTTATCTTCATCTTGTGAGCTATGTTGAAGCCGGACCACCCTTGATCCATTGTCGCCCTCCCGTTGACATCCCATAGCCTCACCATCCAAGAGTGGTTCGTCCTTAGAGTGATCTCCCTTGGGATGGTGCTCAGGTTCTCCCTCAAGGTACCAAGGATGGGAAGTAAATCCAACCCAGGTGCTAAGAGCGCTTGTAGAAGTGGGTTGGAACTACTTCCTCATGTAAGTGGCCAACATTAATCGGCCTCCCTTGACGTCTTTTGAAGGTGTTGCCTTCTGCTACATCCTTGCCCTTAGAATAGCTCCCATCAACATCATTGCCGAAGGCCAACATGCCGGCAAAGCACTTCAATGAAGAACATATGACTAAACCTGGGCATACACCGGGCCGGGCCGGGCTTTAGAAAGCCCGAACCAAAAATCCCAGGCCCGAGCCCGGCCCGGCCCGACCAAAAAATCACAACTTCAGGCCCGAGCCCGGCCCAAATGGACTAAAAAGGTTAATGTCGGGCCGGGCCGGGCCTCCGTGTAAAACACATATTTCCTGAAGCCCGAGCCCGGCCCGAAATGCCTACCGGGCCCGATTTTCAAGCCCGAGCCCGGCCCGGCCCGGGTTTTTCGGGCCGGGCTGCCCATGCCCAGGTTTACATATGACCAATGTTCAAGAAAATGGTGATGTGCACTATAAGTTGTGTAGGATCATAACAATGTGCATATCAATGATGATGATGATCTTCACTTCATACTGTCATGTAGAAGAGGAGAGCTAGTACAAGGATCAGAACTATAACCTTTAGAACCAACTTTGTACCAACTATCACTCTAACACATGTATTGCACATCAATAAAGACCATTGCTCAACACAGTACCACATCTAAGCTTATCACACCGACTCTCCCCACCAAATCAAATTGATCTAAGCCCGAATCAGATTGATCTTCCCCCCAAATCGAACAGGTCTTCCCCCAAATCTAACCCTAAACTGAACCCTAAGTCGACACCAAATCAAGACCAAACTTGAGCCCTATAAGACCCTAAATCGAACCCAAATCGGGCAGGGAAAGGATTACTGCCATTGACGAAGTGGAGACGAAGCGCTCGCGGATGGTAATCGCCGGTGGTCGTCATCCAGATCTTCGCCTGCGATGCTTGCCTCCCAGATTTTTACGCTACCGATGCTCGCCGCGCTACATGTGTGAGAGAGTGATAGTGGAGACATGAGAGAGTGAGTGGTGAGGATATTTATGGCGTACCATCGAGGAAAACCGCACCGTCTCCTGCTCGCCCCCTCGCTGCATTCGCTCGGACTAGGCTCGATCGAAATGGTCGATTCAGCCGTTCCTCCAAAGCAGGATCTAGACTGCTTTGAGAAGCATGCCATTTATGCAGGCTCAGCCCACCACGCAGGTATTCAAACAGGTCAAATTTAGTACCACACAACATGACTGTGTTATTGGAGCAATCAATCATGCCCTTAAGTTTCCAGAATTTCTGTGTTTTTCAGTACTTACTTTTGCACTTGCATTCCTATCATATTTCTATATCTTTCTATTTCTTTGTTTTTTAAAATAATCTTACGAATTAAAGGGGCCCTTAAAGATGAGAATCAACCTAAGATGTCCAATTTAGATTAGTATAAAACTCAATCATTTTTTTCTAATACTTGAATATATAATACTCCCTCCGTCCGGAATTACTTGTCGGAGAAATGGTTGTATCTAGACGTATTTTAATTGTAGATACATTCATTTTTATCCATTTCTGTGACAAATAATACCGGAAGGAGGGAATAGTTAACTGCATCACCAATAAGGAGCCAAAGAATTTGAACAGTCGTAACAACCAATTACATGCATAAAAATTGAACGAAAATCACAAGTCAGACAGTGCGAAAACCAAAGCGCACAAACAAATTAACGCGACACCGCGACACACCATGATGATTCATGGATCGATCAGTTGTTGACCACCCTGCACTTCCTCCTGATTTCGCCTTTGATTGCCGGTCTTCACATCGATGGCTCCCATCTTGACCATGGCCTTGTTAAACTTCTGCTCCCACTGCCCGGGGATGTTGGCACTGTCGAGCACCATCTGTGTCGTCGCCGGCGACGTAAGAAGGGCGGCGTCGGACGTGAACAGCACCTTGTGCGCGAGGACGTTCTTGTAGTACTGGTTATCGAGAGCGTTGGGGGTCACCACGTCCTGGTTCACCGTGGGGTCGTTGGCCATGCTCGGGTTGGCGGGGCACCTCCTCCTCAGGAAGTTGGCGAACCAGCGTCGATGTCGGAGGTGACGGGGATGCGGTCGGAGACGAAGGACGAGCAGTGGGAGACCCCGATGGTGTGGGCGCCGGAGAGCACGACCATGTCCTCGGCGCTGAGGCCCTTAGCGGCGAAGCTGGCAACGAGCTGGCCGAGGTTGAAGAACGGTGGCGGGAGGTTGTCGAGGGCCTCCGTGAAATTGGAAATGCGGCCGTCGAGGCGGCCCGCCGGCATGTTGATCTTGACCGTCATCTTGCTAAGGAAGTAGGCTGCGTCGCGGCCGGCGAAGGCGACGATGTCGGCGCACGAGACCACGTCGGGGCACGCCTTCTCGACGGCGTCCTTGGCCGCGTCGATCACCTCGAGAGACGCTATTCGGGACCATGGTTCAGCCGAACCTATGGTCCAGCCCGTACGATCCACCGGCCCTCTGCATATATGGATCCGTGTACCTTTTGAATTCAAAAATATCTGTTAAGACTTAAACAGCTTCAGGCCTGCTCTAATCCCTTTGCTTATGCGCAACCAACTAGGCATGGGCGGGCTAGTTCTTCCTTTTTTTACTGATGGGCTGGCACTCCTCTCTATGCACTTTATCCCTTGAATCAAGGTCCAGGAATAAAGAAATGGTTGGTCTCGCCCATGATAGCACCGGGCATCTTCACTACTACATATTGCAAGGTGAGAAGCACACTATGAACACTACTCATCTGCTCCCAGCCTCCCATGGCGAGCGAAGAAGATAACTTGGTAGGCCATCAGGAGATGGCGAGCGAAGAAGATAACTTGGTAGGCCATCAGGAGATGGCGAGCGAAGAAGATAACTCATCACCTCCTCGTACTTCTTCTGACGGCCTAGATACACTCTCAATCAGGTATAGTTGTATCTCTTCTTGTTTTTGTCTCGTTTTTCCTGCAAGATATATATGTCTCAAACACTTTCGGCTCGGTTATTGCAGATCAAACACATGCGACGCCGAGCTTTCAGATGGTTCACATCCCACTATGGCTGTTGTTGTTGACTCGATCACAGTGAATCCAACGCTGTCTGTACTGCAATCTGGCAGATCGGCACCAAAGCAGAAAAGGTACGTCAATATAGCATTATAGCAGAGATTTTGCAACTTTTTTTTTCTTTTTTTGACAAATGGTTAAAAGCTGATGTCAATTTCTAGAGACCTTGCGTTTAGATTCACCGTGTCCATGAACCTAGTGTCCCTTTCATATACATACATTTGTTGCTCCAGATTGTTATTAGTTGATGGGCTTCTCCTTGACCGAGGCAATTTTCTGAAAGCCGTCTCTGGTCATCGATCTCAAGCAGTCTTGTCTTTTTTTTTTGATCCATTCGGCCTTACTAGGCAAAGTATTGAGAAAAAATGACATCTCTAATCCATCTTTGCTTGCTGTCACCTGCACATATTGAAATGGAGAATTGTTCATTCAACTTCATTTTTATTTGTAATCTAGCCAGACAAAAATTAAAAAGCTTGCCATCTTACTTGTGCCTAAGGAGCATCTGTTGTCTGGTTTATACTTTGTTTGGTCCTGCATCTCTATCTTGCTCGTAAGTGTGGTACACACTCCAGACAAAAACGTGGGCTGCATGATTAGAATAACACCACGAGTATGCAAATACGTTTAGGATCCAGCTTCAGCAAGATTGTCGAGTCGTACAGAAAGTTTTTTCTTTTGCTGTTCGCAGTACTCGATAAACAGTTCCATTACAGTTCCACTGACTTTTGTTGGTTGAGTCCTATTTTTTGAGTCCCCCGGTTAACCATTGTTACTCTATATGTTGCATTTTACGTTTAAAAAGTTGTAAACCATTTAAAGTCAAAATTAATATATCAATTATGAATGTTGTGTAACTAATGCTTCTGTAAGAAAGTTTTGTTACTCTAAAGCTGTTATTTTTTACAATTCATTGGGCCGGTCAAATTGCTCTAAAATTTTGCTTATGTGACTAATTTTGTAGTAAACGGGCAGCGTTCGAAGGACTAGATTATAGGATTGCCCCTGCAGCTAAAAGCCCATTCCAGAAGTGCGTGGAACGCGCTGGTTCTAGGGGCGATGCAGATGTGTTCGTCCCCACTGTTGGAACAATTTTTGATTCAAAGGACGAAGCTTATGATTTCTATAACTTGTTCTCTTGGGAGTGTGGTTTTGGTATTCGTTATGGGAAGAGCAGCACAAACACCAAAAAGTATAGGACAATGCAGGACATCGTTTGCCAGTGTGCGGTAAGCATCATCTTAAACTTATTATTTTTGTACTGCTGAAGATTTTAAGATTTATTCGTACTATCTCAGCCAAATTTGATCATTATCACAGGGTAAAGAAGAAAGACCCAACACAGCATCGTGCCGCACTGAATGTCAAGCTCGTATAAGACTCCATCGAACTGAAGACCATGGATGGTATGTGTCCGTTTTCACTAACGAGCACAATCACCCACTCTCAGTGAAGTGTGGTGAGAAAAAACAGTGGAATTCACATAGCGTCATTAGTCCTTTAGCAAAGGATTTTATTCGTAACCTTAGGGAGAACAACATCAGGATTGACCAGATATACAACATATTAGGGTCAGGTATTGGTTCTACTCTAGGTGTTCCTTTTAGGAAGCAGACATTGAGAACACTGTGTGCAAGCATAGCTCATGATTCTATCGCGGATGACATGGCTAAAACCACTAGTATGCTTCAGGATATGAGTGCCAAAGATCCAGATTTTAAAGTTTGCGTGCAAGTAGATGGTGAAAGCAGGGTCAAAACTGTGATATGGTGTAACGGTAAAAACAGGCTAGACTATGCACATTTTGGTGAGGTTGTTACGTTCGACACCACTTACAGGACAAACCTGTATAGCATGCCGTTCGGGCTTTTTGTTGGGGTTAATAATCATTTCCAGTCCATTATCTTTGGTGGCGTTCTTATGGTTGATGAAAAGACTCCTACATTTGAGTGGACGTTCCGGAATTTTATTGATTTAATGGACGGGAAGCATCCTACTACTATATTGACAGGTCAGATTATAGACATTGTCTCGTTCTTGTTCTAGGTTATTAGGTCGTACACATGCTATTACATGATTGCCTTATTTTGTTCATTTTCTTTTTTATATGTCCACAGATCAATGCAAAGCTATGCAAAACGCTTTATGAACCACAATGCCACACACTCGTCATAGGTGGTGCAAATGGCACGTATTGAAGGTGTTGAAAGAGAAAATTGGACACGTGTACAGCAAACATTCTGACTTCAAGAAGGAATTCCATGCGATAGTAAATGAAGAGACGGATGTAGAATCATTTGAGCGGAGGTGGCATCAATTGATTAAGAAATACAAACTTCAAGGAAATAAGTACCTTCGCAGGATTTTCAAATGGAGGGACATGTGGGCACACCCATACTTCATGGGGACATTCTGTGCCGGAATGACCAGCACACAACGAAGTGAAAGTGCGAATCATCTCCTCAAGAAGTTCATCAGCAGGTCATCCCCAATGCACTTGTTTGTTAAGCAGTACAACAAATTGCTTGAATCTAGGAGCCTGGCAGAAGACGAGGCAAACTATGTCACCAAACAGGTATAACAACATTCATGTAATTATTTTTATTCTTTTATAGCATGATTACTAAGATTTCTACCTTATGCACTTTCACATACTTGTCCATTGGAATAACAGACACGTAGACGCCTGGTCATCGGCGCCACTATCGAGATAGACGCAGCTGCCGTGTACACAAAAGCTATGTATGACAAATTTTCAGATGATCTATTCAGATCAGGCTCTTTTGAAGCACGCCGTTCCAAGCCCGGAAATGTGTACAAGGTCAAGTTGGCGCCACAACTAGTCTTAACTGAATATGACAAAAAAATGTTCACTGTCAAATTGGAAGACGGCGGGCAATACGTCGCATGTGATTGTGGATATTTTGATCATGTTGGATTGTTGTGCTGTCATTCCTTAAAGGTACGTACATTATTTCTTCATGATCCTAGGTTGTGCGTCAAAAATTCAATTTTGCAGTACCACATAGATTTTTTGCACATCTGATTCACAAAAATTATGTTCAGGTATTAGTTCAGAACAATATTGGCAAGATACCACCAAGGAATATAGTCAAAAGATGGACTTTATGGGCAAGGGAATCAAGACCACTGCATCTGAACGAGGGAGAAGAGGGGGAGTCGTCTTCTCAAATTACATACAGAAGGAATGTTCTATATGTAGCTGCTATGGATCTTATCAAGGAGGCAGAGTCCAGATCTAGGTCATTCCAAATGGCATTTACAGCTATATGTGAGGCAAAAGAAAAAATTGCAACAGAAAAAGCTTCAGAGATGCTTATTGATAGTATCGCCGAACAAGAAAATCCCTTCCGGCACACCATAACTGAAGTTGGGTCAGAAACTCTACTGCTTCCGCCACAGCGCGTGCTGTCTAAAGGACGACCTTGTTCCCTTCGTCCAAAGTGTCGTATGGATTACATTGTGGCGAAGAAAGCTAAGAAACATTACGAGAATGGTCCATGCCATGCTCATGAAGATACTGCGGGAGCAATGCCACCTCCTCCATCTAGGAGAAGAACTGTGAAGTGCAGTCTATGCAAGATTTCGGGGCACACAAAGGGTAATTGTACTGCTAGGGGAGTCTGAGTGTGAATGTTAATGCAATGAATCAATTAGTTGAACTAGTCATCTAGCTAGCACATCTTTATGGTTCAGTTGTATTCTGTAAGGGAGAATTGTCATATGGTCATGCACGTTTATGTTTTATTGTTGTGGTGTTTAACGGTCACATTTGGATTCGTCGGTGGTTTCCAGTTATGTTTGAGTTTTTTTGGTTTTATAATATGTTTATGTGAATCTCCATGCTAACAGATTTTGTCTTTTTTAATATGTTCCTACATGCATGATACGTTTTTTTTACCTTGACCATAATTGTTAATTTTTTATAAAACCAAAAAAATCATTTTTAACCAAACATTTCTGAAAAATCCATTTTTAGCTTTTCAGTGTTTTGGTTACTTATATTTGATAGAGTGTGTTTAGTGTATTTTCTAGCAAAAGAATCAGCTCGCGTATCGCGTAAGACGTTTGTTTATCAAATAGCTTGCAGTCTGATTTTTTAGGATAAAAGTTTTTTTAGAAAATTAGTGCAAGCTGATGGCATGTCACACATATTAATTGTCTAACGCTTTTTTGTCGTTGGCGCAGTACGATCAGGCAATGTTAGAATGAGTATAAGACCTTTTCATTCCTACTGATACGCTGGAACATGAAAATGAAAGTTATATACGGAACCCTATCCGCCGCCGCCGCCCGACCAAATGCCACCTCCCCTCGCCGCCGCTGGCAAACATCACCGGGCAAAGCCCCCCCCCCCCTCCCCCGACGGACGGCGGCGGCGGGATTCGCTCCCTAGCGTGCGCATCGGCTCTCCCTCTCCCGCATTGTCCACTGCTTCAACGACCATCTCCTCACCCTCCTCGCGCGGAGCCTTCCCGTTGCGATGTACCTCCCCTTGTTGACGATCGTGGCCCCACCGGATCCCCTCTGTCGTTGTACAACGGGGGCACCTCCTTGCACCGGCGGGGACAGCGGCGGCTCGTCTCAGATCCGGGGGTGCGTGCGGCTACGGATCCTCCTCGACGGTTGCTGTTGTGCGCCCTCGTCCGACTGTAACGGCAGTAGGTGGCTGCTGCTCCCTGGCGGCCTGAGCCGTCGTCGTCTCCTCTTGGTGAGGTGGGCTGCTCGCTGCTGCCGTTCTACCCAGTTGCGGGCTGCCACCCCTTCGTTGGATCTGGTGTCTCCGGCTGCCCCTGCCGGCTTGTTTCTTCGGCACCCCCACAGCCCGGCTCTGGCTAGACATGCTCAGGCCGTTGCTTAGTTGTTGGGATGTGGCGGTGCGTGGCTGACATGCTCGGGATGCGATGTGGAGGAGGCAATTGCCGGGTGAAAGCTCAATTGACGGCGGCGCCTAAGGGTGACGTTTCCTTCTTTAAGGCGTCGAGTTGGCACTGTCGTCCTCCCCCTTTTGCTCTTTGATCTGAGAGAAATCTCAGACCCGGGTTCTCCGAGTCAGAAGGGGTCTCCACGTCATTTCCCCGGTGGGGGCATCATCTTGGATTGTTTTGCTCCTGCGGATCTGTCCATTGCTGCTCCTTCTTCACCACGATTTTGATCCTATCGGGCCTTTGTGCTAGGAGACTCGGTTGGGGCTTACCTAGACGTCTTGGGGTCGCCTCAATGACACAGTACCCTTCGACCTCGGCGGCAGTACATCGGTATTGCGCCCTTCGGTCTCAGTAGCGCGTTATCCTTCGGCTTCGGAGGCGGCACATCGGGTGTCGCCGCACCAACTCGTCTATCCAACGCCCTTCGTTTGTGCCATTAACGCTTCTCGGCATGCTCCTATTTTGATTATCCTTATGGACAGGGCTATGCTTCATGGTGGCCCAAAACGACGCTTTGCGTGGATGTCCTGGTGTAGCCTCGGCGGCAAGTTGTCCTTCGACCTCGGCGGCGGTACACCGGTGTCGTGCACTTCGGTCTCGGTGGCGCGCTGTCTTTCGGCTTCGACAGCGGCACACCGGTGTTGCTGCATGAACTCGGCTATCTGATGCCCTTCGTTCGTGCCAATGATGCTCTCCTACGAGCCACTGTTTTTGGTGCCCTTTTTTTCTCCCTAGGCCTTCTTGTGGTTCTCTGTCGATGGTGGAACGAGCTGCTCAGCGGAGCTCGCTCCTAAGGTGTTGGTTACCAGGGGTTTTCGGTTTTGTTTCTGTGTCAACCTTCCCCTCCGTTTACTCCTTTATTTTTCTAGTGTTTGGCTCTCCTCGTGGGTGCCGTCCTCTGTAATTTTCCTTTACTTTGCGTGTGCCATCATGTATTTGTACGGACTGCCAAGTCTCTCTTCGAACCACAAGAATATAACAAAACGGTGGGGTTTTGACCCCCTTGTCAATCTCTAAAAAAAAGTTATATATGGAAGAACTTATATGGCGAAGAAATAGATTTTCCGATAATTGTTGGCATTAATACTTCAATGAAAGAGAAATGGTCAGATATGTCAAGCTATCGTACGTTCACCCGCCGCAGTTTCCCTCAACCGATTACACGCCCCAATTTTCGTCTTCCAAATCCTTCACTCCCCTCTGGTTCTTGCTATTTTCCCCTTAGCCCACCCCAATTTTCCTGTTCCAGTTACTTCGTTTGAATGTATGTTACACATCCCTGTAGTATCTTCTCTGTCGGTCGCTACGCCTATGAATGCTTTCGGCTATGTCCATCGCTACATGCTAATTCGCCGCAACATGATGCAGTCCATGTATGTGGGGAGCAAACCTCCCATTTACAAAGATTTTAATGGAATAAGTTATTACTGATATATGTTTTCAAAATAGTATCATTTCAGTTAAGTATAGATAATCAAATGCAAGCTTTGAAAAAATGTTCACCTTGCATAAATTCATAGTCGTGTTATACCTAGAGTAAAACATAAACATCCGTTGATTGTCATAAAAACATTCTTTTTTCTCCTGAAAAATGTTAGCCCATCAGATTTTTGAGATAGTTTCCCAGAACGACATCAATTTTCTGGATAACAAAATGTTCACTCGTCACAAAAATCATAGAAATGGTCTAAAGAAGTAGAACATAGCTAGGCATCAGCTGACATAAAATACTAGTGCACTTAAGGTTCATAACAGTAGTCTCAAACGAAATCAAATACGCTAACACTGACAGACCACATCACAGAAAACAGCTTGTGATTGGCTTTTAGGTAACTGGAGTACATAAACATACAACTAACTTCGGACACGAACATAAGTTACTAGCCACTAGATGGATACTCGTCATGAGTATTTTTGTTTAGACGTCGTTTATCTTCGTAATGTTGGAATCCATGGTCATGATCATGTAACTAAGCAGCTGCCTATGTTCGAGTAATCCATCCTGCACATTACTACATTAAATTTTGAGTTTTTTATAAAAAGATTGTGTGTGTATTTCATAAGAAAATGAATTTAAACGACAATGCGGTTACAAGTACCTGATCGAGAACTGGATGGGCTTGGTTGTTCGTCATGTTCCTAGCGGCATATGCAACATATATCCCATCATTCGGCCTGTGTGTTTAAAAAAAATGCAGTGTTTAAACATCCTGAAAAATCTGGTTACACTTAGAATCGAGAAAAAAACTCTTAATTATAGCTAACCTTGCCCCAGGCCCTCCAGTGTGAGGAATGATGTTGTAGGCCAGACCGTTAGGGATGCTTGCACGTAGCACGAGAGTGAAGCAATGAGCCAGTGCCTCATATACTTCAAAAGCTTTACGATTGTGCTTGACCAGAGATATGGAAGCAATATCACCATTGGCCATAGGGTCATACACATGGACTGTTGTATTTGTTCCCCTAATATTGTAAGTGAAGCAGATCCAATTCAACTGGTCACGAAGTATCACAACAACCTGGCATGAGAAAGTAATTGTTACGAAAAAAACATTATGGTCTACATAGTTTTAGTTCTGCCGGGAAATGATGCACAAAAATAGTGTGTATTGGATTCTTAACACAAGATACCTCTTTGCAGTCCTGGACCTTGTATGGTACACTTGGACCCCTAAAGAAGTGCCCTATGGCTTCAAGAGGTGGAGCTCCTTTGTATTGATCGCATATGTCCTAAAAAAAAGTTTCGTTCTTTAGTTGTTTCTTACCAAGCCGAAATATACTTCTATTTTTTTTAGTTAGAGGGCGTACTTACCACGAACTCTTTAGGAAGGAAATGACGATTGCGTGCGCGAGAAAGGTGCTCACAAGCCTTGCGATCTACCTCGTTGAACATAACAACTATAGCTGACATCACGTCTTGCTCGATTCCACCGATGAGCTGCCTCTTCAGGCTAGTCCCTGATATGTTGATTGGGATTTGTCCAGGGACATAGATAATGTTCCTGCATGAGACGGAGAAGTTTAGAACATTCGTAACAAAATGCCGTGAAAGAGTACATGCCAAATGAAAAAAAGTAAAAAAGAATCAAAATTACTTTGACAATATTTCTGCCCGAGCAATGTACAGTAACCACCGATAAACAACCCTAGCATGCTCCTGCTGTTTTTGAAGTCTTTGTTCAATCGTTTCTACGACATTCGATGGCCCAGCTCCCATATGTCGTGCTGATAGTTAATTCATCGGAAGGTTAGTACACGGAAAAGACTTATGTATTGTTTAAAAATTTATTAGTTGGCAATCCGGCGGGGCGCTAGAACACTCACCATCACGATTCTCAACTGGCGCATTGCGTATGCAGTCAAAGAAACTATGGTCCATGTTGTTTTGCCCAGCAGCAGCCATTGATATCATAGTGAGCACATTACCTTCAGTTTAAAAAAAAGCTATGTCAGCACTTAATTATTTTTGAAACAAAGCGCAAGTGAATAACATGGCAGCTTATCAGTAGTATGTCATACGTACATGGTATGTTTGACACAAATTGTGCCAAGTCTGGATCATTGTCCGTGTTAGGTGGAGCCGTAGCATCGGGTGTTGCAACAGGAACATTTCCTTGATTGCTAGCAGCTGCTCCTGATCCTTCTGCCAGGATAGTGGCAGCATGACTTTTAACCTCACGGACAAATTCGATGCTTGGTGGACCTATATCAATATGTTCTTCATTATTAGTAAAAACTACACCCAAACCGAAAGATATAACTACATAAATTATAATCGCGACATCAAGACGTATACGTACTCTTGTCATCATTTTTCTTGCTGGAGCTGGCGGCACCGTCATATAATTTGAAAGCACTAGACTTTGTTAAGTCAGCAATCCCTTTCTTGATAGTATTCATGACATTCTCTTTAGGATGGACCAACTTGTTGATGTTTTCTGCGACAACAATAAATGTATGCGAGATATGTTTGAGGGTGGTTCAAGGTAAAGAACGATAGACGAAGTATTCAAATCAGCAGAAAAAAAAACTCCAAAAAGGTCTTTATCCGAGCAGTAAAATAGTTGTAAAATAATATGATTCTAAAGAAAGCAGAGCGTTCGACTGATTCTAAAAAAATATACTGAAAATTTCATGACGTGTTGACACAAGGACGAATTTTGTATCCGAACTTGGTTCAATACGCACTGATTTGAATGCCAACAACGTGGCACCCTGTTCATGTTAAATTGTGATCCAAATTCTACCGTGTTGGACTAGACGTAGTACAAACGGTGTGGGCTTTTGCGTTGACGTCGACGCGTGCGAGTACAACTCGTTTACTTGTCCTTCAAGGACTCTCTTGTATTGCCCCTCATATATACTCCATGTAGTCGCACCTAAAGACGGTCTGTCGTCTCGTGCTTGTAATACTCCTCCTCATAGTGAATTGCGCCTTCGTGCGTCCGTGGTTTTCTCCCGCAAGGGTTTCCACGTAAAAATCCGTGTCTCTCGTGTCTCGTTGATCTCGTTTTATCTAACAAGTGGTATCTAGAGCCAAGTTGCAGATACGAGATTTGAGACGAGAGAGCTAGGGTTCGGCGTCGCGTGCGCCGCCGCCAACGCGACCTGGCGATCCGAAGCCAGATCGAGCAAGAAGCCGAGTCCGACTGGTGTTTCCGTCCGTACGTGTCCATATCAGGTGCAGCCGCTCGTCCGTCCGTTCCGCTGAGTGCTGCTGCAGGTCATCGAGTTCCGTTGCTCTTCCGCGTACGTGGATCGCACCAAGTTCCGAGGATTGGATCGATCGTTGCTGCTACAAGTACTACTTTTGCTGCTGCTTCGCATCAACCGAACAAGTAGTACCATACTACTACTAATCACGTGGTGGTCAAGGCTGATCTATAGATCAGATTTTTTACTTCGGTCCAACTTCAATTACTACAGCCACCCGAGAGTTCCAGGTGCTATCTATCTTAGTTCTTTCATCCGCATATTAATTCTGTCAAGAATTTTCTACCGGCTTGTACTACTTTGTGTGCACAGATTTATCGACTCATGGCATCCATGAAGTACGATCTTCCGCTGCTGGACCGTGACACAAGGTTTACCCTATGGCAAGTCAAGATGCGGGCGTTGTTGGCGCAAGCCGACTACGATGATGCACTGGATAGTTTTGGAAAGAATAGAATTGAGGATTGGACTGCTGAGGAGATAAGAAGGGACCGTAAGGCTTTGTCACAAATTCAACTCCATTTGCATAATAATATTTTGCAGGAAGTTCTGAGCGAGAAAACTGCCGCCGCTCTATGGTTAAAGCTGGAAGGGATTTGCATGACAAAAGATCTCACCAGCAAGATGCATCTGAAGCAAAAATTATTCATGCACAGGTTACCCGAGGGAGGTAATGTTTTGAATCATATTTCAGAATTTAAGGAAATTATATCCGATCTAGCTGCAATGGAGGTTAAGTATGATGAGGAAGATACTGCTTTAATGTTACTTTGTTCACTGCCAAGTTCTTATACGAATTTTCGAGACACCATATTATACAGTCGTGATACTCTCACGCTTAATGAAGTTTATGAAGCTTTGAACTCTAAGGAGAAGATGAAATTAATGGTGCCTCATGATGGTTCAAGTTCATCCCAAGCCGAGGGATTATCTGTTCGTGGCAGGACAACGGAGAAGAACTCACATAATGGAAACAGAGGCAAAAGTAAGAACGACCAAAGGGGCCGGTCGCAATCCAGAGACAAGAAACAATCTTGTAGATATTGCAAGAGAGACGGGCATGACATCTCAGAATGTTTCAAGTTGAAGAACAAGGAAAAGAGGAACGGTACATATAAACCGAAAGGTAACAAACAAGGTGAAAATTCTGCTAATGTTGCTCGTGATGATAGTTCCGATGATGCTCTTGTTGTTATTGCTGGATGTGCTGAGACCAATGATGAGTGGGTACTTGACACTGCGTGTACTTTTCATATGTGCCCGCATAGAGATTGGTTTACTACTTTTGATTCCACTATTGCTGCTGGTTCCGTTTTGGGTTTTGATAATTCACCATGCAAGATTGAAGGCATAGGTTCCGTTCGAATCAAGATGTTTGATGGCACAATCAGAACTTTGACAGATGTTCGGTATATTTCGAAGATGAAGAGAAATCTTATCTCTGTTAGTGCCCTTGATGCAAAGGGGTACAAATATTCAGGTGGAGATCGCGTTTTGAAAGTCACCAAAGGCTCTCTTTTTGTGATGAAAGGTGACTTAAGTTCGACCAATGGTCTTTATTACCTTCGAGGTTCTACCGTTTCAGGTAACGCTACTCCAGTTATTTCAAAGAATTCTGATTGTGATGCTGCTAACCTTTGGCATATGCGTCTTGGACATATGAGTGAACTTGGTTTGGCAGAGTTACATAAGAGAGGTCTTCTTAAAGGATATGAAATTGGTAAATTGAAATTTTGTGAGCATTGTATCTTCGGCAAGCACAAGAGGGTGAAGTTCAACACTTCGACTCATACAACTGAAGGTATTCTTGATTATGTTCATTCCGATTTATGGGGACCATCTCGCAGAAAGTCACTAGGTGGTGCTAGTTACATGCTGACTATTATTGATGATTATTCGAGAAAAGTTTGGCCTTATTTCTTGAAGCATAAATGGCAAGCATTCTCAGCTTTTAAGGAGTGGAAGATTATGATTGAGAGACAAACTGAAAAGAAGGTAAAAATACTTCGCACTGATAATGGTATGGAATTCTGTTCTAACAAATTTGAGAATTATTGCAAGTCTGAAGGCATTGTCAGACATTACACCGTTCCTTATACTCCTCAACAAAACGGTGTTGCTGAGCGTATGAACAGGACCATTATTTCCAGAGCCCGTTGCATGTTGTCTAATGCAGGTTTGCATAGGCGTTTTTGGGCTGAGGCCGCTTCCACTGCTTGTTATCTCATTAACCGTTCACCATCTATCCCTCTTAATAAGAAAACTCCAATTGAGGTATGGTCTGGTTCACCTGCTGATTATTCACAGTTGAGAGTTTTTGGTTGCACTGCTTATGCTCATGTTGATAATGGAAAGTTGGAGCCTAGGGCTGTTAGGTGCATCTTTCTTGGTTATAAATCTGGTGTTAAAGGTTTTAAATTGTGGAATCCTGAAACACAGAAAGTTGTTATTAGCAGAAACGTTATCTTTAATGAATCTGCTATGTTACATGATGTTCCATCTACTAATGTTCCTGCTGAGAGTGAACAGCAGCCTACTATTCAGCAGCCTACTGTTCAGGTGGAGCATGTTATTTCAGGTGATACTTCTGATAAGGAAAATGTTGATGCACATGATGAACCCGCCGTTGATGATGAATATGTCACTCCAAATCAGCCTATTGTTCCAGCCAGTTGGAATCTCGCACGTGACAGAGTTAGGCGGGGTATTAATGCACCTGAAAGGTTAATTGAAGAGTGCAATATTGTTTCTTTTGCTTTGTCTGTTGCAGAAGAAATTGAAGGTAATGCTGAGCCTTCTTCATATTCCGAGGCTATTATTTCTGGTGATAGTAATAAGTGGATGACCGCTATGCATGATGAGATGGAATCACTTGAAAAGAATGGCACTTGGGATTTAGTAAGATTACCAAGAGAGAAGAAACCTATTCGTTGCAAGTGGGTTTTCAAAAGGAAAGAAGGTGTTTCTCCTAATGATGAGGCAAGATATAAAGCAAGGTTGGTTGCTAAAGGTTATAGCCAAATTCCAGGTATTGACTATAACGAAGTCTTTTCTCCTGTTGTGAAGCATAGCTCTATTCGCACTTTACTCAGTATTGTTGCCATGCATGATTTTGAGCTTGAACAATTAGATGTTAAAACTGCATTCTTACATGGAGAATTAGAAGAGGATATTTATATGGAACAACCTGAAGGTTTTGTTATTCCTGGAAAAGAAAAGCTTGTCTGTAAGTTAAAGAAATCTCTTTATGGATTGAAGCAATCTCCTCGACAGTGGTACAAGAGATTTGACACCTTTATGCTCTCTCAAGGTTTTAAACGGTCTAATTATGATAGTTGTGTTTATTTGAAAACTGTCAATGGTTCAATTATTTATTTGCTCCTTTATGTTGATGATATGTTAATTGCTGCAAAGAGCATGTCAGAGATTAATGAACTAAAGAAGCAATTGAGTAATGAATTTGAGATGAAGGATTTGGGTGCAGCAAAGAAAATACTTGGCATGGAAATATCCAGAGATAGACCGTCTGGAAAAGTATATCTAAGTCAGAAGGGATATATTGATAAAGTTCTTCGTCGTTTTAATATGCATAATGCCAAGCCAGTAAGTACTCCGTTAGCTGCACACTTCAAATTATCATCAGCCTTATGTCCTGAGTCAGATGCAGATATTGAGTACATGTCTAGAGTTCCCTATTCAAGTGCAGTTGGTTCACTTATGTATGCCATGGTTTGTTCTCGTCCGGATTTATCTTATGCATTGAGTGTTGTTAGTCGATACATGGCTAATCCTGGAAAAGAGCATTGGAAAGCAGTTCAGTGGATTTTCAGATACCTGCGAGGTACTTCTAATGCTTACTTACAGTTTGGGAAAACTAGAGATGGACTTGTTGGTTTTGTTGATTCTGATTTTGCTGGTGATTTGGATAAGAGAAGATCACTCACAGGTTATGTTTTCACCATTGGTGGTTGTGCTGTGAGTTGGAGAGCAACTTTGCAGTGTATTGTGGCGTGTTCCACTACCGATGCCGAGTATATGGCTATTTCTGAGGCATGCAAAGAAGCTATCTGGTTGAGAGGTTTATACACTGAGCTTTGTGGAGACTCATCTTGCCCTACCATATTTTCGGACAGTCAAAGTGCTATTTATCTTACAAAGAATCCAATGTATCATGAGAGAACAAAGCACATTGATGTCAGATATCACTATATTCGAGATGTCGTTGCTGAAGGTGATTTGAAGGTATGCAAGATAAGTACGCATGATAATCCTGCTGATATGATGACAAAGCCAGTTCCTACCAATAAGTTTGAGCTTTGCTCAGGCTTAGTTGGTATTTCTCACTAGTCCTATGGACTTTGACGCACAAGGTGTTTATGCTGATTTGGATGGAGTTATTTACTTTCTTCGACTACTGGAGGGAATTTGGCTCAAGGTGGAGATTGTTAAATTGTGATCCAAATTCTACCGTGTTGGACTAGACGTAGTACAAACGGTGTGGGCTTTTGCGTTGACGTCGACGCGTGCGAGTACAACTCGTTTACTTGTCCTTCAAGGACTCTCTTGTATTGCCCCTCATATATACTCCATGTAGTCGCACCTAAAGACGGTCTGTCGTCTCGTGCTTGTAATACTCCTCCTCATAGTGAATTGCGCCTTCGTGCGTCCGTGGTTTTCTCCCGCAAGGGTTTCCACGTAAAAATCCGTGTCTCTCGTGTCTCGTTGATCTCGTTTTATCTAACAGTTCATTCGTGATTGATCAAAATAGGCCAGAATAAGGTATGCAAAAGACGTGCATTATTACCCCAAAATATATCAGTATTTTGCGACATCAAGACTTTTTGGTTTAATATTTTTTTTTCTTCCTCCAAGAGCTGGTGGCTTTTACCAAGTCCTCAATTTACATCCTGGGTTATAACTACTTCATGATATAGACAATTTTTAAATCATTATTAACACGTTACTATATGGAACGGCAATACGTGCCTTGATAAGTGGATTGTGACACCTGGTAGAGAATGTTAATAGGACTAATCTAGGATACAAAATGTTCCAGTCACAAAAACATAAATTAGTAGGAGTAAACTACAGTACAAAATTTAATTAAGTTTTTCTCGCTGAAATTGATTAATTTTTGAAAAAAAAAAGTGAAGACCGTGAGTCGAATGAGAACATTTATTTATAAGTGTCCAATGTTAATGAATAATAAATGCATATTATATTTATGCTGCCTTATTTAAAAAACTCACTTATTGAAAGATGTATGGCAAAGCCATCTCTAGCAAATTTGATAATGTTATATTGAGCTATGCTGCCAACCGTGATTCTCACCACGCCGTTCAAAACTAAAAACAAATCCAACAACTATTTTTTGTTGTCCATCTATTAAAGTATTTTTTTTCATCATTAGATACAGAAAAATACAAGACATACCATTCTCCACCTTAACCTTTCTCTGGAATACTATTGTTGTCTTAGCTTTTTTGCCTGGCAAAATCATAAGTGGTACAGATTTAAATATGCCTCCCAATGTGTTAAAAACCTCATCTATCAATATATAAGTGTTATGGCAAACATTTTACCTCCAATTGGCGTCTGTTGTTCTTCGACAACAGTGTTCTTCCCCTTTGACATATCTATGTTGCGCTTGCAGCTATTTGTCCCAATTATCTGCTTGTCTTCAATTACTTTAATTAGGCCATGCAAGGAGCTTAACAGATGTTTCCACTGACAAAGGTGTACATGCACAGGAAAAAACAGTGAGAGACATGCACTTATGTTGCACGTTCATTGAATCATAATAATATAATTTCTTACTTCTTCATCGGAATAATTAGCACCAGGTGGAGGAGCATTAACAACATTTTGTGCTTGCGCCGGTGTGTGTGCGTGAGATGCATTTGGTGTTGCATTTGATGATGCAAACACACCACCTACACCAGATTGGGCTGGGCATGATTGTTTATCGGCTATACGTGAGCATGGTGTTTCTTGCCGTGCAGCACTAACGGTCGTAGCCTCTTCAGCCGGCAGCACAAACTGTAATATAATTAGAAGAAAACAAGAGTCAAAACAATTTCCTTCTCAATCCAATAGAAAATGTATTGTGGTGGATGGAGAGATAAAATAAAATCACCTTTCTCAGCTTATACTTCTCGTACACACTTGAAGATCCTGTTTTGGTAATGTGATTTATTTGTGCCATGAGTTTTTCATGGTTGTATGCCTTAGCTCTTGGGACAAATAGTGAGTGCATAGGCGTTGGAGGTCCCAATATTTTGTCAAGGTAAAAAACCTACACACATACACATGAACAAATGAAAACACAGGTGGTATGTAAAAAAAATATTTACAACAACTAACCTGTGGAAGGATCGGGCATGATTCTAGCTTGATGCTCGTTAAACCTTCACGCTTAGCATTTTGCACGGTAGCCACATCATCCATCATAGCATTGAATACATACTTTGCCCAGTTGTATTCTGCAACCCGATCAGTGTCCGCAGCAGCTCTAACCACTTGTCCGTCGATCTTACCAGGACACATGACGTATCCTGTGTGGGCAGTATATCAGATAAATGGTTTTTCATATTCTAAAATACAGTAGTTGACATAACTACCCAAATTTCTCTGTACGGCCAAGGTAAAGAACTAAAAACGAAGTATTCAAATAAGCAAGAAAAAAACTCCAACAATGTCTTTATTCAAGCAGTAAAATAGTTGTAAATAATATGGTATTTTCTTGAGAAGCTAATTTTTTTGACATACTAGTACACATCCTTTAATCGAGTAGGTGAAGCTCAGAAATCACCACCCAATTTTGTTCATGACCAGGATGAGTGAAATAGTTCTGTTATAAAATATAGGTCAACCTCAAATGCAACACACAAAAAAGTACTGCTTATGAATTTTCGGCATCCAAAAAACCACTATACTTGCATCTCCTTGTTAAAGGATAACTCTAGCAGAACATGTGTTCCAAGAAAATGTTACGTTATGAGAGGCCTAGACAAAGTTCTTGTGCTGTTTGTGCACCCTATCTTAGGCATAACTTTATTTCTCCCCAAGAGTTGGTAGGGTGACCCTTTAAAAAAAAATTGGCAGGGTCACGTCCAATGTGGGCCTGTACCTGATTAGTAAGGTGGGCCGAGATGAAGTGCACATGTTGGAATAAGATTTTTTTCTCCCGCCAAGAGCTGGTCGGGCCTAGGCCCATGTCGGCCTTTACTATGTCCTTAATTTATATCCTGTGATATAACTACTTCATTATATTGACAATTTTTAAATCATTATTAACACACTACTAGATGGAACAACAAATAAGTGCTCGTCTAGTTTTTTTATAAGGGCATTCCTGGATTCAAAAAGGTAAACTATACTAGATTCGTAACACTTGGTAAAGAATGTTGAAAAGGACTAATATAGGGTACAAAATCTTTTGGTTACAGAAACGTAAACTACTAGGAGTAAACCACAGTATAAAAATTCATTATTACTTCTCACTGAAATGATTAATTATTAACAAAAAAGAAGCTAAAAAATAATAAATGAATAGTATTTGTTTGGTGAGCTATGCTGCCTTATTAAGAACTCACTTATAAGAAAGATGTATGTAAAAGCCATCTCTAGCAAATATGATACTGTTCTAATGAACTACGCTGCCAACAGTCACTCTCAGCATGCCATTCAAAGCTAAAAACAAAACAACAGCTGAAACTTACGTAAATCGAATAAATCAACAGAAATGCAGCTAGACAGTTTAACAAGGGGCGTGTTACCAATGCAAAATGCAAGGAAGGACTGGATGAAGATTTTCTCATCAGCCTCACTCTTCTCCTTGCCGATGAGACGCTCCACGTTATCCCGCGCCGACTCGACGGTCAAGGTGGCGGTTGCCACACCGCCGACATCTGGTGCCTCCTCTAGGTCGATGTGACCGCTGGGAACGCCAAGTATTGCTACGGCATCTTCATAGGTCATTACGACACTATTTCCATGGCCATCGCTCATGGCGCAAGTGTCCTCATCTATCCTAGACAGCAAGAAGACAGTGAACTGCCTTTTATGCTCCTTGTAATGTGGGATATCTAGCAGCTTATCTAGTCTGTATCTCGCGAGCAGATTACGCTCTGCACTACCAAATTTGCTAACTGTTGCATGGAAGTGGGATGAGCTGAAACTCGAATGAATGAATGGCTTGTTTCTATCTCTAGTAGCTGCTCCTGACACTTGGCTCTCTGGCGATCCAAGCCTAAGGGATGAACGGGAAGGCATTTGTACGTGTTCGGCTACTGCTCTTCCCATTTGAGAACTGACATGCATTGTTCCATTCACATGTACTATTTATAGCACCCAGGGGCAGCAGGATAACGGTTCAGGTAAGCTAGGCTCGCTGCAGGTGCGGGCCCGCATTGCATAGAGGTTGTGTACAAAACTTGGTGGAAAAGGATTTACGTCTCCCGATTCCCTTCGTTATTCTCCCTGTTGGTACGTTCCAATGCATACTTAAAAAGACCCTTTTCTCTGCTCCAAACTTTATGTAACTATAAATGCCAGATCTTTTAACTGGTAGCAAATCTATCCGGCTTACAGGCATGCACTGGTTGAGGATCTTTTACGTGGATCGCATGCATTCATTTAGGCTTCGCATAATTCAGATTATATTACTTAACCAACCAAAGTAATTCAGAATTACAAAATTTACTTTACAGCCGGTGGTTACAAGCAAATCATATTTAAACAATTTACTTTTTTGCAAAACTAACTTTTTGGCATCTGTTGGATAATAATCTTATGATTTTTCGAGAAATAATCTGCCTGATTCAATTTTTTAAGTTACAAATTATTACTGTAGCAGGTGTACATATTTGGATCAGATGTTGTATCATTGGAACAGGAAGCTCGTTCATTTTTTGTACAAGTTTTGTACTAGTACTAGTACTAGTATAGAATTAATTTATTAATCTTCCCGTTACCCTAAGCGCATGTCGACCTTGGGCTCCTTTTTCCATGCACTGATGGACAAGACGGTTGAGATGCCTCATTCGATCTTTGTGTCTCCTGTTCCAAACTCATTAAATGCGATGTCTTCTTTCGTTCCCAACGGAAGCGGGAGCAGCCGCACCAGGCAGCACGCGCCGCATCGGGGATGTACCAAAATGATGACTTGTGCTTGCAACCCAGGCTGCCCAATCGATAGCATATGAGACGCACAGGATGAAGCGCTGCGTGCTGGTGACATGCGCTTGCAAACCCGCCGTACCCTATTGGTAGTATAGGAGCTGCACTGGATGGAGTGCTAGCTCACCCGTCTTGAGCACGTACCGTCAAAGTCTAGTCCGCTAGGTACGAATAGCGCATTGAGTACCTAACTTAGCTCTTTTGACCATGGTGTAAAAACTGGGCTACACACTACTTACCGCCACTACAGTATCTAGTAGTTGCACAGTAAAACTTGGGCTACCCGGTACTTACCTCCCACCACACTACTGTACTAGCTTTGCTCTTTTCACCATGGTGTAAAATCGGCAGTTACTGTGGCAGGTTCAGTACTTACCCCAAAGTAAAAAACTCGGTCTATATACTTAGTTCTAACTTGGCTCCTTTTACCGTAGTGTAGAAAATGTGTTACCGTGGCAGAGAGAACACTTACCCCCCACGGCTAAAATTTTGGTAGAGATTTTAGCTTGGCCCTTGTTTACAATGATGATGGGAGAGCTGTGGTACTGTGGCAGAGAAAATATTTACCTAAAGGTTAAAATTTTGGTATAGCTATTAGCTTGTCTCTTTTTTTGACCACGATAAATAAAAATTTGACAATGTGGCAGAGAAAAAAGTTAGAACTAGTTTAAAAGATCGTGCACAAATAAAATTTCTTACCGTGGCTCGAAAAATACTAACCCAAGGGAAAGATTGTGTCTATATAGTAGCTTGGCACTCGGGGTATTAAGTAAAAATTGTTGTTGTCATGGTAGACGAAACAAATAAAAAAATAAAATGATGACTGTGATAAGTAGCCTGTCTATTTTAGCCAACATTTAAAATTCCAGTTGGATTTTTTTATTGAACGTGAATGAATCAGCCATGTTTCGATAATTCTAATTTTCTAGACCGTAATTACTAAGATGTGATTTCCATATAGGTAAAAAAATGTTTGCGTGCATTATTATATTTTTTCTTTTAAAAAGTCTGCTAGAAATGGTTGTATGTTTTGCAGGAACTAATCATTAACTAATTAAAAATCGCTTGGTGAGGTAGACGCTCATCTCAGAGCAAAAGTATTCTTGTGGATGGCTTAAAAAAATTCTGTTTGTGGCATTACACTATTAGAATCACTTAAATATGTACGTCGTTGTGTATACCGTATGATTTACCATTTATCGTAATCATGTATTACCAGTTATATTTTTGGTAAACATAACGTAGCTAGTTTACACCCACTATTTTATTTTTGAGCTGTTTTTTTGCGTTTAATTAAGTTTTCCCAAGGAAACACAGTTGTTGTATCGACGTAAGAAAAATATGTGTAATCATTGTGGAAACGGTGTCCCAGTTCATCAATTTATTGAATAAAGTTCACAGCCAAGGATAGCATACAATTTTTTTTTTGGAATAGGCTAGCATACACTTGTTCGTGTACAGGGGGGAAATCATGGTCCCATTACATGATAAGCTGGATATCTAACTCATTAGCACGTAGGAGCTTTGCGTGTCTCGTCTAATCTAATGCCATTGAGATCACGTGCTAATGATTCTAATGTGTAGAAGTCCGCCTGTAACCAATCATCAATTTCTGTAGTGCAAACAGGCGCCTGTATTGACAGTAAAAAAAATTGTATCAGTAAGATGGATATTTTATTCGCAAAAAAAGAAGTGAAATGGATGTTCAGGAGAAACAATAGTGGTCTACAAAGACAAAACCTACCATGTATTGCCATGTCATTTCGTAGTGCCTTCCCACAACCTCGTCGTAAGGTAAGTAAATTGTGTCCCACACTTTGGACAGATCCCTCATCTGTCCAAAGTTCAAGGATACAAAACAGAAATTGTAAAAACCAGAGCTGAAAACGTAAGAGTTAAAGAAATGCTGTGTGACAAGACACTAACACTTAGTTCTGCTGGCTTCGGTGTGGATGACATGCTTCAGCTCGCTTCGAAAGGAAGGCTATTCTTCTATGAGGTACTCGAGGGGTGTGGTACTGCTCTAGGGAAAGCTATATTTATAGCATCGGTGGTCAGGCCAACACAGCCTATCCTCCAGAATGCATTGGCCGACTATTAAAAGAGTATTATAAGTGATAAATCAATTTTGGTACTTATGTAGGAATATAGTTCATCAATAAAAAGTTTTGACACTAATGAATTTGAAAAAAGCACACACTTTTTTTTTGAAAAAAGAAATCACACATTATCAGAAGCGACGATGAAAAAAATGATGTGTTAGGTGATCGCCCAAGACGGGTGAGCTAGCACTCCATCCAGTGCAGCTCCTATACTACCAATAGGGTACGGCGGGTTTGCAAGCGCATGTCACCAGCACGCAGCGCTCCATCCTGTGCGTCTCATATGCTATCGATTGGGCAGCCTGGGTTGCAAGCACAAGTCATCATTTTGGTACATCCCCGATGCGGCGCGTGCTGCCTGGTGCGGCTGCTCCCGCTTCCGTTGGGAACGAAAGAAGAAAGCGACAATAGCCGCCTCATTAGGTGATCGCCCAAGCAAAGACCGTCTGCCTCCGAAAAGGGCACCGCTGCCCCCTTGTCCTGGATCGAACGACGCCGTGTCGTCGGCAAGCAGAGCAGCTCACCACGAGCACACGTTGTCAGGGCTACCAGCTACCGGGGATATGACAATTGTCGTCTCGTCGGCAAGCAACCTCACCTCCTAAGGAAACCCATACATCGGCAGCGTCTGTCCACGAAGACCGGCAACCACCACCGGACCGAGCCCCGTACCACTAAAGCCCACCGCAGCTGTCAAGCAGGGACACTACTGAAGACCGGCAACCACCACCGCACCGATCACCTTACCACGAAGAGCTCCCAAAGGTTGTGCCTTCAAGAAGTAAGCGACGCCGATGTGTCGCCGCAACCCAATCTGGAGATTTTAGCCTTTCGCCCTGGACTAATAGGCAGAGGGCCTGGTGTAGGTCTCGATGTCGGCCACAAAGAGGGAGAACGGCGCCACGGGCGTCGCCAACATCATGACCAACCTTGTCTGTCAAGGGTTTCACCCGAACCAAAGCTAGCATCCAACGCCCCTCTGACTTGCAGAACGGGAGAACCAAAAGGGCACTAATTCCGGCCACCTGTGGAGAACAAGGCACCACTTGGGCCACCATCTTCAGATCGGGACCATGCTCACTACCGCCTCACCGCCCGGCGCAACCAAGGACGGCACCCCGTAGCACCAGCGACACCCCCCGTCAAAGAGTAGAAGGCGACCTCTCCAGCCAGTGGCGGACCCAGGAATTGAAGTTAGCTGGGGTGAACATTTAATTTCTAATTTTTTCGGTACAAATGCAACTCTATTCAACCGAAACTCGTAGAATTCAACAACAAAAGGATTAAAAAGCTCTTAAAAACTAGTAAGCTGCTAACATGGACTCTTGGCGCTTGAAATGCTCACTTATGCCAAAATATGATCCCATAATTCCAATTTCCAAACGAGACCTATAAAATTATGAATGCATTAGCACAAGTGTGATGAGAGTTGTATATTTTGACATGGTCATATGATGGTAACTAGGTGGTAGTATACCTTTAAGATGTAATTGCATAATCAACATGGGCCGCCATTTCGTCGCATCCGTTTGGTTGATCTGGCCGCTGAAGCTATTGCCTCTTCGACAGCAGCAGCCTCGGCCTAGGCTTCTTCGAGTTCGACATCAGCAGGTATCTCTACGGCGACCCAATCCACCTCCTCACCGTCACCGGAATCCATCACCGGCGTCCTCCTCTGGTACGGCTGCCGGCCCCAACCCCAGTCCCAATCCACAGCCCAACCCCAACCCCAATCCACCACCCAAGCCCCCCACAGCCCAACTGCTGGCGTCCCCCAGCCCTCAGCCGGCCAGCCCCGCCGCCGCCGCCCGCCCCCAGGCCCCCGCCGTCGGCCGCCCCAGGCCCCAGCCCCCACTGCAGGTCTGCGGCCGCCCACCGCTGGCCGCCCCCAGCCCCCCGCTGCCACCCCCCGCCGCTGGGCGCTGGCACGACGGACCAGCGGCCAGCTAGGGGCGTTGGCCCGAAGCCCCGAACTGCTGGCGCCTGGCGGCGGCGCTGGATCGATGGTGCTGGAGAGTGGAGATTGGCTAGGTCCCTGGCTTGCTAGATGGATGGACTGGACGAGGAAATGGAGACTGGCTGGATCGTTCGATTGTTGGTTCGCTGGATCGATCGTTTCGGCCTGAAAAATAGCCCAGTCCATCGGCGGACCGGCCCAAGAAACGTACCCCTTCGACCTTTGTCTTCGTCCAGCCTCCCTCGCCCGCATGAACAGAACCGCCGCCGCCGCTAGCTTTCAGAGGACAGGCAGAGGCCAGAGACAATATAGGTGGGGGTCGATCACTCGCCCCAATGGTGGGTCCGCCACTGTCTCCAGCACTGGCCGCCGCCACCCATGATACCCGTAGATCGGTCAGATCAGACGCGCATGAGCTAGCCGCCGCCACTAGATCAGCCTCCCACGTCTGATCCCCTGCCGCCTGCCAGCACGACATCTACCAGATCCACACGTCCCTTCCGCCGGAGAGACCGCCGGATCCAGCTCCCCCGCGAGCGGATGACCCTCGCCGTTGTGATCCTGACAGGGGAGGGAGGGGAGAAGCCCGTCGCCGCCAACGCCGCATGGGCTTGGCCCGGCAGACGCCCTCCGGCAACGGTGAGGAGGAGTAGGGGACGAGGGGAGGTGCCTCTCGTGACGGCGTAGTGGGAGGAGAAGTCAGGGGGGGGGGGGAGGCGTGTCTAATCATGGTGTTGAAGATAAGGGCAGGTGTTTTGGCTAAATTAGAACATCTGAAAAGACACACGGCATTTTGTGATTTAACGGTGCACCAAGCGGTATACGCAACGCCTTGATCGCCCGGTTGATACCAGACGTTTCCATTTTGAGCGCTTTAATCGGCTTTTTCAGATAAATGAGTTGATCGTGAGCTAACTCGTTCGATGTTAGCTCACAACTCGATGTAATTTTTTTAAAATAGATATTCCAGACATACTTTAAAAGCAAGTGCAATAAATGTATTAGTATGTTATCTGTATTTTTTCTTCTGTCATAGTACAAAAATGGAAAGCTTAAATAGTCATGAAGAAAAAAACCAGAAAATAAATATAGTACTGTTTAAGCTGTAATAATTACCCAGTTTTGCCCTATTTTAGCTTAAAAATTAGGTGAACGCATTTTTTTTCCTACGGCTTGCCCTTGAGCAATGCTGAGTTTAAACTTGATCATTATTTAGTCAAATTTTGATTTGGTCAAATCAATTTTACCGCTGCCCTCTCTCCTGTATCGAAGGATGCCGTCCCGTCGGCAGGCAGAGCAGCTCACCCCGAGCACACATTGACAAGTCATATTTTGATTTGGTTAAATCCATTTTTTTTTCTGCATGCCACATACCACCACTTTTAATCACTGTTGTTATTGTTCATGTCCTTAAAATTCTCTCTTATCACTGTTGTTAGTGAATAGATGAAGAACTTTTTATATTTTCTCCTCGAGCCATAAAATCAACTGAAAAGTTCGAGTGCACTGCCTGAACATCTCTGCGATGAAAAATTCACTTGATATTCCAGAAGCGTACTATGGTGTATTAATACAAACATTTTTTTTCGATGCACATACCCTTAACACACTCACAGCACGGCACATTAATAAGTAGTGACGGTTTTGGCCATGTAATTAATCTGTTCGTTAAAGCATCATTAGAGTCGGCCATATAGCAAACTACATCGACGATCTGCACTGATAGGATACAGTTACATTGAGCTAATGGAAAAAAATTGACAAACTAGACGTGAGAGCATCGTGACTCCCTACGTAAATACAGGTACTTAACAAAGCTAGCTAGTGGAGCCGACCACCACACTTCATGATTCTAAACGACTTGGACAATCCATTAACTAGAGACGACAACAAACTAAACTTTCACCACGGATAGCTTGCCGATAGAATCTGCCACAGCATGTAGTAGAAGAAGACACGCCAGACAGTGGTCTCGACCACGCGCAGTAGTTGTGACAGTGCGGCCGGATCTATTCCCGGCGCTGGAGCACCAGATGCACCAGTACCGGTGAAGTGGTTGATATTACCAGTCGGGTTTGCGTAGAACTCATCCGCCCAGCGCCAAAATGGGCATTCCTGTGACATAGAGGGCAGAATTTTATCTTTGTATACACACGGAATCATGATATTGCACTGATCAAGATGCTTAAACTCACCGGGTGGTTGACGCACTTGAGAAAGTATCTGTGTGGATTCCTAGAATTGTTGGACCGAAAGATGTAGACCTCCGCCGAGCAGTACGGGCAGTCGAACGGTGCTCGCTCGGTGCGGGGAGCTCTTGGCGCTGCTGAGTTACTCATGGTGGCGAGGTGCGAGGTAGGATGCGATGAGAGAAGTGTAGGCTGCTAAGCAATGTGCTATGATGGGATGGATGGGGTGGGAGGTGGTTCTCTTAATATAGTCGCACAACCGGCATGTCCGTCTGCATGCAATCCACGTAGCTCGTGGTCGTCTAGCTAGATCATAAAAATAAACTACTATTGCACGGCATACTATGTGGAGCATGGAGATGTATCATGAATATCCAATCCACTACCCGATGCATCATCCTTTGTTTTACTACCCAGAACCAGTCGTACTTGTACTCGACTAGCCGTTAGTGAATAATCCACGTGCTACACATATTTTATCGGTGAACAGCCCAAGCTGCTACGGGAGTGCCTCTTACCCGCACTACCTGTACCAACCGTTTCCTGCTAGTATAGTACAAGAAGGTTCAAATTATATGTTCCCGAAGCAGCGAACTGTAATAAAAAAAGGGCAGCCCATATTGGATCGGTGAACATCACAATCTTCTACGGGAGAGCCTCTTACCTGTACCAACCAAGTCCTGCTCACAAGCTAGTATAGTAGATGAAGGTTCAAATGATATATTCCTGAAGTAGCCAATTGTAATATAAAAAAAAAGGCCGCCCATAGTACTCTCGCGGCTGGGCAGTTAGGACGAAAGTTTAACCGGACAAGCTCGCCAGGCTAACTTGTCGAACACGGCTGGGCAAATACCGCTGGTATTTTTTTGTGGTCTTTATTAAATCATGTAACGTATTTTTTACTGGAGCGGCACGGTAAGATGATAGTTAGCAAGTACTACATGACGGCATGTTTTTCTTACCCAGTTTTGATATATCCAATTAACAATGACGTGCAAGTATGTAAAAACATTTGTTTTGAGAATTATTTAAAAACATATTCGTCCGTTTGGTATTGAAGCTTATTTTTATGTGCAAAATAGAATTATTATTATTTTGCGGAAAAAATCATATATATTGTAAAAGTTTCGAAGAATTGAAAACCTTGCCCAGACTGTCAATTAATAACGAGATTGTAATACTGACGTCGTGTCCATATGGTTCACTCGAAATGATTTTATCTCCAAAAAATCCCTCTCACCATTCAAAGATGCAGATAGAAAATTAAGTAGAAGACCAACATGTTGACCTAAAAAAGGCTCGAAGAAGGATTATGCTATTTTTGACGAGTGGGCAAAATCTTCCAGATAGATTTGATGACTAACTTTTCAGCCTTATTTATATCGTCCAAAATTTGGGTATTGTTTTGACATTGTTGGCCGCTTTGAGAACCGCTATTTGAAAAGCAAAAAAATTATTCCTTATTTATTTTGTCAACCCAGTATGGTGTTTGTCTATCATGGTTATCATTGAGAGTTATGCGCGGGAAGTAGTCCGGATGATCAATCATGCAAATTCCCATAGGGCCGGAAATGGTTCAATTTATTGTGAGGTCTAGGAGGTTAGTTCGGTTTTGAAACGCTCTTTCTTCTCATTTCGTCCAATACCACCAGAACCGATCAAAAAAACACTAGTAAGCTTTTTGCGAAACTTAGCTACGCAGCAAAAACTACCATGATCCAACTAAGTAAAGTTTCCTTTAGGTTTCAATCTTCGTCGGCTTTTGACTTTCATGACTTTGAATGCGTGTGGTGCACGTCGTCTCTATAGGAGAAGTGCGTGAGGGAGGTGTCCTTAGGAATTGGTGGAGTTATTTCAGTTGATAATTGCTCTCTAATTTTGTAGTGACTTGTTGCATTTGTGTGTTATGAATTGGTGTATTTATTTCACAGCAGACGGAGACAACTTATTTACTACCTCTTGATTCTCCAAATTTTTTTATTTGATGTACTGAGATAAATATTCCAGTCATCTAATCACCGTTTACCCCTTTTTGTTTTGAGAACCGGAGAAATTTTATGATTTGACTGCATGTGGTGCTAGTCGGCTTTTTATTACCCGATCATATGGCATGTACAAATGCAGATAGATATTTAAGTATAACACATCATGCTGACCTAAGAAGCCACCAAGAATGATTATGGTATTTTTGACGAGTGGGCAAAATATTCCTCATAGGTTTGATGACTACCTTTTCATCTTTATGTATAGCCTCCAATATTTGTTTATTGTTTTGACATTCGTTGGCGTCTTTGCTAACCACTATTTGAAAAGCAAAAAATTGCTTCGTAGTTCCTTTGCCGACCCGGGCCTTGAGACCATAGATCATTCACTGCCCCATTTGAAGGTAATTTTCTCTGCTCATATTTACCCTACATTACCTTTCACACGTGTTCCGATCACCCAACTCCTAGGTGATTTAGAAAGAAATAAAACCAAATTGAAAACCTTCCCTAGAGTGTCAATTAATAATGAGATTGTAATACTATCGCCGTGTCCATATGGTTCACTCAAAATGATTTTATCTCCAAAAAATCCCTCTCATCATTTAAAGATGCAAACAAATATTTAAGAAGAAGACCAACATGCTGACCTAAAAAAGGCCTCGAAGAAGGATTATGCTTTTTTTAGACGAGTGGCAAAATCTTACAGATAGATTTGATGACTAACGTTTCCGCCTTATTTATAGCCTCCAAAATTTGTGTATTTTTTTGACGTTGTTGGCCGTTTTGACAACCGCTATTTGAAAAGCAAAAAATTATTCCTTGTTTACCATGTCGACCCGGGATGGTGTTTGTCTACCATGGTTATCATTGAGAGTTATGTGCGGGAAGTAGTCTGGATGATCAATCATGCAAATTCCTATGGGGCCGAAAATGCTTGAGTTTATTTTGAGGACTAGTAGGTGAGCTCCGGTTTTGAAACGCTCTTTCTTCTCATTTCATCCAATACCACCAAAACCTATCAAAACACAGTAGTAAGCTTTTTGCCAAACTTCTTTAATAGATGGAAGCAGCTCATGGAATAAGCTAGGCAGCGAAAACTACCATGATCCAACTAAGTAAAGTTTTTTTAGGTTTCCATTCTTAGTCAGCTTTTGACTTGTGTGACTTTGAATGCGTGTGGTGCACGCTGTCTCTATAGGATAAGTGCGGGAGGAGGTGTCGTTAGGAATTGGTGGAGTTATTTCAAAGTATATTCGTTTTTTTAATTTTTTAGTGACTTGTCGCATGTGTGTGTTAGGAATTGGTGTACTTATTTCAGAGGAGGCAGATACAATTTATTTATTACCTCTTCAGTCTCACAATTTTTTTTGATCTACTAAGATCAATGTCCCAGCCATCTAATCACCGTTTGCCCCTTTTTGTTATGAGAACCTAACAATTTTATGATTTGACATCATGTGGTGCTAGTCGGCTTTTCATTACCCTATCATATGTCATGTGCAGATGCAGATAGATATTTAAGTATAACACATCATGTTGACCTAAGAAGCCACAAAGAAGGATTATGGTATTTTTGACGAGTGGGCAAAATATTGCTAATAGGTTTGATGACTACCTTTTTCATCTTTATCTATAGCCTCCAATATTTGTTTATTGTTTTTACATTCGCTGTGGTCTTTGATAACAACTATTTGAAAAGCAAAAAAAATGTTTCTTAGTTCTCTGCCGACCCGGGATGGTATCTGTCTACCATGGTTATCATCGTGATTGATGTGCGGGAAGTAGTCCGGATGATCAATCATGCATCTTCCTGGTGGTTTTGATGACTACCTTTTCAACTTTATGTTTAGCCTCCAATATTGGTTTGGTCCTCCTTTTGTTCATTGGATATTCACTTTCTAATTTTTTAGTGACTCGAAGCATGTGTGTGCTAGGAATTGGTGTACTTATTTCAAAGGAGACGGATACAATTTATTTACTACCTGTTAAGTCTCCCAAAATAATTTTTATTTGATCTACTTTATAATATCAATATCCCAGTCATCTAATCACCGTTTACCCCTTTTTGTTATGAGAACATAATAAATTTTATGATTTGACTTCATGTGGTGCTAGTCAGCTTTTCGTTACCCTATCATATGGCATGTGCATATGCAAATAGATATTTAAGTATAACACATCATGTTGACCTAAGAAGCCATGAAGAAGGATTATGGTATTTTTGACGAGTGGGCAAAATATTGCTCATAGGTTTGATTACTACCTTTTTCATCTTTATTTATAGCCTGCAATGTTTGTTTATTGTTTTGACATTCGTTGTGGTCTTTGATAACCACTATTTGAAAAGAAAAGAAAATGTTTCTTAGTTCGTGTGCCGACCCGGGATGGGAAGTAGTCCGGATGATCAATCATGCATCTTCGTGTTGGTTTTGATTACTACCTTTTCAACTTTATGTATAGCCTCCAATATTTCTTTAGTCCTCCTTTGGTTCATAGGGTAGGAAAAAATAGGAATAGGAAAGTCATAGGAAATGAAATGCATGTATTTCAAATCCTATGAATAGGATTAGGAAAGAAGATGCCCTTTGGTTCACACCATAGGATTATTACCATTGAGTCTAGGCTAATGTTTATTTCTTGTGAAATGTTGAGGATATGAAGAATTCCTCCGTAGGAATAGGATTCTATTCCTATAGACCAAAGGGCTATAAAGAAAATTTTCCTATAGAAATCCTATCCTATGAAATTCCTACAAGATTCCTCCAAAAGCAAAGGAGGCCTTATTGTTTTGAGATTCGTAGCAATCTTTGATAACCACTATTTAAGTCAACATGCTGACCTAAGAAACCAAGAAGAAGGATTATGCTATTTTTGACGAGTGGGCAAAATCTTCCTCATAGGTTTGATGACTACCTTTTCAGCTTTATGTATAGCCTCCAAGAAGGATTATGCTATTTGGCCTCTTTTATAACCATTATTTGAAAAGAAAAAAAAATCTTTTTAGTTCCTCTGCCGACCCAGGATAGCATATGTCTTCTAGGTTAATCATCGTGATTGATGTGCCGGAAGTAGTCCGAATGATCAATCATGCATCTTCCTGATGTTTTTGATGAATACCTTTTCAACTTTATGTATAGCCTCCAATATTTGTTTATTGTTTTCACATTCGTAGCATCCTTGATAACCACTATTTGGAAAGCAAAAAAATGTTTCTTATTTCCTCTGCCGATGCAGGGTGGTATCTGTTTACCATGGTTATCATCGAGAGTGATGTGCAGGAAGTAGTTCGGATGATCAAATCATGCAAATTTCCAAAGGCAACAAATGCTTCATTTTATTATGAGGTCCAGTAGGTGAGCTCTTGTTTTGAATCACTCTTTCTTCTCATTTCATCCAATATCACCATAACCGGACAAAAAAGATTAGTAAGCTTTTTTCGAAACTTCTTTGATAGACGGAAACAACTCATGAAAATAAGCTAGGCAGCAAAATCTACCACGACCGAACTAAGTAAACTTCTTTTTTTGGGTTTCCGTTCTTGGTGCAAGTTGTGTGTATGGGATAAGTGCGGGAGGGATGTGTCGTCGGTTTTCTAATTATGTAGTGACTGGTTGCATGTGTGCCTTAAGAATTGGTGGAGTTAGTTCACAGGAGATGTAGACAATTTATTTACTACATCTTGATTCTCCAAAAGTATTTTTTATTTGATCTATTGACATAAACGTTTCAGCCATCTAATCACCTTTTATGAGTAGATGATTAGTGTGCGGGAAGTAGTCCAGATGATCAATCATGCATCTTCCTCATGGTTCTGATGACTACCTTTTCAACTTTATGTATAGCCTCCTTTGGTTCAAAGGGTAGGAGAATAATAGGTATACGAAAGTCATAGAAAATGAGATGCATGCATTTCAAATCCTATGAATAGGATTAGGAAAGAAGATGCCCTTTGGTTTGCATCATAGTATTTTTACCAGTGAGTCTAAGCTAATGTTTAATGATAAATCATGCAAATTTCCAGAGGCAAAAAATGCTTCACAAGAATTCTATAGGATGGGATTCTTGTAGGAATTTTTCCTTTAGAGCCCTTTGGTTCATAGGAATGCATTCCTATTCCTACATAGGATTGGTTCCTATCCTCCACATTTCAAAGGAAAATAAAAAAGTGCCTAGACTCAATGGAAAAATTTCTATGATGTGAACCAAATGACATCTTTTTCCTAATCCTACTCATAGGATTTGAGATGCATGTCATCTCATTTCCTACAAGTTTCCTATTCCTATGATAATCCTATCCTATGAACCACAAGATTCCTTATTATGAGAGGACAGGAAGAATTCCTCCATAGGAATAGGAAGAATTCCTTCATTTTATTATCGTTGGTTTGAACTTAATATCCTATGAAACGTGGAGGATAGGAAGAATTCCTCCATAGGAATAGGATTCTATTCCTACAAACCAAAGGGCTCTAAAGAAAACTTTCATGTAGAAATCCTATCCTATGAAATTCCTACAAGATTCCTCCAAACCAAAGGAGGCCTTATTGTTTTCACATTCGTAGCGTCTTTGATAACTACTATTTGGAAAGCAAAAAAATGATTTTTATTTCCTCTGCTGACCCCTTTACCATGATGTGCGGGAAGTAGTCCGGATGATAGATCATGCAATGTTCCAGGAGGCAGGAAATGATTCATTTTATTATTATGTCCAGGAGGTGAGCTCTGGTTTTTGAATCTCTCTTTCTTCTCACTTCAACCAATACCACCATAACCGAACAAAAAAGATTAGTAAGCTTTTTGCGAAACTTTTTTGATAGACTGAAGCAGTTACTAAAGTAAACTTCGTAGCAAAATCTACCCGAACTAAGTAAACTTCGTTTGTTTGGTTTCCATTCTTGGTGCATGTTGTTTGTATGGGATAAGTGCTGGAGGGAGGTGCCGTCGGCTTTCTAATTTTGTAGTGATTGGTTGCATGCATGTGTGCGTTAGGAATTGGCGGAGTTATTTTAGAGCAGATGTAGACAATTTATTTACTACCTCTTTATTTTCGAAAACCAGAGCTCACCTCCTGGACATAATAATAAAATGAATCATTTCCTGCCTCCTGGAAAATTGCATGATCTATCATCCGGACTACTTCCCGCACATCATGTTAAAGGTTTCAGCAGAGGAAATAAAAAACATTTTTATTTGATCTATTGAGATAAATGTTCCAGCCATCTAATCACCGTTTACACTTTTTTTGTGAGAACCGAGCAATAACATTAGTCAGCTTTATTTTCTCATGGAATTAGCAAGGCGAAAAAAATCTACCATAGTTCAACAACAGAAAGTCAGCTCTGAGATTCCGTTGTTGGTCTGCTTTTCAATTTTATGATTTGACTTCATGTGGTGCACGTCGGCTTTCAAACTTCATAGTGACTGGTCGCATGTGTGCGTGAATATCTGCCGGAGATTTTAGATGATATAGATAAAATTTATTTACTACCTTTTGCTTATCAAATACAAACTTTTATTTTTCCACCCGCTAAAAAAAATACTATTTTTTCGATCTGTTTTTAGATGATATTGAGACAAATGGTCAGCAATATCTGATATAAAAGAGACAAAATAGAAATCACTTGCATAGTTGAGATACTTGCCAACCTGAGACATAGCTCATTATTCAAAAATATATACTTTGGCTATTTAACTAAATTTATATTACTGAATAATTTGAACTAATTTTATATATTTTCTGTATACATAATTGTGTGTCGGGTATTGTTTTATCATGATGATCGTGGGATGCGAAGCATTATTTTTGCCTAAGACTTGTTTATTTGTACCATGTTGTAAAACACTTGTATATTTAGCCTATATGGAATTTGCTACTGTAGACGAACGTTGTCTTTGTAGGGCCCTTTGCACTGTTTAATTGACAAATGACCGGGTGAAGGCATCCCGTGCGACGTGTATACCATGCAGGAGAAATCGTGGCATCCTATCTCTATTTTATACTGCTCCAACATCTGAATATAAGGGTGAGGCCGGCTATAGTTCCTCTCCACACACACACCCCACCTCAGGGCTTGAGCGCTGCACCCCCTTCCCTGTACTGCTAGATACTATCTCCATTCCTTGACGAGCGCGGCCATGAGTCAGTGCACGCCGCCTAGGACTCCCGGCGGTGAGCGGGCGCCGTTCGTCTGTCCGTATTGCTCTGCGGAGGTGTACGTGTATCGGTCAAACACCTCTCGCAATCCAAATAGATATTTCTTCAAGTGTGTGAACCATCCGGTAAGTAC
The DNA here is from genome assembly GCA_039707655.1 of Elymus sibiricus. Lineage (NCBI taxonomy): Eukaryota > Viridiplantae > Streptophyta > Magnoliopsida > Poales > Poaceae > Elymus > Elymus sibiricus. Next base: position 347,659,786 of record CM077663.1, read on the forward strand.
AACATTTTCGCATCTGAAAAAAATACGACCAGCCGCTGGTTTTGCTAATCAAAGTGCCAATGTCGCAGGACTGCCCTTTCTGGCGTTGGGCAGATGAGTTCAATCCAGCTCCGCCTCCAGCACCACACTTCGCCCGCAACGTTCTCCGTGCTCCTGGTCAAGGCGCGGAACTGGTCAACTTGGTCGAGCTTGTTCGTATGTTGAACTCGTCATTGTGCATAGTTCTGGCCATCCTGATGTCATATTTGGTGTTCAAGTCTTAGTTGTGGCTGTCCCACTGTGGTGATCCTATGTACTACCTTCATTTACTTTCATTAGCGTTGGTGTGATAGCTTAGCCGCGCATGTACCCGGCCGCCTCACCCCCCCTAAAAATACGCTTTGCATGTACCCTTATCCACCCCATTCTCCTGTACCCGCTTCTTATGTTATTTTTATTGAGTATGTTATTCCATCTAATCACGGTTCACCCCTTGAAATTCATATTTTATGCTCGGTAAAAAAGTAAACGAATAACATCAGAATGAAAGCAAATCTTAACACTGAATTTACCAGCTGTAGTACAGGTATTGTCACAGCTGAACACTAATGCAGCACGTGCTGCTGTTCTGGAACAAACTACAATACTGCTAACTTTATTTTATTAGGGGGATCGATAGAATGCTTCCTAAAAGTTTCAGACAACAATCATAGGGAAACATGGAGAACAGTACTACTAATCCCCATTGGGAATACTACTACATTAATAATCCGAAACTTCTGGCATGAACCAGGGCAACACCCACGCCCTCCATCCCACAACACTCCTTTCCCTCAAAGATAGATTTTTTTTTTGTCAAATGGCCTTGAAATGGTTGTTGTCCACTGTTGTATAAATTTCTCCAATCTCAAGCAATATGGCCAAGGCCTCTCTGCACAATAAAAAAACATAAACGTAAATTTCATTCGTCTCCAATGCAAACAACATGCGTTTTGTCGAAAAAGTTCATATTTCACTATTTTACCTTGCCACAGGCTCCTCAATTTTAAGCATTTCTAATATATAGCTGATAGGTGTACCTTTCTCGGCATCGCTGCAAGAGAACGATATATTGTCATTAATACATCTCTCAATAAAACGACTAAATTTCACAAATAAAGCTTTTACCTATGCTTGAATTCTTTTATTGTTTCGACAACGTTGACAATGTCATCAGATGTTGGTTTTTTATTCTTTGACGCACGATCAGCAGCGGCATCAGTCTGTGCAAGAATGAAATAATAAAATACCTAAATATAACTCTAATAGATAACGTATAAATTTTTCTGAAAACAAATTTATTATAAATGATTAATCATGCCTTTTGCCATCTCCAGGTGCTCATAGATAGCTTGTAGGAAGTGGTGGGTGATGTCATTGTAATTTGTCACTTTACTGATGGATAGAAAAAAAGAATATTATACAGCAATAAAAAAACCGGCAAAAAATTACAGATTAAAAACAAATGACGTTACAGATTAAAAACTTACTGTATGTTATAAATAGAGATATGAGGTCCATCAGTCATCATATTAGGCCTTCCACTAACTTTGACATAGTCATTGTCCCTGCGCAATGATTAGGTTTTATGAATATATTATATATATAAACTAAAAAAAAACTGTTCTCTTTAAGATCAGTCTTTTTTTATTGACCTTAAATTCTTTATGATCGCCTCTTCCACTGGTGAAGATAACCTGTACAGAAAGTCAGATAAAATCATACATAAACTTGCGCTCAGATGTAATTTTAAATGTGATCAAAATATTTTATAGTTATATTTAAGTATGCTACAGTAGTACTAAACAAATTGTCGAAAGAGGATAATTTTTTCGAATAGTATTTGAAACTCCACCATAATTTCGCTTTCACACGTCCCGTGCCGTCATCTAGCACACAACTGTACTGGTACGCGTCTGATTTGCTGTTTAGTAGCCACGCACACAGTCGTACCTGATTTAGTCCAAACCATTCAAACCATAATGTAACTGAATTCTGTTGTAGCATACTCGTAAGCATCATTTTTATGAGCTAATAAGCAGAAACTAACCGTGCTTGGGCGACGATTGTTTATGACAGGGTCATCTCCGGGTGCAGCTCCCTTAGCGCCATCCCAAATCTGCTTCACTGTCACGGATAGGATGATGTCGTCCATATACTCCTACACCAAAATCGTTCGGTGTTAGTACTATAAATATAACATTAGGGTTTAGAAACCTTGTAAGATATTAATATTTTACCTTGGCCGTGTACAATGGCGAGCTTTCGCGCTTGGTGCGATGGGTCTCCTCTATCTTAGGCTCGAACACCTCCTTCCCTGCTCGCCTCGCTGGTTCCGACATGTTTCTAGTTTTCTTTGCCCTCTGTTTGACCGCACGTTAAGGTGGTGCGCCACCATTGTACTTCCGTTTCGTGTACACTTGTTCGAGCTAGCTTGCACCATCGGCACGACACCTCCGGTAGTCACAGTTGGATGAAGAAAGTACCGTTGAGGCGGTGCAGTCTGTAGTCAACTTCTCGACCACCGTGCGTGTACTGTTCCAGCTTGTTCATTCGAACACGCATGCCAATGGTGAGCCAGCCAGGATTATGTACCTCGCTAGCTATGCCAAGAAGCCGCCGCAACCGCTGGCCATTCACCGCATAAATCGTACTGAAGGCTATGCTGCCTATATTGGTACGCATGTGATATGTCCTAGGGTACACCTATCGACACACTTTTCCTCCTTTTACTGAGCCATGGTTAATAATAGAGTATTCTATTATCCTACTCAAGTCGTGCATGTGCTAGGCTCGTAGGTTACACCTCTCAACAATGTTCCCGCTTTATAGCGAACCAAGGCACATAAAAAATTAATCTCTCCACCGAAGGTTGCATGGGCACCTTTAGCTGCATGCAGCCACACGGCGGCCTGAAACAATGCAGTTATTGAGTAGGTGGTTCGCGTTTCTGTTGCTCACCCTTTCAAAACTGCTTACGAGTAATTAGATCAACTAAAACTAATTACTTAAACAAACAACTAAGTAATTATACAGTAGAGAACATGTCGCAAAAAATGTAGCAAAGCCTATAATTTTTCCTGCCGTTTTTAAATTGTGTTTCTCCACATTCATTGGTAATTATTCATCTTCTCCTTCTAATGTGAAATATACATTAATTTCATGAGGCATGGTATAGATCTTGTTTATCCCCGTAAAATCCATGTTTATCGATCTTGGGTGTAGTTCTTGGTACCGCCCCTTTGAGAAAGCAGTCACTAGGAATGCACAATTAGCATTCATATCTAAAAAAATTAATGCATACTATATGGCGGACTTCAGTACAATTTTGAAGTCATGCCCCACCCCCTCCCCGGAGCTGCAGCCCCGCGCCGCTACCTTGCGAGAAGGAGGGACAAAAGGCCCCGCAGCTGCCCTCCGACGACGGCGTAGATTTTTTTAGGCCGGAAGTTGTTTGGAGCGGATGCGTGCTAGGATTCTCCCCTAGTGCCTGCGGGGACTGGGCGGATAGCCTCAAAATGTCACAAAAGGATTTTTACGTTGTCGCTGGTTTGAACTTAACAGCCTAGTAAAAAGAATTCTTCTGGCGCAAACCGTTGGTTAGTTCTGACTGCAGATCTCGTACAGTTCCACGTCGAAGCATCACCCGCGTGCGTCCTTCGAGCTGTCCACCTCGCCCGCCCGTGAAGCCGCGCTGAGCACAACGCTCTGGCAACTCATTCGTGCACACCGACCCTCTCGGCGCCCCAACAAGACATGGATGTCTGGTGCCATCGCCTCCTCCTTCCTTCGGTGTTACCATATTGGTCAGATGAATATTTTGAACGGATCGATGCTAGTTGTCTGACATCTAGTTGGACCTCGAAGGTTGTGTTCAATGCCGTTGACCACAGACATGTCGTTGTGCGGGGATCGCTTCGACATCCATGTCTCCGAGGCCCTTCACGACAAAGCAACCACGGAAGTAGGAGCTGAAGGCCTTCTTCGACCCCTAGCCCAACATCAGCCACCCGATCACGGCCATCCCGCTAAGTAACACTGACGCATGCGTCCACCTCGAGTCCAGGTGGACGTGGTGTCCACAACCTAGTGTCTGCAGACGGTCGTCGCTGAGCAAACCGTTTTTGTGACGCAAACCGTTGGTTAGTTCTGTCTGCAGATCTCGTACAGTTCCACGTCGGAGCATCACCCGCGTGTGTCCTTCGAGCTATCCTCCTTGCCCGCCGGCGATGCCGGCCTGAGCACAACGCTCCGGCAACTCATTCGTGCACACCAACCCTCCTAGCGCCCAACAAGACATGGATGTCTGGTGCCGCCGCCTCCTCCTTCCTTCGGTGTTACCATATTGGTGAGATGAAGATTTTGAACAGATCGATGCTAGTTGTCCGATATCTAGTTGGACCACGAACGTTGTGTTCAATGCCGTTGACCACAGACATGTCGTTGTTCGAGGATCGCCCTGGCATCCATGTCTCCGAGGCCCTTCATGACAAAGCAACCGCGGAAGTAGGAGCTGAAGGCCTTCCTTCGACCCTAGCCCGACATCAGCCACCCAGTCACGGCCATCCCGCTAATTAGCCCTGACGCATGTGTCCACTTCCAGTACAGGTGGACGTGGTGGCCACAACCTAGTGTCTGTAGACGGCCGCTGCTAAGCCAACCTTTTTTCTGACGCTATTCGTTTTCGCTGTTTTGAACTTAACAACCTAATAAAAAATAATCTTCTGACGCAACCGTTGGTTAGTTTTGTCTGCGGATCTCGTACAATTCCACGTCGGAGCATCACCCGCGCATGTCCTTCGAGCTGTCCTCGTCACCCGCCGGCGATGCCGCCCTGAGCACAACGCTCTGACAACTCATTCGTACACACCAACCCTCCTAGCGCCCAACAAGACATGGATGTCTGGTGCCGCCGCCTCCTCCTTCCTTCGGTGTTACAGTCTATTGGTGATATGAAGATTTTGAACAGATCGATGCTAGTTGAAGGCCTTCTTTCGACCCCTAGTGACGGCCATCCCGCTAAGTGGACATGGTGGCCACAACCTGGTGTCTGCAGATGGGCGCCGCTGAGCAAACGTCTATTTTGAACTTAACAACTTAGTAAAAAAAACTTCCAGTACAGGTGGACGTGGTGGCCACAACCTAGTGTCTGCAGACGGCCGCTGCTAAGCCCACGCAAACCGTTGGTTAGTTATGTTTGCAGATCTCGTACAGTTCCACGTCGGAGCATCACCCGCGCATGTCCTTCGAGCTGTCCTAGCGGACCAATAAGACATGGATCTATTGTGCCGCCGCCACCTCCTTTCTTCGGTGTTACTGTATTGGTCATATGAAGATTTTGAACGGATCGATGCTAGTTGTCTGACATCTACTTGGGCCACAAAAGTTGTGTTCAATGCCCTTGACCACACACATGTCGTTGTTCGGGGGTCGCCCCGGCTTCCATGTCTCCGAGACCCTTCATGACAAAGCGACCACGGAAGTAGGAGGTGAGGGCCTTCCTTCGATCCCATAGACGGTAAAGCCGACTCATGTCCCGCTGGCACGGTAAAGAGGCAACCATGACCCATCTCCAGAAAGCAGCAAAGACGAGGGCATCCCCCTGGCCAACTAGGCCTACGACCCCACCATCCCAGCCTAGCGCACTGAGGCCAGGCCACGCCGTCATCTAGCTACATGTTGCATGACGTCCCAAGAGCACACCGTAAGCACGCGCAACAACATCGTCGCACCGCCACACCCTGCGCTCATGCCGCGCCCCCTCCCTATAGCTGCCGCCCCGCGCCGCCACCTTCCCAGGAGGAGGGACAAAAGGACCCGCAGCCAACGGCCAGCGGCAGCGGGGATTTTTTTGAGTATGGAGGGTGGTTGGAGTGGAGTCAATCATGCGCACCGACCCTCCTAGCGCCCCAATAAGACATGGATGTCTGGTGCCACCGCCTCCTCCTTTCTTCGGTGGCATCCATGTCTCCGAGACCATTCACGACAAAGCAAGCACGGAAGTAGGAGGTGAAGTCCTTCCTTCAACCCTAGCCCGACATAATCCAGCCGGTCACGGCCTTCCGACAACCCACCTGTAGACGCCTCGATCCGTATCCGACACAATAACGTGAGAGCGCGACCCCGACAACCGCAAAGTCATGCCTTGTCATGAACGAAGGTGGCCCATAGACGGTAAAACCGACTCATGTCCCGCTGGCACAGTAAAGAGGCAACCATGACCCACCCCCAGAAAGCAGCAAAGACGGGGGCATCCCCCTGGCTAACTAGGCCTACGGTCCCACCATCCCAGCCGAGCGCACTGAGGATTTGGCGGATAGCCTAAAAATGTCACAAAAGGATTTTTACATTGTCGCTGGTTTGAACTTAAGAGTCTAGTGAAAAATATATTCTTTTGACGTAATATGATGGTTAGTTCTGTCTGCAGGTCTCCTATAGTTCCACGTCGAAGCATCACCCGCGCGCGTCCTTCGAGCTGTCCTTTGTCGTTCCTTTGACACAGAGGACAATGTGAGAGAACCACTCGAATGCAATCGGTCGCGAAGCCGCCCTAAGCACCATGCTCCGGCAACTCATTCGTGCGCACTGACCATCCTAGCGCCCCAACAAGACATGAATGTCGAGTGCCTTCGCCTCCTCCTTCCTTTGGTATTACCATATTGGTCAGTTGAAGATTTTGAGCGGATCGATGCTAGTTGTCTGACATCTAGTTGGACCACAAAGGTTTCGTTCAATGTTATATTTTCCTTTTGATGAATTAAAGGAAAATAGTTATGGAATTGTGTTTTGAAGGTATCCTGAAATTCCCCTTGATGAATGTTTCCTAGGTGGTCTATCGACATTATTACGAGGAGGGAGGAGAGAAAGGCACCAACTAGGGTTTCTCCCTTCATATATACAACACATAATCGAGCGTTGCTAAGCTTTAGTCATTGAAATATGGCCATATAAATACGTCTTAATTAAATTGCAGAAATATGCAAATTACATCCGCGCATAGTGCTTAGTTTTTCACTGAATCACAAGTTTGACACACACAGAATGAAGGCTAGACATGGCCGTAAACAAACTCATTATGCCACTTAATGAAAAATCAATCTTGGTTTCGCTCATGGTTAATCGCTAACCATCTGAACAAATTCCTTAGGTAGATAACCGCTGTTTCCCCGGAGATGGAGAATGTCATATAGGATTAGAGAAGCGAATTCGTTTGCATTGCCCTGCATCTGTATGAAAAAATAGAGTTCACATCATCAACCTTCTCAATGATATATAACGTGGTCCACTTTACAAAATTTAAATATTGACGGAGCACACAAACCTCTGGGAAATTGTCAACATTTCCATCGAAGTATCTGCAAAACATGAGTGTTGCTAAACCCGTGCAGTTTCTGTTTCATGGAGAAAAAAATGTTTAGCATGGAACGGCTCAAATTCCCAGAGGTTTAGGCATCCAGAAACGGCTCAAATGTTTTAAAAAAAGCTTTTGTCATCTGGAACCTTGAACGACCGATTATATTTGCATTACCTGAGTGTAGTTGTTGACTTGCATTGCATTATGTGTACTGACATGCTTTCCCAGTCATATTGCCAGTTCTCAAAAAAATCTTCGGCGCACTGCTTTAGAGATGTCTTCATTTGGTTGCATATCTTTATATGTAGTTCTGGCAAGGAGCTACTACCATCCATGCTGAGTGTTGGGTCAAATACAGTTATCCTTGACTTGCTAAACTCAAATGCGTAGCACACCCAAGTGAAGTTGACCTTCCCTGGAAGCAGCATCTTCGAGCGAAAAAAAAAATTAGTATCTCTTGAGCTTATCTTTATATGTCTTGAGCTTATCATGGCTGACAGAAAAAAAAATACGTACCAGGTTGCAATTTGGTAGGTCGTGTTTCACATGTGGCCCGATGAACTGCTCCCGTACTGCTAAATATGCTGATGTTGAATGTTGAGCCATTATGCATGTCTGAAACATAAAAATTAAATGGTTAATTTGCTCTCAGTTGTCGTAATGATGTTCATAGCCTCAAGGCTGTACAAGACAAGAATTAGTGAAATGAAGCTTTCCGGTGGAGGTGATTAGTTACCGCAACGTCTGATTCCATGAAATGCTTTACAATTGAAGAGTGAGGTTCTTTTGCCCTTTCCTCATCATATTGTTTGAATCTTCTTATTACAATGTCAAAGAAATCATGTTCCATGTCCTCAAACATGCACATGTGCCTCTTTACTGTGCCAGCTGTGATCTCGATATATCTCGGGGTGTAGTGCATAATCCACAAGCTGCATGCAAAAAATAAAAACAGTCGATATCAGAGCAAATGAAAAAAAATGTTTTGAGACATGGTTTTCCCTATTCCAAAAGCCAAAGTATACATAGAGAACTTATTTACCTTTCACACGTGTTTTTGTCATTGACATTGTGCAACCATTTGTGGAATTTGTTGCATATATCGAGTTGATAATGCCATATGTGTTCCTGAGGACGTTGTCGCTGGTTTGTACTTAACAATCTAGCCCTTCTTTTGACAAATGGTGAAGAGCTGATGTCAAATTCCAGAGTCCTCGCGTTTAGATTCACCCTGTCCATGAACCTAGTGTCTCTTTCATACACATACATTTGTTGCTCCAAAAAGTTATTAGTTGATGGGCTTCTCCTTGAACGAGGAGGTGTAATCTGGCTTATTGACATTGCTCCTCCCACTGTAGGTTCTGGTGTTGTCATCCCGATCATGTTATCTGCATCATTTTTATTCCCTAAAACCGGGCTGTCAAAATCAATGCCCAAACTGAAACTTGGGCAGTCTTCGAAAAGCCGTCTCTGGTCATCGTTCTCAAACAGTCTTGTCTTTTTTGTTGATCCATTCGGTGAACGAGACGACAAGTATTGAGAAAAAGTGACAGCTCTCTTCCCTTTTCTGTCTCCTGCACATATTGTAATGGAGAATTGTTCATGCCTCTTCATAATTACTGTAATATAGGCAGACAAAAATTAAGAACACTGTCATCTTACCTGTACCTAAGGAGCAGCTCTTGTTTGATTTATTTTTGTTTCTTCCTCCATCCCTGTCTTGCTCGTAAGTTTGGTACACATTCCCGTCTTTAGTTGTTGTGTCTACATGCCTCCATTGTTTTCCTATAGACCCTAACTTTCCAATTAGCTGGACTGTCTCATACTCAACTATCTTATTTAGTCTCTCAGCGCATCGTTTATTATGGCTCATGATCTCTCTGTAAATACTAGCAGCGCACTGCTCGAAAATGGAATGACAATTATTAATAACAAAAAATGTTAGTATGTAATAAATGTATTGAAAATTTTCATGAGAAATTGGTATTCATACCATCGTCGGCAACCTCATATCATCTGCAAGTTTGTGTGCTGCAGTCCAAATTTCTCCGTCAGTTTTCATGTTAACACTGCTCCTTGGCTGCGTTTTGGTCAGTACAATAAATTTATCAGGATGTTAACCTGAAGTTAAATTACGAATCCGGTGAAGAAAAACTAACCAACGATTTGCCGAATGTAGCCTCAGATCTTTCGCCCGTTACTAGCGTGTCAGACTGTATCATGTTTTTCAGTATTTCGTTGTTGAAGACTGATATCCTTGGAAGAATACTATGGTCCATGTTCATCGGTCCAAGGTCGGCATTGTCCAGATAGAAAACCTGAAAAAACTAGTTGTACTTAAATGTACAAGACAGCTTTTACCATGCAGTTGAAAGAAAGACAATAAGTACCTGTAAGAATAATGTACATCCTGTTATGTAGCTTATGTTGCTCTTGTTGCTCAACTCGTTCTTTATCCTCGATGCTGCCTGACAAAGTGCATCGAGGACAAATTCTCCCCAGTTCCAATATTGTAATTCATCGGTGTTTTCAAGTGCATGCCAATATGTAAAGGTGCCGTAATCATGCTTGCTAGAAGGTGCAAGTAGATGCCCAACTATGAAGATGATAAAGGCTGTCTTGAAATTTTTTATCTCCTCTTGTGACATTGGGTTCTTGAACTGCTTCTCTAATATTTTTTGTGCAGCCTTTAGGCTATGACCATCCTTCTTCTCCATGCCTAAACGCTTCCTAATCAAATAAACTATGCCCTGCTTGCCATCCGAAATCTTTTCCAGGACCCTCCGTCCGGAGCATGGGATGCCAAAAACGTTTTTCACATCTTTGGGGCTCATTTTGTACTGCCTATTTTCATCTATAATTATCATACGTCTGAGCTCATCCACTTTGCTCAACAACCATACTGAAAACTTCAAGTTCAGTTTGTTCAACATGGGGAATTTCAGTATACCTTCAAAACCCATTTCTCTAACTATTTTCATTTTAAATTCATCAAAGGAAGATATGACCTTGAACACTAGCTTTGTGGAGCACCTGGATGTCGGACAGCTGCCGTCGATCCGTTCAATCTCCTCATCTGACCAGTCAAGTATATCCATGACTTGTTCAATGCGGTCCACAACCCTGTCAACAAAAATTAAAGATATATTAAGTGCCACATATATAGTTCTTCTCCAGTTCATTTACCAAGAAAAAACGTAGTATTATTTTGCCTATACCTACGGAGTCACATCTCAAATAAATTATAACCGAAAACAGGTTTGTCCTCTTTTGACTTTCTGAAAATGGGAAACTTTTCCCGTACCTTTTGGAAAGTCACTCTAAGTCATTCTACGTCAGTTTTTTTCATCCATGGACCAAAAACATACCCAAGAAACAGAGAGCGGCGATGTTTGGTGATGCTGGCGTGGTGCCGGAGATCTCCTCCTCCTCTCCGATGAGCCTCTGCGTGAGCAGGGGAGCGGCAATGTTGTTGATGCTGGCGCGGTGACGGAGACCGACTCTGACAACGCCGTCGCCGTGCAGCCCGGACGTCGGCCAGAGGACGCCCGGGAGAGTGGCAGCTGGGTGCGGACGGAGCCGGCACAGGTTTTGTTGGAGAAGGACTATGGTTGCTACTGGATAAATGGAAGGAGGAGGAGGTGTGGGGTATGGAAGAACATGGCGTGTGAAGCTTTTCTACCGGGCATGGCGGGTGTGGAAGAACAAGGACGGGCCTTTCATGCATGTAGATACCTTGTAGCCTACTCAATGTTGCTCTTGGGAGAGTAAACAAATAGTGAACAGTTGCCATGCATGAAGACAGCCTTGCCATGCGTGTGACTATTATATTGCCTATTGTATAACAAATTGAGTAGCCTGCTTAGCAATGCATGGCTGACTAAACTACTCCCGCCATGCAAGACCACACCCGCCAACTCCTTCAACAGTTCCCGCCATGCACTGTTCAGCATGCAAATTCTTCCCGCCATGAATACTTTAATCAGCCATGCACAGATCCTTATGAACAGTACTCGCGGATGAATGGCTCCGAGCGTAGGTTCGGCTGGACCATGGATCAGCACAACATTTTCGGATCACCTTGAAGCCGCGGAGGCTGGGGAAGTTGGGAGGGCTCAGCTTCTCGGGCTGCGGGTTGGCCGGCGTCGGGTCCAGGAGGACGGAGCCGTCACATCCCTGCACGAAGCAGTCGTGGAAGAACATGCGGATGAGGCCGGCGCCGATGCCGGCGTCCTTGTAGACGAACTTCTTCACCTCGTCCCTCACGATGGCCTCCACGCTGGGGCATGTCTTCTTGTAGAAACCCACCTCCAGGCCATGGCACGCGGACGACGACAGCAGCAGTACGCATGTCAGCGCAATACAAAGCTTACGCGAAGCTAAGGCCATTGTCTGTCTTCTCAAGCTAGCTTTTTAGCCTTTGTGCACGAGAGTGTGTGCGATGTAGGCTATAAGAGCAGATGGGATGAGGTGATGGAATGTATACTTCGTATGCGGAGGCCTATTTATACATGCATGCAAGAGTTCCAATCCATGGTTGACTTGCTGAAATAGCAACTTGACATTGTTAGTTAGATGGATGTGTGTCTCTGTCATGCACATGCATGGCAATTAGTGGAGTAATAATTGACCAGCATGCAGTGATCTAACTGTTATAGAACATGGTGGCTGCTGGAATTAGCTTAATGTATAACTGTGTGTGTTTTCTTCTTCTTCTTTGAGTGGTTTTTCTCTCTTCTTTATAAATTTATCTTGCAGCTAGTATGATTTGTTGGTCAAGTGACTATAGCTTGGTGGACTAATATAGAAATAGTTTCTTGCTCAGTACTAATAGTGCAGTTAATTTCCAGTGCGACAGTGCCACCTTGCTAGATGGCAATACAGGTGTGTCAGAGCATCTTTAACTGATCCCCTATAATCTAGAGTAGGACACGGTCGAGTATTCTTCAAAGGAGGATATTTGCTTTTTCAAAAAAGTGTCATTTCTAACAGAATTCCTAAATTTAACTCCCTAAAAATGAACACAAATTCGATGCAAATTGGATTCAAAGAACATTATCAAACTTGATTCGAACTCGATTCAACCAGTTACATAAACTATTTTACATAGCTTAAATATAATTTAAACTAGATTGCATAAAAACTAAAGAAACTACTTGCTATCGCTCTCGCTGGCCAACCTCTCCTAGTCCGATTCATTCATGGGCTCGTCGGCTGCTCCGCCCTGGTCCTCGCCACGGACACCACCGTTGAAGTCGGAGTCATCGCTGGAGCAAAGGTCGATGACCTCATCGCCTCGGACTTGTACATCTCGTATAGCCTCCTCGACGCGCTCTGGGTACGGGCGTCAGAGTTCCGCCATTTACGCCTCGCCGACTTGCTTCGCCGCCCTCGCCCTGGCCTTCACCCCGGACACCGTCGTTGAAGTCGGAATCATCGCTGGAGCAAAGGTCGATGACCTCGCCGCCTCGGACTTGTACATATCATATAGCCTCCTGGATGCGCTCCGGGTACAGGCGTCAGAGTTCCGCCATTTACACCTTGCCGGCTTGCTCCGCCTCGAGGTGCTCGCAGGCCTCCTGGTCTTCTCACATCTCCCGTGCAGTGGCCACCCTTGGGTCGACGGGCGCCAACTAAGGCAAGTCGTCGGGGAAGTTGCGCCCGACATTGGTGCCATGGCCGCACACTGACATTATGTTGTACTCCCCCACCACCTGCACCCGTCGAGTGGAAAGGTCCAATCCAAATCTTCTCATGTGTTTCACGGTCGGTGATCTTCGCGACCCACGTCCCCCACCAGCACCAGCGCTACCGCATGCCGAGGTATTTCCTCTGCGACGGCGGCGACGGTGGGAGGTTAGGTAAGCGGGAGGAGGGCTCGCGCCGCGGCCACGTGCTCGGGACTATGTGTGGCGTCCCGGCTCTGAGCTTCTATCGTGACGGGGAGCGGTGGCGGTTGAATCCGGCCATTTTTGGCGGAGGGGCGGCGCCGGAGTGGATGAAGGTGGGGATGGGGGGCGTGCCGACGGGGCTTGGGCGGCGGCGGAATGGAAGAGGAGGAGAGGTAGGGTGTGGAGAAACTTTTTAAGGGTTGCGGACGCCGCTAAGTAAAAAAATATCGTGAACTAACTGTTATAAGGGTTCTGTTAGGTGCACTTTAAAAGAGAAAACGTGAATTTATTCTTCTCTAATCGATTATAAAGGATCGGTTAGAGATATGCTCTCAGTTGGGGATTATACGAGCATCAAGCGGGATTGAGCTACGAGATGTCACAAGGCAGCCGGATGTCTCTCGCATGCGTGGGTATATCCTAGCTCTTTGTGAACCGGCCGGTGGTTGGGCTAATCAAGTAGAGTAGTATTTGTTTTGCTTCTGTTGAAGTATGCACGATGCATATGTGCTGGAGGCACACATGCAGATGCAGTGCAGGGTGAGTCGTCGATCGGTTGAACGGAGATGCAGTGCATGCACATCAACGTCGAAAACACCTCCGTGCTAATAATGGTGGTTTGGCGTGGCTAATTTGGAGACAGAAATAACAGGATTTTCAATGAACTAGCCAAGTCAAAAGGAGTTAGCTGGACAGGCGCAATGGAAATTTCTCTAGGGATGGTTGATGTACAGTTCTATTTCCCTCAGACTTCAATCAGGTTTCTGTTTGCTTTGGTCGTAGACAAAATAGAGAAAGAGCCCTAGATCATCAATTTAAACAACAAAACACGAAAGAAAGATGCAAGGAATAAAAAAAGTAGAAGACGGCGGCAGGCCACGCGCCCATTTTTTTTTTCCCAACCGGGCTCACACCCCTTTCCATTAATTTCGCAATCAACGGAAATACATCAGTTTGTTTGAGCAGTCTAAACATCCAGAGCTATCTGACTAGAAGGAAACAGACCAACGACCGAAAACAAGATCAAAAGGGGACTGAAAGGGGCGAGCGAGTTGGTGCATCGCCAAGAAACCCACGGTGGATGATTCTAAAGCGAACCACCCACCATGGGGCGAAAACCTGGCGACACTGAACCACTGCTCATCTAAAATCCTGGAGCGCTAAAACTATCACCATCCGGCAAGGAATAACTGCCTCAAAATACTACATATACCAGCGGGCATCAAACCCCAGTGGGAACAGAGGATGATTATGAGGAAGTAGCCGATTATCCGGATCGAATCCCAGTTCCATCCTCCAGGAAGAATCTGCCATGGTGGGTCGCCCTGCCGGCCAGACCGGCAGCAACCTGAGCCAATCTTCTAACCCCAGCTTGGAACTCCTCTCTGTCTTCAACCTTCAGCAGCCCTGCCCAATACATCATAAAAGAACAAGCAGTGAAAACGGCCTCTAGAGGACTGTAAACAGCATGATTCTCAAATGTAACTTTGTTGCGGGTACACCAGATACCCCAACAAATGGCAGCAATAACCATCGTATAAACTTTTTTCCTTCCAGGAAACAACTTATATAACCAAGCCCAACTCTGCCAAAGAGAGCTAGGGCAGCATGATGCCCCCACTGTTAACCCCAGAACCCCCCAAATTGAACGAGCAAATGAGCAGGTAAAGAACATATGTCTTGCAGTTTCCACATCAGAACAAAATGAGCAAGAAGGATTCCCTGGCCAATTTCTATGACGCATATTGTCACGAGTAGGAACAGCATCCTGGTATAATTGCCACAAGAAGATTTTGATTTTTAAGGGAATAGACGCTTTCCAGATCCAGTTATAGTTTGGACCAGCAAGGTTTCTTTCCAGCCACTCATAAGTAGACTTAGTCGTGAATTTCCCTTTGCTACCAAAATCCCAGGAAACAGTATCAGGGGAGTTATTCAGAGAGAAATTTCTAGCCCCCGAAGTCACTAACTCCCACTGATCGATCAAGTCACCAAATAATCTGCGTCTGAATCTGGGGGTACAACCATTAGCAACGAAAGATTTAATGGTGCAATCCTGATCCTGACAGATGTCAAACAGGATAGGAAAATGATCACATAGAGGGATCTTAACTAACCATGGATCCCGCCATACCCTAACGAGGTCTCCACTATTGATATTAATTTTCCTCCCAGCCATGTAGACCTCTTTGACTTTCATGATAGCCTTCCAACACGGAGAATCAGAAAAACGACTCCGAACGTCAGCCACTGTTTTGTTCCTAAAATATCTCGCACGAATGATGCGTTGCCATAGACCATAACCAGTTTCAAGCTTCCACCACCATTTAACTAGGAGGCTAATATTCTGTTTATGGAGATCCTTGACACCCAGCCCACCAATTTTCTTAGAGCGACAAACCCTAGCCCATTTAACCATATGATAGGCACGTTTCTTTCTACCCTTCCTCCAGAAAAAACGCCTACGGTGTTTGTTAATCTTCTCAATGAAGGTTTTGTTGAGAAGGAACATAGACATAATGTACGAGGGAATCCCATCCAGACTAGAGTTCATTAAAGTGAGCCTAGCCCCGGAAGATGATGCATAAGCGATCCACGCATCGAGTCTTTTAATCAACTTACTGTCTAAGAAATCCCAGTCTATGGTTTTAAGCATAGCATAAGTAACTGGGACCCCCAAGTATTTCATAGGCAAAGTCCCAACCTGACATCCGAACATCTCAGCATAGATCTCATCAATGGCATTATCCCCTCCAATAGTAAAAACCTCACTTTTTCAAAATTAATTTTCAAGCCTGACATTAACTCGAACAGATACAGCAGCAATTTGACATTGACGGCCTTATCAACATCATGAGCAAAACATAGAACTGTATCATCAGCGTATTGAAGGATACCAACCCCTCCATCCACCAAATCAGGGGCCAACCCTTGAATAAGACCGTTTTTCTGAGCGGCAATCACCATCTTAGTAAGGCATTCCGCAGCTAGGTTGAACAGAAAGGGAGAGAAGGGGTCGCCTTGGCGCACCCCTTTGGCACTTTGAATATAAGGACCTAATTCATCATTAATCTTAACGCTAACCGTGCCATTATGTAGAATTTGAGACACCCACCCACACCATTTACTATCAAAACCACGTTTAGCGTGACAATCAAGGAGGAAGTCCCAATTCACCTTGTCGTAGGCTTTCTCAAAGTCAATCTTAAGAATAACCCCCACCGGCTTCTTAACATGCGTATAATGCATGATCTCATGTAAAGACATAATGCCATCCACAATATGCCTCCCTTTAATGAAGGCATTTTGTTGAATACTAAACAGCTTGGGGGCATATTTACTAGCTCTATTATCCATGACTTTAGTTATCAACTTGTAAGGACAACGCAACAAACAAATCGGTCTATACTGTTGAATCTTTCTGGCATCAGAGGTTTTAGGCAGCAACGTGATGATTCCATAGTTCAATCTTTGCACGTCTAATTTGCCTTCATAAAACCATTCGAACAAGCGGTATAAGTCTTCACAAACTACATCCCAACAATGTTGGTAAAATTCTATAGGGATATTGTCAGGCCCGGGAGCACGATTAGGCCCCATATCAAAAAGAGCCATTTTGATTTCTTCGAGGGTGAAAGGTCGAGTCAGATCTTCATTATCACTAGAGGAAATGGTTTCTTCCTCAGACCATAGGGATTTATCAATGTGACAAAGGTTACCGGGTGCCGGCCCGAACAGGCCCTTATAATATTCAGTGGCATGTGCTAGAAGGTTCTTAGTCCCTTCGATTAAAGTAGACCCACACTCCAGGGAAATCATGGAATTTTTCCTGCGACGTCCATTGGCCACTTTATGAAAAAAGTCAGTATTGTTGTCCCCTTTCAGCAACCATCTTTCATGGGATTTCTGATGCCAGAAAAGCTCCTCCTCCGTATATATATCATTGAGTTCCACCAATATGTCAAGCTTTCTGATGTAGGCTTCCCCACACAAGTCACCAGATTCCTTGACGAGTTCTAGTTCCTGCAGCTCAAGTCTAAGGAGATTTTTTCTGATTTTGTTGTGTCCAGAGATGTTGGAACCCCACCCTTTAAAGAATTTTTTGACCCTCTTCAGCTTGATATTCAAAATATTAATGGGATCAGCCGTAAAAACTGGTTTAGACCAAATCTTAGATACTATGGGGAGAAACTCAGGATTTTTTAACCAGGCCACATCAAACCTGAAGCATCTATTACCATAGGTTCTAGAGGATGCGCCCCCTCCATCTAATAAAAGAGGATTATGATCAGATAATTCTTTCACTAGTTTTTGAACAGAAACAAGAGGATAAAGATCCTCCCAATCAGGAGACATCAGCACTCTATCCAGCTTTTCCAAAGTAGGATTTTCTTGTTTGTTGGACCAGGTAAAGCACCCCCCAGCCATGAATATTTCCCTCAGCCCCAACAGGTGGATAGCAAAATTAAAAACATCAGAGAAATGAGACATAGATGTATGTTTGTTCTTTTCACCACTATGCCGAAGGATATTAAAGTCCTCGCCCACTAAATAGGGCATATTGGTTCTGTAACAGAAAGAGGATAGTTCTGCTAGGAACTCCGGCTTTTGCTCATCATGCGCAGCCCCATAAACTATCATCAGAGACCAATTGCTATTTTTGCATTTGTCTAGGAGGTCAACTTGGAGAATGTATTTACCACATTTAGTAGTGATAACATCAAATTTATCCACACTCACACCACACAGGATACCTCCAGATTTACCATTAGAAGGAATAAACTCCCAATGAAACTTTTGATAGGGATCAAGATTCCTAAAGAAAGAAGGGTTGTAACTTTTTTTCATAGTCTCTTGAAGACCAATAAAATCCACATCATTGGCATTGATCATATCAGTGAGGCAGGTAGACATGCCTTTCTACCTCTCATTTATAACGATTTGGTTTATCTTTCACCCTGGCAGATCTGTTAGGGTGCGCAGCAGATCTGCCTTCTTCTTATTTTTTCCAACCCCTAGTCATAGGTCTGCTAGAGATGGTAGGAGGCGATATTACTACCATTTTCTTGCGAGGATTTCTTTTTCTTTTTCTGTCTAGATTGAACCAGAATAAAAGGCCACGCGCCGATGGTTTAAGACTTCAGAGTTCAAATATATGTTGTTACTGAATGTCTCAGTCAATGACAAACAATATAACAGTTGCACAACAAGCGCCTTCAGTGCCGCCAAACACCCGTCCAGCGCAAGCGCTAGAAGAGAGGCCCGTAAACAAGTAAATCCAGCACCAAAACAACAACAATGAAATCACCCTATTGTCTAATGGGTGAGTAGAGGATGCGATTTGTCAACTTTCGACAGCCCCCCTAACAACTCATGTGGGGAGACGACCAAAAAACACACCAGTAACACGAGCAAAAAGCCACCGTCCGAAGCACGCCCTTCACTCACATATATTGGTGAAAAGACCGTTCGGGTTCCAGGATCCGTGCGTCATAGGACCAGATAGCATCGTACAACTTCAGGTGGATGATCACCTGCGCTCCCGATTTCCCATACTCGACGCTCTCCTCCATCTGCTTCTGGTGGGCATCATCTAAATACCAAGTGGAGTCCCTTGCAGGCCCGCCGTGGTAGATGAAGTACACCTTCCCTGCGATTCTGTTCCTAATCTCAGGTAACGAGTCTGGGCTTGAAAGAATGCGTGAAGGGTATGCCTTGGCAGGGACGCGTTGCGTGTTATATAGTGAGACAGATTACAAGGATCGGTTGCTAGGTTGTTCTAGGATTTATCTCCAAGTATGATCTATACAAGTGAATTTTCTGAAATCATCAATAAAGCTCACATAATAGTTTTTCTTATTGATGGAATCACGGACAGGCCCCCATACATCAGAGAAAACTAGCTCTAAAGGAGCATTCGAAATACTACTAGAATTTGGATAGGAAAGTTGATGACTCTTGCCTTTCTGGCAAGCATCACAAACACCTTCTTTATTCAACTCATTGCTTGAAAAAGGAATTTTATTGTGCCTAAGAACATGTTGAATGATCGTCGAAGACGGATGACCTAAACGACTGTGCCACCGTGATGGAGAGATCTTGGTGGCGCCAAAAGCTTGCCTGCCCGAGTTGGAAGGAGATGATGATAGGGGATAGAGCTCGTTCACCTGCCGCAAAGAAGGGTTCTCCTCGTTGCCTTGTCCT
The DNA here is from genome assembly GCA_039707655.1 of Elymus sibiricus. Lineage (NCBI taxonomy): Eukaryota > Viridiplantae > Streptophyta > Magnoliopsida > Poales > Poaceae > Elymus > Elymus sibiricus. The sequence goes on from CM077663.1 coordinate 347,679,253, forward strand.
TAACAAAGAAGGAGTAAGGATGAGTTTCAACACAGACATGGTTATCATGAGACAAGCGATGTGCAGAGATCAAGTTTTTAGTGGCTTTAGGTACATGCAAGACATTCTTTAGATGAAGATTGCGAGTAGGGGTACAAATGAAAGCTTGATCAATATGGCCAATTTTCATACATGCGTCGTTTGGCATGTTCACTTGGTCGTGGCTATTGTACTTCTCCCGAACGGTGAGCTTGTCCAGCTCGCTGGTGATGTGGTCCGTCGCCCCTGTGTCCACACATACCAGTTCGTGTCGAATCCATAGGAGCTGTTGTGGGTGTTGGTGTTGACAGCAGCTGCACTTTCTCCTTGTTGAAGGAGAGACCAAAGCATCGGTAACACTCCATGGCGGTGTGGTTTAGCTTGGTGCAGATTCGACATAAGACTTCAAGGAGTTCGTGATGACCCCCTCCTCCATTGCCGCGCCGCCGCGACCTTGGTCGCGACCACCGCCACCATTGTCGCGACCGCCTCCATTTCGACCGCCACCGTTGCCACCGCGGCCTCCACCACGGCCGAATCCACCGTGACCGCCGCGAGATGCGGCGTTGGCAGGAGAGTGGGAGGACTGGCCGCCTCCCTCGAATGTGGTAAGTCTTCTCTCGAAGTTAATGAGCTGAGAGTAGAGCTCGCTCACCTTGATTGGTTCAATCCTGGCGCAGATCGTGGAGACAAACGACATGTAGTCGATGTCGAGCTCGACGAGGATGTAGGACACCATGTCGTCATCGGTGAGAGGCTTCCCAGTAGATGCCATCTCATCACCGAGCGCCTTCATACACTTGATGTACTCAGCAACAATGGAGGTCCTCTTCTTGGTCATGGAGAGGGCCATCCTGGTCTTGACGATGTCACTAGTGCAGAAATGGTTAGCCACAACTCTTGTTCGTGGCGCGCCATTTCTCACCGACGCCAGCACTAATATTTTCAAATAGTGTTGTGTTGGCGTTGGCTAAATTGAAACACCATAGCTATTCAATTAGTGATGGCATTGCACATTAGCCCCAGCGTAGCAAATTAGGCCCATGAGGCCCATGCCGGCACTAATCTGTCTAATCCCCGCCCCGCGCCTTACTCCCCACTCTCTCGAGCCCCAACTCCCTCGTCCTCCTCTCGATTCCCGCCGCTGCCCCGACGCCCCCCGTTGCCGCCCCGTCCGACGCCGCCTGTCGCCGCCCCGCCCGCCGCCGCACCCCGCCGCCCCGCCCGACCCCGCACCCGACGCAGCCCGTCGCCGCCCCACCCGACCCGACGCCGCCCGCAGACTCTCCTCGCCGCCGAGCACCTCCGCGTCTCCGTCACTACAAGTATTTTGCTATCTCCGCTTCTTTTTTATGCAAACAAAAAACTAGAATGCTACAATGCTATCTCCGCTATTGGGTATTGGGTATTTTGCTGTTTGAATCTTAGTAATGCTGTAGATTTCGAGGCTGTTTGTGGTTCTACACCTTGCAATGCCACAACTAGGTGTGTGTTTGGTTCTTGCCACATGTCATAGATATAAAAAATGCGGCAATATATGGCAAACATAGGGGATGTTTGGATTGTGACTATGTTTGCCATATATTGCCACCTTATTTTTGCCACACTTGTCTTACTTGAGTTGCTCAAATTGTTAGCCATATTTTGCCTTGCCTAAGGGAATCAGACACACACCTTACTTGGTCAAACAACCGGCCACAATCCTAACAGCTCCAATATGTGGCAACTATAGTCACAATCCAAACAGGCCCTAATTTTGGCAAGATTCCCTTAAGGGTCTGTTTGGTTGGAGAGTAATTTTGCCAAAAGTGTGGCTGACAAATCAAACTACAAACTATGTCAAAAGTTAGGAAAAAATGACTTTATGACAAATGGGCCACAGGGGCAATAAAGTGTGGCAAGCCAAACTGTGACAAAACCCTTAGTCAAGTTGGGAAAAAATTGACTCTATGAAAAGCAACCCCTTAATTAGTTCTTCAAAATGAAATAACTTTTGGTCTCTATTTCTGTGTAAAATTTCTACTGCTTTGTAAAAACTGGTATTGGTATTGGGTGATGTAGTTGTCTACCTGTGTAATATACCATAGAATATGTATGCAATCTGTTTCAATTTTTCCATTTATGAAACACAACCTAAGTAATTTATTATGTATGCAACATGTTTCTATCAAACACAGCATGGCCGATTCTAGCATCTGGGTAGGCTCCTCTGATCATTGGTCGGGGTTTTCTGAAGATAAGGGCAAAGTGAGTACCAACCAGGTAACACTACTAGGAGAAAGGCTAGTAGTAGCGCTGGAAATAGGGCTAGTAGTAGCGCGGGAGCCAGAGCTACTAGTACGGCGCTACAGCTAACTCTTAGCAGTAGCGCCGTTTGCCCAGCGCTACAGCTAAATATTAGCAGTAGCGTCTCTTAACCAGCGCTACTGCTAACTGATAATGACATCACTAACATAACTAGCAGTATCGCTGGTGAGTCCCATGTAGCAGCAGTGTCATTAGTAAGTAGAAGTGGATGGGTTTATATATATATATATATATATATATATATATATATATATATATATATATATATATATATATATATATAACTTTTCTGTACTCCTGGGTGTATGTACTCCCATCCTTAATATACCTTGTATACGCATTGATTATACCTCTTTATCATTCTCAATATACTTCATTAAATATTGTAAGATACCTCAATACAAGTTTTGTTGAAAAAATATCACTTGCGACGTACTTTTTGTAATATACCTTTTTCACATATAAACAAATCAGCATATACGTACACCTTTAAAAATATGTAGACTCACATGAATTTTTTCATGAAACTCATTTTGAGGTATCTAGTAATTATTAGTGAAGTATATTAAAAATAATAATGAGGTATAAAAGATTCATTTATGTGGTATATAAGGAGCGGGAGTACGTACTCTCAAGAGTACAGAGCCATTTTCCTATATATATATATATATATATATATATATATATATATATATATATATTAATTGATGACAACTTGAGTTCAAACAGATAACTAGACTTCAAAAACCTTACAAGTCCAGGCCGAATTGTTAGATCGAGACCAATAATCTTACTACAATACTATTAATCTTACTACAATATTATTAATCTTACTACAATACTATTAAACCTTAAACTAGAGCTTAATCTTACTACAATACTATTAATGAGCAGAATCTCGTGGTGGTGGGGACATTCTCGGCGGAAGTATCCCGACCACACTTCCCCATCGGGCTCTCTGAGCTGGGCACGAAGATGTCACTTGTTGTAGCGCCCATTCCATAACCAAGTGTGGACTACTCTAAGGCGGCATCCGAGCATGCTCTGCAGCGTTGGCCTCCGCGAAGATGACGTCTGCCGCAACTTTTAGTTGTGTTTCGGCATAAGACTTGCACGTATTGACTTCATGCTCCCAGAAACCACACCGAGTCTCCCGGAACTTATTCTCTGCCTCTTTCAGCTCCCGCATACAATCTCTCCATCCGAACACTGCATCGTCAATCCTTTTTCCCCGCGCCACCAACTGCCTCCGCCACTCCAACTCCTGTTCACGAGAACGTTTAGGAGACATGGGAATCCCTATAAATTTGGCATGACATTTGCTTAACAATGGACATATTAAGTAGACATCACATAGAACAAATCTCATGAAGAAATCAGATCCATAGGAGCAATGGTTTAGATGCAATCCACGAAAGTGTGCATGTTTAAACATTTTTTTACGGTTACGACACGAAGCACCTTTGTAACACAATTTAAATGCATCCATCCATCCATCTAAATGCATGCATCCATTCATCTAAATGCATCCATTCATCTATATGCATCCATCCATCCATCTAAATGCATGCATCTATTCATCTAAATGCATCCATTCATCTATATGCATCCATCCATCCATCTAACCATCTAAATGCATCCATTCACAAGCATCTAAATGCATCCATTCACAACCATCTAAATGCATCCATTCACATCATCTAACCATCTAAATTTCATCCATCCATTCATCTAACCATCTAAATTTCATCCATCCATGGGAGAGAGGAGGGAGAGGGAGAGATACCGCTACGTGGATGGCCGGTGCGGGGAGCCGCCGCGTGGGGAGGGCCGAGACGGGGAGCCGTCGCGTGGGGATGACCGGGACGGGGAGCCACCGCGTGGGGACGGCCGGGACGGGGAGGGCCGCCGCGTAGGAGCCGTCGCGTGGGGAGGGTCGGCGCATCGGAGCGCCGACGTGGGGATGTGGGAGCGGCGGCACGAGGGATAGATCTGAGAGTAAGGAGTGAGGGGCGCGCGGGGGAAGATGATAAGTCGAGGGGACCGATACTTAGCAGTAGCGCGGGGACGGGAAGAGCGCTACTGCTACGCCTTTAACAGTAGCGTTGCTCTCTGACAGCCGCTACTACTACCGGTCGCCCCCGTCGGTCGGGATGGGACCGATTAGCAGTAGCGCTGATTCAAAGTCCAGCGCTGCTGCTAAAGGAATACCAGTAGCGTCTTTCTCTGACCGCGCTACTGCTAATTAGCAGTAGCGCCGTCCGTTTAACAGAAGCTACTGCTAAAATCCTATCTATAAGCATTCTCCTAGTAGTGTAATTAAGGTTACAAAAACATGCATTAGCCACTAATTAAGTGTTCATGATTTGAAACCCTGGTAGGCATACGTAGGAGGTACGTCTTCGCCAACTGTCGTTGTGCAGTCTTCAGGTGACGTGGACATGCTCAGTCAGGAGCTGATTGCGTCACGTCAGAGTACCCTCAAAGCCCTGCAGGAGTTGAATGACTCACTGAAGAAGGAGAAGAACACAATTATCGATGACAATGCTATTGTCTACGATAAGATTATCAGTCTCGAAGGTCAGATCGTGGCGCTGAACCTCGAGATAACCGAGATCAATAAGGAGATACAAGTCCTGAAGGCCCAGAGGACTCAACTGAAGACAGAGAAAGCGCATTACATCAAGGAGGGGCAGACGAACAGGAATAAGCTTCGTGAGCTTAAAATAGTCCTTAGGAAAAACTAGGTAGTGTCGATCGAGAGATGGGAAGAACGATATATATATATATATATATACATTGCGAGAAGTAATTCGTACTTTCCTTTTGTGAATTTGATATCTTTTGTGAATAACTGAAATGTTTAGTATCTTTTGTGAATTGCTGAAATGTTTAGTAGTATCTTTTGTGAAGCTCATTTTTTTATTAGCTAAATATGACAGTGCTGGCGTGCAACACTGTCCAACGCCATCTGGTATTCAAAATATCGTTGGCGTCGTCTCCAACGCCACCAATAAAATCTAACTATGGCGCCCTATTGGTGGTGTCAGGTGTCCACGCCAGGAGGTCCCTTTTTACCACACCATAGCTAGGCTTTTCTGCACTAGTGTGTGTGCTTGAGTCTGGGAGATGAAGATCTCCCTGATTGCAGTCCATGTTGCGGCCGTCGTGGTGCAGTGTGCAACATGAATCATCAGAGGAGCTGAGATAGAGTTGAAGATGAAGCTCGGCACCTGGGAATCCTGGGCCTTGGCGATCTCATACGCCGGATTGGGCATGTCAGTGGGTTTGCCCTCCTTATCAGAGAGTGTCCATGCCGGTTCCTCCCTCTCTGGGTCGAGGAAGGAGACGAGCTACGTGCCTCGGATGGCTGCAAGAGCTTGCGCGTGCCATACCAAGAAGTTGGAGTGGTGGCGCCGATCAGCGATGCGGATGAATGCGGGTGTGGCGGCGACGACATAGCTCAAGGAGGCCACCGCTACGAGGGGATGCGCTTTATAGGAGAATGGCTCTGATACCATGAAAGAATGCGTGAAGTGTATGCCTTGGCAGGTACGTGTTGCATGTTATATAGAGAGTCAGATTACAAGTATCGGTTGCTAGGTTGTTGTAGGATTGACCTCCAAGTCATTATCTATAAAAGGGATAGAGATCAACCCAAAACATCCTAACAACCTGGTTACAAACACATGCAGTACAATCCCTATCTACACATGTATACGGTTTATACGCATACCGTATACATGCTCCAATACATATATTCTAACAGGGTTGACTCCCTCCGTCGCTTGCCCTCCACCAGTTCCTATGGACGCGTTTGGTTACCTGCATCGTTTTTTACCCTTTTGCATACTTGTCTCAGTTGGGCCTGGCTGAGCATATGCATGCAAAAAACCAACATCTACATGTTGATTGGTTGCCTACATCCCCTTAGCCTACATGTGCCGAAACGGAAGGCATGTTATTTTGTTGTGTGCTTGATTTAGGGGAAACACAAGTCCGATTGTTTGGTTACATTCAAGAAAATAGTGTGGTAACCTCCTCGTCGATGTGGTGACGTTACCAGAGGCATAAAAATAGATCAACCAGAACAAACTTAAGCACACATCAAAGTTTAACATAGTACGATAAGTTTAAACGATACCGCAACACATAATATAGTCTTAAACTAACAACCAACACGAAACTAGCAATCAGAGGTCATTTAGGCGGTGACGGTGAAGGCGTCGTCGTGCTTCTTGCACTTGTTGACCACCTCCAAGCCGTTGTCGTTGAAGACGATCACCTTCATGGTCATCATGTGCCCAATCCTGACCTGGTGAACAACGGCAAAGGTGGCCCAACCCTGATCAAGGGTGACCCTGTCGTCGATCACCCTCACCGTGACCTCCATGAGCAGTCGGTGTTCATCTTCGGACTGAACTCCATAGGCACGGCAGGAAAGTGCTTCGTGAAGTCCAAAGGCAAAGGCAGAGTCTCTAGCTTCGGAACAAAGATCACTTTGCAGAAGTGGGTTGGTCGTCCTGCCACCTCATGGTAGTGCTTGTAGTTCCTCCGCTTGGCGCTTGGGTGATCCTGCACCGGCACGTCCACCAATGGCGGCACAACCTCCTTGTCCTTCTCCAATGGTGGTACGAGCTCCTTGCCCTTGTCCATCTGTATTATGAACATCACGCAGTTTAGAGGTTAGCATTCGTTCCTAACGGCCTAACGCTCCTATATTTCCACACTACTTATCCAGCACCGCACTCAAACCCTCTCTCATTTTCACCTCCTCTCCTCTTCAACCTCTCTATTTTACCACCTCTCCCTCGTCATGAACTCCAACCTCAACCCCCTGGGGCATGGGATGAAGGGCCTTCTTCCTCGGGTGCTCGCTCGGTGACCGTGCGAAGCTCGACAACACAATGGAAGTGTGCTCGAACTTCAATAGCATGGAAGACGTGCACAAGGAGATCAACACTGTGATGAATAAGGCGACGATGAAGGAGTTGAAGATGTTGATTCCTGACCCATCGAAGGGCGCTATGTCAGACTTGGCCACGACAATGCATTTGCCAGGATAGCCGCTCTGCCATGGCAAAAATGTCATTTTTGCACGGACTACCGGATTGATATATTTGTGATTTGGCGCATGCAAAAAACTATGAACAACCGTCTCTTTTTGGTTGTGATCGGATGCTACGTGAACCTCGCACTTTAACTTGCTCTCATATTGCTATGCATTTGAAATGAAAATTTGTCTGACTTGGCCACGGACTTTTAGAGAATTTGGTTGGATAGCCAGCTTCCGTATCCATGTCCGCGGACTGGTCCGGACCAGTCCGCGAACAAATAATGTGTCCGTTTTACGGGACTACGTTGAAGAACCCCCAGCTAATAAACAACCAAAGAATTTGAACAGTGGAATTAACCAATTACAAGCATAAAATTTGAACGAAAATCACAAGTAGGTGACCTCAGACAGTGCAAAGAGTAAAGCGCACAAAAAAATAAAGGCATTTAGAAGAATGGAGCATGGAGGGGAGTCGGAGGCTTGACGATTCGGGGGCCGGGTGGGGCTGGCGAGGCTGTTTAGAAGAATGGTCGGAGGGCAGCGGCATCATGGCAGTGGCACTACAGGAAAACATAATGTTGCCTTAAGTTTCGCTGTAAGCAGAGCGTAATTTGTTGGCCATTCGGCTTAAAGCAATGTAAGACGACCGTGGGTAAGCCAAGTTGGTTTTGCCGAGTGTAACACTAGGCATCATCTTTGCCGAGGTGGATTTGGTCGTTTGAGTACTCGGCTTATGTTATCTCTCAGTAGAAATAGTGCGGTTTGCTAGTCGGCATTACATGTGCATGTCAGTCGGGGATTATTAGCCTCCACTGGGATCGAGCTACGAGCAAAGTCGTGGAATGTTCATGTGTCGTCGCTTATGCCTGCCGGCAGGTCACAAGACAGCAGGATATCTTTTGTCGGTCACATGCGTGTATGTGTACATATGCTAATCAAAAGGGGGTATGTTTGCGTCCAGCACATGCACGGTGAGTCGGTTGAATGGAAATGCAATGTAAACCCTTCTGAACAACCTGTTTGTGTTTGGCCTCTGACTTTTGTGGAGCCAACTCATTTGCAGTTGCAGGGCTACAGCCCCGTTGTAGTATTTCTCTGTTGGCCGGTCCTTGACACGTACGGTGTGAGGGCCTGTTGATGTCTAGCTAACATGCAATACTATCAAGTGTGACAGCAAAGCTACTTCTACTTCAATACTTCTAAATTGTCAATTTGACTAACGAAAGAAAGATGCAAGGAACAAAAGGCGTAGAAGACACGCAGACATAACAGGTGAAGACTTCTTCAGAGTTGACAATCCCATTCCAAACATGCCAAGGTGCCCACCAGAGGTTACAGTCACCACCAAAAAAGTAAAACCATTGCACAACAAGCGCCTTCGGCACCGCGAAACAACCGTCTGGCGCAAGTACTACAAATCTGGTAAACGAGGAGTCCAGCACTAAAACAACAACAGACATCACCCTATAGCCTATTGGATGAGTAGAGCATGTGATTTGTCAGCTTTCGACAGCCCCCCTCGCAACTCATGCCGCGGGCTGAACCCAAAAAAACTGTCGTCAGCAAAACGCCACTGCCTGAAGCGCGCCCTTCACTGAGCGGTTCGCTCACATATCTTGGTGAAGCCTCCGTTCCAGGATCCGCGCATCGTAGCACAGGATAGCGTCGAGCAGCCTCGTGTGGCTGATCACCTGCGCTCCCGATTTCGCGTACTCGACGCTCTCCTGAATCTCCTTGCCAAGGATAAGATCGAAATCAGAAGTGATCTTCCTTGGAGGGCCGCTGTCGTAGATGAAGTACACCTCCGCTGGATTTCTGTTCAAATTCTCGTGCAACCGGTCTGGGCTGATTCCCTCCAGTACTTGCCCTTCACCAGCTGCTACGAGCCTTTGGATGGTTTCTTTGTCTTCAGGGTCTATGTAGGTGCTGAGGCAGAAATGCAGTCCCGAGAACAGTTTTGGTGCCTGCAAGCATCATGTTCTCATCATTTGGCTGTGGAAAGGCATTCCCAATATTGCTTTTATTACATATAATAACTGAAATGCATTTATAAGATCCGTGACTGTTGAAATGCATTCCAAAACATCGCATTCTGGGAAATGACACTTCAAAAGAGAATTTGTAAAACAACACTGCAAAAGAGAATTGCTTTGTTGGATGTGGATGCAATCAAAATATGGAAATCTAATCTTTCTCAGTTGATTCCCTGATGTTTCCAGCTTCCTTGATTTCTCTAATGCTCCCTCTGTACTCTATGCATAAGTTCTTCTACCTTAATTAATATTACCTCCGTCCAAAAAAGCTTGTCTTACATTTATCGAGATATGGATGTATCTAACACTAAAACATGTCTAGATACATGCATCCATATCTAGACAAATCTAAGACAAGCTTTTTGGGACGGAGGGAGTACTAGAAAGCAGCGCTGCTGCATTCGTCAAAAAAACATATGAAAATCTGTTTAACACCCCACCTTAGAAAGAAAAGCTATTGGAATATACTGACCACGGAACACCTAAATTTCTCTAAAGATGCACTTTAAGCCTTTGACATCAAACAGCCTCTGTATGAACACTGAAGTACATATTTATACTTGGTTGCAGTAGGAAACCTTTTGACAAAAAAACTGTAAACCAATTCCCAAACCTTTCAATAAAAATAAATTTAACCAATTCCTTGAACTGATGCATAAGGCAAACTGCGATCAGTTTTCACTACATATGTTTTTCTCTATATTGAATTCGTAGAGAATATATTATTGCCAGACATGTTTACATACCCGTTCAGTAGCTCTAGCTCTTCCTTTCATTGGTCCATAACCTGATGTGTGTGATCCATCACAGAAATTCACCTCGTAAGAAATTTCCGGGCCTGGAATGGGCTTTTCCAAGCACGTTTTTAGATCCGGAATCGGTTCCACCAAGCAATCCACAATCCCTAAGACAGGAAATATGACGTGAACTGCTTCAGTGCAAGGATAAATGATATTATCTGCCGAGTAGGATAGGTTTCAGATCGCCACAGATAAATGGAAGTGCAAATAGACCAGCAGCTTGTTACATTAAGCAGTATGCAGCATGAGTTTGGAGGTAGTACAATAATCATCAATAATACTCCCTCCGTCCCATAATATAAGAATGTTTTTGACACTAGGGTGGATGGATTAATACTAACATCCGTCAAAACAAGGAGATGTAAGATGGATTAATACTAACATCCGGCTGTGACAATCCATTTCCCAGACAGTATCGCCATCAGGGCCTCATATGATCTGCCACATGTGTCACCGGCATTTCTGCCCACAATAACATGAGTCACATTTTGGTCCCATTTCTCAGCCAAGATTGAACTGGTCAAGGATGCAAATTCCTTCAAGGAATCCTGCATGACAAACATAAACAATTTTATCACAGCTTGGTATGGAACCGAACTTATTTCAAAAACCAGAAAATTATATATATTTTAAATTTGAGCATAAATTAGGATCGCTGCATTACTTGTCCATACACATGTTTGCTAGTATTGCTCAGATATATCCAAATGCTCTTAAAGGAGAGTATTGTTCAGATACATCCGAAAGCTCTAAAATGAGAGTATTGTTCAGATATGTCCAAATGCTATAAAAGGAGAGTATTGTTTGCTAGTACAGTCTATGCTACCTTTTCTGATGCATTTAAATATATACCAAGCAAAACCCATTGATCCACAGGGGTGCTAGACTGGTTTACTGGCTTTTCTTCTCTCCGGGAACTGGCAGAAATTCTTTCTTTGTCCGAACATTGGCTGTAATGATGAAATACAGTGCAAATTATAGAAGAATATTAATGATAGTGATTGAACATCTGATCAGTAACCTCCGCCACGCATACCCCTGAGGCAAGGAAGAACTCGAGGTGTTCAGCTGATCTACTTGCAGATCTTCCCTTCTATGAACGACAGATGTTCCTTCTTGAACTGAATATTGGCTGGAACAACAAAATACAACAAATCAACTACAAAATGAAAGATTAATGATTAATCAGACGGACAGAACCATCTCCAAGGCGGGTGAAGAAAGATGGCATACCCAGGCACTTGTCTAGACAACGAAGAATTTGATGTGACGAGTGGATTAATGTGTTCATCTTCCATTTGGCAATCGCTGGAAATTTCTTTAGCTGGACATTGGCTGGAATGACTAGATAGTAGATACAACACAGAATTATAAAATGAAGGATTAATCAAGTAACATGAAGGTTGAAGAAAGATCGCATACGTCTTAAAGACAGCGGAAGTAATGTCAGTTTCATTTATTGGTGAGCTCATCTCATCGCCCGGTAATGGATTAATGTGTTCATCTTCCATTTGGCAATCGTCGGAAATTTCTTTAGCTGGACATTGGCTGGAATGACTAGATACGACACTGAATTATAAAATGAAGGATTAATCAAGTAACATGAAGGTTGAAGAAAGATAACATACTTCTGAAGGACAGCGGAAGTAATGTCAGTTTCAGTTATTGGTGAGCTCATCTCATCGCCCGGTAATGGATTGATTTGGTTATCATCCATTTGGCAATCGACAGAAATTTCTTTAGCTGGACATTGGCTGGAATGGCTAATAGAACACTGAATTACAAAATGAAGGATTAATCAAGTTACATGAAGGATGAAGAAAGATCACGTACTTTCGAAGGACAGGGGGAACAATGTCACTCTCCAATGTCTCCATTGTTGGTGAGCTCGTCTCATCACGTGGTGCATGCTTGGGGCACCAAACACGGCGATTCTCCTTCAAAATCAAACTAGACATGTAAGAATATCAGTGTTTCTAAATGGATCAAGGACAAGGTATACTCAAAAGCTTACAACATCCCAGCGGCATTCCGGTATCATCATTGCACATGGCACATGATAAGTTTTTCTGCAGGACTCGTCATAACAACCAAGCGCTGCTCCCCGGAGTTTGCATCTGCTGCATCTCAATCTTTTAGCACGACTGATTTCACTCTCCACGTTCTTAAAAGTATCACCATTGGATTCCACTTCTGGGGCCCTTCAGAAACATGAGTAAAGATTGAAAAGGATGGATGAACACTGCATATGGTGATTCTAAGTAAATTAAATTTGAAGAGTTAACCATGCTGTATAAAGAAACTTACCAAACCATGCATTTCTCGTGGACATAGACGGCGTTGGTAGGGTTGCCCTCGTCACTGGGCACAATCCTTCTATTGTGATACAGTACCATCGGACCATGACACTGACATAGAAAAAGTGAACATTTTAGTGCCAGTACAAATAAGAAGACTTCAACAGACAATTTTTACTTGATACTCCCTCCGTCCCAAAATAAGTGTCTCAAGCTTAGTACAACTTTGTACTAAAGTTAGTACAAAGTTAAGACACTTATTTTGGGACGGAGGGAGTATATGTAAATGACATGCAGCATATTACCGGCTCACTGGTTCTAAATGAATGGCAGAAAACACATTCATCTTCAAATACGCCAATTGGTGTCTGAACTCTCCCCAACCCAGTAGACCCATCGTTGTCTTTCAACTTGGCACGTTTCCCCGGACCCTTGCCTTTTCTGCAGGATCGCAGCTGCTCTTCGGTGTTACTTGCATTACCACCTGGTGATGCACCTTTGGTTGCATCAACAGCAAATTTCCTCTTTGGGCCTTTTTGGTGTAGCTCTTTGGTTGATGAACTGTTTACTCCATTTTTATTCTGTAACAGAAGGGTATCCAGTCAGAATGTTGAATACACAATATATGTAATTCATCAAGGAGTAAACAGTTCTATTAGATGGTGGCTATTCCAGCACTTCTATATGTGCTATAGCGTAAGAATGTACCAGTCATTAGCATGAAACTGTGTTCTACTTCTATGCATAAGTAATACACGAAACCGTCAGGAAAGTATTGTTCAGATACATCCAACAGCTCTAAAATGAGAGTATTATTCAGATATATCCAAATGCTCTAAAAGTAAAAGGAGAGTATTGTTTGCTAGTATAGTAGTCTACGCTACCTTTTCTGATGCACTCAAATATATACCGAGCAAAACCCATTGATCCACAGGGGTGCTAGATTGGTTTACTAGCTTTTCTTCTCTTCGGTAATTGGCGGAAAAAAATTCGTTGTCCAAACATTGGCTGTAATGATGAAATACAGTGCAAATTATAGATGAATATTAATGAATCGTGACTGAACATCTGATCAGTAACCTCTGCCACGCATACCCCTGAGGCAAGGAAGAACTCGAGGTGTTCGGCTGATCTACTTGCAGATCTTCCCTTCTATGAACGACAGATGTTCCTTCGTTAACCAAATATTGGCTGGAACAACAAAATATAACAAATCAACTACAAAATGAAAGATTAATGACTAATCAGACAAACGGAACCATCTCCAAGGAGAATGAAGAAAGTTGGCATACCCAGGCACTTGTGCAGGCAAAGAAGAATTTAATGTGACAAGTGGATTAATGTGTTCATCTTTCATTTGGTGATCGCCGGAAATTTCTTTAGCTGGACATTGGCTGGAGTGACTAGATACAACACAGAACTATAAATGAAGGACTAATCAAGTAACATGAAGGTTGAAGAAAGATCACATACTTCTGAAGGACAGCGGAAGCAATGTCACTTTCAATTATTGGTGAGCTCATCTCATCGCCCGGTAATGGATTAATGTGTTCATCTTCCATTTGGCAATCAACAGAAGTTTCTTTAGCTGGACATTGGCTGGAATGACTAGATATAACCGAGTTATAAAATGAAGGATTAATCAAGTAACATGAAGGTTGAAGAAAGATCACATACTTCTGAAGGACAGCGGAAGTACTGTCATTCTCAATTATTGGCGACCTCGTCCCATCGCCGGGTAATGGATTAATGTGTTCATCTTCCATTCGGCAACCGGCAGAAATTTCTTTAGCTGGGCATTGGCTGGAATGACGAAATACAACACTGAATTATAAAATGAAGGATTGATCAAGTTACACGAAGGTTGAAGAAAGATCGCGTACTTTTGAAGGACCGGGGGAAGAATGTCACTTTCCATTGTCGGTGAGCTCATCTCATCTCGTGGTGCATGCTTGGGGCACCAAACACGGAAATTCTCCTTCAAAATCAAAACTAGACATGTCAGAACATCTGTGTTTATAAATGGATCAAGGACAAGGTATACTCAAAAGCTTACAACATCCCAGTGGCATTCTGGTATCATCATTGCACATGGGACATGATAAGTTTTTCTGCAGGAGTTGTCATAACAACCAAGCGCTGCTCCCTGGAGTTTGCATCTGCTGCATCTCAATCTTTTAGCACGACTGATTTCACTCTCCACGTTCTTAAAAGTATCACCATTGGATTCCACTTCTGGAGCCCTTCAGAAACACGGGTAAAGAATGAAAAGGACGGATGAACACTGCATATGATGATTCTAAATAAATGAGAGTTTATTTTTGCGGATTAACAGGACTATCATTAAACGATGATAATGTCTTTACAATACAATAGTAGTTGCTCGGAAATATAAGGTGGTGCATCAAGGATCTGTCTGCACTACTAGCAGCAACCAGTGCAAGTGCATGAGCAACCTCATTAGCCCTGCGAGGAACAAGTCTGTAATCGACCTTCTAAAGTTGCGACGCGATCCTCCACATCTTCATATACTGATAACACATGATCGACCGCTCCACTCCCCCTTTCTAAATAAATTAAATATGAAGAGTTAACCATGCTGTATAAAGAAAACTTACCAAACCATGCATTTCTCGTGGACATAGACGGCGTTGGTAGGGTTGTCCTCGTCACTGGGCACAATCTTTCTATTGTGATACAGTACCATCGGACCATGACACTGACATACAAAAAAGTGAACATTTTCTAGTGCCAGTGCAAATAAGAAGACTTCAATAAACAATTTTTACTTGATATATGTAAATGATATGCAGCATATTACCGGCTCACTGGTTCTAAATGAATGGCAGAAAACACATTCATCTTCAAATACGCCGATTGGTGTCTGAACTCTCCCCAACCTAGTAGCCCCATCGTTGTCTTTCAACTTGGCACATTTCCCCGGACCCTTGCCTTTTCTGCAGGATCGCAGCTGCTTCCCAGTGTTACTTGCATTACCACCTGGTGATGCACCTTTGGTTGCATCAACAACAAATTTCCTCTTTAGGCCTTTTTGGGGTAGTTCTTTGGTTGATGAACTGTTTACTCCATATTTATTCTGTAACAAAAGGGTATCCAGTCAGAATGTTGAATCAAAATGTATGTAATTCATCAAGGAGTAAACAGTTCTATTAAATGGTGGCTATTCCAGCACTTCTATATGTGCTACTATAGCGTAAGACTGTACCGGTCATTAGCATGAAACTGTGTTCTACTTCTATGCATAAGTAATACACGAATCCGTCAGGAATGGGGCAAAGAACTACACCAAAAAATGAACATATTTTCTTCAAAGAAGAAAGGAATGCACGAAGTACCCCGTCATGTCGTAGAACCTCAAGATTGTCACAGCCAGTTTCTATTCCTCCGTCGACCAACATGTCAGTACGAGTAGCAGATTTGGTACCTACAAGCATCAAAGTGGTGGTAGAATGAGCTGAAAGCAACTACCAAACAAGGCTTTTTATCATAATTTCAAACAACTGTCTGTTTAGACGAACTGAAAAGGAAAGGAATCCGAAACTGATACAGATTCGGGATGTCCAAAGCGGCAGAAATTTCTGATGTGGCTGATAATACAGTAATATACGCAGGCCTACTAGAACATTCCAAACGTGTGAACCTTGATCCAACACAATGCACCCTGAACTCACAGACAGGCCAGGGCCAATCATACTTTATCATTCAGAAAAAATTATTACCTGCCAGGAATTGCTTGAGGAATAGCAAAAGGGGCAGGTATGTCAGATACATTACAAAATCCCAGCATAGCACCCCAGCCAGAGATCATAAGCGGAGGCATCACATACCAGCAGGTACATTATGCTGAATTGCCGACCATGCCATCACAGGGAAGCAGCTCTACGGGTAACTCCAATGCGATCAGCAAATGTCCGCGGACACATCCGAACGTGTCTGTGGACAACGGGCGGGCCGGCGGGAGCCAGCCATCCAACCAGAGTCACCAATAAAACACGGACACCGGATTTTTGTTATTATTCGGAATAATTTTACATAGCAAAAGGACTCTAAAAAGGAATAAAATCCTACTCTACTCCTCCCTGTCGGAGGTGAGGTCGACAGGCCCCGCGCGGGACGGTCCGGCCTCATCGTCATTGGCTGCCGGCGCGAACGAGGTAGAGCTGACGATGGATGCCTCGTTGGCATCATCATCATGCAGGTCTGACGTGGCATCGTCCTCCGCCTCCAGCCCCTTGAAAAGGCGATTGCGCCCCGCCTTGTTGACGCAGAGCTGCCAACGCTTGTGGCGGATGATGCAGGCGTTGTGCATGGAAGCGAGCAACATGGCCTCGACGGCATCTTCGGAAGCACGCTCCACCGAGAGTTGATCCTCCGCCAGCCGATGCTCCTCCAGGAGCAAGAGGTTGCACCGCTGCCCCTCCTGCAGCAGTCGGGACACGGACACCGGTGGCTGGCGCCTGCTCCTCCTCCTTCACGGCCGCAAGCACCTGGTTGTAGTGTTGCTCCACCTGCAGCAGGCTGACCCACAGCGACGATTTCGGAGCGGCGCTGCGGCGACAGCCGCCTACAGCACCAATGAGCAGTCTCGGCAATTGCGATGGTGAACGTCGGACGAGGATGCAAATGGGTGGGGTGATCGGTCGGCGGCTCAGACAATGGGAGAAGGGGCTCGGAGGTTAGGGTTTTGAGGGTGTTGCTGGCCGGCTTTAAATAGTCCGCGCAGGCGGAGCGGCGGTTGAATGCTGGCGGACAGAGTAGGCTTCTCGGGCTCTACAATGTGTGAATGCCGGGTAGGCGGACGGCCAGTCAGCCTGCGTGAATGTGGGTAACCGGCTGGTCACGTTGGCATGAATGCAGAGGGTTCTGGAGTGGACACAAGAGAGGGTTTTGGGTGGGTCCGTGTTGTTGGAGTCCTACGTGGTGGACATCCGAACTCCCACAAACCTCCCCTAGTTCGGTGTCAGTTTGGGGAATTTCGGACGTCCAGACCGGTCCGAACAATTTTGGTGACCACCATTGGATGCCTAAAAGCGTGTCATGTCCAGAGATTGCGGTTGATTTGATGAGCCGTGTTGGAGTTGCCGTAAGTCTTTGACGCATCAAATCGCTCTAGGGCCTGAATTTTGAAAAGAAAAACTGTACATTATGTAAAATAAAAGACTGAGAAGAGCTTATCACCATATGCGCATCTAATAAGTAAGAATTGAAAAAGGCAGTAGGCCACCGAACGATTAGGCCACTTCGAAAACAGAATCCGTACTTGGCGCTGCGGCGGTGACTCGTGCGATAAGGGTTTGGAGGAACTGAGGGAAAGAGAAAAGACGCAGGCCCCGTTTGATCAGAGTTTGGCAGGCGAGCCCGACGGCGCGCGCCGCGTCGTTTGCCGGCCGGAAGCAACAGACGGTTCGCCGTACGGAAGCAGGGGACAGAGGGAAAGGGGGGCGAGCGAACCTCCGGAATGTGTCGACGACGGCCGCGCGGCGCCGAATCCCGGGGCCGGTGGCTTTCTCTCGCTCCCCAAGGCTACTCCACCCACGCTCCCCGTCGGCCGGCCGAATCCCGGTGGAGGCGACGACGCTATCTCTCTCCACACGACTGCCCCGCTGCTGTTCCCCATCGATATCGGCACGCCCGGCGGGCGCCGGCTACTTGGACGACGATCTCGTGGCTTGGCGACGGCGGAGCAGTTGCGGTTTAATGAATGTGGCGACCGGCGGCGCTGCAGTGTGGGCGGGAGAAGCGAGGCGGAGATTTGACAAGGAGCAGGCGCGCGGCATGGGGTGGGAGTGGGAGGGCATGGCAGGGGGCGTGGCCACTGGCGAGCGTGAACGAGGTCAAAATAGGATTTTTTGCGTGCCCGGGTGGGTTTATCTCTCGCCTCGTCTTCCTCGCTCGCTCCTGAGTCCTGACTGACTGAGACTGCGCCCCACCCCGGCCTACTAACCCCCTATACTCTAGCCTTTTTCTGAAACGTTGCAAAGAAAAGGCGCAGCATATGTAATTCGTAGCCTATGATATATCTAGCATGGAAAGCTCTACTTTGTCGTTTTCGTTGACAGGATAAACATGCCATTCAAAATATATTTTTTCTCTCTCAATTTAAACCTTGAGCTCTGGCACCTCTACAAATCCCTACTTCCCTCTGCGAAGGACCTATATTTTACTTTATGCAATTTTTATTTTTTCTTTGAGTCTCCATCTTCTCTTATAAGCACCAACTAGGGGGCACTATGATCGTACTTGAGCATTGAGCATAGCTAATATTTGAGTGTGTTTCATGAATGGATCAATGATTGAGCATGATGGGCTAGAGATAACTTTCTTTAGTGTTGATATTTTGAAAGACATGGTTGCTTGTTGACATGCTTGAGTATTGAAGTCATAATGTTAAAACTAGACTATTGCTTTGAATCATTACAAGTCCAAATGTCCATGCTATACAAAGAAGAAAAGAATATGATGAACATGTTAGGCAGCATTCCACATCAAAAATTCTGTTTTTATCATTTACCTACTCGAGGACGAGTAGGAATTAAGCTTGGGGATGCTGATACGTCTCCAACGTATCTATAATTTTTGCTTGTTCCATGCTGTTATATTATTATTCTTGGATGTTTTACAATCATTTTATTACAACTTTATATCATTTTTTGGGACTAATCTATTTACATAGTGCCAAAGTGCCAGTTGTTGTTTTTGCTTGTTTTTTTACTTCGCACAAAATCAGTACCAAAAGGAGATCAAACGTTGCGGGGATTTTTGTGGATTTTTTACGGACCAAAAGAAAGAAGATGGGCCAAAGAACACCAGAAGAGGGGGCCCAGGGTGACCAGCACCCACCAGGGCGCGCCAGACCCCCCCTGCCCGTGCCCTTGTGGGTGCTCCTCACCTCGTGGCCCACCTTCGCGTGAAACCAACGCCAAAAATTCCTATAAATATAAAAACCATCAGAAATAACCCTAAACTCTCTGCTCCACCGCCGTAACTCTCTGTATCGACGAAAACCAATCTGGAGGCGTTCCAATACCCTGCCGGAGAGGGGAATCCATCTCCGGTGGCCGTCTTCATCATCCCGGCGGAGGGCATGATGAGGAGGGAGTAGTCCACCCTCGGGGATGAGGATATGTACTAGTAGCCATGTGTTCAATCTCTCTCTCTCATGTTCTTGAGATGTCACGATCTTGATGTATCACGGGCTTTGTTAATATAGTCGAATCACATGATGTTATTCCCTCTCTATCTTGTTGTTATGAATTGAATCTTTCCCTTTGAGATATCATTATGTCGGATTGAATATTGGATTTGAGAACACTTGATATATGTCTTGCATGTGGATACCCACGGTGACAATGGGGTGTTCTATTGATTCACTTGATATATGTTTTGGTACTCAACTTGCGGATTCCCGCGGTGACATTGGGGTAATCTATGCATAGGGGTTGATACACGTTCTTATCCTACTTTCTCCGATAGAAATCTTGGGGCACTCTTTGAGTTTCTTTGTGTGGATTGAGTATTATGAATCTGAAATTGTTTGATGCGTATCGTATAATTAACTCATGGATACTTGTGGTGACATTGGAGTATCTAGGTGACATTAGAGTTGTTTGATGGTGTTATTCTAGTACGAACTCTTGGATAGATCGAACGGAAAGGATAACTTGATGTTATCTTAGTACGAACTCTTGAATAGATCGATCGGAAAGGATAACTTTAAGGTGGTTTCGTACCCTACAAACAATTTCTTCTTATGTTCTCCGCTAGATAAGAACTTTGGAGTGATTCTTCGTTGCACATTGAGGGATGGTTATGTGATCCAATTATATTAGCATTGTTGAGAGATTGCACTAGCGAAAGTACGGACCCTAGGCTTTGTTTTCAAGCATTGCAATACCGTTTGTGCTCACTTTTGTTACTTGCTACCTTGCTGTTTTTTATATTTTCAGATTACAAAAACCTATATCTACCATCCATATTGCACTTGTATCACCATCTCTTCGCCGAACTAGTGCACATATACGATTTGCCATTGTATTGGGTGTGTTGGGGACACAAGAGATTTCTTGTATTTGATTGCAGGGTTGTTTGAGAGAGACCATCTTCATCCTACACCTCCCACGGATTGATAAACCTTAGGTCATCCACTTGAGGGAAAATTGCTACTGTCCTACAAAACTCTGCGCTTGGAGGCCCAACAAAGTCTACAAGAATAGAGTTGCGTAGTAGACATCAAGTACTTACTCGGACGTTCTTCTCCAGAGCCTCGCCAGCATCGTAAGCCTCCTTCAGCTTGTCGTTCATCAGCCTCAGTTGGATCAGCGCCTCCTTGCTCGCTCCCACCTAGTCCTCCGGGACGCGCTGCATTTCGATGGCGCCGGTCGCAGGAGGAGTCGGCAGAGGTGTTTCGAGTGCTGATCCGGCTCCTGAAGAGGTTCCCCGAGCTGGTGCTGGCGCCTGAGCAGGCGAGACATCTTGCATCATGACATCCACATCAGTGGCAAGATTCGGTGGGTCGACCCGGTCGTCCACATCGATCTCAATCACTTCACGTGGTTCTACAAATTTTTGAAGATCATTCGGGAATAAGTCCAAAGAGGAAATGAAGAATTCAAAGATCATGTATGAGCAAAATCGAGTGTTACCTTTCGAAGTCGCGGCGTCAACCTCGGCCTTGCCTTTCACTAGCGAGGCAGTCGTCGTGTCAGCTCTGCAGGAGAATCACTCGGAATGTTACCTCATTCGTCAGTCATTTGAGGTGACAATCGGTATGAAGATACTTACGTGGAATCCACTGGCACATTCATCTTGGTCTTGGGCAACACTGCCTTCCAAGGTTTGCTAGAGGTGATCTTTGGCTGCTTGGTGCCCTTCTCTGGGGATAGAGCAGGCTCGCCGCGCCCGCGCTTTGAAGTCCGAGTGGGGGGAATAGTTGCAGAAGACTTGGTGGTACCCGACCCTCTTGTGTTGCCTCCACGGACCCCAGGGTCCTGGCGCACCTTCGTGCGGGGCTCGGGAAGGACCTCCTCCGAAGGAGAAGACTCCAGCTCGTCTCCTGGTTCCGACTCCTTCTCGTCCCCTCCACCGTCACTATCGTCCACATACTCCTCGTCGTCCGAGTCATCATGGCGCTCGTTGTCGCTTGCCACGTCGGCAGGGGCGTGGTTACCAGCGGGAATCAAGCTCACCATGCCCGTGAAGCCCTGTCAAGATGAAATCTACATCAATCAATATTTGCTACATGACAGTCGCATCACTCGGAAATAATAGTGGCACTCGGGATTTACCTCATTCGCTCGATTCTCAATCGAGTATGGAGGCACACGTCTCGTGCCCCTGGGGTTGTCTCGAGCTGGGGTGATGGCCTTGAGATTGTTATCCACGGCCTCTGCGCTGAGCTCCTCCGAGTGCGTACGCGTAGGGTCACTCGGACCCGAGTACTGCCACATGGGGTGGGCTCTGGCCTGCAACGGCTGAATTCTTCTCTGGAAGAAGATCTTCAGCAGGTCCAGACCGTTGATACCCTGGTTCACGAGGGATACCAGCGCAATCACGAGGATATCTACGTCTACCTTCTCCACCTTGGACACGGTCAACTTAGGGAGCCGCCGAATGCGTTTGGTCGAGTACGCTGGGAGGCCCGACTGACCCTCCCCGACTGGGATGTCCTCACAGTAAAACCAAGTCGACTGCCAGCCCTTGACCGTGACTGGGAAAGTCATCGCAGGGAAACTACCTTTACCCCTCAATTGGATACCTAAGCCCCCACACAGTTGGACTACATTCGTCTTCTCCTCAGTCAAAACGATTTTCTTCACATTCATCACTCGACATGTGAACAAGTGTTTGAATAAACCCCAGTGAGGGTTGCAACCAAGGAAGTTTTCACAGAGAGAAACAAAAGCGGCCAGATAGGTGATGGAATTGGGGGGAAGATGGTGGAGTTGAGTTCCGAAAAAGTCTAACAACGCACGGAAGAAAGGGTGTGGGGGCAAAGAAAAACCTCGGTCGACATGGGTTGTGAGGAGTACCCTCTCGTTCTCACGCGGCGCGGGTTCAACCTCTCCCTTCTCCGGCAGCCGCCAGCTCCCAGCGACCAGGAGGCCCTGGCTCTCCAGGTCTTTCAACTGGCTGGCGGTGGTCTGAGGCGCCAGCCAGTCACCCTGGACGAAACCAACCGGGGTGCCCGCGCTCGAGGAGGACTCGCGCGAAGACTTCTTCGCCCTCTCGGCCTTTGTGGTGGTGTTCCTCGTCATCTCCGGTGAGGAGCGGCGGCGAATCGGCGAATCGGTGGCACAGGCGAAGCTCTCGGTGGAGCAGAGGAGGGGATCGGAGAGGTGGGGAATGAGAATGTCTTTTCCTACCTCCCTCCCGGCCTCACTTTATACCAATGTTTTTTCCTACCTCCCTCCCGGTCTCACTTTATACCCCAGCTCGGCGGAATCCCGGCCGTCGGATCCGTTGCAACCGCGCAATCAACGGGCGCATGCAGATCCGCGATATCCCAGGGGCAGCGTTGCGGGGACGCGTGGCGAAATTCACGGCGCAAAAATCAAGGTGCCACAGTCACCTCCCCCACTTTCCTGACACAACTATCAAGATCGCGCGCGTGCGCTTCCCCATGATTTTGAAATCACCGGAGATTTTGCAGCTCCATGGCCCGAGTGAACTCCGCTTTCACTGGTGCGTTCCCATGCCCCAAAACTCACCGAGTGAAATAAAAAGACCTGTCGAGCACTCGGACAAACCTTCAGTTACTCCTACAGTATCCGAATGGAGGCCAGACAGAAGTTTCAATAATCTCATCTTCAAGCCTTAAGATTGTGTCTCCCGAGAGCTGATCTGCATCAGGTCGAGTGACTTGAACAGTCAGGTTGTTCGAGGCATTCAGAAGTTACTTAACCTGAACCGGTTGTGGCTTCAATACCGAGTGAGAAACGACTAGACTCGTTTCCAAGCGTTCCCGAAACGCTACCAACGTCACGACACGTTGGTCACTCGACTCCCAAACCCTCAACCTATTCGGGGGCTACTGACAAGGTCACCTACCCTGGGTAGGGTCATAGACCTCATATCTAGGACACACCTGGGGTCCTACAAGTTCACACAAGTCTCTGGGCTACCTTAGCACTCGGACGAATGTACAAGATGCACTCGGATCTTTGGAAGTCACTCGGACTTTATCAGTCACTCGGCCTAGCTTTAGCACCCGGACGTGAAGAAGCAGAGGCGATGTGGGAGCTACAATGTTCGAGGGACTTAACTCACATAAAGTGTTGTGAATACTACATTACCTGTAATGCTCATAGTTAACACGGCAGTTTCCAGTAACTCCGACAGTTACTAGCATTAATAGCTCTTGTAATGGTATTCGGCTGGCGGTGGCGCACTCTATATAAGCCACCCCCAACGCCAGAGGAGGGGTTACGAACTCCTTGTAATCAGAAACATACACAAAGCAAACACTTAGCCCCAGGGCTCGCGACATAGGACTTTTACCACTTCCGAGTGGGGTCCGAACTCGTAAATCCGAGTGTGACACTTGCTCCATAGCTAGGCTTCACCCTTACTCGTACTTACCCCCGTTACTACTGTCAGTATTACTCCCACGACAGTTGGCGCCCACCATGGGGCGGCAGTTCTAGCAAACTCCGGCGCAAGTGGAGATTCATTTTTTCCGGCCATCATGTTGGCACTCGGGGGTGAGGTCCTCTTCGGCAGCCTTCGCTTCATCGCTGACGGTTCGGCTTGGCTGCATGATGCACCGCTGGACCCGGATGCGTTCCCCGCCCACGGGGCTGTGCATTTCAGCGCGGCGGTGCACGGGGTCCTCCTGCGACAGCCATCGGAGCCATACGGCTCAGCACCGGCCTGTTCAGCGTCTAGCCGCTGCAAGCATTCTGGGCGTTCGCGGCTGCAGCGGTGGTTCAAGCACATCATGGCGCGGCAGCCTACTTCTGAGCAGGACGCCGTGCTCGACTCCGGTGAACCCACCATCAGTTTGTCTCCCACATCGGGAGACGAGCTGTGATACGTCTCCAACGTATCTATAATTTTTGCTTGTTCCATGCTGTTATATTATCATTCTTGGATGTTTTACAATCATTTTATAGCAACTTTATATCATTTTTTGGGACTAACCTATTGACATAGTGCCAAAGTGCCAGTTGCTATTTTTGCTTGTTTTTACTTTGCAGAATATCAGTACCAAACGGAGTCCAATCGCGACGAAACTTTTTGGAGATTTTTTTGGGCCAGAGGACATCCAGTGGGCCAAAGAAGTGCCAGAGGGGAGGGTCGAGGAGACCACAACCCACCAGGGCGCGCCAGAGGCCCCAGGCGCGCCCTGATAGGTTGTGCCCTCCTCGGGACCCCTCTCCACCGCCTCTGACGCCTATAAATTCCCAAATATTCCAAAAACCCTAGAGGAGTCGACGAAAAACATATCCAGCCGCCGCAAGTTCCAGAGCCTCGAGATCCAATCTAACACCATCACAGAGGGGTTCATCATCCTCATTGGTGCCTCTCCAATGATGCGTGAGTAGTCCACCATAGACCTACGGGTCCGTAGGCAGTAGCTAGATGGCTTCCTCTCTCTCTCTCTCTTTTTATTCTCTATACAATGGTCTCTTGGAGATCTATTTGATGTAAACTTTTGCGGTGTGTTTGTTGGGATCCGATGAATTTTGAGTTCATGATCAGTTTCTATCCATGAATATTATTTGAGTCTTCTTTGATCTCTTATATGCACGATTACTTATAGCCTCATATTTCTTCTTCGAATCTTTGGTTTAGTTAGGCCACCTAGATCAATTTTTCTTGCCATGGGAAGATGTGCTTTGTGATGGGTTGGATCTTGCGGTGTCCTCTCTCAATGACAGAAGGGGCAGTGAGGCACGCATGTATCGTTGCTATTAAGGGTAACAAGATGGGGTCTATTCCTACATGAATAAATCTTGTCTACATCATGTCACCGTTCTTATTGCATTACTCCGTTTTCCCATGAACTTAATACACTAGATGCATGCTGGATAGCGGTCGATGTGTGGAGTAATAGTAGTAGATGCATGCAGGAGTCGGTCTACTTATCTTGGACGTGATGCCTATATAATGATCATCGCCTTGGATATCGTCATGATTATTTGATCTTCTATCAATTGCCCAACAGTAATTTGTTCACCCACCGTGTGCTATACTCATGAGAGAAGCCACTAGTGAAACCTACGGCCGCCGAGTCTACTTTTCCAACATATTGCTTTCCGATCTATCTTTTTGCCGCTTTTGCTTTAAGATCTATTATTCCAAAAACCCAAAAATACCTTTCTGCACTTTTTATTTGCCCTTTTTATTTTGTGTTCTTGAGAGATCTATCTCTCCAATCTATCATATCCTAATCTATCTTTTTACCGTAGAGAGATTGGCAACCTCTCTTTCGCGTCGGGTTGCAAGTATTTGTTCTTTGTGCGCAGGTGCTGTTTATTAGGTGGTGGTGATCCTCCTACTGGTTCGATACCTTGGTTTCATAACTGACGGAAATACTTACGGTCGCTGTGCTGCATCATCCCTTCCTCTTTGGGGAAATACCGACGCAGTCCCAAGCCACGTCAAAGGAATTTCTGGCGCCGTTGCTGGGGAGGAAGCAGTCTCTTCTACGTGCCAATCTCCGGCACCGAGGAGACACCATCATCATCTACCAGGTTCCTAATCACAAATCTCATCTCCTTGCAATTACATTATTTGCCATTTGCCTCTTGTTTTCCTCTCCCCCACTTCACCCAATTTGCCGTTTTATTTGCCCTCTTTTTCGTTTGCCTTTTTCTCGTCAAGATTTCTTGTTTGCTCGCAATCTTGTTTGCGTAGTCATGATGCCTCAACGAAAGTACTATGATGTTCCTTACCCCAATATTTTGCTTGAAATTGAGAAAAGTACTAAGGAATATATGACTACACAATTTGAGCATAATAAGTATTTTACCGAGGAGCTTAAAGAACACTCTACCGTGCTAGATGCCATAACGAAACAGCTTGATGATATTAGTAGAGAAGTTTCTACTCTCCAATCTAAATATGCTCATGCTGAAAATTTTCTTGGTAAAATTTCCGATGCACAAGCTACTTTAATAAATCAAATGGCCGCCAAACCAATCTCTCTAGAGGATAAAAATGATGAAGATCTTAAAGTGATTGGTGTGTCTTCTATTGATTCCTTGTTTAGTAATATTAAGATTGATGATAAAGGGGCTGAAGTAGAGTCAACTTTAGCTAGAAGGCGTCCCAATAAATTGGAGGGTGAAAATCTTGATGAGAAATTTGATGAAAGTGGGTTTGAAGAGGTCAAAACTTTAACTAGTGATGTGCCCACTATTTTGGATTGCAAAGACTTTAATTATGATAGTTGCTCTTTGATTGAATGTATTTCTTTGCTGCAATCCATATTGAATTCACCTGATGCTCGGTCGTGGTTCTGCTTCTTAAGGTCCGGATATTAATCGTCAATTGCATATTGATGTCCAGATATTAATCGGCCATTGCATACTAAGGAAAAGATAGTACTACCAAAATAAGAGTCTCCCTCATAAGATGTCATTTGCATGGTTGTATCACAAATGACAGAAATAGTACAAAGATTCAAATTCCAGCATTACAAGGCTCAAATTCAAAGATTACAAGGTTCAAACCGATAATAGAAATGAAATTCAGCTTATGCAGGAAACTTTGTCATGCAGCTCTAGACGCCCGCGCTGATCAACAGAACATGAACATATATGATAGGTTCATACTGATATTACTACTAGTTTTGCAACTTCAATATTTCTGCAAAGGTATCCGCCACTGACATGTCATTTATGGGCTTGGCATTAGGAGTTCCGAATAGTCTATCAAATGAAGTTACAAAACGAAATTGAGCTTCTGCAAAGAGTTTTCCATTCTGTTCTAGTCGCCGGAGCTGATCATCAAACCATTCTTTTTTGCGCGATAAATGTAGGGAAAATCTCATTATCTTTAGCACACTTGCTCTCACAACAAAGAACCTGGCGAATATAATCTCCGGTAAGGTCCCTAGGTAGGAGTTCAAAGTAATTTCTGAGATATGGAGATCAAGGCATTCGATGGAATTGTCATATTGTATCACATTATCCACTACCGGGCCTAACCGTATCTGCGAAAGAAGAGAATGTATTAGTGCTTGGACACACAATGGACCTCTTACGATTTGCAGGGTTTCAAAATTTGAACTCCCTTGTGGTTAAAATTTAACATGAAAGAGCATCACCTCGACATATAGCTTCTCCAGACACGGAAAGAATCTCAGCAATCTGACAAATTGGCCTAGGTCGGGTCGATAGATTCTACTGCTATGACCTTCACTCCGCGTAGATACGGGGTCAAGCTTGTCGATATGATTTTCTGGATGACAGACGAAGATACATCTTTAATAGAGAGAAAAAATGTTAATTCAAGAATAAGAAGAGGGCGATTGTTGTACCTGGACGGTTATGGATCCAAAAACAAGTTCAGATAAGTTGACGGGCGAGTAGCCAAACACTGTCAATTTCAGCCATGAATGACCCTGATTCTTGTTGGACCTTATTGATCAACAACAAGTAATTTCTCTGTTGGAAATATGCCCTAGAGGCAATAATAAAAGTAGTTATTATTATATTTCCTTGTTCATGATAATCGTTTATTATCCATGCTATAATTGTATTGATTGGAAACACCGATACATGTGTGGATACATAGACAACACTGTGTCCCTAGTATGCCTCTAGTAGACTAGCTTGTTGATCAAAGATGGTCAAGGTTTCCTAGCCATAGACATGAGATGTCATTTGATAACAGGATCACATCATTGGGAGAATGATGTGATGGACAAGACCCAAACTATGAACGTAGCATATGATCGTGTCAGTTTATTGCTATTGTTTTCTGCATGTCAAGTATCTGTTCCTATGACCATGAGATCATGCAACTCACTGACACCGGAGGAATACCTTGTGTGTATCAAACGTCACAACGTAACTGGGTGACTATAAAGATGCTCTACAGGTATCTCCGAAGGTGTCTGTTGAGCTGGCATGGATCGAGACTGGGATTTGTTACTCCGTATGACGGAGAGGTATCTCAGGGCCCACTCAGTAATACAACATCACAATAAGCCTTGCAAGCAATGTGACTAAAGTGTTAGACACATGATCTTGTATTATGGAATGAGTAAAGAGACTTGCCGGTAACGAGATTGAACTAGGTATAGGGATACCGACGATCGAATCTCGGGCAAGTAACATACCGAAGAACAAAGGGAACAGCATACAGGATTAACTGAATCCTTGACATAGAGGTTTAACCGATGAAGATCTTCGTAGAATATGTAGGAACCAATATGGGCATCCAGGTCCCGCTATTGGTTATTGACCGTAGAGGTGTCTCGGTCATGTCTACATAGTTCTCGAACCCGCAGGGTCTGCACACTTAACGTTCGGTGACGTTTCGGTAGTATTGAGTTATGTATGGTGGTGACCAAAGGTTGTTCGGAGTCTCGGATGAGATCTCGGACATCACAAGGAGCTCCGGAATGGTCCGGAGGTAAAGATTGATATATAGGAAAGTGGTGTTTGAACTCCTGAAAAGTTTCGGGCATTTCCGGCAGTGTGCCGGGAGTGACGAATGGGTTCCGGGGGTCCACCAAGTGGACCCACCACACCCCAAGAGGGCCACATGGGCCTTAGGTTGGCGCACCAGCCCAAGTGTGCCTATGCGGCTGGAATTTTGGGGAAAGGAAAGTCCAAGTGGGGAAGGGAAGGAATCCTACTAGGAGTAGAATTGGAGGTGGACTCCTCCACCTCCACCTCCTTCGGCCGACTCCTAGGAGGATCCCTAGGTCGGCCAGCCCCTCCCCTCCCTCCTAAATATACTAGAGGGGAGAGAGGGCAGCAGCACAAGAAACCCTAGCCACGGTGCAGCCCTCTCTCCCCGATAGATCAAATCCTCTAGTTTCAGCGGCGCTTAGGCGAAGCCCTGCTGGAATAGTTCCACCACCACCGCCGCCGCGCCGTCACGCTGCCGGACAACTCATCTACGTCTCCGCTCCCTCTTGCTGGATCAAGAAGGCGGAGATCGTCATCGAGCTGTACGTGTGCAGAATGCGGAGGTGCCGTCCGTTCGACACTAGATCGTGATTGGATCGCGGGACACTCGGCGATTTGGATCGCGAAGATGTTCGACTACATCAACCACGTTTCTTAACGCTTCCCGCTTAGCGATCTACAAGGGTATGTAGATCCACTCTCCCTCTCGTAGATGCTCATCACCATGGATAGATCTTGCGTGTGTGTAGGAAATTTTTTGTTTCCCATGCAACGTTCCCTAACAGTGGCATCATGAGCTAGGTCTATGTGTAGATGAGATCACGAGTAGAACACAAAGGAGTTTGTGGGCGTTGATGCTCAGATTGCTTCCTCCCTTTGTCTTTTCTTGATTCAGTGGTATTGTGGGATGAAGCGGCCCGGACCAACATTACTCGTACGCTTACGAGAGACCAGTTCCATCAACTAACATGTAACTTCGTTGCATAAAGATGGCTGGCGGGTGTATGTTTCTCCCACTTTAGTTGGATCGGATTCGACAAAGGCAGTCCTTGAGAAGGTTGAATAGCAATTTGCGTATCACCGTTGTGGTTTTTGCGTAGGTAAGAATTGTTCTTGCTAGATACCCGTAGCAGCCACGTAAAACTTGCAACAACAATTAGAGGACGTCTAACTTGTTGTTGCAGGGTATGTTGTGATGTGATATGGCCAATTACATGATGAGATATATGTGATGTATGAGATGATCATGTATTGTATAGAATATCATGACCTGCATGTCGATGAGTACGGCAACCGGCAGGAGCCATAGGGTTGTCTTTAATTTATTTTCGCCGTTTTGCTTTACTTTATCGCTATGAGTTAGCAATAGTCGTAGAAGCAACAGTTGGCGCGACAACCTCATGGCGACACATTGATGGAGATCAAGATGATGGAGATCATGGTGTCATGCCGGTGACGATGGAGATCATGCCGGTGCTTTGGAGATGGAGATCAAAAGCACGAGTTCATGGCCATATCATGTCACTTATGATTCGCATGTGATGTTAATCCTTTTATGCATCTTATTTTGCTTAGGACGACGGTAGCATTATAAGGTGATCCCTCACTTAAATTTCAAGATAAAAATGTGTTCTCCCCGAGTGTGCACCGTTGCGAAAGTTCGTCGTTTCGAGACACCACGTGATGATCGGGTGTGATAGACTCTACGGTCGCATACAACGGGTGCAAGCCAGTGTTGCACGTGCGGAACACTCGGGTTAAACTTTATGAGCCTAGCATGTACAGACATGGCCTCGGAACACAAGAGACCGAAAGGTCGAACATGAGTCATATAGTAGATATGATCAACATGAAGATGTTCACCATTGAAACCATCTCAACTCACGTGATGATCGGACTTTAGTTGGTGAATTTGGATCATGTGACACTCGAATGACCGGAGGGATGTCAATTTGAGTGGGGGTTTTTAAGTAATATGATTAACTAAACTCATTATCTTGAACAATAGTCTAAGTTGTCTTTGCAAAATTTATGTTGTAGATCAATGGCTCGCGCAGTAGCACCCCTGAATTTTAATGCGTTCCTAGAGAAAGCTAAGTTGAAAGATGATGGAAGTAACTTTGTGGACTGGGACCGTAATCTAAGGATTATCCTTACGGCTTCCCAAATGGCTTATGTCCTTGATGCACCGCTTGGTGATCCACCTGCTCCAGTAGTCTCCAGACGTTGAGAACGCCTGGCAGACTCGTTCTGATGATTACTCAATGGTTCAATGTGCAATGTTCTATGGCTTAGAACAGAGACTTCAAAGACGTTTTGAACGTCATGGAGCATATGATATGTTCCTAGAGTTGAAGTTTATCTTTCAGAAGAATGCCCGGATCGAGAGGTATGAGACCTCCGATAAGTTCTATGCCTGCAAGTTGGACGAGAACGGGTTTGTCAGTGAACACATACTCAAAATGTCTGGGTATTCCACCCGTCTAGCTGAATTGGGGATGCCCCTTCCAGCAGAGGCGATCACTGACAGAGTTCTTCAATCATTTCCACCTAGCTACAAGAGCTTCGTGTTGAACTATAACATGCACGGGATGAACAAGTCAGTCGCCGAGATGTTTGCGATGTTGAAAGTCGCTGAGTCTGAGATTCAGAAGGAGCATCAAGTGTTGATGGTCAATAAAACCACTAGTTTCAAGAAGAATGGCAAGGGTAATAAGGGTAACTCCAAGAAGAGTGGCAAAGCAGTTGCCCCTCCCGTGAAGAAACCCAAGGCTGGACCCAAGCCAGAAACTGAGTGCTTTCATTGCAAGGGAACTGGTCACTGGAAGCGGAACTGCCCCAAGTATTTGGCTGACAAGAAGGCGGCCAACAACAAACAAGGTATATATGATATACATGTTAGTGATGTGTACCTTACCAACTCTCGTTGTAGTGCCTGGGTATTTGATACCGATGCGGTTGCTTACATTTGCAACTCAAAACAGGAACTGCGGAATAGACGGAGGCTAGCAAAGGACGAAGTGACGATGCGCGTGGGAAATGGTTCCAAGGTTGATGTGATCGCCGTCGGCATGCTCGCTCTTCGATTACCATCGGGATTAGTGATGAACCTGAATAATTGTTATTTAGTGCCTGCGTTAAGCATGAACATTATATCTAGATCTTGTTTATTGCGAGACGGTTACTCATTTAAATCAGAGAATAATGGTTGTTCTATTTATATGAGTAATATCTTTTATGGTCATGCACCCAATGTGAGGGGTTTATTCTTATTGAATCTCGATAGTGATGATACACATGTTCATAACATTGATGCCAAAAGATGTAGAATTGATAATGATAGTACCACTTTCTTGTGGCACTGCCGTTTAGGTCATATTGGTGTAAAACGCATGAAGAAGCTCCATGCTGATGGACTTTTGGAGCACGTGGTTTTGAATCACTTGACCCATGTGAGCCATGCCTCATGAGCAAGATGACTAAGACCCCGTTCTCTGGAACAATGGAACGGGCAAGTGACTTGTTGGAAATCATACATACTGATGTATGCGGTCCGATGAGCATTGAGGCGCGCGGTGGATATCATTATTTTCTCACCTTCACTGATGACTTAAGTAGATATGGGTATATTTACTTAATGAAACACAAGTCTGAAACGTTTGAAAAGTTCAAGCAATTTTAGAGTGAAGTTGAGAATCATCGTAACAAGAAGATTAAATTCCTGCGATCTGATCGAGGAGGAGAATATCTGAGTTATGAGTTTGGCAGTCACTTAAGACAGTGTGGAATAGTTTCACAATTGACACCGCCTGGAACACCACGGCGTAATGGTGTGTCCGAATGTCGTAATCGAACCTTATTGGATATGGTGCGATCTATGATGTCTCTTGCCGATTTGCCACTATCGTTTTGGGGTTATGCATTAGAGACAGCTGCATTCACTTTAAATAGGGCACCAGCGAAATCCGTTGAGATGACGCCATATGAACTGTGGTTTGGCAAGAAGCCAAAGTTGTCGTTTCTTAAAGTTTGGGGATGTGATGCTTATGTCAAAAAGCTTCAGCCTGAAAAGCTGGAACCCAAAGCGGAGAAATGCGTCTTCATAGGATACCCAAAAGAGACAGTTGGGTATACCTTCTATCTCAGATCTGAAGGCAAAGTGTTTGTCGCTAAAAACGGAACATTTCTTGAGAAAGAGTTTCTCTCGAAAGAATTGAGTGGGAGGAAGATAGAACTTGATGAGGTTATTGAACCTTTACTTCAACCAGAGAGTAGCACAGCACAGAAAGATGTTTCTGTAGAGCCTACATCAGTTGAAGAGGAAGTTAATGATGATGATCATGAAGCTTCGGATCAAGTTTCTATCGAACCTCGTACGTCGACAAGGACGCGTACTGCTCCTGAGTGGTACGGCAACCCTGTCTTAGAGGTCATGTTGTTTGACAACGATGAACCTACGAGCTATGGAGAAGCGATGATGGGCCCGGATTCCGAGAAATGGTTAGAGGAAATGAAATCGAAGATGGGATCCATGTATGAAAACAAAGTATGGGCTTTGGAAGTATTACCTGAAGGGCGAAAGGCCATTTAGAACAAATGGATCTTTAAGAAGAAGACGGACGCGGACGGTAATGTCACCGTCTATAAAGCTCGACTTGTGGCAAAGGGGTTTTCACAAGTTCAAGGAGTTGACTATGATGAGACCTTCTCACCCATAGCGATGCTTAAGTCCGTCAGAATCATGTTGGCAATAGCTGCATTTTTCGATTATGAAATTTGGCAGATGGATGTCAAAACAGCGTTCCTTAACGGTTTCCTTAAGGAAGAGTTGTATATGATGCAACCAGAAGGTTTTGTCGATCCAGAGAATGCTGACAAAGTTTGCAAACTCCAGCGATCCATTTATGGACTGGTGCAAGCATCTCGGAGTTGGAATCTTCGCTTTGATGAGGTGATCAAAGCGTTCGGGTTTATACAAGTTTACGGAGAAGCTTGTATTTACAAGAAAGTGAGTGGGAGCTCTATAGCGTTTCCAAAATTATATGTGGATGACATATTGCTGATTGGAAACAATATAGAAATGTTGGAAAGTGTGAAGGAATATTTGAACAAGAGTTTTTCAATGAAGGGCCTAGGAGAAGCTGCTTTCATATTAGGCATCAAGATCTATAGAGATAGATCGAGACACTTAATAGGACTTTCACAGAGCACATACCTTGACAAAGTTTTGAAGAAGTTCAAAATGGATCAGTCCAAGAAGGGGTTCTTGCCTGTGTTGCAAGGTGTGAAGTTGAGTAAGACTGAATGCCCAGTGATTGCAGAAGATAGAGAAAAGATGAGTGTCATCCCCTATGCTTCAGCCATAGGCTCTGTCATGTATGCAATGCTGTGCACAAGACCCGATGTCAGCCTTGCCATAAGTATGGCCGGAAGGTTTCAAAGTGATCCAGGAATGGAACACTAGACGGCGGTCAAGAATATCCTGAAGTACCTGAAAAGGACTAAGGACATGTTTCTCATTTATGGAGGTGATCAAGAGCTCGTCGTAAAGGGTTATGTCGATGCAAGCTTTGACACCGATCCGGATGACTCTAAGTCTCAAACCGGATACGTATTTATTCTCAATGGGGGCGCGGTAAGCTGGTGCAGTTCCAAGCAGAGCGTGGTAGCTGATTCTACATGCGAAGCGGAGTACATCGCTGCCTCGGATGCAGCGAAGGAAGGTGTCTGGATGAAAGAGTTCATGACAGATCTTGGAGTAGTGCCTAGTGCACTAAACCAAATGACTCTGTTCTGTGACAACACTGGTGCCATTGCTCTAGCCAAGGAACCAAGGTTTCACAAGAGGACCAGACACATAAAGCGATGTTTCAATTCCATTCGCGATTACATCAAGGAGGAGGACATAAATATTGGCAAAGTACACACGGATCTGAATGTCGCAGATCCGATGACTAAACCTCTTCCAAGGGCTAAACATGATCAACACCAGAACTGTATGGGTGTTAGATTCATTACAATGTAAATCACATAGTGATGTGAGCTAGATTATTGACTCTAGTGCAAGTGGGAGACTGTTGGAAATATGTCCTAGAGGCAATAATAAAAGTAGTTATTATTATATTTCCTTGTTCATAATAATCGTTTATTATCCATGCTATAATTGTATTGATTGGAAACACCGATACATGTGTGGATACATAGACAACACTGTGTCCCTAGTATGCCTCTAGTAGACTAGCTTGTTGATCAAAGATGGTCAAGGTTTCCTAGCCATAGACATGAGATGTCATTTGATAACAGGATCACATCATTGGGAGAATGATGTGATGGACAAGACCCAAACTATGAACGTAGCATATGATCGTGTCAGTTTATTGCTATTGTTTTCTCCATGTCAAGTATCTGTTCCTATGACCATGAGATCATGCAACTCACTGACACCGGAGGAATACCTCGTGTGTATCAAACATCACAACGTAACTGGGTGACTATAAAGATGCTCTACAGGTATCTCCGAAGGTGTCTGTTGAGCTGGCATGGATCGAGACTGGGATTTGTTACTCCGTATGACGGAGAGGTATCTCAGGGCCCACTCGGTAATACAACATCACAATAAGCCTTGCAAGCAATGTGACTAAAGTGTTAGCCACGGGATCTTGTATTACAGAACGAGTAAAGAGACTTGCCAGTAACGATATTGAACTAGGTATAGGGATACCGACGATCGAATCTCGGGCAAGTAACATACCGAAGAACAAAGGGAACAGCATACGGGATTAACTGAATCCTTGACATAGAGGTTCAACCGATGAAGATCTTCATAGAATATGTAGGAACCAATATGGGCATCCAGGTCCCGCTATTGGTTATTGACCGTAGAGGTGTCTCGGTCATGTCTACATAGTTCTCGAACCCGCAGGGTCTGCACACTTAACGTTCAATGACGTTTCGGTAATATTGAGTTATGTATGGTGGTGACCGAAGGTTGTTCGGAGTCCCGGATGA
Organism: Elymus sibiricus; assembly: GCA_039707655.1. Lineage (NCBI taxonomy): Eukaryota > Viridiplantae > Streptophyta > Magnoliopsida > Poales > Poaceae > Elymus > Elymus sibiricus. Next base: position 347,715,379 of record CM077663.1, read on the forward strand.
GATCCCGGACGTCACGAGGAGCTCCGGAATGGTCCGGAGGTAAAGTTTGATATATAGGAAAGTGGTGTTTGAACTTCGGAAAAGTTTCGGGCATTTCCGGCAGTGTACCGGGAGTGACGAATGGGTTCCGGGGGTCCACCAAGTGGACCCACCACACCCCAAGAGGGCCACATGGGCCTTAGGGTGGCGCACCAGCCCCTGGTGGGCTGGGCGGCCAGCCCAAGTGGGCCTATACGGCTGGAATTTTGGGGAAAGGAAAGTCCAAGTGGGGAAGGGAAGGAATCCTACTAGGAGTAGGATTGGAGGTGGACTCCTCCACCTCCACCTCCTTCGCCCGACTCCTAGGAGGATCCCTAGGTCGGCCAGCCCCTCCCCTCCCTCCTATATATACTAGAGGGGAGAGAGGGCAGCAACACAAGAAACCCTAGCCACGGTGCAGCCCTCTCTCCCCGATAGATCAAATCCTCTAGTTTCAGCGGCGCTTAGGTGAAGCCCTGCTGGAATAGTTCCACCGCCGCCGCCGCCGCGCCGTCACACTGCCGGAGAACTCATCTAACTCTCCGCTCCCTCTTGCTGGATCAAGAAGGCGGAGATCGTCATCGAGCTATCCGTGTGCTGAACGCGGAGGTGCCGTCCGTTCGACACTAGATCGTGATTGGATCGCGGGATGCTCGGCGATTTGGATCGCGAAGACGTTCGACTACATCAACCGCGTTTCTTAACGCTTCCCGCTTAGCGATCTACAAGGGTATGTTGATCCACTCTCCCTCTCGTAGATGCTCATCACCATGAATAGATCTTGCGTGTGCGTAGGAAATTTTTTGTTTCCCATGCAACGTTCCCCAACACTCTCAAGTAAAGGCACGTCCACAATGACCATTTGGTGATTCACCTTGTGAGATCTCCTGTTGCAACACCAGCAATACACACAAATTGCCCGAAGACTCATGGAGGTGATTTGGAAGCTACTCAACCCATTGATCGCCTGAATATGAAGGTACTCGAGCGCAGTACAGCCGCGGAGCAGGCGCTCCATGTCGTCATTGGGGATGCAGACGGCGACGAGCTCAAGGTGCTTCAGTCGAGGTAGCAAAAGATCGGGATTGGCGTTAATCTGGGGGAAATGTCAGTTCAGGAACCTTGCGAAACGCAGCGTTGGCGCGAGGCGCAGCGCCGAGGGTGGCAGCGGGCGCATATGTCCATCATTAAAATGGATCTCCTCGAGATGATCTAGGGCTGGCGATAAGAACCACTCGTCAAGCTTGGCTCGGTCCTTGCCATTGGAACGGAAATTGCCCATGGTAAGGCCTTTGATTGGGGCACAATGCGTGCCGAGGATCTAGGATAATGTATCCAAGCGTTTGCGATAGCCAGTGCAAAGCATGTGCTCGCTGATGATGCCGAGAGGGGCGCAGCGCCATAGGGGGCGCCACCGCCAAGAGAGGACGGTTGTGCGCACGCCATCTTTGATAGGGAGGAGGAAGATGATGACTCTCAACATATCGTCGGGGAGGCTGCTGATGAAGTCTACGCCTATCGGAGACGCTTGTGTTTCTGGCTCAGCCCGCCTCCGCTTGTTGGCAACCTCGACATCCACGTCCGGAGAATGGCCGCCGGCGTATCTTTCTGTCAAGAGTGGAGCAGTGGGAGGATAGTGATTATGTAGCTAGATCAGGGTAGAAGAATAGTGCATTGGTAATTACAAGTTACTACTTACTAGGTAGGAACAGTTTTAACAAATTAAGAAAATGAAATCCCAATTGGTTGCTGAAATACTACACAGTTACATTGATATTGCTACGCAAGTCAACATTCAGATACTACAAAGAACACTTACTTCCAACATAGCATGCACGGAGAATGTCGTCGGGGAAGTTAGCATTTATCGTATGGTAAGACTCTTTTAGGTGCAGCGTAATTTTAGTGCCAGCTTTCAGTACATAAAACTTAGAAATTTCTCCCCAAAGGCCTTCAGTCTTCAGTTATGTAAAGGCAAAGATTTAGTGCTATAGTTGTCGTTGCAGCGCATGGGATGTACTACAGGAAATGATAAGATTGTTATAGAACCTAGTAACGTGATAGTATGAGAGTAGTAGTTAAAAGAACAGCATGCACATCAGTTGATTTGAAAGGAAAAAAAATTACAAGTAAACAGATAATGTAACCATGATGTCGTGCAAATATATATGAGAGTAAATGAAAGAACAATACAACATTAATTGGCCTAATATAGAAGGAGAAGGATAAGAAGAAGAAGAAATCACATTTGACGTAAATGCTGCATGTGGCACGTTTTATCCAAATGTAGCAATCTATAGTATAGGTTCAGAAAAAGAATAGGCCATGCATGTCAACCCAGGTAGTGTGAGATTGAACATACTGTGCGCTCCGTGAAGTCGTCTGGTACGGTGAGATGGAACTCCTCGGTTTTTTAGCCGAGTCCGCATAGCCCTGATGTGTCCTTGCACTGTACACTCTATGAATGAAAACCCTCACATCAGCTAGAAGAAACATGAATCCACGGCGATTTCGGACGGGTGATTAAAAGGGGCCGACGGACTGGGATAAGAGATGAGCGGAAATATTTTAGTAGATTAGTTACCTGGTTCTTCATGGGGAAAAAAACCAGTACCGAAGATTCCCCAATCGGGCAAGCTGGGTCGACAGCGAACAGCGTCGAGAAAGTCAGTGCCGATAGGCCGCGGCAATCGGCAGTGGATATATGCGGTGGCGTTTTGCGGCAGCCGGTGGCAGCGACATGCGTCGCGCTAAGTGGTTGTTGCGGGGATAGGCGGTGACATGCATGGAGAGTCCCGGAGTACTAGTGTTAGTGTAGGTGCTACTGGGGTTGGGAGGGGGACGGGGAGGGGAGTAGGCGAGGGTTTTGTGACGTGTGGGATCTGAGTTTTTTTTTCAAGTGGTGCTGAGGGATTCTGTCCTAGAATAATGTGCTTCGGAGGAAACAGTTTATTAGATCCAACCGTGTGTGATAAATCCTATATAAATATTACTCTCAAGTAAACTAGCACTTCGGTGTGATGGAGATACCGCATAATGAAAGTCGTCGCACAGTTTCAATCTCAGGAAAAAATATAATACACAAGCATAGATATAATACACACAAACTAGATAGATTCAATCCAACATTTTTTTTCGAAACAGTCAATCCAACATCTCATCTTCATGCTTGATGGTTAAGATTCTCCAGGAACTGGGCGTACGCGGCGTGCGCTATCCTGCAAGAATACTTCTGCTTGAAGGAGCCAGCGGCTTGTCCTCTTGCATGCGCCAGAACACTCAAGTACGTGTTGTTAATCTTATGGTTGCAGAACGGGCATCCATAGCCCCCATTCTTCCTGACACGCTTGTTGTACTTTCCAGCCATAAGCTCTGTGAGCCTTTGCCTCTTGAACCTCTCCTAGACGTCTTCATCCTCGCCGTCCACATCGTCAGATAGCACCTATACATAGTAAAAAATGTACCATCCATATATTTTATAATGCGAATTCGCAAGCCAAAGTTTATGAAACATACTATATCATGCGACAACGTGAACCCTAAATCGAAGCTAACTGATTTGATGCCAAAAGTTGGCATGCCATGTTTTGGTAGCAAACCAATCAGCCTATCATATGTATTTACCAAAAATGGGTATATATGACCAACCAGTTCTCCGTCCGAGTCGTTGTCGTCGCTGGAGTGTTCATCGGAGTCGCTGTGGACCTCCGACTCTGGCTGGGGAAGCGCGGCGGCGGCGACAACGTCAAGGCCGTGCTGCTGTCCGCGCGATACGTCATCTCCGAAGATGGCAATCTCTGTGCCCACCTTCACGCTGTGCTCGGGTGCTTCGCCGGCACCGACGTGGTTACTCCCTCCCATGGTGCAGGAAGGCCGCTGATGACGATTGAGAACGGCGGCGAGGATGCTGGTGGTGAGAGAGGATTGTGTGTAGCGAGAATGTTAAAGCCGACGGATCGGGCGCGGTTAATAAAGGGGAGTTGGGACATGAGAGGGAGGCGGGCGGCGGTTTAAAGGGATGGCTCGCCTCCCGGTGAGGCGCCTGTGTGCCGGACTGCTGGCATGCGCACCGTCAATTAACACGTCTGGCGGCACGTCTCCCTACGAAACTGCTTAGCGAACACGCCTCCCATCAATTCAACCACCTTCTCACACGCATCCCGGTCAGCCTGCGAGGCGACCTGCTGCTAGCATGCGTCCCGTCAAATCATATCTGCGTGCAAGGATCGCGCTTGATACAGTTTGACCAACTTTAAAGAAAGAAATATAAATAATTACCATGACAAATATATATGATGTGAAGGTACATTCAATAAAGAATCCAATGGTAATAATTTTTAATTATAAACGTTAACATTTTTTTCTAAATTTGGTCAAAGTTTACAAAGCTTGACTTTATCCAACGCTAATACGTGGAGTAAATAAAAAAAGTTTGGATTAGTAAACTGTTTGCGATGTAAACATGACGGTTCTGTGTTGCATTTATTAATAAGCCCCCGTTTGCAAGAAGCTTAGATGAAAACTTCTCTCAAATTGGACGATTTATTTACCACGACCTATAAGTTCCATATCATGAAATCATGTCAATGTTTCTTGAATTCTAGCTTAGCTGGGCGTTTGCTGCAAATTGATAGCCAAGAGTCAATGTTTGCAGCCCTGAGATGTTCGAAATTTATTGTTTTTCCTTCCATGGGGACTAAACATGCACCCAACACAAAAAAATGAATTTCTAATCCATTCGGGCGCACAACCGCGTATGCATATAGTTAAAATTTGAATTTTACAAATTAAATACCTAAGGAATCAATTTGATGTATATAATGTCTTGATGTTCTTTACAAATCAAATTTTAACACTACACTCCTAATATCACATGTGCACAACATAAAAAAGTTTGACATGCATGCCTCGAAGTGACGGTGGTGTGGTGGGACGAGTGGGGGTGTGGGGTCCGGCACACAATACGCGTCATATGTGCGCCACCACGTGGGGTTGTCCGGTTAGTTAGGCACCAAGCTCACAACGGGGATTACTCAGGCGGGTATATTGGAGTCCCATCCCCGTCCCCATCACCGCCCTCCCATTCCTGTCACCGTCTCCGTACCCGTGCGCGGGGATAAAATGTTTCCCATCCCCGTCCCGATCACCGCCCTCCCATTCCTATCACCGTCTCCGTACCCATGCGTGGGGATAAAATGTTTCCCATCCCCGTTGCCACTTCTTTATCCCCTTGGGGAAACCCAACATGCATTTAAGAACAACATTCGATAGTATTTCAGTAAAAAAACAGTACTCCAACGCAAATAAACAATATGTTGTGGCTAAGTTTGGGATTTCTTAGGGATATTTGGGCCAGATGGGTGGGATCTGTGGAAATTTGGGTGACCGAGGTCGCAAATTACGTGGGGGTCTCCTAATTTGAGAGCCCACATGTAAGTACTTCATGGTTAAGGCGGGTAATGCTATGTATATCCCATCCCCATCCTCATCCTGCACGCTGGGTAAGGTATTTGACCCACCATCTTCCCCATGGGAATTCAAGCTCGCACTTCTCCGTGCCGTAATATAGCAAACACCCATGGGGATGCGGGTAACGGTTTTAACCATTGACAACTTCAGGTGAGGCACACATGTCACGGCAAAAGTCGTGCATTGGGTATGTATTTAAGGTTTTTTTACATCTGTGCCCCTAGTTCCTTAGCTATGCTCATTCATCCCCACGTCCTTAAATTTTGCTCACTTTTCCCCACTCCCTAGCCCGAAACCCTCACCAAAGGTCACAACGGAGCATGCCGTCGGGTCAATGGTTTGACTATTAACTCTGACGAGTGGGGACGCGCTGGACTGCGTCGCCCGTTGGACCTGACGAGTGAGTCCGTCCCGCCCCATTTCCGGCCACACGGACGCCGAACGGACGTGCACGCGCTTTCTCCTCGTCCGCCTCGGGGACATGTGGCGGCCTTCCAACTACCCCCACAACCAAAAGTAAATGCACACGCGCGGCGGGCCCTGGTCGTCAGCCACCCATGTTCGGGTCATCGCCCTTCTTTAAATGGAAACCGGCCAGTCCACAGTACCTTCCATCCTTCCAGAGCCGCACCTGCCCCCTCCACCCCCGGCAGGATACAAACCCTAGTTCGTCGGTGACAAAACCGAACTCTAGCCAGTAGCCACCATGGGCATCTTCTCAGGGGCCGACTCGAGCTCCTGCAAGAAGAAGGGCAAGGCCCCCGCCGTCCCTTGGCGTGCGCTACCCCCGCCGTCCTCTTCCTGTCTGCCTCGGCAGCGGATTAGCGTCCCAGTGCACCAGGCGAGGTGGCACTGGGAGCACACCATCCCTCTCCCCTACCCTGACGTGATCCTGCCACACTACTGGCACTTGGATCCGGAGAGGATCCCAGTGCCGGCGGTTCCACGGTCGGCGCGGGCGCATGTGGAGGAGGTGAGGCGCCGGCGGCAGCAGCTCATGCCCGAGCAGCGGCTCGATCCGGCCTATGCTGTAGACTCTCCCAATTGGGAGGTCTGGTTTGCGTTTGAGCACGATAAGCAGCTGGCGTGGCGTCCGCGACGTGCGGGCTGGCACCCCGCCGCCCCTCATCGTGCGCGATGAGGACCAGGAGGCAGAGGCCGCATACCAGGAGGCGCTGGCGCTGGCAACTGTCCTCCGCGAAAGCGAGGAGGAAGAGCAGCGCAAGGAGGAGGAGGAGGCGGCTTACCAGGCGTGGATGGCGGAGGCCATTACACTCTCCGCTGCTGGTGACTGTGTCTTGCCGCCGCTGGCCCTGCCGTCCCCTGCCAGGCTCGAGCAGGCGCCGACCACCCTCACGCCCCACGAGTACGTGTGGGAGGGGGTGGTGCGGGAGTGGGTGAGCGCGCCACCCATATGGATGCTGGCGACGCCGAAATAGGAGCGGGACTACCTGGAGTTCTGGCGACAGCGGCACCTGCGGGCGGAGCGTCGCGAGGGTCAGCGGCTCGAGGAGTTGGAGAAGGATGCCGAGGCAGAGGAGGAGGAGCGCCATGCCGAAGCGCAGGCAGCGGCGGTGCAGCCACCGGCCGGACGACGTCGCCACCGCTTGGGAGACGTCGTTCCCCTGAGCTGGCCCGACGCCGACTCTCGTCGACCTCACAGGCCCCGACGACGACGACAACGAGGACGCCTAGGGGGCAGCACACCTCCTCATTTTCATTTTTAGTTTTAATGTTTTTAGTTAATGCCTGGCAGACTTGTGAACTCTTGCCGGCCTTTGTGGCCGGCATTAATGTATAATTAAAGTTAACGCAGGTTGATGTGATTTGATATGATGTTTCGACAGTGATGTGATGTTTGAATTTGAATTTTGACTGACATTTGAATTATAAGCAACATTTGAAATCCATTGCTCTGTGATTGCAATGATCATGTTAGCCTAGGTTGCAATGATCTAACAACAAATAAAACAAAAATACAAACAAATGATCATGTTAGCCTATGTTGGTGAGCTCCGAAAAGTTAGGGTAAACAGGCCATTTCCAATATAAATCATTATAAAAACAGTTTAAAATTTCAATAATAAAAATATAAGTTCAAATCCTTCTTATTCACACTAAAATGAATCTATGGTGATTTTTTTATTTTTTCATAGACCCAAACCCACTATCACTCTCTTCTTGGACTCTATACAATCTCGTACGTGATAGCTCATTTGTGTGAAGGAGTTTTCATGGAAATGTCCATAAACCAAGATTTTTTTGTCATAACCATGTCACATACAACGGCATTGTGCGCAGGTCTTCCATTTTTTTGATTATTTTTGAATTTGTTCTTCTCATTTGAACTTGGAGATGGTAGCTTACCTCAAAAGAATATTTTCCATAAAAATATCCCTAAACCAATTATATATTTTTATGGTAACTATGTCTTATGAAACGACGAACCGCGAAGGTTTGCTATTTTTTTGATTTTTTTTGAATTAGTTAACATCATTTGAAAGTTGGTCAAACCTAAGATAACCCCGCTGACCGGCTCATAACCCCGCAGCATCTCTCCAAACCCTAGTGTCGAACTGCAACCGTCCGATCATACCCTAGCGCCAAGCGACAACCCTCAGATCTGGTCTTCTAGAAGGAATTCACAGGGCAGGCGCGCGTGGAGGCTGTGCGCCGTTGGATCACATGGACGGCTCCGCACCGTTGGATCGTTGGGCGATCCGCGAGAGGTTGGTTCTACTCGCCCACTCGTTTGTCCCAAAATGCAAACAATTCCTTGTTGGGCCTTCGCAAGGCGTTGACCTGTCGAAGGCCCACAAGGATAAAAGAGGCCTATAAAATGGTGCACGCGCTGGTTCTATGTTTTTTTATTGATTTGATTGCACCGTCACCATTTTCTTTATGGGCCCTTTCTTTATTGATTTGATTGCACCGTTTGTTTATTTTTTTGATTTGATTGCACCAAATTAGTTTCATCATGCAAAAAATAGTTTCTTTTCCTTCTTCTTTTTCAACATCACCATGGTTCATATTAGATTGAAAACATCATTACACAACCGGATATCTCATATTCAGAAAGGAAAAAAATTCATACAAAAGCATGCAGGATGTAAAACCTACATACTACTACATAATAAAACCTATCTACTCTTCGTCGGAGATGTCGATGATCTCCGTGCCCTCCGATGGATAAATGGCCGCCTGTTGCGGCTCCGCCTTCTCCGGCGCCTGCGGCTGCTCCGCTGCCGCCTCCTCTGCCTCTATCTTCGCCTCTAGCTCGTCGAACAGGGCGTCGGACTCCGCCTGCCTCTGCCGGATGAGCCGACGGTTGGCCTCCACCTCGGCCTCATCCCGGATGGAATCCAGGATGGCCTGCTGCTCCGCCATCTCCTCCGGATAGTCGACGGCGACCTCCATCTCCGCCTTCGGGCCGTCCTCCTCCATGGGCACCGGCTGATGCTCCTCCTCCTCCTCCTCTTCCTCCTCCTCCTCCGTCTCCGGCGAATTCGTAGGGAGATCCGCAGCGATGCGGGCGGCGTGGCGAGCCTACATTTCCGCCTCGATTTGCAGGCGCTGCTCCGGAGTGAGCTACGCGTACGTGGTGATGAGGCGCCGCACCATCCTGACGGCGACGGAAGTGCGAGAGGTGGCGTATGGGCTCGGGCGGCGGCGGGGTGGAGGGAGGAGGAGGATGTGCAAGGGCTGGGGGACGACGGCCGGCTTAAATAGCCGGCTAATGGCCTCGGGCGGCGATTCGAAGCGGCGCCATGTGGCGTTCACACCGCGCCGACGGGCGAGGCGCCCGTCGGACCGTCGGGTTTCCCGATGAGTCCGCGTGGGGCCATGCCGTCAGCCCGACGTGGCGGGCGCCTGTGAAAAGACGCCTGCAAAATGGGATGGAGGGAGTGGCGCGCTTCGGCCCAACAGTCCACCGAAACCGGTCCCACTCGTCAGTAGTTAACGGTCAAACCATTGACCCGACGGCATCCCCCCGTGTGACCATTTATGAGGGTTTCGGACTAAGGAGTGGGGAAAAGTGAGCAAATGTTAAGAGCGTGGGGATGAATGAGTAGAGCTAAGGAACGAGGGGCACATGAATAGAAAGCCCTATATTTAAAGCATCTCGATCATGACCTTTTCATGCATATGTTTGTGTCTCATGCATGCGGAGGTGGTCCTCGTACACTCACTCATGCGATTACCACCGACACACCCATTCGTTGCCCCCGCGTGGTCTATCACCTTCGATGGCGCGCGCGAGAGGGGTTTGATCAAAGGTGGATTCATCTTAGTCCATGTTTCGGCGAATATCATGGTGAGATTACGGACGAAAGTTTGGGCGCATGTGTGTATGAGCGTGCTCATTGTACAAGTTGTGAATCTCCGTTTCTTCCGATTTGCGAAGGTGCCACATGAAAGGTGTGCATTGGGTATTCAAAACATCACACAACACCTTCGTACATATGTTAGGGCAGGATGGAGGCGGTGGTTGTCCTCGGACACCGCCCCCCTCGCACAATTATTAGTGTCACTCCCATCTGTTGCCTCGCGTACTTTTGTACCGCAACGAGAGAGGTTAATTATTGTGGATTCTTTTTTGGTCGATGTTTGCGGTAGGCCATGGGTGTGAGATTACATGGTATAATTTGAGTGCGTGTAGTGTACGCATGAATGTCTCTCCCGTCGGCTCGAATGGGGGGGACGTATATATATATACCACGCGTCGTGAACCTCGCTTTCCATGCGGACTTTAAGATTCCCGAGGAAGGTGTGCCACACTAAAGTTTGTGTGCTGGGTATGTAACATCACACAACACTTCCATGCATATGTTTGATCCACGCTTAGACGACGGTGATTGTCTTTGGATACTCCTTCGCGTGGTTGTCATTGGAAAGTCCATTACTGGGCCCGCGTGGATGTCCGTCACATTGACTAACAACGAGAGAGAGCTTACCATGGTGGAATCTTCAATTGTTTTGTGTTATGGTATACATTATATAGGTCATTTGAGTTTCCTTAGCCAAGTCTGAGCACACGCCTACGAATGCGTGAATCGTTCCCATCGACGCTCGGCATACTAGTTGTACGCGTCATGAACACTCGCTCAGGGGGGGTGGGGGGACTTTCCCGTTCCAAAGCATGTGACCCATCAAAGTTGCACATGAGGTATATATTAATGAATTCAAATGCAACACAACATTTCTGTACACATGTTTGCACCACCAATAGGTGATGGCTGTTTTCGACACTCCACCGCGTGGTTAATTACCGGCGCCACGCCCATTCATGGGCCTCGGTGGATGTCCATCCTTTCGACCGACAACGGGAGAGGTTTGACCAAAAGTGTTGATTCTTTGGTCGGGATGTCCTTGTTTCGAGGCGCATGGGACATAGTCCACCTTTGACCGGAAAAGAGATGGGGTGGTTCGACCATGCTGGATTCATATATATGTTTCATTTTTGTGTTACGACATGAGTGATACACAATACCTGTTCGGGGGCATGTATTCGTGGCTAGGATTCCCCATCCACCGACACGAAGGGGAGACGGAGGAGACATGCATGTGCCACATCAAAGTTGCGCATTGGGTATTTTGAACGATCAAACCACCCCGTGCATACATATTTTTGTTCCACATCCAGGCGTGTATGTTTTTTTTGAGACAACGCAGGCGTGTATTTGTTCTGACCCCCTTTCCAGCATTTTTTTTACGATAATGCTCCTTTATATTATTATTCCAGGAGTAAATAGCAAACAATTCGAATGTAACAACCGTTTGCGATTGTACACTCAACAGAAACCATTCCATCCGCCGCTGGCACATCAGCACGGTCCACTGGTGGGCGCCGGACATGATTGGGTTCCACGAGACTTCCCTCGTAAAAATATCTACCACCTTAAGCCATTTGAAAAATGGCGGTTTCACGGGTTTTTCCTATGTGATAGCACACACTTATTATGTTTCGGCTGTGTGCGATGTTTGTTGCTCCCGCCCTGGCTGCGCCGCTTCAATCCCGTAATCTAAATTTTCAGTAGCCCCGGCATTCCCGCCTAATAAAATTTTCAGTAGCCGCGTGGCATTTCCTCAAACACCACCTACCCCCCTCCCCACCACAAAACCTCTGCTCAGATAACGTAAAAAAATGGAAAACCTCCGCTCCCGCTCGCACCACTCCTCTCCCTCGCTCGAACCATAGCTAGCCCGCCGCCACCGCCACCCCCCCTCGACTCCACCGTCATCCTCTGCAGGACTTCCCGTGACTATCTTGAAGCCCTCATGAAGATCCATCACAAGGGGGTTGGACTAGATTCGTCCGTGCAATCGACAGTAGTGCTCCTCCATTTCGAATAATGCACGCACAACTCTGGTCCACCCCGTAGTGTCGGCCTGCGAAGCACCCTCTTCCTCGCAGATCCCCATCCCCATTCTCACCCACACTCCAGAGCGTCGCTGCCTCATCCCTGCTATGCTTCCCGGGGAGCTAGAGGAGCGAATGGCCAAAAAGAGGTATATCGAGGCCCGTCCGCTAGACAACGGCGAGGTGGCCGCCGAGGCCCCCAGACGCGGGCTATGTCACAGGTTAAGTATATCACCCCCGCCCCTTCGGGTTCAACCTTCTTGGATCTCCTCCATGCCCCCCCGCACTGATCTATTCTGCTTCGCTGTCAGGATTTTGCCTTCATCGCCATCGAGACCCTTTTGTCATTACTGAAGGTCGCGTTCTATATATATGGCGGTGGCTCGGCATCGTCAGCTGCCAAGTCAGACCTCATTGACGACGACGACAAGGCGCCCTATCTGTCTCTTCCAAGGGGAAATAGCCCATCCACGACATCAGGGACGTCACCCTGCAGGCGTGCTCTTCCAAAGGCAAGGAGATAAGCTGCCACAACAGGGAGCGCACGGTGCGCAGCCCCACTCTAGGCTATTCCAAGGGGTATGAATTGTTCAAAAGTGCAATTTGATATGCTGGAGTATGAGTTGTTCAGTTCAATTTCAGTGCTGATGCGTTTGGTTGTCCGTAGTGAGCATATACCTTGTTTAGCATGATATGTGGTTGTTTGTAGTGAACATATGCCCAGTTTCATTGCTAGATTTGGTTGTTCAATCATACAATTGGTTCCCGTTAAAGCTGGTGTATTTAACACGCCCCCGTTTATTTCAGTTTTCTCACAATGTGATGTTGAATCATACAATTTGATGTTTAAGCACATGGTGCGTTCTATCTTCTATGCAATTTCAACAATACCGATATGAATGGCTGTTTGGTTGCTATTAAGTCTGTTGTAGTGAGCATATGCTTCCTTTAAAGGTTTTTTGGTGGTTTGTGGTTATGATTTGTCCAGTTTCAATTGCTATATTTGGTTGTTTGTAGTATACCTCTGATCTACTCTACTTTGCTGTCAGGAATGTCCTATGCTGGAGTATGAATTGTAATGTACAAAACTGCAATTTGATATGCTGGAGTATGAATTGTTCAGTTCAATTTCACTGCTTATGTTTGGTTGTCTGTGGTTAGCATATACCTATATTTGGTTGTTTGTAGTATGCATCTGATCTACTCTGCTTTTCGGTCAGGAATTTTCCTTCATCGCCAACGGGACCCTTTTGTCATTTATGGAAGTCGCGTTTTATGGCGATGTTTTGGCATCGTCAGCTACCAAGTCAGGTCTCATTGACGACAACAACTTGTCGTCGACAAGTGCGCCCTACGCTCGAGTATGAATTTTTCAGTTCAATTTCACGAACGCCTATGTTTGGTTGTCTGTAGTGAGCATATACCTTGTTTAGCTGTTTTTGGTTGTTTGTAGTGAACATATGTCCATCTTCAATTGCTAGATTTGGTTGTTCAATCATACAATTGGTTCTTGTTAAAGCTGGTGTAGTTAACATGCCCCTGTTTATTTCGGTTTTCTAACAATGTGATGTTCAATCATAGAATTTGATGTTTAAGCGCATGTTACGTTCTATGCAATTTCAACAATACCGATATGAATGACTATTTGGTTGCTGTAGTATGCCTTGTTTATTTAGTTATACACCGCCTGTTTTTTTCACTCTGTGATGTTCAATTATACAATTTGATGTTTAAGTACAAGCTTTGTTCTATGCAAATTCAACAATACCATTATGAATGACTTTATTTGGTTGTTGTTAAGCCTGATGTAGTGAGCATATGCCTATTTTAATGGTTTTTGGTTCACATGGCTCTATTTGTTTCCCATGTTATACTCCCTCCGCCCCATAATAAAAGACGCTAATACATCCAACATGTTTGTGCATTGGATGTAATTAGATCTTATATAGTGGGACGGAGAGAGCATCATGTGAGGTAACTAATAAAGATTGCTAGTACAATGGGTCAAAATGTGGCAATTAAACTATTTATTTACAGTTTGTCCAAGACAACAGTGATATGAAGTATATTAACTCAGAACTATGTACCCTTTTTACTGCACATAATGAGTTGTTCGATGACAATCTCTGTATCTTTTTCCTTTGCAGTGGTTCCCAACGTAGTCTACCCAAGATCACCTCTCAAACTACATGATTGTTGGACATGCAAATGTACATGTATTTCTAACAGACTAGAATGACTATCTGGAAGTCATGAAGATATTGAAGGATGGGCGGTCGACCATCACAAGGGATTGGGCTAGAGTCGTGTGTGCAGACGACATGGAGGAGGGTACACTACGGGCATTCCGCTTCACCTTTTACAGCAATCAGAATATATTTTGCCTCTTTCTTTGCCGTCTTTAATACAAGTATTCAACCGTTGTTCATCATTCTTTATTTGGTGCTTATGTAATTCTTTCATTGACGTAATTCTTGAGCGTATGTACCTGTGAATGGAATAATGCATTGGTTGATGAACCTATCTATGTATATGTAAAAAGCTATTCCCTACTTTTAAATTCAAATTCTGTACAATTTTAAATTGTAGCGATTAAAATAATAAAAAATGCTCTACGGGTCATTACGCCGCACACGGTTTGTAAGTCTCAACGTTTGTGATATACCTCAAGATCCGACACGTTTCACCGATAGAAAACGTGTGCGACCATGCACACAATTGCCGTTTGCGAACCGTGTGTGATTTCAGATAATATAACAAACGGTGCAACCGAATGCAACGTTGGTGATACAATCTCTGTCGCACACAATTTGAAATGATGAACTATTTGTGATGTAGTATGCATCGCAAACGTTGGACCACAGAATAGCGCGCGCGATATTTATCCTGTCGGACGCGAGTACAACGTTTCTTAAACCTATCCGATACTTGTACGACGGTTAAATTATAGTCTTAGTTAAATATCGCCAACGGTTCGTCCAATATAAGTGTTTGTGATATACCCTTATCATACACGCTTCATAATCGTGAATTGTTTGTGATTAGGTGCACATCATAAACGGTGAGCCACAGAATAACGTGTGCGATGTTAGTGTGATCTCACACGAGTTGCAAGGATGGGTCGTATGGGAAGTCCACCATATCTCAAACGGTTGACCGGTGACTCTCGTTTGTGATAGATGCGGACATCCCACACGCTTAGTTTTGCCAAACGTTTGCGTTCGTTGGACACCATCACCGACGATTATTCTGTGTCGTGTGGGATGGACCCCCTATCGCCCACACATGCAAGGCGACGGTTTCAAAGTACGTCGCGGAAAGGGGTTAAAAACCGTTTGTATAGCATGTCGCTGCACCAGTGACAATACTTGAAACTATGTGTTATGCCTAGCTAGGGGCGTAAAACGATAGCGCTTGTTGGGAGGCAACCCAATGAATAAATTTATTTTTGTCTTTTCCTTTCTATTTTTGAGTGTTGACACAATTATGCCTCTGTTATGATTGTGTTTTTATGTTTTATTTAGTGTTGGTGCCATGTAAAGCCTTTAGGATGATTCATAAGATGAGTAGAAACAATGCTGAATATGAAACATAAACTTTGCCTCCAGTGTTCGAATTTTCAAAAAAAATTCCTGGAACGTGATATTGAGCTGAAGTTTTAACACAATATTGCTATACAAATTCTTTACGTTGTCCTAATGTTTAAGAATTTTTAGAGTTACAGAAGTATGGTTAGAGTACAGATTACTACAGACTGTTCTGTTTAAGACAGATTCTGTTTTCGTTTCATTGTGTGCTTGTTTTGATGAATCTATGGGTTGTATTGAAGGGTATAAGCCATGGTAAAGTTAAAATACAGTAGGTATAATGCAATAATAAAATATGAATGGGTTTTCAACAGTACTTAAAGTAGTGATTTGCTTTATTATACTAACGGATCTCACGAAGATTTTGTTTGAGTTTTGTGTGATTGAAATTTTCAAGTTTTGGGTGATATCACGATGGATGAAGGAATAAGGAGTGAAAGGAGCCTAAGCTTGGGGATGCTATAGCACCCCCAAGATATATCAAAAGAGAAACAAGCAACTAAGCTTGGGGATGCCTGGAGTGGCATCCCCTCTTTCTTCTAACGACCATCGGTATTTTATTTGGAGCTATATTTTTATTCGTCACATATCATGAGTTTTTCTTGGAGCGTCTTGTATCATTTGAATCTTTGCGTGCTTTGCTTTTTAGTTTGTCACTAGTATCCTTGCTGGACACACCTATTTGAGAGAGCCAAAATTATGCTATGATTTGTTAGAATTGCTCTATATGCTTCACTTAAACTTTTTGAGCTATAGAATTGCTCTAGTGCTTCACTTATATCTTTTTGAGCACGGTGTGCTTGGAAATTTTTGTAGAAATACTTTCATGCTTCACTTAGATTAATTTGAGAGTTAGTAAATTTTGAAGAAATCCTCTCATGCTTCACTTATACTATTTTGAGAGATGAAACTTTTATGCTCATGTGCTTCACTTAAATTTGCGTGAGCTTGTCAAAAGCAATGGCAATATATGAAGCTAGTCTCAAAGTGATAGATATCCAAGGAGGATATAATAAAAACTTTCATGAAGATTATTGGGCAAATTAAACTTGATTCCTTGTAATAGTTTTGAGACATGATGATAGTAATATGTGAGTCATGTTAGTGAGTAATTATGCTTTAGTAAGAATATTGGTCATAAGGTTTGTGATTCCCTAAGCATGCACGAAAGTCAATAATTATGCAATGAAATTACATCCTACTTATGGTGCATTATTCGGTGTTAGTTATGCTCAATGCTCGCTTATGTGAATTTCCGTTTCTTGGTTGGTTGCTTCTCAATCTATTTGCTAGCCTCCACTTGTACTAAGTATAAATACTACTTGTGCATCCAAAATCCTTAAACCCAGTTTTGCCTTATAAGTCCACCATACCTACCGATATGCGGTATTTCCATGCCGTTCTAAGCAAATTTGTATGTGCCATCTCTACTTTTCAAAATAAATTTCCTTTTTGTGTGCTCGCACCGCTCATGAAACGGTAGGGGGTGTCCAATATTTTTCCATGCTAGATGTGTTATTCTCAAGATGAGTGTTTATTCACTTGTCATTGCATGAGAGTGCGCCGGTAATAGGGATGCCCAGTCCCGAAATGAAAAAAGAAAAAAAATTCTTTATGTTGTCAAATAATAAATTCCTTGGAAAGTTTTGGTATGGAAGGAAACCGTGGATTCGGCCAGCCATGGATTGTGAAAGAATGATGGAAAAAGGAATACACTTTATTTTCTGTTTGGGAACCGCCTATGATATATCTAGCATGGAAAGTATTGTGAACTACTTTGTCGTTTTTGTTGACAGGAAAGGCATGCCACTCAAAATATTTTTTTCTCTCTTAATTTAAACTTTGAGCTCTGGCACCTCTACTAATCCTTACTTCCCTCTGTGAAGGGCCTATCTATTTACTTTACGCAATTTTTATAAAGCACCAACTAGGGGGCACTATGATCATATTTGAGCATTGGGTGTAGCTAATATTTGAGTGTGTTTCATGAATGGATCAATGATTGAGCATGATGGGCTAGGGATAACTTTCTTTAGTGTTGATATTTTGAAAGACATGGTTGCTTGTTGGCATGCTTGAGTATTAAAGTCATTATGTCAAAACTAGACTATTGCTTTGAATCATCTAAAAGTCCAAATGTCCATGCTACAAAAGAAAAGATTATGTGATGAATATGTTAGGCAGCATTCCACATCAAAAATTCTGTTTTTATCATTTACCTACTGAAGGACGAGTATGAATTAAGCTTGGGGATGCTGATACGTCTCCAACGTATCTATAATTTTTGCTTGTTCCATGCTGTAATATTATCATTCTTGGATGTTTTACAATCATTTTATAGCAATTTTATATCATTTTTTGGGACTAACCTATTAACATAGTGCCAAAGTGCTAGTTGCTGTTTTTTGTTTGTTTTTTACTTCGCAGAATATCATTACCAAACGGAGTCCAACCGCGACGAAACTTTTTGCAGATTTTTTTGGGCCAGAAGACATCCAGTGGGCCAAAGAAGTGCCATAGGGGAGGGTCGAGGAGACCACAACCCACCAGGGCGCGCTAGAGGCCCCTGGCGTGCCCTAATGCGTTGTGCCCTCCTTGGGACCCCTCTCCACCGTCTCTGACGCCTATAAATTCCCAAATGTTCCAGAAACCCTAGAGGAGTCGACGAAAAATACATCCAGCCGCCGCAAGTTCCAGAGCCTCGAGATCCAATCTAACACCATCATGGAGGGGTTCATCATCCTCATTGGTGCCTCTCCGATGATGCGTGAGTAG
Source organism: Elymus sibiricus (assembly GCA_039707655.1). Taxonomy (NCBI): domain Eukaryota; kingdom Viridiplantae; phylum Streptophyta; class Magnoliopsida; order Poales; family Poaceae; genus Elymus; species Elymus sibiricus. The sequence continues at coordinate 347,733,589 of CM077663.1, forward strand.
TGCACCATAGACCTACGGGTCCATAGGTAGCAGCTAGATGGCTTCCTCTCTCTCTCTCTCTCTCTCTTTTTATTCTCAATACAATGGTCTCTTGGACATCTATTTGATGTAAACTTTTGTGGTGTGTTTGTTGGGATCCGATGAATTTTGAGTTCATGATCAGTTTCTATCCATGAATATTATTTGAGTCTTCTTTGATCTCTTATATGCATGATTACTTTTAGCCTCGCATTTCTTCTTCGAATCTTTGGTTTAGTTAGGCCAACTAGATCGATTTTTCTTTCCATGGGAAGAGGTGCTTTGTGATGGGTTCGATCTGTTGGGGAACGTTGCATGTGAAACAAAAATTTTCCTACGCACACACAAGATCTATCCATGGTGATGAGCATCTACGAGAGGGAGAGTGAATCTACATACCCTTGTAGATCTATCCTACGCACACACAAGATCGGTATGTTACTTGCCCGAGATTCGATCGTCGGTATCTCTATACCTAGTTCAATCTCGTTACCGGCAAGTCTCTTTACTCGTTCCGTAATACAAGATCTCGTGGCTAACACTTTAGTCACATTGCTTGCAAGGCTCATTGTGATGTTGTATTACCGAGTGGGCCCTGAGATACCTCTTTGTCACACGGAGTAACAAATCCCAGTCTTGATCCATGCCAACTCAACAGACATCCTCGGAGATACCTGTAGAGCACCTTTATAGTCACCCAGTTACGTTGCGACGTTTGATACACACAAGGTATTCCTCCGATGTCAGGGAGTTGCATGATCTCATGGTCATAGGAACAGATACTTGACATGCAGAAAACAATAGCAATAAACTGACACGATCATATGCTACGTTTATAGTTTGGGTCTTGTCCATCACATCATTCTCCTAATGATGTGATCCCGTTATCAAATGACATCTCATGTCAATGGTTAGGAAACCTTAACCATCTTTGATCAACGAGCTAGTCAACTAGAGGCTTACTAGGGACACAGTGTTGTCTATGTACCCACACATGTATTTGAGTTTCCAATCAATACAATTATAGCATGGATAATAAACGATTATCATGAACAAGGAAATATAATAATAACCAATTTATTATTGCCTCTAGGGCATATTTCCAACAGTCTCCCACTTGCACTAGAGTCAATAATCTAGTTCACATCACTATGTGATTTACATTGTAATGAATCGAACACCCATGCAGTTCTGGTGTTGTTCATGTTTAGCCCTTGGAAGAGGTTTAGTCATCGGATCTGCAACATTCAGATCCGTGTGTACTTTGCAAATATTTATGTCGTCCTCCTTGATGTAATCGCGGATGGAATTGAAACGTCGCTTTATGTGTCTGGTCCTCTTGTGAAATCTTGGTTCCTTGGCTAGAGCAATGGCACCAGTATTATCACAAAACAGAGTCATTGGGTTAAGTGCACTAGGCACTACTCCAAGATCTGTCATGAACTCCTTCATCCAGACACCTTCCTTCGCCGCCTCCGAGGCAGCGATGTACTCCGCTTCGCATGTAGAATCAGCTACCACGCTTTGCTTGGAACTGCACCAGCTAACCGCACCCCCATTAAGAATAAATACGTATCCGGTTTGTGACTTAGAGTCATCCAGATCAGTGTCAAAGCTTGCATCGACGTAACCCTTTACGACGAGCTCTTAATCACCTCCATAAACGAGAAACATGTCCTTAGTCCTTTTCAGGTACTTCAGGATATTCTTGACCGCCGTCCAGTGTTCCATTCCTGGATCACTTTGAAACCTTCCGACCATACTTATGGCAAGGCTGACATCGGGTCTTGTGCACAGCATTGCATACATGATAGAGCATATGGCTGAAGCATAGGGGATGACACTCATCTTTTCTCTATCTTCTGCAGTCACTGGGCATTGAGTCTTACTCAACTTCATACCTTGCAATACAGGCAAGAACCCCTTCTTGGACTGATCCATTTTGAACTTCTTCAAAACTTTGTCAAGGTATGTGCTTTGTGAAAGTCCTATTAAACGTCTTGATCTATCTCTATAGATCTTGATGCCTAATATGAAAGCAGCTTCTCCTAGGTCCTTCATTGAAAAACTTTTGTTCAAATACTCCTTCACGCTTTCCAACATTTCTATATTGTTTCCAATCAGTAATATGTCATCCACATATAATATTAGAAACGCTATAGAGCTCCCACTCACTTTCTTGTAAATACAAGCTTCTCCGTAAACTTGTATAAACTCGAACGCTTTGATCACCTCATCAAAGCGAAGATTCCAACTCCGAGATGCTTGCACCAGTCCATAAATGGATCGCTGGAGTTTGCAAACTTTGTCAGCATTCTCTGGATCGACAAAACCTTCTGGTTGCATCATATACAACTCTTCCTTAAGGAAACCGTTAAGGAACGCTGTTTTGACATCCATCTGCCAAATTTCATAATCGAAAAAGGCAGCTATTGCTAACATGATTCTGACGGACTTAAGCATCGCTACGGGTGAGAAGGTCTCATCGTAGTCAACTCCTTGAACTTGTGAAAAACCCTTTGCCACAAGTCGAGCTTTATAGACGGTGACATTACCGTCCGCGTCCGTCTTCCTCTTAAAGATCCATTTGTTCTGAATGGCCTTACGCCCTTCAGGTAATACTTCCAAAGTCCACACTTTGTTTTCATACATGGATCCCATCTTGGATTTCATGGCCTCTAACCACTTCTCGGAATCCGGGCCCATCATCGCTTCTCCATAGCTCGTAGGTTCATCGTTGTCTAACAACATGACCTCTAAGACAGGGTTGCCGTACCACTCAGGAGAAGTACGCGTCCTTGTCGACCTACGAGGTTCGATAGCAACTTGATCCAAAGCTTCATGATCATCATCATTAACTTCCTCTTCAGCTGATGTAGGCTCTACAGAAACAACTTTCTGCGCTGCGCTACTCTCAGGTTGAAGTAAAGGTTCAACAACCTCATCAAGTTCTATCTTCCTCCCACTCAATTCTTTCGAGAGAAACTCTTTCTCAAGAAATGTTCCGTTTTTAGCGACAAACACTTTGCCTTCGGATCTGAGGTAGAAGGTATACCCAACTGTCTCTTTTGGGTATCCTATGAAGACGCATTTCTCCGCTTTGGGTTCCAGCTTTTCAGGCTGAAGCTTTTTGACATAAGCATCACATCCCCAAACTTTAAGAAACGATAGCTTTGGCTTCTTGCCAAACCAAAGTTCATATGGCGTCGTCTCAACGGATTTCGATGGTGCCCTATTTAAAGTGAATGCAGCTGTCTCTAATGCATAACCCCAAAACGATAGTGGCAAATCGGCAAGAGACATCATAGATCGCACCATATCCAATAAGGTTCGATTACGACGTTTGGACACACCATTACGCTGTGGTGTTCCAGGCGGTGTCAATTGTGAAACAATTCCACACTGTCTTAAGTGACTGCCAAACTCATAACTCAGATATTCTCCTCCTCGATCAGATCGTAGGAATTTAATCTTCTTGTTACGATGATTCTCAACTTCACTCTGAAATTGTTTGAACTTTTCAAACGTTTCAGACTTGTGTTTCATTAAGTAAATATACCCATATCTACTTAAGTCATCAGTGAAGGTGAGAAAGTAACGATAACCACCGCGCGCCTCAATACTCATCGGACCGCACACATCAGTATGTATGATTTCCAACAAGTCACTTGCCCGTTCCATTGTTCCAGAGAACGGCGTTTTAGTCATCTTGCCCATGAGGCATGGCTCACATGTGTCAAGTGATTCAAAATCAAGTGACTCCAAAAGTCCATCAGCATGGAGCTTCCTCATGCGTTTTACGCCAATATGACCTAAACGGCAGTGCCACAAGAAAGTGGTATTATCATTATCAATTCTACATCTTTTGGCATCAATGTTATGAACATGTGTATCATTACTATCGAGATTCAAAAAGAATAAACCCCTCACATTGGGTGCATGACCATAAAAATATTACTCATATAAATAGAACAACCATTATTCTCTGATTTAAATGAGTAACCGTCTCGCAATAAACAAGATCCAGATATAATGTTCATGCTTAACGCAGGCACTAAATAACAATTATTCAGGTTCATCACTAATCCCGATGGTAATCGAAGAGCGAGCGTGCCGACGGCGATCACATCAACCTTGGAACCATTTCCCACGCGCATCGTCACTTCATCCTTTGCCAGCCTCCGTCTATTCCGCAGTTCCTGTTTTGAGTTGCAAATATGAGCAACCGCACCGGTATCAAATACCCAGGCACTACAACGAGAGTTGGTAAGGTACACATCAATAACATGTATATCATATATACCTTGTTTGTTGTTGGCCGCCTTCTTGTCAGCCAAATACTTGGGGTAGTTCCGCTTCCAGTGTCCAGTTCCCTTGCAATGAAAGCACACAGTTTCTGGTTTGGGTCCAGCCTTGGGTTTCTTCACGAGAGGAGCAACTGCTTTGCCACTCTTCTTGGAGTTACCCTTCTTACCCTTGCCATTTTTCTTGAAACTAGTGGTTTTATTGACCATCAACACTTGATGCTCCTTCTGAATTTCAGACTCAGCGGCTTTCAGCATCGCAAACAGCTCGGCGACTGACTTGTTCATCCCGTGCATGTTATAGTTCAACACGAAGCTCTTGTAGCTAGGTGGCAATGATTGAAGAACTCTGTCAGTGATAGCCTCTGGCAGAAGGGGCATCCCCAATTCAGCCAGACGGGTGGAGTACCCAGACATTCTGAGTACGTGATCACTAATAGACCCATTCTCCTCCATCTTGCAAGCATAGAACTTATCGGAGATCTCATATCTCTCAATCCGGGCATTCTTCTGAAAGATAAACTTCAACTCCTGGAACATCTCATATGCTCCATGACGTTCAAAACTACTTTGAAGTCCCGGTTCTAAGCCATACAATATTGCACATTGAACTATTGAGTAATCTTCAGAACGAGCCTGCCAGGCGTTCACAACGTCTAGAGACTCAACTGGAGTGGGTGGATCACCAAGCGGTGCATCAAGGACATAAGCCTTCTGGGAAGCCGTAAGGATAATCCTTAGATTACGGGCCCAGTCCACAAAGTTACTTCCATCATCTTTCAACTTAGCTTTCTCTAGGAACGCATTAAAATTCAGGGGTGCTACTGCGCGAGCCATGATCTACAACATAAATATAGCAAAGACAACTTAGACTATTGTTCTAGATAATGAGTTTAGTTAATCATATTACTTAAAAACTCCCACTCAAATTGACATCCCTCTGGTCATTCGAGTGTAACATGATCCAAATCCACCAACTCAAGTCCGATCATCACGTGAGTTGAGGTGGTTTCAATGGTGAACATCTTCATGTTGATCATATCTACTATATGACTCATGTTCGACCTTTTGGTCTCTTGTGTTCCGAGGCCATGTCTGTACATGCTAGGCTCGTCAAGTTTAACCCGAGTGTTTCTGCACGTGCAACATGGCTTACACCCGTTGTATGTGAACGTAGAGTCTATCACACCCGATCATCACGGCGTGTCTCGAAATGACGAACTTTCGCAACGGTGCACACTCGGGGAGAACACAATTTATCTTGAAATTTAAGTGAGGGATCACCTTATAATGCTACCGTCGTCCTAAGCAAAATAAGATGCATAAAAGGATTAACATCACATGCAATTCATAAGTGACATGATATGGGCATGAACTTGTGCTTTTGATCTCCATCTCCAAAGCACCGGCATGATCTCCATCGTCACCGGCATGACACCATGATCTCCATCATCTTGATCTCCATCAACGTGTCGCCATGAGGTTGTCGCGCCGACTGTTGCTTCCACGACTATTGCTAACGTTTAGCGATAAAGTAAAGCATTACATAGCGCTTTAATGATTGACACGCAGGTCATACAATAATTAAAGACAACTCTATGGCTCCTGCCAGTTGCCGTACTCATCGACATGCAAGTCGTGATATTCTATACAACACATGATCATCTCATACATCACATATATCTCATCATGTAATTGGCCATATCACATCACAACATACCCTGCAAAAACAAGTTAGACGTCCTCTAATTGTTGTTGCAAATTTTACGTGGCTGCTACGGGTTTGCAAGAACCGTTCTTACCTACACAAAACCACAACGTGGTGTAGTGATTGCTTTTTGATCTTCTAAAAGAACCCTCTTCATTGAAATCGATTCAACTATAGTGAGAGAGACAGACACCCGCTAGCCATCTTTATGCAACGAAGTTACATGTCAGTTGAAGGAACCTGTCTCGCGTAAGCGTACGCGTAATGTCGGTCCGGGCCGCTTCATCTCACAATACCGCCGAATCAAATATCAACTAGTAACGGCAAGCAATATGTATACACCCACGCCCACAACTCATTTGTGTTCTACTCGAGATCTCATCTACGCATAGACCTAGCTCAGATGCCACTGTTGGGGAACGTTGCATGTGAAACAAAATTTTTCCTACGCACACACAAGATCTATCCATGGTGATGAGCATCTACGAGAGGGAGAGTGAATCTACATACCCTTGTAGATCACTAAGCGGAAGCGTTAAGAAACGCGGTTGATGTAGTCGAACGTCTCCGCGATCCAAATCGCAAGTCGTCCCTCGATCCGATCACGAACTAGTGCCGAACGGACGGCACCTCCGCGTTCAACACACGTACGGCTTGATGACGCCTTCACCTCCTCGATCTAGCGAGCGATGGTGAAGTAGTAGATGAGTTCCGGCAGCACGACGGCGTGGTGATGGTGGTGAGGAACAATCTCTGCAAGGCTTCGCCAAGCACTACGGAGATTATGACGGGAGAACTAGAGGGTTAGGGTTGCCGACACATGGCTTGGGAAATCTTAATCTGTCCCGTGTGCTAGCCCTGCCCCTCTATTTATATGTTGAGCCTTGGGGTCTAAACTTGGAGTAAAAGCCTCCTCCAGGTCGGTTTTGCCCGCACAAGGTCGGTTTGGCCCGCAGGGAAAGAGTCCAACTCGGATCCCTGCAGTATCGCGTACAAGCGGTAGTACCACTTACGATAAGCGGTAGTACCGCCTGTAGCGGTAGTACCGCTTACGATAAGCGGTAGTACCGCCCGTAGCGGTAGTACCGCTTACGATAAGCGGTAGTACCGTCCCAGACGCCAGCAAAACTTCCTTTTGCACCTTGCCTAAGCCTCGTGGGATTTACCCCTTGGCCCAAATAAAGTGTTCTCGTATCCGAACATTTCGGGAAACATCCGGAACCTCTTCCGGTGAATTCCGGAACCCTTCCGGAAACCAAAACACTATTATCACATATATCAATCTTTACCTCCGGACTATTCCGGAGATCCTCGTCATGTCCAGGATCTTATCCGGGACTCTGAACAACCTTCGGTTACCAACAAAATAACTCAACTATACTAATCGTCACCAAACGTTAAGTGTGTAGACCCTGCGGGTTCGAGAACTATGTAGACATTCCCGAGACACCTCTACGATCAATAACCAATAGCGGGACCTGGATGCCCATATTGGCTCCTACATATTCTACGAAGATCTTTATCGGTCAAACCTCTATGTCAAGGATTCAGTTAATCCCGTATACTGTTCCCTTTGTTCTTCGGTATGTTACTTGCCCGAGATTCGATCGTCGGTATCTCTATACCTAGTTCAATCTCGTTACCGGCAAGTCTCTTTACTCGTTCCGTAATACAAGATCTCGTGGCTAACACTTTAGTCACATTGCTTGCAAGGCTCATTGTGATGTTGTATTACCGAGTGGGCCCTGAGATACCTCTCCGTCACACGGAGTAACAAATCCCAGTCTTGATCCATGCCAACTCAACAGACATCCTCGGAGATACCTGTAGAGCACCTTTATAGTCACCCAGTTACGTTGCGACGTTTGATACACACAAGGTATTCCTCCGATGTCAGGGAGTTGCATGATCTCATGGTCATAGGAACAGATACTTGACATGCAGAAAACAATAGCAATAAACTGACACGATCATATGCTACGTTTATAGTTTGGGTCTTGTCCATCACATCATTCTCCTAATGATGTGATCCCGTTATCAAATGACATCTCATGTCAATGGTTAGGAAACCTTAACCATCTTTGATCAACGAGCTAGTCAACTAGAGGCTTACTAGGGACACAGTGTTGTCTATGTACCCACACATGTATTTGAGTTTCCAATCAATACAATTATAGCATGGATAATAAACGATTATCATGAACAAGGAAATATAATAATAACCAATTTATTATTGCCTCTAGGGCATATTTCCAACAGTCTCCCACTTGCACTAGAGTCAATAATCTAGTTCACATCACTATGTGATTTACATTGTAATGAATCGAACACCCATGCAGTTCTGGCGTGCCTACTGCCTTATGGAGACCTTGTAGGTCTTCTGGTCCTTCCTTGAAGTTTCTAGGGTCTCTTATTGTCTAGAAAAAATCGTCAAAAACTTTGTCTTGTTTGGACTTCTGCAGGTATGTTTTTTTTTGGAAAACTAAAAACATGCAAAAAACAGGAACTGGCACTAGGCACAAAATTAATAGGTTAGTACAGAAAGATAATATGAAATGACATATAAAGCATACAAAAGTGATAAAATAATAGCATTTAACAATCAGAAATTATAAATATGTTTGAGATGTATCAAGCACCTCCATGATCTGCAGGGTCACGTGCACGAAGCACCGCTGCCACAGTGACATCGCTCGTGTTCATCCTCATGTCTAGTTTGTTGTTAAGTGTTGGAATTTTTGAACTTGTAATCAGTTTATTGTTAAGCTTGTATATTTTACCCAGGGATCAGTACCCTAAGGTTGTGCATCATCATGGGATGCCCCTGCTATCTTTAAACAGATCTGGTACTATTAAATCTGTGGTATGAAATGTTAAATTGGATGTTAATGATGTAGGAGTAGTGTCAATTGTGTTGTTGTTCATATGTAATGTTTGTTGTGAAGTGTGCTACATTTGGGTGGTAAGGCCACCACATCGAAAGGGGTGAGCGAAACATGATAGTGTAGATAGTAAAACATTTGTGGTTTGCATCTACTCACATCTGAAGCACAAATGCACGCCACCAAACATCAAGCATAATCTGGTCACTCATGCAATGCAGGCTACCAACTACATGCAGAACATGGTTTTGAGCCTGCATTTGCTCATGTTCCAATTGATCACACATGCAAAGGGGCAACAAATGGCACATGCTACCAAACACACCCTAGGATGCACCGTTTTCACCGGGGCAAACAACTTTGACCATGTTTTTCCTTCCAAAATGCCCCTAAGAGCAAGTCCTCGTATTGCCAGCCTTCTTATCACACCATAATGTTTTGGATATTGCGGGGGTTATGTGATGTTATAATAGTGGATTTCAATCCTAATTAAGGTCCCACCCCTATTCTGCGTGGAGTGACACACGGGCGATCAACACAAGTCAAGACCTGTCAATGTACGTAATTAAAATCGGTCCAAGCAAGGTTTTATGGTTAACAAGTCAAAAGAAGAAAACCCCCAAAAAGATTACTCAAAGGAGAAGACAAGGGAAGAAAGAAGCCCAAACGCAAGCCCTAGCAAGGAAGCCTCCTTCCAGTGTAGTGATATTTCTCGTAGTCATCCTCTGAGGGAGTCTGGGATTAAGGGGTCCTCGGGCCGTGGGCTTCTCTTCGGTGGACCAGCCCGATGGGCCGCCTTGTGGCATCTGCGAGAAGGCCGGACTACAGAATGACCTCATGCTTAGGGGGTAAGGTTCCAAAGACTTGGCGTGACCTCCAAGACTAGAGAGAGAGAATGGGCGTATCTATGTCCGGATGGAAACCTACCATGTGTAACCCTAGGTACCCCTGGTGTCTATATAAACCAGGGGGCTTAGTTCATAGAGGGACAAGTCAACTCATCTAGGGTTTAGCTCATTTGATCTCGAGGTAGCTCATCTCTGTAACCATCATACTCATCAATACAATCAAGCAGGACGTAGGGTCTTACCTCCTCACGAGGGCCCGAACCTGGGTAAACACCGTCTCCTTCGTCCCCTGTTAACCATTGATCCTAGATTCATAGTTCGGGACCCCCTACCCGAGATCCGCCGGTTTTGACATCGACACCCTCCTAACCCAACAAGAGCGCACGAGCCAAAGGACGGGGGATTATCTAGTTCCACCTTCCCACCTCCTTACTTGAAGGGTAGCCTTGTTCACTTGTAAAGGACCCCTAAGCTATATAAAGACCCTATCTATGGGCATGTGACTCACTCACTCTCACTTGAATAGACTCAGGTGGAGGGTTATATTCCCCTTCGAAGCCCCTTCGGGAAGGCAATTGAAGGCCGAGAGCTCGGAATCCGAGGGACCTAGTAAGGCTTGGACTAGTCAAGAGCCGTGGGATTCCAGAAATGGTTGTACTCCAAATGCCCCATGACCCGGGCACTACTCTTGAAGACCCTCCCAGAGGACGTAGGTTGCACTCCCACAAGGTGATTGAACCTATTTAGGAAACATCGTTATGTCAATTTGTTGAGTGTACGACGACCTTTGACATAAGGCCGTCATACACACCCCCGTCAATCTCTGATCACACTACTAAGGATACCCCCTAGTTAAAAGTTGATTCTTGAACGTCAACATGCGCAAACACTTAGCCACCATAACATGGTGTTCATATTTTCCCTGCAAGTAGGACCCATCTGTCATTGGTTTATACGTTCCTTCTAGCTTATTTAGAACAATTTAGATCAAACAATGAGCATAATTCAACAAATATTATTACAAACCATTAGTTCAAATATAATAAATAATTAAAATTAACAAATAGTTTGATCAAATAAATTGTCCAAGTAAAAAAATGTGAAGCAATTTAAACACACTATCTTCCATTTAACTCCCAATGATTCTCAATGAGATCCGGCTTCAGCTCATGATGGAAGGTTGGGTCTTCAAGCTTCTGGTACGCCTCAATAAATGATTGAGTGTGGTTTGTGTTCTTGCGAGGCCCAACAACATTGCCAATATCCTAGTAGTTGATGGGGCCTGGTGTATCCTACTCGTCCTCTATGATCTTGTTGATAGAAATGATCAAGCACAATTACAAGATTTTTTTTCAAAAGTATGACTAAATTTATAGCAAATTTGAAAACTATATGGCGCAATGCAAAAAAACCGAAAATATGTCCCCGTCGGACTACGGTGGGCCGAAAGGGGGCCTGTCGGCCAGCAGTGGGCCGAGGGGAGGCCTGTCGGCCAGCAGTGGGCCGACAAGTGGCCTGTCGGCCTCCACGCGGCCGACGAGTGGGCTGTCGGCCTCCAGCCGGCCGAGGGGGCCTGTCGGCCTCTGGTAAGCCGAGGGGCGGCCGAAGTGTCCCTGGATAAGGCCGACCGAGCCACTCTTTTCTTCCTCCCCTGCTCGCTAGCTCCTCCTCTCTCCCCCGTTGCTCTCTGGTGCTTCCACCCCCGCGCCGATCTCTTCCCTCGTCCACCCATTTTCCTATCCAACCCGCAGAAACAATAGATCATAGCATTCTCCGCCGGCCTACGGTATTTTGTTTTTGCTACGGGGTAGTTTTCTGTGTGTGAGGAGGAGGAGTTCCGGTGGTGTTGTCCGGTGGTGCAAGGAGTCCACGAGGTGGTAATGGCTTGCCCCTTTTGCCGAGCTCCAGGTGGCCCTTGTTCTTTATTTGATTCTTGTGCGTCTGTCTTCACTGTGGTGCTGGATCGTCGATGTTCAAGGCGTGTTGTAAGATTCTATATCTTGTTTATCTGATTGTGGCATATGGTTGATGTTGTTTTGGTTGGAATGTATTCTAATGCCTTTGTTTATATGATTATGATGTTTGCTTCCATTCTTTTTGTAGTATGTTCCATGCAGTGTTAGATCACTTCTTGCTCGGTACATTGAGGAGTGCAGAGCTTTAGCTATTCGGAGGGGTGACACAGATATTGATCTTGCTCTTCACAACAGTGAGGGTAACTTATATGGTGTTCTGTTTAGACTTGGTCGGGTGAGCAGTAAATTCCATGGTCCTTCCTGGGAGGAACTTGTGAATGATTATGGTCTCCGTCATCGTGACATGATGACTGTTAGGCTTGAGCACTATGGAACTATGATTGGTGTTGATTTTCATCGGGATGGTGTTATGTTGTTCCCTTTACCCTGTGTTGGTAAGTTTTTTTTGAGTGATTTTAAGTTTTGTTTCAGCTTATACGTTATGCTGTTCTGCTCAATTTGTGAAATTATTTTTTTGTAGCTCTTGAGGATCTGAGTGAAACTCAGAGGGAACTTGTTGACAGTTGTTTTTATAGTCGTGGTGTCAGTCTGAATTATCAGCAAATGTATTTCATGTCGCGACAGCTCTTTGATGACAACTACATATTGTGTACTCCTTTTGTTCATAGGATTGATTCCATGAATGTTAATGGTCAACATATGGTGAGCTTTGTTTTTGGCTACTGTTTATTTATTTGTTCTTTGCTCTAGTATACTGTTTTAAATTTGTAAGCTGAACATCATATAACTTGATGTTTTTTGTCAGGTTATTCCGAGCATGGTTGTCAGGAGTTTGAAGGATTTTTTGTCAATTCCTAGGACTGGTTCTTTAACTCTTGAAATTACTTTGGATTCTGAAGATGATGATATATCTGTGAGCATTCCTTGTTCCTACTTTATTGGCTTGGGTGGTAGAATGGTGTTCAGGAAGGAAGGTTTCGGTAATTTTCTTCGGGCATCGTCTATTGAAGTAAACAATTTGGTGCTCATAACCTTCAAAGAGCGTGATCAGGAGCTTGCTGTTGTTTTCAGCCCTCTGCCGCAGTGATCGTACTTATAGACTGTGAAGTACAACATGTACATGGTCACAGTGATTGTTAGGTATCCTGTTGATTGGGCAGCATTGGGAAAACTATTCGTCTGGTATAAATTTATGATTGGACATGGAACCGGGTGTTGGTGTTATTTTTTGTACTAAAGTTTTTTTCCAACTTTGTACTGAAGTTTTTTTCCACTTAAATGCATTATAATTCCTGCACAGTCCAAAAAGACCACATACCATACGGAGACCCGCTGGTGGGGCCTGCCGCCACCGCGCGAGGCGGCCTCCGGGGCCTGCCGCCACCGACGGCTGCTCCCTCGGCCGGACGCACAGCTCGCTTTTCCCTCGCCTTTTCCCATGCGCAGACGCTGATTCCGATGCCCACACTGCAGCAAAATGCGCTGATTTCCACGGCAGACTGTAGTGATTGGTAGAATCGCACCGCGCTGATTTCCACGGCAGACTATAGTGATTGGCAGAATCGCACGCGCGTGTTTTATTTTCTTCTACCGACAACACAGTGCTCCTCATCTTTATATACGAGATGTCGTTGCCTGCTCTCTCATGCTCTTCTCTTTGCTTCTGCCCACACTGCTTGCTCTTTCTCACTCTCTTCTCCATCGTCCAGCCGCACTTCAAAACACCAACGCGCTAGTCAGTATGAGTTTGCCTTGCTCGGATCAAAGCATTAGGCCTACGAAAATGAAGAGTGCGACTTTGCCTCGAGGGGTGGAAGTACTTCGTTGTTGGTGTGGCGATCTCTGCAAGGTGAAGGAGGTGACGGATTTTTCAGATTGGTTGGGCATGAAGTTTTTCATGTGCGCCAATTATGAGGAAGATCCACCCGTTGCTACTTCACCGTACATCAGGCCTCCGGTATGTTTCAGTCACCAAGAATAAACACGTTGTTGATATTATTGTTGATTTGATATTTCTATTTCTATTTTTGTTGTAGTCTCCTCCGCCTCTGTGCATGTACCATCGTTGGATTGACACGAAAATACCGGACTGGGCGGTGACCGAGATTCGTGAAAGAGGTCGTCGTGCATGGGAAAGTTTGGACGCGGAAGAGCGCCGCGCGAAGGCGGCAGCAGAGGAGAAAGCAGAGCAGGAGAGAGAGTGGAAAGAGTACTGTGTGAAGCAGAGGGATTTTCTTGATGAGATGAAGAAGAAAAACCGAGAAGAGGAACTTCGACTGGCGGAGGTTCAACGACAGCGACAGGAGGCCCGTGAGGCTGAGAGGCAGATAAAGAAAGAAAGGGCTCGTGCAGCCAAGGCAGCAGAAGAAGCTGGTGATGGAAAAGGAAAATATCCACGTTGGACTCAGTAGATTTATGTTATTGTATCCTAAAATTCGCATTGCAGCAAGTTGTATCTTAAAATTCGCAGCAAGTTGTATCTTAATTTGAACATGTTAATTTTTATGTATCTTATTTTATGTATCTTATTTATGCATGTTATTTTCGATGCATCTTAATTTCAACAGATTAATGTATCTTATTTTATGCATGTTATTTTCAATTTTCTTTCCCGCCCTTCTTTCCCGCCATTTTCTTTCCCGCCATTCTCTCCAGCCATTTTCTTTCCCGCCCTTCTTTCCCGCCATTTTCTTTCCCGCCATTCTTTCCCGCCATTTTCTTTCCCGCCTTTCTCTCCCGCCATTCTTTCCCGCCATCTTCTCTTCTGAACCTATAAACCCCCCTCGGGAGTAAGGTAGTGTAGTTTCGTGGAGATGTCCCATTATCCTTTTGATCGTAGTTTTCACTCTGGTATGTCCGATCGTCTTCTCCTTCTAGCCGCCAATTTCAAGATCGACGATAGAGTAGTTCCATGGGAGGAACTCATTAGTAGTGACACCATAATGAATGAGTTGGCTCACTCATTAGCTAGGAGTGGGTGGCCTCCCAGGACATTTGAGGAGATACGGAAAGAACTTCTCAGGTTGCATGGCAGATGGCAGAAGCAACTGCATAAAGGTGAATCTTACCTCAGGCTTGCTGTAAATAATTCAGATTTATGGTCAGCAGACAGTGAGGACGAAGACGACCTCTTCATGCCGAGCACCAAGGTCAAGACTACCGCATCGTCGAAGGGCAAGAGCTCTGCATCGACGAAGGACAAGAGCTCTACATCGATGAAGGGCAAGAGATCTGCATCGACGGAGGACGAAGACGACCTCTTCATGCCGAGCACCACGGTCAAGACTACCGCATCGTCGAAGGGCAAGAGCTCTGCATCGATAAAGGGCAGGAGCTCTGCATCGATAAAGGGCAAGAGCTCTGCATCGACAAAGGGCAAGAGATCTGCATGGACGGAGGAGGACGATGATGCATTCATGTAGTTTTTTAGCTATAATTTGTAATTTCAGTTGTATTGTTTAATTCAGATGTATTTTATATTATCTTTGTGTATTGTCTTGTTTTGTGGGCATTATGTTTTATGTAAAGCGCGGCGTTGGATGCATTTAGTTTGCAGTACAAGTGTTATCCCTCTAAACCAATTGACCACTGAAATAGAACATGAATATGTCTCATACATAAGTAGATAGTAATTTGTCCCATACATAAAATAGACATATGTCTCGTACATAATTAGATAGTCATGTCTCATACATAGATAACCATATCACTGCTGGGGACGGCGACGAATCTTGGTCTTCCTCGGACGAGGACCGGAAGGCGATAAGCGCTCAGGCGGTGGACGAGTCTCACGATGACCACGACCATAGACCACCTCGTCTGTCAGTGTCTGTGTCTCCTGCGTCCATGGTGGTGGTGGAGTGTGAAGAACTGTCTACGAGAACTCATAGGTGTTTGCAGCTCGGTCATCGTCGTCGCCGTCGCCGTCTAAGAACGAACCAGCACCACTAAGCATCGGTGACTGGACTGAATGCATGAACGGTTGCGACTGGCTGCCGACTGCGGTAAAGTAAAACATGTACAATTGATTTGCGAACCTACAATGTTTAAAAGAATGTACAAAGTAGTGTTACCTAGGTCCATCTGATTATGCCAGGAAGAGCTCCCTGGTTGTGAAGGAGGTGGCTGCTGGTAGAAATAGCTCCCTGGTTGTGAAGGAGGTGTCTGCTGCCAGGAAGAGCTCCCTGGTTGTGAAGGAGGTGTCTGCTGCCAGGAAGAGCTCCCTAGTTGTGAAGGAGGTGTCTGCTGCCAGGAAGAGCTCCCTGGTTGTGAAGGTCGTGGTTCCGATCGGTGCACAGAGGTGCGAGGTTCTGAACGCTGCAGAGAGGGGCGTGGCGGACGATGTGCTGGACGAGGAATAGCAACATCCAAAGATCGTCTACATGTAACAGCTGCGTAAATCCCGCGTACCTTCTCATGAAGACCCCTCAACCATGAGACGTTCTCTCGCGGTGGGATATTATCTCCCCTCTCAAAGCGTTGCATTAAAGAGGAAACCTCCTCTAGCACCTCGCATGCCAAGTCACCCTGTACACGGAGAGTTAACCAATTAGATCATCGTTGTATGGCAGACAACACGAATAGTTAACCAATTGTATATGTTCAGGTTAAGAAAAAACTTAACATGTGAGAACAATAGCACGTACCGCGTGGTGTCTGGTCCCCACAACAGAGGCAGTTGGGAACAGATCGCTGGTGAGAGGGGCTTCGATCTGATCAGGAGCTGCTGATGGAACGAAGTAGATCCTCGTGCTATGCCGGTAACGCTGCAGATACAACCCGAACTTGTCCCAGTCAAAGGGCCGAACTTCATCCCATATATTTGGCGGCGCAGTAGTCCATTCGTCCACGCAAGGGCTAATGTCGCGAAGCCAAGAATCCAGGGACTTGTTTCCTCTTGCGCGACTGTACCTGAGATTGAAATGTCATATTCTGAATGCAGACATGAGAACTAAAATAGTATTACTTACTTGTGCACGTGATCTGGTAAGTGTGGAATAACTGGAATGTCGGGCTCTTGGCATAGACCGAACTGTCTCATCACCCTATGAAGAGCCATCTCCTCAACCGTCACGTCGAACACCAACTTGGCCTTGGTCATCCAATAGTGCCGATCTCTAGTGCACAATCCAGAAATCCCAGCTGGACACCTGGATAATATAGCCTGATGGGAGTATGGCTCCCAGATAACTTGATCCTCGTGCAAACTATCAAACTGCGCCGTGAAGGAGGGGTAGCAGCCCCTCACCTGGCTATGCGCAAACTGTCTCTGTGCATGACAACAAATAAGCATTAGTAATTCTATTGAATGGCAAGAAATAAACATTAGTAATTCATATTGTTACTTAATATGAAAATACCTCTCTCCGTGTTCACACAGATCCCATAGTAGGCAAGTCGCCGATAGAAGGCACATAAGTCCCAGCCATGTCCTCAAAACCAAAAGGTTTATCAACGCAGACATAGGGTCGACCAATAGGGAATCTCTCGTATGACCAGAGCTGCAATAATAGTGGACATCCAACAAGAGCTGATTTCCTAGACTTCAACACGCAAGCTTTGCACAGGCCTCTGTACGTAGCCGCTAACACAGCAGAACCAAAACTCCTCTGCAGAATGTCCCCCGGGCAACGTGCGTCAGCTATCTCTCGTGCAATACCGATGAGTCGTGCATCGATAGTGGTCACGTGGTTCTCCGTGAACATCGTCTTGCCGAACAACCACATAATATATGCCTCTAGGGATCGGTCAATCTGTGCCTCTGACAACTGAACATCGGGATATCCTAAGGAGACAATCTACATAGAAACCAAACGATTGTATGAACTATGCAATGAGGACAACAATGAAAACAACATTTTTTAAACATGTCGTGAAGATTACCTGAAACTGGCTAAACCACCTAAAAAGAGGCCCGTGACGATCGTTGTCTAGGACCGATGCAGTTGGCACCGCAGACAAAAAACGGGCCTGCATCGATGCTAGCCAACCAGGTTCTGCCTCTAAAGAACCTATGGCAGCACCGGCCAGAGGTAATCCCAACAAGTAAGACACATCCTGTAAAGTAGGCGCCATCTCTCCCCAGGGAAAGTGAAACGTATGTGTCTCTGGTCTCCATCTATCTACTAAGCAGGTAAGGAGTGACCTGTCGTAAGAGAAACGTGTCACTTGCCTCTTGTGTAACTGCATTGGTTCACCTGCCTCATCCAATTCCGGATGTTCAACCCACTCATCCAATGTACCCTGAACCAGCCGAGCCAAGGGTAGAAGTCCAGCCCAACTTAACCTACAAAATAAAGAGAATGTAGCATACAGTTAGCGGCTATCAAAAGGATTTCAAACATAGTAAGTCATTATACCGACACATACCTATCAACCCATAAAGGGTGTATCATCCAGTTAGACTTTGGGGTGCGAGTGATCAACACGTCTAAGTTCTTGCCCGCTTCCATAAGTGCGGCCCGGTGCCCTCTATCGATATTACCATTAAGCAACGGATACGAAGCCATATCTGCAATTAAAACATAGTCCAGACATATTACAAATTAAAACATAGTCCAGACATATTACAAATTATAACATAGTCCAGACATATTACAGAATAAAACATAGTCCGTCATATTACACATTAAAACATAGTCCAGACATATTACAAATTAAAACATAGTCCGACACATTATATAGCTTGTGAGTTATTTCTTCCGTGTCCGCCCCTTCGACCTCGACTTCCACGACCACCACGACTGCCACAACCACGTCCGCCTCTTGCTACTGTTGTCGCAGTCGTCGATGTGGAAGCACTCGTCGATGTGGAAGCACCGTCTTTGTTCAGGTCGGGACAATATTTCATCCTATGCCCATAAGCCGCGCATAGCAAACATTGTCTGGTTGCTCCACTAGCTTCAGATTGGTCCATATCGTTACGGATGCGCTTTACCTTACGTCTATCCCTGCTTGTTCGCCGAAGTTTTGGATCCGGGATGTATACTCTCTCCCCATCGTTTACCTTGTTGAAATTGCCGACGACTCTAAACCCTGTCATCTCACCTGTCCAAACATTGAGTACTGCATCTTTTAAATAGTATGGGTACACGAAGGAGATAGCGTCCAACTCAATCTGGCCACAGGCAGCCAACACATGTGAGCAAGGCATGTGCAACAACTTCGGTTTGTTGCATGTACACTCACAAGTTGGATAAAATTCCGTTCCAATTTTTACCTCGTGCGTCTTCACCTCATTTGCAGAACCAAAACCATCAGTAGGTAGCTGAACCTCATACCTCCTTTCCTGATTACCTATGAGTCTGACAGTGTGCTTCTTTGCTTTCTCTATCTTATTTGCCATGTACTCCATGACACGGCTACAATAAGGTGTGTTCTGATTATCTACAATATGCTTCTTTGCTAACTCGTGCCTTTCTCTAAAATATCTCAAAGTGCCATGGAATACAGCCTCCACAATAGCTGTGAGTGGCAATGCTCTATTCCCTCTGAGTACAAAGTTATACACCTCTGCAAGATTGGTTGTCATGTGGCCATACCTAGCTCCATGGGTGTCATGCAGCAAAGACCAATTCACTGGAGGCTCTTTCTCTATCCACTCAGAAAAATTCTTTATTGCCCTGCCCTTCTTTCTCTGAGTATTAGGAGGGTCAATTGCTGGCAAGTCACAAAGACCAACTGGCTCCTCTAGCTCCGCGATGAGTGCTGCTAATTTAACCTGGTCTTTTTCCATTTTCTTCCGGGCACGGACCTGCTTCTTAGTAAACTCATCTAGTTTTGACCAAATAAATTCGTATTTGCGCTGCTGGTTCTGCTTGCATAATTTTTTGAACAAGTTCATCAACCATTTGTTCTTGAACTGTGAGAAAAAATTAGCCTCAAGATGGCGCATGCACCACCGGCTCTGCAAGTCCTTCCAAGGTGTTGGTTTGTCAGTTGTTGGATTCCTTAGTGTCTTCACGGCCTTCAATATACCAGCATGTCTGTCATGAATGACACACACGTTTGGTCGGTCCTTCATGATCGCAATTTTAACTTGCCGGAAGAACCATACCCAGCTCGGAAAGTTCTCACCCTCCACAAATGCCATGGCTAGTGGGATGATTTGATTGTTCCCGTCCATACCAATAGCAGTCAGGATTTGCCCTTTGTACTGACCAGTCAGGAATGTACTATCCACAAACATCACAGGAGGACAATGACGGAAAGCTTCGATGCACATAGCGAAAGAGAAGAATACTCGTTTCAACACCTTGAAATCTGGTATACTCTCCAACCTCGTGTGTTGTATGTTAACATAAGTGCCGGGATTCCTCTCCTTCAGTATGTCAAGGAGACGGACGAACATTATCATATGAGTCGAAGAACGTCCCAAACCTTTCCTCCATAGCCTTCTGCTTAGCCCTCCAAGCCTTCCCATAAGGAATGTCATAATTCCATCTGACCTTCACTGCTGTCTGGATGTGTTTTGCTTCCATATCTTTCTTCTCCACTATCTCAGTATACATGAGTTGCGCAATGAGAGTTGAAGTCAGGTTTGGATGATGAACCAACAGGTTTTTCCTCACACAATCATGTGGGACCACATTGGTGACAACCCAGTTGATGTTATACTTCGGCACGTGCCCGTGCACCTTCGCAGGACAACCTGTTTCAACACACTTCATGGTATAGTTTGTTGGACTCGATATGTGTGTCCGGAAAACCCTCTGCGTAGACATAGCCCACTTTATCACCGCATACTTCAATTTTTTCTTTGTATCAAACATAGCCCCTATCTGGACTTGGTTCAGATTATATTGCCATGGAGTCTCATGGCAATCGTTGACAGTAAGGCCGGTGGATATGTCCTGATCCCATGCAGAAGGAATCGGTACCTCCACTTCATCCTCGGAATTTTCAGAATCCAGATCCTCCGCAAATCCATCCTCGTCCTCTTCCTCCATCACCCTCTGCATTTCATCGCCTTCCTCATCCCCATCAGCAACACCAGAACCAACTAATATTATCGACTGAATACTCTGCCCAGTATCATGACCACAAACATTGTGTGGCACATAGTCTGACTCTTTCTCGGCTTGGCTAGCATCCACATCCGGTGGCTGTGACCCGGATAAATAAATCTCGTTATCCACTTGACTACCCTGGCCTGGTTCATACCCCACGTGGAGTTGTACGGTATTCTCCTCCTTCGCCACTGGTTGCACTAGGGCATATGGGTGGATTCTTCGGTCTCGGCAACGACTTAACAGGGTCACCCAATGCTGGCTCCTATCTATCGGCATCCACTCCCACTTGACATTTTTACAGGATTTGGTCCACAATGCATGAATACTGATGGAACATACTTCAGGATCCAGCCCAAAACTAGTAGTCAACCAGTACTTCAATTGTTTAATGTCCAGTCTGTCCGGGTCTGAAAGTGTCATGACGCCATTTTTAAACTCGCTAAGATCAACCCCCAACTCATTATATCGAACATTATCAGGGCCATAGTAAACAGTCAAATTTACTGATTTAGACATTTTCACCTGTCAGACATTGCCACCTTTCATTAATCGCAAAGAACAAAATTATTACCGGCTACACTAACTATCTGCTAAAATTACTATGTACACTAAATAAACTGTACAACACATAGAAAATTATTACCGGCTACACTAACTATCCGCTAAAATGACTATGTACACTAAAATGACTATGTACACTAAATAAACTGTACACTAAAACTACACTAACTACACGAACAAAAATATACCTTCGATGTGTGTGTCCCCTTCTTCTTCCTCTCCACACCACCACCTCCTCACCAGCCACACCTCCTCCACCCCACCACCTCCTCACCTCCTCCACCCCACCATGGCTCCTCCTCACTTACGCACAAATAACTACCCCATAGCAAAAAAAATGACCGTAGGCCGCTGGAGAATGCTATGATCTATTGATTCTGCCGCTTGGAAGGGAAAATGGGTGGAAGAATGAGTAGATCGGTGAGGGGGTGGAGAGTACAGAGAGGAAACGAGAGAGAGAGAGGAAGTGCCAGCGACCACAGGAAGAAGAAACCGAGCGGCTGGGCTTATCTGGCCGCCCCTCGGCTTACCAGAGGCCGACAGGCCCCCCTCGACCGGCTGGAGGCCGACAGCACACTCGTCGACCGCGTGGAGGCCTACAGGCCACTAGTCGGCCCACTGCTGGCCGACAGACCTCCCCTCGGCCCACTGCTGGCCGACAGGCCCCCCTTCGGCCCACCGCAGGCCGCCGGGGACATATTTTCGGTTTTTTTGCATTGCGCCATATAGTTTTCAAATTTGCTATAAATTTACTCATACTTTTGAAAAAAAATCCAATTACAAACCTTGCTTGCAACAGTCCAAATGTTCTCTCAATGTCTTTCTTTGAGCCTCCTGCGCCTTGGCGAAATGCTTATGTTTTTTGCTCCCAAACTTAGTTTTCATAAATGTTGACCATGATGGATAGATGCCATCAGCTATAAAGTAGCCTTGGTCGTACTGATGGTCATTCACCATGAAGTTACAAGATGGAGTAAGATCAGCAACAAGCCACTACTAGGAAAGGGCTTACACATGAACTAAAATAAGTCACAGGTGTGGCGGGGCACCCGCCACAGCTAATTTGGAAAGCTAGCAATGGCAGGTGCTAAGAAAGGCTCTCCACTGCTCTACATGTAGTAGTGGCGGGCATGATTTGGTACCCGCCATAGGTATACACTTTATAATTTCTTCAGGAGAGAGACGCAGCACTGGCGAGTACGGAGATGTGCCTGCCACTGCTTCAAAGCCAAGCAGTGATGGGCACTTCCTGGCGACCGCCACATCTATATTTGGACACCGCGCGTCAACCGGTTTCAAATTTAATTAGTGTCCACGGTGGCGGGTGGTCTTAGGTGCCCGCCACTTTTATACATAACCTTATTCATCTCACCTCACCCACACCCCCGCTCAGATCCAATGGACACCTGTCTTTCTCCCCTCTATCTCTCTTGCTTCGCCACCGTCGACAGCGTCATGGCGTCATCCGTCGTCACCAGTGAGGTCGTCGTCCGCCGGCTCGTACGGCGTCACGGATCGAATCTTCATTGTCGCCCGCGCCATCCGTCGCTGCCTCGAAGTTCGTCGGCCTTGCCGTGCAACGCTACCTCCAACTACTTCCCCGTCACCGTCGCTCGCTCCTTCCTCCGCATCGAACCGCGTCTTCGTCGAACTCTTCGTACGTCGGTGCCTCCACCATCGTTGTTGGCCTCGTCCTCCCCGCCGCCCGACTCTGGCCCGATAAGCATACCTCCCTTCTCTCTGTACATGCCTGATTTTAGTTGTTATCATTGTTGTATTTCTACATCCGCAACATTTTATTAGTGTAGTTAAAATTTGTTATATGATGTACCATTGAATATTCGTTAGTAGATATCTTTAATTTTTGTGCTTGTGCTATAATAGAATCTTTGTGAGTGCCAATGTTTTTGTGAAACATGGATTAAGTTCTGTTTTGCTTAATTTCTGGCACTCTATATGTCCAATTTCTATCAAAGGTCATGCAGATTTTTTCCGTAAATTTATTACTTTTTTATGAACGAGCTACTTGATTGTATTTTCCTTCGGGTGGACAATACTCACTCTTAATCCACAAAGTAAGATGAGAGTTGTTCTATGGCGGAGGACACCATATACACAAACACTTGAGAGATGAACCGACTATTGTCATAGGGGGTCGTTCCTCCCCCTCTTCTTCTTCTAAGACATTGGTAAAGCAGGGGAGAGGGGAAGAACTACCATCACCGTCGGTCAAAGTACCCAAAATAAGAGCAAGAAATGTCTACCCGAAGGACAAATATGAAGTGTTGTCGTAAGAGTTTTATCTTTTTTATTGTATAAATCTAATTTCATAAGAATGTCATTTATCTAAATGTCAACTTGTTTAATGCGATTTAGATTTGACGAGATAGGCTCTCGCCCTGCTTTATAGATAAAGCATTAAACCATACAACCAAGTTCCACAGGTCAACCCAAATACGATGGTTGGGGCCACATGACAAGCATGCCCAAGAAAATAGAGAAGAAATGAAAATAAGCCACCGAGTGGCAGAGCTCTGGCGAGGCTACTGAGAAGAGATGCGTCATGCGGAGGCCTGGAGAGTGTCCAACATGCGTCTCAAGCGATCACAGTCCGGCTGCCTAGAAAGCAGGTGCCAGTGCTGTAAGAAGGCAAGACATTTGTAGAAGGAGTCAGAAGCCCGTCGCGGTAGAACCCGCTCAATCACCATTTTATTACGAGTAGTCCAAAGCGTCCAAGACATCCATAGATGGAGAAGCCGAGACGCCTCGTTAGGACTACTGCCCCGTAGACGGAACTCCTACTGTCGTAGATATCATCACAAGGGTGACTCGGTACACGGATATCGTACTTGCCTATGTCGACGGCGCTCGATCAGCCATCGAGAGCGCTCACGCATACATTGAAAGTGATGCAGCATATGCCGAGAGCGCGAGAACAGCCACCA
This sequence comes from Elymus sibiricus, assembly GCA_039707655.1. Lineage (NCBI taxonomy): Eukaryota > Viridiplantae > Streptophyta > Magnoliopsida > Poales > Poaceae > Elymus > Elymus sibiricus. The sequence goes on from CM077663.1 coordinate 347,757,842, forward strand.
AGAGCACTAGAACAACCACTGAGAGTGCGTGAGCATCCACCGAGAGTGCACGACTAGTCGTCGAAGTTGCGAGGACCACCCAAGAAGAGATCACGAAGATGATGGAAGGCGACGAGAAGTCATGATGGTGCTGAAATTTTAGTTCTCAACTAGTTGTGCACTGCCTTTATGTGATATATATGATTGATGCGTGTGAACATAATTTCTATGTTGCTATGAAGGGGCTAAACTTTTGCTTCTGAACTAGTAGTGAACTACATTGTGGTCATTTGTATCGTCTATCATGCTACAAAGATTGTGATGTGACTTTGCTCTATGTGATTGGATAACTATGACATTAACTTGTTAGCATTGTTTATTTATCTTCGTAGATGAAGTGAAACGGGCATGTGGTGTACACCGGAAGGAATCGAGGAGTTTATGATTCATGGGAGATATGCAAGGAACAAATGGGCAGTTACAAGAACAACTGTTATAAAAGGTATATGACTAAAAAAGAAGCAGATGATCGTTATGCCAACTACCTCCGCAAAGAGAAAATCAACTATGAAGTATGCATGACCGTGTGGACAAGTGGACGAGTAAACAATGTGATTATCTTTATCCAGTTCATTGTCATTATGGTGTTGTTGTTATCATGAGGTCTTACATATGTATGTGTACTAATGATGTGGCGTGAATTGTTGTACTCTAATGCATACATGTATTTTGTATAAAGTTTAGATTATTCATATGTTAAATGTAATGTGTATGATTGTTTATGTTATTTGTGTGTTGTAATGTATATTGGGTGTTGTTACTGGGTATTGCCAGTGTTGGCGGCTGAACAAGCAGTTGTGGTGAGTATCCTAGACAGCCCGCCACAACTAATAATATAATCCAGTGGCGGGCATCTGTTCCCGCCCTCCACTGAGGGGACTCTATCAGTGGTGAGTGGGCGCCCGCCACTGATGCCATTACAACAGTGGCGGAAGGTTAGTGGCGGGCGCCCCTGGGAGCTTGGCTCGCCATTGCTGGGCTTTTTGCGCCCGCCACTGCTGGACATTCCTGCAGTAGTGAGCCTTTGAAACAAATGAGATCTCTGCAAGACATTGATATCACCATGAGATCCAGGCAACCCAAAATAGCAAGGCCAGATCCACAACTCTTCGGAGGCAACAACTTACCAAATTATGGTTGGATCTTTGCAATGTTCGGTGAATTGCCTGTGACAAGAGGCAGGGAGATTCTTCCACTTCCAGTGCATACATTTCAATACTCCCTAGCAATCAAGGTCAACCTTTCTTCATGCGTCACTAGAATCCTGGCCCCGTCCTTGGCATTGGGTGCTCAGAGATGCTGTGTTTTATACACACGCATCATGGTTTCAACAAACATTTTCGCGCACTTGATTGTATTTGTGGCCATTCGAAGAGTGTTATCCCATGAATCTGCAGATCTATATGCAAACTTCCAAAGTGGCGCAGTCACCTTCTAAAAGGGGGGAAACCCACTGGGGGTAATTCTCCATTGTTGGAAGAAAGGTTCACTGTCATGCATGATGTCGACAATTCGATGGAACAAACATAAGGTCATGCGGAAGCATCGTCGTAACATGTCCGACGGGAAGGTACAACCCAACATAAGTAGTTGAGCATGATCCGCTCGTGTCCGACGTAACTGTTCCGATGAAATGTTGCACGGCCAAGATGGAATCCCGGTCTCTTCACTCCAGTTCCACTTATCAACCATCAATACATCCTCGTCTTTTCTGCATCCATGATTCTCAAACTCGAAGCTCAAATCCAATGATGAATCATCAAAAAACATTAGCTCCGCCATTGGACCCATCTAAAAATGATGTGAATCCTATGTAATATGCATGAATCTATGAGCCGCTAAACTAAACTATGAGAAGAGGTTGGAAATTTACCTCCGGGCAAGTCGTCAAGGTTGCGAAGTGGAAGGATGAAGCGTCCGGACTATGGCAGGAAGACACGAGCCTACGGCAAATCGCGAGAGTCAGAGAACAGATAAATAAAGGCAATGACAAGCGTTTTTACTCCGGGCATGAAGTGCTTCTAATCAACATCTTGAAGATGGGTTATTAAATAGTTGCATCCGCAAGTACTTCATGATAGACTGAAAAGGCACAAGCATATTGATGGAGCGACTTTCCACCTGACACCATCTCCACGACTGTCGTGGTTTTGTCACGGCAGATGTCCGAAGACTTAGGTTCAAGGCCATCGCTGAGGCGGTGGACTCAAAAGGGTTGGTCGAGACGAGGGACACGAGTTTACCCAGGTTTAGCCCCTCAAGAAGAGGTAAAAGCCTACGTCCTGCTTGTATTGTATTGATTGGTGTATCGATTACAAGGGAGCGAATTCGCTTGACCTAGTTCTCGATTGATTGGTTTTTCTGTCTAAGCCGCCCCAGGGTCTCACCTTTATATAGGAGGTCGAGGCCCCGGGTTACACGAGTCCCAAACCGACTCATACAATGTAATCAACCCTGCCTCTAAGCCGCCTTGCCACCTTGGGCAAGCCGTCTCCGGGCGGCTTAACCGCCCGGGTCTCACATCATCATCTGTCTCTGGGCCTTCGTCTTGGCCCGTCCGGTAAGCCGCCATACGGCCTGGCCTTCATCTTCTAACCCACCTTAAGGGTCTTGGCTACGAGCCGCCAGGTATGACCCGGCCCCTCCTCGGCGAGTCTTACCACGGGGTTATATCCCCAACATTAGGCCCCAGATTGATTTGAACCTGTTCGTATCAATCTTCAAACTCACTTGGCGGCGAGTCTCACACTTTTATCACCTGAAAAAGAAAACTCATAACCCGCCGTGACGTCATGTCGAATATGCTAAAAAGATTCTGTGACGTTCGCAACGGATCTTCTCATTAAACGGTCGGCCCGAAAATCGAGGCGCCCCCTCCGGTCAATTATCACTGCACCTCTTCGATTTTCGCGCGTACTGTTGCCATCCCATCTCATAAATAGGGATACGAGGGGCCCCCTTTCCTTTCTCTGCCGCCACCGTCTTCTTCTTTCTCCTTCAGACGCCCGCACCTCCAGAGCTCCACCGCACCGACCGGACCTCGCCGTCATCTCCAACGCCGGCCGCTGCATTAACCTGATTTGGTCCAGAGTTTCGTCAGCCCGTCCGCATCCGCAAGGTACCATTCTCAACCCTTGTTGAATCTGTAGTCATCTCGATTAGGATCTCCCTGAGTTCATCGGGTTTCTTTTAGTGTTCTTCGCTGTTCATCAGATTGTTCTTCGTAATGTAGACTGCCAAGTATCCCCTTGAATCTCATATCGCTGCTTATCCATCACAGCCGTCCGCTCGATGTCAATATCCGCTTATCATAGATCTGTACCTCACTCTTTTCTGCGCACTGACCACCTGTTCTTCCACTGCCATTTTAGGTCATGATTATATTTCATTTTATCCATGCCGGTAGATCTTACAGCCATGGTTGCAATATGTGAAACCTGTTTATCCATACTTAACAATATTTCTAGTATCGCCTTGTCCACTTAACCCGCCATTGCATTGCCGGCTCTCTGATAAAATATGTCGGCGGCTTAACGCCTCATCATCATGCTGACCATAGCTGCCTTAATTATTTGATATCTTTCTAACCCGCCATATTCTGCACCTTCTCACAGTTTAACCCGCCACCATGTCGAGAGCGCCCGCGTCTTGCGATTGGGTTGGTTCCGGAGTCACCGAGCAGCTTCTGCTTGACGTCGTAGAAACGGGTGTCTTGCCGGCTCAGAATGTTATACATTGGCGGGTTCCAGGGCCAGAAATAAGACCTACTCCTCAGGAAGGGGAGATTGTCATATTCACTGATCACCTCCTCCGTGGTTTTAGCCCGCCCGGGTCGAAATTTTTCCGGGACATTCTTCACTCCTTCAAGCTTCACCCTCAAGATATAGGTCCAAACTCTGTTACCAATATATGTCAGTTTCAAGTCCTATGCGAAGTTTACCTGCAAGAAGAGCCGTCTGTTGACCTCTTCCGGGACTACTTTTATGTCAACCGCCAAACTGAAGTGGCGGCTGGACCAAGTTTGGAGCTTGGCGGCGTGTCTATCCAGAGACGGAGAGATTTGCCCTACCCAGCAGCCGTCTTGCCAAGTCACCCCAAAGATTGGAACAAGACCTGGTTTTATTGCAAGGACACTTCTCCCAAAGAAGAGAATCCGCTGCCGGGTTACCGTCCTACCCGGCTTTGCACCTACGGAGAACTCCCAGACCGGATGTCCGCCGCAGAGCGAGCGAAATATGCTCCGGCCTTCGCGAAGATCAGGGCCTTAATGGCGAACGGCTTGACTGGCGTCGACTTAACCCGTTGCTGGGTTACCTAGAAAATCTTGCCACTGAGCCGGCGTGACCGACTCATGTACGAATTTACGGGTGAACCAAATGACCCTCTCTGTTTCAACGCCACCCCCTGACAGAACAAGACATCAACTCTTCCGTCAAATCACTTCTTGGCGAAAAACAAGAGGCTTGCAACAAAATTGGGCCGAAACCTTTTTGCGTCAAGAACCCGGCTCCAGCTGTAAGAAACCTTTCTTAGGAAACTGCTCGTTCTTTGTCTTTGACCTTCTGCCTTGCTTCTTTTAACCTATTTTAGCGGCTTATGCACAGGCCGGCTCTACCTTCTGGAAGAAGAAATATACTCCTCCTTTGAGGAACCCTAAGGCGGGTAAAACCCGTGGCCGTAAGAAGAAAACTTCTGCTCAGGAACTGCTTGAGGTTGACGACTCGGAGGTAGAACTTGACTCCCTTGACCGTCTCTTTATGCAACTTATTGACAATGATTATTCACAGGAGGAAACGGAAACAAGCCATGAGGACGCCCTTGAGGTAACTTACATTTCCTCTGACTCAGAAAACTTTCCACAAGAGAAAACACGGCGGGTCATCCGGAAAGTTCCATTTTCTCATCCTCTTGCATATTTAGACCCCAACTTTCTTTTGAAAAAGCAACAGCACAACTCCAGACGTCAGACCCAGAGCACCGGCTCTGAAGAGCTTTTGACCGGCTTACCAAACTCCCCGGCCCCTCGGAAACGGCCTGCTGAGGTACTCTTTTAACCAAGTCCAATTTTTAACACTCTTGCATTGTAGCCTTACTCTGTTTTTTACCGTCTTAACTTTTTTAGGAGACGCCCCCTTCGTTTGGCGATTCCACTGCATCCAAGTTGCCTCCTCTGAAAATCAACCCGGAGTGCGTACCTTTGTATTTGCACCATACCTTTTTACCACCCTTGTCCTTTATGTGACGATCTTTTTGCTTCCAGGGCTCAAGCAAAACGAAGGAAGACAGGCGGGTCTACCGCCGCTCCTGCTGCCCAAGAGCTGGAGACTGCTAAGCCGGACTCCCTTGCAACTTATATTGAGCCTACTGAGGCTTGAACAGATGCGCCTGAAGACGCTCCTCAGCCCTCTGAGCCGACTGATGATAACAAGGCCACTCCTGAGAGTCCTCCAAAGGCTGATCCTAAACCGCCCAGCCCTTCAACAGCCACCGAAGACACAGCTCATCCGGAAGTTGTTGTCACTGGGACGGGCTATCAATTCCCTGATCCTCATGTGTTAACAAAACACACCAGCAAGGCTAAAACATTCTCACCAGGAAAACTTGATTTTGAATTCCCCGTGTTAGAAAAACTGACTGCGGATGAATTACATGCTGGTTATCTGAACCGCCTGTCTACAAGCCGTAATATGGAGTCCAAGCTTGTTGGACTAATGAAGAAAAAATATGAGGTACCCTCTTCTCTTGCTTTTTCCTTATACCCTTATGTAGCCCCCAAGAGCTAGTTTAATATTGCAAATAGTAGACCGGGTCTTCCAATCTTTGTCATGCTCTAAATAGCTTAGCTTGTAGCCCCCAAGTATCGGGTTAATATAAATAATAAGCCGATACTTACTTGAAAACTAGATCCAATTGTAGCCCCCAAGTCCGGGTCATTATAATAATGATGAGCCGGAGCTTCACTGCTAAAAATCTTTGTCATTACTAAGAAGACTTCATTGTTTAGAAACGTCGTGTGTAGCCCCCAAGTGCCGGCTTAACTTTACGAAGATGAGCCGGAACTTGTTTGTAGATTGTGAGAGAAAACACAAACATTAGCCCCCAAGTGTCAAGTATATTGCTTGCAATCTGCTTGAGACTTGTATCATAACCGCTTCATCACTCGTCTACTAACATCTCATCCTGGCGACTTAAATCTCCTGAACTTTTTTGTTTTTGTTGGATACAAGAAGCTTTGGATGTGGCCGAGTCTGATCTGGCCGGCCTAAAAGACAATATTGCTTCGCAACAAGCCGCCCGGTCTGAGGCGGAAGAAAAATGGTAGGTTGCCATTGAAGAGCTTGAGAAGGTTCAAGCTGACTTTGTCGCCTTCAAAGAGACTGCTGAGTCCAAACAAGCCGCCCTGACAAAATGCGCAGACGATGCTGACAAGCGGCTCAAGCTTGTGTCAGAAGAACTGTAAACCCTCAAGCATCATATATCCATGATGACTTCTGCTATCTTTGGTAAGTACCGAAGACTAAGAAAATTCCCTTGCCTTGTTGAAAAAGTGGGCGAGCAGCTTATAACACCTAACTTTCCTTGCAGGTCAAAGATGTCGCCAACTATCTTCTGACAGCTTGTTGAAGTTGAAAGCAATATATACCCTGACAGAACAGCTATACTGCGGGACCCTTTGCACCATCAAAGCAATGTTGACTGAAAAAGGCATCCCCAAACTCATGAAGGGAGTAATAGAGGTCTTGTCGACTCTGCCCAAGCAAATTGATGAACTCAAACGATCAGCCGCCAGAAAGGGAGCAATGGCCGCGCTAAGCCGGTCTCTGGCCTTTGCCCCTGAACTGACCGCAGTAGAGATGATGGATGGCTTTCCATCCAAGAAAGATGACGGCTCAGACTTTACTGAAGCTGATTGTGCGAAATGTATGAAGGCCTCCCGAGTACTCGCATCAACACTTGTTAATGAAATTGATCTGACTTCCTACCAGGCGGCTTACGGCGAGGACAACAAACGAGTGCGCTGCCCAACTTTTGAAGCCACTCTTTGCTCCTGAAATTGACCCGTCTCCCCTCTTTGATGAGGCCCAGTTTGAAGCTTTAACAAACTGCAACTGGGATGTGGACAATCTTCATATCGAAGAGGTCAAAGACCCGACGCAGGATGACCCGCCGTCGAGCTAAACACGTTGCTCCTGATTAAAGATAACCCGGCTTTCTGAGCCGCCGGAAGTATGTAAAAAACTTTAAGTCCGTTGTATTTTGGGCTCCTTGGAGAGCTTTGTAATAGGCGTAGAAAAACCTGATTGCCTTAGCCGTGCCACTTGATGCACTTTTATCTGCCTTGTATTCTGCCCGCAACATCTTTCGTCATACTTCACTGCGGCTCATCTTAAGAAATAAGACCTGCAAAAAACCAACAAGACAGAGTATGTTCTGCTTTGCTGTGAGGGCGGCTTGAAAAAACACAACCCGGAGTTGTTAAATCTTGTATGATCTTGTTTTCTTTTTTGAAAACTCATATGCCGGCTCTTATGGCATGAACTCGTTGTTTGAACTCTTAACAGTACCGGATCTCTAGTGAGAGTGACCGTCAACTCCTTTGAGCGGCTAAGGGTCTCTAGGCGAGACTAACTGGTAAGAGCAACAACAAACCATAAAGAGGCGCAGCAAGGCATGAGTACCCCCAGGGCCCATAAGCTACTTCTCACGTGACATAAATCCGTCGTTTGAACCTTAAACAGTGCAGGGTCTTTAAAAGAGTAACTATTTTAAGAGTATGAACGGGCCACATAGTGGAGAGTATGCAGCAGATGGGTGAGTTTATCCTCGCTCTCCGTAAGCCGGCCCTTACATGACAAGAGCCGCTGGTTTAACTTTGACCAGTACAGGGTCTCTAGCCGAGATTAACTCGTAAGAGTTCGGCGGGTCACCTAACGGAGCAGCAGCAGCATACATGCAGGTTTAACTCGAACATGCGGTGGCTGAAGAGCCGATCAAGAGGGTGTGTAAGCTAAACCCGATGGGTTGGAAGCCCCCAAATGACCTTGTTGACGGAGTCAACTTTTTGGGTATATAACCCGGCCTTACGGTGGCTGAAGAGCCGATCAAGAGGGTGTGTAAGCTAAACCCTGGCGGATTGGAAGCCCCCAAATGACCTTGTAGTTGTATCCACCTTTGCACAATCTGAAATGCATAAAAGATAGAGGCCCCGGCTTGCAGGGATGCCAACTTTATTATATATAATGATGGATGTGCAATGATCGGAGTCGATGACTCAAGTATAATAAGGCCGCAGATGAGCGATATTCCACGGCCGGTGGGTCTCCTGCCCAGAAGTACGTGACTCGTCTCGTACGTCAATGAGATAATATGACCCATTGTTGAGATTTCTGCTGACCACAAAAGGCCCTTCCCATGGGGGAGATAGCTTGTGTGCATCCGTCTGATCTTGAATCAAACGCAACACCAAGTCGCCTTCCTGAAACGTCCGGGTCTTAACTCTGCGGCTATGATAGCGACGCAGGTCTTGTTGATAAATCGCCGATCGAGCTGCTGCCAGATCGCGCTCTTCATCCAAAACATCTAACGCGTCCTGACGCGTTGTCTCATTATCTGTCTCAACGTAAGCCGCCACCCGCGGCGAGTCATGACGTATATCACTTGGTAACACGGCTTCTGCACCATAAACCATAAAGAAAGGCGTATAGCCTGTTGACCTGTTGGGGGTAGTTCTAATGCTCCAGAGAACTGATGGTAACTCCTCTACCCAACAACCCGGCGTACGTTGTAGAGGAACCATAAGTCGGGGCTTGATACCTCTCAAGATCTCCTGGTTAGCACGCTCTACCTGACCATTGGATTATGGATGGGCAACAGCAGAGACGTCAAGCCAGATGTGCTCACTTTCACAGAATGCCTTCATAGCCCCCTTGGATAGGTTTGTACCATTGTCCGTGATGATACTATGAGGATAACCAAAATGGTAGATCAATTTTTTGACAAACTGAACCGCCGTAGCCGCGTCACATTTGCTGACCGGCTCAGCCTCAACCCACTTGGTAAACTTATCCACCACCACCAAAAGGTGGGTCTTCTTGTCTTTAGATCTCTTGAAGGGCCAGACCATATCAAGCCCCCAGATCGCAAACGGCCACGTAATTGGAATCATCCGCAATTCCTGAGCCGGTACGTGAGCATGTCGCCCGAACTTCTGACATCCATCACACTTGGTGACCAAGTCCTCTGTATCCTTATGAGCTGTCGTCCAGAAGAAACCATGCCGGAAAGCCTTGGCCACCAAAGATTTTGAGCCGGCATGATGACCGCAATCGCCGGCGTGAATTTCATTTAACATTTCCTTACCTTCTTCAGGAGAAACACAATGCTGAAAAACGCCAGTGACGCTGTGCTTATGTAACTTGTCACCTCTAGGGGAAGTTAAGACAACTCCAGCCCCTGACCCTTCCAATTGCCTGGATCCATCAAAGTGAATTGTCCAATACGTGTTATCCGGCTTCTCCTCGGGCGACTGACACTCTGTCCAGTCGTTTATAAAGTCCACCAGGGCCTGAGACTTGACAGCCGTGCGAGGCACATATTTCAGATTAAGAGGCCCAAGCTCCAATGCCCACTTAGCAATCCTGCCAATGGCTTCTTTGTTTTGGATTATGTCTCCCAACGGGGCAGAACAGACGACGGTGATCTGGTGTCCCAGGAAGTAATGCTTCAACTTACGATTTGCCATGAACACCCCATATATCAGCTTCTGCCAATGTGGGTACCTTTGCTTGGATTCTATCAGGACTTCACTGATGTAGTAAACCGTCCTCTGAACCGGGTATTCTTTCCCTGTCTCCTTACGCTCCACAAAAATCGCGGCGCTGACTGCCCTGTTGTTAGCCGCCACGTAGAGGAGCAAAGGTTCCTTCTCAGCCGGAGCGGCCAAGATCGGCGGCTCAACCAGCTGCTTTTTGAGCGCCTCGAGCGCCTCATCCGCCGCCTTACTCCAGACAAAGTCGTCCGTCTTCTTCATCATCTGGTACAGAGGAATAGCCTTCTCGCCTAGGCGGCTGATGAAGCAGCTTAAAGCGGCAATACGACCCGCCAAGCGTTGTACATCATTGACGCTCACCGGCTTAGACAGCGATGTGATGGCCTTTATTTTATCCGGGTTAGCCTCAATACCTCGCTCTGAAACCAAGAAACCCAGGAGCTTGCCTGCAGGAACTCCAAAGACGCACTTGGCCGGGTTAAGCATCATCTTGTAGACCCATAAGTTATCGAACGTTTCCTTCAGGTCGCCAAGTAGAGTCTCCTTCTTCCTTGACTTGACCACAATATCATCCACATAAGCATGAACATTGCGCCCAATTTGACCATGAAGACAGTTCTGCACACAACGCTGGTAGGTCGCCTGGGCACTCTTGAGCCCGAAAGGCATAGACACATAGCAGAAAGCACCAAAAGGCGTAATGAAAGCCGTCTTCTCTTGGTCTTTAACTGCCATCTTGATCTGATGATACCCTGAATAAGCATCCAGGAAGCACAGACTCTCACAATCCGCCGTTGCGTCGATGATTTGATCAATGCGGGGAGAGCAAATGGGTCAATCGGACACGCTTTGTTAAGATCCGTGTAATCCACGCACATACGCCGCGTGCCGTTCTTCTTGAGTACCAACACCGGGTTAGCAAGCCACTCCGGGTGAAACACCTCAACGATGAACCCTGCTGCCAAGAGCCTGGCCACCTCTTCCCCAATAGCCTTGCGCCTCTCCTCATTAAACCGGCGGAGGAACTGTTTGACCGGCTTAAATTTAGGATCCACATTAAGGTGGTGCTCAGCGAATTCTCTCGGTACACCCGGCATGTCAGAAGGTTTCCATGCAAATATGTCCCGATTCTCACGGATGAATTCGATGAGCGCGCTTTCCTATTTGGGATCCATATTGGACCCAATAGTAAATTGCTGGGATGAGTCGCCCGGCGTAAAATCCACCATCTTGGTATCTTCCGCCACAAACTTGAGGGGCGGCTCAGATTCCGTGTTAGGCTTCTTCAATGGAGTCATATCTGCTGGGTCAACATTTTCTTTATAAAACTTGAGTTCCGCCTCAGCACAACTTGACTCTGCGTAAGCTGCATCACCTTCCTCATACTCAGAGCCGTCTTCCGATCACCATGCACAGTAATCGTCCCTTTTAACCCGGGCATCTTGAGCTGCACGCAAACATAGCAAGGTCTAGCCATGAACTTGGTGTAAGCCGGCCGTCCAAACAGAGCATGGTATGGGCTCTTGATTTTGACCACCTCAAACCACAAGGACTCCACCCTGTAGTTGAATTCATCACCAAAAGCTACTTCCAAAGAAATCTTTCCTACTGGATAAGCTGACTTTCCGGGCACCACACCATGAAAAACTGTTGAAGAGGGCTTAAGATCCTTGTCAAGCAAATTCATCCGGCGGAAAGTGTCATAATACAGGATCTTGATGCTACTGCCACCATCCATGAGTACCTTGGTGAACACATATCCTCCCACTTGAGGAGCGACTACCAAAGCCAATTGCTCCGGGTTATCAACACGCGGCGGGTGATCCTCCCTGCTCCAAGTTATATCATATTCAGACCACTTCAAATATTGTGGGAGAGCCGGCATGACCGCATTGACCGCCCGCTTGCGCACCTTCCGGTCTCGCTTGTCGAGGCTGGTTGTAAAAACATGATACTGCTCTCCATTAAGCTGCTTGGGGTTACTCTGATACCCGGACTGGTTATTCTGCTGCTGACTTCCACCGCCGGACTGTTGATTATGACCTCCTTGATTGCCTTGACCCTGGTAACCGGATCCTGAACCGCCCGGCCCTGAGTCGCCTGACGGACCATTACCGTTATTACGATGCTGTTGAAGGCTGTAATCCCGAAACTGCCGCATAATACTGCAATCCCTCCATGTATGGCCTGCCGGCTTATCGGGCCGGCTGTGCTCTGGACAAGGTTTATTGAGCATCTCTTCCAGGTTGAAAGGAGCTTTACTCTTGTTAAAGGGCGGCCTGAAGTTTCCGTTACCCTTAGCACGATTGTTCCCAGCGCTGGTGTTCGCCACCAATTCTGACCCGCCGTCCGGGTTCTTCCGCTTGCCCGGGTTGCTGTTTCCAGCCGCGTTTTGCCGTTGACCCTTGCCATTGTTATTTTTCTTACCCTGGGCCGATCTCTCATCATCGGAGCCAGGGTCTTTCGTGTTGTCAGAGTCGGCACACTTGGTGAGAACCGCCATGAGCTCCCCCATGTCTTGGCATGAGCGTTTGAGCCGGCCAAGCTTCTGCTTCAAGGGCGTAAAGTGGCAATTCTTCTCCAGAATCAAAACTGCTTGAGCCGCCGTAATGTGTTCAGAAGAGTGGATGATGGTTGAGACCCGCCGGACCCAGTGATGAGCCGACTCATCCTCACGCTGAACACAATGGTCTAAATCCACAATCGTCATGGGCTGCTTGCACGTTCCTTGGAATTTTTTGATAAATTATGCCTTTAATTCGGCCCAGGAATTAATGGTGTTGGGTGGCAATCCCTTCAACCACGTGCGAGCTGGCCCTTCCAGCATCATGATGAAATATTTGGCACATACTGAGTCACTGACGTCTAACATCTTCATGGCCAGCTCATAGCTTTCAATCCAAGCCTCTGGAGGTAGGTCAGCAGTATAATTGGGCACCTTACGAGGACCCTTGAAATCCTTCGGCAGACGCTCATTCCGCAAAGCCGGCGCCAAGCACGGCACTCCCACAGCCCTGGAGGTTACTCCTACCCCTACTGAAACGGAAGGTGCAATTGTGGGTTCCTGATAAGCCGCCACCACCGCCCGAGCCGCCGCCTCTCGCTGTGCTCTTGCCCGATCCACCAGCGCCTGAGCATCCAGAGCCCCCCGATCAACTCGCGGCGGGTTCCGATGTCGATCACTGCTAGAAACCGCTGGCGACTCATAACGCCGGCTGTAGCTATGGCTGGGGATGGGGGTTGAGTGCACGCGACTCCGGCTATAAGTGTATTTCTCCTGCTGGGCCACCGCCGTCTGCAGGTATCCGATGGCATTCCACACCTCCTCTGCGAAGGACGCCTCATCGGGGATCGGGATTGTACCAAGCCTAGTTGCCGCTGCCACAATGTTCTCCGCCGGGTTAGAATAATGACCTGGCGGCATTGGAAAAAACCGTGGTAGGGTTTGGTTCCGTCGAGGCGGGTCTGGTTGCTGATGCTGAGCTGCCGCCCGGCTTCCACGTACTTCCGCCGTCCGGGTTACGGTCAAAGGCACATTCCGTCCCGTCCCTGGCGTGTTAAAAAGATTGCTGGTTTCATACTGATCCAGCAAACGGGATTGATGCCTCATCCGATGAACCGCCGCTGCAGACTGCTGCTCTAGCTCAAGGCGGAAAGCATCCGCCCTAAGGCGTTCCGCCTCAGCATCCATCTGAGCCTTCAGCGCATTGATTTCCTGTTGGACTCCGGCCATCTGGTTCTTCAACCTCGTGATCTCCGCATTACGGGCCGCTTGGTTTTCAGCAGTGACCTCAGTTTCCATCAGGGTTGTAAGCTCGTTCATCAGATCCAGAAGAACCTGAGCCGGCGGCCTGCCAGCCCCAGACCCGGTCGCACCGGCGGCTGTGCTGCTCGGGGCCGGCGCTGAACCCGCCATGAAGATGGCAGCGCGGTTCGGCGGCTCATAATCCTCCGGCTCATGATATTCTGACTCGGGGTAATGCTCGACATAGCCCCCAAGCCCTCCGTTGTGAAGCTGATAGATTGATTCCGTCTCTCCACTCGAAGATCCATCCTCTGAGCAGATGAGGGTTTCTTCCCGCCACATAGAACCTTCAAGCTCCATGCCCTGGGTGAAGCCGACGAAGACATGCTTCCTGCCCGGGTTAACATGGGCGGGTTGCACGCGCCGGGCCGGCTCGACGACGTCGGTGCAGATGTCCGGCCCGGGTTTAGATCCGCCGATCTTGCCGATGAAGACATGGATTCCGCCGAAGGGGACCCGGAACCCGTACTCGATTGAGTCGGCCTCGGGACCCCAGCCGGCGTCGTTGATGCAGAGCTTTCCGCGGCGACTCTTGGTCATCCTGCCAACGGCGTACCCCTCGATCCCTGGGAGAGAGCCCTTTGAGAACTCAACACCACCGAGCGCTGGCCCCACGCGCCAACTGTCGTGGTTTTGTCACGGCAGATGTCCGAAGACTTAGGTTCGAGGCCATCGCTGAGGCGGTGGACTCAAAAGGGTTGGTCGAGACGAGGGACACGAGTTTACCCAGGTTCAGCCCCTCAAGAAGAGGTAAAAGCCTACGTCCTTCTTGTATTGTATTGATTGGTGTATCGATTACAAGGGAGCGGATTCGCTTGACCTAGTTCTCGATTGATTGGTTTTTCTGTCTAAGCCACCCCAGGGTGTCACCTTTATATAGGAGGTCGAGGCCCCGGGTTACACGAGTCCCAAACTGACTCATACAATGTAATCAACCCTGCCTCTAAGCCGCCTTGCCACCTTGGGCAAGCCGTCTCCGGGCGGCTTAACCGCCCGGGTCTCACATCATCTTCTGTCGCTGGGCCTTCATCTTGGCCCGTCCGGTAAGCCGCCATACAGCCTGGCCTTCATCTTCCGGCCCACCTTAAGGGTCTTGGCTACGAGCCGCCAGGTATGACCTGGCCCCTCCTGGGCGAGTCTTGCCACGGGGTTATATCCCCAACAACGACCATTAGGAGTCCGACATGTCTTGGTGCGAAACTAGACGATACCACTCCACACTAGCGAATCACATTATGACATTTGACGTACCGTTAGAGCCATTGCTCCGGTGCTAGATGTCGTATGCTCACGCTGTCACTATGAACCTCATCCTGCGATGATCGATGCCCTCACACCATGCGCCGCCAATGAACGTCAACAACGTTGCACGTGGCCGTCACCATCGTTCCTGTAGATACGCCTATGCGTCCGCATATGCTTTGTGTATCCCGTAATCTTCTAGTCACGACCATCGAAGGCCACCACCCTCGCTACAATGACCATCATGCAGATGTTAGCGCGGGAGCGTCCAAATCATGTCGTCTGCGGGATCAGACACAACCACGATTCCTTCAAACCTCATCTTTGTCAGGACGCGCCGCATGCGCCGTCATGAGAAAATTTGCCACCACCACAGATCGTGACAAGCCGATACAGGTCCACCCGGAATGTCCTTGATGATTCGACACTTGTAGACCATGTGTTGTTGTGGAGTCAACACGCCACGGCTCCCGGACGCAATCTCCATGAACGCCCCGACCTGAGGAGCGCGGGCTGGCGGCGGACGGAGGACGGGCGGGCCACCGCTCGTTGTTGGGCTGACATCTCCTCTGCTCCCGCTGGGAATACAAACCTCTAAAAGCAAGTCTAGCAGAACCCTTATATCATGAGTTTTTATAATGTGTTAACAGTTTGCAAAAAACACATTTTGCGGGCTGGCGCGGGCTGCGGCTGAATAGACCCCGCATCATGGAACTGTAAAACAGAATATTCGCAAAATATTCTATTTTACAGTTCCACGATGCGGCGTCTGTTCGGCCGCAGCCCGCGCTGACGTGGCTTGAGACTGCGTCGGTATTTCCCCAAAGAGGAAGGGATGATGCAGGACATCGACGGTAAATATTTCCCGCAGTTATGAAACCAAGGTATCGAACTAGTTGGAGGATCACCACCACCTAATAAGCAGCACCTGCACACAAATAACAAATACTTGCAACCCGACGCGAAAGAGAGGTTGTCAATCTCTCTATGGTAAAAAGATAGATTAGGATATGATAGATAGGAGAGATAGATCTCTCAAGAACGCAAAATAAAAAGAGCAAATAAAAAGTGCAGCAATATATTTTGGTTTTTTTTGGTATAGTAGATCTGAAAACAAAGAGGCAAAAAGATAGATCGGAAAGCAATATGTTGGAAAAGTAGACCCGGGGGCCATAGGTTTCACTAGTGGCTTCTCTCATGAGTATAGCACACGGTGGGTGAACAAATTACTGTTGGGCAATTGATAGAAGATCAAATAATCATGACGATATCCAAGGCAATGATCATTATATAGGCATCACATCCAAGATAAGTAGACCGACTCCTACCTGCATCTACCACTATTACTTCACTCATCGACCGCTATCCAGTATGCATCAAGTGTATTAAGTTCATGGAAAAACGGAGTAATGCAATAAGAACGATGACATTATGTAGACAAGATCTATTCATGTAGGAATAGACCCCATCTTGTTATCCTCAATGGCAATGATACATGCGTGCCTTGCTGCCCCTTCTGTCACTGGGAAAGGACACCGCAAGATCGAACCCATCACAAAGCACCTCTTCCCATGGCAAGAAAAATCGATCTAGTCGGCCTAACTAAACCAAAGATTCGAAGAAGAAATACGAGGCTATAAGTAATCATGCATATAAGAGATCAAAGAAGACTCAAATAATATTCATGGATAGAAACTGATCATGAACTCAAAATTCATCGGACCCCAACAAACACACCGTAAAAGTTTACATCAAATAGATCTCCAAGAGACCATTGTATTGAGAATCAAAAGAGAGAGAGGAAGCCATCTAGCTACTGCCTACGGACCCGTAGGTCTATGGTGGACTACTCACGCATCATCGGAGAGGCACCTATGAAGAAGATGAACTCCTCCGTGATGGTGTTAGATTGGATCTCGAGGCTCTGGAACTCGCGGTGGCTGGATGTGTTTTTCGTCGACACCCCTAGAGTTTTCTGAATATTTGGGTATTTATAGGCATCAGAGGCGGTGGAGGGGGGCCCCGTGGAGGGCACAACCCATCAGGACGCGCCGGGGGGCCCCTGGCGCGCCCTGGTGGGTTGTGGCCTCCATAACCCACCTCTCTGGCACTTCTTTGGCCCACTGGGTGTCTTCTGGTCCAAAAAAATCTCCAAAAAGTTTCGTCGTGATTGGACTCCGTTTGGTACTGATATTCGACGAAGTAAAAAACAAGCAAAAACATCAACTGGCACCTTGGCACTATGTCAATAGGTTAGTCCCAAAAAATGATATAAAATTGCTATGAAGTGATTGTAAAACATCCAAGAATGATAATATAACAGCATGGAACAAGCAAAAATTATAGATACGTTGGAGACAATTTGACATCAATCCCGATGATTGACGGCAAATTTGAACAATCAAACATAGTTTGCGCACAATTAAACCATAGTTTTCAATCAAGATGCAAAAGAATGTCATGCAAAAGCAACCACCACCTTCACCACCATCATCATCATCGCAATCGCTCTCCACAACCTTAGAAAAATCGCACACAAAAGCCCTCATCACCTCCGTGATCATCATCGTCAACATCATCACTCTCCACCACCGCCACCCATTCCCCCGCCGGCATAGAAGCCATCAGACCTTGCGGCTATCATCCTTCTCTTCAAGATCTCTCTCGTTGCCATATCATGCCATTCTTTGGTGGGAAGGGAGCGTAGCTCAACTGGTTGGATGAGTGGATGTACAAACCTAACACTTGGGTTCAAATCCTCACGGAGGCAAATTTAGGTTCCTATTTATTCTTGAGGACTAGGCTTTCCTGGTACTCACGCATTTATTGAGGACTAGGCTTGGTGCATAATAAAGATTAAAAATCCTAGTACTCATACTTAAAAGGTTGTATGCATCCCTAGCTGGTGCACAGGCCGGGGAAGTGAAATTCTCCCCCATTTTAAGGCCGGAACTTGGTGATCTAGTGTAGCCGCCCGCTCCCGTGCAGCGCTGCCGCGCCGCACCTGGGCCTCCCAGCCTTCCTCCTCCAGTCCCCCGCCACCACTCTCCTCTCCGCCGTAGCCGGCGACGCTGCCAGGGCAAAGCCCGAGCAGCTCGGCGGCGACGGACTTCTTCTCGCGCGTCAGTTTTTCAAGATCGCTGCAGCGGTTCCAATCTTAACCTCCTTGACGGTGATGGCGGCGGTGGCGACATGTTAGATCAGATCTGACCCCGACGGCGGAGGCATTGGGCCTGGTCTCTGGTCAAATCTGACCCGACAGGTACGACCTCCATGTGCGGCGGAGATGATCGGTGGCAGTCCTGTGCACACGATGCTGGATGGTGGGTCTTCGAGCGGATCCGGGTGAAAACCCTACTCTTGCACATTGCCAAGGTCAGCGATGATGGCGTTTTTTGGGGGTCGTCCCCTTCTTGAAGGCATCGCCGTGGAGAAGCTCTAAACCCTTATCTGCTACCTTTGGGGGAATCCCTAGATCAGTCGATCGGATGACGGCGACACTCATTTGTCGTACCCCTCTTGAGGGCGTCATTCTTAGAGGGGTGCATAGGCTCGAGGGACCAGTGGACGACATCTGCGGTGGAGCGGCATTCCATGTGATGCATCGACATCGTGGAGTCTCGGTGGCGAGGTGCAGCAAAGTCTCGGCGACAGATGCGTGATGATGAGTGTGCGTAGGGAGGAGGCGATGTCTGGCGCCGTGGGGGCGTTGACGGCATGCCTGACAAGGTTGATGCATCGGTACCTGCTCTGAAGATGGATTGATGGAAGACGGCTGTGACGGCCTATGAGAGTGCGTCGGGCCGGTTTGGCCACAGACCCAGTATGTGGCTTGGTCAGGGCATCCGGCTTTATGTTAGGCTTTGGTGCGATGTCTGTTTGGTATTCAGCTCGGACATTTCGCACCCCTTCATCAATGGATAGGAGTAGCGATAAATGTTGCCAAGATGGAGGCTTCAGACGTATTGATGTATTACTTTGTAAGGTCTTTGTGAATAATTAATAAAATGGCTGCATGCATCTACCAGATGCAGAGGCCAGGGGTCATCCTGCTTTTCTAAAAAATGCCATTCTTTGGTGATGTCGTCCATTTCATTGCGTTTCATAGTCATGATCTTGTTCTCCTCGGCAAGAAGCTTGGCAAAGCCCTTGTTCTCCTTGGCAAGGGCTTTCCTCTCCTCAATGACGGCTTTATGCAACCCCTCTTCCTTGAGTAATTATCACTTTTCTTGGTTCTCTTGCGCTTTCTTCTCGGCCAACTCCTTCTTTGCCTCCAATGTCTTGGTCACCATCAACTCATTTGATTGCACCATGGTATCTATCTTGTCACGCAAGCTTGATGTCTCTGATTCCCTCTTGATCTTGTACTTGGCCTTCTTGTTTCCATCCGGCTTGTTCTTATTTCTTGGGCCATCATCATCTTCATCATCGTCATCCATCTTGGTGAGTGAACCTCTCTTCGGTGGGGATTCTTTATCAATCAACTCCCACTTTTGGCTATGGTGAAGCAATTTCCAACAATGCTCAAGGTTGAATGACCTACCACACAGGGACGGCGCCAGGATTCAAGAAAAGGGGGGGGGGGCAAACATAATTTACCAAGCTTTAGGGGGGGGGGGGTAAACATATATTTGAAGGGTATATATGCATTTTGTTCCTGAAAATCTCAGGGTATATATGCTAAAATCTGAACCTTGGGGGGCATGGCTCCCCCTCGCCCCTGGCTCCGTCACTGCTACCACATGAAGCTTCCATGTCTTTGTACCTTTATTGCGCAATTTTGTCCTACAAAACAAATACAATGTCAAAATATGACACATGCTAGAAAAAATTTGCACTACAATGTGAAAAAGAAGTCACATAGTCAGATTCAACAGTGCCACTCGGAGGTGCATTGCGGACTGATGACCCACAAGTATAGGGGATCAATCGTAGTCCTTTCGATAAGTAAGAGTGTCGAACCCAACGAGGAGCAGAAGGAAATGACAAGCGGTTTTCAGCAAGGTAATTTCTGCAAGCACTGGAATTGTAGGTAACAGATAGTTTGATAGCAAGATAATTGGTAACAAGCATGTAACGGTAACGGTAAACAAGGTGCAGCAAGGTAGCCCAATCCTTTTGAGGCAAAGGACATGCCAGAACAATCACTAGTAATAGGCAAAGTGTTCTTGAGGGTACACGGGAATTTCGTCTAGTCACTTTTATCATGTTAGTTTGATTCGTGTTCGCTACTTTGATAATTTGATATGTGGGTGGACCGGTGCTAAGGTGCTGTTCTTACTTGAACTAACAACCTACTTATGATTAACCCCCTCGCAAGCATCCGCAACTACGAGAAAACTATTAAGAAAAAGTCTAACCATAGCATTAAACATGTGGATCAAAATCAGCCCCTTACGAAGTAGCGCATAAACTAGGGTTTAAGCTTCTGTCACTCTAGCAACCCATCATCTAATAACTACTCCACAATGCATTCCCTTAGGCCCATGAATGGTGAAGTGTCATGTAGTCGATGTTCACATGACACCACTAAGGGAATCACAACATACATATCATCAAAATATCGAACACATATCAAATTCACATGATTACTCGCAACATGACTTCTCCCGTGACCTCAAGAACGAAAGTAACTACTCACAAATAATAATCATGCTCAAGATCATAGGAGTATTGAATGGCATAATGGATCTGAACATATAATCTTCCACCAAATAAACCATATAGTAATCAACTACGCAAGGTAATCAACACGACTAGTCACCCACAGGTACCAATCTGAGGTTTCGGTACAAAGATTGAACACAAGAGATGAACTAGGGTTTGAGAAGAGATGGTGATGTTGAATATGTTGATGAAGATTGGCCTCCCAAAGATGAGAGGGGTGTTGGTGATGACGATAGCTTCGATTTCCCCCTCCGGGAGGGAAGTTCCCCCGGCGGAATCGCTCCGCCGAAGGGCAAAAGTGCTCCTGCCCAAGTTCCACCTCAAGGCGGCGGCACTTCATCCCGAAAGTCCTCCTCTGATTTTTTCTAGGTCAAGAGTGACCTTATACCAGAAGATGGGCACCGGAGGTGGGCCGAGGTGGCCACAACCCATCAGGGCGCGCCCAGGGGGGCCTGGCGCGCCCTGGTGGGTTGTGCCCACCTGGAGGCCCCCTCTGGTAGTTTTCTGCTCCAGTATTTTTTATTAAATGCAAAAATATTCTCCGTAAAATTTCAGCTTCATTGGAGTTGTGCAGAATAGGTATCTCTGATGTGCTTTTCTTAGGTCCAGAATTCCAGCTGCCGGTATTCTCCCTCTTTGTGTAAACCTTGCATATTATGAGAGAAAAGGCATTAGAATCACTCCCCAAGGCATTATTATTCAACAAAACAAAGTAAATAACAGTAGGAAATCATGATGCAAAATGGACGTATCAACTCCCCTAAGCTTAGACCTCGCTTGTCCTCAAGCAAAAGCCGATATTGAGAAGCATGTCCACATGGTTTGAGAGAGAGGTGTCGATAAAAACAAAATACGGACATAGAAGCATCATGCTTATTAACATAGCAGCAACAAACTATAACATAAAATTTATTTCAATACATTTTTATCATATAGCTTCTTATGAACAAGTAACAATTCATCACAACAGAGAAGTATGAAGCATAAACCTTATTGGGAACCAACAAACTATGTTCTTAGTCAACTTTGCAACTACAATTCATCATATTTTCAGGAAGGGTCTCATGTCGGAGACTTTTGGCAAGTCCACATACTCAACCTCTTCTCTGATTGCTAACGCTCACGGCATACCCATGAACAAAAAGTTTCAACCGGACACATGGGGAGACAGGGGCTTATAGTTTCGCCTCCCAACTTACTCACCTCAAGGGTGATGTCAACAATAATAACTCATGCTCACCCATATCCAACCGGATATATGTGCCTTGATCTTTCTTCACCACATGATGCTTGCAAAAGAAAAAGTAAAAAGGAATAGGGAAGAATACTTTGACTCTTGCATAAAAGTAAGTGCATAAAAGTAAAAGATAGGCCCTTCGCAGAGGGAAGCAGAGGTTGTCATGCGCTTATTGGTTTAT
This sequence comes from Elymus sibiricus, assembly GCA_039707655.1. NCBI lineage: Eukaryota > Viridiplantae > Streptophyta > Magnoliopsida > Poales > Poaceae > Elymus > Elymus sibiricus. Next base: position 347,779,782 of record CM077663.1, read on the forward strand.
ATGCCCAATCCCTTAATGTAACAGAACGTCATGCTATATTGCCCCCTATGATAGCAACCTTTATTATGCAGTCCGTCGCTTTTATTACTTTGCCATCATAAGTTCGTATAGCGCTCAATTTTCTCTTACACTAATTGATTAAAACACTTTTAGAAGCAATTTTTATTGCCTTGTTGCACCGATGACAACTTACTTGAAGGATCTTTCTCGATCCATAGGTAGGTATGGTGGACGCTCAAATAAAGAATTTGGGTTTGGTTTTTTGGATGCACAAGTAGTATCTCTACTTGGTGCGGAATTTTTGGCTAGCAAAGATATTGAGCAAGCACCACATGTCAAAGGATCTATGACAATATAACTTCTATGTGGATATGAACAAACATAAATCATTACGTTGTCTTCCTTGTCCAACGTCAACAATTTTGGCATATAATATTTGATGGGGGCTCACAATCATAAATGATGTCCAAGATAGTGTATTTGCATGTGAATATTCTCTTCCTTTATTAATTCTTTCATGAATTGCATCCTTGACCAATGCTATGTTTGTCAATCTCCAATAAATTTTACTAATTATACTTTTCATTATGTGATGTCATTACTCACCATAGGATTAGCCTATGATTCTTTTCATTTGTTTTTCTTTTCTTTATTTTAATTGCAACAAGAAAGTAAAGAGGCAAAAACTCAAACTAAACTTTATTATATAACTCTCAAATCGATTGCATAGATAGATCACGGAACTAACACACGAAAATAGATCATGCTAAACTTTTATTCAACTAAAGCAAAGGAAAACTAAAGATCGAACTAAAATAGGTAAAGGTGAATAAAAGTGATGGTGATACGATACCGGGGCACCTCCCCCAAGCTTGGCTCAAGCCAAGGGGAGTGCCCATACCCGTGTGCTCAAGTTTCCTTTGGTGGTGGTGATGAAGAAGGCGGAGGTGTAGAAGAAGCCTTCTTCTTCAACTTATATTTAAGCATAAAGTTTTCCTCCCTTAGGTCATCATTCTCCAATTCAAGCTTTAATATCCTTTGGCATAAGGCCTCCTTGTTTTGCTGCAGGAAACGAGACGGGATAAATTACCTTAGGTTTGTATCTTCTAGGGAGGCTTGACTTCTTGAATTCCACATGCATGTCTCCGGGTTGAGGCAATGGATCATGCTCTTCCTCAGAGCTGTCATCTTTTGTTTCCTGCATGGTAAGATCTTCCTCCTCCTCCGAGGTCCATAGATAGGGGTAGATTTCCCTAAAGATCTTTGGGTCTGAAACATAGGGATCAACATGGGTCTCCCCCTCTGAATCTTGAGACGACATATTCTCAGATCTGCCAGGGAAACAACAGGAAACAAGAATAGAGGATTTTTCTGCGATGCGGTCGTCAAAACAGTCGGGGGTATATATAGAGAATTTTTATTCTTGGGAAACAAGTATATGGAAGGAAAACGGAGTCGGGAAGGCATCCGAGGTGGGTACAACCCACAAGGGCGCGCCCAGGGGTGCCTGGCGCGCCCTGGTGTATCGTTCTCACCTCAATCACCTTCCGGTTTATTTCTTTATTTCCAAAATTCTAAAATATTCCAAAACTGACAAAAAATATTTTTGCGGATTTTTCGGAGTCCGTTTACTTACCGTATCATGTATCTCCTATTTTTAAGAATTCTGGAGCGTTCCGGAAGATTTCCTTTATGTGTTCCTCCGGTGTCATGGTTTGGATAACATTGCTTTCAACGTTAATAGGTGTACCTGAGATATAATGCTTAATTCTTTGTCCATTGACCACCTTCGGGTTAGTACCTTCAGCATTTTTAATCTTGATAGCTCCAGAACGATAAACCTCTTCGATAATATATGGTCCTTCCCATTTTGAGAGAAGTTTTCCTACAAAAAATCTTAAACGAGAGTTGAACAAAAGAACATAATCTCCTATTTTGAATTCCCGCTTTTGGATTCGTTTGTCATGCCATCTTTTCACTTTTTCTTTGAATAACTTGGCATTTTCATATGCTTGGGTTCTCCATTCATCTAGTGAGCTAATATCAAATAACCTCTTCTCACCGGCAAGTTTGAAATCATAGTTAAGTTCCTTAATTGCCCAAAATGCTTTGTGTTCTAATTCTAGAGGCAAATGACAAGCTTTCCCATATACCATTTTATATGGAGACATACCCATAGGATTTTTATAAGCTGTTCTATAGGCCCAAAGTGCATCATCTAATTTCTTAGACCAATTCTTACGAGACCTATTGACTGTTTTTTGTAATATTAATTTTATTTCTCTATTGCTAAGTTCAACTTGACCACTAGATTGAGGATGATAGGGTGATGCAATTCTATGGTTAACATCATATTTAGCAAGCATCTTACGGAAAGCACCATGGATAAAGTGTGAACCACCATCGGTCACTAAATATCTAGGGACTCCAAACTCGGGAAGATAACTCTTTAAGCATTTTAATGGAGGTGTGGTGATCAGCACTACTAGTTGGAATAGCTTCTTCCCACTTAGTGACATAATCAACCGCAACCAAAATATGAGTGTACCCGTTGGAGGAAGGAAAATGCCCCATATAATCAAAACCCCAAACGTCAAATGGTTCAACAACAAGTGAATAATTCATAGGCATTTCCTGACGCTTACCGATATTACTAATTCTTTGACATTCATCACAAGACAAGACAAAATTACGGGCATCCTTGAAGAGAGTAGGCCAATAAAAACCAGATTGTAATACCTTATGAGCAGTTCTATCTCCCGCATGATGTCCTCCATAAGCTTCGGAATGACATTTCCATAGAATTTGTTCCTGTTCATGCTCAGGTACACAACGTCTAATAATACCATCTACTCCTTCTTTATAAAGGTGTGGGTCATCCCAAAAGTAATGTCTTAAATCATAGAATTTTTTTCTCTTTTGTTGGTAAGTAAAGCTAAGTGGTATATATTTAGCGACAATCTAGTTAGCATAATCAGCATACCAAGGTGTGTTTTTTGAAACACTTATTTCAACTAACTGTTTGTCAGGGAAACTATCATCAATGGGTAGTGGGTCATCAAGAATATTTTCTAACCTAGACAAGTTATCAGCTACGGGGTTCTCAGCTCCCTTCCTATCAACGATGTGTAAGTCAAATTCTTGAAGCAAGAGAACCCACCTAATGAGTCTAGGTTTAGCATCTTTCTTTTCCATAAGGTATTTTATAGCAGCATGATCGATGTGAACAATAACTTTGGAGTCAACAATATAGGATCTAAATTTATCACAAGCAAACACAACTGCTAATAATTCTTTTTCAGTAGTAGCATAGTTTCGTTGGGCACTGTCTAGAGTTTTACTAGCATAATGGATAACCTTTAATTTCTTATCAACTCTTTGTCCTAGGACAGCACCAACAGCATAGTCACTAGCATCACACATAATTTCAAAAGGCAAGTTCCAATCAGGTGGTTGAACGATAGGTGCAGATGTTAAGGCTTTCTTGAGTGTTTCAAAGGCTTCCACACAATCATCATCAAAAACAAAAGGAATATCCTTTTGCAAAAGATTAGTAAGAGGCCTAGAAATTTTAGAGAAGTCTTTAATAAACCTCCTATAAAAACCAACATGACCAAGGAAACTTCGAATACCTTTAACATCTTTAGGACATGGCATTTTCTCAATTGCATCAACTTTAGCTTTATCCACCTCAATAACTCGTTCAGATATTTTGTGCCCCAAGACAATGCCTTCATTAACCATAAAGTGGCACTTCTCTGCAAAACTCGATCAAGGTTGCTTAAGCAATCATCAAAAGAAGTCCCATAAACGGAAAAATCATCCATGAAAACCTCCACAATCTTTTCACAAAAATCAGAGAATATAGCAGTCATACATCTTTGAAAGGTAGCAGGTGCATTGCATAAACCAAAAGGCATACGTCTATAAGCATAGGTTCCAAAAGGGCAAGTAAAGGTAGTTTTCTCTTGATCAGATTATGACACCGGTATTTGAGAGAAACCAGAATATCCATCTGGGAAACAAAAGTGTGTGTGCTTAGATAGTCTTTCTAGCATTTGATCAATGAACGGTAGGGGGTAATGATCTTTCCTATTAGCTTTATTTAATTTTCTAAAATCAATTACCATTCTATAACCAGTGAAAATTCTTTGTGGAATGAGTTCATTCTTATCATTAGGAACAACGGTAATACCTCCTTTCTTAGGGACACAATGAACGGGACTTACCCATCTACTATCAGCTATGGGATAGATTATACCTGCCTCCAGAAGCTTTAATATTTCAGTTGTTAGCACTTGTTTCATCTTGGGATTCAATCACTGTCGTGGGAATGAACTTGACAATAGTACTAGGGGTACTAAAGGAGGGGCGAAGTCTAGCTACGGCGCAAGTGTGCACTCGGATGTGTACGAGTTCAGGCCTCACTCGGAAGTGATAAAAGTCCTACGTCTCGATCCCGGAGGCTTTGGTGTTTGCTTATCGGTGGTAGAAGATTACACAGGGTCGGAAACCTTGCACTGGCGCCCGGGGGTGGCTTATATAGAGTGCGCCACCACCGGCCGAGCGCCATGATTAGGGTAAAAAATGCCAATGAAGGCTGCGTTACAGGAACGGCTGATTAACTGGGCGTTACTGGTAATGGTAAATTAACTTCATAGCGAATGACTACTCGAATTCCACGGACGCTTTGTCTTCCGGGTCGCCTGAGCTCCTGTCTGACCGAGTGGCGCCGTAGAGTCCGAGTGACTTGAATAATCCGAGTGCATAGCCATGTTCATCCGAATGAGTCTTTGCCCAGGGGCTTTAATGACATTGAAGGACCACAGGTGGGCCTTAGATGTCAGGCCTATGACCCTACCCATGGTAGGCATCCTCATCAGTAGCCCCCGAATCCATGAGGTTTTAGTGGTCGAGTGACTGACACTCGGAAGTGTTGACGGCCTCTCAGAAGAGTTCGAGAAACGGTCTTGCCGTTCCTCACTCGGCTTCAAACCATGTTGGATTCAGGAATGATGTCTCTTGACCGAACTGTCTCGTTTGATGAAGCAGTACTGTCATATGAAGTTGAAGTGTTTTTTGGAAAAATGATCCGCATGTCCGGTCACTTAATCCGAGTGTTTAGCTGGTGTGAGTCATTCACTCGGTTCACAGGAGAGAGTCGTTGGATCCTTCGAGGCGCGGAGCTTGTCTCATTTGTAGCACGGAGAAACTTCCGCGCGTTCGAAATCGCCAAAGATGCGTGCGGGCGCGCGGTGGAACGGTCACGTTGCGGTAATTTGGGGTAGTGGGCACAATGCCTCGATATCCGCACTGAGATTTTCGCCACGTGTTCCCGAAGCTCTGAACAGTAGATCCGCGGATCTCGCTCCGTTTGCGGATTGACGGCCAGAGATTTCGCCGGATTTTGGTATAAAAAAGGGAAGCACTGTAGGGGGGTGAAAACAATCTCACTTCCGCCCTCCCCCTCGTCTTCTCCAACGCTTGTCCGCGTTCCCCCCACCTTCCTCTTGTCGAAGGTCAATCCAAGCTCGCCGGAGAGGATGCGCGCGGCGGCTGCGACCACGAAGGCCGAGCGGGTGAAGAAGAGCTCGCGCGCCTCCTCCTCAAGCACCGGAGCGCCTGCAGGATGGACACAAGGCGAGTGGTTGCCGTCGTGGGTCACCAAGGCCCGGATGCTTGAGCTGGAGGGCCAAGGATTCGTGGCCGAGGGGAGCTGGCGGCTGCCGGGGGCGGGCGAGGATGAGCCTTCGCCGAAGGGACACGAGCGCGTGCTCTTGGTGACCCCCCTCGAGCGAGGTTTCTCTCTTCTGCCTCATCCCTTCTTCCGCAGATTTCTAGGTTTTTTTGGTGCTCAACTCCATCATATCCGTCCCAATGTTGTCGTTTACCTAGCCGCATTCATCTCTCTTTGTGAAAACTTCTTGGGTTGTCATCCTCACTAGGGCTTGTTCAAGCATCTCTTTACTTGCCTAGTGATGAATGTAAAAAAGCCCACTCGGTCGAACGATAAGACGAATGTGGCCCAGTTGTGTGGAGGTCTAGGAATCCAACTGCGGGGAAAAGTCTGTTTCCCGCAAATGACGTTCCCTGATTCGGTGAAGGGATGGCAGGAAAACTGGTTTTACTGCCAGGACATTCCATTTGGCGAAGGTCAGTCGGGACTGCCGCCGTATACATCTGAGCGCATTCGGCCAGTTCCCAGGCTGACTGTGACCAAAGAGGAGAAGACTGAAGTAGACATCCTGGTGATATCTCTGGTAGCCCTGGTGCAGAAAGGTGTCAACGGCCTTGACTTGCTAGAGGTTTTCCATCAGAGGAGGATTCAACCGCTACAAGCCAGGGCTCACCCCATGTGGGAGTATGCCGGACCGAGTGACCCCACTCGAACTCACCCGGAGGAGCTCAATGAAGACATGGTGGAAGCCAAGATCAAGGCGATCACGCCAGCAGGTGACAACCCCAGAGGGAGCGGGCTGGTGGCTCCACTCTCATCAGATAATCCGCCGAATGAGGTACACTACTGGAATCAGGCACTTTGCCATCTGCCATAGCAGACGGCAAAGGATAGACCCGCGGACGGCAAACTCCTTTGCCATCTGCCAGCAGACGGCCACAGTTTCGGCATTGTAAACTCCGGTGAAGGGGTTCTTTGCCGTATGCCTATGCTCAGCGGACGACAAAGTTTTTTTGCCGTCAGCCGGCAGACGGCAAAGAGGGTGGACGGTGTAGTACTGACGTTAGCCCCGTTAGGTGGTAACGGCATTCTTTGCCGTCTGCCCCCGGACGGCCATGTCACAAAGTCTTTGCCGTCTGCCCCCGGACGGCCAAGGCACAAGACCCTTTGCCGTCTGCCCCCGGACGGCCACGTCACAAGGTCTTTGCCGTCTGCCCCCGGACGGCAACGTCACCCGACCCTTTGCCGTCTTCCCCCGGATGGCAAAGAGGCCAAATGGTCCCAGGTCTGGAGTTCCCAGGTTGTACAGGCGGCTGCCACGTGCCACCTTTGCCATCGGTTGCGGACGGCAAAGAGGCCTTTGCCGACGGTGGCAGACGGCAAAGAGCCAGTATTGCCTCTTTTTTCCCTGTTTTTGTTATATTCAAGAATTTTCACAGGCAAATATATGATATGTATATATATATTTCACAGAAACAATATCCCTGCCATATGGATATGATCAACCAACAATTATACCAAATTGAAAGTATCAAATGTCACATTGTTCACCATATTACAATAGTTTCATCCATACATACATAGTCTCATCCATAGGTAGAAAGTTTCACATAAGTTCATCGATACAAAATGAAAACAGAAAGTAAACACTAGCACTACATCAAAGCAAGCTGCCGTAAAGTGAATCAAATCTGCAAAATTGGAAATAAGAAAGTTAGAATAAGAATACTAGAAGAAGTAGAAGAAGATCTAGAAGAAGAAGAAGAAGATGAAGAAGCGTGTTTCTTCTCTTTCTCTTTCTCCTCTTGTTTTTCTTCTTCTTATTGCTTATTTGTGTCATTTTAGAGCTAACCTAAGTATATGGCATTTATGAGGTTACCAAGTCTATTATGCCATTTTTGAGTTAACTAAGCTTATTATGTCATTGTGGAGGAAACAAAGCTAAGTATAGGTCATTTTAGAGCTAACCTAGGTAAAATAGGTCATTCTGGAGCTAAGTGAGCTTATTATGTCATTTTGTAGGAAGCAAAGCTAAGTATAGGTCATTTTAGAGCTAACTTAGGTCAAATAGGTCATTTCGGAGCTAAGTAAGCTTACTATGTCATTTTGGAGAAAACAATGCTAAGTATAGGTCATTTTAGAGCTAACTTAGGTAAAATATGTCATTTTTGAGGTAAGGAAGCTTACTATGTCATTTTGGAGGAAACAAAGCTAAGTATAGGTCATTTATGAGCTAACCAAGGTAAACTAGGTCATTTTGGTGCTAAGTAAGATTATTATGTCCCTTTGGAGGAAAATAAGCTTAGTATAGGTCATTTATGAGCTAACCAAGGTAAACTAGGTCATTTTGGAGCTAAGTAAGATTATTATGTCCCTTTGGAGGAAAATAAGCTAAGGATATGACATTTATGAGCTAACCAAGGTTATTATGCCATTTTTGACCTAAGTAAGCTAATTATGTCATAAATGAACTAAATAAGCTAAGTATAGGTCATTATGCATTTGTTAAGCAAAACACTAGAGAAAACTTACCGTCCTCGTCATCACGGAGGTGAAGCACCGGGGTTGCTCGGGCCGATGTCACCTGGAGAAGGATGCCCTGGAGAAGGGTCGTGTGATGCGGCTCATGAGTCATGCTGCACCAAAGATCATTCGCAAAGTCTCGTTAGCATGATGACACTGAAATGTTAAGACTAGTAACTAATGACCATTCAAATGAAACTCACCGTTCCCGCCGTGGTAATGGCTTGCATCGGCGGAGGGGTCTGTCCGTTCTTCTCTCACATAGACTGCACATTTGGTTTTGACAAGTCAATCATATTGGTTATTAATGAAACGAACTTGTAGTGCATGATTTGGCTAATATGAAGAAGAAACTTACCACGATGAGCTCATACATGGCCCGGTTAGATGCATCGTTCCATGCCCTCTCCTCCTCCAACAACCTAGCCGTCCTCTCCTCCAAATCCCTCTCCTTCTCCGCCGCCTGCCGGGCCCGTTCCGCCAGAAGCGCCTGGGTTGCCTCTCTCTTTCTTAAGAGCAGCCTGAACACAACTCCTCGTTAGCATTGTAATCATCTTTGTTCGCACACACAATGTAATGGAGGAAAGCTATCTGACTCCGTATGACTAACCTCGATGGCGAGCTCGACTGGCCGTGGACGAGGCCTTATCTCAGGACAGGAGCTCGTTTGGCGCGCCTTGATCTCCCGGAGAGTGTGAGAAGACCGTATAAGTCCATCTCCAATGGCTATCGAGCCATGGGGCCTCCCGCCGCCAGCTATCATCACCAGCTCTGGATCAATAGGATGCTGGCTCGGGTTCAAGTCCTCCCCATTCACCGCCTTCCCCACAACTCTGTACCTCACGAGCTTGTGGTGGGAGGAGATGTTGGTGAACTTCTCGGGATGATCGAGGTCAGACTCAGAGAATGCCTTCGCCTTCTTGTACGAGGCAGTATGGGCCATGGCATAGAGGTCGTACATCTCTGGCACCTCCGTGTTATTGTGATGCGCCTAAAAGAGAGAGAGAGAGGAACAAAGTATTAGTAAAGGGCTCAAGCTAGCATCAAGAATGAATTGCATGAATCATGAAGCAAACCACATACCCAGTTCTGCCCGAACTAATATAGGTTGGCGCTGCCTTGATGGTGTGGCACACCAGCCATTTTGGCATGCCGGTCCTTGGCGTTGTTGTGGACGGCTAGCAATTGCTCTGAGCACCACTCATCCACCAATGCCTCCCAACAATCCATCTTATCCGCACACCATCTCGGGGGCACCTAAGTGAGTAAAGAATAATTTGAGTGCTACGCCTACGAATCAAATCAAGGAAACTAAGTGCAAGGCCTTAAGAAAAGGTAATTACCTTCATGTACTGCTCCTTCTCCAGAAACTTTCCGTGGCACGTCGTCTTTTCCTACTTAACTTTCCGCGAGGCGTAGTAGTCTCAAACAGCCTGCGGTCGAGCCTCATGCCATAAGTTCTGTAGTAGGCGCCGGCACTCGACATCGATAACCTTTGTCGCGGCCTCCGCGTACCCCTCCTCACACCTGTAGAAGGTCTACAATCAAACGAGACAACACTGATTAGTACAATAAATAGCTATTGTTGATTTTTAATTGTGTAAAGGAGAAATTACCCAAAATTGTCTGATCACCATGTTGGCCCTCGTGTGGCACAAGACACCGTCGATCCTCGTCTCTGGCGGGGCCGGGGCAGCCAAGTAGTGCTCATAGGTCAATCCTAGCTCGCAAACCCGGCCCTCACCAGGCAACGTGACAAACCCCGGAAAGTTTTGCCAGCAAATCACACCAAGGACGGAGTTGGGCCTGCGGGCATCCTTGGCATGATTCGAACCCCTGCAGTATGACAAAGCCAACGCATTAGATATTTGAAGAAACGTGAAGGCAAAAGGTTAAAAAAGAGTAAATGCACTTACTTCTCCCCATTAGGCCTAATCGACCACCTCTGCTTGCGGGTCGCCGGCACGGGGGGGAGCCGTGTACTACCACGCTGGTAGACGGTGGCCCCCTCAACCACCTCGTCCTCGCTATCAAAAAACCCATCCCCACCACAATCAGCATGGCCACTCGGCTCCGGCCAGCTATCCCATTGGGTCTGCTGGGACGTACCCTAATACCTGCTCTGCCCCGGAGTCTCGTGGGACGAAGCCTGTGGGACAGGAGTCTCGTGGGACGAAGGCTCGTCGATCCTAGGCTCGTGGACCGGAGTCCGCGTAGCCTCCTCCTCAGACGGGTCCACCCTAGCAGTCCTGTGCTCAGGTGAATCAGCTGGGGGTGGCGGCGAGGAAGGCGTAGCAGCCTGCCTACCTCTCCCACCACGGGCACATGTACCTCTAGTACCTCTCTTCTTCCCCCGACCTCCTCTCCCGGTGGGCAACGATGCCGACAAAGAAGCGCCCTCCTGTGTCTGCATACAGTCGAGCAACGCTCTCCGGAGATGCTGGGGTGGAATGGAAGTAACCCTCCCACCACGCGCCGTTGAAGACTGAGCCGCGGAACGCTCTGGACCCTCGCCCACCATCTTTCAACACCTGCCATGACAAAGAGTAAACAAAATTAGTACAACATAAAAAAATTGAATACCGACATGAATAATAAAAATTGAATACGGACATGTATATAATTTAAGTGTATCATCATCATGTATATAATAAAAATTGAATACCTGACATGAACTAATAATAATCTTGATCGTCTATATATGCTCAGGGATCATCATCATCACTATCATCAATAAATGCATCATCATCATCACTATCGGGAACAACATGTGGAAGGCCTCCTTTATGTAATCAGTCAAGCATTGACAGGTCATCCGCAGCAGTAACCTCTTCTTGTTCCGGCTTTTCTTGTTCCGGCTCAGGGGTGAAGTCGGATTCACAGTCGCTGTCTACTTCAATGTTCTGGGGTGAAGTAGAGCGGTTCTTGAAACGTTTTTTTGGAAAGACATGTTTCTTGGAAGAATTCTCCTTCATATGTGTCTGGGTTAATGTGAGGTTCATAATCCTCTTCATTGAGGGGAGGTGGTCTAAAATGTGGAGGCACTTCATAAACGACATCCCAACCATTCAGATTTGGATCAGTTTGGCAGGCCCACGGTAGATAGAAAACTTGGGTCGCCTGTTGAGCCGTAATATAGACATCGGGAACATCTAAATGGGTGCTTTGTTTGATTTCGACTAGCCCTATATGTTAATGAGTCCTTCTAGTCTCCTTCGGCTGGAACAAATAGCATTTGAAGACTACGACGTTCGGTGGGTCTTCACCATAGAATAGAAGTTCATAAATTGCTTCAACTCTTCCATAATACTCGGTACCTCCTTAGCCGATAGCAGAGACACAACAATTTGTAGACTTTCGATCGGCCATAGATAGCTCTTTGCCAAAGGTACGAAAGCGATACCCGTTGATGTCGTATTTGTCAAATGAACGGGCCTTATAGTCAAAACCATTAGCGACTTGTCTCAATTCGGCGTCCATAGACTCTGAATTAGCCTACAAGTTTAATACGAAGGGATTGTTGCATTAGCCACAAATTAGATGAAGAAATGAAATGGTCTAATGGAAATTACCGTTTGTTTGAACCAAGAGATGAAACCGGGATAGCCGTCTGCAAGCTTTGCCAGAAGTTCATACTCTTCGATGGAATCCTTTTGAATCACCGCTCCATCCGAGAATTTGGCGACGTATCGACTGTATCAAATATCCACGAATAAGAGCAGTTCAAAGGAATTAGAAGTTGCAAAACAATGTACCGAGAACTTACTCGATGTACAGCTGCACTTCTGTTAGGTTGTTGAAGATATACAACGAAATGGTCCGCCATTCTTCGACATCCAACGCTATTCCTTTCGAAGCACCGGCTGGTGCGAGCTTCCCTTTGAATAGGCTGTGAGGTTGGATCGACCTTTTTTAGGGTCGCCATCATTATATCGAGGCTTCGGATTATGCAAATGACGATTTTTGGCTTCGTAGTGTGCTGTCACGAAGTATGCCGCCTCCTCAGTAATGAATGCCTCGGCCATCGATGCTTCAATTCGACATTTATTTTTACATTTTGCTCGAAGCGTCTTCTGCATCCTCTCAGTTGCGTAGCACCAACAATTTTGCACGGGCCCCCCCAATCTTGCCTCGGTCGGGAGATGCAAAATCAAATGCTGCATTGGATTAAAGAAGCTCGGTGGAAAGATCTTCTCTAACTTGCATATCAACTCCGGCGCCAACTCTTCCATTTCATCTAGCACGCCAGGCGATAGTTCTTTTGCACAAAGAGAACGGAAGAAATAGCTCAGCTCTGCCAGTACTAGTCATTCATCCTCAGGGATAAAGCCACGCAACATCACCGGCATTACCCGCTCAAGCCATATGTGCCAATCATGACTCTTGAGACCAAATATTTTCAGTTTGTCAAGACTCGCTCCCCTTTTTAGATTTGCTGCATACCCATCGGGGAACATCAACTGCATTTTCACCCAGAAGATCATTTCCCTCATAGCTGGCCTTCCAAGATTGAACCATGCCTTTGGCTTTGACCAGTTCTGCTTTCCTTTCGGTTGTCGCATGTTTTGTAACGGTCTATCACATAGAGCCTCTTGATCGACTCTAGCCTTAGGATTATGCTTTGACTTCCCCTCTATGCCGAACAATGTACCAAAAAGGGCCTCGACGATATTCTTTTCAGTGTGCATGACGTCGATGTTGTGTGGGCAAAGGAGGTCTTTGAAGTAAGGCAGATCCCATAAGCATGTCTTGTGACTCCAGGCGTGTTGCGAATTATACCCTTTGAAATACCCTGGACGCTCTGGATCAGGCTTGAGAGCGTTTAACTGATCCAGGGTCTGTTGGCCTGTCAACGCAGGTGGTGCAGAGTTTTTGACAACTCTACCTTTGATGAAATTCTTCTTGTCTTTTCTGAACTTATGGCGAGGATCCAGGAACTGTCTATGCAAGTCGAAGCAAGAAAACTTGCGACCCGCCTGCAGCCAACGAAACTGAAGAGTTGCCTTGCATGTGGGGCACGGGAACCTTCCATGCACACACCAGCCAACGAATAGCGCATACGCCGGCAAGTCATGCATCGAGTACATGTACAACACATGCATCATGAAGTTTTGTTTTGTAGCGGCGTCGTATGTCTTGATCCCATTATCCCAAGCTTCTTGCAATTCATCCTTAAGCGGCTGCATGTACACATTCATATTCTTCCCCGGATAGTTGGTCCCTGGAATTATCAACGTCAGGAAAATGTTCTTTCTTTTAATAATCTCTCCAGGGGGGAGATTGAGTGGAATGACAAATACAGGCCAACAACTGTATTGGGTTGCCGTCATACCAAACACAATGAACCCATCCATGCTGATGGCGACTCGAGGATGCCTTGGATCTGCCGCTTTATCCTTATGTAATGCATCGAAGTGCTTCCAGGCAAAAGCATCTAAAGTGTGTACCAACATCTGATTCCCATCTGCATGTAGTTCGGTTCTTTTGCCCAATTTTTGCCATGTCATCTGTCTGGCCGTCTCTTCGACCATGAAAAGACGTTGAAGTCTTGGTACGATTGGCATATAGTGAAGAACATTAACGGGGGACCTGGAAGACTTGCAAATGGGACAATAGTTCAAGTCCGCATACTCAAGCCTAAATAAGGCACATCCATTCTCACAGGCATCTATCTTCTCATAGGACATCTTAAGTACACAGAGGATTTTGTCCGACTGGTGCAGGTTTGCAGGCAGTACATGGCCTTTGGGTAGAAAGTGTCCAAATATTGTCATCATGGCGTCGTAGCATTCTCTGCCCGGGTTGAATTGAGCCTTCAGAGCCATTACTTGCGCGATGGCATCCAGCTGACAAAGCTCAGTGTGCTCGTGGAGAGGACGTTTTGAAGACTCCAACATTTCATAGAATGCCTTTGCAGATTCCTCCATCTCATCGTCCGAATCCCGAGCATCATCAAAGTCTTGCACCATGTCTTTGATCCTGGTACCATGCTCGTCGGTGCGACGACGAACCACCTCAGCTCTGGCACGTTGGGCAGACTCACCATGAAAATGCGGCTCTCACAAACCCCTTGGTATTTGTTAACCATTCTTTGGTCATGTCTTTCTGACTAGTGTGACCGGTGTACATCCACGCACGATCACTCATCTTGCCTAGCTACTAGACACACAAGAAATATATATATAATTCAGCATATATATTCATCAGTTAATCAAGTTTGTCAGTTTTATTACGTCCATGCAACCTACACGCTAATAGGTAAAGATAGGTCGTAATCCCACCCGACTATGTGTAGATTGGGTTCGTTTTCCCATGCTCTGCTCCAGATCCGACGCAGAATTTTGGCAGCACCTCCCCGCTGTTCTCCTGATACACGTCTCGGCAATAAGCAGAGAAGATGTGTACCCGGAGAACAACAGGGAGGCAGTAACGAAATTCTGCATCAGATCCGAAGCAGAGCATACGGGAAAACAAAGCCAATCTACACATACTCGGGCTGTCCATGGATAACGTTGGACAATTCGAAAGGATGGCGGTTATAAATATGCAAAGACATGCATATTTATAGATGCCGCCCTTTCAAACGGGAGACGCATACTGGTCACGCATACTGTTGAATTGAAGACACCTATAGCTAGCAAGTTTCATCGGCACGAAGACCGGAACAGAGCAAATTAAGGGGGGGAGGAGATGTCATTTGTGCTCACCCACGAACGCAGTAGGGGAGCTCATCCAACGCACGGGGTAGGTCGTCGAACACCAGACCCTCGCAGCGACGAAACAACTGCTTATTGAAATCCACCCGATCAACACAAATATGATGTTTTCCATAACAAAATCAGAAAATATATGACCTAACACATAATTTACAAAACTATGACCCCGTCGGCCTCTGGAAGGACGAAGAGCACCTTTTCGGTCAACAGGAGGCCGAAGTGGTGTCAGTGGTCGGGGGTCAGGGGTCAGTGGCGTCAGAGGCGGCGTATTAATAGTTGCACGGAGTGTCGTGCCGGGGTGTCGGGGTGTCGTGTTTGGGTGTCATGTCTGGGTGTCGGGGCGTCGTGTCAGGGTGTCGGGGCGTCGTGTCGGGGTGTCTGGGCGTCGTGTCTGGGTGTCGGGGTGTCGTGTCGGGGTATTGGGGTTCTTGGCGGGGCGTCGTGTTGGGGTGTCGTTTCTTCTTCTTGCTCTTCTTCTTTTTTTCCCTCTTCTTCTCTTTCTTCTTCTTCCTCCTCCTCTTCTTCTTCTTCTTCTTTTTCTCTTCTTCTTCTTCTTCTTCTTCTTCTTCTTCTTTTCCTTTTTCCTCTTCTTCTTCTCCTCTTCTCCTCTTTTTCTTCTTCTTTTCCTTTTTCCTCTTCTTCTTCTCCTCTTCTTCTTCTCCTCTTCTTCTTCTTCCTCTTCTTCTTTTCTTCTTCTCCTCCTCTTCTTCTTCTTCTTCTTCCTCTTCTTCTTTTTCTTCTTCTTTTTGCACTAACCTAATTAACCTAAACTAACACTAACCTAATTAACACTAACAGATGCAATGATTAACACTAGCCTAATTAACACTAACCTAATTAGAACTAACAAATTTAAATCCACACTATCTAACTAATCTAATAATAGGAAAAAACAAGAAACAGAGGGGAGGAAGAGAGGCTCACCCAGGGGTAGGGGCGCCGGGGGCGGGGAGGGGTGGCCGCGGCGAGGGGTGGCCGCGGGGAGGATGGCCGGCGCGGGGGGCAGGGAGGGGTGGCCGCGGGGAGGATGGCCGGCGCGGGGGGCAGGGAGGGGTGGCCGCGGGGAGGATGGCCGGCGCCGGGGGCGGGGAGGGGTGGCCGCTGGGAGGATGGCCGGCGCCGGGGGCGGGAAGGGGTGGCCGCGGGGAGGATGGCCGGTGCCGGGGGCGGGGAGGGGTGGCCGCGGCGAGGTGTGGCTGCTGGGAGGGTTGGCCGCAGGGAGGAGGTCCGGCGAGGGGTGGCTAGCCGCGGGGAGCTGCGGTGGTGGTGGAGGAGAAGGGGATCGAGGGAGAGGCCGCGCGGTGTGTGGGTGGAGAGAGAGAGGGGGGAGAGAGTGGGAGGTAGTGGAGCCTGGGACGGCCGTTAGAGGTACATCCTCTTTGTCATCTGCTAGCGGACGGCAAAGATCCCCAGGGCGGACGGCAAAGACCAGGCGGACGGCATACAGTCTGTCCGTTGGACCTAGCCAGGCCCACGGTCCAGTGGGGCCCATCTTGTCCCTTTGCCGTCTGCCTTTAGGGTCTTTGCCGTCAGCTGGCAGACGGCAAAGAACTGGCTGATGGCAAACAAAATCTTTGCCATCAGGCAGATCTTTGCCTTCTGTTTTTTGGAAGCTGGCGGCAAAGAGCTTCTTTGCCGTTTTCTAGCAGACGGCAAAGAACTGGTTGACGGCAAATTGCCTGATTCCAGTAGTGGTAAACTCCGAAGGTCCATCATCCGAGTGATATTTGTGTATTCAATGTAGTTGATCCGACTGATCTTGCTCTTCATTTCCAGGCCTTCACACAGATGAGCAGCCAGGTGCCAATCGTGGACAGGGGCCTTGTTGATGTAGCAAGTGATACCGATCATCCAGAAGATTCAGCTGAAGCGGTAGAGAATGAAGAGCCCGAAGACGACGAAGACGATGAAGAAGAGGAAGAGGAAGGCTCAGAGGGCAGCGACGAGTTAGAGTCGTCGCGCTCGGATGACCGAGTGCTTGAAGTCCGTTCCAAGACGCGCCAAGACTTGGGAATCCGTGGCGGTGGTCCCAAGGGACCAAAGACTGGCAAGCCGACTGGGTCTGCCCTTCCGACCCGCAGCTCGAAGCGTGGGCGTGGAGAACTGGTCTCTTCACCCGAGAAGGTGGCGAAGCAAGCTAAAGTCACCACGGCCAAACCTCGGAAGGCAGTTCCCATTTCGAAGATTAAGATGACCATTCCCGTGGCCTCAGCGTAAGTATCTCCACGCCAACAATTGTTGTCTAAATTTGTCCGAGTGATGAAATGATCCGAGTGTTTCCTTTGCAGTGCTGACACTTCAACTGCTTCACCTGATCCCCATGCTCTGGAGAAAGAGCGGGCCGACGTTGCATCTTCAAAAGGTAAGCTTCGGACTCACTCGGTGCCTTTGAACATTTCTGAGTGTTTACTTTTTACTCATCTCCGAGTGCCTTGAACACTTGCAGCTCCGCGTGAAGTAATCGACATTGATGCGGATGACAAGGTTGACCTGCCAAACCCTTCGGCCAACGCGGACGTCGTGATGCAGGAGTCATCGCTTGCCGATGCTTTGGTGCCAGCACGAGGGGCCAGCTCGGGAGCCGGGGCAGCACTCGGAACTGGCACATCATCCCCCTCGTTGACTCCCTCTGCGACCAACATCTTTGCGCTACACTATGTCCCGGAGGATCAAGTGGGAGCGAGCAAAGAGACGTTAATCCAGCTGGAGGTGATGAGTGAACGACTGAAGACGGTGTACGATGCGAGTGAGGCGTTGAAGAAGAATGTCCGAGTAAGTACTCTTGTAAGTACCTTCCTTAGTCGGAATTCTTATATCTGTCTTGTGAGGATTTGCATCCGGGCACACCTGCTGGGTGTCTTTGAGTTCCAGTGGGGGCGCGCTGAGCGCACCCACTAGGTGTAGTCCCCGAGACTGCCATCGACTGAAGCAGTCGGCGGGAGTCTAAGAGTACGAATGAATTTGATGTTCGATCCGTTTGTTAAGTTTGGAGAAAAACCTTGTATTTGATTTTCCAGTGGGGGCACGCTGAGCGCACCCACTGGGTGTAGTCCCCGAGACTACCGTCGAGTGAAGCAGTCGGCGGGAGTCTTAGAGTCCGAGTCAAAATTTTAACCACTACCCTTCCCTTTAATTCTTGTTTGCAGGCTATTTGTGAGCTCGGAAGCCACTACAAAGCTTTGGAGATGGAGGTGCTGGACCTGCGCATCAACCTTGAAGCCGAGAAGGCCAAGAACGTCCGACTGGAGGAGGAGAAGAAGGCAATCGAAGGTATATCCAACTTGCCTAATTGTTGCAACAACTGTCCTCTCTTCTCGTCCGACTGAGTTTACTTCATCAGATCTTCGTGGTGAAAATCGTAAACTTGTCGAGAGGCTGCAGAATTCTATTTCTTTAGAAACTGTGAAGACAGCCCTCGAGAAGAAGGACATAGATCTAGCAGCTGCCCAGAAAGAGGCTAGCCGCAAGACTAAGGAGGCCGAGGAGAAGCTGAAAACAGTCGGGAAGCTGGAAGAGGAAAAGAAAACTCTGGAGATTGCCGCAAAGAAGTCCAAGGAGGAGCTCGCCGATCTGAAGAAGTCATACTCCGAGTGGGAGACCAAACTCAAGCATATCACCGCGAAGAAGAACGAGCTGGAGCAGTTTGTCGAGGAGTATGGAGACTACGTGAGCGAAAAACTCAAAGGTAACGTTCCTGAGTGATCCTTGGCCAGCCGAATGAATTCTGATCACTTCTGACTCTTTTCTTCATCCGACGCAAACCCAGATTTCTACGATGACGTCGCCGAGGAGACTGACAAGATCGAGAACGAGCTGGACCCGTCCCGAGAGCTGCTCAAGGACAGTGTTGCTATGGCCATTCTTCGCTTGGAAGAACGCGTCAATCAAGTGACTTCTTATATGAAGAGGCTCAGCACTGACGTCTCGGAAATTGATCGAGACGTTTTCTCCGACGAAGAGCCCTCGAAGGATCTGGAATCAGCCCTTACCCGAGTGAGGGACGTTCCAAGCCGAGTGAAAGCTTGGAAAAAATCTGCAGCCGGGCCGGAGACGACATCGCCCTCTCACTCGTCCGTGTCCACTGCAAGGGAGTGGACGAGAAGAAGCTGAAGTCCCTGGAGGTCGCCAACAGGAAGCATGCCAAGGTCGAAGACTTCATGGAGATGTTCATGGAAGCTGCCACTCGGATCGCAGACAGCATTGACCTGGATACCTTCGTTGAAGCAGTGGTCCCACCTCAACTCAAGTGATCGTCGGGTTTAAAACTCTTTAAGCTTTTGCCTCAGAATGCCGAGTGGTGGTTGTAATCGAAAGACTTTGAATGAGCCTGAGGCTCCTGTCATCAAAACTTTTATCTGTACCGTTGTTTCAAGTGACGTAGTTTTTATTTGCCTTGACTTTATTCGATCTTTGATTTCCGAATGTTTATACTTACGCGATGTGGTACCGCAACTAAGTCCCCGAGTGTGGGCGAGGCCCGCACTCGGAATTGTTCATGAGAACAATGATGGTCCTGTCCATCTTAGTAATGATGGTCATGTCCATCTTAATATCCGATTGTAGAGGATGTCTTACTCGAAACGGTTTTTAACTTAGGCGATGCGGGATCGCAGCTAAGCCCCCGAGTATGGGCGTGTCCCACACTCAGAATTGTTCATGAGAACAATGATGGTCTTGTCCATCTTAGTAATGATGGTCATGTCCATCTTAGTAATGATGGTCCTGTCCATCTCAGTGCCCGAGTGTAGAGGATGTCTCACTCGAAACGGTTTTTAGCTTAGGCGATGCAGGATCGCGGCTAAGCCCCCGAGTGTGGGCGAGGCCCGCACTCGGAATTGTTCATGAGAACAATGATGGTCCTGTCCATCTTAGTAATGATGGTCCTGTCCATCTTAGTAATGATGGTCCTATCCATCTCAGTGCCCGAGTGTAGAGGATGTCTCACTCGAAACGGTTTTTAGCTTAGGCGATGCGGGATCGCGGCTAAGCCCCCGAGTGTGGGCGAGGCCCGCACTCGGAATTGTTCATGAGAACAATGATGGTCCTGTCCATCTTAGTAATGATGGTCATGTCCATCTCAGTGCCCGAGTGTAGAGTATGTCTCACTCGAAACGGTTTTTAGCTTAGGCGATGCGGGATCACGGCTAAGCCCTTGAGTGTGGGCGAGGCCCTCTCTCGGAATTGTTCATGACAACAATGATGGTCCTATCCATGTTAGTAATGATGGTCCTGTCCATCTTAATGTCCGAGTGTAAAGGATGTCTCACTCGAAACGGTTTTTAACTTAGGCGATGCGGGATCGCGGCTAAGCATTTTACACCCACTGGGGGTGATAAAGGAGATTGATTCACAGGAGTGAAAAGAGTTAAATTTCGACAAAACATAAAGGAACGAAACTTTATTCATCGAGATCACTTGGATTCATTACTGGAATGACAAACTAAAGTAGTCATGTTCTACGTGTAAAACTTGCGAAGCAGGTCCGCGTTCCAGGTTCGGGGCTCTTCTACGACGTCTTTGATGTTGTAGAGCCGGTAGGCTCCATTGTGCAAGACTTTGGAGATTGCATACTGCCCCTGCCACGGAGTCGCTAGCTTGTGGGGTTTTTGCTGGTCCAGTCGGAGGACCAGATCTCCTTCCTGAAAAGATCGGCCCTGGACGTGTCTGTCATGGTAACGCCTCAGATCCTGCTGATAGAGCGTCGATCTGATGAGGGCCAGCTCTCTCTCTCTTCCTCTAAAAGGTCAAGACCATCTTGCCGTGCTGCTTCAGCTTCGGCTTCATCATATAGTTCCACTCGGGGGGAATTGTGCTGAAGATCACTCGGCAGCACAGCTTCTGATCCGTACACCATGAAGAAAGGAGTGCGTTTCGTAGAGCGGTTCGGAGTTGTTTGAATGCCCCATAAGACGGACGGCAGTTCTTCAACCCAGGCTCTGATACATCTCCAACGTATCTATAATTTTTGATTGTTCCATGCTATTATATTATCTATTTTGGATGTTTTATATGCATTAATATGCTATTTTATATTATTTTTGGGACTAACCTATTAACCGAGTGCCCAGTGCCAGTTTCTGTTTTTTCCTTGTTTTTGAGTATTGCAGAAAAGGAATATCAAACGGAGTCCAAACGGAATAAAATTCTACGTTGATTTTTCTTGGACCAGATGGAACCCAGGAGGCTTGGAGAAGAGGCCAGAAGACCTACGGGTGGGCCACAAGCCACCAGGGCGCGCCCCTAGGGGGGGCGCCCCCTGGCTTGTGTGCCCCCCGTAGCTCCTCCAACCCTAATTCTTCGCCTATAAATTCAGAAATATTCCCCCAATACCAGAACAAGCCACGATAATACTTTTCCGCCGCCGCAAGCCTCTGTTCCCGTGAGATCCCATCTTGGGGCCTTTTCCGGTAATCTACCGGAGGGGGATTCGATCACGGAGGGCATCTATATCAACACCATTGCCCCTCCGATGATGCGTGAGTAGTTCACCTCAGACCTTCGAGTCCATAGCTAGTAGCTAGATGGCTTCTTCTCTCTCTACGATTTTCAATACCATGTTCTCCATGATCTTCATGGAGATCTATCCGATGTAATACTCTTTTGCGGTGTGTTTGTCGAGATCCGATGAATTGTGGATTTATGATCAGATTATCTATGAATATTATATGAATCTTCTCTGAATTCTTATATGCATGATTTCATATCTTTGCAAGTCTCTTCGAGTTATTGGTTTGGTTTGGCCAACTAGATTGGTAATTCTTGCAATGGGAGAAGTGCTTAGTTTTGGGTTCAATCTTGCGGTGTCCTCACCCAGTGACAAAGTAGGGGTAGCGAGGCATGTATTTGTATTGTTGCCATCAAGGATAAAAAGATGGGGTTTTCATCATATTGCTTGAGTTTATCCCTCTACATCATGTCATCTTACTTAATGTGTTACTCTGTTCTTCATAAACTTAATACTCTAGATGTAGGCAAGAGTCGGTCGATGTGTGGAGTAATAGTACTAGATGCAGAATCGTTTCGGTCTACTTGATACGGACGTGATGCCTATATGCATAATCATTGCCTTGGATATCGTCATAACTATGCGCTTTTCTATCAATTGCTCGACAGTAATTTGTTCACCCACCGTATTATTTTCCTTCAAGAGAGAAGCCTCTAGTAAAACCTATGGCCCCCGGGTCTATTTTCCATATTATATTTTCAGATCTATAAACCAAAAATACCAAAAATACTTTGCTGCAATCTATTTACTTTTATTTTAGTTTTCGTTTTAGTAATCTTTTATACCTATCTCTATCAGATCTCATCCTTGCAAGTAACCGTGAAGGAATTGACAACCCCTTTATAGCGTTGGGTGCAAGTGTTTGTTTGGTTTGTGCAGGTGCATAGATTGGGGCCTTGCTTGTACCTCCTACTGGATTGATACCTTGGTTCTCAACAACTGAGGGAAATACTTATCTACTTTGTTGCATCACCCTTTCCTTTTCAAGGGAAAACCAACGCAACCTCAAGAAGTAGCAAGAAGGATTTCTGGCGCCGTTGCCGGGGAGGATACATAGCAAGTCAAGACAAGAACTCTCCCGTGAACTTGCCAATTTTTGGCGTGGTTGTCGGAGAGATCTACATCAAGCCTACCAAGTACCCATCACAAACTCATCTCTTGCATTTACATTATTTTCCATTTGCCTCTCGTTTTCCTCTCCCCCACTTCTAAAATGATTTTCAGAAAGAAAAAAATTCCCTTTTTATTCGCCCTTCTTCCGTTCGCCTTTTTTTTGCTTTTTGTTTGCTTGTGTGCTAGATTGCTTGCTTTGCCACCATGTCTGAATCTAGGAAGGTTATCATTGAAAATTTTGAGGGTATTGCTAGTACAAATCTTGAGGAAAAATTTGGATCTTGCTCTCTAGATCATGAAACTGAAGCTCCTCCTAATTATAAAGCTAAAACTTTTCAAGTGGGAGACGGTAATATTATTGGGAAGAGTGTTATTCAAGAGTTCTTTGATTGTACGGGAGTAATGCCTATGAATAAGAGATCTATTCTTCTTAGCACAAATTGTTATGCGGATGCTATTGTCATGCTCGTTGAAAAATTGGAAAAAAAAATTGTGCGCATTCATCCCGCTTTGCAAAAGGTGTTTTATGAACTTCCCAAAATTAATCATCCTAAGGCTAAAAAGATTGCTACTATCATCCTTATGCGTGAATTTGATTTTATCATACATGAAGCTAGGGAAATTTTTGCTTTCTATAAAAAGAATATTGAACACCCTCCGATTGAAGAAATCCTACACGATAAACAAACCTTACGTAGCTTTGAGTCTAGGGATTATCAATCTTACCGTGATAATCTTAGAAGAAGAGTTCCCTATTCAGAAATTACCCAAACTATTTACCTTGAAACCTATGATGAATTTGATTGGATCACTAGGGGAATTTATGTAGGGTTCAATGATGATTGGTTAGAAGAAAAAAATCAGGGAACCCATTAAAAATGAGATACGCGTTTTATATGATGATATTTATGGTGATGATACAGATTATGAGTTTATGAATGTCAAAGTTACTAATCAAAGTACTTTTCATGAACTAAGTTCTCCTATTAGAAAGGAAAGAAAAGAAATAAAGGATTTGCTAAAAAGGGTTTTGGAAGATATGGTTGAGAATGGATTGCGTACCAAAGATGACAATACCTAGATCTATTGCGTTATGCCTAGCTAGGGGCGTTAAACAATAGCGCTTGTTGGGAGGCAACCCAATTTTTTTTTGTTTCTGTTATTGAGTGATTTAAACATTATTACCTATGTAGTAATTGTGTTTTAGTGTTTTAATTAGTGTTTGAGCCAAGTAAGACCTTTGGGATGGTCTACGGTGATTGTTGATTTGATCTTGCTGAAAAACAGAAACTTTTGCGCTCAGTCCAGGAATTTTATAAATTCACCAGAGCGTAGAATGAGTCTGAAATTTTTACAAAAGATTTATATACAAATTTCCCAGATTATCCTAATTTTTCAGAATTTTTGGAGTTACAGAAGTATTCTAAGTTTACAGATTGCTACAGACTGTTCTGTTTTTAACAGATTGTGTTTTCTTTGTGTTGTTTGCTTATTTTGATGTATCTATGGGTTGTATCGGGGGGTATGAACCATGGAGAAGTTGGAATACAGTAGATATTACACCAATATAAATAAAGAATGAGTTCACAACAGTACCTAAAGTGGTGATTTATTTTTCTTATACTAACGGATCTCACGAGTTTTCTGTTGAGTTTTGTGTTGTGAAGTTTTCAAGTTTTGGGTAAAGATTTGATGGACTATGGAATAAGGAGTGGCAAGAGCCTAAGCTTTGGGATGCCCAAGTCACCCCAAGGAATATTCAAGGATACCAAAGAGCCTAAGCTTGGGGATGCCCCGGAAGGCATCCCCTCTTTCGTCTTTAATCCATCGGTAAATTTACTTGAGGCTATATTATTATTCACCACATGATATGTGTTTTGCTTGGAGCGTCTTGTATGATATGAGTCTTTGATTTTTAGTTTGACACAATCATCCTTGCTGCACACATCTTTTGAGAGGGACACGCATGAATCGTGAATTTATTAGAATACTCTATGTGCTTCACTTATATCTTTTGAGCTAGGCAATTTTACTCTAGTGCTTCACTTATATCTTTTTAGAGCACGGTGGTGTTTTATTTTATAGAAATAATTGAACTCTTGTACCTCACTTATATTATTTTGAGAGTCTTTAAACAGCATGGTAATTGGTTCAGGATATGAATTTAGTCCTAATATAATGGGCATCCAAGAGGGATATAATAAAAACTTTCATATAAAGTGCATTGAATACTATGAGAAGTTTGATTCCTTGCATATAGTTTTGAGATATAAAGATGGTGATATTAGAGTCATGCTAGTGAGTAATTGTGGATTGGTAGAAATACTTGTGTTAAAAGTTTGTGATTCCCGTAGCATGCACGAATGGTGAACCGTTATGTAACGAAGTCGGAGCATGATTTGTTTATTGATTGTCATCCTTTGTGTGAGGGTCGGGAGCGCGCGATGGTTAACTCCTACCAACCTCTCCCCTAGGAGCATGCGTCTAATACTTTGCTTCGATAACTAATAGACTTTTGCAATAAGTATGTGAGTTCTTTATGACTAATGTGAGTCCATGGATTATACGCACTCTCACCCTTCCACCATTGCTAGCCTCTCTAGTACCGCACAACTTTCGCCGGTGCATTAAACCCACCATATTCCCTTCCTCAAAACAGCCACCATACCTACCTATTATGGCATTTCCATAGCCATTCCGAGATATATTGCCATGCAACTTCCACCGTTCTGTTTATTATGACACGCACCATCATTTTCATATTGCTTTGCATGATCGTAAGATAGCTAGCATGATGTTTTCATGGCTTGTCCATTTTTTTATGTCATTTGCTATGCTAGATCGTTGCACATCCCGGTACACCGCCGGCGGCATTCATATAGAGTCATATTTTGTTCTAAGTATCGAGTTGTAATTCTTGAGTTGTAAGTAAATAAAAGTGTGATGATCATCATTATTAGAGCATTGTCCCATGAGAGGAAAGGATGATGGAAGCTATGATTCCCTCACAAGTTGGGATGAGTCTCCGGACTTTACAAATAATAAAAGAGGCCAATGAAGCCCAAATAAAAAAAAGAGGGCAAAGATGCCCACCAAAAAAAATGAGAGAAAAGAGAGAAGGAACAATGCTTCTATCTTTTTTTCCACACTTGTGCTTCAAAGTAGCACCATGATCTTCATGATAGAGAGTCTCCTATTTTGTCACTTTCATATACTAGTGGGAATTTTTCATTATATAACTTGGCTTGTATATTCCAATGATGGGCTTCCTCAAATTGCCCTAGGTCTTCGTGAGCAAGCGAGTTGGATGCACACCCACTTAGTTTCTTTTTGAGCTTTCATACACTTATAGCTTTAGTGCATCCGTTGCATGGCAATCCCTACTCACTCACATTGATATCTATTGATGGGCATCTCCATAGCCCGTTGATACGCCTAGTTGATGTGAGACTATCTTCTCCTTTTCCTCACAACCTCCACCATATTCTATTCCACCTATAGTGCTATAACCATGGTTCACGCTCATGTATTGCGTGAAAGTTGAAAAAGTTTGAGAACATAAAAAGTG
The DNA here is from genome assembly GCA_039707655.1 of Elymus sibiricus. Classification (NCBI taxonomy): domain Eukaryota; kingdom Viridiplantae; phylum Streptophyta; class Magnoliopsida; order Poales; family Poaceae; genus Elymus; species Elymus sibiricus. Next base: position 347,805,884 of record CM077663.1, read on the forward strand.
TGAAACAATTGCTTCCCCCGTGGCTTGTGGCCCCCCCCCCCCGTAGCTCCTCCAACCCTAATTCTTCGCCTATAAATTCAGAAATATTCCCCCAATACCAGAACAAGCCACGATAATACTTTTCCGCCGCCGCAAGCCTCTGTTCCCGTGAGATCCCATCTTGGGGCCTTTTCCGGTAATCTGCCGGAGGGGGATTCGAGCACGGAGGGCATCTACATCAACACCATTGCCCTTCCGATGATGCGTGAGTAGTTCACCTCAGACCTTCGGGTCCATAGCTAGTAGCTAGATGGTTCTCTCTCTATGATCTTCAATACCATGTTCTCCATGATCTTCATGGAGATCTATCCGATGTAATACTCTTTTGCGGTGTGTTTGTCGCGATGCGATGAATTGTGGATTTATGATCAGATTATCTATGAATATTATTTGAATCTTCTCTGAATTCTTATATGCATGATTTCATATCTTTGCAAGTCTCTTCGAGTTATTGGTTTGGTTTGGCCAACTAGATTGGTAAGTCTTGCAATGGGAGAAGTGCTTAGTTTTGGGTTCAATCTTGCGGTGTCCTCACCCAGTGACAAAGTAGGGGTAGCGAGGCACGTATTTGTATTGTTGCCATCAAGGATAAAAAGATGGGGTTTTCATCATATTGCTTGAGTTTATCCCTCTACATCATGTCATCTTACTTAATGCGTTACTCTGTTCTTCATGAACTTAATACTCTAGATGCAGGCAGGAGTCGGTCGATGTGTGGACTAATAGTAGTAGATGCAGAATCGTTTCGGTCTACTTGATATGGACGTGATGCCTATATGCATAATCATTGCCTTGGATATCGTCATAACTATGCGCTTTTCTATCAATTGCTCGACAGTAATTTGTTCACCCACCGTATTATTTTCCTTCAAGAGAGAAGCCTCTAGTGAAACCTATGGCCCCCGGGTGTATTTTCCATATTATATTTTCAGATCTATAAACCAAAAATACCAAAAATACTTTGCTGCAATCTATTTACTTTTATTTTAGTTTTCGTTTTAGTAATCTTTTATATCTATCTCTATCAGATCTCATCCTTGCAAGTAACCGTGAAGGGATTGACAACCCCTTTATAGCGTTGGGTGCAAGTATTTGATTGTTTGTGCAGGTGCATAGATTGGGGCCTTGCTTGTACCTCCTACTGGATTGATACCTTGGTTCTCAACAACTGAGGGAAATACTTATCTACTTTGCTGCATCACCTTTTCCTCTTCAAGGGAAAACCAACGCAAGCTCAAGAAGTAGCAGGCTCCCGCAGCATACTTCAGGTCTCTCATCAATCGAGGTTTAAGACCTTGTAGAATCATTCCATTTGCTCGTTCTGCCTGTCCATTCGATTGCGGGTGAGCCACTGAGGCATAGTTAACCCGAGTGCCTTGAGAGAAACAAAACTCATGGAACTCGTCTGAGTCGAAGTTCTTCCCATTATCTATGATAATGTCATGCGGCACGCCGAATCTGAAGATGATCTGCCGAATGAAACTGATGGCAGTACCCGCATCCGAACTCTTGATGGGCTTCGCTTCGATCCACTTGGTGAACTTGTCAACCGCCACAAGCAGGTGGGTGAATCCACTCGTCCCAGTCCGCAGGGGACCGACCATATCAAGGCCCCATACTGCAAACGGCTAGGTGAGCGGGATCATCTTTAGCACGGATGCAGGCTTCTGAGACTTATTTTTATAGAACTGACATCCGACACACAGGTCCACCAAATCTCTTGCTGCTTCATTGGCTCGGGGCCAATAAAAACCCGCTCGGAAAGCCTTAGCGACCAAAGTCCGAGTGGACGCATGATGGCCGCAAGTTCCCGAGTGGATTTCGTGTAAGATTTGCAGCCCTTCCTCTGGGGAAATGCATTTCTGAGTGACTCCTGTAGTGCTTTTCTTGTATAACTGGTCCCCCAGAACTTCGAATGACTTGGATCGACGGACTATTCGGCGAGCTTCTTCTTCATCTTTGGAGAGTTCTTGCCTGAGCAAGTATGCCAAATAGGGTTGAGTCCACTCGGGAGTGATTACCAGCATTTCATGGACTAGATCTACGATGGCCGGGACGTCAACCTCAGTCAGATTCGATGGACCGACTGCTTGTGGGGGCTCCACTGTGAAAGGATCTTCTGCAATTATTGGGGCGCGCAGATGTTCAAGGAATATGTCTTTAGGGACTGCTTGCCGATTGGATCGAATCTTTGCCAGGTCACTTGCTGCCTGATTCTTTGCGCGAGGAATGTGATGCAGCTCCAATCCTTCAAAATTCTTCTCCAGCTTTCTGACCGCGTTGCAGTAACCGGTCATTGCTGGACTCCAAATGTCCCACTCTTTCATCACTTGGTTGACAACGAGGTCCGAATCACCCTAGACCATCAAACGACGGATGCCGAGTGATATGGCCATGCGCAGCCCGTACAGGAGGGCATCATACTCGCCCTCATTGTTTGATGAATCGAAATGGATTTGGAGGACACAGTTCAGCCGGTCTCCTTTGGGAGAAACAAGAACCACGCCAGCCCCCGAGCCATTGAGCATCTTGGATCCGTCAAAGTACATAGTCCAGTGTTCGGGAACACTCGGAATTGGCTGCTCTTGCTCGATCCACTCGGCCATAAAATCAACCAATGCCTGGGACTTGATTGCTTTCTTGGCTTCAAACTTGATCTCCAACGGAAGGAGCTCAATTGCCCACTTTGCCACCCGGCCAGCAGCGTCTCTGTTGTGCAAGATCTCCGACAGGGGAGCGTTGCTGATGACCGTGACCGAATGATCTTGGAAGTAATGAACCACCTTTTTAGCAGTCAGGTAAATACCATAGACCAGCTTTTGGTAGTGCGGGTACCTTTGCTTGGAAGGGGTTAACACTTCTGAGATGTAATATATTGGTCTTTGGACCTTGAATGCTTTTCCCGACTCTTCGCACTCTACAGCAAGGACTGTGCTCACCACCTGGATATTCGCCGCGATGTATAGGAGTAAAGGTTCCTGACCGCCCGGAGCAGCCAACACCGGCTGGGTGGAAAGCAATGCTTTGAGTTCTTCAAACGCGACTTGCGCTTCATTAGTCCACTCGAACTTGTCAGACTTTTTCATCAGATGGTAAAGAGGGAGTGCCTTCTCGCCGAGCCTTGAGATGAATCGGCTCAGGGCCGCGAGGCAACCTGTCAGCCTTGTACGTCGTGCAAGCGCTCCGGTTGCTTCATTCGGACTATAGCGCCGATTTTGTCCGGATTGGCATCGATCCCTCGTTCGGAAACGAGAAAACCGAGTAACTTTCCGGCAGGCACTCGGAATGTGCACTTAGCTGGATTCAGCTTTATTCTGAAGCGTCGTAGGTTCGCGAAGGTCTCGGCAAGGTCAGTCAGGAGGTCGGAACCTTTCCTAGACTTGACCACGATATCGTCCATATAGGCCTCCACGTTCCGACTGATCTGCTTTTGCAAGCATTTCTGGATCATGCACTGGAAAGTAGCCCCAGCATTCTTTAGGCCGAATGGCATTGTGACGTAGCAAAAGCACCCGAATGGGGTGATGAAGGCTGTTTTTATTTCATCAGGACCGTACATTCGGATCTGGTGGTACCCGGAGTACGCATCCAAGAACAACAGACGTTCACAACCGGCAGTAGAGTCCACTATTTGATCTATCTGAGGTAAAGGGAAATGATCCTTCGGGCAGGCCCGATTGAGGTGTTTGAAGTCAATACACATACGGAGTGATTTGTCCTTCTTTGGCACCAGAACGACATTCGCGAGCCACTCGGAGTGGTAAACCTCGCGAATGGACTCGGCGGCAAGGAGCCGAGCTATCTCTTGTCCGATCGCCTTGCGCTTCTCGACGGAAGATCGACGCAAGTACTCTTTGACTGGCTTGGCTTTGGGATCAGTTCGGAGTCGGTGCTCAGCCAGTTCCCTGGGCACACCTGGCATGTCAGACAGCTTCCATGCAAAGATGACCCAGTTCTCACGGAGGAACTGGATGAGCTCGGCTTCCTATTTCTCTCCGAGTGACGTGGAGATGTTCGTCGGAGCAGCACTTGGGTCACTCGGATGAACATGGACATGCTTGGTCTCGCAGCCGATTGGAAGGCCGATTCTAAAGCCGGCGGCTTTGATCTGAGCAGATCTGCCGTATCCACTTCTTTCTTATAACCCTCGAGCTCGACTGCGAGCACTTGCTCATTGGCGATCTTGGAACCCTACTGGACGCATTCTTCGGCAATCTTCCGGTCGACAGTCACTGTAATCACGCCTTTAGGTCCTGGCATCTTGAGTTTGAGATACACGTAACATGGTCTGGCCATGAAACGTGCGTCGGCGGGCCTACCCAGGATGGCGTGATAAGCGCTGTGGAAGTCAACCACCTCAAAGGTTAACCTTTCCTTTCGAAAATTCTTTTCGCCTCCGAATACGACGTCCAGAGCAATCTGGCCGAGTGACTCTGCCTTCTTCCCAGGGACAATCCCATGGAAATGCATGTTGCTCTTGCTCAATTGAGACATCGGGATGCCCATTGCCTTGAGCGTATCAGCATAAATGATATTGAGTCCGCTGCCTCCATCCATCAAGACCTTGCGTAGTCAGACGCCACCCACTGCCGGGTCGACGACCAACGCCTGCCTCCCAGGGGTGGCTATGTGAGGCGGATGGTTGGACTGGTTGAAAGTGACAGGTGTCTTCGTCCAGTAGAGGTACTTGGGGGTAGTCGGAACTGCCATGTTGACCTCCCGATTGACAACTTTCAACTGCCTCTTGCTTTCAACGTCAGCAAAAATCACGAGGACCTTATCAACCTGAGGGTACTCGGAAGTACCATCATCATCCTCGGCGTCGACTTTTTCACTCGAGGGCTCTGCGCCCATCTCCTGCTTGAGCAGGCGACATTCCCGAGTGGTATGCTTCGGGAGCACAACGTTGCCTTCTTCATCCGTCTTGGTATGAATCTGGCACGGCTGATCGAGAATGTCCGACTTAGAGTCGGACTTCTTTTTGGGAATCCACTCTTTCTTCTTTTTCTTCGGCTTCAGCTTGCCTTGTCCTTGCCCTTGGACGGCTGCCACCTCTGCCTTGCCGGAGGCGTCAGCCTTTCGCTTCTGATTTTTCCCGGCATTGCCTCCCGATTGAGGGGCGTTGCCGGCTCGTCCTTTGCCACTACGGAGGCAGTCCTCTTCCTCGCCATTGGCGTACTTGTTTGTGATCTCCATGGCCCAACTGAGGGATAGATCTCCAGACCGGCCGAACTTCAAGATCAACTCCCGATACCGAGTGCCTGCCTTAAAGGCGCACACGGACTGATGTTCAGTCACATTTTCCACGGTGTTGTGCAACGTGGTCCAGCGCTGAATATACTCTCGGAGAGTCTCGTTGCTCTTCTGGACGCAATGTTGTAGTTCTGTCAATCCACCCGGGCGATTGTACGTGCCCTCGAATGTTTTGACGAACACTCGGGCCAAATCTTCCCAACAGTAAATGCAATTGGCGGGCAACTGATTCAGCCACGCACGCGCAAACCCTTCCAACATGGGCGGAAGGTGCTTCATTGCAACGAAATCATCGCCGCCGCCGATCTGGACAGCGACTCGATAGTCTTCGAGCCAAGTCTCTGGCTTGGATTCGCCATTGAACTTCCCAATTCCGGTCGCTAGCCGATAATTGGGGGGTATCTCCGCCTCTCGGATGTATCTGCTGAAACACCCGAGACCGGTAACTCCCCAGCCGCTCGCTCGGTCTCTGTCATGTCTGTTCCGATCGACCACTCACTGAGTGATGTCAGACCGGGCATCGTAGCCTCTGTGCCGAACAGGGCTCCACTCACGGTTCCTCCCGAGTGGGTAGCCTCCGTCATACGAACGTTGGCCACGCAGGCCGCCTCTCGGAGGGGGGGTCCGATTAAAGTCACGGTCGTCGCGCCCGCGCCCTCCGTGCGGACCTCTCGGAAGAGGAGGAGTTCGCGGGTCTTTTCTTACTGTGAGGGGACTGTGAGCCGACTAGACGGTGTCCGCCCGAGTGGACTCATTGCGAATGCGTTGGTGAGACTGTGATACCTATGAATTTTGTTGTAGGGCAGTCTTCAGCAAAGCCTGGATTTGCCGAATGCCCTCACTGGCCGCCGAGTCAGACGACTGGATTGAATCACCAATCCGAGTGGCCGCGGCCAGATTCAGCAAGGGCGTGCGCATCACCGGGATGGTGTACGGACGATCCTTTGTGAATAGTTGACGGCGGCTACGGCTGGAGCTAGGAAGGTCTCTTGCCGCGCGTTCGTCGAGTGATCATTGTAGCCGCTCGAGTCGCTCACGCTCAGCCAGGGTGGCTTGGCGAGCGGCCTCTAGGGCTATCTCATCAGGGGTATTCCCCGCAATGGGCGTCAGAAGGACCTGATCGTTCTTGCGCCTGATTTCCTCCCGCTGTTCCCGGGTGAGGGGTCTGGGAACGTAGCCGTCGGAGCTAGCGATGTTGCGGTCGCCATCCCGATCGCGGGTATCTCCCGCGGAATGCCCAGGAGGAGCAGCACCTCGGGCTGGGCCTGCCATCAGGACCTCCGCTACGTCTCCGCTGCTCTCGCGCTCGGCTGTTCCAGAAGATTCGTCATTCGACGATGGGAAGAGGCAGTGGACGGACTCGTCGGCTTTGAGTGCAGCCACTTGCTGTCCTGCGGCTTGGGCTGCCACAGTGTCGGGACCCCGATCCTAAGCCATAAGAATCTAGCATGTAACACATCACATCACATTGCGGCCTCACGCACGGTTATCCCCACGGCTGCCACCTTACCTTGGCCGGGACCGTTTGCGTCTTTTGGCTCACGTATGTGAATATGTTGCTAGCACTCAAATGTCAAAGAACCCGGGTCGACATGACTAGTCATAGAACCCAAGTGGCACATCCGTACAGGGATAGGCATACGTAACCCAACAATGCAGGTGTCGGTCTCAGCGTGTGTAGACGAGTCATAGCAAGCTACAGGGACTCCATTACGCCGTGGGACATAAATGTCATCAACTGCACATAGACGAGTCATAGCAGGCTACATGGACTCCATTACACTGCGAGACATTTCCCCGAAGGGACAGACACAGCAGCAAAGAAGGATACACGTCGGTCAATCAATGTGTCCGGAGCAGTAGCAAGCTACCAAGGCTCAGTGGAAGCACAAAGAGGCAGTTCCCTGTAAAGAGTACTACTAAAGGCACACAACTAGGTGTCGAATCCCATACATACCGTTGCACGTCACACGTACGCACGACATGCCCGATATGCATAGATACAACTATGGCATCACAACATAACCATACAACAACACAACATTTATTCAGAAGGCTCATAAGAGCCAACATAGTGTGATATTACAAGCAAGGGTCACATGACCCAACACGCAAGTCATACAAGCAACAAGCGGAAGCATAACATGTCTGGGTACAGACATCTAGAAAAGAAGAAGGCTGAGGAAGCCTGTCTATCTACAAGACCCTCCATTGGAACCAGACCTCTGTCTGGGATTCCCAAGCTAATTGGTCGGCATCGATCTTATCGTAGAAACCACTAACGAGTCTGGTATCTTCTCTGCAAAAACATAAATAAAGCAACGGTGAGTACGAAGGTACTCAGCAAGACTTACATCAGAACTAACTACATATGCATTGGTATCAACAAGGGGTTTTTGGCTATCCTGTACTACGACTATAAGTACTTTGAATAATTTTTGAGAAAGCGCACATGAGTCCACTAGCACCACAACAATACACCACCATGGATCCGCTCCCGTCTTCCTACGAGAGTGCCATCCACGCTACTCACACTTGTCTTGAGGCTTTTATGAGTAACCATTAAAATTGTCTATGAACCATATAAGTCTCCAAGTAGTCCATATCCGCGGACGCGGCTATTCGAATAGATTATTACCCTGCAGGGGTGTACTTCGTCCCACATGCTCCCGCCACTTATCGCTATGTGCACGTAAAAAGGCACCTCGGCAACCTTCAAGCGGAAGCCTAGCAAGGGAGTCGGCCACGACCTGACTAACCACACAAGACTCTAATCCAGGTTTATCGCCTATTTGAGACTGAACTCGCAAGGAAGTCCGGCCGAAGTTTCCTCTACGGCCCCAAATGATGTGTGCAGGGTTCCCAAGCCCACCTCAACGGATGGTACTACGCTTGGTACACCGGGCCACGGTGCCTAGTCTAACCCAAGCCCACCTGTACGGGGTGCCACTCGGTAGACTACTAGCACGGCCTACAAACACCAGAAACTAGTTGCAACTCCTGGACAGAGATCAGGGCGATTAACAAGTCGAGAGAGTCAATTAAGGATCCCAATGTGCAGTAGTAGCTAGTCTTGGATCACATACACAGGACTCAGTTCTTAAGGACGGTCTCAATGAGACAACCCACCATGTACTCCTACATGGCCTCTCATCGCTACCTTTACCAAATCAGGTTCACCACTTAACTCTTACTTGAACTAACAACCTACTTATGATTAACCCCCTCGCAAGCATCCGCAACTATGAGAAAAGTATTAAGACAAAGTCTAACCATAGCATTAAACCTGTGGATCAAACAGCCCCTTACGAAGTAGCGCATAAAAGGGTTTAAGCTTCTGTCACTCTAGCAACTCATCATCTAATAACTACTCCACAATGCATTCCCTTAGGCCCATGAATGGTGAAGTGTCATGTAGTCGATGTTCACATGACACCACTAAGGGAATCACAACATACATATCATCAAAATATCGAACACATATCAAATTCACATGATTACTCGCAACATGACTTCTCCCGTGACCTCAAGAACGAAAGTAACTACTCACAAATAATAATCATGCTCAAGATCAGAGGACTATTGAATGGCATAATGGATCTGAACATATAATCTTCCACCAAATAAACCATATAGTAATCAACTACGCAAGGTAATCAACACTACTAGTCACCCACAGGTACCAATCTGAGGTTCCGATACAAAGATTGAACACAAGAGATGAACTAGGGTTTGAGATGAGATGGTGCCGTTGAAGATGTTGATGAAGATTGGCCTCCCAAAGATGAGAGGGGTGTTGGTGATGACGATAGCTTCGATTTCCCCCTCCGGGAGGGAAGTTCCCCCGGCGGAATCGCTCCCCCGGAGGGCAAAAGTGCTCCTGCCCAAGTTCCGCCGCGAGGCGGCAGCACTTCGTCCCAAAAGTTCTCCTCTAATTTTTTCTAGGTCAAGAGTGACCTTATACCAGAAGATGGGCACCGGAGGTGGGCCGAGGTGGCCACAACCCATCAGGGCGCGCCCTGGTGGGTTGTGCCCACCTGGGAAGCCCTCTCCGGTAGTTTTCTGCTCCAGTATTTTTTATTAAATGCAAAAATATTCTCCGTAAAATTCCAGCTTCATTGGAGTTGTGCAGAATAGGTATCTCTGATGTGCTTTTCTTAGGTCCAGAATTCCAGCTGCAGGTATTCTCCCTCTTTGTGTAAACCTTGCATATTATGAGAGAAAAGGCATTAGAATCACTCCCCAAGGCATTATTATTCAACAAAACAAAGTAAATAACAGTAGGAAATCAGGATGCAAAATGGACGTATCACGGACTTGCTCCAAGCAAGCAGCCGAGCGGCTAGAAACCGGCTTGATCACGTCCCAACGACCTTGAAGTGACCTAAAGGTGCGTGGTGTTCTATTGGGATACTTTGCCACATTGCGGAAGAACTGATCCTCTATCCTTGGCCAATACCGTTTGGTGGTTTGGTCAGTGTCGGTGCACGCATCAAGAGACATAGGTTCCCAAGCCTTGATCAAGATTTGATCTTCAAAATGCGTGTAGTTCTTCGATCTTGCATGGTTTTTTGCTTGCTCTTGGATGAACGCCAATACTCATGATCTGTGTTGGGTTTTCTGTGAAGAGGAACGGGTTATCGCAGCACAAAGTGGGTAAGTATTGCCCTCAGTTATGAAACCAAGGTTTATCGAACCAATAGGAATATCAATCCTCAACCGTCTTCAGCGGCTGCACACAAATGAACAAACAACTTGCACCCAATATGGGCAAGAGGGTTCTCAATCCCCTTGATCTCGTTATTTGCAAGCAAATGAGTTCTGTAGATAATTGTTGATAATTGTAAATTGCAAAATAAAATAAAAAGTAAATAAAGGCAGCAAGGTAATAGTAGCATTTGTAAATATATAAGTGAATAGACCCGGGGGCCATAGTTTTCCCTAGCGGCATCTCTCATGTAGGTAGCATACGGTGGGTAACAAATTACTGTTGGGCAATTGATAGAAAAGCGGATAGTTATGTGATTTTCACGGAAATGATCATGTGTATATAGGTGATACGTCTCCAACGTATCTACTTTTCCTCACTCTTTTGCCCTTGTTTTGGACTCTAATTTGCATGATTTGAATGGAACTAACCCGGATTGACGCTATTTTCAGCAGAACTACCATGGTGTTGTTTTTGTGCAAAAATAAAAATTCTCGGAATGGAACGAAACTTTTTGGAGAATTATTTCAGAATAAATGAGAATTATTGGAGCCAAAATCCACCGAAGAGGGGGGCCAGGGTGAGCATCACCCACCAGGGCACGCCAGGCCCCCTGGGCGCGCCCTGGTGGGTTGTGCCCACCTCGTGGCCCCACTTGCCCTAACTCCGCCACTATAAATTCCTATTTTTGGAGAAAAAAATCAAAGAGAAAGAATTATCGCGTTTCACGATACGGAGCCGCCGCCACCTCCTGTTCTTCATCAGGAGGCCAGATCTGGAGCCCGTTTGGGGCTCTGGAGAGGGGAATCTTCGGTCTTCGTCATCACCAACCTTTCTCCATCGCCAATTCCATGATGCTCCCCACCGGGAGTGAGTAATTCCTTCGTAGGCTTGCTGGTCGGTGAGGAGTTGGATGAGATTCATCATGTAATCGAGTTAGTTTTGTTAGGGCTTGATCACTAGTATCCATTATGTTCTGAGATTGATGTTGCTATGACTTTGCTATGCCTAATGCTTGTCACTAGGGTCCGAGTGCCATGATTTCAGATCTGAACCGTTTATGTTATCATCTCTATATCCATTTTCTTGATCTGATCTAGCCTAGTCATATGCACATATTACGTGTTATGATCCGTCAACCCCATAGTGACAATATTTGGGATACTTCGCGGTGATGACCGTAGTTTGAGGAGTTCATGTATTCACCACGTGTTAATGCTTTGTTCCGGTTCTCTATTATAAGGAGGCCTTAATATCCCTTAGTTTCCTTATGGACCCCGCTGCCACGGGAGGGTAGGAAAAAAGATGTCATGCAAGTTCTTTTCCATAAGCACGTATGACTATTTACGGAATACATGCCTACATTATATTGATGAACTGAGCTAGTTTTGTATCGCCCTAGGTTATGACTGTTACATGATGAATATCATCCAACGAGTTACCGATCCAGAGCCTACGACCTTTCCACTATTTGTTCTTGCTAAGTTACTATTGCTGCTGCTGCTGTTCCAACTGCTACAAAACTATTGCTACTACTGTTACCGCTACTTTTACTGTCACTACTGCTATCAAACTATCATATTACTGTGCTACTGATCACTCTGTTGTAGATATTTAATCTCTAGGTGTGGTTAAATTGACAACTCAACAGCTAATACTCTCAAGTATTCTTTGTCTCCCCTTGTGTCGAATCTATAAATTTGCGTTGAATACTCTACCCTCAAAAACTGTTGCGATCCCCTATACTTGTGAGTTATCAAGACCTTTTTTTGGCGCCGTTGCCGAGGACCATTGCAATATTTGTTGAGTCACTTGGGATTTATATCAGTTTATCACTATGAAGAATCTAAAGGATACAAAGACCAAGATTTTTCCCTCTAAGACGAGGGGAGGTAAGGAATTGCCATCTAGCTCTGCACTTGATTCACCTTCTGTTATGAGTAAGCTTGCAACACCACCACATGCTAGTAATCCTGATATGTCGCAAGTTATAGATTATGCTACTTCTGCTATGAATGATGCTTATGATGATGCTAGTACCATGCTTGATGATAATGTGCCACTAGGAGAATTTCTTGATGAAGAAATAGCTAGAGCTAAAGCGAATGAAACTACTGAAACTGACGAGATTGCTGAAACTGATGAAGCTTATGAAACTGATGATGATTGTGAAACACTTATTCCTCCTAGCTTTCCTAAGTTTGAAATGCCTAAGATAACTGAAGGTTATCTTATGGACGAAGAGATAACTAGAGAAATTCTTTCTTGCAAGGATAGAGATGATATTAAGAAATTGCTACACAAGTATAAGGAAAAGACTTTGAATGCTAGAATGAAATGTGATCCTAAGTTTGCTACTTCACCTATCTTTGTTACCGACAAGGATTATGAGTTCTCTGTCGACCCAGAGTTAACTACTTTGGTTGAATCTGATCCTTTCCATGGCTATGAAACTGAAACTGTAGTGGCACACCTTACTAAGCTGAATGATATAGCCACCCTCTTTGCTCATGATGAGAAGATTTGCTACTATTACATCCTTAAGTTATTTCCATTCTCATTAAAGGGTGATGCTAAGATATGGTACAATACTCTTGCTCCTGGTTGTGTGCGTAGTCCCCAGGATATGATTTACTACTTCTGTGAAAAATATTTTCCTGCTCATAAGAAACAAGCTGCCTTACAGGAAATATTTAACTTTGTGCAAATTGAAGAAGAGAGTCTCCCACAAGCTTGGGGGAGGCTTCTCCAATTGCTTAATGCTTTGCCTGATCATCCTCTCAAGAAAAATGAAATACTTGATATCTTTTATAATGGACTAACCGATTACTAACCGATGCTTCTAGGGACTTCCTAGATGTTGAACAAGCTGAGGAATTATTGAATAACATATTGAAGAATTATGATGATTGGACTCTTCCTGAACCACCGCTTAAACCCACTCCGAAGAAGAGGGGTGTCTTATTTCTCAGTCCTGAAGATATGCAAGATGCAAAGAAATCTATGAAGGAAAAAGGTATTAAAGCTGAGGATGTTAAGAATTTGCCACCTATTGAAGAAATACATGGCCTTGACACACCACCACCTCCACAGGTGGTAGAGGTAAATTCTTTATCAAAGTTTAATGAAGGTGACATCCCTCACAATAAACATCCTAGTCAATGCCTATATGAGTTTCACAACTATATTATGAAGCAAGATCATTTCAATGCCCATGTTCTGAAACAATTGAAATATAATTCTGATATGATTGCTCGCTTGAGTGACTTGCTATTTAAAATCAGTAATGATGTTAGAGGTGTAGGAAAACATGCCTCTATGGTTCAAACTCAGTTAGAACAAGTTGCTAAGTCTCAAAAAGAATTGCTTGATGAAATGAATAATAACATGCATGATTTTGCTGCTAGAGTAGTAACTATAGGAGGTAGAATGACCCAAGAACCACTTTATCCCGAGGGTCATCCTAAAAGAATTGAACAAGATTTTCAAAGAATTAATAGAGATGCACCTAGTCCTTCTAAGAAGAAAAAGAAAAAGAAAAATGATAGGACTTTGCATACCTCTAGTGAACCTAAGACACAAAAACCTCCTGACAATAATGATGTCTCTATTTCCGATGCTGAAACTCAGTCTGGTAGTGAACATTCACCTAGTGATAATGATAATGATAATGATGATGCTCAACCTAGTAATGATAAAGAACCAGATAATGATGTTGAAATAGAGCCTGCTCCTGATCTTGATAACCCACAACCTAAAAATAAACGCTATGATAAAAGAGACTTTGTGTCTAGGAAACATGGTAAAGAAAGAGAGCCATGGGTTCAGAAACCCATGCCATTTCCACCTAAGCCATCTAAGAAAAATGATGATGAGGAATTTTAATGCTTTGCTGAGATGATTAGGCCAGTCTTTTTGCGTACCCATTTAACCGATATCTTGAAGATGGCCCCTTATGCAAAGTATATGAAAGACATCATCACAAATAAAAGAAAGATACATGAAGCTGAAATCTCCACCATGCTTGCTAATTATTCTTTTAAGGATGGAGTACCTAAAAAACTTGGAGATCCTGGAATACCAACTATACCTTGCTCCATCAAAAGAAACTATGTCAAAACTGCTTTGTGTGATTTGGGAGCCGGTGTTAGTGTTATGCCTTTCTCCTTATATAAAAGACTTGATTTGAATAAACTCACACCTACTGAAATATCATTGCAAATGGCTGACAAGTCAACAGCCATACCTATCGGTATTTGCGAGGACGTGCCCGTTGTTGTTGCAAATGTTACTATCTTAACGGACTTTGTTATTCTTGAGATGCCCGAGGACGAGAACATGTTGATTATCCTTGGTAGACCCTTTTTGAATACTGCAGGGGCTGTTATTGATTGCAATAAAAGCAAAGTCACTTTTCATATCAATGGTAATGAGCACACAGTGCACTTTCCGAAGAAACAATTCTAAGTGAATGGTATAAATGTTATTGAAGAATCTCCGACCATCACTATTGGAAGTTTTCAATTACCTCTACCTACTGCCAAAAAGAAAAATGATATACTTATTGTAGGGGATATGCACATCCCCATTGAGGTAACTTAGTGTTTTACGAAAGTTCTTCGGTTTCATGCTAATCAAAAGTGGTTGTTAATAAGACTTGATCAACTTTATTAATGAATCATTTTTTAGAGGTATGACGTCGATGAATCTAGTAAGCACATTTCTCTGCTACCATCTTTTATTTTATGTTTTAGTTAGTCAAATAAAATAAAATATCATGATTATCCTGTTTTCTGTTTTCTCCGTGCAATAAAAAAAATGACCCAAAAATAAAAATTCTCAGAATGCCCTGAAAATTTAACACGATTTTTTTTCCGAATATTTATGAATTTTTGGTGCAAATAACACCAGAGGGGGGTGCACCTGGTGCCCACAAGACACCAGGGCGTGCCAGCACCCCCCGGCGCGCCCTGGTGGGTTGTGGCCCCCACGTGCCCCCCCTCACTTATCTCTTTAGCCCACATCATCACCTACCTCCAGCAAAAAAAACACCACAACCACCATTTTCGTGTTCTTGCTCTCAAACCCGCGGATTTCGATCTCTTTGCTCGAAGCTCCGTTTCTGAAACTTTTTGGAGGGATTGCTACTTGGTATGTGACTCCTCCATTGCTCCAATTAGTTTTTGTTTTAGTGGGTTATTTTTAGAGTAATTAGCTACTCTTGGTGCTGGTGTAGATGAGCTTGCATGTTTAATTCTTAAAGTTCTAAGTAGTTTGAATGCTCAATATGGCCTCTATGCATGCTTAGGAGTAGTTGCTAACAATCTTACAAAGTTTTGTTGACAAATTTTTGTGGACTAATTTTTTTAGAATTTTTATAGGAATAAAATGCAATTCTTTTGGAGTTCTTCGACTAGGAGATCCTTGGGAGCCTCATCAAGTGGAAGCTCAGTTCGACAGTCTTATGTTGAACCAAGCGACAGCTCGATGCGAGATGCCGCCACAAAATCATGCTTGTGGCCTTGCGACGAGTTCATGGAAGGTGCAGGTATTAAGGAGGAATTTGATCAATTTATTCACAACTCAGGGCTTGCTCCCTTCATCGCAGATAAGTGCCCCCAACACCTCGAACTCACGAAAACCTTCACAAAGAAATTTAAATATTTTCCCCGTGAGTCTAGAGTTTCGTTCAACCTGTATGATCATTCCTTTACCATGTCGTTAGAAATGTTTAGCAACGCATGAAAACTTCCATATGAGGGTTCCCTCGATGAACCAACAAAATCTGAGTACGAGTCATTTTTAGTTAATCTTTGCTTTGGCGAAGATAAGGGGGTTACACAAGGGAGAATTAACAGCATCCATTTTCCATCACTACAATATTTTGCGCTCTTTAACGGTAAATGTATTGTAGGCAAACAAGATTGTAGCACACTGTGTGCTCATGATTTGAGTCTCTTACACACTGCCATAACTGGGAATAAGGATTATAATCTTGGTGCAATTGTTGCATGGAGGTTGCAGCTTAATGCTGCTAGTGGTAATTTTTATGGGGGAATCTATGCCTCCCGTGTAGCTGAGAGATTAAATGTTTCACCATGGCCTAATGACCCCATCCTACCCACTCAGTATTTAGACATTGATGCCATGAAGCGTCATAAGTTCCTTCCGGGCATGGCCACTAATTACACCTATAACTTGAGATTTAATAAAAAAACGTTGTGCCTGTTGCTTTGCCTGCTCCTGCTCTCTTTGATTTTCACACTAGGGGAAGATATTATGTCCTTGAGAGCGAAGCCCATGAGTACAACACGGAGGTTGAAGCTGCCAGGAGGGCCGCAGAGTCTACTCTGAGGTTCTGAATGAGCCATCGGCCGGATTATTATTCATATGGATGGTGATTACCAAGCTAGGCCAAAAGCCTAAGCTTGGGGGAGTACGTATTTCCACCGACATAACATTCATGTTCACACATTTCATTCTAGTTGTCGGTGTCCATACTTTTTCATTGTAATATCCATGCTAAAATTGTTTTCTCTAGCTGGCCGCTTCTCAATCTATTTGCTAGCCTTCACCTGTAGTAAGCGGGAATACTGCTTGTGCATCAAAACCCTTAAACCAAGTTATGCCAGATGAGTCCACTATATCTACCTATATGCGGTATTACCCTGCCATTCCAAGTAAATTTGCATGTGCCACCTCTAAAAATTCAAATGAACATCTGTTTTGTGTGCCTGGAACGCTCATGGAGCGACAGGGGGCGGTCAGTATCTTCCATGCTAAGCGGGTTATTCTCATGATGAGTGTTTATTCACTTGTCCTGACACGAGAGGGGTGGTAATAGGGATTCCCAGTCCCGAAATCAAAAATATAAAAAAATTAACAAAACTCCCCCAGGAATGTTGTTGGTTTGGACAGTACCCGTGGATGCGGCTCGCCGTGGAGTGTGATTGTTGGTGGAGGGGGAGTAAACCTTTACTTTTATCGCTTGGGAACCGCCGCTAATTTGTTTAGCATGGAAGATATCGATAACTCTTGGTCATGACGTTGATAGGAAGGGTGTACCTCCCAAAATTATATCTATCTCTGTTTTAAACTTTGAGCTCTGGCACCGCTAAAAATCCATGCTTCCCTCTGCGAAGGGACTATCTATTTACTTTTATGATTGAGTCATCACCTTCTCAAATAAGCGCCAGACATGACAGCACTATTGTCATCCTCATGCATTGTGTATAGTTGATGTTGGGTGCAGCATGACTGGATCTTTTCTACCATGAGTTACAATGTTTAGTCGATGCTTGAACTTTGGAGGTGCTCTGCATTTATGTTTTGCGTTCTCGAAAAGGGCTAGCGAGATACCACTATTGTCATATTGTATCATGATTGTTTTGACAAAGTGTTGGCGCTTGAGATATCTTATTATTGCTCGCTAGTTGCTTATGTTATTGTTATGAGTAAATATAATTTCTAAGAGTTATTGTCAACATGGTTAGTCATAATCTTTGCTGAAAACCTGGGTACTACTTAAGCATATATATGTAAACAAGAACAAAAGAGTTCATAAAAGTTTTTCTTTATCACTTTCAGTTTATCAATTGAATTGCTTGAGGACAAGCAAAGGTTTAATCTTGGGGGAGTTGATACGTCTCCAACGTATCTACTTTTCCTCACTCTTTTGCCCTTGTTTTGGACTCTAATTTGCATGATTTGAATGGAACTAACCCGGACTGACGCTGTTTTCAGCAGAACTACCATGGTGTTGTTTTTGTGTAGAAATAAAATTCTCGAAATGGAACAAAACTTTTTGGAGCATTATTTCAGAATAAATGAGAATTATTGGAGCCAAAATCCACCGAAGAGGGGGGCCAGGGTGAGCATCACCCACCAGGGCACGCCAGGCCCCCTGGGCACGCCCTAGTGGGTTGTGCCCACCTCGTGGCCCCACTTGCCATAACTCCGCCACTATAAATTCCTATTTTTGGAGAAAAAATCAGAGAGAAAGAATTATCATGTTTCACTATACGGAGCCGCTACCACCTCCTGTTCTTCATCGGGAGGCCAGATCTGGAGCCCGTTTGGGGCTCCGGAGAGGGGAATCTTTGGTCTTTGTCATCACCAACCTTTCTCCATCGCCAATTCCATGATGCTCCCCACCGGGAGTGAGTAATTCCTTCGTAGGCTTGCTGGTCGGTGAGGAGTTGGATGAGATTCATCATGTAATCGAGTTAGTTTTGTTAGGGCTTGATCACTAGTATCCATTATGTTCTGAGATTGATGTTGCTATGACTTTGCTATGCCTAATGCTTGTCACTAGGGCCCGAGTGCCATGATTTCAGATCTGAACCGTTTATGTTATCATCTCTATATCCATGTTCTTGATCCGATCTTGCCTAGTCATATGCACCTATTACGTGTTATGATCCGTCAACCCCATAGTGACAATATTTGGGATACTTCACGGTGATGACCATAGTTTGAGGAGTTCATGTATTCACCATGTGTTAATGCTTTGTTCCTGTTCTCTATTAAAACGAGACCTTAATATCCCTTAGTTTCCTTATGGACCCCGCTGCCACGGGAGGGTAGGACAAAAGATGTCATGCAAGTTCTTTTCCATAAGCACGTATGACTATTGACGGAATACATGCCTACATTATATTGATGAACTGAGCTAGTTTTGTATCGCCCTAGGTTATGACTGTTACATGACGAATATCATCCAACGAGTTACCGATCCAGAGCCTATGACCTTTCCACTATTTGTTCTTGCTAAGTTACTACTGCTGCTGCTGCTGTTCCAACTGCTACAAAACTATTGCTACTACTGTTACCACTATTGTTACTGTCACTACTGCTATCAAACTATCATTTTACTGTGCTACTGATCACTCTGCTGCAGATATTTAATCTCCAGGTGTGGTTGAATTGACAACTCAACTGCTAATACTCTCAAGTATTCTTTGTCTCCCCTTGTGTCGAATCTATAAATTTGGGCTGAATACTCTACCCTCGAAAATTGTTGCGATCCCCTATACTTGTGGGTTATCCATAGGCATCACATCCATAAACAAATAGGCCGACTCCTGCCTGCACTTATTACTGTTACTCCACTCATCGACCGCTATCCAGCATGCATCTAGAGTATTAAGTAAAACAGAGTAATGCATGGAGAACGATGACATGATGTAGACAAAGTAAACTCAAGCAATATGAATGAACCCCGTCGTGCTATCCTTAGTAGCAACAACACAAAGACGCATCTTGTCCCCTACTTTGTCATAGGAATATAGAAACTCGTCAGGTTGAACCTACCACAACGCACCACTCCCACCGATGAAATATCAATCTACTTGGCCAAAGCACATCAATAAATCGGAGAGCATTAAGAAGCTATAATGATCATGCAATTAAGAGACAATATATATCAGAGGTATCTCAAATACTTTTCATGAATAATCTGAACATAAACCCACAATTCATCGGATCCCAACAAACACACCGCACAATAGGACTACATCGGATAGATCAAAGCGAAGATGCGATGATCATTGTATTGAAGATCAAGAGATAGAGAGATTGCCATCTAGGTACTAGCTATGGACCCGTAGGTCTGTGGTGAACTACTCACACATCATCATGAGGGCAGCATGGTGATACTTGTGATCTGCGTTGGGTTTTCCGTGAAGAGGAACGGGTAATTGCAGCACAAAGCGGATAAGTATTTCCCTCAGTTATGAAACCAAGGTTTATCGAACCAATAGGAATATCAATCCTCAATCGTCTTCAGCGGTTGCACACAAACGAACAAACAACTTGCACCCAACGCGGGCAAGAGGGTTGTCAATCCCCTTAATCTCGTTATTTGCAAGCAAATGAGTTGTGTAGATAATTGTTGATAAATGCAAAATGAATAAAAAGTAAATAAAGGCAGCGAGGTAATAATAGTGTTTGCAAATATATAAGTGAATAGACCCGGGGGGCATAGTGTTCCCTAGCGACATCTCTCATGTAGGCAGAATACGGTGGGTAAACAAATTACTGTTGGGCAATTGATAGAAAAGCGAATAGTTATGCGATGTTCATGGCAATGATCATGTAAATATAGGCATCACGTCCATAAGCAAATAGGCCGACTCCTGCCTGCACCTTTTACTATTACTCCACTCATCGGCCGCTATCCAGCATGCATCTAGAGTATTAAGTAAAACAAAGTAATGCTTTGAGAACGATGACATGATGTAGACAAAGTAAACTCAAACAATATGAATGAACCCCCATCGGTTTATCCTTAGTAGCAACAACACAAAGACACATCTTGTCCCCTACTTTGTCACTGGGATATAGAAACTCGCCAGGTTGAACCTACCACAATGCACCACTCCCACCGATGAAATATCAATCTACTTGGTCAAAGCACATCAATAGATCGGAGAGCATTACGAAGCTATAATGATCATGCACTTAAGAGATAATATAATTCAGAGGCATCTCAAATACTTTTCATGAATAATCTGAACATAAACCCACAATTCATCGAATCCCAACAAACACACCGCACAATAGGATTACATTGGATAGATCAAAGCGAATATGCGATGACCATTGTATTGAAGATCATAAGAGAGAGAGAGAGAGAGAGAGAGAGAGAGAGAGAGATTGCCATCTAGGTACTAGCTATGGACTCATAGGTCTGTGGTGAACTACTCACACATCATCATGAGGGCAGCAAAGTTGATGAAGAGGACCTCCATGATCGATCCCCCTCCGGCAGGGTGCCGGAACGGAGCTCCAGATGGCCTCGCGACGGAACAGAGACTTGCGGCGGTGGAAAAAGGGTTTCGGGACTGCTTCTGGGGTTTTAAGGATTTTAGGGAATTTATAGGCCGAAGAGGGACATCGGGAGGCGCCCGAGGGGGCCACCACATATCAGGGTGCCCCCCAGGGCGCGCCCTGATACGTGGTGCGGCCCTCGTGCACCCCCTGGCTTCCTTCCGAAGCTTCTAGGTCTTCATATAGTCCAGAAAAGAGCATCAAAAAGTTTCGTGGCGATTGGACTTCATTTGGTACAGTAAACCTACAAAGGCAAAAACACGCAGAAAACAGCAACTGGCACTGGGCACTGGGTCAATAGGTTAGTACTCATTAATATTATAAATTTGTAAATAATGACCCAAAAAGTATCCTATAATGATAATATATCAGCATGGAACAATCAAAAATTATAGATACGTTGGAGATGTATCACAAGGTTGATGTAGAGGCCCTCCGTGATCGATCCCCCCTCCGGTAGGGTGCCGGAATGGAGCTCCAGATGGCCTCGTGATGGAACATAGACTCGCGGCATCGGAAAAAGGGTTTCGGGACTCCTTCTGGGTTTTTTGCAATATTAGAGAATTTATAGGCCAGAGAGGGGCGTCGGGAGGCAGCCGAGGGGGCCACCACATATCAGGACGCCCCCCTAGGGCGCGCCCTGATGTGTGGTGGGGCCCTCGTGCGCCTCCCGGCTTCCTTCCGAAGATTCCAGGTCTTCTTTTGGTCCATAAAAATCATCAAAAAGTTTCGTGGCAATTGGACTTCGTTTGGTACTTTAAACCTGAAAGGTAAAAAACGTGCAGAAAACAGCAACTGGCACTGGGCGCTGGGTCAATAGGTTAGTGCTCAAAAATATTATAAATTGGTAAATAAAGACCCAAAAAGTATCCTAGAATGATAATATATCAGCATGGAACAATCAAAAATTATAGATACGTCGGAGACGTATCAAGCATCCCCAAGCTTAATTCCTGCTCGTCCTCGAGTAGGTAAATGATAAAAACAGAATTTTTGATGTGACATGATATCCATTTTGTAATCTTATGCATGTATGCTCATTGAGAAAAGATGAATCAACAAATATTAACATAGCAATATTTAAAGTGTAAGAAACAAAATCATCAATCCTTAAAAGTCTACGATCCTTAAGAAATGTTTACCCCCCCCCTTCATCTTATTATATTAGCAAGGCATGGCTCCATCTTCACCACATTAATGCAAATGTTAAGCACCACGGTGTTCAAGGCAGGCAATTGGATCGTACTTTTTCAATATGCATCAACTTTTTATTCTTCACGCAATACATGAGCGTGAGCCATTTGACATATCATTTAGGTGGAATAGAGTATGGTGATAGATATCAAAGGGGTAAAAAGTGGAGAAGATAGTCTCACATCAACTAGGCGTACCAACGGGCTATGGAGATGCCCATCGATAGATGTCAATGCGAGGAGTAGGGATTGCCATGCAAATGATGCACTAGAGCTATAAGTGTATCAAAGCTCAAATGAAGCTAAGTGGGGTGTGCATCCAACTTGCTTGCTCATGAAGACCTTGGGCATTTGAGGAAGCCCGTCATAGGAATATACAAGCCAAGTTTGTAATAATGAATAGGTAATTCCCACTAGCATATGAAAGTGACATATTGACATGCATGGACTGCGTCGGTATTTCCCCAAAGAGGAAGGGATGATGCAACACAGCGACGGTAAGTATTTCCCTCAGTTATGAAACCAAGGTTATCGAACCAGTAGGAGGATCACCACCACCCAATAAGCAGCACCTGCACACAAACAACAAATACTTGCAACCCGACGCGAAAGAGAGGTTGTCAATCTCTCTACGGTAATAAGATAGATTAGGTAGTGATAGATAGGAGAGATAGATATCTCAAGAATACAAAATAAAAAGGGCAAATAAAATATGCATCAATATATTTTTGGGTTTTTGGTTTTGTATATCTGAAAACAAAGATTGCAAAAACGTAGATCGGAAAGCAATATGATGGAAAAGTAGACCCAGGGGACGTAGGGTTCACTAGTGGCTTCTCTCATGAGTATAGCGCACGGTGGGTGAACAAATTACCGTTGGGTAATTGATAGAAAATCGAATGTTCATGACGATATCCAAGGCGATGATCATTATATAGGCATCACGTCCAAGATAGGTAGACCGACTCCTGCATGCATCTACCTCTATTACACCACACATCGACCGCTATCCAGCATGCATCTAGTGTATTAAGTTCATGGAAAAACGGAGTAATGCAATAAGAATGGTGACATGATGTAGACAAGAGCTATTCATGTAGGAATAGACCCCATCTTGTTATCCTTAATAGCAACGATACATGCGTGCCTTGCTGCCCCTTCTGTCATTGGGAAAGAACACCGCAAGATCGAACCCATCTAAAAGCACCTCTTCCCATGGCAAGAAAAATCGATCTAGTTGGCCTAACTAAACCAAAGATTCGAAGAAGAAATACGAGGCTATAAGTAATCATGCATATAAGAGATCAAAGAAGACTCAAATAATATTCATGGATAGAAACTGATCATGAACTCAAAATTCATCGGATCCCAACAAACACACCGCAAAAGTTTACATCAAATAGATCTCCAAGAGACCATTGTATTGAGAATCATAAGAGAGAGACAAGAAGCCATCTAGCTATTGCCTACGGACCCGTAGGTCTATGGTGGACTACTCACGCATCATCGGAGAGGCACCTATGAGGAAGATGAACCCCTCCGTGATGGTGTTTAGATTGGATCTCGCGTTCTGGAACTTGTGGCAACTGGAATTGTGTTTCGTCGACTCCCCTAGGGTTTTCCGAATATTTGGGAATTTATAGGCATCAGAGGCGGTGCAGAGGGGCTCCGTGGAGGGCACAACCCATCAGGGCGCGCCCTGGTGGGTTGTGCTCCCCACAGCCCACCTTCCAGGCTCTTCTTTGGCCCACTGGGTGTCTTCTGGTCCAGAAAAAATCTCCAAAAAGTTTCGTCGCGATTGGACTCCGTTTGGTACTGATATTCTGCGAAGTAAAAAAAACATGCAAAAATAGCAACTGGCACTTTGGCACTATGTCAATAGGTTAGTCCCAAAAAATGATATAAAGTTGTTATAAAATGATTGTAAAACATCCAAGAATGATAATATAACAGCATGGAACAAGCAAAAATTATAGATACGTTGGAGACGTATCAGCATCCCCAAGCTTAATTCCTACTCGTCCTCGAGTAGGTAAATGATAAAAATAGAATTTTTGATGTGGAATGCTGCCTAACATGTTCATCGTATTCTTTTCTTTTTTATAGCATGGACATTTGGACTTATAATGATTCAAAGCAATAGTCTAGTTTTAACATAATGACTTCAATACTCAAGCATGTCAACAAGCAACCATGTCTTTCAAAATATCAACACTAAAGAAAGTTATCCCTAGCCCATCATGCTCAATCATTGATCCATTCATGAAACACACTCAAATATTAGCTATGCCCAATGCTCAAGTACGATCATAATGCACCCTAGTTGGTGCTTATAAGAGAAGATGGAGACTCAAAGAAAAAATAAAAATTGCATAAAGCAAAAGATAGGCCCTTCGCAGAGGGAGGTAGGGATTTATAGAGGTGCTAGAGCTCAAGGTTTAAATTGAGAGAGAGAAAAAATATTTTGGGTGGCATGCTTTTCCTGTCAACGAAAACGACAAAGTAGTTCACAATGATTTCGATGCCAGATATATCATCGGCGGTTCCCAAACAGAAAATAAAGTTTATTCCTTTTTGCACCAAACTTTCACTTTCCATGGCGGGCCGTATCCACGGTTGCCTTCCATACCAACATTTTCCAAGGAATTTATTATTTGGCAACATAAAGTAAATAATTTTTTTTCTTTTTCATTTCGGTAATGGGCATCCCTATTACCGCCGCACTCTCGTGCAATGACAAGTGAATAAACACTCATCTTGAGAATAACACATCTGGCATGGAAAAATATTGGACACTCCCCACCGTTTCATGAGCGGTACGGGCACACAAAAGAGAAAATTTATTTTGAAAATTTAGAGATGGCACATACAAATTTGCTTGGAATGGCATGGAAATACTGCATATAGGTAGATATGGTGGACTCCCAAGGCAAAACTTGGTTTAAGGATTTTGGATGCACAAGTAGTATTTCTACCTAGTACAAATGGAGGCTGGCAAAAAGGTTGGGAAGCAACCAAACCAAGAAACGAAAAAATCACATAAGTGAGCATTGAACATAACTAACACCGAATAATGCACCACAAGTAGGATGTAATTTCATTGCATAACTATTGACTTTCATACTTGCATAGGGAATCACAAACCTTAACACCAATATTCCTACTAAGCATAATTACTCACTAACATGACACACATATTACTATTATCATGTTTCAAAACTATTACAAGGAATCAAGTTTAATTTGCCCAATGATCTTCATGAAAGTTTTTATTACATCCTTCTTGGATATCTATCACTTTGGGACTAGTTTCATATATTGCCATTGCTTTTTGGCAAGCTCAAACAAATTTAAGTGAAGCACAAGAGCATAAAGATTTCATCTCTCAAAAAGGTATAAGTGAAGCATGTGAGGATTTCTTCAAAATTTACCTAATCTCAAATTAATCTAAGTGAAGCATGAGAGTGTTTCTACAAAAATTTCCAAGCACACCATTCTCAAAAAGATATAAGTGAAGCACTAAAGCAATTCTATAGCTCAAAAAGTTTAAGTGAAGCACATAGAGCAATTCTAACAAATCATAGCATGATTGTGGCTCTCTCAAATAGGTGTGTCCAGCAAGGATACAAAGGGAAAACTAACAAACAAAGCAAGCAAAGATACAAGACGCTCCAAGCAAAACTCATGATATGTGACGAAAAAAAATATAGCTCCAAGTAAAATACCGATGGTCGTTAGAAGAAAGAGGGGATGCCACTCGGGGGCATCCCCAAGCTTAGTTGCTTGTTACTCTTTGGATATATCTTGGGGGTGCGGTAGCATCCCCAAGCTTAGGCTTTTATCACTCCTTATTCCTTCATCCATCGTGATCTCACCCAAAACTTGAAAACTTCAATCACACAAAACTCAACAAAATCTTCGTGAGATCCGTTAGTATAAGAAAGCAAATTACTACTTTAGGTACTGTTCCAAACCATTCATATTTTATTATTGCATTATACCTACTGTATTTTAACTTTACCATGGCTCATACCCTTCAATATAACCCATAGATTCATCAAAACAAGCACACAATGCAACGAAAACAGAATCTGTCTTAAACAGAACAGTCTGTAGTAATCTATACTCTACCCATACTTCTGTAACTCTAAAAATTCTGAAAACTTAGGACAACGTAAGTAATTTGTATAGAAACACTGTGTTAAAATTTCAGCTCAAGATCACGTTCCAGCAAAAAATTAAAATCCCTATACTGGACGCAAAGTTTCTGTTTCTGATTAAGCATCGCTTCTACTCATCCTATGAATCATCCTAAAGGATTTACTTGGCACAAACACTAAATAAACCATTAAAACACAATCATAACAGAGGCATAATTGTGTCAACACTCAAAAACAGAAAGGAAAAAGCAAAAATTTATTTATTCATTGGGTTGCCTCCCAACAAGCGCTATCGTTTTACGCCCCTAGCTAGGCATAACGCATAGATTCAAGTATTGTCATCCTTGGTTTTGGATCCATAGGATGCCCTCATGATTGATTCATATGGTGGCTTAATTCTTGTTCTAGGGAAGTGTTCCATACCCTTTCTCAAGGGAAATTGAAAACGAATATTGCCTTCTTTCATATCAATCACGCCACCTATAGTGCATAAAAACGGTCTACCAAGTATAATGGGACAAGACGGATTGCAATCAATATCAAGCACAATAAAATCAATAGGCACATAGTTCCTATTTGCAAGAATAAGAACATCATTAATTCTTCCCAAAGTTTTTTTAATAGTAGAATCCTCTAAGTGCAAATTAAGAGAACATTCTTCAATATTGGTAAGACCAAGCACATCACATAGAGATTTCGGAATCGTGGAAACACTAGCACCTAAGTCACACAAAGCAAAGCACTCATAATTTTTAATCTTGACCTTAATGGTAGGTTCCCACTCATCATGTAATTTTCTAGGAATAGAAATCTCCAACTCCAACTTTTCTTCAAAAGATTTCATCATGGCATCAACAATATGTTTAGTAAAAGCTTTATTTTGCTCATAAGCATGGGGTGAATTCAACATAGATTGCAACAAAGAAATACATTCAATCAAAGAGCAACTATCATAGTTAAAATCATTGCAATTCAAGATAGTGGGCACATCACTAGTTAAAGTTTTGACCTCTTCAAACCCACTTTTAGCAAAATTTTCATCAAGATTTTCACCCTCCAAATTATTGGGACGCCTTCTAGCTAAAGTTGACTCTACTTCAGTCCCTCCATTATCAATTTTAACATTACTAAACAAGGAATCAATAGAAGAAACACCAATCACTTTAATATCTTCATCTTTCTTATGAAGGCAATCACTAGCAAACGATTTTTCTAAGATTTCTATTTTAGCTCTAAGCATAGCGGTTCTTTTCTTACTTTCATCCATAGATACATATAAAGCTTTAATAGATTCATCAATCTTAGGCACAAAAGCTTTCAACTAGAGATTTTCAACATCATGAGAAATTCTATCAATGCTTCTAGACATATCATCAATCTTATTCAACTTTTCTTCTATCGTAGTATTGAAAGCCTTTTGTGCATTGATAAATTCTTTAATATTACTCTCAAGATCAGAGGTGTTCCTATTATTACTGTAAGAAGGATTACCATAGGAATTACCATAATTATTAGAGGAATTTCCAGGAAACGGCCTAGGATTAAAATTACCTCTATAAGCATTGTTATTGAAATTGTTTCGCGAGACAAAGTTCACATCAACGGAATCACTATTTTGCTCAATCAAGGTAGACAAAGGCACATCATTAAGATCAATGTGAGCATTTTTACTAGCAACCAATTTCATCAAAGCATCAACTTTATCACTCAAAGTGCTAATTTCCTCTACCGAATTAACCTTTTTATTAGTAGGTGCTCTTTCGGTATGCCATTGAGAGTAATTAGCCATGATATTATCTAGCAATTTAGTAGATTCACCCAAAGTAATCTCCATAAAAGTACCACCCATGGCGGAATCTAAAAGATTTCTAGAGACAAAATTCAATCCCGCATAAAAATTTTGTATGATCATCCAAAGATTCAAACCATGTGTAGGACAATTTCTTAGCATCAACTTCATTATTTCCCAAGATTGTGCAACATGTTCATTCTCTTAAAATTCATGATTGCGTCCTAAGGGAAATAATTTTTGCGGGCGGAAAATACTTAGTGATAAAAGCATCCTTGCACTTATTCCAAGAATCGATACTATTGCGAGGCAAAGAGGAAAACCAAATTTTTGCACGATCCCGCAGGGAAAAAGGAAATAGTTTCAACTTGACAATATCATTGTCCACATCTTTTTTCTTTTGCATATCACACAATTCTACGAACGTGTTTAGATGGGACGCGGCATCCTCATTAGGAGTACCGGCAAACTGATCTTTCATGACAAGATTCAACAAAGCGGCATTAATATCACAAGACTCCGCACTAGTGGCGGGAGGACCAATAGGCGTACTAATAAAATCATTGTTATTAGTATTGGAAAAATCACACGACTTGGTGTTCTCTTGAGTCATCATGACTACGCAAACAAGATTGCAAGCAAGGAAGAGATCCGGCAAGAAAAAGGGCAAACGAAAAAGAGGGCGAATAAATCGGCAAATTGGTGAAGTGGGGGAGAGAAAAACGGGAGGCAAATGGCAAATAATGTAATTGCAAGGAGATGAGATTTGTGATTAGGAACCTGGTAGACGATGATGGAGTCCCCTCGGCGCCTACGATAGGCATGTAGAAGAGACCGCTTCCTCCCCGGCAACGGCGCCAGAAATTTCTTTGACGTGCTTGGACTGCGTCGGTATTTCCCCATAGAGGAAGGGATGATGTAGCACAGCGACGGTAAGTATTTCCCTCAGTTATGAAACCAAGGTTATCGAACTAGTAGGAGGATCACCACCACCCAATAAGCAGCACCTGCACACAAACAACAAATACTTGCAACCCGACGCGAAAGAGAGGTTGTCAATCTCTCTATGGTAATAAGATAGATTAGGTAGTGATAGATAGGAGAGATAGATCTCTCAAGAACACAAAATAAAAAGGGCAAATAAAATATGCAGCAGTATATTTTTGGGTTTTTGGTTTTGTAGATCTGAAAACAAAGATTGCAAAAACGTAGATCGGAAAGCAATACGATGGAAAGTAGACCCGGGGACCGTAGGGTTCAATAGTGGCTTCTCTCATGAGTATAGCGCACGGTGGGTGATATAGGCATCACGTTGGGCAATTGATCTAGTTGGCCTAACTAAACCAAAGATTCGAAGACTGCGTCGGTATTTCCCTAAAGAGGAAGGGATGATGTAGCACAGCGACGGTAAGTATTTCCCTCAGTTATGAAACCAAGGTTATCGAACCAGTAGGAGGATCACCACAACCCAATAAGCAGCACATGCACACAAATAACAAATACTTGCAACCCGACGTGAAAGAGAGGTTGTCAATCTCTCTACGGTAAAAACATAGATTAGGTAGTGATAGATAGGAGAGATAGATCTCACAAGAACACAAAATAAAAAGAGCAAATAAAAAGTGCAGCAATATATTTTTGGATTTTTGGTTTAGTAGATCTGAAAACAAAGAGGCAAAAAGATAGATCG
This sequence comes from Elymus sibiricus, assembly GCA_039707655.1. Taxonomy (NCBI): domain Eukaryota; kingdom Viridiplantae; phylum Streptophyta; class Magnoliopsida; order Poales; family Poaceae; genus Elymus; species Elymus sibiricus. The sequence continues at coordinate 347,835,546 of CM077663.1, forward strand.
GAAAGCAATATGTTGGAAAAGTAGACCCGGGAGGCGTAGGATTCACTAGTGGCTTCTCTCATGAGTATAGCACACGGTGGGTGAACAAATTACTGTTGGGCAATTGATAGAAGATCAAATAATCATGACGATATCCAAGGCGATGATCATTATATAGGCATCACGTCCAAGATAAGTAGACCGACTCCTGCCTGCATCTACCACTATTACTCCACACATCGACCGCTATCCAGCATGCATCTAGTGTATTAAGTTCATGGAAAAATGGAGTAATGCAATAAGAACGATGACATGATGTTGACAAGATCTATTCATGTAGGAATAGACCCCATCTTGTTATCCTTAATGGCAATGATACATGCGTGCCTTGCTACCCCTTCTGTCACTGGGAAAGGACACCGCAAGATCGAACCCATCACAAAGCACCTCTTCCCATGGCAAGAAAAATCGATCTAGTTGGCCTAACTAAACCAAAGATTCGAAGAAGAAATACGAGGCTATAAGTAATCATGCATATAAGAGATCAAAGAAGACTCAAATAATATTCATGGATAGAAACTGATCATGAACTCAAAATTCATCGGATCCCAACAAACACACCGCAAAAGTTTACATCAAATAGATCTCCAAGAGACCATTGTATTGAGAATCAAAAGAGAGAGAGGAAGCCATCTAGCTACTTCCTACGGACCCGTAGGTCTATGGTGGACTACTGACGCATCATCGGAGAGGCACCTATGAAGAAGATGAACCCCTCCCTGATGGTGTTTAGATTGGATCTCGAGGTTCTGTAACTCGCGGCAGCTGGAATTGGGTTTCGTCGACTCCCCTAGGTTTTCCGAATATTTGGGAATTTATAGGCATCAGAGGCGGTGGAGGGGGGCCCCGTGGAGGGCACAACCCACCAGGGCGCGTCGGGGGCCCCCTGGTGTGCCCATGTGGGTTGTGGCCTCCACAGCCCACCTCTCTGGTGCTTCTTTGACCCATTGGGTGTCTTCTGGTCCAGAAAAAATCTCCAAAATTTTTCGTCGTGATTAGACTCCATTTGGTAGTGATATTCTGCGAAGTAAAAAACAAACAAAAACCGCAACTGGCACTTTGGCACTATGTCAATAGGTTAGTCCCAAAAAATGATATAAAGTTGTTATAAAATGATTGTAAAACATCCAAGAATGATAATATAACAACATGGAACAAGCAAAAATTATAGATACGTTGGAGACGTATCAGCATCCCCAAGCTTAATTCCTACTCGTCCTCGAGTAGGTAAATGATAAAAACAGATTTTTTGATGTGGAAAGCTACCTAACATTTTCATCTCATATTCTTTTCTTTTGTATAGCATGGACATTTGGACTTGTAGATGATTCAAAGCAATAGTCTAGTTTTAACATAATGACTTCAATACTCAAGCATGCCAACAAGCAACCATGTCTTTCAAAATATCAACACTAAAGAAAGTTATCCCTAGCCCATCATGCTCAATCATTGATCCATTCATGAAACACACTCAAATATTAGCTATACTCAATGCTCAAGTACGATCATAGTGCCCCTTAGTTGGTGCTTTATAAGAGAAGATGGAGACTCAAAGTAAAAATAAAAATTGCATAAAGTAAATAGATAGGCCCTTCGCAGAGGGAAGTAGGGATTTGTAGAGGTGCCAGAGCTCAAGGTTTAAATTGAGAGAGAAAATTATTTTGGGTGGCATGCCTTTCCTGTAAACGAAAACGACAAAGTAGTTCACAATACTTTCCATGCTATATATATCATAGGCGGTTCCCAAACAAAAAATAAAGTTTATTCCTTTTGCCACCAAACTTTCACATTCCATGGCGGGCCATATCCACGGTTGCCTTCCATACCAACACTTTCCAAGGAATTTATTATTTGACAACATAAAGTAAATATATTTTTTTATTTTTCATTTCGGGAATGGGCATCCCTATTACCGCCGCACTCTCGTGCAATGACAAGTGAATAAACACTCATCTTGAGAATAAGATATCTAGCATGGAAAAATATTGGACACTCCCCACCGTTTCATGAGCGGTACGAGCACACAAAATAGAAAATTTATTTTGAAAATTTAGAGATGGCACATACAAATTTTCTTGGAACGGCAATTAAATACCGCATATAGGTAGGTATCATGGACTCATAAGGCAAAACTTGTTTTAAGGATTTTGGATGCACAAGTAGTATTTCTACTTAGTACAAATGGAGGCTAGCAAATAGATTGAGAAGCAACCAAACCAAGAAACGAAAATTCACATAAGCGAGCATTGAGCATAACTAACACCGAATAATGCACCATAAGTAGGATGTAATTTCATTGCATAACTATTCACTTTCGTGTGTGCATAGGGAATCACAAACCTTAACATCAATATTCCTACTAAAGCATAATTACTCACTAACATGACCCACATATTACTATCATCATGTTTCAAAACTATTACAAGGAATCAAGTTTTATTTGTCCAATGATATTCATGAAAGTTTTTATTATATCCTCCTTGTATATCTATCACTTTGGGACTAGTTTCATATATTGCCATTGCTTTTTGACAAGCTCAAACAAATTTAAGTGAAGCACATGAGCATACAAATTTCATCTCTCAAAAAGGTATAAGTAAAGCATGAGAGGATTTCTTCAAAATTTAATAACTCTCAAATTAATCTAAGTGAAGCATGAGAGTATTTCTACAAAAATTTCCAAGCACACCGTGCTCAAAAAGATATAAGTGAAGGACTAGAGCAATTCTATAGCTCAAAAAGTTTAAGTGAAGCATATAGAGCAATTCTAACAAATGATAGCATAATTTTGGCTCTCTAAAATAGGTGTGTCCAGCAAGGATACAAGTGACAAACTAACAAGCAAAGCAAGCAAAGACTCAAATGATACAAGACGCTCCAAGCAAAACTCATGATATGTCACGAATAAAAATATAGCTCCAAGTAAAATACCGATGGTCGTTAGAAGAAAGAGGGGATGCCACTCGGGGGCATCCCCAAGCTTAGTTGATTGTTCCTATTTGGATATATCTTGGGGGTGCTGTATCATCCCCAAGCTTAGGCTCTTTTCACTCCTTATTCCTTCATCCAACGTGATCTCACCCAAAACTTGAAAACTTCAATCATACAAAACTCAACAAAATCTTCGTGAGATCCGTTAGTATAATAAAGCAAATCACTACTTTAGGTGTTGTTGAAAACCCATTCATATTTTATTGTTACATTATAACTACTATATTTTAACTTTACCATGGCTCATACCCTTCAATATAACCCATAGATTCATCAAAACAAGCACACAATGCAACGAAAACAGAATATGTCTTAAACAGAACAGTCTGTAGTAATCTGTACTCTAACCATACTTCTATAACTCTAAAAATTCTGAATAATTAGTACAACGTAAATAATTTGTATAGCAATACTGTGTAAAAATTTCAGCTCAAGATCACGTTCCAGTAAAAATGAAAATCAAATACTGGAGGAAAAGTTTCTGTTTCAGAATCAGCATCGCTTCTACTCATCTTATGAATCATCCTAAAGGCTCTACTTGGTACGAACACTAAATAAACCATAAAAACACAATCATAACAGAGGAATAATTGTGTCAACACTCAAAAACAGAAAGAAAAAAAGCAAAAATAATTTATTCATTGGGTTGCCTCCCAACAAGCGCTATCGTTTTACGCCCCTAGCTAGGCATAACGCATAGATTCAAGTATTGTCATGTTTGGTTTTGGATCCATAGGATGCCCTCATGATTGATTCATGGCTTAATTCTTGTTCTAGGGAAGTGTTCCATACCCTTTCTTAGTGGAAATTGAAAACGAATATTGCCTTCTTTCATATCAATCACGGCACCTATAGTGCGTAAAAATGGTTTACCAAGTATAATGGGACAAGACGGATTGCAATCAATATAAAGCACAATAAAATCTATGGGCACATAGTTCCTATTTGCAAGAATAAGAACATCATTAATTCTTCCCAAATGTTTTTTAATAGTAGAATCCGCCAAGTGCAAATTAAGAGAACATTCTTCAATATTGGTGAGACCAAGCACATCACATAGAGATTTCGGAATCGTGGAAACATTAGCACCCATATTACATAAAGCAAAGCACTCATAATTTTTAATCTTGACCTTAATGGTAGGTTCCCACTCATCATGTAATTTTCTAGGAATAGGAATCACCAACTCCAACTTTTCTTTAAAAGATTTCATCATGGCATCAATGATATGTTTAGTAAAAGCTTTATTTTGCTCATAAGCATGGGGTGAATTCAACATGGATTGCAGCAAATAAATACATTCAATCAAAAAGCAACTATCATAATTAAAGTCTTTGCAATCCAAGATAGTGGGCACATCACTAGTTAAAGTTTTGACCTCTTCAAACCCACTTTTATCAAATTTTTCATCAAGATTTTCACCCTCCAAATTATTGGGATGCCTTCTAACTAAAGTTGACTCTACTTCAGTCCCTTTATCATAAATTTTAATATTACTAAACAAGGAATCAATAGAAGAAACACCAGTCACTTTAAGATCTTCATCATTTTTATGAAGGCAATCACTAGAAAATGATTTTTCTAAGATTTCTCTTTTAGCTCTAAGCATGGCGGTTCTTTTCTTACTTTCATCCATAGAGACATATAAAGCTTTAATTGATTCATCAATCTTAGGCACAAAAGCTTTCAACTTGAGATTTTCAACATCATGAGAAATTCTATCAATGCTTCTAGACATATCATCAATCTTATCCAACTTTTTCTATCGTAGTATTAAAAGCCTTTTGTGCATTGATAAATTCTTTAATATTACTCTCAAGATCTGAGGTGTTCCTATTGTTATTGTAAGAGGAATTGCCATAGGAATTACCAAAATTATTAGAGGAATTTCCAGGAAAAGGCCTAGGATTAAAATTACCTCTATAAGCATTGTTATTGAAATTGTTTCGCGAGACAAAGTTCACATCTATGGAATCACTATTTTTCTCAATCAAGGTAGACAAAGGCACATCATTAAGATCAATAGGAGCATTTGTACTAGCAACCAATTTCATCAAAGCATCAACCTTATCACTCGAAGTACTAATTTCTTCAACCGAATTAACCTTTTTACTAGTAGGTGCTCTTTCGGTATGCCATTGTGAATAATTTGCCATGATATTATCTAGCAATTTAGTAGCTTCACCAAAAGTAATTTCCATAAAAGTACCACCCGCGGCGGAATCTAAAAGATTTCTAGAGATAAAATTCAACCCCGCATAAATTTTTTGTATGATCATCCAAAGATTTAAACCATGAGTAGGACAATTTCTTAGCATCAACTTCATTCTTTCCCAAGATTGTGCAACATGTTCATGCTCGAGTTTCTTAAAATAAATGATTTGTTTACTAAGGGAAATAATTTTCGTGGGCAGAAAATACTTAGTGATAAAAGCATTCTTGCACTTATTCCAAGAATCGATACTATTGCGGGGCAAAGAGGAAAACCAAATTTTTGCACGATCCCGCAAGGAAAAAGGAAATAATTTCAACTTCACTATATCATTGTCCACATATTTTTTCTTTTTCATATCACACAATTCTACGAACGTGTTTAGATGGGACGCGACATCCTCATTAGGAGTACCGGCAAATTGATCTTTCATGACAAGATTCAACAAAGCGGCATTAATATCACAAGACTTCGCACTAGTGGCGGGAGGAGCAATATGAGTACTAATAAAATCATTATTATTAGTATTGAAAAAATCACACAACTTGGTGTTTTCTTGAGTCATCGAGACTACGCAAACAAGATTGCAAGCATGGAAGAGATCCGGCGAGAAAAAGGCAAACGAAAAAGAGGGCGAATAAAACGGCAAATTGGTGAAGTGCGGGAGAGGAAAACGAGAGGCAAATGGCAAATAATATAATTGCAAGGAGATTAGATTTGTGATTAGGAGCCTGGTAGATGATGATGGAGTCTCCTCGGTGCCTGAGATTGGCACGTACAAGAGACCGCTTCCTCCCCGGCAACGGCGCCAGAAATTCCTTTTGACGTGGCTTGAGACTGTGTCGGTATTTCCCCAAAGAGGAAGGGATGATGCAGCACAACGACGGTAAGTATTTCCCTCAGTTATGAAACCAAGGTTATCGAACTAGTAGGAGGATCACCACCATCCAATAAGCAGCACCAGCACACAAATAGCAAATACTTGCAACCCGACGCGAAAGAGAGGTTGTCAATCTCTCTACGGTAAAAAGATAGATTAGGTAGTGATAGATAGGAGAGATAGATCTCTCAAGAACACAAAATAAAATGAGAAAATAAAAAGTGCAACAATATATTTTTGGATTTTTGGTTTAGTAGATCTGAAAACAAAGAGGCAAAAAGATAGATCGGAAAGCAATATGTTGGAAAAGTAGACCCGGGGGGCGTTGGATTCACTAGTCGCTTCTCTCATGAGTATAACACACGGTGGGTGAACAAATTATTGTTGGGCCATTGATAGAAGATCAAATAATCATGACGATATCCAAGGCGATGATCATTATATAGGCATCACGTCCAAGATAAGTAGACCGACTCCTGCCTGCATCAACCACTATTACTCCACACATCGACCGCTATCCAGCATGCATCTAGTGTATTAATTCATGGAAAAACGGAGTAATGCAATAAGAGCGATGACATGATATAGACAAGATCTATTCATATAGGAATAGACCCCATCTTGTTATCCTTAATGGCAACGATACATGTGTGCCTTGCTGCCCCTTCTGTCACTGGGAAAGGACACCGCAAGATCGAACCCATCACAAAGCACCTCTTCCCATGGCAAGAAAAATCGATCTAGTTGGCCTAACTAAACCAAAGATTCGAATAAGAAATACGAGGCTATAAGTAATCATGCATATAAGAGATCAAAGAAGACTCAAATAATATTCATGGATAGAAACTGATAATGAACTCAAAATTCATCGGATCCCATTAAACACACCACAAAAGTTTACATCAAATAGATCTCCAAGAGACCATTGTATTGAGAATCAAAAGAGGGAGAGGAAGCCATCTAGCTACTGCCTACGGACCCGTAGGTCTATGGTGGACTACTCACGCATCATCGGAGAGGCACCTATGAAGAAGATGAACCCCTCCGTGATGGTGTTTAGATTGGATCTCGAGGTTCTCGAACTTGCAGCAGCTGGAATTGTGTTTCGTCGACTCCCCTAGGGTTTTCTGAATATTTGGGAATATATAGGCGTCAGAGGCGGTGGAGGGGGGCCCCGTGGAGGGCACAACCCACAAGGGCGCGCCGGGGGCCCCCTAGCGTGCCCATGTGGGTTGTGGCCTCCACAGCCCACCTCTCTGGTAATTCTTTGGCCCACTGGGTGTCTTCTGGTCCAGAAAAAATCTCCAAAAAAGTTTCGTCGCGATTGGACTCCGTTTGGTACTGATATTCTGCGAAGGAAAAACAAGCAAAACAGCAACTGTTACTTTGGCACTATGTCAATAGGTTAGTCCCAAAAAATGATATAAAGTTGTTATAAAATGATTGTAAAACATCCAAGAATGATAATATAACATCATGGAACAGGCAACAATTATAGATACGTTGGAGACGTATCAGGCACCCCCCCCCTTCTTTGTTCCAGTATTTTTTATTTATTGTAAAACAAATCTCCAAAGTTTCGTCCTGTTCCGAGAACTTTTATTTCTGCACAAAAACAACACAATGGTAGTTCTGCTGAAAACATCATTAGTCCGGGTTAGTTTCATTCTAATCATGCAAATTAGAGTCCAAAACAAGAGCAAAAGCGTGAGGAAAAGTAGATACGACGGAGACGTATCAGGTTGGTGCGTGGATTACTTCGACGGTGACGGGTGATAGCTTGGAGGCTTCCATGGTGGCAACAGGCGGCCACAGATGGTGGTCCGGAGCGGGCGGAGGGGGATCAATGGAGGCGGAGAGAAGGGGAAGCGGGAACTGCCGCTCGAAAATGTCCCTCCAGCCAAAAATCGTTGTCGATGGGGGTCAAGCTCGGGTTGTCCTCCCGGCCCATGAATCTAAAGGTTGAGGGCGAACTTTTACCGCGCCCCGCAATTTTTTTTCACTTCCGCGTCCGATACGGGGTCTGTTCGGGCCATTTTTTACGCGCAAAACCATAAAAAGGCGGTTATTTTGCCGGTCGATGCGATATAAGGGGTCTGCTAGAGTTGCTCTAAGGTTTTGCGCTCCTCCCGCCGGCCTGACGTTGATAAGAGCATATGCAACCACGGTTCGCAAATATGACCCCTCAAACGCCCGCGGACGCGTCCGCAGGGAGTGATCGGACACGTCTCAAATTAACACCACTGCATCCGGACACCTCATACTAGATTCTTATATCCATGCAAAATAAAAAACCTATGTACTACGTAGCTACTCCTCGTCGGAGATGTCGACTATCTCCGTGCCCTCCGGCGGATACATGCACGGAAGCTGCAACTCCGCCCCCTTCGGCTGCTCCGCTCTGGCCTCCTCTGCCGCTATTTCACATCGAGTTCATCGAAGAGCACGTCGGCCTCCACCTTCTTCTGCCGGATGAGCTTCCGGTTGGCCTCCACCTCGGCCTCATCCTGGATGGACTCCAGGATGGCCTGCTGCCCCGCCATCTCCTCGGCTTGGGTGACGACGAACTCCGCATCCGCCTTTGCCATGTTGAACCCCCGAGCAGGCTGCTGCGCCTCATCCTCCTCTGGATCCGCCACCTCCATCAGCTCCGGCAGCTGCTCTCCCTCCTCCTCCTCCGGCTGCTACTCCCCCTCCTCCGACTCCGGCAAGTACAAAGGCAAACTCACAGCGATGCAGGCAGCGCGCCTAGCCTGGATCTCCGCCTCGATCTGCATCCGGTGCTCCGGCGTGAGCATCGTGTAGGCGGTGATCTTACGTCGGACCATATCGATGCCGGAGAGCGGGGGAGAGGACGCGGACGGGCTCGCGTGGCGGCGTAGAGAGGGAGGAGGTAGATGTGCTAGGGCCGGGGGACGCCGACCGGCTTAAATAGCCGAATTTGGCCTCAGGCGGCGAGCCGGAGCGGCACCACGCGACGTTCACACCGCGGTGACGGACGAGACATCCGTCGGACGACCGGTTTTCCGGGCGATTCCGCGTGGACCCCATCGTCAGGCCCACGTGGCGGGCGTTCCCGGGCATGCCGTGGCGCCCCCATATCCGCCCCGTATTTGCGTTGGATATGAGGGGTGCCGGTCATCCCGGGCGTTTGAATCCCGTTGAGGCGCCCGGCTGGGTCGAATTTTCGTGATTTGAGACGGGTATGAGGGGTCCGGTTGTAGATGCTCTTATTCTCAAACTCCTTGTATATGTCTGGAAAGACGATCCGGTAACTAACTGGTATAAAATACGGGGCGGATATGGGAGGCCCAGGCGCAATCGGACGCGTCTGTCATGTCGGACCCTGCCCACGCTGTCCCACCCGTCCCCACATATATTCATTCCGATCCGTTCCCCGGACCAAATCCTGGCCACTCCACTCCGCCATCCAAGCTCCCGTCCAGCGATCTCCGTCCATCTTCGACATGGCGGGTAGGGAATCCGAGTCCTACACCTTCAGATCCGTCGACCCCGAGCTCATCTCACGTGGCCCCGAGGAGGAGATGACCGTCCGGCTTGCGCTCTGGCGCTCCCGGGAGGAGGCCGCCCGACTGCAGCACTCGGACTCCTTCTGTTGGGAATTCATTGCGTCTGTCCAAATGGTGTATGGATCCGTCGCGAGGTGTGTCGTCGCTGCCTCACTGGAGGTGGTGCGGTCCTTCTGGCGTCCGAGCGGACGCGCAACCCCTTCATTGGCGCGTCGAGGCGGAAGGGAACGCATGGTCGTCGTTGGACGCAAATATGACGTGGCGTGCCTAACGTGCGAGGTAGTGAGCGCGGAAGACGGCGGCAGCTCTTGCGGCAGTGGACGTTGGCGAGGCAAAGTTGCATTCCCGACGCCTCGTATGATGCGCCAGTCCGGGCGCCGCAACCACATCGTGCCGGACGTCGCCGGCTCCTTCGAAGAAGAATCCATCGTCGATCTGACGTTCACCGACACCGTCAAGGTTTCGGGCTCCAACGAGGAAGAGTAGGGCATGGGAGACGGCGGCGCCTTGAGTCCCGTAAGCCGGTGTGTGTTCCAGGTCCTACTGTACCTCGCCGGCGACCGAACCAACACTCCGAGGAACGCAGCCGGTCACCGGACATGGGCACGACGAAGGCGGATGAGCTCCACTTAGATTAGGTTCCATGTTGGATATAATAGTATGGATTTGAGTTTTCTAAATTGAGTTGTCCAGTTGTAAAAGAGATTATTTGAGTACTGACCGACCACTGGCCGTGAACGCGTCCGGATGTATCCGTGGGCGTTTGCGGGTCGGTTTTGTCAAGTCTGAATGCTCTAACCACCTCGTGAAATAATTTGTGTACTGGTGGTTGCGGATATGATCCCTAGAATTCTTTTCTAAGGAGAAAAATAACTACTACACCTCTTGCCAGACAAGTCTTTTGTTTTTTCAACACAGTACAGACGCAAGCGCTCATATACATGCGCATACACTCTTCCCTATGAACGCACGCACGCACACCCTACCCCTATGAGCACCTCCGAGAGACTGAGCCGGCATATCATCTTGAGATTTACGAAGTCACCGTAGGCGCCTCGTCGTCGACGGAAACGTCTCCTCCCACTGAATGCGCATCGTCGGAAAACCTGAAATAAATCCAGGAATAATGCAAGCACCAGGACTTGAACTCTGGTGGGCTGGAGATACCACTGTCCCTCTAACCATCCAATCACATGTTGGTTTTCTTGTGACATGTTCTACACCTTTTTATGCTAACTAATTCCCGTAGTTTTATCAACTACCCCTATAAAAGGACAAAAGGCGGAGATCCAAACAATCTGGGACGTTCATTAGCAATATCTAAAGACCACAAATCTCTGGATGTTTAAGACAGCAAACCACAGGCTAACCAAGTTGCTAACCGCTAAACACGGACCACGTATATCGATAAAAAAAAGAAACCCACTAACCCACGATTCCCACCCCACCCCCACCGCGACCTCCCTCCCTCCCGCCCACTCGCGTCCGCCTGCCACCGCCGCCCCCTCGCCGGCCACCTCGCCGCCCCCTCGCTACCCCCGCGCCCCGCGCCCATCGGCCTCCTCCCCGCCACCGCCCTCGCCGCCCCCGCCGCCCCCATCGCGCCCAAGAGGAGTACGTGAGGAGGTCTCCGGGAAGGAAGCGGTGATGGCCAAGGGGTGGGCTCCGGCAGGGCTGGAGTGGATCTGGCGGATGGGAGCAGGATCGGGTCAACGACGGGGCGGCTTCGGCGAGTCGGAGGGACGGTGGCGGCTGAGCGATTCCAGGTAGAGAGAGCTTTGAAGGCGAGGAGGAGATAGAGAAGAACAGAAGGAAGGGCAGGGGCGCAGCGGCCTCGATGGTGGACCTCTGGTGGCGACGATCTTCGGCGAGAGGCGGCGCACAGCTCCGACGCAAGCCTGCGAGGCGGCGACAACTTGTAGTTGCGGCCTTGCGGGTCATCCCTTTGCTCCGAGACGGCTTCCGCGGTGGACTGAGCTGACAACAAGCCCACAACGGCATCCTCACCTAGGCCAATGGCTGGACTCCACTCACCCTCTCATCAGAGCCATCAGCGGAGACCAAGGTCGCCGTCCCAGGAGCTCATGCTTACACAGTGGCTTGACTAGATTTCCGATTTAGATATTCATTCAGCACTACTGGCTTAACATCTGAAGGAACAAGACGACAATAAGTAAGGGTGGCTTGCTCCACTGTCACAGGTGTGTTGATCTTGATCATCTCATTGGCTGCCATCATATTTGGAAGTGCTGATCATCTCATACGCACGAGGCTTTGCGGCTGGAGAGTATCGAGCGAGAAGACACACGTATTAGGAAGTGTTGGTACTGTGGAAGAGCCAATATGATTAGTCACCGATCTTATTCACTAGTAGAAAACAGGGCTTTGGTCCAGGCCGGGCCAGCCCATTAGTCCCGGTTCAGTCACGAACCGGGACCAATGGGGGCAACGGTCCCGGTTCGTGAGGCCAGGGGGCCGGCCGGGCCTCGTGGGGCATTGGTCCCGGTTCGTCTGGACCCTTTAGTCCCGGTTCCAGACACGAACCGGGACCAATGTGCCTCGCTCCTGGCCCACAACCATTGGTCCCGGTTCGTGGCTGGAACCGGGACCAAAGGGGGTCCTTTAGTCCCGGTTCCAGCCACGAACCGGGACCAATGAGATGCCTATATATACCCCCCCTCGCGAGCGAGCAGAGCACTCCACACTGCTCTGTTTTTCTGGACGGCGAGGGGAGAGCTTTGTGGTGCTCTAGCTCACCTCCTATGCACATGAGGTGTTCGATGAAATGCCCGAGCCATACTTAAGCTTTCTCCTTTGGAAGCTCCTTGTCCAAGCTCCATTTTCCTCAAGATTTGTCTAGGTTGGCGGTCCGTCCTGTCCCGTCCCCGTCCTCACCGCCGTCGATCGCCCGCGCCCATCTCGGCGCCGGCACCACCGTGGTTAGCCTCTTCTTCTTATCTTCTTTCTAAAAGAAAAAGTTCTTACTTGTATGATTTAGATAGATACTTGTGTAACTTTCTTACTTTTATTATTGTTTGTTATTATATAGTGCGATGGTTTTGGTTATATGTTGTTCTAGATAGTTATTACTTGTATGATTTAATTAGATGCTCTAGAGAGTTATATGTTGTTCAATAATGAGAACTATATAACGCACGCAGATGAACCGGCACTGGATGTACGGTGACCGACGCACCTCCGAGTATATTAAGGGCCTACATAATTTTCTCGAAGCGGCTGAGGCAAACAAGCAGAATGGTTTTATGCATTGTCCATGTACTGTCTGTGAGAATACGAAGGCTTTCTCCAACTCTAAAACCCTTCACTTCCACCTGCTTGAGAAGGGTTTTATGCCACGCTATAATGTTTGGACCAAGCACGGAGAAAGAGGGGTTATGATGGAAGACAACGAAGAAGAAGAGGATGATGACAACTACCCGCCCCCTGAATACGGTGATGCTGCAATGGGGGAAGCTGAAGATCAAGAGGAACCAGACGATGTGCCCGATGATGATCTTCGCCGGGTCATTATTGATGCACAGAGAGAATGCGAAACTGAAAGGGAGAAGTTGAAGTTCGATCGCATGTTATAGGATCACAAAAAAGGGTTGTACCCAAATTGCGAAGATGACAACAGAAAGCTCGGTACCACACTGGAATTGCTGCAATGGAAGGCAGACAATGGTGTATCTGACAAGGGATTTAGTTCGCTACTTAAAATAATGAAGAAGAAGCTTCCAAAGGATAACGTATTGCCCGGCAGTACGTACGAAGCAAAGAAGGTTCTATGCCCTCTAGGATTGGAGGTGCAGAAGATACATGCATGCCCTAATGACTGCATCCTCTACCGCGGTGCATACGAGGATTTGAACGCATGCCCGGTATGCGGTGCATTGCGGTATAAGATTAGAAGAGATGACCCTGGTGATGTTGAGGGCCAGAGCACCGGGAAGAGGGTTCCTACCAAGGTGATGTGGTATGCTCCTATAATACCACGGTTGAAACGTCTGTTCAGAAACAAAAAGCATGCCGAGTTGATGCAATGGCACAAAAAAGACCGTAAGAAAGACGGGAAGTTGAGAGCACCCGCTGACGGGTCGCAGTGGAGAAAGATTGAGAGAAAGTGGAGCAACTTTATAGATGACCCAAGGAACGTATGGTTTGGTTTAAGTGCAGATGGCGTTAATCCTTTTGGGGATCAGAGCAGCAAGCATAGCACATGGCCTGTGACTCTATGTATGTATAACCTTCCTCCTTGGTTGTGCACGAAGCGGAAGTTCATTATGATGCCAGTGCTCATCCAAGGCCCTAAGCAACCCGGCAATGACATTGATGTGTACCTAAGGCCATTAGTTGATGAACTTTTACAGCTATGGAATGGAAGAGGTGTACGTGTGTGGGATGAGAACGAACAGGAGGAATTTGACCTACATGCGTTGCTGTTTGTAACCATCAATGATTGGCCTGCTCTCAGTAACCTTTCAGGACAGACAAACAAGGGATACCACGCATGCACACACTATTTAGATGACACCGACAGTATATATTTGGACAAATGCAGGAAGAATGTGTACCTGGGGCATCGTCGATTTCTTCCGACCAACCATCAATGTCGAAAGAAAGGAAAGCATTTCAAAGGTGAGGCAGATCACCGGAAGAAGCCTGCCCTCCGTACTGGTGATCACATACTTGATATGGTCAATGATTTACAAGTAATCTTTGGAAAGGGTCCTGGCGGACTATCTGTTCCGACTGACGATGCGGGACGCGCACCCATGTGGAAGAAGAAATCTATATTTTGGGACCTACCCTATTGGAAAGACCTAGAGGTCCGCTCTGCAATCGACGTGATGCACGTGACGAAGAATCTTTGCGTGAACCTGCTAGGCTTCTTGGGAGTGTATGGGAAGACAAAAGATACACCGGAGGCACGGGAGGAACAGCAACGTGTGCATGAAAAAGACGGCATGCATCCAAAGCAGTATGAAGGTCCTGCCAGCTACGCTCTTACCAAAGAAGAGAAGGAAATCTTCTTTGAATGCCTGCTCAGTATGAAGGTCCCGTCTGGCTTCTCGTCGAATATAAAGGGAATAATAAATATGGCAGAGAAAAAGTTCCAGAACCTAAAGTCTCATGACTGCCACGTGATTATGACGCAACTGCTTCCGGTTGCATTGAGGGGGCTTCTACCGAAAAACGTTCGATTAGCCATTGTGAAGCTATGTGCATTCCTCAATGCAATCTCTCAGAAGGTGATCGATCCAGAAATCCTGCTAAGGTTAAGGAGTGATTTGGTGCAATGTCTTGTTAGTTTCGAGCTGGTGTTCCCACCGTCCTTCTTCAATATCATGACGCACGTCCTAGTTCATCTAGTCGACGAGATTGTTGTTCTGGGCCCTGTATTTCTACACAATATGTTCCCCTTTGAGAGGTTCATGGGAGTCTTAAAGAAATATGTTCGTAACCGCGCTAGGCCTGAAGGAAGCATCTCCATGGGCCATCAAACAGAGGATGTCATTGGGTTTTGTGTTGACTTCATTCCTGACCTTAAGAAGATTGGTCTCCCTCAATCGCGGTATGAGGGGAGACTGACTGGAAAAGGCACGCTAGGAGCGGACTCAATAATATGTAGGGACGGGCATTCTTGGTCTCAAGCACACTACACAGTTCTACAGAATTCTACCTTGGTGACCCCGTATGTCGATGAACACAAGAATATTCTGCGCTCCAAACACCCGGAGCAGTGTGACGACTAGATTACATATGAACACATCAGGACTTTCGGCAGTTGGTTGCAAACACGTCTCATGGGTGACAACACTATTTCTGATGAGTTGTACTCGTTGGCCAAGGGACCATCTTCGACTGTATTGACTTACAAAGGGTACGAGATAAATGGGAATACATTTTCCACGATCGCCCAAGATCAAAAGAGCACCAACCAAAACAGCGGTGTTCGCTTTGATGCAGCAACCAATAGGGGAAAGGACACATATTATGGTTACATAGTGGACATATGGGAACTTGACTATGGACATGATTTCAAGGTCCCTTTGTTTCAGTGCAAATGGGTCAATCTGTCAGGAGGCGGGGTACAGGAAGACCCACAGTACGGAATGACAACAGTGGATCTGAACAATCTTGGGTACACAGACGAACCATTCGTCCTAGCCAATGATGTGGCGCAAGTTTTCTATGTGAAAGACATGTCTACCAAACCAAGAAAAAGAAAAGATAAGGAAGCGAATACATCATACGATGAGCCAAAGTGCCACATGGTTCTTTCAGGAAAAAGAGACATCGTGGGATTGGAGGGCAAGACAGACATGTCCGAAGATTATGAAAAGTTTCATGAAATTCCTCCCTTCAAAGTCAAGGCTGACCCGAGCACCCTGTTAAACGATGAAGATTATCCATGGTTACGGCGCAATAAGCAAAGGACACAAGCGAAGAAAAAGTGAAGACTTTCTCTCCACAACTATATCATTGCAGTTACATGTGAAGAAATGAAATGCCTTTTGTAACAGATGAGTTCATTTGTAGTGCTTTTCAATTTTATGGTCATTTAGCTCAAAAAATCAGTAAATGCATGCACAATACCAAATGAAGTCAGAAAGGGTTGAAAATTGATGATGTGGCTTTGAATGGTGCATTTTGAACACACAAAAAGTCTGGAGTTCAAATAAGTTCAAAAAAATGAAATCCCTTTGTAACAGATGAGTTTTCGTCCGAAACCCTGATACTTCGAAAGAGATTGTCCATTTTGTACACGAAGTGCATCCAGTTTTTGCCGTAACCCTCTCAATTTTTTAGCACATGCTATGTGGGTGAAATGATGATACCATGCCAAGTTTCAACCTTTTCAGAGTTCATTTGTAGTGCTTTTCAATTTCAGGGTCATTTAGCTCAAAAAAATCAGTAAATGCATGAAAAATACCAAATGAAGTCAGAAAGGGTTGAAAATTGATGATGTGGCTTTGAATGGTGCATTTTGAACACACAAAAAGTCTGGAGTTCAAATAAGTTCAAAAAAAATGAAATCCCTTTGTAACAGATGAGTTTTCGTCCGAAACCCTGATACTTCGAAAGAGATTGTCCATTTTGTACACGAAGTGCATCCAGTTTTCGATAATTATATAAAATAATCAAAAATAATAGCAAAAAGAATGAACTAAAAATAATCAATTAAAATATTTTTGAAACTAAAATTATATAAAATTTATGCAACTAAAATTATCAAAGTA
The DNA here is from genome assembly GCA_039707655.1 of Elymus sibiricus. NCBI lineage: Eukaryota > Viridiplantae > Streptophyta > Magnoliopsida > Poales > Poaceae > Elymus > Elymus sibiricus. The sequence goes on from CM077663.1 coordinate 347,852,442, forward strand.
TTTTTTGTTCAAAACATTAATAGCAAAAAGAATTTTCATAAAGAATTTTTTTGTTAGAAACTTTAATAGCACTAACAGAAAGTTTATAATTTTTGTGACCTAACAGCAAAAATAATTAAAAAAAATAAAGCAAAAAAGAAAAGAAATAAATAATGCAAAAAACAAAACAAAAAAACTGCAAAAATATTAAAAAAATGCCGCCTACTGGGCCACCACGGCCTGAATACGACTAGAAACCCAACCAGCCAGTTGGGCCAGGATTCAGGCCCGCAGAATGCCTAGTAGGCCCACAGGCAGATACAGAGTGGTTAGGCCAGTAAGCCTGCTTTAGAGAGGAGCTCGAAGCCTCTGGCGCACCGCGCCTTATAAACAGGTGCGGCACTCTCTCAAGTAGCGAGGTGGGACTAAACTCCCACCACGCCGCTGTGCAAGGCCATTGGTCCCGGTTGGTGCCACCAACCGGGACCAAAGGTCTCTGCATCCCGCCCTTTGGGCTGCTGAAAAGAGACCTTTGGTCCCGGTTGGTGGCCCCAACTGGGACTAAAGGGGTGCATTAGTCCCGGTTGGTGCCACCAACCGGGACCAATGCTGTGTGTATATAAGCAGCACTTGTGAAAATTTTCATTTTCATCTCGCAGTTCCCCCCGACGACGCCGACCTCCTCGACGCCGCCAGGCTGCCCCGACGCCGTCGCCTCCCCGAGCCGCCGTCCTCGTCCCCGTCGCCGCCGTCCTCATTCCCGTCGCCTCCCCGAGCCGCCGTCCTTGTCCCCGTCGCCGGCGTCCTCGTCCCCGTCGCCTCCCCGTCGCCTCCCCGAGCCGCCGTCCTCGTCCCCGTCCCTGTCGCCTCCCCGAGCCGCCATCCTCATCCCCGTCGCCGCCGTCCTCGTCCCCGTCGCCTCCCCGTCGCCTCCCCGAGCCGCCGTCCTCGTCCCGTCGCCGCCATCCTCGTCCCCGTCGCCGGCCTCCAGCCATCGCCGCTCCCCCCAGTGACCCCCCCTTTCCCATGGTGTGCCGCCCCGTCATCATTTAGGGTTTTTTTTGCGGGCATGTATATGTGTATATGTTCATGTATATGTTTTTTTTTCATGTATATGTATATATGTATATGTATATGTGTGTATATGTTCATGTAAAAAGTCTTCGTTGTTTTTCATATGTACGAAAATGTAGAGTGAAAACGAAAACAAACATATAAGAAAAACAAAGGAAAAAATGAAGAAGGAAAAGAAAACCGCCCGGCCCGGCCACCACCGCATTTTCATAAAGTTTTTCCACCGAGTCCACGTCGCACCGAGCACCCGCGGCGAAGCAAGTCTTTTTTTGAAGGTAGTTTTTTTGTTAAATGAAAATGTTGGCATCGGCTCTATCATCACGTTGGCATCGGCTCTATCTATCAACAAGGCCACGGGAGCACCCCGGCCCCCTATCATCACGTTGGCATCGGCTCCCCGAGAGCTTTCCAACGGATCCGGAATGTATGTCGTTGTTGATATACCCCCTCCCCGATAACTTCGACATGAGGGGGGGGGTCGATATACCCCCTCCCCGATAACATTTTTTTTCTAAGTTACTAAGGTAAAATGTTCACCCCCCTCTCGATATACCGGGCGACCAACTCTCAAGGCCACCCAAACCCTAGAAAAAAGCGTTGTCGACATACCCCCTCCCCGATAACATTTTTTTCTAAGTTACTAAGGTAAAATGTTCACCCCCCTCTCAATATACCGGGCGGCCAACTCTCGAGGCCACACAAACCCTAGAAAAAAAAGCGTTGTCGATATACCCCCCTCCCCGATAACATTTTTTTTCTAAGTTACTAAGGTAAAATGTTCACCCCCCCTCTCGATATACCGGGCGACCAACTCTCGAGGCCACCCAAACCCTAGAAAAAAAGCGTTGTCGATATACCCCCTCCCCGATAACATTTTTTTCTAAGTTACTAAGGTAAAATGTTCACCCCCCTCTCGATATACCGGGCGACCAACTCTCGAGGCCACACAAAACCTAGAAAAAAAGTGTTGTCGATCTCCTACCCCCTCCCGCCCCTACCCGACAATCTCTCGAGGCCACCCAAACCACTAGAAGAAAACTCCGGTAACTTCGACATGAGGGGGGACGTCGATCAACCCCCTCTCGCCCGAACAAGTCTATGTATCATTTGTTAATTAAATCCCTTAAAGGTTAAGAGAATCCCTTGTTTGACATTCATGAGAGAGGCGGTCCGGACGTCGGACACTCATGTTTGTATATTAATTGCCATGTTGTAATATTTGCAGAAACTATGGCTCAAAGAGACTTGGAACAAGAACAGTTGTTGGGGGAGATAATCCTCGGCGGACGTGATGTCTTGTCGTTTCTCAACGACACCGATGGTCTGGAAGGAGAGGATGACGGCTCCGGTGATCGAACAATGGAGGAGGAAGGACATGATCATGATGGCTCCGGTGACCGAATGCCGGAGGAAGAAGGAGACCATGATGACGGCTCCGGTGACCGAACGGAGGAGGGAGCTGTTGCAAAGTCCGGCGAGGTATATATATTAATTAAGCCTGTGCTGACTAGCTAATTGATGCATTAATTGTTTTGGTATGTACATATATTAACTCTTCTTTCTTCTTTTATAGCCCTCCGGATCGAGCCAAACTTCGATAACGAGACGAGGCCCGAAGAAGAGGTTGCGCAAGGATGAAAGGTTCACGATCACAGCACTCGCGGACGATGGCCATCCGATTGAACCCAAGTGGACCAAGGACGCATTTTCTGCTCAGTGCGGAGTTATTGTTAGGGACAACATCCCGATTAGCATCAAGCAATGGAATAAGCCTAAGGACGATGCCCCTGAAGGTGATTATGTCACCGATAGACAGAAAGATGATCTTTGGACCGCGCTGAAGGCAAATTTCACCCTACCGCCAGAGGAGGATCCGAATAAGCCAGTTATAGAGCCACTGGTCAAGGAGTGTGCTCTTAAGAAGATGGCAGATCTATTCAGGAGGTGGAAGAAGGAGTTGAAATCAAAGTTTGTCGACAAAGGGAAGACTCCAGAATTCACAGGCCGATTTGAGAAGATAAGAGATCACTGGCCCGCATTTGTGGCCTACAAGACATCGGACAAGAGTAAGAAAATGTCAGAGACAAACAAGAACAACGCTGCAAAGAAGCAGTATCACCATCACACGGGGTCAGGTGGCTACCTCAAAGCCCGGCCATTGTGGGACAAAGCTGAGAATGACCTGATTGCTAAAGGGGTCGAACCACAGACATTGAACTTGCCAGACCGTTCAAGGACTTGGTTCTTCGGGGTTGGGGGAACTTTGGACCCTGAAACAGGGAAGTGCCGTTGGACGGACGAGCAACTTGCAATACCCGTCACGAAGCTTCAGAAGTATATCACCGCAGCGCAGGAAGGGACGTTCATTCTCGATAGAGAGAAGGACGAGCCGACTGAGGCCCTAGGGAATGCTGAGCACCCTGGACGAACACGAGGCACACCAGGCTCCGTTCCGTGGAAGTTTGGGTTTCCCGACGCAGGCGGTTACAAAAGCCGGGAGAGAAAGAGGAAAGAGGAGCTGAGCGACATGCAGAAGCTCAATGCAAGACTACAAAAGCTAGAGGAAGCTGAGAGCCAGCGAGCTGCCGACCAACCATCTCAGCGGCACGAAGCTACCCCGCCATCTCAGCGGAGAAGCAGCGTGGCTTCCACGGAGCCCGTTCAGCCTGACTTCACGTCTCCTAGCTACCCCGTGGATACTATCACGGAGGCTCAACATTGCGAGCTTATGACGAAATGCCGGAACCTCACTTTCAAGGCGGCTGTCGGCTCTGTTGCACCTCCTCAACCCAACGGAATTTTTCACTGCCATCCGATTCCACATGACTATGCTGTTGTGATGGTGGATGAAGTAATGGAGGGATTTGAGGAGCTCGAGCTTGACCACTCTACAGGTGAAGGGGAGAATTGGCTGGTTCATGCTCTGAGGAGTACATGTCTATGGCAGAAGGAGTACATCAAGCTTCCAAACTGGACGCCTCCGCCTCCTCCTCCTCCTCCGGCGAGTCAGGGCACTCCGCCTCCTCCTCCTCCTCCTCCTCCGGCGAGTGATCAGGGCACTCCGCCTCCTTCTCCGGCTCCTCCGACGCGTGAGGGCACTCCGCCTCCTCCTTCGCCTACTCCGGCGCGTCGGAGCAGTCCGCCTCCTCCTCAGCCTCGTCGGCAATGGCGGAAGACAAACGCCGCCGCTCCGGCTCCTCCGGCGCGTCAGATTTCTCCGCCTCGTTAGCAACGACGGAAGAGAGACGCCGCCGCTCCGGCGGCTAGCAGTACAAGCAGAGGCGGGAGCCAATTCAGATACGGTCCATCTCTCAAGCCTCTGGAAAAGTTACCATATGAGAGGACCGAGCAGGAAAACGAGGACATATGTCGTGCCCAACTGAGGGACCATTTTGCAAAGAAAACTCCACCTCCGAAGGAGAAGGTAGATCCGGTGAAAGTGAAGCGCACTATCAATGCCCTGAAGCGACCACCACCGCCTCCGCCGGATTCCAACTATGACCGCATAATTACTAAGACACATGCTAAAGCGCAGCAGTCGGGAAGTACTTCCAGTGCTGCAAGAGCGAAAAAACGAAGAAGTGGGAAAACAATTCCCCAGCTCGGCGAACAGGAGAAGCAATCGTGCCCCCCGCTCAAGGTGTCTAGCGATATCGCTAATCATCCGGTGCTACTGCCCGGTACCACTCTTGATGATTACCTGCCCGATGATGTATAGTTTGAAACGGCTGAGGTAGTAGACGTCTTTAGATACGAGCACGGGAAGCCTCTCGTCAAACCTGATCATCCTCATCTAACAACGATGATGCAAAAATTGCATGACTGGTACATGGAAACTTGCAGGAAGTCTGGGAAAGACAGTTTGTTAGTCGGAATTAAAAAAGAGCATGACTTCCCTGGAGTCGACCTGCTGCCTGTTGAATTTGTGGAGTTATTTCAATTATACAATCAAAAGGCCCTCGACAAACAGCTCATGACTTGCTACTGTCTGTAAGTATTACTTCTATAATTAAGTCTCTAGCTCAGTTCGTTCATTGCATGTATATATAATTATCCTCACTATATTATGCAGATTGAAGATGGTCGAATGCCAAAAAATAGGAATCTTCGACGTTGGGTTCATTAGCCCAAATACCGTAAATGAATGGTCGGTACGAAAGGCGGCTGAAGATACCGAGAACAACTTACTACAAACGTTCCTTACACATCAAAACAAAAGGGAAATACTCTTTCCTTACAACTTCAAGTGAGTGTTACTGTCTTCTGCATATTCGGTTCCGCTTACTCGTGGTTAAGTAATGTAATTGATGAGTTATGCGTGCGCAGCTTCCACTATATTCTGCTATCCATTAACCTTGACGGGGCATTAGTAAATGTCTTAGACTTGCTCCGTAAAGATCCCAAGTATTATGCGGACATGACTGCAATGCTCCAGAAGTAAGTTCAATCAATACCGGGACCATATTGGCAACTTTCGTTCATTTCCTGATATCAAGTAATCATTTTCTTTGCCTGCCAGGGTTTGGAAAACGTTCACCGCTAAGGTTCCGGGTCTGAAGAAGGAGCTGCGATTTACACACCCCAAAGTAAGTAGTACTAGCTAGTTCCGTGCATCTCTCATTGATTCTAGTTTCATCAATACCATTATCATGCTTGCTTATCAGTTTGATTGAACTCTATTCTCGTAAAGTGCTTGTTGCAGGCACCCAACACTCATTTATGTGGATACTACGTATGCGAGTTCATTCGCTACTATACCTCTGAACGGGCCTCCTTTGAGAAACAATTTGAAGTACGTAAACAATATTCACAATTTAATTTTATATATTACCATCAATTGTGTTGAGTTTCATTCATATATATGTATTGACCCCTTCTTTAAATTAGATCTGGCAGATGCGGGATGAACTCCTACCACATGATCGCATACGAGCAATTCAAGAGGAATTGGCGGGATTCTTTCTTGACCACGTCATACCTGAACAAGGAGAATACCATGTGAAATTGAAATTGTTGTAAGGGATGTTATATATTGTACATATGTAGCAGCGTCGGATAGATATACGAAAACTTGTTGTTCGACCAAGCACGAAGAAAGAGATGTCACTTCTCTCTATATATGTTCATGACGATCTTGTGTAATTAATGGTTTCCTTTATTTGCTTACTAGCTAGCGTCGAGTTCTCTCTATATGTGTAGTAGCTAGCGTCGACCAAGCACGGAAAAAGAGAGGTCACTTCTCTCTATTAGCTCGCTAACACAATATGAAACCCCTAAATTAACCCTCCAAAACCCCAAAACCCCCCTTCCAAAAAAAAAAAAAAACCCCAGCGACTGCGAGCTGCTGACGCGTGGCCGCCTTTTGGTCCCGGTTGGTGTTACCAACCGGGACCAAAGGTGGAGCCTTTAGTCCCGGTTGGTAACACCAACCGGGACTAAAGGTCCTCCCTCCCCTGCCCCAGGCAGCGCCACGTGGAGGGCCTTTGGTCCCGGTTCGTAAGTAAACCGGGACTAAAGGTTTTGGGTATTAGTCCCGACCCTTTAGTCCCGGTTCCAGAACCGGGACAAATGGCCCTCTGGAACCGGGACAAATGGCCCTTTTTCTACTAGTGATTGAAGCAGAAGACCCAACAGGCAGTGTGTGTCATGATTCATGACTTCAAGACGTTTGAGGTATGGATCACAATATCAGTTTATTTTATTTGATAAATTTTAATTTGGTGTTTAGTGGTGTTGTCACATGACCAAGTTCAGATATATCATTTTCTTTCGTTTGAACTATTCTGGATTCTCTTATTTGTGTTATTTCTCTTTTCTATGACATTCATTCATTTTTTTTCTTGTGTACATGCATGGATCTACCAGGAAACAAATGGTGAGCGATCCTCTGTCAGCCCCATTCCTCCCTTGTCCCTGGTTCGGTGGATTAGTATTTTTCTGTCAATGTGTTTATGCATTTGCTTTCTTTTAGCTCAAGCATATATAATGGGTCCCTTCATGCACCTTTTTTTTACAATACTAATGTGTCTGACAAGATCAGATGGTTTTCTGGTTACAGAGAGAATAGAATACATATCAACCATCGAGGCCAGTTTTTACTCGAATATTTCTTGTGGCCATCATGATGTTTGTGTAGATCTGCTCTGCAACACGGCTGAACATTATGTTGTTTGCAGTTTGCAGATGCCCGTAGCGGTACTATGTATCTAAATGTAGCCTGGGAGACAAAGGAAGCATAACAAATGGAGGTGTTCTGTTTAATCCACCCTCTCTCGCATAATTGCTCTTGAACCTTTGTAAACTGCTATGTAGCATTGGGACCTATCTGCCATCTCAAAAACGAGATGTAAATCAAATGATATTACGAAAATAAGTTTTCCAGAAAAAGCGTATCTTAATGAACACCAGTGTGTCTTGCTAATTTTAAGTTTGTTTCAACATCAAACTCAGATTCGCGCAGCTGTCAACTATTACATGGCGAAGTTATGGACAAAGGAATGGTATTTACCAATAGACTACCACCTTGTTTGGAATGCAAGAACTATGAAACTGGGAGCTATCAAACTCTCACGCGAAGGGATGAATAAACTCTCAGGTTACATTTACTGGGAGTTATGTAAAATGGTAAAATGATTATGGTTGCTGCAACACCTAAGGTCAAGGTTTGTTCCACATTTCTATAATTTTATTTATCTCCGTACTAATTTATCACCCATTATGCATTTTTTCCTCCTTTAGACTATTAGAATATATTGGCCCAGAGAGCCCATTCCCACCTTATGTACTGCATCTCTTTCTTCACAACCTATTACATTGGAACTTGGTGGAAGAAGCCCTATTTGAGTATGTCGACATTGACAAAAGGTTCAGGCCGCATGCTGAGACATATATACCCTGTGTGGGACTTTTCACAAATTTATCTCGAGAAGGATGCCCCCTCGAAAGTGCGTTTCTGCTCCCGAGCTCATTTGAGCTCGGTGAACAGTAAAATAAAAAAAAATCTAAAATATTTCAAAAAATTCTGAATTTTTTTTGGGACCAACATTGACAAAAGTTTGACGTGCGTGCAAAAATGAAGCATGAAATAACATTCCTATCAGACGTGGTAAAAAAAACAAAATCGATACTCTGAAAATGCGCATTTTCAGAGCATCAATTTTGATTTTCTTGCCACGCCTCGTAGAAATGTTATTTCATGCTGAATTTTTGCAAGCACTTAAAACTTTTATCAATGTTAGTCTCCAAAAAAATTCAGAATTTTTTAAAAGTTCTCGATTTTTTTTCTATTTTACTGTTCACCGAGCTCAAATGAGCTCCCAGTCTTTATTAGATGTCTCGGGCTTGTCATTTATCCTGCTTCATAGTTGTAGACTGTATCAGCACTGAAGTGTGTGTGTGTGCGCGTGCGTGCGTGTAGGAAAAATACATCCTAGGTATATGTAGCAAAGGCAACAATTCAAGTATCGAAGGGACATAAAGAACTAAGAGAAGCGTCCATTTAACAAGCTCAAAGACATTGGTTCACATTACTGTGGTTATATCAAAGATTCAATTGAAAACAAGGTTAACTGTTGTCCATCTTGACTATATTTTCATTGTTTCGTATATCATTCTTCACCCGTTATGACTGAAGCGTGATTATCACATTGTATTGTCCTACCTATGTTACAAATTGTTTTTGAAACATAATTCCTGCCCATCATTTGTCAAAAAGTGTAAGTATATAAGAAGATCAGAATCCACTGTATATTAAGATGGTAATGAGAAAATTTCTTGGCCATTACAATTTCAATTGTTTATTTCTTCAAATATATAAGGTAGATCAGAAATCATGTATATTAAGATGGTAACGAGAAAATTTCTCAGAAATCATGTATATTAAGATGGTAACGAGAAAAATTCTCAGAAATCATGTATATTAAGATGGTAACGAGAAAATTTCTCAGAAATCATGTATATTAAGATGGTAATGAGAAAATTTCTTACCCATTACGATTTCTATTGTTTATTTCTTTAAATATATTATAAGATGGTAATGAGAAAATTTATTGCTAGAACTATAACGTGCGTTGCACGTGCAAACTTACTAGTAATCTATAACATTCAAGACCACGTAACATTCCCCGCAAAAAAAAACAAGACCACGTAACATTTCAATTAAGTGTTTTTTCTTCTTCTAATTTTGTCTTCTAAGGGCCCCGTAGAAACCATGCAAATCTAAGGGCCCGTTAAGAACTAGTGGTGGTCATGCTAAGCTTGCCTATGATTAAATGCCACCTTTTCTTTTAAGAAACCAATGAGCCAAATTAGGAGTATATGGTATGATTACACTTATGTTATTGCTTACCACAAACCATCTCCACTCTCCACGCGAATCATGATCATTGAAATGATGAATAACTCAAACATAGCTCGTTCCTCCCCCATTGCATAGTATCGTATCTCAGCAAATCAATAGTAATTATTTTCGTCGCAAAAAAATAGTAATTATTCAAAATATATCACTAAGAATACGTCACGTGTTTATTGTTTGCACTTTAGTCTATTCTTGAGCGGTACAAGTTGCCACAAGATTCGTGCAAAAAACAATGTCCTCGACCTTTATATCTCCCGCTCGCTTTTCGCCCCAACCCAATCTTATCGCCCTAGCGCTAGCGCCGCCAGTCACCCAGACTTCGTCCGCATCTCGATCGAATAGACAGCTAGCCAACTCTCCATCGCGATCTTGCCCCCTCCGCGCTTGGTTGAGCAACCAGACGAATCCCAACCTCGTTGGCGACTATGTGGCCATGCTGGTTAGCGAAGGTCTTGACCGCGTGGCGTTGATGGTTAGTGGCGGTCTTTGTCGTCGTGGCGCTGGTGGCAACGACGCCATCTTCGTCGACAAAACAATCAAGAGATGGGTACCGTTGATTCCTTCTTGATTTCTCACCTAGTTAATTGAATTTTTTTTGCCATTTTTGCCCTCATTCATCACGACCGATATGGTATTTTTGTTCCGCGTATCAGCGGACCTGCAAGGGGAATTCCTCTGTCGCATACCCGTGAAAGAAAGATTTGCTTTCCAGGTAAAATATTTGATAATCGATGCAACCATCTATTACTTCAATTACCCCTACAACAATCTATTACTTAATTTAACTATTATTAATGATCTTGGCTTGATTTTCTTGTTTGTCTTCGCTATATTTGCTAGCTATACCAATTAATCCCCGTTCCAAATTTTGCAAGAAAATTAAGGCCCCGTACCCAGGCTTTGCTTAAGCATCGATGCTTATTTGTATGTGATAGACGCTTAATTAGGCACCTCCTTAATTAAACACAGATGCTAAAGAAAAACTCGATTTATTTTACTAAGCGCCTCCCTAAGCATCTTGCATTGTACCAGGCCTAAGAGCATCTACATCCATGATAGACAAATCCGGATCCTTATACGTCCGCAGACAGTGACCGGCGGGTCTCAAATTTTCCCATTCACAATCACAAATCATATATTCAAAACATGTAATACATGCAAACACGTGCAAACACGTGCACATCGATCATTTTGGATGTTTTAGTACTTATTCGTACTTAAGATTTTCAGTGTATAAACATCCGTGTTGGGCCGGTGTTGTTCAGGGTTTTCAGTCCCACCTTGCCGCCCGAGGAGCGACGCGGCCAACTTAAATAGCCGCCTCGGCTAAAGCGTTAAGCTACTCTCATATCCTTCATAAGACCAACATTGATGGCCGCTATTAACAGTGATAAAGTTCCTTTTTAAGTATGGGAATTGTTTTCAATCATTTTATCAAGCTCCTATGAAAACATCACGAAAAACCAAGTCGAACAATGTTTGAACACATAGAGGGTAAATTGCACTCCGACGCAAATGAAATTGAGTAGGTCGGACAGGTTTGACATGGGGACACGACTGATCGCATTCGGGTCGCCTAATATTTAAGCTGAATACGATAAGTGCCGGTCATTCTGGCGTCTGAGCCCGGTTTGAAGTGTCCATTTTAATCGCTTTTTTTAACCGGTCAGTGACTGGCGAACGTTTGGTAGTTTGAGACGCTGACCTACATTTCAGTTTTCAGTGACTCGAAGTCGTTAGTCGCTAAACATGGCCTGTGTAGCCACCCCGTCCACCCTCGTTCCACGTGACGTGACCGGGTTTTGCTAGCACGGTCATTTCCGTTTGAAAGCTCGCGGCGCCGTTCGGGAAGTGGATTTTCTGTACGCGCCGTCGGAGCTCCGGCGACATCAGTCGCGCCGCAACGTGTCTCCGTGCGTGCGTGCGTGCGCGCGTAGACAGGCCGCCGGGTCGCCGTGCTCGGCCGAAACAGGGCGGGTAGTACTGTACGAAAAATCCTTAAACCAAGTTTTGCCTTATGAGTTCACCATACCTACCTATATGCGGTATTTCCATGCCGTTCCAAGCAAATTTGTATGTGCCATCTCTAAATTTTCAAAATAAATTTTCTCTTTTGTGTGCCCGTACCGCTCATGAAACGGTGGGGAGTGTCCAATATTTTTTCATGCTAGATGTGCTATTCTCAAGATGAGTGTTTATTCACTTGTCATTGCACGAGAGTGCGGCGGTAATAGGGATGCCCATTCCTGAAATGAAAAGAAAAAAAATATTTATTTTATGTTGTCAAATAATAAATTCCTTGGAAAGTGTTGGTATGGAAGGCAATCGTGGATACGGCCCACCATGGAAAGTGAAAGTTTGGTGGAAAAAAATGAATAAACTTTATTTTTTGTTTGGAGCCATAAAAATAGCTAAGCTGCTGTGACCAGAGGTCGGGAGGCCACAAGTAGTATTTCTACTTAGTACAAATGAAGGCTAGCAAATAGATTGGGAAGCAACCAAACCAAGAAACGAAAAATCACATAAGTTAGCATTGAACATAACTAACACCGAATAATGCACCACAAGTAGGATGTAACTTCATTGCATAACTATGCATAGGGAATCACAAACCTTAACACCAATATTCCTACTAAGCATAATTACTCATTAACATGACTCACATATTACTATCATCATGTTTCAAAACTATTACAAGGAATCAAGTTTAATTTGTCCAATGATCTTCATGAAAGTTTTTATTATATCCACCTTGGATATCTATCACTTTGGGACTAGTTTTATATATTGCCATTGCTTTTTTTTTGCAAGCTCAAACAAATTTAAGTGAAGCACGAGAGCAAAAGACAAGCTAGTCTCAAAAGATATAAGTGAAGATCAATGAGTAGTCAAACAATTAAGTAGCTATGTGAGGACTCTCTCTCACAATAAAGATTTTCAGATCTAAGTATTTTATTCAAACATTAAGCAAAATAAAAATAGCACTCCAAGAATAGTACGCAACATGTGAACGAATAAAAATTTAGGCTCAACATAGGCTAACCGATAATTGTTGATGAAGAGAGATGGGATGCGTAGCATCCCCAAGCTTAGATGCTTGAGACTTCTTGAAATATTTACTTGGGGTGCCTTAGGCATCCCCAAGCTTGAGCTTTTGTATCTCATTCAATCCTCTCATATCCCGGTTTCACCTATTCTCAAAAACTTCATCCACACAAAACTCGAAAAGAACTCGTGAGATAGGTTAGTACACATAAGAACAAATAAACACTTCATGTACTGCCAAGACAAGTTGCACAATAATTTTCAAACATCATCTACTGTTTACTATCGTTTCCACAATTTATATCTACCAATATAGTCTATGGAAACTATAGGATAAGCAGATAACAAAACTTTGACAGCAATCTGTCCAAACAGAACAGTCTGTAGCAATTTATGAAAACAGTGTACTTCTGTACCTCAAAAAATTATGAAAATTTAGGACATGCTATAAAATTTATATGGAAACACTGTGTAGAAATTTCAGAAACTTTCCACATTCCAGTAAAATATGAAAATTCAAACACTACAGCAAAAGTTTCTGTTTTTACACAGCACACATCAAAACATGCAATGCAAGCATCCTAAGACAATTCTTGGAACTTTTTATTGAAAAACAAGATTATAAATAACACCTAACAGAAAATAACAAAATATAATGACAATCCAAGCAAAGCACATATTATGTGACGAATAAAAATATAGCTCTAAGTAAGATATGCCGATAATGTTGAAGACGAAAGAGGGGATGCCTTCCGGGGCATCCCCAAGCTTAGGCGCTTGAGTATTACTTGGATATTACCTTGGGGGTTCCTTGGGCATCCACAAGCTTAGGTTCTTGTCACTCCTTATTCTCCTCATATCGGTGTCTCATCCAAAACTTGAAAACTTCAATCACACAAAACTTAACGGAACTTCGTGAGAAGGGTTAGTGTAATAAAGATAAATCATTCACTTAGGTACTGTCAAGGCACAATTCATAATTGTTACCACATGATACCTACTGTATTATATCATTCCCATAATTTATACCACTAAATATAAGCTATGGAAACACTAAAACAAGCAAACTATGCATGCAAAACAGAATCTGTCAGAAACAGAACAGTCTGTGAAGATCTGTAGTGTACCCATACTTACCTGTCTCTAAAAATTCTGAAAAATTATTAAAACCTGAATAATTTGTATATGAAGACTGTGTAAAAATTTCAGATCATTATCACTCTCCAGTAAAAAATGAAAATTCTTGTACTGGAGTCAAAAGTTTCTGTTTTGGTTCAGCATCAATTCTACTCATCTTGTGAGTCATCCCAAAGGCTTTACTTGGCACTTTATTGAAATAAAAAACACAAAACATGATTAATACAGTAGCTTAATCATGTGAACACACAAAAACAGAAAGTAAAAGTGTTGGGTTGTCTCCCAACAAGCGCTTTTCTTGAATGCCTTTTAGCTAGGCATGATGATTTCAATGATGCTCACATAGGAATAATAATTGAAACATGCAAAAGAGCATCATGAATCTCATGACAATCACATTTAAGTCTAACCCACTTCCTATTCATAGGGATTTTGTGAGCAAACAATTTATGGGAGCAAGAATCAACTAGCATAGGAAGGTAAAACAAGCATAACTTCAAAACTTTGAACACATAGAGAGGAAACTTGATATTATTGCAATTCCTACAAGCATATGTTCCTCCCTCATAATAAATTTCAGTAGCATCATGAAGGAATTCAACAATATAACTATAACATAAATCATTCTTTTCATTATCTACAAGCATAGAAAATTTATTACTCTCCACATAAGCATATTTCTTCTCATTCATAATAGTGGGAGCATCAAATGAAACTAGAATAATATAAATTGTTTCCACATTAAAAGAGTAATGTCCAGTAAAAGGATATTCAAAATTATAACAACAGTTATCACTACTTTTTATAACATAAGTGTCATCACAATAATCATCATAAGTAGCAACTTTGTTCTCATCATAGTCAAGTGAAACCTCTTCCGAAATAGTGGAATCATTACTAAATAAAGTCATGACCTCTCCAAATCCACATTTATCTTTATAATAAAATTCAACACCCTCCAAAATAGTGGGATAATAATTATCTAAAGTTGACACTCTTCCAAACCCACTTTCATAAATATCACAATCATCATAAATAGGAGGCATGCAATCATCATAACAAATTTGATCATTCAAAGTAGGGGAACTAAAAAGATCATCTTCATTAAGCATTACATCCCCAAGCTTGGAACAAATATTAATTGCAGAAAATAAATTCTCAAACATGTCATTGTCATCAAACATAGCATCTCCAAGCTTGTGGCTTGGCATATCATAAACATAATCACTCTCATCATTAATAGTATGAATAGCACCAATAGTATAACAATTATTATCATCATAATTTACCAAGTTGGTGCCAAAAAGATTTTCAAGATTATAAGAAGTATCATTATCTTCCCAATCATAGCCATCACAAGAAGCAATAAGCATAACAAAATCATCATCAAGTGTATCATCTTCCACAATTATTTTTGATTCATCCTCGTGAGGCACAACAATAATAGGAGCAACATCATTTGGGAGGGATACCTTTTTACCTCTACTCTTTCTTCTTTTCTTCTTCTTCACCACATCATGTGTGGGTTTCATTAATTTTTTCAAGCTTCTTATTGATAAGATTGGTTGAATAGGGAGCTCCTCCTCATCACCTATTACATCATGAGAAACAATAGGAGGGAAAGTGGAATTCTTTACCCTTTCATTAGTATTCCTTTTATATTCTATTGGTTTCCCCATCTTTCTATAGTTGGCAATATAAGCATTCTCATTGCAATTTACCATGCAAAACATATAGATATTTTTTAGATTAGTTTCAATGTCGTCCGTGAGAATGAATACTTCAAACCAACTATTTTTATGTGTCAATTCCTCACTCCCCAAAAATAGATAAAGCTCATCATAAAGTTCAAGGGTGATCAAGTCATTACAATATTTGGCCATGATTTGATCATGAAAAAGTTTGCATTGGAAGTTAAGATGACCAACTTTATTGCAAAGTTCACAAGTAATAGGAAAAAGAGAACATAATTTTGTAGCAAATTCATCTATCACTTTGAGCAAAGAATTGATTCTATCATGTTTATGCTTCTTACAAAATCTATCATCCCTATAAGGCACGTCTTCACAAACTTTATCCACTCCACAAAAATTGACATGCTTATAAGAAACATTTTTATCATGACTAGTGCAATCATCATTAGTATTTTGGATATTCATAGAGTTCATACTAACAACATTGCAATCATGCTCATCATTCAAGGAATTCTCATTAAGTATTTTCATAGTTTCTTCCTCTACCAATTGAGCACAATTTTCTGAATCCTTATTTTCACGAAAGACATTATAAAGATGAAACAAATGATGCAACCTAAACTCCATTTTTTGTAGTTTTCTTTTATAAAACCAAACTAGTGAAAAACAAGAAACTAAAAGATTTAATTGCAAGATCTAAAGATATACCTTCAAGCACTCACCTCCCCGGCAACGGCGCCAGAAAAGAGCTTGATGTCTACTACGCAACTTTATTCTTGTAGACTTTGTTGGGCCTCCAAGCGCAGAGTTTTGTAGGACAGTAGCAATTTTCCCTCAAGTGGATGACCTAAGGTTTATCAATCCATGGGAGGTGTAGGATGAAGATGGTCTCTCTCAAACAACCCTGCAATCAAATACAAGAAATCTCTTGTGTCCCCAACACACCCAATACAATGGAAAATCGTATAGGTGCACTAGTTCGGCGAAGAGATGGTGATACAAGTGCAATATGGATGGTAGATATAGGTTTTTGTAATCTGAAAATATAAAAACAGAAAGGTAGCAAGTAACAAAAGTGAGCACAAACGGTATTGCAATGCTTGAAAACAAAGCCTAGGGTACGTACTTTCGCTAGTGCAATCTCTCAACAATGCTAATATAATTGGATCACATAACCATCCCTCAATGTGCAACGAAGAATCACTTCAAAGTTCTTATCTAGCGGAGAACATAAGAAGAAATTGTTTGTAGGGTACGAAACCACCTTAAAGTTATCCTTTCCGATCGATCTATTCAAGAGTTCGTACTAAGATAACATCAAGTTATCATTTTCGTTAGATCTATCCAAGAGTTCGTACTAGAATAACACCATATGATACGCATCAACCAACTCTAATGTCACCTAGATACTCCAATGTCACCACAAGTATCCATGAGTTAATTATACGATACGCATCAAACAATTTCAGATTCAAAATACTCAATCCACACAAAGAACCTCAAAGAGTGCCCCAAGATTTCTATCGGAGAAAGTAGGACAAGAACGTGTATCAACCCCTATGCATAGATTACCCCAATGTCACCGCGGGAATCCGCAAGTTGAGTACCAAAACATATATCAAGTGAATCAATAGAACACCCCATTGTCACCGCGGGTATCCACATGCAAGACATATATCAAGTGTTCGCAACTCCAATATTCAATCGGACATAACGATATCTCAAAGGGAAAGATTCAATTCATAACAACAAGATAGAGAGGGAATAACATCATGTGATTCGACTATATTAACAAAGCCCGTGATACATCAAGATCATGACATCTCAAGAACACGAGAGAGAGAGATTGAACACATAGCTACTGGTACATACCCTCAGCCCCGAGGGTGGACTACTCCCTCCTCATCATGGCCTCCGCCGGGATGATGAAGACGGCCACCGGAGATGGATTCCCCTCTCCGGCAAGGTACCGGAACGCCTCCAGATTGGTTTTCGTCGATACAGAGAGTTGCGGCGGCGGAGCAGAGAGTCTAGGGTTATTTCTGATGGTTTCTATATTTATAGGAATTTTTGGCATTGGTTTCACGCGAAGGTGAGCCACGAGGTGAGGATCACCCACAAGGGCACGGGCAGGGGGGTCTGGCGCACCCTGGTGGGTGCTGGCCACCCTGGGCCCCCTCTTCTGGTGTTCTTTGGCCCATCTTCTTTCTTTTGGTCCGTAAAAAATTCACAAAAATAGTCGCAGTGTTTGATCTCCGTTTGGTACTGATTTTCTACGAAGTAAAAAAACAAGGAAAAATAGCAACTGGCACTTTGGCACTATGTCAATAGGTTAGTCCCAAAAATGATATAAAGTTGTAATAAAATGATTGTAAAACATCCAAGAATGATAATATAACAGCATGGAACAAGAAAAAATTATAGATACGTTGGAGACGTATCAGTACTCTTGTAAGTACCTTCTTTAGACGGAATTTTTGCATTGTAGATATTTTTAGGGTCCCGAGTGGGTTTGCGTCAGGGGCACGCCCACTGGGTGTTTATTGACTTCAGTGGGGGCGCGCTGAGCGCACCCACAGGGTGTAGTCCGTGAGACTGCCGTCGACTGAAGCGGTCGGTGGGAGTCTGAGAATCCAAGCTGTGTTCGTAGGAAACCTTGTAGACGTACTTGTCAAAGAGGATGCGGTGATGGTCCATGGACCAGAGCCTCTCGACGTTGACCGTCGGGGTGTAGAATCTGTAGTTCTCCGGTGGGGGCACGCTGAGCGCACCAACTGGGTGTAGTCCCCGAGACTGCCGTTGACTGAAGCAGTCAGCGGTAGTCTCAAAATCCGAATGATTTCGATGCCGACAACTCATTCCGAGTGATGAGATACTTGTCGAAGAGGATGCGGTGATGGTCCATGGACCCGAGCCTCTCGACGTTGACCGTCGGGGTGTAGAACTTGTAGTTCTCTAGTGGGGGTGTGCTGAGCGCACCCACTGGGTGTAGTCCCCGAGGTTGCCGTCGACTGAAGCAATCGGCGGTAGTCTCAAAATCCGAATAATTTCGATGCTGACAACTCATTCCGAGTGATGAAATACTTGTCGAAGAGGATGTGGTGTTGGTCCATGGACCAGAGCCTCTCGACGTTGACCGTCGGGGTGTAGAACCTGTAGTTCTCTAGTGGGGGCGCGCTGAGCAGACCCACTCGGTGTAGTCCCCGAGGCTGTCGTTGACTGAAGCAGTCGGCGGTAGTCTCAAAATCCGAATGATATTGAACTTTAACCTTATATCTGATTGTTGTCACTGATGTTTCCTTGTTTCTTGTCGGCAGAGCGTGTGCGAGCTCGGGACTCGCTACAACACCATTGAGAAGGAGGTACAGCACTTGCGTCATAGCCTCGAAGCTAAGAAGACCAAGAGTACTCGTCTGGAGTAAGAAAAGCGATCACTCGGAGGTAATCGAATCTTGACCGACTACTTTGAACTTGATCATTTTCCCTGTCCGACTGAAAGTACTTCATCAGATGTACGTAGTGAAAATCTTCAACTTACTAAGAGACTCTGGGCTTCCATTTCTATAGAGACCATGAAGGAGGCCCTGGAGAAGAAAGACCGTGAACTGGCAACTGCCCAGAAGGAGGCCAGTCGGAAAATGAAGGAAGGTGAGGACAAGCTGAAGTCCCTCGAGAAGTGGGGGGAGGAGAAGAAAGGGCTGGAGGACGTCGCCAAGAGGACTACTGTGGAGGCTGTCGAGGCCGAGACGAAGCTGAAGTAGGTTGCATCCAAAAAGCTTGAGCTGGAGAAGTTCATCGAAGACTACTGCAACGATATGAATGACAGGCTCAAAGGTACGTATCTGGCCCGACCAAATTTCAAATCACTTCAATTTCTCACTCCTCCTCCATTAATTCCCTTTTTTTGTGCGTTCATCAGATCTCTGCTAGGACGTTCAACAGGAAACTTCCAAGATCGAGAAGGAGCTGGATCCGAGTGTTGGTATCCTTCGTGACAGCTCGGCTCTTGCACTGCTTCGACTCGACGAGCACACTGCGGAGGTGGCTATCTTCCTCAACCGCTTACACGAAGCAGCCAAGGAGATTGACAAGGAGGTCGCCCTCGGAGAGGAGTCCCCGAGTGACTTGGACGCCCTCATCAACCGTCTGAAGGACATACCACGCCAAGTGCAATCATGGAATAAATCCGCAGCCCGCGCTGGCGCAGACATTGCTCTCTCCCTCGTCCACATGCATTGCAAGGGCGTAGACGAGGAGAAGTTGAAGTCGTTGAGGGTTGTCAACAGAAAGAGCGCCAAGATTGAAGACTTCATGGAGACCTTCCTATCAGCGGCCACTCGGATTGCAGAGGTCATCGACCTTGACGCCTTCACAGACGCAGCGTCCCCTACAACAGCAGAGTGAACCTTGGATAAAAAACTTTAAATGATATTTGCCTCGGTATGCCGAGTAGTTTCTGTACCCGTACATTCGCCGTGACTTTGCGGCCACAACTATCTGCACTTTTGCTTTGAATTGCATGACATTTGAATGCCTTTATTTAACCGTTTTGAGCACTTGGCCCGATTTTCACCGAGTGTAGATGATGTCCTCACTCAGAGTAGTTTTTAACTTAGGCAATTACAAGACCGCGGCTAAGCCCCCGAGTGTGGACGATGTCCTCACTCGGAGTAGTTTTTAACTTAGGCGATTACTAGATCGCAGCTAAGCCCCCGAGTGTGGACGATGTCCTCACTCGGAGTAGTTTTTAATTAGGCGATTACTGGATCGCAGCTAAGCCCCCGAGTTTGGACAATGTCCTCACTCGGAGTAGTTTTTAACTTAGGCGATTACTGGATCGCAGCTAAGCCCCTGAGTGTGGACGATGTCCTCACTCGGAGTAGTTCTTAACTTAGGCGATTACTGGATCGCAGCTAAGCCCCCGAGTGTGGACGATGTCCTCACTCGGAGTAGTTTTTAACTTAGGCGATTACTGGATCGTAGCTAAGCCCCCGAGTGTGGACGATGTCCTCACTCGGAGTATTTTGTAACTTAGGCGAAATCAGGTTCGTAGCTAAGTCCCCGAGTGTGGATAATGTCCTCGCTCGGAGTATTTTGTAACTTAGGCGAAATCAGGTTCGCAGCTAAGTCCCCGAGTGTGGATAGTGTCCTCACTCAGAGTAGTTTGAAACTTAGGCGAAATCGGGTTCGCAGCTAAGCCCTTGAGTGTGGACAATGTCCTCACTCGGAGTAGTTTGTAACTTAGGCGAAATCGGGTTCACAGCTAAGTTTCTGAATGTGGATAATGTCCTCACTCGGAGTAGTTTGAAACTTAGGCGAAACCAGGTTCGCAGCTAAGCCCCCGAGTGTGGACAATGTCCTCACTCGGAGTAGTTTGTAACTTAGGCGAAATCAGGTTCGCATCTAAGTTTATCCACGCACCCACTGGGGATGAGGAAAACAAACAAAAGTAAAAAAGTTTTGACAAAGAGTATGGAAAGTAAAGACTTTTATTCATCAAATTCACTCGGAAGCTCATTACAGGAATGACAGAGTGTTTTTATACTAACTGTAGAACTTGCGGAGCAGATCCGCGTTCCACGCTCGGTGCTCTTCTGCATCGGTGTTGAAGTTATACAACCGGTAGGCTCCATTGTTCAGGACTTTGGAGATTGCGAAAGGCCCTTGCCACGGAGGCGCTAATTTGTGTGGCTTTTGCTGATCCAATCGGAGAACAAGGTCACCCTCTTGAAAAGCGCGCCCTCTAACTTGTCTGTCGTAAAGGCATCTCAAGTCTTGCTGATATAGCGTCGACCTGACCAAGGCTAGCTCTCTCTCTTCCTCCAAGAGGCCCAGACCATCCCGACGTGCTACTTCTGCTTCGTCTTCATTGTAAAGTTCCACTCGGGGAGCGTTGTGGCGAACATCACTCGGCAGAACAGCTTCGGATCCGTATACCATGAAGAAAGGAGTGTCCTTGGTCGAACGATTCGGAGTCGTCTGAATGCCCCATAGGACAGACGGTAGTTCTTCAACCCAAGCACCGGCAACGATTTTCAGATCTCTCATCAATCGGGGTTTCAATCCTTCAAGAATCATCCCGTTTGCTCGTTCTGCTTGTCCGTTCGACTGCGGGTGAGCTATGGAAGCATAATTGACCCGAGTACCCGGAGTGTAGTAGAACTCACGGAATTCATCTGAATCGAAATTCTTCCCGTTATCAGTGATGATATCATGGGAAACTCCGAATCTGAAGATAATCTGCCGAATGAAACTGACAGCGATAGACGCATCCAAGCTTTTGATGGGCTTCGCTTCGACCCACTTGGTGAACTTATCCACTGCAACCAGCAGATGGGTAAACCCACTCGACCTGGTACACTGGGGACCGACCATGTCGAGGCCCCACACGGCAAACGGCCAGGTGAGCGGAATGGTCTTCAGTGCGGATGCGGGCTTGTGTGTCTAGTTCTTATAAAACTGACATCCGACACAAAGGTCGACCAAATCCTTGGCCGCCTCATTGGCTCAGGGCCAATAAAAACCCGCACGGAACGCTTTTGCGACCAACGTCCGAGAGGACGCATCATGGCCATAGGTTCCCGAGTGAATATCATGCAGGATCTGCAGCCCTTCCTCTAGAGAAATGCATTTCTGTGTTACGCCTATAGTGCTCTTCTTGTATAGCTGCTCTCCCATCACTTCAAAGGATTTGGATTGTCGGACGATCCGTCGGGCCTCCTCTTCATCCTCAGGGAGCTCTTGCCGGAGCAAGTATGCTAAGTAAGGTTGGGTCCACTCAGGAGTGATCACCAACATCTCTTGAACGAGATCCACTATAGCTGGAATATCAACTTTAGTCGGATTAGAAGGTCCGACTACTTGTGGGGGCTCTTCAGTAAAAGGATCTTCTTTGACTGAAAGAGAACGCATGTGCTCAAGAAATACGCCTTTCGGAACGACCCGCCGAGTAGAGCCGATTTTGGCCACATCATCAGCAGCCTGGTTCTTCACTCGGGGTATATGGTGCAGCTACAAGCCTTCAAAGTTCTTCTCCAATTTCCGGACTGCATTACAGTACCCAGTCATGGCTGGACTCCGGATATCCCATTCCTTCATCACCTGATTGACCACGAGGTCCGAGTCACCAAATATCATCAAGTGTCGGATACCGAGAGAGAGAGCCATTCGGAGCCCGTACAGGAGGGCTTCGTACTCGGCCTCATTGTTAGACGAGTCGAAATGGATTTGAAGGACATAGCTCAGTCGGTCTCCTCTAGGCGAAACGAGAACTACTCTGGCTCCGGACCCTTGAAGCATCTTGGATCCATCAAAAAACATGGTCCAGTGTTCGGGGATACTTGGTGCTGGCTATTCCTGCTCTATCCACTCAGCCAAAAAGTCCACAAGTGATTGAGACTTTATCGCCTTCTTGGCTTCAAACTTGATCTCCAACGGGAGGAGCTCAATCCCCCATTTTGCCACTCGGCACGTGGCATCTCTATTATGCAGGATTTCCGACAGGGGAGCATCGTTGATAACTGTGATCGAGTGCTCTTGGAAGTAATGAGCTACCTTCTTGACAGTGAGGTAAATGCCATAAACCAACTTCTAGTAGTGCGGATACCTTTGCTTGGAAGGAGTCAAAACTTTTGAAATGTAATAGACGGGCCTTTGCACTTTGAATGCTTTTCCTGATTCCTCGCGCTCCACAGTGAGGACTGTGCTGACCACTTGGCTAGTAGCCGCGATGTACAAGAGCAAAGGCTCTCGGCTGCTCGGAGTAGCTAACACCGGCTGGGTGGAAAGCAAGGCCTTGAGCTGATCGAATGCGGCTTGCGCTTCAGGGGTCCATTCAAAGGTGTCAGACTTCTTCATCAATCGGTAGAGAGGCAAGGCCTTCTCACCGAGACGAGATATGAATCTACTCAGGGTTGCAAGGCATCCCATGAGCTTCTGAACGTCATGCAGACGGACAGGTTTCTTCATTCGGACGATGGCGCTGATTTTGTCAGGATTAGCATCAATCCCTCGTTCGGAAACGAGGAAACCGAGTAGCTTACCCGAGGGCACTCCGAATGTGCATTTTGCAGGATTGAGTTTTATTTGGAAACGGCGAAGGTTTGTGAAGGTTTCAGCGAGGTCAACTAGGAGGTCGGAACCTTTCGTGGACTTGACCACGATGTCATCCATGTAAGCCTCGACATTCCGACCGATTTGCTCTTGCAAACATTTCTGAATCATGCGCATAAAAGTTGCCCCAGCATTCTTGAGACCGAATGTCATAGTGATATAGCAGAAACACCCGAATGGGGTGATGAAAGCTGTTTTTATTCCATCTGGTCCATACATTCGGATCTGATGGTACCCGGAGTACACATCTAAGAACGACAGGCGTTCACATCCGACGGTGGAATCTACTATTTGATCTATGTGGGGAAGGTGAAAATGATCTTTCGGGCAGGCCCGATTGAGGTGCTTGAAGTTGATGCACATCCGGAGGGACTTGTACTTCTTGGGCACCAACACTGGGTTGGCCAGCCACTCGGAATGGAAGACTTCACGAATAAATTCGGTAGCTAGGAGCCGAGCGATCTCTTCACCAATCGCCCTGTGCTTCTCGACGGAGGATCGAAGCAAGTGCTCCTTGACTGGTTTGATTTTCGGATCCACTTGGAGTCGGTGCTCAGCCAGTCCCCTCAGAACCCCCGGCATGTCAGACGGCTTCCATGCGAAGATATCCCAGTTCTCATGGAGGAACTGGATGAGCTCGGCTTCCTATTTTTCGCCGAGTGTCGTCGGGATGTTGGTCGGAGCCGCACTCGGATCATTGGGTTGGATGTGAACCTGCTTGGTTTCGCCGGCCGACTGGAAGGCTGATTCCGTTGCCGGTCGCTTAGACTTAAGCAAATCCGCAGCGTCCACCGCTTTCTTGTACCCGTCGAGTTCCACTGCGAGTACTTGTTCATTGGCAATTATAGAGCCCTGCTAGAGGCACTCCTCAGTGACTTTTCGATCGCCGATCACTGTGATCACACCATTCGGCCCTGGCATCTTAAGTTTAAGATACCTGTAACATGGACAGGCCATGAAACGTGCATAGGCAGGCCTACCCAGGATGGCGTGATAAGCACTCCGAAAGTCCACCACTTCGAACGTCAAGCGTTCCTTTCGGAAGTTTTTCTCCCCTCCGAACACGACGTCCAGAGCGATTTGACCGAGTGACTCGGCTTTCTTCCCAGGGATAACCCCATGGAAATGCATGTTACTCTTACTCAGGCGGGACATCAGAATGCCCATTGCGCTGAGCATGTCCACGTAAATTATGTTGAGCCCACTGCCGCCATCCATCAAGATTTGCGCAGTCGGACTCCATTTACAGCCGGATCAACAACCAGCGCCTGCCTCCCAGGGGTGGCTATGTCGGCTGGGTGATCGGACTGATCGAAAGTAACAGGAGTCTTTGTCCAGTTGAGGTACTTGATGGCAGTCGGAGCTACCATGTTCACCTCCCGATTGACGACCTTCAATCGGCTCTTGCTTTCGACATCCGCAAAGATCATGTTCAAGACCTTGTCGATGTGAGGGTACTCGGGATCGCCCTCGCCTTCCTCGTCGTCGTCCTTCTTTGCAGAGGTCTCTTTACCCATCTCATGCTTGAGCATTCGGCACTCCCGAGTGGTGTGCTTTGGGTAAATGATGTTGCCCTCTTCATCTTTTTTCATGTGGATAGCACATGGCGGATCCAACACTTCAGAATTGTATTCGGGCTTCTTCTTGTTAGCTGATATGTCTCCAACATATCTATAATTTTTGCTTGTTCCATGCTGTTATATTATCATTCTTGGATGTTTTACAATCATTTTATAACAACTTTATATCATTTTTTTGGGACTAACCTATTGACATAGTGCCAAAGTGCGAGTTGCTATTTTTGCTTGTTTTTTACTTCGTAGAAAATCAATACCAAATGGAGTCCAATCGCGACGAAACTTTTTGGAGATTTTTTCAGGACCAGAAGGCACCCAGTGGGCCAAAGAAGAGTCTGGAAGGTGCGCTGTGCGGAACACAACCCACCAGGGCGCGCGAGGGGGGCCCCGGCGTGCCTTGATGGATTGTGCCCTCCATGGAGCCCCTCCGCACCGCCTCTGATGCCTATAAATTCCCAAATATTCCAAAAACCCTAGGGGAGTCGACGAAACACAATTCCAGCCGCCGCAAGTTCCAGAACCGCGTGATCCAATCTCAACACCATCACGGAGGGGTTCATCTTCCTCATAGGTGCCTCTCCGATGATGCGTGAGTAGTCCACCATAGACCTACGGGTCCATAGGCAGTTGTTAGATGGCTTCTTCTCTCTCTCTTATGATTCTCAATACAATGGTCTCTTGGAGATCTATTTGATGTAAATTTTTGCGGTGTGTTTGTTGGGATCCGATGAATTTTGAGTTCATGATCAGTTTCTATCCATGAATATTATCTGAGTCTTCTTTGATCTCTTATATGCATGATTACTTATAGCATCGTATTTCTTCTTCGAATCTTTGGTTTAGTTAGGCCGACTAGATCGATTTTTCTTGCCATGGGAAGAGATGCTTTGTGATGGGTTCGATCTTGCGGTGTTCTTTCCCAGTGACAGAAGGGGCAGCAAGACATGCATGTATCGTTGCTATTAAGGATAACAAGATGGGGTCTATTCCTACATGAATATCTCTTTTCTACATCATGTCATCGTTCTTATTGCATTACTCCGTTTTTCCATGAACTTAATACACTAGATGCATGCTGGATAGCGGTCGATGTGTGGAGTAATAGAGGTAGATGCAGACAGGAGTCGGTCTATCTATCTTGGACATGATGCCTATATAATGATCATCGCCTTGGATATCGTCATGACTATTCGATTTTCTATCAATTGCCCAACAGTAATTTGTTCACCCACCGTGTGCTATACTCATGAGAGAAGCCACTAGTGAACCCTACGGCCCCCGGGTCTAGTTTTCCATCATATTGCTTTCCGATCTACGTTTTTTGCAATCTTTGTTTTCAGATCTACAAAACCAAAAACCCAAAAATATATTGCTGCATATTTACTCTTTTTATTTGTGTTCTTGAGAGATCTATCTCTCCTATCTATCACTACCTAATCTATCTTATTACCATAGAGAAATTGGCAACCTCTCTTTCGCGTCGGGTTGCAAGTATTTGTTGTTTGTGTGCAGGTGCTGCTTATTGGGTGGTGGTGATCCTCCTATTGGTTCGGTAACCTTGGTTTCATAACTGAGGGAAATACTTACCGTCAATGTGCTACATCATCCCTTCCTCTTTGGGGAAATACCAACGCAGTCTCAAGCCACGTCAAAGGAATTTCTGGCGCTGTTGCCGGGAAGGAAGCGGTCTCTTCTATGTGCCTATCGTAGGCGCCGAGGGGACTCCACCATCATCTACCAGGTTTCTAATCACAAATCTCATCTCCTTGCAATTACTTTATTTGCCATTTGCCTCTCGTTTTCCTCTCCCCCACTTCACCAATTTGTCGTTTTATTCGCCCTCTTTTTCGTTCACCCTTTTCTCGTCAGATCTCTTGTTTGCTTGTCACCATGAGTGATTTTGGTATGGCAGAAACGGATGATGGCAGGACTCCTAAAATTGGACGTTCTGCTAATCTTGATTCTAAAACTTTTGTTTTGGGGCAAGGGAACGTTATAGGAAAAGAAACTATTCAAGAGTTTTTCAATTACGTTGGGAATTTGACTCTCGATGATATCCCTATTCTGAAAAGAACAAAATCTTATGCGGAAGCTATCTCGGCGCTAGTTCTAAAACTTGAAAATAGATTTATTCGTACACATCCTACCTTGCAAAGATTGTTTTATGAGCTACCCATCATAAAGAACCCTAAAGCTAGGAAGTTGGCTACACTTGTTCTTATGCATGAATTTGATCACATAGGACGGGAAGCTAGAGAGATCTTTGACTTTTATGGTATGAACCGTGAAAAACCGGTAATAGGAGAAATCCTCTACAATATTTATTACATGATGAGATATTTGCTTGGAAATAATCAAAATTTTGATGAGAATCTCAAAAAGGAACTCCCCGTTTTAGATATGATCCAGCAAGTTTTCAATGACGTGAACCAACAATATTCTTGGATCGTAGCCGGTAATCAAAGGGGGTATGTAGAGGGACAACTTGATAGTGCTAAGGTTGCTATGGATGATGTGTTTCAAGTTCTATTTAAAAAACCTCTTGACAAAATATCTTCATCCAAAACCAAGGATGACAATACTTGAATCTATCCATTATGCCTAGCTTGGGGCGTAAAACGATAGCGCTTGTTGGGAGGCAACCCAATGAATAAATAATTTTTTGCTTTTTCCTTTATGTTTTTGAGTGTTGACACAATTATGCCTCTGTTATGATTGTGTTTTTATGGTTTATTTAGTGTTTGTGCCAAGTAAAGCCTTTATGATGATTCATAGGATGAGTAGAAGCGATGCTGAATCTGAAACAGAAACTTTGCGTCCAGTATATGAATTTTCATTTTTTTATGGAACGTGATCTTGAGCTTAAATTTTAAAACAGTGTTTCTATACAAATTCCTTACGTTGTCCTAATTTTTCAGAATTTTTAGAGTTACAGAAGCATGGTTAGAGTACAGATTACTACATACTGTTCTGTTTAAGACAGATTCTATTTTCGTTGCATTGTGTGCTTGTTTTGATGAATCTATGGTTTGTATTGGGGGGTATAAGCCATGGTAAAGTTAAAATACAGTAGGTATAATAAAATATGAATGGGTTTGCAACAGTACCTAAAGTAGTGATTTGCTTTATTATACTAACGGATCTCACGAAGATTTTGTTGAGTTTTGTGTGATTGAAGTTTTCAAGTTTTGGGTGAGATCACGATGGATGAAGGAATAAGGAGTTATAAAAGCCTAAGCTTGGGGATGCTACCGCACCCCCAAGATATATCCAAAGAGAAACAAGCAACTAAGCTTGGGGATGCCCCCGAGTGGCATCCCCTCTTTCTTCTAACGACCATCGGTATTTTACTTGGAGCTATATTTTTATTCGTCACTTATCATGAGTTTTGCTTGGAGCATCTTGTATCTTTGCTTGATTTGTTTGTTAGTTTTTCCTTTGTATCCTTGCTGAACACACCTATTTGAGAAAGCCAAAATCATGCTACGATTTGTTAGAATTGCTCTATGTGCTTCACTTAAACTTTTTGAGCTATAGAATTGCTCTAGTGCTTCACTTATATCTTTTTGAGCACGGTGTGCTTGGAAATTTTTGTAGAAATACTCTCATGCTTCACTTAGATAATTTTGAGAGTTAGTAAATTTTGAAGAAATCCTCTCATGCTTCACTTATACCTTTTTGAGAGATGAAATCTTTATGCTCATGTGCTTCGCTTAAATTTGTTTGAGCTTGCCAAAAAGCAATGGCAATATATGAAACTAGTCCCAAAGTGATAGATATCCAAGGAGGATATAATAAAAACTTTCATGAAGATCATTGGACAAATTAAACTTGATTCCTTGTAATAGTTTTGAAACATGATGATAGTAATATGTGAGTCCTGTTAGTGAGTAATTATGCTTAGTAGGAATATTGGTGTTAAGGTTTGTGATTCCCTATGCATGCACGAAAGTTAATAGTTATGCAATGATCCTACTTGTGGTGCATTATTCGGTGTTAGTTATGTTCAATGCTCACTTATGTGAATTTTCGTTTCTTGGTTTGGTTGCTTCCCAATCTATTTGCTAGCCTCCATTTGTACTAAGTAGAAATACTACTTGTGCATCCAAAATCCTTAAACCAAGTTTTGCCTTATGAGTCCACCATACCTACCTATATGCGGTATTTCCATGCCGTTCCAAGCAAATTTGTATGTGCCATCTCTAAATTTTCAAAATAAATTCTATATTTTGTGTGCCCGTACCGCTCATGAAACGGTGGGGAGTGTCCAATATTTTTCCATGCTAGATGTGTTATTCTCAAGATGAGTGTTTATTCACTTGTCATTGCACGAGAGTGCGGCGGTAATAGGGATGCCCATTCCCAAAATGAAAAAGAAAAAAATATTTACTTTATGTTGTCAAATAATAAATTCCTTGGAAAGTGTTGGTATGGAAGGCAACCATGGATACGGCCCGCCATGGAAAGTGAAAGTTTGGTGGAAAAAGGAATGAACTTTATTTTCTGTATGGGAACCGCCTATGATATATCTAGCATGGAAAGTATTGTGAGCTACCTTGTCGTTTTCGTTGACAGGAAAAGCATGCCACCCAAAATATTTTTCTCTCTCAATTTTAAACCTTGAGCTCTGGCACCTCTACAAATCCCTACTTCCCTCTGCGAAGGGCCTATCTATTTACTTTATGCAATTTTTATTTTTGCTTTGAGTCTCCATCTTCTCTTATAAGCACCAACTAGGGGGCACTATGATCGTACTTGAGCATTGGGCATAACTAATATTTGAGTGTGTTTCATGAATGGATCAATGATTGAGCATGATGGGCTAGGGATAATTTTCTTTAGTGTTGATATTTTGAAAGACATGGTTGCTTGTTGACATGCTTGAGTATTGAAGTCATTATGTTAAAACTAGACTATTGCTTTGAATCATTTACAAGTCCAAATGTCCAGGCTATACAAAAGAAAAGAATATGATGAACATGTTAGGCAGCATTTCACATCAAAAATTCTGTTTTTATCATTTACCTACTCAAGGACGAGTAGGAATTAAGCTTGGGGATGCTGATACGTCTCCAACGTATCTATAATTTTTGCTTGTTTCATGCTGTTATATTATCATTCTTGGATGTTTTACAATCATTTTATAACAACTTTATATCATTTTTTGGGACTAACCTATTGACATAGTGCCAAAGTGCCAGTTGCTGTTTTTGCTTGTTTTTTACTTCGCAGAAAATCAATACCAAACGGAGTCCAATCGTGACGAAACTTTTTGGAGATTTTTTCTGGACCAGAAGACACCCAGTGGGCCAAAGAAGAGTCTGGAAGGTGGGCTGTGGGGAGCACAACCCACCAGGGCGCGCCTGGGGGGCCCCGGCGCACCTTGATGGGTTGTGCCCTCCACGGAGCCCCTCCGCACCGCCTCTGATGCCTATAAATTCCCAAATATTCCAAAAACCCTAGGGGAGTCGACAAAACACAATTCCAGCCGCCGCAAGTTGCAAAACCGCGAGATCCAATCTCAACACCATCACGGAGGGGTTCATCTTCCTCATAGGTGCCTCACCGATGATGCGTGAGTAGTCCACCATAGACCTACGGGTCCGTAGGCAGTAGCTACATGGCGTCTTCTCTCTCTCTTATGATTCTCAATACAATGGTCTCTTGAAGATCTATTTGATGTAAACTTTTGCGGTGTGTTTGTTTGGATCCGATGAATTTTGAGTTCATGATAAGTTTCTATCCATGAATATTATTTGAGTCTTCTTTGATCTCTTATATGCATGATTACTTATAGCATCGTATTTCTTCTTCGAATCTTTGGTTTAGGTAGGCCGACTAGATCGATTTTTCTTGCCATGGGAAGAGGTGCTTTGTGATGGGTTCGATCTTGCGGTGTTCTTTCCCAGTGACAGAAGGGGCAGCAAGACACGCATGTATCGTTGCTATTAAGGATAACAAGATGGGGTCTATTCCTACTTGAATAGACCTTGTCTACATCATGTCATCGTTCTTATTGCATTATTCCGTTTTCCATGAACTTAATACACTAGATGCATGCTGGATAGCGGTCGATGTGTGGAGTAATAGAGGTAGATGCAGGCAGGAGTCGGTCTATCTATCTTGGACGTGATGCCTATATAATGATCATCGCCTTGGATATCGTCATGACTATTCGATTTTCTATCAATTGCCCAACAGTAATTTGTTCACCCACCGTGTGCTATACTCATGAGAGAAGCCACTAGTGAACCCTACGGCCCCCGGGTCTACTTTTCCATCATATTGCTTTCCGATCTACGTTTTTTGCAATCTTTGTTTTCAGATCTACAAAACCAAAAACCCAAAAATATATTGCTGCATATTTACTCTTTTTATTTGTGTTCTTGAGAGATCTATCTCTCCTATCTATAACTACCTAATCTATCTTATTACCGTAGAGAGACTGACAACCTCTCTGTCGCGTCGGGTTGCAAGTATTTGTTGATTGTGTGCATGTGCTGCTTATTGGGTGGTGGTGATCCTCCTACTGGTTCGATAACCTTGGTTTCATAACTGAGGGAAATACTTACCGTCGCTGTGCTGCATCATCCCTTCCTCTTTGGGGAAATACCGATGCAGTCTCAAGCCACGTCATTAGCCCAGTCTTTTTTCTTGTTTTTCTTGGGCTTCGGCTTTCCCTGGCCAGGAACTGCAGCCACTTCTGCCTTTCCCGGAGGATCAACTTTCTGCTTTTGCTTTTTGCCTGCGTTTCCTGCCGATTGAGGGACATCTCTAGCTCGCCATTTGCCACTTCGGAGGCGGTCTTCCTCTTCGCCATTGGCGTATTTATTAGCGATTTTCATGGCCCGACCGAGAGACAGATCTCCCGATCGGGAAAACTTCAGGATGAATTCCCCGTACCGAGTGCCTACTTTAAAAGCGCAGACGGCCTGATGCTCGGTAACATTCTCAACCGTGTTGTGCAGCGTAGTCCATCGCTGAATATACTCACGGAGAGTTTCATTGTTCTTTTGGACACAGTGCTGCAACTCTGTTAATCCACCTGGACGCTTGTATGTGCCCTCAAACGTCTTGATGAACACTTGTGCCAGGTCCTCCCAGCAATAGATGCTTCTAGAAGGCAACTGGTTCAACCAGGCTCGAGCAGATCCCTCCAGCATGAGAGGAAGATGCTTCATCGCCACGAAGTCATCACCACCCCCAATCTGAATGGCTACTCGGTAATCCTCGAGCCAAGTTTCCGGCTTGGACTTGCCGTTGAACTTTCCGATCCCCGTCGCCAACCTGTAGTTGGGGGGAATCTCGGCCTCTCGGATGTACCTGCAGAAACACTCGAGACCTGACGTCCCCCATCCGCTCACTCGGTCTCTGACCAATCGGTTCTTGTTCACCACGTTCTGCGTGATGGTAGATCTGGCATTGAGCAGTGGAGGCCACCGGCCAGCTTCCTCGTAGCCCCTAGGGCGAGGGGGACTCCGATTGCGGTCCTCTCGTCGAGGCCGCCCGCCGTCATAGGGCCGCTTGCCATACGAATCACCCCTCGGAGGGGGAGTCCGACTGACGTCGCAGTCGTCGCGCCAACGCCCTCCGTGTAGGCCTCTCGGAGGAGGAGGAGAGTATCGACGCTTTCTGTAAGCGTGCGGGGTGTGCGCGGACTGGACGGTGTCCACACGAACAGACTTGCTGTAGATACGTTGGTTTGATTGCGACACCTCCGAATTCTGCCTCAGAGTTGTCTTCAGCAAAGTCTGGATCTGCCGAATGCCTTCTCCAGCCGCAGAACCGGACGGTTGAATGGATTCATCTATTCGAGTGGCTGCGGCTAGGTTCTCTATAGGAGTGCGCATCACTAGGATCTTGGGCGGCTTGTCATTCGGAAATAACTGCCGTCTGTTGTGGCTTGAGCTTGGTTGCTCCCTGGCTGTACGTTCATCGAGTGCTCGCTGGAGCCTCTCTAGACGCGTAGCCTCCAAGGCTATCTCCTCTGGTGACGTTCCCATGATGGGGATGAGCAGGACTTCGTCGTCCCTTCTTCTCCTCTCTTCCCGCCGCTCTTGAGTGAGAGGCTGGAGAAAATAACCGTCAGAGTGATCGTCGTCATGGCGGCCTCCGTCTCGGCCACGAGAGCCGCCCATGGAGTACCTAGGGGGCCATGATCGGTGGAATGCGCCATCAAAATCTCAGCAGCGTTTCCGCTGCTTTCACACTCGGACTCATCGGACAGCTTGTCTCCCGATGTGGGAGGCAAACTGACGGTGGGTTCACCGGAGTCGAGCACGGCGACCTGCTCAGAAGTAGGCTGTCACGCCATGACGTGCTTGAGCCACCGCTGCAGTCGCGAACGCCCAGAACGCTTGCGGCGGCTGGACGCTGAAAAGGCCGGTGCTGAGCCGTATGGCTCCGACGGCTGTCGTAGGAGGACCCCGTGCGCCGCCGCGCTGAAATGCACAGCCCCGTGGGCGGGGAACGCATCTGGGTCCAGCGGTGCATCATGCAGCCAAGCCGAACCGTCAGCGATGAAGCGAAGGCTGCCGAAGAGGACCTCACCCCGAGTGCTAACATGATGGCTGGAAAAAAATGAATCTCCACTTGCGCCGGAGTTTGCTAGAACTGCCACCCCATGGTGGGCGCCAACTGTCGTGGGAGTAATACTGACAGTAGTAGCGGGGGTACGTACGAGTAAGGGCGAAGCCTAGCTACGGAGCAAGTGTCACACTCGGATTTACGAGTTCGGACCCCACTCGGAAGTGGTAAAATTCCTACGTCTCGAGCCCTGGGGCTAAGTGTTTGCTTTGTGTATGTTTCTAATTACAAGGAGTTCATAACCCCTCCTCTAGTGTCGGGGGGTGGCTTATATAGAGTGCGCCACCGCCAGCCGAATACCATTACAAGGGCCATTAATGCTAGTAACTGCCGGAGTTACTGGAAACTGCCGTGTTAACTATGAGCGTTACAGGTAACGTAGTATTCACAGCACTTTATGTGAGTTAAGTCCCTCGAACGTTGTAGCTCCCACGTCGCCTCAGCTTCTTCACGTCCGGGTGCTAAAGCTAGGCTGAGTGACTGATAAAGTCCGAGTGACTTCCAAGGATCCGGGTGCATCTTGTACATTCGTCCGAGTGCTAAGGTAGCCCAGAGACTTCTGTGAACTTGTAGGACCCTAGGTGTGTCCTAGATATGAGGTCTATGACCCTACCCAGGGTAGGTGACCTCGTCAACCGCACTCCCCTCGGCTTGGCCCGGAGCAAGGGGGAGAAACTCTCGCATGGGGGTAAAAAACCCTACCGGGCACGACCATGGGCATTACGCAACCGTCACAGTCAGCGTGCTTCCCTCCACAGCCACACTAACCGGCATGAACGCCAATGGTGGGTCAATTGTGGTTGACATCACCCTAGTGCGGATGCGGGAAGGGTCCCGAATAGCCGCCATGAGGTTAATGCCTTGCCCCGACTAGGCCGACCACCCACCGATCTTGAATGGGGTTGTTGTTGACGAGGATGGGAGTGGGGCGACGCGGTTGAGGGTCGGCCATCAGAGAGCACGAAGGGGCGATGAGAGAGAGTGAGGGAGTGAGGTGTGAATGAAAATCGGTGATGAAGAGAAAAAGGGGAGTTATGAGACGCCCCGTTGCCTCGCACACTCCCCAACACGTCCAGGCGAGAGCACACGTGGCTCGAGCGAGAGTCTTGTTCGCGAAAAACGACCGACTCGTTTCTGTCAGCATGGTCCAAAACGGCTTTAAGCTTCGTGCGGGCTTGATTGGGCCTCGTGCTGCCTAGCAAACACTTGTTTTGGATTTATCTCACACAAGGGCTGAAGGCCCAGTCACTGAGTGGCCCAAAAGGGTTGAGCGACCCACCGAAACCCTCCGGAATGAAGTACTGAACCTCGAGTGCGGGCTCCAGCGGCGGCCGGTGAGGGGACGAGGGTTCGCTCGCCCAGTGCGGCTGTCTCGTAGCAAGCGACGGAACGGAGCAGAGGCGCGGAGCCACCGCGCATCTGACCAGGTCGAGGCGACTAGGGCTTGCTCGCTCCAGGGCGGCTGCGCCGCAGCGAGCGGCGGATTGGAGCAGGCGGCGGCGGACATTGCAGCAGCTACGACCACGACTCGGGTAATTAATCTCTCATGTCTCCTCTGTTTTTTTCCTCCTCTAAAAATGAAGAGGTGAACTTTTGTTCCCCAATGTAAAGCCCCAATCTCCTGCGATGGACACTTAAATCGCGTCGTTGGTCTGTACATCTCTCCAAGTTAAAAGTTCGCTCCTTTATCCTCAAATTCCACCTTCAAAGTAAAAGTCAGAAGTAATCTGAGCTTTTTCGCTTGCAGGGACGTGGACGGTGTTCACGATGACCTTCAGCACATGGCTTGATGGGGTCGTAGGAGGAGGAATTGTGGAAACAATTACTTATGAGGTCTACGATCGAGCCTCTGGGACCTATGTAACACGCTCCTTCCAGAATCCGAACACATTGATCGATGACTTCGCCAGTGTGG
Organism: Elymus sibiricus; assembly: GCA_039707655.1. Classification (NCBI taxonomy): domain Eukaryota; kingdom Viridiplantae; phylum Streptophyta; class Magnoliopsida; order Poales; family Poaceae; genus Elymus; species Elymus sibiricus. The sequence goes on from CM077663.1 coordinate 347,887,917, forward strand.
TCTGTACCGGAGCAGCTGCCGCTGTGTGCTGGGCAGCGTGGAGGTACTACCAACGTTGTGTGTCTCTGCGCAACTACGGCCGGGACATGACGGCCTTGGCCAGCAAGACCGACCCGGTGATTGGCCGCGACGACGAGATTGATCGTGTTATCTGCATCCTCAGCCGCCGGACCAAGAACTGTGCGGCGCTAGTCGGTGCCGCAGGGGTCGGCAAGACGGCCATTGTTGAGGGCCTCGCTCAACGCATTGCCGCTGGGACAGTCCCTGCCGCCCTCGCTGGAGCACGCATTGTGGAAGTTGATCTCGGGGCCATGGTGGCTGGGACTATTTTCCGTGGCATGTTTGAGCAGCGCATCAAGAACGTGATAAAGCACGCGGAGGATGCAGATGGCAAGGTAATCTCTTCATTGACGAGATGCACATGCTTCTTGGCGCAGGAGGCTGTCTGCAGGACCGCACAACCGACGCTTCCAACATGCTGAAGCCGGCGTTGGCCCGTGGTCATATCCGCTGTGTGGCTGCGACGACTTTGGATGAGTACAACAAGTACATTGAGAAGGATGCTGCATTGGAGCGGCGATTCCAAAAGGTGCATGTTGAGGAACCGAGCACACAGTCCACCATTGCCATTCTGCGAGGGCTGAAGGAAAGGTATGAGCAGCACCATGGCTTGGAAATCCAGGATGCTGCTCTTGTTGCTGCCACAACACTTGCTGCCCGCTATATCACCGGTGAGGAATTAACTTCACTCATTGTGTTGAGACGCCATTAGTTGATGCACATACTCACCTAGTCACTTAAGAAGTACTACTTCTATTTCTAAATATAAGACGTTTTGGCAGTTTAAATTGAACTGTGAAAACGTCTTATATTTAAGAACAGAGGGTGTACAAGGAAAGGAAAGGGAAGAAAAATTGAGTAGACATATCACAGTTGGTTATGGCCAGATGCCCATCATTGTTTAGGATCACTGACTAATTTAAACTATATGCAGTGAAGTACCCATGTTGCATTGGATAAGTTGAAACTATTTACAATTTGTGTTTAGGGCGCTGTGGAGCACCCATGCTGCATTGGGTACATTAAGTTGAAAATGATTAATTTATGTTAATAGGGCTGTGGTGTGTACGCTTGCAGCATTGGATACATTAATTCGAAATAATTTATAAATCGTATTTAGAGCGCGGCAGAGCGTCCTTCTTACTTTAGGTTTGATATAATTCGTAAATAACATTTAAGGATCGAGTAAATTCATGTCAACGCGTTATGCATAAATCAGTGAAGTAATCTGCACTGCAATGTTTTCTTTTTCTAACGAGCAGCATTTGTAAGTGGCAAGCATTTATGTATGTTGGAAAAAAATTGATGAATTTGTTGCTGTATCTACTGTAGGTCGTCAATTTCCTGATAAGGCAATCGATCTGATTGATGAGGCATGCGCCACTGCAGCCAAAAAGATGATGCAAATTGACAAACAAGAACAGCAATTTAGCATTGCACTAACTACCTCTGCAGTGAAGGAAGCAATGGTTGGCCCAGATCAAGTTGCACAAGTAGGCATTCGCTTCCTAGTTATATTTGTATCCATTGTTCAATCAATGCGATGTGATTGTCATGCATGTCTAATGTTGTGATTTGAAGGTTGTGAGCCGGTGGACTGGAATTCCTGTCACCACGCTTAATCAAGGGGAGATGGATAAGTTGATCCACCTAGCAGCCAGATTGCATGAACGAGTTGTTGGCCAGGATGAAGCGATCAATAAGGTTGCGCAAGCAGTGTTGCGCTCAAGAACTGGCCTTGATCAACCCGGCCAACCGATAGGCTCTTTTCTCTTTTTGGGCTCGACTGGTGTTGGAAAGACGGAGCTTGCAAAAGCTCTTGCCGAGCAGCTATTTGACAGCGAGAAGATGTTGGTTCGCATTGACATGTCCGAATATGTTGGGGCTGGGTCTGTGTGGCGTCTCATTGGAGCACCTCCAGGGTTTGTCTTCTCTATTTGAACAGACCTACATTATCATATCATACTCTTGAATTGGTTTAGTTGGTCTTAATGTTTCTTTTATATTGTGACATATTAAAGCTACTATGAACTTCAAGATGGTGGACAACTGACCGAGAAGGTGCGGAGGCGCCCATACTGTGTCATCCTATTTGATGAGGTGGAGAAGGCAGATCCCTTAGTGTTGAATGTTTTTCTTCAGCTCCTTGATGATGGTATGTTGACTGATGGCAAAGGACGGGTTGTAGATTTCAAGAAATTATCATCATGACCTCAAACGTGGGATCAGAGCACCTAATGGCAGGAATGTCTGGCGAAAACACAATGGAAATTGCACGGGACCTTCTTATGAAACAGGTTTTGTTGTCAATCCAAAACTTTGCCTATAAAGGTTGCATGTCTGTTGGTTGTTGCTCATATATTTTTGTTTGTGAAGGTTCGCAAATACTTCAGGCCCAAGCTTCTCAACAGACTCAGCGCGACCATTGTCTTTGAACCACTTTCGCAGGAGAAACTAAAGGAGATTGTCGCAATCCAAATGAAGAGTGTCATCTCCAGAGTAGCTGACAAGGGCATCTCTCTGTGTGCAAGCGATACCGCACTGGACGTTGTTTTGTCGGAATCATACGATCCAGTACGTCCTGTTTTCAGATAACCAGGTTACACGTTGGCATGTTAGTAATCATGCTTCATCTCTGACATCACAGGTGTACGGTGCAAGGCCCATAAGGAGGTGGGTGCAAGAGAACGTGATGACAACGATCTCGGAGATGCTGGTCAATGACGAGGCTGGTGCAGGCTCAAAAATCTCCATTGATGCCACAGACGATAAGAAGGGGCTGAAGTATGAATTGAAGGAAGTCGTGGATCCAGCAGCGGGACTTCCCAATGACTCCGGCGATGACAGTGATACGAATGGCAACATGCCTGCAAAACCACCTTGCGTCACTTTGGGGGCTGAGGGGAACTTCTACTTCCCAATCAAGGCTATGTTAGCAAGGATTGCGTAAGCAATCCTCAATAACTGCACTTAAATCCGTGTGTGAAATATCCCTCTTCGTGATTGGCAGTCTGGAGTTCAGGGGAGAGCAGCTGCTAGCTGCCCTGCTACGCGCCACGGGCTGAAGGGTAGGAGAGTCTAGTGCTACCCTACATGATTGTGTTTGTAGTGTTTCGTGTATAGATTTTCATCTTAGATGTGCATGTATGGACCAATTAGGTGTTGATCAAGTTTGTCTTTTGGTTGCAGCTGAGTTTTTGGATGGATCATTGATAAACCTCAGTACCTTGCAAGTAACACAGGAGGTTTTAAGAAACTAAAATTAAAATGATGCACCAGATATTTTATTTTTCATAGACACTTTTGACATTTTCACTCTGCCACCGTCCGAGACCTGAGCCCGAAGATCAAGATGTGCGAAGCAACCAATGGATCAATATTGTATATGTCAGTCTTGAGCTATATATACTTGCATTGATACAAATCAGTCTGAACTCCAAAGTTGTATATGGTGGCATACAAGTTACAGGGTTACTCCAAAGTTGCTTACAAGTGTAAATATTCTACCTACCTTAAGTTAGACTATCTACGAGAATGTACATTACATGTTCAGCTGCGAAGGAAAGCCCATGGCCCGCTTTTAGTCCCAATCCTGAAAAAGATAAATCAAGGTTACCTAAACTGTAACCAATATACGTAGAAAATACAGCCATGCCAGGTATACAAAAAGGAAAACTCAAGCAGATACGGAGTAGGTATTCTTATTTAGAGGGGATCCAGGGTTATTAAACAAAAACGAGCAATGAGGTATAACTAATTACGGCTTCGTTTGATATTGCATATTTCATCCCAGAAAGCTCAGTTTAGCAAGTCATTAGTGAATAAGGGTATTTGTTGTTTGGTTTTCGTCGTAATAATAAAATTTCACACAAAAAAAATCAGAGTGCTTGCTCACTGTACCTCCATAATCCTGCAAACATGCGGAGGCACATGTAGATCGACAAGGCTATCCAGATTCCAACGAAACCACTGTAACTGGCGAGGGTGACAATGCAAGCGATGCTGACAATAGCCACAAGTATCTAAGGATACATAATTCAATGGAGTGTGTCAGAAGAGAAAGCTGGAAAGTTAGAGCACAAATAAGCTGGAAAATTAGTGGACTTGCCAATGAATAAGCAGCATATGCAAAATCTGATGCTCCATAATTGACACCGTCAAAAACAAAAGCTAAAGCGTTGATTGGTTGAGTGAGAGCAACAAACTGTACATAGAAAACATAACTCTGCTTAGTTCAAGAGATTGCCTTGAGTTAATCAAACATAAGAAAAGATTGTCATACTCTCAAGTACTATTTTTTAGGGGTATACTCGCAAGTACTATGAACTGCAAGAAAATCATGAGAACGTAACTATTAACATTTCAAGGCTCAGAGTTGCAGTACTCTTAGGATTCAGCATACTGTAACTGTACCGGTATTGCCACGTAGATATGATGCAGTACACCCTGGTCTTCTGTAAATAATCTTGAACCTGTATGGAGGCCAACTCCAAGAAGTAGGCTCAGGAGAAGCCCCAAGATAAATCCGAGCTGCAAAATGAACAGTTCTTCACTATGGTGACAAAAAAGGATCTATAGGAAAATTGAACCATACCTGCAGTACGCGGGAAGCTGTGGCCTTGGCCTTCGAATGGTCATTACGAGCAAATGCACTTGCAAGTATAGCCTGTGAAAAATATTGTTCACACACTAATAGTACATAATATGCGTGAAACACATTGCTTGAAGTATATCCTTCTAAGTTATTAACAAACACTCATGATTTATGGTCAACGACAGAGCACCCAGAAACACAAATGTTTGAACGTGTGAATTGCATCTCAAATGTAATTAAAGTTCCACAAAGTAAACAATATAGTACTGTAAAAATATGAAGAGATTATTGACGTAGCAAGTAAAATTTTTATGGCAATGAATGACTATATTTTATTCAAAGTGGAGGTGTCACCCCACCCACTGCATCAACTGATGCACACAGCCAGGGCGACGAATTTCTGTTGAATACATGGATAATAAGTTGGCTTGTCATGGATCGGAGAAAAGAAGAGGCTTGTCTTCGAAAGAAGAAAAAAGACCTGTCATCGATCAAAGAAAAGAAGAAAAGTGTTCCCTAACCTGTCCAGAAAAAGCCAATCCATCAGCAAGAAGGGAAGATGCCAACCAGATCTGCAAGCAAATCTGGAATGCAGCCATTTGGGTTGAACCTAGCCGTGCAGCCATTGATGCAGATAGTGTTACACAGCATGTTGCGGCGATAACTCTGGCAAGTAACAGAGAACCTGAAGAGTGCAAGAGTAAAGACCTTTACACCTTTACATAATAAACAAACAAAAATGCTTAAGCATAGCCACTGAAAAAGCACAGAGCACTATCCCAGAATGATTTTGTTTTTGGACGAAACGCAGTAGCACTGCTTCCATTGCGATTAGGGAGGAGCAAAGGTTATAAAGTAAGGAAGAGAGGAAAAGAAAAGGAAAAAAATGGGTGGAAAACAGCACACCCAGTCTGGTTCTAGGGGTCTTTCGACAAGGGCTAAGACGCATCGTCTACTAGCATCAGTCCACAACTTCGCATCAAGCTGTAGGCTGTGCATCATGCTGATTACCGAACTGGATTTCTGGTTGTATCAAAGGTAACAACATAGCTGTCTATGAACATAGGTCAAATGTAGACAAAATAATCAACAATTGAATTGGGCGGCGGTTGTAACATGATTTCATACAAAGATAAAACTACCATTATAATTGATATGGTAAAATGGTCCCTTTTCTTGACTGGGCAATAGTTCCTTTTGTGGAATATGGCTCAGTAACGCTAAATGTAGATCTTATCTAGGTCCAAATTGACTGCCCGTAACAAACTAGTTCAGTAAGCATTTGTCATGAAAAAATGTTTTTTAGCACATTTTTCTGCAATTATTTACTTAAACATTCATACAAAGTTCAGTAGGTGTTACCGTTTTTAAGGAACCGGCCAATCGGCAGATGTTTCAAGTTGGGTGGCAGTAGTTCAACTTGCAGGCGTAGTCTACATAGGAGTATGGCAGCAATGAAATATCTGCATAAGATCCACTATGGACTATCACAACAGATATACAAAATAATTTCATAATTTGGGATCAAGTGTGAATCTTCCTATGAGAAAAAGAACAATGGTATCTATTAAAGAGAAAGAATAGCACTACGTACTGTGATATAACATGAGCAACTGCTGCACCACTGACACCATACTGAAACACAAACATAAATATTGGATCCAAAACTATATTGATTGCATCTCCAGCCACTGGCGATCATAAAAATGGGTTAAATATTGTTATGTATGAAAGAAATTCTTCCTAGGGAATCTACACATGAATCAAACCCCACATTATATTCAACCTCCAAAGACAAAAAGCGTTACCTTTACTAAGATTGACATATGACTATAAAAATCACTAGATATATTTGAATGGGGCTGCTCAAATAATCGGGGGGTTTCATTCTCGAAAGAAAATAATCAGTTTTGTTTTTCAATTTTGGTTTAACTATACACTTCCAGATGATCACTAACTCCCTCCATTCTACATGTAACTTTTAAAGTATGTACATTCAACCGTTTAAAACTTTAATGGCAAATATACGTACAGACATTTAGATGATCTATCACATGAAAATTGTATCGGTAGAATTTTAAAAACACAGACTACCAGATTATCATAATTTCAATAAGTTTCCGCGGACATAATTTAAAAAGTTAAAGATGTGTAAGACCATGTTCTTGTCCTAAATGAGTGAAAAGTTAGAGAATAAAGGTAATACTATCCAAGCAAGGAAATAGTACTATACCGGTTGCATATAGAGGCGTCCTTGTATCTTTAAGTCCACGAAATACCCCTTGCATTGCCAGAGATAAAAGAACAGCAGGAGCACCTAAAGATCTGAGTACTAAGTACTGTAATGCAGGATTCAACATTCCAGTGTCCTATTGAAAAGTGCATTTCAGTTAAAAAAAATAACCTATCCAAAAGAAGAAGAAATGATGAAGTAGTTCCGGAAAAAAGCTCAAATGGAAACTCGAATTCTTTCAAATCCAACTGAAGTTTAGCAATAATATCATACACATATGAAGTATCAGGAGCAATTGTTTTCCTCTAGTTACGTTTTAATTCAGTAAAATCTGGTATATGCCCATATCCAACTATTAATACTAAGTTAACTTCAAAAAAAGAAGCAGCTTAATAACAGAAGACCCCTCAATTATCATATTTTGATGAAGGGAAATCAATTACTTTTGAAATACATGGGAAAAGCTGATGTTCATAACTAACGTTTGTGCTGAAATAAAGTAGTTCACACTATCAAAAGCAAAAAAGGGCACGAAGGAAAATTTACCGCTTTCACACCCATGAAGTCTAAGATAGGTTTTGCACAGGAAACAAGCAGTAGAGTTTCAAATAGACCAAGCACCCCACCAAGTAGTAATGCTGTAGAAACTGATGGAATTTTTTTCCGCTTATGCTCAGTATTGATCTCACTTGAGTCAGTTTCGGAAAACGATTTGCCGGATGCAGCATTATTCTCTGGTGATAAATTAGAAGAGCAAATAAATATGCATCATTTGACCATATAACTTTCTAAAAGAAGAACCACAAAGTTTCACCTTCATGAGTAATCAGTTCAACCATTTCGCTAACATTGTGTTCATTCTCGCCACTTATTTCATCTTTGTTTCTGTCACTGGAAGTAGCATCTTCCTCTGCAACAAATGATGTTGTGACGCTCACAAGGGGGAATACTGCAATTCTTGTTACTTGATTAAACACGACAATAGATACACCTACAGCTGCAATCTCTACTGGACCTGTTTGTCACGAAACATATCAGAGCAATCAAATTGCCATTATACAAACGAGCAAAAAAGACACATGGAAACATATTTGCGCATCACAGGAGCAAGAAATAGTTTGATAACAGAATGCATTGCAAGTCCAAAATAGAAGAACTGTAACGTAACTGTAATAAATAACATGATTAATTGTGTGGAGTTATAAATAAGCTCATGCTAGATTGAGCAGCAATCATGTTAGCACCTGTTGTTCAATTCCCACATATTAAACAAAGAGAAATTGAGATGAAGATTAATGAAGCAATACAACTTTTATGTAAAGCACCTTCCGGCACAAAGCTTCCATGAAAAGACCAAAAAGTGAGGCAACTATTTGTTTGTTCTACAGTAGCGTAAAAACGAAATTTTGGATTTTCAAAATGCCCTGATATAATCTATTACAGTACATCGATGTGTGATTTCAACGCAGGATCATATGGGTCAACTGATGTGATTTCAACTTGAGATCAGACATATGGGTCAACTTGCAGAGAAGTATAATTTGTCCTCTGCTTCTTGCGACATCACTGCCTGATTCTTCAGTTGAACTCAGGTGTTTTAACTACAGCCGTACACTATATAAGCTAAGGTATAAAGGGCATAAACAACACTCCGATTTTTTATTTTTTTTAGAAAAGGAGGATGACCCCCGGCCTCTGCATCTGGGAGATGCATGCGGCCATTTTATTGATTATTCCCGAGGACCTTACAAAGTAGTACAACAATATGCCTGAATCCGCCATCTTGGCAACATCTGCCACTACTCCTATCCATATGATGAAGGGGTGCAAGCTAGGCCAAATACCCAGACCTCTCACCTAAGCCTAACATCTAAAACCGGAGGCCCCGACCGAGCCACATACCGGGTCCGGGGCACAAACCGGTCTGACGCACTCACATGTGTCGCCGCCACCATCTTCCACTGGTTCATCTTCAGAGCAGATTGAGGTGCCAGCCTTGGCAGGTGCCTCCGCCATCGACGCCGCCATGATGCCAAACGACGACCTCCACCTACGCGAGTCCATCTCCAAGCAACGGACGCAGATCCATGCTAGGATAGGGCCGCACCACCGCCGTCGCCCACCACCCACAAGCGCCACCCAGTCCCAAGGTTCCCAAAGCGGCGCCTTCAAGAAGGGAACGACGCCGTGAGCGCCGCCGCCGCCCAACAAAGTTAGGGCTTTCGCCCGGGAGACCTAGGGGAAGGGGAAGTGAGGGGATCAGTCCATACCGACGCCTCCAAGGAGGGGAACGACGCCCTTAGGCGTCGCTGTCGACGCGGCCGGCCAGGGATTTCGCCCGAACTAGATCCCCGCCACCAGCAGCGCCTCCTGTACAGAACCGGCGACCCAAGGAAGCACGGCCCGACCAGGCTAGCCCGCACGCCGAACAGGGGAGGAGGGGAGGCGCCAGATCGCGCGCACCGGCCACCGCAGAAGCCGCCGCCGGCCGCCAACGACCACCGGATCCCGCCGCCCGCGCGGCCGGGACGCCAGATCCACCGCCCGCATGGCTGCTAGCCTGCCGTGCCTCGCCAATGGAGCCGCCGCTCCAGATCCGGGGCTCCCCACGCAGAGGCAGGGCAGCCGAGGCCCCGCCGCCACCATCCTTGGCGCCCCGGGCTTGCCCGGCAGCTGCCTCAGGCGGCGGCGAGGAAGGGAGGGGGAGGGAGTGAGGCCGGGGGGCGGCTAGGGTTGGGAGGGAGGGGGAGGGCACAAGGGATAAACAACACTCCGATGCATAGAAATCTCAACTACACGGAAATTACACTTTTATAAGGAAAAAAAGGCTGGAACGATCCTGAATATGTATAATGCATTTACCATTTCCAGGAGATGAAACGCAAAAAAACAGAGCTTAATTAGTCATACGTGCAAAATTGTAGCTGCAATCATGTCTGGAGCAGATTAAAACTAGGTGGAAAATGGGGCAAGTGGACTGCAGGGGAAAGGGGGCAAAGGGGAGCAAGAGAAGGCAAGCAACACCTATGTGGCCGATGAAGGCGGTGTCGACGAGCGAGGCGAGCGGGTCGGCCATGAGCGCGAGCGCGCCCGGCACAGCGATCCCCATGATCTCCTTCCCGAGGTCGTCCCGCTCGAACGCGAGCCTGAAGAACGTATATATACCAAATAAAAAAAAATAGAGAAAAACAGAGAGGCGGGAGAGATGAGGTAATAAGCGGGGCGGCTCTGGCCTACGCACGTCGCGCCATGGAAGAAGACGCTGAGCAGGTCCATGGCGCCCGCCGCGGGCTGGTGGAAGCAGGGGGGCTGCAGAGCGCGCGCGTGAGGATCAAGAGCCGAGCTTGGTGCGGGCTGCGGCAGCGCCAACCCAGCTTTTGGGCGGGCTAGAATAGCATTGGGTTCGTGTCGTGCGTGCGTGGAACGCAGAACGCAGAATGGATGCGTTTCAATCGTGGGGGCGGGAAAAGGGGGCAAGGAATCGGAGCGGACGGAGAGCTACGCGCTCGGTTGGCGCCTGCCTGCCTGCCGCTGGGCGGACGGGAACCGGGCGGTGAGGACGTGGGACGGGGCGTGCGCGGGGAATCAGCCGGCCTCGCCACACGCGGGCAGTCTGATTGTCCGAATTCCCGTAAACTGGGAGACTTTGCGGGATTTGGACCGCCGTCAGGCACGACTTCAACATCCTCGACCCATTCAAATCTCTACTCCTAATTGCTCACTTACTTGGTAGAATAGCATCCAGGTTTATTTTCAACCGTTTTTTTTTTAAGCTAACCGGTTTTATTTCGTCTTCCCACCTGTTGCACGCATCAAAAAGACTGAAAAAAAAAAAAACTTAATCCCGTCCAACCCCGCACGCTACCCTCGATCCCCTCGTAGATGCCGCCGTCCGCCCGTCCCCATCTTGCTTGCGCGCCGCTGCCGTCCATCCTCCCGTCCCCATCCTGCTCGCACGCCGCCGCCGTCCATCTGCCCGTCCCCATCCCGCTCGCATGCCGCCGCACCTCTGCTTCGTCTTGGTGGCGGATTCAGGTCACGGACCGACGAGCCCGTCATCTCCGACGACAGATTTGGCCCACGGCGAGGAGGCCGCACCCCTCCACAAACCCTAGCCGCCGCAGGTCTCCTCCCCCTCCCCCTTCGTCTCTTCCTCCTTCTCCACAAGCACCCGCCCCCGCAACAGTGCGCCGGCCGCCTCCAGTCACCCCGCTCCCGTTCGCCCCTGCTGCCGCCGGCCTCCGCAGCAGTGGCGGCGGGCCCTGCTAACGAAGGTGGCAGGTCTGCTCTCTGTCCGAGGTGGTACTGCCGCGCTCCACGGAGGCCGTGGCAAGCAGCCTCGACTGGACTGTGCTTGTCGAGGCGCCGTCGCAGATGTGGTATCTGCACGTCGGCAACACCTTCGAGTAGGACAACGGCAGCGGCGGCCTGGACCTGCACCTGCACATGTCATCCTGTTCCTACGACTGGTTCGATTTCCACAGAATGTTTGGTAACGTCGTTGGCATGGCACGAAACATTCAGTAGTTGATCTTCGTTTGCACTTCTACTACTGCGGGTATGATGTTGATCCAGTGACTCACTGGCATATCTGTGCTTCGCTGATGCAATTCTCACAGGCTACAACTGGAAGAAGAAGAAGCTGGACCCTTCGTTCATGAGAGCAGTAAAGACCAAGGAATTGGTGCATTGCCTCGTACAGGTGACCGCATGATTAGTTTCGGAAACAGAATTCAAACTTATTGTCAAGTTTCAGCAGGTTTCAACTAAATTTGAGTCCAGTTCGAAGTGCTTGTTCGGCCCTATGACAATTTGACTGCCAAACATCTCTGAACACTGAAACTAATTTCAGTGGTTTTTATATTTCTCCAATGCAGGTGGCAGTTGAGCTCGACAAGAGAGGAGTAGCATGCCGGAGATGCGCCGTGAAGAGATTGTCCGATCAGTGGAACAGACCGGCAGACTTCCCTGCGATAAATCCAAGCTATGCCAACAAGAGGAATAGGTTCATTTACACGGGTGCTGCATCCTTCATGCAAATTACCCCCATTTTTTCCATTTGACAGCGTGGTGATGGTCGATGACTCGAATGGGTCAGCGACGTGGTGGTCTTCTGAGGGGCGCAAGTTCGTCGGGGAGCCGCTCTTCATCCCCACTGGCGGTGGGGAGGATCATGGCTATGTTATTCTTGTAGAGGTAAATGGTAAATACATATGTCCGTCAGCATATAGAAAACTCTAAAACACTAATTCTTGACGTCTGAATTTGCATCATTTGACGCCCTTGTCTCCTTTTGCAGTATGCTGTATCCAAAGATAGATGTCACCTGGTGGTGTTGGATGCAAGAAAGATAGAGAAAAGAGGTGCACTTGTGGCAAAACTTGAACTGCCAAAGCATCTCACCTTGCCGATGGGATTCCATGGGTTCTCGGCTGATGAATGAATGGAGTGTGCACGAGCTGAAGTATCTTCTCAAGGAACTCCTTGATCTTCGCCTGGGTGTTCTCCATGACCCATGGTATCATTCCAGGAGGAGCACTAGAACTCCCCTTGTTATCAATTTCCTTAGCTGGAAAGTAGGATAAGTTGCATTAATTTTCGCTGACTTGGTGTCGCACCTCCATGTTGCTTACTGCTGCATATTTTTCCTGGGAGGTGGGCGAGCATTTTGTGCCCGGCTGTTGCCGTCGACGCACACGGTTGTGCAGCGTGCGCGCGGAGGTGTGCGTGCTAATGCGAGACTTCGCGGGCTGTGTCGAGCAGGCGCTGCTAGGAGATTGGGCAGCAGCAAGGTCTGCAGTGGTGTGCGGCTTGTTGGCTGTTGGAAGTGACATGGTTTGTATTTCTTTTGCCTGCTACTGTAAGAGACAGATGAACGAGCGGGACTGAACTATGGAAGTCACTTGGAGCTTGAGGAAAACACTTATAAAAGGTGGTGACGTGTGGTTGAATTTTTTTGCGTTTTCATACATATTTGCTGAGAGTGATATTCGTCGTGAGTGAAAAAAAAATAGAGGGATGTTGTGAGTGAAATTTTGATCATGTTGTGATGGCCATATTTTCTTTTCAGAATGTTTGGCACATCTTACCTTCCTTTTTTTGCCAATTAACGTATGAATAAAACATTGATCTCTCAGCAACATTGTCTGGTTGCTTTAGTGCCACGGGCCAATCCCGATTGTTGGAGATGTGGAAGCTTCTCCGGCGTTCAATGAGGCTCAGACTGAGATGATTGATTTCTTATGGAAAAACATCCCTAAAGTTGGTTCAGTAAGAATTTGAGCAATTTCACAAAATGTTCAGTTTTTTCCCACAACAACTTAAACTTACTTTTCAGGGCTCACTGCTTTGTGGATGACAGCAGATGTATTTTAGGTGTATATGATTGTGACTCAAGTGCGTAGAGTCGATTGAGTCCGGATCTTCCTTTTTCATGCATTGTTTTGCTAACTTCAGATCTCTCATTTAGTAGCTCGGATGGTTAAATTGGAAATTATATTTCTTTTTATTGCATTACTTTGCTAACTTCTGATCTCTCATTTATTATCTCATATAGTTAAACTGGGAATTGCAAATTTAGTTTCAGCTGTAGTGTTTAAATTTCTAGAACCTCAGGAACCGAACATGGTGTCGCTGTTGTTAACCTACCCCTGCAAGACACCTCCATTTGATCCCCTCATCGGGATGTGTGCACAGTAAATGTCAACGCACTCCCTCACTCCTCAATGTCGTGCCTCCTCGGGACGGAGCATACCAATCGGTGAATCGCATATTGTTCAACAAAGGGGGAAAACGGGAGAGAAACTTTGGCGCTCGCCATGACACACGTGGAGGCATTACTCGCCTTTTTCCCGTAGCAACGCACGGGTATTGTGCTAGTCTTCTTAATTTCTTGGTCCACTTCCCTACTTACTTTGCATCCACACTCTTTTCATTCCAAGCTGTTACGGTACCCCTTCGTTTGTCGCTGAGCTCGAACGTCCGCAACCCCCATCACGCGTCTGCTCGCCTTTGACTACGCCGTGATCCACCCAGGATCCGTCGGTAGCCAGGTGCCCTCTGCTCCCCTACCGACACTGTCCATGACAAACACCACGTCTGGCAGGTGTTCGGTCAAATGACATAGAGCTATTTTGTTGAACTTTCGTTATTTTCTAGAGTAAGCACGATAGTGAGGTACTTGGTGATGGAGGATGAGTGGAGGTGCAATGCGTGCGCTCGTTGTTTTGAAAAAACATGTTTGTGCTTTGTTTCTTGAGCAAAGACACTTCACACCCAATGACTTGCGTGTGATCCATGGTAGCAATGTGAAGTCGTAAACCCATTGGTGATACACCATCTCCAACAGCGTCATGAAGTTTTGTCGTGTGATTGCACGGAAGGAAGACAATGTGACCATCGGGATGGTCAACCATGGAGATCTAAATTTTGCTTCTTGTTGCAATTCACTCAATCTTTCAACTTGATAATCATCGTGTTGTATAGCCCGGGCGTGCGGTTGTGATGTACTACAAGAACGAGGGCAATATTTGCTCTTCTCTACTATTAAAGGAGAATCTGCCGTCGTCGTGATGGTTCAACCAACACACACACACACACACACACACACACACACACCGCTATCGCCAGAAAAATAGCCCCGCACGAATTCCTCCTCCCACCGATTTTTTCCATCGCTCCCCCGCACGATTTTCCTGGTTTTCTACGTCTCTTGTTTGACCATCTCACCACGTCCTTCCTCTCACCGGTTTTCCGTTTTCTGCCCTACACCCCACGAACGATCGTGCCCAGGCCATCTATCCCATCGCCACGATTGACGCATGCCGTCGCCGCCGCCGCGAAAATCATCTCTTTGATCCGAAGTGTAGTGCCTCCCTTGTTGCCGCTGCCTCGACGCCGCCTTCACCTGCCACACTCCCGGACGACGCTGCAGTTCGCCGTCTACTTTTCCCACGGACGCCGACGATGGGAAGGACGATCGGAAGGAGGAGGACGAGTTGGGTGAGGAGAAGAGGTCAAGCGCGGACGATCGGAAGGAGGAGGATGGGGTGGGTGAGGAGATGAGGTCAAGCGCAAGAGTCGCATCGTTTAAGGAACGTGGTGCAGGTCAAGAGCCACTAACATCGGCGTGGGCGTCGGCTGTAGGTAAGCACTCTTTCCTCTCACCTCTCTCATCTCCATCTCTCACAACGACCTTTCTTTGTCTCCTCTCTCCTCTGTCTGTGTCGTGGCAGTAGGGCATGTGGTGGCCGGCTACGAGTTAAGTAGGGGCTCACGGATAGGTAAGGGCAGGATTGGCAAGGACTTTCATGTGTCGCTGAACATACAAGCCCGTGTATCAAGGTCAGACTTGGAGCAGGCAACGGCGAGCATGGTGCTTAGGCGAATGTTGGAAGTGTGGTCGTACTTCATAAGTAGCAGTTAGAGATGCACACAGGCAATGGTGGGTAGGGGCGCCAATGTTCAGGTAGAGGAGAAGACGGAAGATGAAGCCACCGGGCCGCATCAGGCATGTATAGCCGATCCATGGCCATGCATATTTGTGTTGGAATGGTTCGGCTTGAGCAAATTTGGTACAGTCTATTTTGAGGGTTCTTGCCTTGTCCGGGTATTTTGTTTGAGACGACTGATTTGGGTTGTTCTCTGCCTTACAGGTCTACGATTTTTGTGGTTTCGGTGAGGAGTTAGATCGACAGCGAGTCATGCTCGTGCTATAAGCTTTATACTACCTATCTTTGTAGACGAGAGCTTTTGTAGACAAGAGCTGACTACTGATCAACAAACTCAAGGCAAGAAATTAAAACAAAAGGTACGTGTCTGTATATTTTCTGCAAGTATTGTGTAAATAATGAAGTTACAAAATATTGAAAATTCTATATAGTAACTTCCAGTTTTTCTTCCCAATTGTGATGTTGTGGTAAGTTATATTCTATTTTAAAACTTTATCACATGTTTCACTTAGTTGGCTCTAACATTGTGATAGCTTCTTTACCCCATTTTTTTCTTTCAAAAGAGTAAAAAGCTAGATCCACTTGTTAGAGTGACACATAAGTTCATTTGATAGATAACTATGGCATGTATTCTTTCGGGGGGTACCAAACCATGTAAATATTCAACAAATTCAGTCAAATTCTATGATTATTTCAGACATGCTTGATAATTACCACTACCTATGTTCTGCCATATGTTGGTCTATTTGTTTCTATAACTTGATTAAGTTCCTACGTAGGTGTCTGAATATTTTAAAAAGCGTGCACGAACGACCAGTCAATGCGATATCAAACTTCAAGGTTGCTAATATTCCTAACATATTCCTTTCCGTTTTACCTTCTCCAATTTTTTGAATCTGAATGTGTGTCTCCAAAAAAGAAATATGTTTGTTCTGATTACTAAACAATATTTGAAACTGGTATAATGAAACTTTTGATGTTGTTTCTAGATATGTTCTCTAGCTGTTTTGTTTGTGTCTATATGAACGCATATATTCCTCTTGTATCCATCTTTGATGGATTCCTATATCATGATGCTTTTAGTTTTCACTATCCTCAGTTTTTGGAGCATGGTGTAACTTAATTTATTTCTTCACAGGGTGGAGGTAGCCTATTGAATTTACCTGCATCTTGATATGGTATCATGTATGAGATTCGTCAGTTTTCGTGTGTAGAATTACCTTGTCTACTCTGTGAGTTCCCTTCCCATTGTACCTTTATCTTTCAACTTAGCATGCAATGCATCTCTCCTTGTATTTCGTTTTCACAAGAGTTCATTATATAGTTTAGCCTATTAGTGAACGTGTTTACTTTATGCATTGGTGTGTGCAGATGAGATAAGGGTTACTTCCTAGGCATGTAAATGGCTTGGTCATTTAAGGTTGTAAGAGAAGATTTTAAAGCATGCTTTCAACACTATAAATATTCCTCATGTTCATGTGTGAGTAGAGTAAGAACAATATGTGTGTTTTCTAAAAGCTACGGTGGTGGTAGCAGCCACACAAACAAACCGGAATGGAGTAAACACATCTTTCTCTCTATACTTTAATTTTCTATTGGTGGCTCGTGATGGCACACAACAGTGGAGGGGAGGAGATGCAAAAGGAGGATGTTGAGGAGCGAGGCAAAGCCAAAACAAAGGACAGAGAATCCCTCTTCATTTGATCCTCATCAAACACTAATAAGCTTATTTTTCTGTGGCAACTATCAGAGATACTGTGGATCCTATGGGTGTGTTGTAGCCACGTCGCATAAAATGTGGATGGAGCGCCCAATGTACTAGGATTAATCAGGTAATTGTCATATCATTATACTATATATTTCAGTATATTGATGCATTAAGGCGTTACTAAATCCTTGCCAAACAATATCGGGAAAAAAACTTGAAGTTTGAGAAATAAGATCTACACGTAGTGATAATAGGATGTGGATACTTATAACATGATGAAAAACTGCTACCGAGAGATATGGAGTGAAACGGCGAAGATGAGAGCTTGTGAGACAATATGATGATGTGCAGACGGAAATAACAAGGCATTATTTAAGCCGGCACGACCATGCTCTTCTAAAAAAAATAGTTGTTTGATTATATATTTTATTGCTCCGTGGCAACGCACGGGCATACAGCTAGTATAAAATAAGGGTTCAATATTTGCTCTTATCATACTCTTCCTATACATATGTTTGAGGAAACAAAGGACAACAAGCCATTTAGGATGATTCTGGCTTTGAAGGCATCTTAATTTTGGTACTAGGTACTAGATCGTTATGTATGTAGCAAATGAACTTTGAAACAAAAAAGATTCTTTCCTGAAACATTCTCTTCATAAGCACACGTTCATGGACTAATACTATTCTCTTCATAAGCACACATTTATAAAATAAGGGTTCAATATTTGCTCTTATCATACTCTTCCTATACATATGTTTGAGGAAACAAAGGACAACAAGCCATTTAGGATGATTCTGGCTTTGAAGGCATCTTAATTTTTGTACTAGGTACTAGATCGTTATGTATGTAGCAAATGAACTTTGAAACAAAAAAGATTCTTTCCTGAAACATTCTCTTCATAAGCACACGTTCATGGACTAATACTATTCTCTTCATAAGCACACATTTATAAAATAAGGGTTCAATATTTGCTCTTATCATACTCTTCCTATACATATGTTTGAGGAAACAAAGGACAACAAGCCATTTAGGATGATTCTGGCTTTGAAGGCATCTTAATTTTGGTACTAGGTACTAGATCGTTATGTATGTAGCAAATGAACTTTGAAACAAAAAAGATTCTTTCCTGAAACATTCTCTTCATAAGCACACGTTCATGGACTAATACTATTCTCTTCATAAGCACACATTCACGGAATAATAACATTCTCCTCATAAACACACACTCTCAAACAAAAGAAGTCCTTTGCTTAACTGCTGGTACGTGTGTGGTCTGCACTGGGTTTCTGTTCTTCAACTAGGCAAGGGTACTGGTCTGCAATTTGGGGTCGAAAAGTGTTTATTTTTCTAGGCAGAATCACGACTGGTCTGTAAATTCACTGAATGAAAAGCTCTGTAAACTGAACATGCACCAGTGATTTTACAGAACGAAACGGCATTCCGTTCTTGGCTGATTATGCAGATCGAAATCCAATCGGTGAAAATCGGTTTGGTGGATCAGCCGGTTCGCCTTCAAAGAGCAACAGGCAGTACCACATCCTCTCCATTTGCTCCTAGACTCAGTCTGCACACCTGTACATGGTAATTCAATCCTAGCAAGTGCTTCATTCAGTTGAGCAGTTTGCAGGTGGATTCAATGTCGAAGGAGAAAGGCGTCCGGGCCTGTTCGGGTCGCAGTGGGAAGTTGATGGTGGTGGCTAGCTTCTTGCAGCAGGAGGTCCTCGACAGCAGCAGGCAGGCAGGCAGGCCTTCAATGTTTTGTTTCTGAAACCAACCAACTCGTCTAGTATTAGCTTAGCAGTAGCAGGGAATCAACCATGCCACGGATACACAAGCTGGCAAGCACCGAAAGATGCTACGTACAAGAGATCAAGTACATGCATCTTTAATTCCGACTGATGGAGCATAGGATTTCGGTGCTTTCATTCTAATTGCTTGAGTTACTACTACATTCTAATTGCATGGTCCATCAGCCACCTAGAAGATTGGTCCATGCAAGGTGATGCAATCATATGATAAATCTAACTACCACAGAATCATGGGATGCATGAATATCCAGGAAAAAAACAAGAATTAAAAGACCTAACACTGAAGGCTGAGAGCCAGATTCATGCTTCGAAATAACAGTAGCATCCCATTCAGCAACCTTCTCCGTCAAGCCTCCAAACTAAATTGTGCTTTGGTGCAGTGAATCGCACCCTCAGCGGTGTGCACACTTTATGGGAAACTGCTCTATGAGCTTCGAGATAACTTCCAGAGCCTGCAAGATCAAAGCAAACACGGTTGAAAAAAGCGTAAGCTGGTACATACAAGAACTTCACATGGCCAAGTAGCTAGTTCACTGGTCGATGGGATTCTCACCTTGTTCTTGCGTGCTGTTTATGGGTTCCTGGGATGACAAGGGAGGAAGAAGAGCGTCGCCATCCTTTGCAAGAACCTCGTCCTTGCGCCTTCCACGGCCGCGGCACCGAAGCCAAGACAGGGAGGGAATAGGTGTCGCTGCCCTGGAGCTCGTTGGAAGATGCTGCCATGCGGGATGGGGTCGCGGGTGAGCATGTCAGCGAGCTCTCATTGGATCTGCTTTGCCATCGTCCGCACCAGCTACTCCTCGGCCATGCACCGCACTGCACCCAGCGACGACAGCAATAGCGGCAACCGAAGGTAGACGAGCTAGGCGGCTGCGAGGGCGCCGCGGGTCAGCAGCAGGGACACCCGGAGCCAGCACGGAGGCATGAGGATATCGCTCCTTCCGACGTGGACAACGACAGCGATAGATGCCAAGCAGTGGCAACGGTAGGCCTCCGTGGAGTATTCTTCGCGTCTGGGAGAAGAATCCATGAGCCTAGGATCGTGGGGGGCTTCTGATCAGAGGGGATGATCCTCCCCGTTCCCTACCAAACAAGGCCCTACGGGTGGATGCAGACCTGGAACCCATGTTAGGGATCTTTCTGACCAATCATGTTGGGGATGGAGATACCGACTCATTGACACCTTAACAGTATTAATAATTGCACAAACAATTGCACTATTGGTGATCAACGAGGGGATGATCCTTCCCGTTCCCTGCCAAACAAGGCCCTACGGTTGGATGCAGACCTCGAACCCAGGTTAGGGATCTTTCCGACCAATCATGTTGGGGATGGAGATACTGACTCATTGACACCTTAACAGTATTAATAATTGCACAAACAATTGCACTATTGGCTCACTGATCAGAGGGACATAAACAATGCAAGGGGGGGGGGGGGGGGGGGGGTGAGGTTTCAGCAAAAAAAACAGAAGGCAAGAGTCTGTTGCTGTAGCTCACAGGAGAAAACAGTCCAAATTGGTTGGGAAATGAATCGCTTGAGAAAGCAATATGTCAAGACATTTTCCTTAACATGATCGGTTATCAATCATAACACAACGATTTACAAGTAGTTCACATATACCTCAGTAGTCAGTATTTAAACATTTCACATAGATTGACAGTGATCAAAAGGTTGATATAGCTTGACAAGACTGTACAATATATAACAGAATGGCAGGAAAGACTCACATACATAGGGTCCCTGTATCTATTCATCAAGATAACATCTTCGATGCGGGAAGGAAGGACCAAGCAACAGTAATCTCCACCTTAGAGCCACCATCAAGGTCACACGTTTTTTTACTTATGTTGCATTTTTCTGGTGTGAAGAGGACATCATAAGTAGCCATCTCAGCAGGGTGTGAAGGAGAATAGATCTTTATGATAAATTTCAACTTTCCTTTTAATTCCACAGAAACTACACGCCGTAACAGATCAAGGTGACCATTTCTAGCCATTGGCATTCTTCCATCTTCTGACTCAAGCAGCACAACTTCCGTAGATGGGAGCCCAATGATATCTTCATAACCATGACAAGGTAGTGAAGAGCAGACAACTCTTCCGCCATATGGAAAAGGAGATGACCCTTCTTTGGCTTTAATTACCGCAGTCAGGATAGTGGCCTGGACCGACTCTTGAAATCTCTCACAGCATAGCTCCACTGTGCATAAGGAGCTGCTGACAAGGAAACTTCCATGCTGTTCAACATTGTATAAGTAGAATGTACTGACCAATGCTCTATCCTCAGATTTTGTTGCGTCCTTTACTTTTAGTTGGATTTCAATGTAAACAGTATCCGTCGACACAATTGCACGTACCGGCCCAGTCAATTGCAAAAAAGGATCCTGCGAGAATCAGCATTTACCATTAACTAATTATTAACAATGAATCAATGATGCATGCAACAAACATGAGAGTACAAGACAATAATCAAACATACATACTTGTTTTGTGAGGATTTGGCAGTCATTCCGTGTACGAAGGAAGAGAGGGTTGCGATGACGGTCTGCAGCGTCTCGGGCCGCTACCACTCCATACACCTCCAGTGAATGCCCAAGTTCTTCTGCTGCAGAGACTTTGATGGAGTTGATCTGCAAGGAGCTCCCCGCAACAGCGTCAACCGGGATGCGGCCTGGTGTGCAATGTGTAAATTGCATGGGGCTCAATAACGCCGCAAAGAGAATCGATGCATGAGTTATAAAGATCTAACATGAAGTAACTAGAGTAGTCAGGCTCCTTTCACAATCCATTCAAGAATAGAACAGCATCAATCTGGCAACATACTTCAGAGTAAATTCCTACTCTTACAGTAGGAATCAGCCTGCTTTAGACATGCAGTAAATAAGGAAGAATCTTAACTAGTAAGATCTTTACTCACTCTGATGTTCAAAGCTGTAGTCAGTGCCCCATGTCCGTTCCCAGAAGAGACGGTAAGCATTGAATGACTTGTCCATCTCCGTAACACCTTCCCTCTCTTCTTCCATGGCTGATAAGAAGGATTCCACTTTCAAGTCGACGAGCGTTGATTTCACTTTGGATTCAAGATCTGGATCCAACCGCCGGAGCCTGGTCATACGCGCAGAGATCCATTTCAATTTGGCGATGCGGCGTATGTACAGCTCAGAAGTAAACATGGCCATGGTCTTAACTAGGTCTTTCTTCTCTGCTGAGAAGGATCTCAGTATTTCGCGCATCTCGCGCCACACCACATCGATCTGCTTGCAGCACAACTCCAATCTGAAGGCAAAGCTTAACGCTGCCGCTGCCTCCTTCCTGGTCCTTTCTGCTTCGAGCATCGAAGAGATGTCGCCGACATCTTCTTCGAACTTCGACAGGATGCCAACGATGAATTTGGGTACGGACTCCCAGAGGAACGGGTTGTCTGCCTGACCAACGATCGTCTCCTGGGTCTCCTCTGCGGCCAGATCGGGCAGCACAGCCACCGCGTCCCCGCCGATCTTGCTCTGGGTCTGCATCTCGGGATCGGCCAGACGCAAGATTCTTTCCGACACACCGAACATATCGGATTTCAACTTCAACAGATCCATCTGTTCGGACCCGCACCATTGTTGAAATCTGAGATGGGCTTTGGGCCCATGAGACAATTTCAGAAAAATCTCTAAGGGCCCATGTAGGTGGCATGACAAGGGGGGTGGGAAGTTTAGTACCACCTTGCTAGTGGAGAGGGAGTTGGACCTCTTTATAAGGGTCTCTCTTCTACATGCTATTGGAGCAAGAGAAGAGAAGAGGCCCTCGCGCACTCCTCCGCCGCCCGCCGCGGGGAGAAGCTCGAAGCCGCCAATGCTGCTGCTACAGCCAACTGGCCTATTGGAGGGTATAACACGTAGATGGATCTACTGTTAGCGTAGTATGTGCGTGCATGATCGAATATCAGTACGTTATTATTTCGTGGATTAATCTGATCGACCTATTTGCTCAACAATCCAAAACCCTAATTTGTGTAGGAATTTTCCGAGTAATGGTTTTGCTGCTGCACTGAAACCGGACAAGTTTACCGGTACATATTTTAAGCGTTGGCAAACCAAAACCACCTTATGGCTCACGGCTATGAACGTGTTCTGGGTAGCCGGTGTCACTCCCACAGGAACGATCACTCCTGAAAAGGAGAAGGTGTTCAAGGAGGCCACTGTCTATTTTATCGGAGCAGTTCTTAGTGTGACCGGAGATAAGCTGGTTGACGCATATTTACATGTAGGGGTCGCCAAGGATTTTTGGGAGGCGCTCGAATCTAAATTCGGGGCCACCGATGCTGGGAGCGAGATGTATGTTATGGAGCAGTTCCATGATTACAAAATGGTTGACAACCGTTCTGTGTTGGAACAAGCTCATGAGATAATATGCATTGCTAAGGCACTTGAGGTTCTTAAGTGCAATTTACCGGGCAAATTTTTCGCGGGGTGTATAATTGCTAAGCTCCCTAATTCCTGGAGGAACTTTGCTACCACTCTGAAACATCAGAGGCGTGAATTCTCAGTAGAGGATATCATCGGCCATCTGAGTGTTGAGCAGAACTTGAGAGCAAAGGACTCGCATGGAAAAGCGGTTGAAAGCTCTTCTGTTGCCAATGTGGTACATCAGAGGAACTTCAATTCCCGCAAGCCCAAGGGAAAGAATCATGTCTAACAGAATACCGACTTCAAGAAGAAGGGAAAGAAGACCTTCAAAAAGAATAAGAAGGGTGATGGCTGCTTCACTTGTGGTTCAGAGAAACATTGGGCCAACAAGTGCCCAAACAAGTACAAGAAGCCAGCGCAGGACTCCAAGTATGCCAATATGATTGTGGGCCACAATGAAAGTGGTGTTCTGGGTACGGTAATTTATTTACTGTATTTTCAGTTTGTCAGTCCACCGATTGGTGGGTGGACACGGGTGCAAATATTCATGTGTGTGCTGACATCTCATTGCTCTCTTCTTATCAGGTCACAGGGCGCGGGTCCGTATTGATGGGGAATGGCGCGAGTGCTTCTGTTCTTGGTGTTGGCATGGTCGATCTGAAGTTTACTTCGGGAAGGATCGTGTAGCTGAAGAACGTCCAGCATGTCCCCGCCATCAAGAAGAACCTCGTTAATGGCTCCCTTCTGTGTAGAGAAGGGTTTAAGTTGGTCTTCGAGTCTAATAAAGTAGTTGTTACGAAATATGGACTTTTCGTTGGAAAAGGTTATGAATGTGGAGGTCTGTTCCGCCTTTCCCTTGCAGATTTTTGTAATAAAGTCGTGAACAATATTCATTCGAGTGTTAATGAATCTGAAGTTTTTCATTCACGTCTTTGTCACATTAGTTTCGGTGTTATGTCACGACTAGCAAAACTGAATTTAATCCCAAGTTTCACTTTAGCCAAAGGTTCTAAGTGCCATTCGTGTGTGCAAGCAAAGCAACCTTGCAAGCCTCACAAGGCTGTGGAGGAGAGACACTTGGCGCCATTAGAACTCATACATTCAGATCTTTGTGAGATGAATGGTGTGTTGACTAAAGGTGGAAAGAAATACTTCATGACATTGATAGATGATTCCACTAGATATTGATATGTGTATCTATTAAATACTAAAGATGAGGCTCTACACTACTTTAAAATCTATAAGGCAGAAGTTGAGAATCAACTTGAAAAGAAAATTAAACGAGTCCGGTCTGATCGTGGTGGAGAGTACTTCTCAAATGAGTTTGATTCTTTCTATGCGGAACACAGCATTATTCATGAGAGGACGCCTCCCTATTCGCCCCAGTCAAACGGGGTTGCCGAGCGGAAAAACCGTACTCTAACTGATTTGGTTAACGCCATGTTAGATACATCGGGTTTATCCAAGGCATGGTGGGGGGAGGCTATATTGACTTCGTGTCATGTCCTGAATAAGGTTCCGACAAAAGATAATGAGGTCACTCCATATGAGCAGTGGTCGAAGAGAAGGACGACGCTCTCCTACTTATGTACTTGGGGCTGTTTGGCGAAAGTCAATGTGCCGATCCCCAAAAAGCGTAAGCTTGGACAAAAGACCGTGGACTGCGTTAATTTGGGCTACGCTAAGTGTGACGCCCCCAATTTGACCGTACGCTAATCATACACGCAATGCGTACGACCAAGATTAGGGACTCACTGATCGATATCACAACACAACACTAGACACAAATTAAAGTCATACAGCTTCATATTACAAGCCAGGGGCCTCGAGGGCTTGAATACAAAGCTCGACAAGCACGAGTCAGCGGAAGCAAATAATATCTGAGTACAGACATAAGTTAAACAAGTTTTGCCATAAGAAGGCTAGCACAAACATAACAACGGATCGAAAGAGGCGAGGCCTCCTGCCTGGGAACCTCCTATCCTACTGCTGGTCGGGAGCGGCCTCCACGTAGTAGAAGGCTCCTGCAGTGGTGTAGTAGTCGTCTCCGGCGTACTCCAACTCCTGGGCTCCATCATCTGAACGCAGAAACGTATCGAGGGGGAAAGAGAAAGCAAAGCAGCGGTGAGTACTCATCCAAAGTACTCGCAAGACTGACATCAGATCTATGCTAAGTATGCATCAGTATCAAAGAATGGGGTTATATCTGGGCTGACTGCAGAAGCAAGAATAAGGGGAAGGCCTAGTCCTATCGAAGACTAGCATCTTCAGCATCTTGCATCATTAGAAGAGAGTAGACTAGTACCTCATATATAGTCATATTATTGTAGCAATATTATTAAGTAACCACGCCCAGAGATTCTTCCTCGACTCCCTGCGAGGAAGCAATCTCGGAGCCAACATTCATTTCAAATTAAAGTCACAATTTTAGTTGTAGTAGATCAAGGTACAACTCCAAGTCGTCCTGTTACCGTGGACACGGCTATTCGAATAGATGAATTCATCCCTGCAGGGGTGCACCGCATTTCCAACACGCTTGATCACCTCCGGCCGGACACACTTTCCTGGGTCATGCCCGGCCTCGGGATATCAACACGTCGTCGCCCCACCTAGGCTCAACAGAGAGGCCAGCCCGCCGGTCTAAATCCTAAGCACACAGGGGTCATGGGCCCACTTGCCCTCTGCGCTCCTGTACGATGCGTGGGCGGCCGAGGTCAGCCCTAGCACACTCTAATCCAAGACATGTGCCATCCAGGCCACTCGGGCGTGCGCCGCTCCATTGCTGACGTCCGAAGAGCTTCAGATGATACAACGACGCTGAGTACCCATAACTTGTCCCACGTGAAGGTTTAGTGCGTAAAAGGTCAAATGACTAACTCAGATCAAATACCCAACCCATTAGCATTTTATTAATGCGGGGCAAGCGCGACCCATGAAGTGCGGTCCCGTCGCCCCGTCTCGAGGATGTGTGGCAAGGGCCTCTCCTGCCCGGCCACGCCTCATCACCATCAAACCATGGGTACCCTTCAGGGCCGACCCATCACCAACATGTTTCTGTAACCAGGTCATAGTAACTGTGTGTATAAAACATCAAGACGGAAACTGAGGAATCACCCTCAAAGGGTCCCGCTCGATGAAACCGTCAAGGTGGACTTAGAGGAATCACCCTTGAGGGTCCCACACTTGAGGGGTTGCACGACAGAGACATCGTCGGGAGTGGTGAAGGAGGAATCACCCTCGATAACCACGACCGACTAGCTGCACTACAGAGTTAGCATCATGAGTACTTCACAAGGTGTCACCCTCGGTACTCGATAGTAGCTCTGCAGAGTCGTGCAACTAAGGGGTGTGTGGTGAATGTGACGGGCATGGCTTGTCGGTCGGTTGACCGAGTCTTCGAGTCGTCGATGAAGAAGCAGGGGCAACTGGGACTAAGGGGTCACTGGGGATTCATTGATCAACCTATACTAAGCAGTTGATATAACAACAGGTATAGTAGCAGTTTATCAAAAACAGGCTATGCATCAGAAGTAGGAGCTAACTAATACAGTAGCAAAATCTAATGCAAGAGTGAGATGGAAAGAAATGGGCGATATCGGAATGCTCAAGGGGGGTTGCTTGCCTTGCTTCTCTGCGGAAAAAGGCTGATCGTCAGCGTCGTAGTCGTAACCGGTAGCACCGTTAGTCTCGGGGTCTACCGGAAGAAGAGGGGGCAGAAACAATAAATATAAAGCATACAAATGCATCACGACGCATGACATGGCAATATGCAGAGCTAGGGATGCACTAACGCGGTATTGCACGTCGCAGACGGGTCGGGAGAATATCTGACGATATTTCCCGGGTCTCGGGCTACTACCGGACAGATGAAAACGATGGAAATGTTCCACGTTCGTTATGATAGGAGCACGTGACAGACTAACGGACAGCGTATTCGGAACCGTGGGATTTTTCTGAACAACTTTCATGTATAAAATATTTTCATCTGACTTACAGTTTATTTTATATTAATTTTTAAAGTTTTATTAATATTCTGAAATAAACAGATTTAATTTAATTCCAAAAATTAATTTATTGCATCAGCATGACCTCATGCTGGCGTCAGCAGTCAACCCAGCTGTCTCAGGTCAAACCTGACAGCTGGGCCCCACCTGTCATAGACAGCGGGCTAACCAGGGTTTAATTTAAGCTAAACAGGTTACTTAAAGGGGGTGGGCCCCATCTGTCAGTGAGACATTAGGGTTTAATTAATCATTTTCTTAATCTAATTAACCAGATTAGCTAATGACAGGGCTGGCCCACATGTCATACACTGGGGGGGTCGGGCCCCACTTGTCATTGACTGGCCGAGCCCAGTCAGCACGGTTGACCTGGTCAACAGGTCAACCAGGGACTCGGGGCCCACAGGTCAGTGACCCTGCGGGTGGCCCCGATCCAGCCACGTCGGCGGCGGCGGCGCTGGGTCACCGGAGAAGCTCTGGCGAGCACCAGAGACCACGGCGGGGCTCGGGTTTCGCGTGTGGTGCTCCAAATCGAACGCCGTTTATTGCTATCGCGAGCAGAGGCTGCCGCCGTTCCATCCCAAGCTTCAGATCGAGCAGTGGTGGTCGGAGCTGAGCGCTACGTCGACGGTGGCGGAGGCAAGCTTCGGGCGGCGATGGCAAGTTGCAATCCGAGGCGAAAACGAGCTAGCTAACGATGCTAATGGAGCCTACGCGGTGCACTGAGTCGAACGGCAGCACTGGCTGGACCAAAAGGTCACCGTACCCTCGCCGGCGTCGAGGTTCGGCGGAGGAACGTTCGGGCTCCGGTGGAATCGACGGCGCTAAGCGAGGGGAAAGGACCGTGGACTCACCAGGCCCCTGTAGGTGAGCTCAGTGTGCGCGGGGAGGGCCTGAAGCAGCCGGAACAGTCGCCGGAGCGCGGCGGCGATCCGAGGAAGAAGGAGCTCGAGGGCGACGTTGCAGCGTCGAGGAGCTCCAATGGCTGCGCGTAGGCGACGTAGAAGCCTGTTGCGGTCCTTCCTGGCATGGTGGCAGCGCGTGGGAGGCTCTGGGGCAGAGGCTAGCTGACGGCCATGGCGACGGCGGCGCGGGTCCGAGCGAGGGAGGAGATAGGGAGCGAGAGAGGGGGAGTGGGGGCGAGCTAGGGTTTGCGGGGGAGGGAGAGAGAGCAGGGACTCGCTCTTATCCACGCGGGAGTGCTCGGGGGCCGCGCGCGAGCGTCGGCAGCTGCCATGGCGCCGGCCTTCTCCTGGCGCTGGCGGGGGGTAGGGGAAGGCCGGTTGGGATGGACCGGGCCAGCCTGTAGCAGATGGGCCTAAGTGCCCAGTAGGTTTTTCCTTTTATTTCCCTTTTCTTTTTCTGATTTATTTTACATCTTTTGTTTTATTTCTTTTTAGCATTAATTTCTTTAGCAAAAATGTGTGACTTGGTCCAATAAACATCTTGCAATATTTTGCATGGCCACACACACTTTGGGGATTTTTAGAATCTGTTTGCAATTTCCAATTGAATTTAAGAGCACTTTAAATTGCAATTTGGTGCTGTTATTGAAGGTGGGGTCCACACCATATGTTTGGTGATGTCGTTCTCCTTAACACCAATTGTTTTGTGATTTATCACAAGTGTGCAACATTTTTTGCTTTGCTGTTTGCCAACTTATTTTATCACCATAAAATTCAATGCCCTTTTTAATGGAATTTGAAATGAGATATGAATTTTCAACTTGATCATATCTTGTTTAGCAAAATGATTAGGCACTGATCATGGTCATCACTGTGCTTAATTAGAATGATCACTGTAGCCAAAATCCAGTGTGTCACAACTCTCCCCTACTAAAAAGAATTCTCGTCCCGAGAATTAAGAAGTAGAAGGAAAGAGCCCGGGGTATTCTGCACGAAGATGATCTTCGCGTTCCCAAGTGGCTTCATCTTCAGAATGATTTGCCCACTGCACTTTGAAGAACTTGGTAACCTTCTGATGAGTCCGACGTTCAGTTTCACCAAGAATTCGGACCGGTTGCTCTTTGTATGAAAGGTCTTGTTGCAGCTCAAGCATATCATGATCCTCTGCTTGGATAGGATCCTAGAAGCAGCGACGAAGCTGTGACACATGGAACACATCGTGAACCTGAGAAAGGTTTGGCAGTAGTTCCAGTTGATATGCCACTTTACCACGCCTTTCAAGAACGGTGAAAGGACCAATATATCAAGGAGCCAGCTTGCCCTTGATCCCAAAGCGGTGTGCACCTCTCATTGGCGTGACTCGAAGATAAGCCTTTTCGCCAGGTTGATAGACCATATCTTTGTGATGACGGTCATACTGACTCTTCTGACGAGATTGAGCAGCCTTCAGATTTGCATGAATAATGCAGACTTGGTCTTCGGCATGTTGGATAATATCCGGACCAATAAGTGTACGTTCCCCAGTTTCTGACCAATTCAGAGGAGTTCGACACTTACGCCCATATAACACTTCAAAGGGAGCCATCTTTAGACTAGCTTGATAGCTATTGTTGTAGGAGAACTCAGCATACGGGAGCGATTCCTCCCATTTCTTGCCGAAAGAAATGACACAAGCTCGAAGCATGTCTTCGAGAATCTTGTTGACTCTTTCAACTTGTCCCTGGGATTGAGGGTGAAAAGCGGTGCTGAAGGACAAATGAGTTCCCATAGCTTCCTGGAAACTTGTCCAGAATCTTGAAGTGAATAAGCTGCCACGGTCTAAACTAATCACCAATGGAATACCGTGGAGTGAAACAACTCTGGACATGTAAAGATTTGCTAGCTAACTAGCAGTAATAGTTTCCTTGACAGCAAGAAAATGTGCAACTTTGGACAGCCGGTCAATGACGACAAGAATAGCATCATTACCTTTCTGCGACCTAGGAAAACCAGTGACAAAGTCCATTTCAACATGATCCCACTTCCATTCAGGAATAGAAATAGGTTGCAGAGTTCCAGTAGGCTTTTGATGTTCTGCTTTGATCCAACGGCAAACGTCACATTCTGAAACATAGCGTGCAATTTCTTGTTTCATGTTTGGCCACCAGAACCTTTGACGGATGTCATGATACATTTTGGTACTACCCGAATGAATAGACAACGGAGTATCATGAGCTTCTTTCAGTATTCTACCAGTCATATTCAGGTTTTCCCTCTTAGTTGGAACGAATAAGCGACCCTTGAAGTACACGGCACCATCATCAGCAACGGTGAAGCATGAGGGTTTACCTTCCGCCAGATAGCGTTTAATATTTTCGACTTCGTTGTCATAGCCTTGCATCCTTTTGATACTGTCCACGAGATCTGGTTCCACAACCAGGTTACTCAAAGAACCCTGGTTAACCACACGAAGGTTCATCTTGCGAAACTGTGGTGGAGGGGGAACGAGATAACCCTGAGGAACAATATGGAGGTTCAGCTTGCGGAATTATTTTGGAGAAGGGGGTGAACCTTGTGAACCTGAAGGTGGTTGCAGTATGACTTGCGGCTCAAAGCATCAGCCATTACATTAGCCTTGCCTGGTGTATAAGAAATACCCACGTTGTAATCGGCTACGCGCTCCATCCATCTCTATTGACGGAGGTTCAGATCTGGCTGAGTAAACAGGTACTTCAGACTTTGGTGATCGGTGTAGATCTCGCAACGATTACCAATAAGGTACTGCCGCCACTCTTTCAGTGCATGAATTACTGCAGCGAGTTCAAGGTCATGAACTGGGTAGTTCCCTTCATGAGGACGCAATTGACGAGATGCATAAACAACCACTCCGCGCTCTTGCATTAGGACACAGCATATTCCCTGACGCGAAGCGTCACAATAAATGACGAAGTCCTTACGAGTATCCGGAGGAGCAAGCACTGGAGTAGACGTCAGTTTGTCCTTAAGTGCCTGAAAGCTCTCCTGACATTTTTCTGTCCACTCATATTTAACACCTTTGTGAAGCAAATTGGTTAAGGGCCTTGCAATCTTGGAGAAGTTCTCAACAAATCGACGGCAATAGCTGGCGAGTCCGAGAAAACTTCTAACTTGCTTGACATCCTTCGGGGGAGTCCAGTCAAGAATAGCCTGAACTCATTCAGGGTTGACCGTAATACCATCCTTGGAGATCACATGCCCAAGGTAGGTCACTTCGTCCATCCAGAACTCACACTTTGAATAATTTGCATAAAGTTGATGTTCTCGAAGCTTCTCCAGTATAAGATGAAGATGTTCAGCATGCTCTTCTTTATTCTTGGAGTAAACCAGGATATCATCCAGATAAACCACGACGAATTTATCGAGGTAATCCATGAATATATAGTTCATCAGGCGAGAGAAGGTTGCTGGAGCATTGGTTAAGCCGAAGGACATGACGGTGTACTCGTATGAACCATAGCGAGTAACGAATGCGGTCCGGGGATATCTTCTTCACGAACACGGATCTGATGGTAACCCAACCTCAAGTCGAGTTTAGAGAAAATTGAGGAACCAGCAAGTTGATCATATAATTCATTGATCCGAGGAAGCGGATATTTGTTCTGAATTGTAGCTTGGTTGATGGGTCGATAATCCTGGACCAATCGATTTGTACCATCTTTCTTCTTGACAAAGAGAGAAGGTGCACCCCAAGCAGAGGAACTTGGACGAATGAAACCCAGACGAAGTGAATTGTCAATTTCTTGCTTAAGTTCAAGGAGTTCATGTGGTGGCATCTTATACGGACGCTTGGCTATAGGAGTGGTACCAGGTACCAAATCGATGACAAACTCGACAACTCTTACAGGGGGAATCCCTGGAAGTTCTTCCGGAAGGACATCTTGGAAATCCCGGACAACTGGAATGTTTTCAATTCCTTCAAGAGGTGACTCATTTAATGCATTCAGGCATATAGTCAGGCTTCAGCATCTAACAGCTTGGAATGACATGATCGAGTACAACTCATAATCAAAGAAGATTACTAAGAGTTGTCGAATCGCAATGCATACTCTATTCAGATATCAGTGTCCTTGATTGTCCAACAACTCAGAACACGCGGAAACTGGAATCATTGAAACATCATAGTTGATTAGGAGCTCATAAGAAGTTATAAGGCTCCGTGATATTTATCAAGATACCAGGGATAATACTCGGAGGTAGATCAGCATAGAGGTTAGACTAGCGTATTGATCTGTGGAAGACAAGCACTTTAACTTGTGTGAGAACGAAATCAAAGTAGAACAACATGGTCGGAACCACGATTGCAAAGGACAAGATCAAAGATACAAGATCAAATCATACAATGAATGATTATTGAAAGGAGAAGCTTCTATGATAAGATCAACATCGTTTCCATGGGCATGAACACAAGGTTCAAGGTCGACTCCCACTTCATCAATGCATCACCTTCCATCTACACCTCGCCTTTGATGAAGTTATAGTTTTGAAAGTTTAACTGGCAAAACACCAGGAGAGTAAGACGCGTGAAAACTGTCGAGTTCACACGAACTAAGGAAGGCATAGGTCCAACACATCGGGGCATCCTAGGAACATATATTACAAGCTTCAAGAGTAATTAACACATGCTTGATAACAGAGCATGGCTGACAAAAGCATAGGATACAACTTATCAGAGGGAGAAGGCACAATTTACCAATGGCATCCTGTATCAGGAGATGAACATCACAATAATTTTGAATGTGAAGGACGCCATCGGATAATAACCCAACAATGGGTCTGGCGGTCCACAAAGGACCTGATGTGAATATCGGTGCTCAATCAGAGGGAGAAGAATGCAAGGCATCAGATTATAGAACATCCAATAATTTGATGCTTAAATAACCAAAGGAATTAAGATTCCCAATTTGGTGTATCAGAATCAGATGCTCCGATCAATACAAATACGTTGAAAGGACTTAGATGGACAATCTACCAAGGTTGATTTAACGAGAACCAGCTCCTGATTGGAAAGACGTCCGAGCCGGACAGATAATTTATGAGTATCAAGTGAGGATTGTGTGCATTCACACACAAGTTGAATCAATAAGGTCAAATGATAATCACAGAGGATTTTAATGGATATTGCTAGACATATGGAATTAACCACAATGTAAGCAGGTGAGAAAGGTCAAGAGCAATAGGCTACTCAGGATTTCGAAAGATCGAATAGCAATTCGAAGGACTTGCGAAACCCATGACAACTGAGGACGAACGAATCCCCGGTAAGATAATCCGATGTACCTTGTACTCACAAGATCAACTAGAAATGAGTATGAACGACAGCTGTACGTAGTTATCCATAGGGGTTGACGGTAGAAGGGAATCGCAAGCGAGATGAGCATACGTTCTTGGGAGAATATCAGAGAGTATCTTTGGAGTCTTCTGATGAATTAAGCCATCGTCTGAAATGAGGGGCTCTCCGTGAGGAAGTAGTTACGAGAACCTAGTGTTAGAGTTAGCAAAATCTTTAACCCGAAATAGAAGAGAGATCAGAACCCAGAGTATAGGCGAGGAATAAAAGATCCTAATACCACCCGATTGAGATGTGGGCCCATAAGCCACACAACAATGTTAGTAAAAGTTTTTCAAGTACTAGACTCAACTTCGGTCAAGGAGTTGGAAAGGGGGCTACCTACAGGCAGTCGGCTCTGATACCAACTTGTGACGCCCCCAATTTGACCGTACGCTAATCATACACGCAATGCGTACGAATAAGATTAGGGACTCACTGATCGATATCACAACACAACACTAGACACAAATTAAAGTCATACAGCTTCATATTACAAGCCAGGGGCCTCGAGGGCTCGAATACAAAGCTCGACAAGCATGAGTCAGCGAAAGCAAATAATATCTGAGTACAGACATAAGTTAAACAAGTTTTGCCTTAAGAAGGCTAGCACAAACATAACAACGGATCGAAAGAGGCGAGGCCTCCTGCCTGGGAACCTCCTATCCTACTGCTGGTCGGGAGCGGCCTCCACGTAGTAGAAGGCTCCTGCGGTGGTGTAGTAGTCGTCTCCGGCGTACTCCAACTCCTGGGCTCCATTGTCTAAACGCAGAAACGTATCGAGGGGGAAAGAGAAAGCAAAGCAGCGGTGAGTACTCATCCAAAGTACTCGCAAGACTGACATCAGGTCTATGCTAAGTATGCATCAGTATCAAGGAATGAGGTTATATCTGGGCTGACTGCAGAAGCAAGAATAAGGGGAAGGCCTAGTCCTATCGAAGACTAGCATCTTCAGCATCTTGCAGCATTAGAAGAGAGTAGACTGGTACCTCATATATAGTCATATTATTGTAGCAATATTATTAAGTAACCACGCCCAGAGATTCTTCCTCGACTCCCTGCGAGGAAGCGATCTCGGAGCGAACATTCATTTCAAATTAAAGTCACAATTTTAGTTGTAGTAGATCAAGGTACAACTCCAAGTCGTCCTATTACCATGGACACGGCTATTCGAATAGATGAATTCATCCCTGCAGGGGTGCACCGCATTTCCAACATGCTTGATCACCTCCGGCCGGACACACTTTCCTGGGTCATGCCCGGCCTCGGGATATCAACACGTCGTCGCCCCACCTGGGCTCAACAGAGAGGCCAGCGCGCCGGTCTAAATCCTAAGCACACAGGGGTCATGGGCCCACTTGCCCTTTGCGCTCCTACACGATGCGTGGGCGGCCGAGGTCAGCCCTAGCACACTCTAATCCAAGACCTGTGCCGTCCAGGCCACTCGGGCGCGCGCCGCTCCATTGCTGACGTCCATAGAGCTTCGGCTGATACAACGACGCTGAGTACCCATAACTTGTCCCACGTGAAGGTTTAGTGCGTAAAAGGTCAAATGACCAACTCAGATCAAATACCCAACCCATTAGCATTTTATTAATGCGGGGCAAGCGCGACCCATGAAGTGCGGTCCCGTCGCCCCATCTCGAGGATGTGTGGCTAGGGCCTCTCCTGCCCGGCCACGCCTCATCACCATCAAACCATGGGTACCCTTCAGGGCCGACCCATCACCAACATGTTTCTGTAACTAGGTCATAGTAACTGTGTGTATAAAACATCAAGACGGAAACTAAGGAATCACCCTCAAAGGGTTCCGCTCGATGAAACCGTCAAGGTGGACTTAGAGGAATCACCCTCGAGGGTCCCACACTTGAGGGGTTGCACGATAGAGACATCGTCGGGAGTGGCGAAGGAGGAATCACCCTCAATAACCACGACCGACTAGCTGCACTACAGAGTTAGCATCATGAGTACTTCACGAGGTGTCATCTTCGGTACTTGATAGTAGCTCTGCAGAGTCGTACAACTAAGGGGTGTGTGGTGAATGTGACGGGCATGGCTTGTCGGTCGGTTGACCGAGTCTTCGAGTCGCCGATGAAGAAGCAGGGGCAACTGGGACTAAGGGGTCACTGGGGATTCATTGATCAACCTATACTAAGCAGTTGATATAACAACAGGTATAGTAGCAGTTTATCAAAAATAGGCTATGCATCAGAAGTAGGAGCTAACTAATACAGTAGCAAAATCTAATGCAAGAGTGAGAGGGAAAGAAATGGGCGATATCGGAATGCTCAAGGGGGGTTGCTTGCCTTGCTGCTCTGCGGAAAAAGGCTGATCGTCAGCGTCGTAGTCGTACCCGGCAGCACCGTCAGTCTCGGGGTGTACCGGAAGAATTGGGGGGAGAAACAATAAATATAAAGCAGACAAATGCATCACGATGCATGACATGGCAATATGCAGAGCTAGGCATGCACTAACGCAGTATTGCACGTCGCAGACGGGTCGGGAGAATATCTGACGATATTTCCCGGGTCTCGGGCTACTACCGGACAGATGAAAACGATGGAAATGTTCCACGTTCGTTATGATAGGAGCACGTGACAGACTAACGGACAGCGTATTCGGAACCGTGGGATTTTTCTGAACAACTTTCATGTATAAAATATTTTCATCTGACTTACGGTTTATTTTATATTAATTTTTAAAGTTTTATTAATATTCTGAAATAATCAGATTTAATTTAATTCCAAAAATTCATTTATTGCATCAGCATGACCTCATGCTGGCGTCAGCAGTCAACCCAGCTGTCTCACGTCAAACCTGACAGCTGGGCCCCACCTGTCATAGACAGTGGGCTAACCAGGGTTTAATTTAAGCTAAACAGGTTAGTTAAAGGGGGTGGGCCCCATCTGTCAGTGAGACATTAGGGTTTAATTAATCATTTTCTTAATCTAATTAACCAGATTAGCTAATGACAGGGCTGGCCCACATGTCATACACAGGGGGGTAGGGCCCCACCTGTCATTGACTGGCCGAGCCCAGTCAGCACGGTTGACCTGGTCAACAGGTCAACCAGGGACTCGAGGCCCGCAGGTCAGTGACCCTGCGGGTGGCCCCGGTCCAGCCATGTCGGCGGCGGCGGCGCTGGGTCGCCGGAGAAGCTCCGGCGAGCACCAGAGACCACGGCGGGGTTCGGGTTTCGCGTGTGGTGCTCCAAATCGAGCGCCGTTTCTTGCTATCGCGAGCAGAGGCTGCCGCCGTTCCATCCCAAGCTTTAGATCGAGAAGTGGTGGTCGGAGCTGAGCGCTACGTCGACGGCGGCGGAGGCAAGCTTCGGGTGGCGATGGCAAGTTGCAATCCGAGGCGAAAACGAGCTAGCTAACGATGCTAATGGAGCCTACGCGGTGCACTGAGTCGAACGGCAGCACTGGCTGGACCAAAAGGTCACCGTACCCTCGCCGGCGTCGAGGTCCGGCGGAGGAACGTTCGGGCTCCGGTGGAATCGGTGGCTAGAGCACGCAATCGACGGCGCTAAGCGAGGGGAAAGGACCGTGGACTCACCAGGACCCTGTAGGTGAGCTCAGTGTGTGCGGGGAGGGCCTGAAGCAGCCGGAACGGTCGCCGGAGCGCGACGGCGATCCGAGGAAGAAGGAGCTCGAGGGCGACGTTGCAGCGTCGAGGAGCTCCAATGGCTGCGCGTAGGCGACGTAGAAGCATGCTGCGGTCCTTCCTGGCGCGGTGGCAGCGCGTGGGAGGCTCTGGGGCAGAGGCTAGCCAACGGCCATGGCGACGGCGGCGCGGGTTCGAGCGAGGGAGGAGACAGGGAGCGAGATAGGGGGAGTGGGGGCAAGCTAGGGTTTGCGGGGGAGGGAGAGAGAGCAGGGACTCGCTCTTATCCATGCGGGAGTGCTCGAGGGCCGCGCGCGAGCGTCGACAGCTGCCATGGCGCTGGCCTTCACCTGGCGCTGGCGGGAGGTAGGGGAAGGCCGGTGGGGATGGGCCGGGCCAGCCTGTAGCAGATGGGCCTAAGTGCCCAGTAGGTTGTTCCTTTTATTTCCCTTTTCTTTTTCTGATTTATTTTACAGCTTTTGTTTTATTTCTTTTTAGCATTAATTTCCTTTAGCAAAAATGTGTGACTTGGTCCAATAAACATCTTGCAATATTTTGCATGGCCACACACACTTCGGGGATTTTTCGAATCTGTTTGCAATTTCCAATTGAATTTAAGAGCACTTTAAATTGCAATTTGGTGTTGTTATTGAAGGTGGGGTCCACACCATATGTTTGGTGATGTTGTTCTCCTTAACACCAATTGTTTTGTGATTTATCACAAGTGTGCAACATTTTTCCTTTGCTGTTTGCCAACTTATTTTATCACCATAAAATTCAATGCCCTTTTTAATGGAATTTGAAATGAGATATGAATTTTCAACTTGATCATATATTGTTTAGCAAAATGATTAGGCACTGATCATGGTCACCACTGTGCTTAATTACAATGATCACTGTAGCCAAAATCTAGGGTGTCACACTAAGAATAGTGTTGGCTATAGATTTCTAGTAGTGAAATCTGAGGTACCTGACGTGAAGGTCGGTACAATTATGGAGTCTAAGGATGCTACATTCTTTGAGGACATTTTCCCCATGAGAGATATGCATAGCACTTCTAGACAGGAATCTGAGGAGACTCCTGAGCCTGCCATTTCTATGGAATATTATGAACAAACACATGATGAAAATCCCGAGGAGGATGACGAGCAAACCCTTGGTAGGGGCAAGAGACAAAGGATTGCAAAGACCTTTGGTGATGACTTCCTTGTGTACCTCGTGGATGATAATCCCACTTCTATTTTAGAAGCCTATGCATCTCCTGATGCTGACTACTGGAAAGATGCGGTCTGTAGCGAGATGGATTCCATCATGGCTAACGGAACATGGGAAATTACTGAGCGTCCCTATGGTTGCAAACCATTGGGATGTAAGTGGGTGTTCAAAAAGAAACTTAGGCCCGATGGTACAATTGAAAAGTACAAGGCTAGGCTTGTAGCCAAGGGCTATGCCCAGAAAGAAGAAGAAGATTTCTTCGACACTTATTCACCTGTGGCTAGACTGACCACCATTCGAGTACTACTCTCGTTGGCAGCCTCGCATGGTCTTCTCGTCCATCAAATGGATGTCAAGACGGCTTTCCTAAATGGAGAGCTAGAGGAGGAAATCTATATGCAACAGCCAGATGGCTTTTTGATAGATGGTCAGGAAGGAAAGGTGTGTAAGTTATTGAAATCTTTATATGGCCTGAGACAAGCACCTAAGCAATGGCATGAGAAGTTTAATATAACTCTGACATCTGTTGGCTTCGTTGTCAATGAAGCTGACAAATGTGTATACTATCGCCATGGTGGGGGCGAAGGAGTTATACTGTGCTTGTATGTTGATGACATACTGATATTTGGAACCAACCTAAAAGTGATTGAGGAGGTTAAGTCCTTTCTGTCTCAGAACTTTGAGATGAAGGACCTTGGAGTGGCTGATGTTATCTTGAACATCAAGCTTTTGAGAGATGATGAGGGTGGGATTACACTTCTGCAATCCCACTATGTTGACAAGATTTTGAGCCGTTTTGGATATTCGGACTGCAAAATTTCTCAAACACCATATGATCCTAGTGTGCTGGTGCGCAAGTTCATAGGCACATCTAAAGATCAATTGAGATACTCTCAAATCATTGGTTCACTTATGTATCTAGCTAGCGCAACGAGGCCTGACATCGCATTTGCTGTGAGCAAATTGAGCCGGTTTGTTGCCAATCCGGGTGATGTTCATTGGCATGCTGTTGAAAGAGTTATGCGTTATCTTTTTTTTGAACACGAGTTATGCGTTATCTGAAAGGTACTATGAACCACGGACTTCACTATACGGGATACCTGTCAGTACTTGAAGGGTATAGTGATGCGTAATGGATCTCTGATGATGATGAGATGAAGGCCACTACTGGGTATATGTTTACCCTTGATGATGAGATGAAGGCCACGAGTTATGTGTTCCTGGAAGTCTTGCAAGCAAACGATCTTAACGAGATCGACAATGGAAGTAGAATTAACACCATTAGCCACATCTGGTGTCGAAGCAGAATTTCTTCGAGATCTTTTGATGGACTTGCCTGTGGTTGAGAAGCAGGTTCCGGCAATCCTTATGAACTGCGATAATCAGACAGTCATTGTCAAAGTGAAGAGTTCAAAGGACAACATGAAGTCCAACAAACATATAAGAATGAGATTGAAAGTGGTCAAACGTTTAAGAAGCTCCGGAGTGATAACGTTGGATTACATCCAAACGGCTAAGAATCTGGCAGATCCCTTTACTAAAGGGCTATCACGTGTTGTGATAGATAATGCATCGAAGGAGATGGGTATGAGACCCACGTGAGTTGCCATGGTAGTAACCCAACCTATGTGATCGGAGATCCCGTGAAGTAGGACCTGGGAAAACAAGCCAGTGGTGAACTGAGGAGAGTAACTTTACTAACCCACTCCGTTGGAGATGGAATACTCTCGGATACTGTATGGTAGGATGACTACTGTCTTAATGTGTTCTCAAGATTATATGTAAGCAAGATGCTGTCCTACAGAGCGATCTTTGAAGGAACACACCTATATGAGCCCGACTGCTGGTCACAGTCTATGAGATTGGGGTGATCTGTAGTAAACTCACGAATAAGCCAGGAGTATGACTAATATGCTCCACCCGAGGGGTCAGCCTTCGGCAGCCTAGTACTAGTAAGACATGTAGTGAAACTTCTTTACGGCAAACTGACAATTCAAGGCATAGTCCATTGTTCAGTTGTGAAGGAGTGTAGCTACTTGCTCTAGGTGAAGATCAACCTTAACAGGTCTTCACTGAAATTGGAACAGAGGACGAAATGGGCCCTTGAGATCTGGTGGGGGATTGTTGAAATCTGAGATGGGCTTTGGGCCCATGAGACAATTTCAGAAAAATTTCTAAGGGCCATGTATGTGGCATGACAAGGGGGGGTGGGACGTTTAGTACCACCTTGCTAGTGGAGAGGGAGTTGGACCTCTTTATAAGGGTCTCTCTTCTACATGCTATTGGAGCATGAGAAGAGAAGAGATCCTCGCGCACTCCTCCTCTGCCGCCCGCCTCGCCACGCCACGCCTCGTCACGACGCGCCGCGGGTTGCGGGATTGAGCCGAGCCGAGCTCATACCTACGCGTTTATTTTTGCCGGTCGGGAACGGAGAATACGTAACGCCACGACGTTGGATCGTGGGCTACCGACTCGTACGTGGGTCCATCCCACGTCTCTCCACATGGACGCCGCCTACATAAGAAGGGCTTTGGCCAACCCTAGCCGCCACGGAAAACAGATCACATCTGCCTCCACGCGCGCACCGCCCCGTCGTTCCTTTTGCTGCTGCTGCCGCCGGCTACTCTGTCCCGTTCACCGCATACACGGTCGACGGGAGAGTAGGCCTCCGAAACCACGCCTCTTCGGGTCCTGTACGGGGAGAGGGCCGATTAGGTTTTTGGGGAGCGACTACGCGACTGCTCCCTTCCGTTCGTCTGCTTCATCTACGTCCGCATCATCTTCGTCATCATCACTATGTCGTCCCCAACCGATGCCGACCGTGCTGCTGCCACTGAGACGCTCGAAGCCGACACGAAGGCGGTCGAGGACGCGGCCGCCACCAATGCTGATGCTACGGCCAACTGGCCTATTGGACGGTATAAACTATTTATCCCGCTCCTGTTTATTTTAGTTGTAGCACTACTAGCGTTATGCGTAGATGGATCTACTGTTAGCTTAGTATGTGCATGCATGATCAAATATCAGTACGTTTGTGTTTCTGTCAATGCCATGCTAGTTATTATTTCGTGGATTAATCTGATCGAAAAATTGCCTAT
This sequence comes from Elymus sibiricus, assembly GCA_039707655.1. Classification (NCBI taxonomy): domain Eukaryota; kingdom Viridiplantae; phylum Streptophyta; class Magnoliopsida; order Poales; family Poaceae; genus Elymus; species Elymus sibiricus. The sequence continues at coordinate 347,929,338 of CM077663.1, forward strand.
TTGCTCAACAATCCAAAATCCTAATTTGTGTAGGAATTTTTCGAGTAATGGTTTTGCTACTGCACTGAAACCAGACAAGTTTACCGGTACATATTTTAAGCGTTGGCAGACCAAAACCACCTTATGGCTCACGGTTATGAACGTGTTCTGGGTAGCCGGTGTCACTCCCACAGGAACGATCACTCCTGAAAAGCAGAAGGCGTTCAAGGAGGCCACTGTCTATTTTATCGGAGCAGTTCTTAGCGTGATCGGAGATAAGCTGGTTGACGCATATTTACATGTGGGGGTCTCCAAGGATTTGTGGGAAGCGCTCGAATCTAAATTTGGGGCCACCGATGCTGGGAGCGAGATGTATGTTATGGAGCAGTTCCATGATTACAAAATGGTTGACAACCGTTTTGTGTTGGAACAAGCTCATGAGATAATATGCATTGCTAAGGAACTTGAGGTTCTTAAGTGCAATTTACCGGGCAAATTTGTTGCGGGGTGTATAATTGCTAAGCTCGCTAATTCCTGGAGGAACTTTGCTACCACTCTGAAACATCAGAGGCGTGAATTCTCAGTAGAGGATATCATCGGCCATCTGAGTGTTGAGCAGAACTTGAGAGCAAAGGACTCGCATGGAAAAGCGGTTGAAAGCTCTTCTGTTGCCAATGTGGTACATCAGAGGAACTTCAATTCCCACAAGCCCAAGGGAAAGAACCCTGACCAACAGAATACCGACTTCAAGAAGAAGGGAAAGAAGAGCTTCAAAAAGAATAAGAAGGGTGATGGCTGCTTCACTTGTGGTTCAGAGGAACATTGGGCCAACAAGTTCCCAAACAAGTACAAGAAGCCAGCGCAGGACTCCAAGTCTGCCAATATAATTGTGGGCAATAATGAAAGTGGTGCATCTGGGTACGGTAATTTATTTACTATATTTTCAGTTTGTCAGTCCACCGATTGGTGGGTGGACACAGGTGCAAATATTCGTGTGTGTGCTGACATCTCATTGTTCTCTTCTTATCAGGTCACAGGGCGCGGGTCTGTATTAATGGGGAATGGCGTGAGTGCTTCTGTTCTTGGTGTTGGCACGGTCGTTCTGAAGTTTACTTCGGGAAGGATCGTGCAGCTGAAGAAATTGCAGCATGTCCCCGCCATCCAGAAGAACCTCGTTACTGGCTCCCTTCTATGTAGAGAAGGGTTTAAGTTGGTCTTCAAGTCTAATAAAGTAGTTCTTACGAAATATGGACTTTTCGTTGGAAAAGGTTATGAATGCGGAGGTCTGTTCCGCCTTTCCCTTGCAGATTTTTGTAATAAAGTCGTGAACAATATTCATCCGAGTGTTAATGAATCTGAAGTTTGGCATGCATGTCTTTGTCACATTAGTTTCGGTGTTATGTCACGGCTAGCAAAATTGAATTTAATCTCGAGTTTCACTTTAGCCAAAGGTTCTAAGTGCCATTCGTGTGTGCAAGCAAAGCAACCTCGCAAGCCTCACAAGACTGCGGAGGAGAGACACTTGGCGCCATTAGAACTCATACATTCAGATCTTTGTGAGATGAATGGTGTGTTGACTAAAGGTGGAAAGAAATACTTCATGACATTGATAGATGATTCCACTAGATATTGCTATGTGTATCTATTTAATACTAAAGATGAGGCTCTACACTACTTTAAAATCTATAAGGCAGAAGTTGAGAATCAACTTGAAAAGAAAATTAAACGACTCCGGACTGATCGTGGTGGAGAGTACTTCTCAAATGAGTTTGATTCTTTCTGTGCGGAACACGGCATTATTCATGAGAGGACGCCTCCCTATTCGCCCCAGTCAAACGGGGTTACCGAGCGGAAAAACCATACTCTAACTGATTTGGTTAACGCCATGTTAGATACATCGTGTTTATCTAAGGCATGGTGGGGGGAGGCTATATTGACTTCGTGTCATGTCCTGAATAAGGTTCCGACAAAAGATAATGAGGTCACTGCATATGAGCAGTGGTCGAAGAGAAGGACGACGCTCTCCTACTTACGTACATGGGGCTGTTTGGCGAAAGTCAATGTGTCGATCCCCAAAAAGCGTAAGCTTGGACCAAAGACCGTGGACTGCGTTAATTTGGGCTACGCTAAGAATAGTGTTGGCTATAGATTTCTAGTAGTGAAATCTGAGGTACCTGACGTGAAGGTCGGTACAATTATGGAGTCTAAGGATGCTACATTCTTTGAGGACATTTTCCCCATGAGAGATATGCATAGCACTTCTAGACAGGAATCTGAGGAGACTCCTGAGCCTGCCATTCCTATGGAATATTATGAACAAACACATGATGAAAATCCTGAGGAGGATGACGAGGAAACCCTTGGTAGGGGCAAGAGACAAAGGACCGCAAAGACCTTTGGTGATGACTTCCTTGTGTACCTCGTGGATGATAATCCCACTTCTATTTTAGAAGCCTATGCATCTCCTGATGCTGACTACTGGAAAGATGCGGTCCGAAGCGAGATGGATTCCATCATGGCTAACGGAACATGGGAAATTACTGAGCGTCCCTATGGTTGCAAACCATTGAGATGTAAGTGGGTATTCAAAAAGAAGCTTAGAACAGATGGTACACTTGAAAAGTACAAGGCTAGGCTTGTAGCCAAGGGCTATGCCCAGAAAGAAGAAGATTTCTTCGACACTTATTCACCTGTGGCTAGGCTGACCACCATTCGAGTACTACTCTCGTTGGCAGCCTCGCATTGTCTTCTCGTCCATCAAATGGATGTCAAGACGGCTTTCCTAAATGGAGAGCTAGAGGAGGAAATCTATATGCAACAACCAGATGGCTTTGCGATAGATGGTCAGGAAGGAAAGGTGTGTAAGTTGTTGACATATTTATATGGCCTGATACAAGCACCTAAGCAATGGCATGTGAAGTTTTTTTTTGCTAGAAATGCCATGTGAAGTTTAATACAACTCTGACATCTGTTGGCTTCGTTGTCAATGAAGCTGACAAATGTGTATACTATCGACATGGTGGGGGCGAAGGAGTTATACTGTGCTTGTATGTTGATGACATACTGATATTTGGAACCAACCTCAAAGTGATTGAGGAGGTTAAGTCCTTTCTGTCTCAGAACTTTGAGATGAAGGACCTTGGAGTGGCTGATGTTATCTTGAACATCAAGCTTTTGAGAGATGATGAGGGTGGGATTACACTTCTAGAACCCCACTATGTTGAGAAGATTTTGAGTCGTTTTGGATATTCGGACTGCAAAATTTCTCAAAGACCATATGATCCTAGTGTGCTGGTGCGCAAGTTCACAGGCACATCTAAAGATCAATTGAGATACTCTCAAATCATTGGTTCACTTATGTATCTAGCTAGCGCAACGAGGCCTGACATCGCGTTTGCTATGAGCAAACTGAGCCGGTTTGTTGCCAATCCGGGTGATGTTCATTGGCATGCTGTTGAAAGAGTTATGCGTTATCTTTCTTTTTGAACATGGGTTATGCATTATCTGAAAGGTACTATGAACCACGGACTTCACTATACCGGATACCCGTCAGTACTTGAAGGGTATAGTGATGCGAATTGGATCTCTGATGCTGAGGAGATGAAGGCCACTACTGGGTATATGTTTACCCTTGGAGGTGGTGCTGTTTCCTGGAAGTCTTGCAAGCAAACGATCTTAACGAGATCGACAATGGAAGCAGAATTAACACCATTAGACACATCTGGTGTCGAAGCAGAATTTCTTCGAGATCTTTTGATGGACTTGCCTGTGGTTGAGAAGCCGGTTCCGGCTATCCTTATGAACTGTGATAATTAGACAGTCATTGTCAAAGTGAAGAGTTCAAAGGACAACATGAAGTCCAGCAAACATATAAGAATGAGATTGAAAGCTCTCAGACGTTTAAGAAGCTCCGGAGTGATAGCGTTGGATTACATCCAAACGGCTAAGAATCTGGAAGATCCCTTTACTAAAGGGCTATCATGTGTTGTCATAGATAATACATCGAGGGAGATGGGTATGAGACCCACGTGAGTTGCCATGGTAGTAACCCAACCTATGCGATCGGAGATCCCATGAAGTAGGACCTGGGAAAACAAGCCAGTGGTGAACTGAGGAGAGTAACTTTACTAACCCACTCCGTTGGAGATGCAATACTCTTGGATACTGTATGGTAGGATGACTACTGTCTTAGTGTATTCTAAAGCTTATATGTAAGCAAGATGCTGTCCTACAGAGTGATCTTCGGAGGAACACACCTATATGAGCCCGACTGCTGGTCACAATCTATGAGATTGGGGTGATCTCTAGTAAACTCACGAATAGGCCAGGAGTATGACTAATATGCTCCACCCGAGGGGTCAGCCATCGGCAACCTAGTACTAGTAAGACATGTAGTGAAACTTCTTTACGCCAAACTGACAATTCAAGGCATAGTCCATTGTTCAGTTGTGAAGGAGTGTAGCTACTTGCTCTAGGTGAAGATCAACCTTAACAGGTCTTCACTGAAATGCTGGTATATCAAAACAATAATTGGAACAGAGGACGAAATGGGCCCTTGAGATCTGGTGGGGGATTGTTGAAATCTGAGATGGGCTTTGGGCCCATGAGACAATTTCAGAAAAATCTCTAAGGGCCCATGTAGGTGGCATGACAAGGGGGTGGGAAGTTTAGTACCACCTTGCTAGTGGAGAGGGAGCTGGACCTCTTTATAAGGGTCTCTCTTCTACATGCTATTGGAGCTTGAGAAGAGAAGAGGCCCTCGCGCACTCCTCCTCCGCCGCCCACCTCGCCACGCCACGCCTCGTCACGACGCGCCGCGGGTTGCGGGATTGAGCTGAGCCGAGCTCATACCTACGTGTTTATTTTTGCCGGTCGGGAACGGAGAATACGTAACACCACGACGTTGGATCGTGGGCTACTGACTCAGACGTGGGTCCATCCCACGTCTCTCCATCCGGATGCTGCCTACATAAGCAGGGCTTTGGCCAACCCTAGCCGCCACGGAAAACAGATCACATCTGCCTCCTCGCGCGCACCGCCCCGTCGTTCCTTTTGCTGCTGCTGCCTCCGGCGAATCCATCCCATTCACCGCGTACAGGGTCGACGGGAGAGCAGGCCTCCGAAACCATGCCTCTTCGGGTCCTGTACGGGGAGAGGGGCGATTAGGTTTTTGGGGAGCGACTACGCGACTACTCCCTTCCGTTCGACTGCTTCATCTACGTCCGCATCGTCTTCGTCATCATCACTATGTCGTCCCCAACCGATGCCGACCATGCTGCTGCCGCTGAGAAGCTCGAAGCCGACAGGAAGGCGGCCAAGGACGCGGCCGCCACCAATCCTGATGCTACGGCCAACTGGCCTATTGGAGGGTATAAACTGTTTATCCCGCTCCTGTTTATTTTAGTTGTAGCACTACTAGTGTTATGCGTAGATGGATCTACTGTTAGCGTAGTATGTGCATGCATGATGACATATCAGTACGTTTGCGTTTTTGTCAATGCCATGCTAGTTATTATTTCATGGATTAATCTGATCAAAAAATTGCCTATTTGCTCAACAATCCAAAAACCTAATTTGTGTAGGAATTTTTCGAGTAATGGTTTTGCTGCTGCACTGAAACCGGACAAGTTTACCGGTACATATTTTAAGCGTTGGCAGACCAAAACCACCTTATGGCTCACGGTTATGAACGTGTTCTGGGTAGCCGGTGTCACTCCCACGGGAACGATCACTCCTGAAAAGGAGAAGGCGTTCAAGGAGGCCACTATCTATTTTATCGGAGCAGTTCTTAGCGTGATCAGAGATAAGCTGGTTGACGCATATTTACATGTGGGGGTCGCCAAGGATTTGTGGGAGGCGCTCGAATCTAAATTCGGGGCCACCGATGCTGGGAGCGAGATGTATGTTATGGAGCAGTTCCATGATTACAAAATGGTTGACAACCGTTCTGTGTTGGAACAAGCTCATGAGATAATATGCATTGCTAAGGAACTTGAGGTTCTTAAGTGCAATTTACCAGGCAAATTTGTCGCGGGGAGTATAATTGCTAAGCTCCCTAATTCCTGGAGGAACTTTGCTACCACTCTGAAACATCAGAGGCGTGAATTCTCAGTAGAGGATATCATCGACCATCCGAGTGTTGAGTAGAACTCGAGAGCAAATGACTCGCATGGAAAAGTGGTTGAAAGCTCTTCTGTTGCCAATGTGGTACATCAGAGCAACTTCAATTCCCACAAGCCCAAGGGAAAGAATCCTGACCAACAAAATACCGACTTCAAGAAGAAGGGAAAGAAGACCTTCAAAACGAATAAGAAGGGTGATGGCTGCTTCACATGTGGTTCAGAGGAACATTGGGCCAACAAGTGCCCAAACAAGTACAAGAAGCCAGCGCAGGACTCCAAGTCTGCCAATATAATTGTGGGCAACAATGAAAGTGGTGCATCTGGGTACGGTAATTTATTTATTGTATTTTCAGTTTGTCAGTCCACCGATTGGTGGGTGGACACGGGTGCAAATATTCATGTGTGTGCTGACATCTCATTGTTCTCTTCTTATCAGGTCACAGGGCGCGGGTCCGTATTGATGGGGAATGGCGCGAGTGCTTCTGTTCTTGGTGTTGGCACGGTCGATCTGAAGTTTACTTCGGGAAGGATCGTGCAGCTGAAAAATGTGCAGCATGTCCCCGCCATCAAGAAGAACCTCGTGTTGGGGAACGTTGCATGGGAAACAAAAATTTTCCTACGCACACGCAAGATCTATCCATGGTGATGAGCATCTATGAGAGGGAGAGTGGATCTACATACCCTTGTAGATCGCTAAGCGGGAAGCGTTAAGAAACGCGGTTGATGTAGTCGAACGTCTTCGCGATCCAAATCTCTAGCCGTCCCGCGATCCAATCACGATCTAGCGCCGAACGGACGGCACCTCCACGTTCAGCACACGTACAGCTCGATGACGATCTCCGCCTGCTTGATCTAGCAAGAGGGAGCAGAGAGGTAGATGAGTTCTCCGGCAGCGTGACGGCGCGGCGGCGGTGGTGGTGGAACTATTCCGGCAGGGCTTCGCCAAAGCACCGTAGGAATCTATTTGGTGGAGAAACTAGGGAATAGAGAACTAGCACATGGACTTATGTTTTGGGGCCTCTATTCCTCTAGTATATATAGGAGGGAGGGGGAGGAGGCAGCCCTAGGGTTTCCCCCTGGGGGGTTTGGCCGAAGTGGAGGAGGTGGAAGCTTCCACCAATCCTACTCCAAGTAGGATTCCTTCTCCTACTTGGTTTTCCTTTCTCCCACTTTGGGTTTCCCACCTCTAGCCGCTGGGCCTTAGTGGGGGGGTCGGCCAGCCCACTAGGGGCTGGTTCACCTCCTCCCACAGCCCATGAGGCCCTTTGGGGTGGGTGGCCCCTCCCGATGGACCCCCGGAACCCTCCCGGCACTCCCGGTACACTACCGGAAATACCCGAAACTTTTCCGGTGACCAAAACGGGACTTCCTATATATCAATCTTTACCTCCGGACCATTCCGAAGCTCCTCGTGACGTCCGGGATCTCATCTGGGACTCCGAACAACCTTCGGTCACCACCATGCATAACTCAATACCACCGAAACGTCACCGAACATTAAATGTGTAGACCCTGCGGGTTCAAGAACTATGTAGACATGACCGAGACACCTCCACGGTTAATAACCAATAGCGGGACCTGGATGCCCATATTGGTTCCTACATATTCTACGATGATCTTTATCGGTTGAACCTCTATGTTAATGGTTCAGTTAATCCCGTATGCTGTTCCCTTTGTTCTTCGGTATGTTACTTGCCCAAGATTTGATCGTCGATATCTGTATACCTAGTTCAGTCTCGTTACCGGCAAGTCCCTTTACTCGTTCCATAATACAAGATCCCGTGGCTAACACTTTAGTCACATTGCTTGCAAGGCTTATTGTGATGTTGTATTACCGAGTGGGCCCTGAGATACCTCTCCGTCATACGGAGTAACAAATCCCAGTCTCGATCCATGCCAGCTCAACAGACACCTTCGTAGATACATGTAGAGCATCTTTATAGTCACCCAGTTACGTTGTGATGTTTGATCCACACAAGGTATTCCTCTGGTGTCAGTGAGTTGCATGATCTCATGGTCATAGGAACAGATACTTGACATGCAGAAAACAATAGCAATAAACTGACACGATCATATGCTAAATTCATAGTTTGGGTCTTGTCCATCACATCATTCTCCCAATGATGTGATCCCATTATCAAATGACATCTCATGTCTATGGCCAGGAAACCTTGACCATCTTTGATCAACAAGCTAGTCTACTAGAGGCATACTAGGGACACAGTGTTATCTATATATGCACACATGCATTTGAGTTTCCAATCAATACAATTATAGCATGGATAATAAACGATTATCATGAACAAGGAAATATAATAATAATCACTTTATTATTGCCTCTAGGGCATATTTCCAACAGTCTCCCACTTGCACTAGAGTCAATAATCTAGCTCACATCACTATGTGATTTACATTGTAATGAATCTAACACCCATACAGTTCTGGTGTTGATCATGTTTAGCCCTTGGAAGAGGTTTAGTCATTGGATCTGCGACATTCAGATCCGTGTGTACTTTGCAAATATTTATTTCCTCCTCCTTGATGTAATCGCGGATGGAATTGAAACGTCGCTTTATGTGTCTGGTCCTCTTGTGAAACCTTGGTTCCTTGGCCAGAGCAATGACACCAGTGTTGTCACAGAACAGAGTCATTGGGTTTAGTGCACTAGGCACTACTCCAAGATCTGTCATGAACTCCTTCATCCAGACACCTTCCTTCGCCGCCTCCGAGGTAGCGATGTACTCCGCCTGCATGTAGAATCAGCTACCACGCTCTGCTTGGAACTGCACCAGCTTACCGCACCCCCATTAAGAATAAATACGTATCCAGTTTGAGACTTAGATTCATCCGGATCAGTGTCAAAGCTTGCATCGACGTAACCCTTTACGACGAGCTCTTGATCACCTCCATAAATGAGAAACATGTCTTTAGTCCTTTTCAGGTACTTAAGGATATTCTTAACCGCCGTCCAGTGTTCCATTCATGGATCACTTTGAAACCTTTCGGCCATACTTATGGCAAGGCTGACATCGGGTTTTATGCACAGCATTGCATACATGATAGAGCCTATGGCTGAAGCATAGGGGACGACACTCATCTTTTCTCTATCTTCTGCAGTCACTGGGCATTGAGTCTTACTCAACTTCACACCTTGCAATACAGGCAAGAACCCCTTCTTGGACTGATCCATTTTGAACTTCTTCAAAACTTTGTCAAGGTATGTGCTCTGTGAAAGTCCTATGAAGCGTCTCGATCTATCTCTATAGATCTTGATGCCTAATATGAAAGCAGCTTCTCCTAGGTCCTTCATTGAAAAACTCTTGTTCAAATATTCCTTCATGCTTTCCAACATTTCTATATCATTTCCAATCAGCAATATGTCATCCCCATACAATATTAGAAACGCTATAGAGCTCCCACTCACTTTCTAGTAAATACAAGCTTCTCCGTAAACTTGTATAAACCCGAACGCTTTGATCACCTCATCAAAGCGAAGATTCCAACTCCGAGATGCTTGCACCAGTCCATAAATGGATCGCTGGAGTTTGCAAACTTTGTCAGCATTCTCTGGATCGACAAAACCTTCTGGTTGCATCATATACAACTCCTCCTTAAGGAAACCATTAAGGAACGCTGTTTTGACATCCATCTGCCAAATTTCATAATCGAAAAATGTAGCTATTGCTAACATGATTCTGACGGACTTAAGCATCGCTACGGGTGAGAAGGTCTCATCGTAGTCAACTCCTTGAACTTGTGAAAAACCCTTTGCCACAAGTCGAGCTTTATAGACGGTAATACTACCGTCCGCGTCCGTCTGCTTCTTAAAGATCCATTTGTTCTGAATGGCCTTTCGCCCTTCAGGTAATACTTCCAAAGGTCATACTTTTTTTTCATACATGGATCCCATCTCGGATTTCATGGCCTCTAACCATTTCTCGGAATCCGGGCCCATCATCGCTTCTCCATAGCTCGTAGGTTCATCGTTGTCCAACAACATGACCTCTAAGACAGGGTTGCCGTACCACTCAGGAGCAGTACGCATCCTTGTCAACCTACGAGGTTCGATAGCAACTTGATCTGAAGCTTCATGATCATCATCATTAACTTCCTCTTCAACCGATGTAGGTTTTACAGAAACATCTTTCTGCGCTGCGCTACTCTCAGGTTGAAGTAAAGGTTCAACAACCTCATCAAGTTCTATTTTCCTCCCACTCAATTCTTTCGAGAGAAACTCTTTCTCAAGAAATGTTCCGTTTTTAGCGACAAACACTTTGCCTTCGGATCTGCGATAGAAGGTATACCCAACTGTCTCTTTTGGGTATCCTATGAAGACGCATTTCTCCGCTTTGGGTTCCAGCTTTTCAGGCTGAAGCTTTTTGACATAAGCATCACATCCCCAAACTTTAAGAAATGACAACTTTGGCTTCTTGCCAAACCATAGTTCATATGGCGTCGTCTCAACGGATTTCGATGGTGCCCTATTTAAAGTGAATGCAGCTGTCTCTAATTCATAACCCCAAAACGATAGTGGCAAATCGGCAAGAGACATCATAGAACGCACCATATCTAATAAGGTTCAATTATGACGTTCGGACACACCATTACGCTGTGGTGTTCCAGGCGGTGTCAATTGTGAAACAATTCCACATTGTCTTAAGTGACTGCCAAACTCATAACTCAGATATTCTCGTCCTCGATTAGATCGTAGGAATTTAATTTTCTTGTTACGATGATTCTCAACTTCACTCTGAAATTGCTTCAACTTTTCAAACGTTTCAGACTTGTGTTTCATTAAGTAAATATACCCATATCTACCTAAGTCATCAGTGAAGGTGAGAAAATAACGATATCCACCGTGCGCCTCAATGCTCATCAGACCGCATACATCAGTATGTATGATTTCCAACAAGTCACTTGCCCGTTCCATTGTTCCAGAGAACGGGGTCGTAGTCATCTTTCCCATGAGGCATGGTTCACATGTGTCAAGTGATTCAAAATCAAGTGACTCCAAAAGTCCATCAGCATGGAGCTTATTCATGCGTTTTACACCAATATGACCTAAGCGGCAGTGCCACAAGAAAGTGGTACTATCATTATCAACTCTACATCTTTTGGCATCAATGTTATGAACATGTGTATCATCACTATCGATATTCAATAAGAATAAACCCCTCACATTGGGTGCATGACCATAAAAGATATTACACATATAAATAGAACAACCATTATTCTCTGATTTAAATGAGTAACCGTCTCGCAATAAACAAGATCCAGATATAATGTTCATGCTTAACACAGGCACTAAATAACAATTATTCAGGTTCATCACTAATCCCGATGGTAATCAAAGAGCGAGCGTGCCGACAGCGATCACATCAACCTTGGAACCATTTCCCACGCGCATCGTCACTTCGTCCTTTGCCAGCCTCCATCTATTCCGCAGTTCCTGTTTTGAGATGCAAATGTGAGCAACCGAACCGGTATCAAATACCCAGGCACTACAACGAGAGTTGGTAAGGTACACATCAATAACATGTATATCACATATACCTTGTTTGGTGTTGGCCGCCTTCTTGTCAGCCAGATACTTGGGGTTGTTCCGCTTCCAGTGACCAGTTCCCTTGCAATGAAAGCACTCAGTTTCTGGCTTGGGTCCAGCCTTGGGTTTCTTCACGGGAGGGGCAACTTCTTTGCCACTCTTCTTGGAGTTACCCTTCTTACCCTTGCCATTCTTCTTGAAACTAGTGGTTTTATTAACCATCAACACTTGATGCTCCTTCTGAATCTCAGACTCAGCGACTTTCAACATCGCAAACAGCTCGGCGACTGACTTGTTCATCCCGTGCATGTTATAGTTCAACACGAAGCTCTTGTAGCTAGGTGGCAGTGATTGAAGAACTCTGTCAGTGATCGCCTCTGGCGGAAGGGGCATCCCCAATTCAGCCAGACGGGTGGAATACCCAGACATTCTGAGTATGTGTTCACTGACAGACCCGGTCTCCTCCATCTTGCAAGCATAGAACTTATCGGAGGTCTCATACCTCTCGATCCGGGCATTCTTCTGAAAGATAAACTTCAACTCCTGGAACATATCATATGCTCCATGACGTTCAAAACGTCTTTGAAGTCCCAGTTCTAAGCCATACAACATTGCACATTGAACCATTGAGTAATCATCAGAACGTGCCTGACAGGCGTTCGCAACGTCTGCAGACTCTACTGGAGCGGGTGGATCACCAAGCGGTGCATCAAGGACATAAGCCTTTTGGGAAGCCATAAGGATAATCCTTAGATTACGGGCCCAGTCCACAAAGTTACTTCCATCATCTTTCAACTTAGCTTTCTCTAGGAACGCATTAAAATTCAGGGGTGCTACTGCGTGAGCCATTGATCTACAACATAAATATTGCAAAGACAACTTAGACTATTGTTCAAGATAATGAGTTTAGTTAATCATATTACTTAAAAACTCCCACTCAAATTGACATCCCTCCGGTCATTCGAGTGTCACATGATCCAAATTCACCACCTCAAGTCCGATCATCACGTGAGATGAGGTTGTTTCATTGGTGAACATCTTCATGTTGATCATATCTACTATATGACTCATGTTCGACCTTTCGGTCTCTTGTGTTCCGAGGCCATGTATGTACATGCTAGGCTCGTCAAGTTTAACCCGAGTGTTCCGCATGTGCAACACTGGCTTGCACCCGTTGTATGCGAACGTAGAGTCTATCACACCCGATCATCACGTGGTGTCTCGAAACGACGAACTTTCGCAATGGTGCACACTTGGGGAGAACACAATTTTTATCTTGAAATTTTAGTGAGGGATCACCTTATAATGCTACCGTCGTCCTAAGCAAAATAAGATGCATAAAAGGATTAACATCACATGCAAATCATAAGTGACATGATATGGCCATGAACTTGTGCTTTTGATCTCCATCTCCAAAGCACCGGCATGATCTCCATCGTCACCGGCATGACACCATGATCTTCATCATCTTGATCTCCATCAACGTGTTGCCATGAGGTTGTCGTGCCAACTATTGCTTCCACGACTATTGCTAACTCATAGCGATAAAGTAAAGCAAAAACGGCGAAAATTAATTAAAGACAACCCTATGGCTCCTGCCGGTTGCCGTACTCATCGACATGCAAGTCATGATATTCTATACAAAACATGATCATCTCATACATCACATATATCTCATCATGTAATTGGTCATATCACATCACAACATACCCTGCAAGAACAAGTTAGACGTCCTCTAATTGTTGTTGCATGTTTTACGTGGCTGCTACGGGTATCTAGCAATTACGATTTTTACCTACACAAAAACCACAACGGTGATACACAAATTGCTATTCAACCTTCTCAAGGACCGCCTTTGTCGAATCCGATCCAACTAAAGTGGGAGAGACAGACACCCGCCAGCCATCTTTATGCAACAAAGTTACATGTCAGTTGATGGAACCGGTCTTTCGTAAGCGCAACGAGTAATGTTGGTCCGGGCCGCTTCATCCCACAATACCGCTGAATCAAGAAAAGACCAAGGGAGGAAGCAATCTGAGCATCAACGCCCACAAACTCCTTTATGTTCTACTCGTGATCTCATCTACGCATAGACCTGGCTCATGATGCCACTGTTGGGGAACGTTGCATGGGAAACAAAAAAATTTCTACGCACACGCAAGATCTATCCATGGTGATGAGCATCTACGAGAGGGAGAGTGGATCTACATACCATTGTAGATTGCTAAGCGGGAAGCGTTAAGAAACGCGGTTGATGTAGTCGAACGTCTTCGCGATCCAAATCGCTAGCCGTCCCGCTATCCAATCACGATCTAGCGCCGAACGGACGGCACCTCCGCGTTCCGCACACGTACAGCTCGATGACGATCTCCGCCTTCTTGATCCAGCAAGAGGGAGCGGATAGGTAGATGAGTTCTCCGGCAGCGCGACGGCGCGGCGGCGGTGGTGGTGGAACTATTCCGGCAGGGCTTCGCCTAAGCACCGTCGGAATCTATTTGGTGGAGAAACTAGGGAATAGAGAACTAGCACATGGACTTATGTTTTGGGGCCTCTATTCCTCTTGTATATATAGGAGGGAGGGGGAGGAGGCACCCTAGGGTTTCCCCCTAGGGGGTTCGACCGAAGTGGAGGAGGTGGAAGCTTCCACCAATCCTACTCCAAGTAGGATTCCTTCTCCTACTTGGTTTTCCTTTCTCCCACTTTGGGTTTCCCACCTCTAGCCACATGGGCCTTAGTGGGGGGGTCGGCCAGCCCACTAGGGGCTGGTTCACCTCCTCCCACAGCCCATGAGGCCATTTGGGGTGGGTGGCCCCTCCCGATGGATCCCCGGCACCCTCCCGGCACTCCCGGTACACTACCAGAAATACCCGAAACTTTTCCGGTGACCAAAACGGGACTTCATATATATCAATCTTTACCTCCGGACCATTCCGGAGCTCCTCGTGACGTCCGGGATCTCATCCGGGACTCCGAACAACCTTCGGTCACCACCATGCATAACTCAATACTACCGAAACATCATCGAACGTTAAGTGTGCAGACCCTGCGGGTTCGAGAACTATGTAGACATGACCAAGACAACTCTACGGTCAATAACCAATAGCGGGACCTGGATGCCCATATTGGTTCCTACATATTCTACGAAGATCTTTATCGGTTGAACCTCTATGTCAAGGATTCAGTTAATCTCGTATGCTATTCCCTTTGTTCTTCGGTATGTTACTTGCCCAAGATTCAATCGTCGGTATCTGTATACCTAGTTCAATCTCGTTACCGGCAAGTCTCTTTACTCGTTCCGTAATACAAGATCCCGTGGCTAACGCTTTAGTCACATTGCTTGCAAGGCTTATTGTGATGTTGTATTACCGAGTGGGCCTTGAGATACCTCTCCATCATACGGAGTAACAAATCCCAGTCTCGATCCATCCCAGCTCACCAGACACCTTCGAAGATACCTGTAGAGCATCTTTATAGTCACCTATTTACGTTGTGACGTTTGATACACACAAGGTATTCCTCTGGTGTCAGTGAGTTGCATGATCTCATGGTCATAGGAACATATACTTGACATGCAGAAAACAAAAGCAATAAACTGACACGATCATATGCTACATTCATAGTTTGGGTCTTGACCGTCACATCATTCTCCCAATGATGTGATCCCGTTATCAAATGACATCTTATGTCTATGGCCAGGAAACCTTGACCATCTTTGATCAACAAGCTAGTCTACTAGAGGCATACTAGGGACACAGTCTTGTCTATATATCCACACATGCATTTGAGTTTCCAATCAATACAATTATAGCATGGATAATAAACGATTATCATGAACAAGGAAATATAATAATAATCACTTTATTATTGCCTCTAGGGCATATTTCCAACACCTCGTTAGTGGCTCCCTTCTATGTAGAGAAGGGTTTAAGTTGGTCTTCGAGTCTAATAAAGTAGTTGTTACGAAATATGGACTTTTCGTTGGAAAAGGTTATGAATGCGGAGGTCCGTTCCGCCTTTCCCTTGCAGATTTTTGTAATAAAGTCGTGAACAATATTCATTCGAGTGTTAATGAATCTGAAGTTTGGCATGCATGTCTTTGTCACATTAGTTTCAGTGTTATGTCGCGGCTAGCAAAACTGAATTTAATCTCGAGTTTCACTTTAGCCAAAGGTTCTAAGTGCCATTCGTGTGTGCAAGCAAAGCAACCTCACAAGCCTCACAAGGCTGCGGAGGAGAGACACTTGGCGCCATTAGAACTCATACATTCAGATCTTTGTGAGATGAATGGTGTGTTGACTAAAGGTGGAAAGAAATACTTCATGACATTGATAGATGATTCCACTAGATATTGCTATGTGTATCTATTAAATACTAAAGATGAGGCTCTACACTACTTTAAAATCTATAAGGCAGAAGTTGAGAATCAACTTGAAAAGAAAATTAAACGAGTCTGGTCTGATCGTGGTGGAGAGTACTTCTCAAATGTGTTTGATTCTTTTTGTGCGGAACACGACATTATTCATGAGAGGACGCCTCCCTATTCGCCCCAGTCAAACGGGGTTGCCGAGCGGAAAAACCATACTCTAACTGATTTGGTTAATGCCATGTTAGATACATCGGGTTTATCCAAGGCATGGTGGGGGGAGGCTATATTGACTTGGTGTCATGTCCTGAATAAGGTTCCGACAAAAGATAATGAGGTCACTCCATATGAGCAGTGGTCGAAGAGAAGGACTACGCTCTCCTACTTACGTACTTGGGGCTGTTTGGCGAAAGTCAATGTGCCGATCCCCAAAAAGCATAAGCTTGGACCAAAGACCATGGACTGCGTTAATTTGGGCTACGCTAAGAATAGTGTTGGCTATAGATTTCTAGTAGTGAAATCTGAGGTACCTGACGTGAAGGTCGGTACAATTATGGAGTCTAAGGATGCTACATTCTTTGAGGACATTTTCCCCATGAGAGATATGCATAGCACTTCTAGACAGGAATCTGAGGAGACTCCTGAGCCTGACATTCCTATGGAATATTATGAACAAACACATGATGAAAATCCTGAGGAGGATGACGAGGAAACCCTTGGTAGGGGCAAGAGACAAAGGACTGCAAAGACCTTTGGTGATGACTACCTTGTGTACCTCGTGGATGATAATCCCACTTCTATTTCAGAAGCCTATGCATCTCCTGATGCTGACTACTGGAAAGATGCGGTCCGTAGCGAGATGGATTCCATCATGGCTAACGGATCATGGGAAATTACTAAGCGTCCCTATGGTTGCAAACCATTGAGATGTAAGTGGGTGTTCAAAAAGAAGCTTAGGCCCGATGGTACCATTGAAAAGTACAAGGCTAGGCTTGTAGCCAAGGGCTATGCCCAGAAAGAAGAAGAAGATTTCTTCGACACTTATTCACCTGTGGCCAGACTGACCACCATTCGAGTACTACTCTCGTTGGCAGCCTCGCATGGTCTTCTCGTCCATCAAATGGATGTCAAGACGGCTTTCCTAAATGGAGAGCTAGAGGAGGAAATCTATATGCAACAGCCAGATGGCTTTGTGATAGATGGTCAGGAAGGAAAGGTGTGTAAGTTGTTGAAATCTTTATATGGCCTGAGACAAGTACCTAAGCAATGGCATGAGAAGTTTAATACAACCCTGACATCTGTTGGCTTCGTTGTCAATGAAGCTGGCAAATGTGTATACTATCGCCATGGTGGGGGCGAAGGAGTTATATTGTGCTTGTATGTTGATGACATACTGATATTTGGAACCAACCTCAAAGTGATTGAGGAGGTTAAGTCCTTTCTGTCTCAGAACTTTGAGATGAAGGACCTTGGAGTGGCTGATGTTATCTTGAACATCAAGCTTTTGAGAGATGAAGAGGGTGGGATTACACTTCTGCAATCCCACTATGTTGAGAAGATTTTGAGTCGTTTTGGATATTCGGACTGCAAAATTTCTCAAACACCATATGATCCTAGTGTGCTGGTGCGCAAGTTCACAGGCACATCTAAAGATCAATTGAGATACTCTCAAATCATTGGTTCACTTGTGTATCTAGCTAGCGCAACGAGGCCTGACATCGCGTTTGCTGTGAGCAAACTGAGCCGGTTTGTTGCCAATCCGGGTGATGTTCATTGGCATGCTGTTGAAAGAGTTATGCGTTATCTGAAAGGTACTATGAACCACAGACTTCACTATACCGGATACCTGTTAGTACTTGAAGGGTACAGTGATGCGAATTGGATCTCTGATGTTGATGAGATGAAGGCCACTACTGGGTATATGTTTACCCTTGGAGGTGGTGCTGTTTTCTGGAAGTCTTGCAAGCAAACGATCTTAACGAGATCAACAATGGAAGCAGAATTAACAGCATTAGACACATCTGGTGTCGAAGCAGAATTTCTTCGAGATATTTTGATGGACTTGCCTGTGGTTAAGAAGCCGGTTCCGGCTATCCTTATGAACTGCGATAATCAGACGGTCATTGTTAAAGTGAAGAGTTCAAAGGACAACATGAAGTCCAACAAACATATAAGAATGAGATTGAAAGCTGTCAGACGTTTAAGAAGCTCCGGAGTGATAGCGTTGGATTACATCCAAACGGCTAAGAATCTGGCAGATTCCTTTACTAAAGGGCTATCACGTGTTGTGATAGATAATGCATCGAGGGAGATGGGTATGAGACCCACATGAGTTGCCATGGTAGTAACCCAACCTATGTGATCGGAGATCCCGTGAAGTAGGACCTGGGAAAACAAGCCAGTGGTGAACTAAGGAGAGTAACTTTACTAACCCACTCCGTTGGAGATGCAATACTCTCGGATACTGTATGGTAGGATGACTACTGTCTTAATGTGTTCTAAAGCTTATATGTAAGCAAGATGTTGTCCTACAGAGCGATCTTCGAAGGAACACACCTATATGAGCCCGACTGCTGGTCACAGACTATGAGATTGGGGTGATCTCTAGTAAACTCACGAATAGGCCAGGAGTATGACTAATATGCTCCACCCGAGGGTCAGCCTTCGGTAGCCTAGTACTAGTAAGACATGTAGTGAAACTTCTTTACGCCAAACTGACAATTCAAGGCATAGTCCATTGTTTAGTTGTGAAGGAGTGTAGCTACTTGCTCTAGGTGAAGCTCAACCTTAACAGGTCTTCACTGAAATGCTGGTATATCAAAACGGTAATTGGAACAGAGGACGCAATGGGCCCTTGAGATCTGGTGGGGGATTGTTGACATCTGAGATGGGCTTTGGGCCCATGAGACAATTTCAGAAAAATCTCTAAGGGCCCATGTAGGTGGCATGACAAGGGGGGTGGGAAGTTTAGTACCACCTTGCTAGTGGAGAGGGAGTTGGACCTCTTTATAAGGGTCTCTCTTCTACATGCTATTGGAGCATGAGAAGAGAAGAGGCCCTCGCGCACTCCTCCTCCGCCGCCCGCCTCGCCACGCCACGCCACGCCACGCCATGCCTCGTCACGACGCGCCGCGGGTTGCGGGATTGAGCCGAGACGAGCCGAGCTCATACCTACGCGCTTATTTTTGCCGGTTGGGAACGGAGAATACGTAATGCCACGACGTTGGATCGTGGGCTACTGACTCGGACGTGGGTCCATCTCACGTCTCTCCACCCGGACGCCACCTACATAAGCAGGGCTTCTGCCAACCCTAGACGCCACGGAAAACAGATCACATCTGCCTGCACGCGCGCACCGCCCCGTCGTTCCTCTTGCTGCTGCTGCCGCCGGCGACTCCGTCCCGTTCACCGCGTACACGGTCGACGGGAGAGCAGGCCTCCGAAACCACGCCTCTCCGGGTCCTGTACGGGGAGAGGGGCGATTAGGTTTTTGGGGAGCGACTACGCGACTGCTCCCTTCCGTTCGTCTGCTTCATCTACGTCTGCATCGTCTTCGTCATCATCACTATGTCGTCCCCAACCGATGCCGACCGTGCTGCTGCCGCTGAGAAGCTCGAAGCCGACAGGAAGGCGGCCGAGGACGCGGCCGCCGCCAATGCTGCTGCTACGGCCAACTGGCCTATTGGAGGGTATAAACTGTTTATCCCGCTCCTGTTTATTTTAGTTGTAGCACTACTAGCGTTATGCGTAGATGGATCTACTGTTAGCGTAGTATGTGCCTGCATGATCGAATATCAGTACGTTTGCGTTTCTGTCAATGCCATGCTAGTTATTATTTCGTGGATTAATCTGATCGAAAAATTGTCTATTTGCTCAACAACCATCCTGTCGAAATAATCTTCTCCTGCAGGACCTCGATCTGGCTAACACTCTCCTGCATCAACTTTGCGGCCCTATAGAGGTCCTCGCTTAACACGAATGCATCACTAGTTCCCTTCGCCTTTAGGACCGACGACATCTCAACGTCCTCGCCAGTGTTCCTCGTCCTTTCTTCTTGCCGCCGCCGCCGCCCACCGCCCGCTGCCGCTCTTTTCTGTTTAGGAGGAAGCGAAGCTACCAGCTAAGTTTTTTTATGTGTGTGTGTGTGGGGGGGGGGGGGGGGGGGGAATTAGCTAGGGTTTTCAAGATACAAACGGTGCGGACGGGCGGATGGTTAGATATCAGGCTCAGCCTGGCCTGGTAGGTCGGGATACAACTCCCCGAACTTATTTATTTATATCTATTTATTTTTTTTCCTTTTTTATCTTTCCCTAATAATAATAATAATAATAATAATAATAATAAAGCACGGATTGACTCCGTGGGTTCACCGTCGCGCACGTTTTTGCACAAAGCCCCCTGAAATTTTGGGCAATTAACCCGCACTTCTTTACCTACTAAAAAATTGCGTTCCGTTTTGTCTCAAATAAAAAAAATTGCTTTACCTGGACTCGAACCCCGCCTGCGTGGTTTGAGTACGCACGCACAAACCAGCCCACCTAGCCAGTCTGTGGTTTAGAAAGGAGAGAAATATTTTTTCCTTTTATATTGGTTTTTTTTGACGTGTTCCTTTGTCCGCTTCGTTCGTAAGTCGTTGTTGGGCCTCAAAGAAACTCAATTTTTTTTCTGCCACGCTGATGTTGGGCCTCACAAAAAAACAAAAAAAATATTGATCCTCAAAAAAAAAATATGGCGTTCGTGGAGGTTCGAACTCTGGACCAACACCCTACCTTCCAAGGGACACAACCAGCTGGGCTAGATTATTAGTCTGGGCGAATATTGGGTTCTTTTGGTAGTTAAATAGCCCACATCGCTTCTTTATATCTGATGGTACCGATTAGTCCCACCTTGCTTCTTTAGATCAAATCTTACCGATTTAAATACA
Source organism: Elymus sibiricus (assembly GCA_039707655.1). Lineage (NCBI taxonomy): Eukaryota > Viridiplantae > Streptophyta > Magnoliopsida > Poales > Poaceae > Elymus > Elymus sibiricus. The sequence goes on from CM077663.1 coordinate 347,950,268, forward strand.
TCCACAAATAGTCTGAAGAAACAACAAGAGAAAGACCCAATAAAGAAGAAGATGCATTGTTGGTAGGAGGATAGAGAGGGAGATGCATGCACGGTTGGCTGGAAGGAATGAAACTTGCCTTGCCTTAAGAAGGAAAGGAATTAATCAGGGTTGGCTTGAAGGAATAAAACTCGCCTTGCCGAAGGAAAGGAATTAATCAGGGAAGGAAAGGATCAATGGGAGAGAGCGGACCGGTTTAAATGGAGGAGAGGCTTCCGGCTCAGCCGTGCATGGACGACCGTACGTATGAGGCCGGCAACGTGGCTGTGGAGGAGGTCGAAATAAAATAGAAAGGTTGCAAACCAAACAATCCATATTCCTTAGCAGTTTTGCAAAAATGATTTGGTTGAAAGCACAATTCTTTTACATGTTAGAAAAAATTGATACTTATTTGGCAAGGGGTGTGCGATTTCTCCCCATTGCAACGCACGGGCATATGTGCTAGTCTAACTTATTTTCTTATTTCTATTTTTATTTTTCCCTTTTACATTTTTATTAATTTTCGTTATTCTATCAATTATTTTACGTTTTAAAGACTTCATTGTTTTTACAAAAAATGTTCTATTTTTAAATATATTCACGTTTTTTCCAAAAGGTGTTCAAAACTTTTAAACTAGTCACAAATGTTTTAGAAATTTTTCATGTTTTCTAAGAATATTCAAATTTCCAAAAATTCTCATAAGTTTAAATTTCCACAAATTATTCCCTTTTTCTAGTACATACTGTTTTTTATTATGTAGAAAAGTGGCTAGACTGAATAAAGTGACAACGATTTCCCCTCAAAAAAGTATTGGGTTGCTCCACAAGGAAACGCCTTGTGTGCAGGGGTGGAACCAGGCTTTGGTATAGGAGGGGAGGGGGCAAGTCAAGTTCATAACTTCCTGTCTAGACTGAAAAATAACTAGTGCTACACGCTACAAGACATGGATACAGAGTTTAAATTTACCTCCGCAATTGCCAGTGAGATGACAAAAAAAAATTCACTAGAAGATAACTTACCTGCTAATTTTTTTTCTCAACGTATATGATCATGCAATGCCAAATTAAGTCTCCCGTTTGGCTCTTCAAAGATAGATTGATATTTAGAGTGTTTGGGGGCACTTCCCAGCTGATATGGTACCTTAGATATATAAAAATGTCGAGCTTCATATTGCTTGTCCGATGGAAGCTCCCAATTTGACATGTTTTTGCTTGTTCTGCAACATTTACAATCTACGGCATATCCGGATCATGAGTGTCAATTGGACCGTGATTTGTAACTTGCACATCAGCAAATTTAGTAGGGTGAGAACTTGAAGCAACCGACTTAAAAATTGAATTAATCTTAACAATGTTTGGCGGCGCTTTTATCTTTATAGAGCTGAATTGCAATCTCACAATTAGCTATGTTGGATAAGTTGGAGATAGGAAAATTTTGCATCACCATTAGAACTCATACAAGATAATTTGCATCATGATCACGCTAATTGACATGTACAAGATAGAAATTCTTCATAGAGTCATAGCATCACAAATCACCCAACCAAAACAAAGTAAACAACAAAAAATTGATGTATAAATTCAACAATGATACTATATGAGGATTGGGATTAGTAGACGCATGGTGTGATGTACTGATGGTTAAACCTTCGGTTCTTGGCTAGTTCTTGTTGGTTGGATCTGAAAGATTTGGCAAGTGAAGAAGGTTGCATCGCACCGTCGCCATATGAAAAGGATCAACAACAATAGGGTACGGAAAGCGAGCAGAGGTGGCCAGGCGTGCGAGGGCACGAAACGTTGGCGACTAATTTTTGCATACTAATCCACGTATAGGGTAATCACATGAGAACGCAACGCCCAACCATGAGACTAGAGCCAATCGCCCAACCTGGCCGCTAGTGCGCTTCACACGGGTCTTTTCCCTTTTTTCTAAAATTAACCTTTCGAAGGGGGGGGGGGGAGTATGTATAAACCTGAGGAATACGTGTGTTCGTATCGCTAATTTTGTAGCATCGCTCGGCCCCTGCTAGCCCCCTTGTCTCCGCCACTACTTGTGTGGTAAGCCAGTTCTTGATGCAAATAGCGTTCCATAGAGATCTTGGCTAGAATCACTCCAAAAAGATAATCGGACTACAAAAATGGCCAGAGCTCTAAGGAGAGCAACTAGTATGTAACTAGCTAATCGCATGTATCTCGAAAAAAAGCTAATTGCTCGTGTGCTGCAACGGAGATATACATTATTTAGTGATTTAACATCAATTTTATCCGACATATATCTTACACCCACTAGAATATAAAATTTAATATGATTTAATTTGATTTAGTTGAGGGTTAGTAAAAAAGTTATTGATTTGGGTATGAGTAGAGAAAGGCAATGCAAGTTTGATTTAGTTGAAATTTTGGCAAGAGTTGTTCATATTTCAAAAAAAATGTCTAGAGTTTTAAAAAACTAAAATTTCTTCATAAATTATAAGTATCTAAACCTTTTTCAAATTTGTGAACAATTATCAATTCATTAAATTGTTTCGTATTCATGAACATTTTTTAAAATCATGAACATTAAGTTGTATTCAATATATTTTTCAACTATTTGATTTTTTTAAATAACAATTTTATAATTTGATTTTTTTCGATTTTATGAATTTTACAAATTTAGCAAAGTCGACCGCAATTGAAGAGAAAAAACGGCATGGCGCGCTGGGCCAGGCCCATGTAGGGAGCGACGCGAAAGCTGTACTCGTGAGCGACACGGGAGCTCCTATGCAGAGCTGCAGGCGCCCGTTAACGATCGGACGCCAGCAGCGTCGCTGGCATGGGCCGGCCCACTAGCGTGCTGCCCAGTGTTTTTTTAATCTGTTTCTTTATTCTGTTGATCCTGTAGAAAAAAACCGTCAAAAATTTCTATTGGTTACGAAAATAAAAATATGAAATCAAAAAAGGTTCATCCATTTGAAAAAAAGTTTATTCTTTAAAAAAGGTTCATCAATTTTGAAAAAAGTTCATCGATTTGAAAAAAAGTTCATTGGAATTGAAAAAAAGTTCATTAAATTTGAAAAAAGTTCGACAAATTTGAAAAAAGTTCATACAAATTCAAAAAAAAGTTCATGTATTTTTTTAAAAGTTCATTGAACTTAAAAAAAGTTCATAATTCTTAAAAAAATTCATCCATTTTCAAAAAGATGTTCATCAAATTTCAAAAAAGGTCATCGATATTTAAAAAAGTTCATAGAATTTTCAAAACAAAACATCAACCGATGCCTAGATGGGCCGGCCCATTTACAAACGCCACAGGCGCCAGTTAACGAAAATGCACGTTAACTGGCGTCTGTGGCGTCAAATATGATATGCCGAGCGACACGGTCTCCCGTTTGGGGTGGGGTGGCGGTCGTGATACATAACATCGCCCATATGTGGGATCAAAAGATCCTTTGGTACATCATGCACGCTTGTGTGATCATGCATAACATGATCATCGAGAATGAACGTGGCCAAAATTTAGACTACTCTCAGTACGAGCTCTTGGTACATCCCGTGCGAGTGCGGCGGAATGCTGCGAGGGTGGCTCGATTTGTTGCCTCCTATCATGCTATTCGGCGTGCCGAAACGTATGATGATCTTCAGAACGATTTCATCGAGGAGTGGTGGGAATGGAATGGCCGACAAAACACATGATTATTTGGTTGTTTGATGTTGTATTGTTGAACTATTTGTTGTATTGGATGATAAACTATTTGTTTGAGTTGTAATAAAATTGAACTATTTATTGTTGATTTATTTCTTATGTGTTTGATCTTTTGGTTTTGTTTTTGGAATGCATATGTTGTTTTTGATGAGTGCGCGCCGTGTTTTTTCAGCGCCTGCTGGAGCGCCGCGCGCGTGCTATATTTTGCGATGGCCGCTGAAGCCAGCGCTCGCCGGCACGCTAAAAAGTGCTATTTGCATACGTTAAAACCGTTTTTTGCGCGCCGCGCGTTTCGCGCCTCTTGAAGATGCTCTAACAGCGCCCATATGTGGGTGCTGGGCCTGTTCGTCTCGATCAACCTGGTCTGAGATATAAGCATCCGCCCGTCGGCACCGGCAAACAATGGAGATCGGTGGCGGCGGCGTGGGGCGGCTGAAAAAGGACGGTGAGATGGCGACGGAAGTGAGGGGGCAGGGAAGCATGCTCATCATGTTGAACCAGGAGGTGGAGTTGCGTGCTGCCGCGAAGCTCACGAAGGAAAGTATCAGCCAGATCGAAGTCCTGGAGAAGAAGATGATTAAGATGGGACGTCGCGGGTCCGCAGGTCACAAGGATCTCCTGCAGTTGCAAGATGATATGATCGAGGTGTTGCGAAGGATCCTAAGTCGGGTCGATTCTCTGCTCCGGCGGGGCTTCCGCGCGATCCAGCCCCCGATTGGCGATGAGAGCGAGATGAGCATCCCCGCGACCCAGCGCCGGATTGGCGATGATGATGGCGAGATGCATACCGTGCCGAGGATCGGCAGCCAAGGCGGATCAGTGCAGGTCAGTAGGCAGCGTTTCAAGGAGCTGCTGGCTACTATCTTCGTATCCATAGCCGAGTCGGCCAGAAACATGTCTGCGGTGGAGGCGGACACCATGGCACTGGAGGCGGCGCCAGGTCCGGCCTAAAATTGAACTCGCTCTTCTCGCTGATCGATGAGCTGTGGGATGACATGCGCCAACTGGTCTCAACAGAGACGAAATTTCTAGCGACATGCATATTCACTTGCGAGCCCTTCGCGCACTATATCTCCACATTGCAGTTGATCTCGGCAGTTTTCGACTGGCTCTGTAGATGGGTACCAAATTTTATTGTGAAATTGCTATCCATACGCGAAGATCAGGACACAGAGTGGATGGAGGATGAGGATGAGGACGAGGATAAGGAGATGGAGATGATTGAGGAGAGCAACTTCGCTAACTACATTAGTCGCTGGGAACGCACACGCGGTAACGGCTGCAGCTTCGAAGACACGAGTGAGTAAACATGTATGGATATGCGTGCTTATACATATTAATTTGTCTGCTTGAATGGATTATTTAGGTAGTTCATGTTTGATTTACACACACATACTTCACTCGCCTGCATGCAGCATTGTTGAGCTCCATGCTCTTTACACACTACATACCAGGCCACGCCCCATTGGATGCTGGCTGCCGGCGGACCATGAAGATCTACTCCATTAAAGTTTCAAAAGTAAAAAGCCACAACTGGCCACTGAAGGTGTATGGTGTGGTCGTCGCCCGAGATGTTGTGGACAATCGTCGCAACATTCTCTTCTTTCGCACTAGGGATGACTACCAACTCCTCACAGAACATGTAAGCGTGGGTTGTTTCCGTTTCTTCTTTTGCCTTATTGTGTGCATCCTTGTTGATGAGTTAATGTTGAATGATGATGTTTGCAGGATCCTTTTCTGCACTTGACTGGCCCATCTCGTGCAATAATCTCTATGGACACCGTCAACATTGAAATCCAACTAAAACTAAAGGGTACAAGTACAACAAAGTCCGAAGATAGAGCATTGATCAGTAAAGCCTTCTCTTATAATGGTGATGTTGGTGATACTTTTTCTACGCGTCACCTCAGTGGCCACTTTTGCACAGTAGAGTTGTGCTGCGAGCATCTTGAACGCTCGCTCCAAGCCACTATCCTTAGTATCCGTGTTCAAGAGGGCTCATTGCCTTCTGAAAATGGCATCCGAGTTGTTTGCTCCTCAACACCTTCTGAGAGCCCATCTGAGCATGTTTTGTTGTTTGCTTCAAAAGCTGGAACAATTCCCGTGGGCAGGGGCGAAATTGGGCCTGGGGCAAGTGGGGTTATAGCCCCGGGCGTGGCCCAACTAGTGCATGTACATCTATTGGTATTTTTCTTCAGAATTTAGTGTTACGGTGGCCCAGCCCAAGGTCTGCTAACCCAGCCCCCAAGCTTCAGCGATGGATGTGCACTTTCTTAGCCAACTAATCTCTCCATCCACATGCAATTGCTATCCCAATCGCTAAATAAGAAAGAATAGCCCAGCGATACATTCAACTCGCCTAATAATTGAATAAAATCTCGCCCGATCGGAAACAAACCCTGAATCACAGCTGCGTCGCTTCCTCTCGTCAAGGCGGCTCGATCGGCGCTCGGAGCTCATCGCACAGCAGCCCCTGCCGCGCCCTAACGATCTGCTTTACCACCTCTTGTTCTGCAATTCTCTGCTTCCCACTACCAAACCAGGTTATTATCCAACGCTGTTCCTTGTATAGTTTTTTAGTAAATCTGTTCCTAGTATATACAATGACCTGCACAGATAGTTTCTATCATCTAACATATTTTCCTTAGTTCTTCTGTATCATAGTTTGGTACTGTTATAAATTGTACAACTAAAATCAATTTTATTTTGTTAAACTGTACAACTTAATTCAATTTTCTTTTGTTGTCAACAGGAAAATAGAATCCAGGACGTAGAGGACTCGGACATAGTACATACCGTCTTAATACACACTTGGTGATAATGGTATATTATGTTCTTATTTTCAAAAACGATGAACAAATGCTAATGAAGAAACAATGGAATCAAGGGGTAATCAATCTTCATTAATTTAGTACCATCTTGTGCAATGATGCACTTTGTTAAACTATTCACATGTATTTATGAATTTTCTGTTGTTTTAATCATGGATTTTATATTTCCTACAAAATGTGAATATGTAGTATATTTCTGACATGCATTATTACATGTGGTACACTAGTCTTGGCTTTTTTTGTAGCCACTTAGTTTTAGCCCTACGCTTTGGCAAATCCTGGCTCCGCCTCTGCCCGTGGGTGAAGGGGGCTATCTAGATCTGTCAAGGCAAGTTGTTTGGGTAAAAAGAGCAGGAAGGCTGGAAATTCTCATGGAGATCTTGGAACAATCTGGTTGCACGAGAAGTCATTGTTTTGTCTTCACACCGGAATCCAGCAACGTAAGTCAAAAAGAATTTAACCTTGGTGACTGTAAATTGGAGATTACTGTTGCTTGGTCCCTCCTTATTGGTGACCAACGGTATATCTTGATGATGGGGTATACAGAGCCTTACTCACCAAGTCCGCATATCCCTTTCATGGAGCTTGGAGAATGAACTTTGTTTCTTAACTATGGTCGTTGGCTGTCAATGTGTCTGGTATTCAGTGTTGCGTAGCTGTAGCAAGTGCCTATTTTGTGTTAGGGTGATCTCCACCCGTTTGAGCCCAACGGCTCAACGACCCCCTTGGCCTGCGCCCTGATCGGGGGCGCCCAACCCTCTTCTGGTTGGTGGGCCCCTGTCGCCAGCGCTATAAAGAGAGGTGGGGGGCCGGACGCACAGATCACGAGGTTGACCGTGCGCCACACACCCCGCCGACACCCCAATACGATCTAGGGTTAGCGCTAGGCCGACGGGAAGCTCCACCGCATCCTCTGCTTACGCACACACACGCCCACGCCGTCGCCCCTTCCACCATGGCCGCCGGCTCGAGCTCATCGAACCAAGGTGAAGGTATATGTCCATACCCTCCTCCCTCCACTGCCGGAATCCTAGCCTACATGATCCAGAGAGACCTATCAATGGTTTCAGAGCCAGTTGATTTTCGGTAGTAGAGAAAGAAAAGAAAATTTTCCCCTCCCCCCGAAGAACCCTAGAACAGGGCAGAGAAAAGGCTCACCGGAGAAGGGCCTTGGGCCCGCCGGCAAAGAGCGCCGCCGAAGAGGCCGCGCCGTTCCTCTCGATCCCGACGCGCATCGGCATGCCGAGGCGTCGGACGAAGAACAAACCCCTCCGGGGGGAAAAGGGCACCACCACCGAGCCGTTTGACGGCGGCGCGTTCACCCTCGAGGTGCTCGCGCACGCCGGCAAAGGGGCCAGCGGGGGCGCCGCCTTCACATCCACGCGCACGCCGGCGCAAGGGAGCAGAGGAGGGCTCTTCTCGCGGCTCTCTCTAACAGGATGCGGTGGATGGGGGGAGAAAAGGAGGAAAAGGGGGGAAGGAAGGGGAGGAAAAGCACGGCGCCGTGGAGTCCCACGCCGTCGCCGGCTCGCCGGCGGGGCGGATCGACCGCCAGAAGAGCCGCTGAGCGCGGAGAGAGAGGCGGAGCAGCGAGCGGCGCGCGCCTGGGGGAGAATGGCCTAGGGATTCCCCTCGGCCTCGCCAACGGCTGTTTTGACCGACCGAACCTCGCGCGTGGCCGCTAGATTCAATCGGATGGCCAGGATGCTCAGCGGGAGCTGGCCGCGGGCCGGGCGCGCAGAGCAGGCCGTGGGCCTTTGGGCCGAAAGAGAGAAGAGGCGGCCTCTTCTCTCTTTCGGCCCAAAGGCCCACGGCCTGCTCTGCGCGCCCGGCCCGCGGTGCCTCTTCTCTCTTTCGGCCCAAAGGCCCACGGCCTGCTCTGTGCGCCCGGCCCGCGGCCAGCTCGCTAAGCATCCTGGCCATCCGATTGAATCTAACGGCCACGCGCGAGGTTCGGTCGGTCAAAACAGCCGCTGGCGAGGCCGAGGGGAAACCATAGGCCATTCTCCCCCCCACGCGCGCGCCGCTCGCTGCTCCGCCTCTCTCTCCGCGCTCGGCGGCTCTTCTGGCGGTTGATCCGCCCCGCCGGCGACGGCGTGGGATGCCACGGCGCCGCGCTTTTCCTCCCCTTCCTTCCCCCTTTTCCTCCTTTTCTCCCCCATCCACCGCATTCTGTTAGAGAGAGCCGCGAGCAGAGCCCTCCTCTGCTCCCTTGTGCCGGCGTGCGCGTGGGTGTGAAGGCGGCGCCCCCACTGGCCCCTTTGTCGGTGTGCGCGAGCACCTCGAGGGTGAACGCGCCGCCGTCAAACGGCTCGGTGGTGGTGCCCTTTTCCCCCGGAGGGGTTTGTTCTTCGTCCGACGCCTCGGCATGCCGATGCGCGTCGGGATCGAGAGGAACGGCGCGGCCTCTTCGGCGGCGCTCTTTGCCGGCGGGCCCAAGGCCCTTCTCCGGTGAGCCTTTTCTCTGCCCTGTTCTAGGGTTCTTCGGGGGGAGGGGAAAAATTTATTTTCTTTCTCTACTACCGAAAATCAACTGGCTCTGAAACCATTGATAGGTCTCTCTGGATCATGTAGGCTAGGATTCCGGCAGTGGAGGGAGGAGGGTATGGACATATACCTTCATCTATGTTCGATGAGCTCGAGCCGGCGGCCATGGTGGAAGGGGCGACGGCGTGGGCGTGTGTGTGCGTAAGCAGAGGATGCGGTGGAGCTTCCCGTCGGCCTAGCGCTAACCCTAGATCGGATTGGGGTGTCGGCGGGGTGTGTGGCGCACGGTCAACCTCGTGATTTGTGCGTCCGGCCCCCCACCTCTCTTTACAGCGCTGGCGACAGGGGGGCACCAACCAGAAGAGGGTTGGGCGCCCCCGATCAGGGTGCAGGCCAAGGGGCCCGTTGAGCCGTTGGGCTCAAACGGGTGGAGATCACCCTAACAATTTGGTGTTCAGCTACTTAACTGTAATTTGTATGCTGGCACTCCTGGCTTGCTCGTGGAGCATCTTATTTCTGGATTTTATGCCGATTTGCCTAATGCCCTGATTAAGAGTAGTCATTCTGTGTATTCGTTGCTTGTTTGGATTTGATATCCGGAAATTGTTAATTCTCGCAAAAGCAAAGATGGAAGTAAACGTGTGCTCTGAGTGCCATGGGCAACTTTTTATGAATTTGATTTCTTGTATTTGTAGCTGCTGCTAACATTTCTTTGTGTTTTGTACGTGCTCATGATGTACACATGCGTTTGAATCTGTATATGTGGTACTGCACTGGGAACAACTATGGTACTCTAGGCTAGCTAGAGTCCTGAACCCCATGGATGGAACAATTCAACGAGAGGACAGGGCCAGCAAAAATCAGTTCAACAACGGAGTGCTGCATGGAGAGGTTTCTAGTGGAGAATTGCATCTTTGCCATCTTGGTGCATGATTTGATTTAGAAAACTAAGTCACACATATTTTGCATCACATCAACTTTGTTGTTGTCATTTCTGTCTTTGATCGCTTTGGGCGCGTTTGGTTACCTGCACTGTTTTCTGCCCATTTGCACGCTTGACCTAGTTGGGCCTGACTAAGTATATGCAGGCAAAATACCAACATCTACATGTTGATAGGTTGTCTGCATTGTATCAAGGCCCAGCTGGGTGCATTTTGTTTGGTTGTCTGTGTTTATGCTTCGGGTGTGAGCAGATGCAAAGCACAGTTGTTTGGTTGTGTGCAAGTACTTGATCTGCTCACCCCTTTTAAATGTGGTGGACATACCATCCATTTGTCAGCACACAACACACACAACACACACTGATTATCAGCAGCAAGAACAAAACAAGAACACATCAAGAACAAAGCAAGAACAAAGCAAGAACAGGCAGTAAGTAATACTAGGCATACGTTTTAAAACAGCAGGGCATTCCATGCCTGTGCTGGACCCAGGGTGCTGGTGCCTGGGCAAAATATAGACAAGTTCACATCAAAAGAGACGGTCGGACTTCAGTTCAAACCTATACTACTTCAGTTCAGACTAGGAGGAACAAACTATATAGCATGAGCGATGTCGCTGACGCAGCTGTGTCTGGAGCACCGGACCCTACAAATGTTGGAGTTGTTGGCGTTGAAGATCTGCACCTTCAGCCCCAGGCCCGAGAGCCTAAAGACTACAAGGTCGCCAGGGACGATCGCCGGCGGCAGAAGTAATCCCAGCCGTGCCCCAGCACCATGTGCCCCTTGAACATCTGCACCTGAACCCAGGACTCGCACCACTTGTTGACGGAGAGGCTGACGACGCGAGGAGGGCCGATGACCAGCCATTGCTTCATCACCGACCTGAAGGCAGGCGGGATGATGAGCATGGTGATGTCCTCCTGGTCATGGATCTGCACGTAGAACCTAATAGATTCCCATGCACCCTCCTCGTGGCCGGTCCTCTGCCTCCTGCCAACGCCCAGCGGCATGCTCATGTACTCTTTCCCGCCAGGAAGCACCACCCTCTTCAGCCACCGGTTTGTGGGGATGAGGTCCTCCGCAGCCTCTGCGCCGGCGACGACCTGCGCTCCACCGCCGGCTCTGTCCCACTCCGTCTTCATTATCTTGTCAGCAAGTTGGACATGAGTTAGCAATATATAACACATGGTCAGAGCTAACAAGTTGGACATCATATGCTCACTGATCAAAGCAAACAGTGATCAGTGCTAACACTGATCGGTGCTAACAATGATCAATGCTAAAAGTGATCAGAGCTAGCAATAATCAATGATAACACTTATCAGAGCTAGCAATGATCAGATGAAGCCACCACTCACATGTCCTACTCTGATCATGTGTCCTACTTGCGCCTACTAGTTTTAGCATTCAATTATGTCCTACTTGCATGCCACATGCAAAGCCCTATATGTTGATCATGCACTCACGTAGTCTAACATAGCAACAAGAGCAACAAGAGCAGCAATGTGGCACTAAGAACTAACAACAACAGCAAGAAGTAACAAGGACAGTAGTAACAGCATGCAACCTAACAATGTGGCAGTAAGAACCAACCATGTGGCAGTAACACCTAACAGTGTGACACCAAGAACTAACAATGTGGCACTAACAACATGCAAACTAACACTACACTGTCAACAATCTAGCATCCAAGCTAACACTGCACTCTGGTTCATCCCCAAATCAGTGGATCCGGATCAGATCCAGTCGAATCGGATCGAATCCACTGTCCACAATCTAATCTAACCCTACTATAACTACCCTACGAACCCTAAGTACGAAGCAAAGGGGAGATTAGATAGATTACAGCGGGGGTTGCCGGTGTAGCATACGCCGGCCGTGGAAAAAAAAACCCGGCGAGAAGAGGGGTGCTGGCGTCGCCGACGAAGAGGACCCGACCATTCCGAGAGCCACGATCGTGGACCTCGTCCTGTGCCGGCTCGAAGATGAGGCCGGCGTGCTGGAGCTCCCCTCCCCTTGCACCAGACGCAGGGGAGAAAACCCTCTCATGGGGGTAAAAAATACCCCCATAAGTGGGGCTGACGGATATTGGATCCCCGCCAGGTTTGAGCCGGTGGCGGAGCCGGAGCGACCGGCGTCGGCGCTGCATTGGCCCGGGGCGACGGCATGCTGCAGAAAGGGGAGGGAGCACGGATTGCCGTTGCGCCTGGACGGAGAGGCCGCCGCTGATGGGACTGCTACCGGCGATGACCGGAGTGGGTGGGGCGCGGCGAGAGGGTGGTGTTGCCATCAGAGAAACCAACGGGCGATGAGGGGGGGGGGGAGAGAGAGAGAGTGTGTGTGAACTGGCGAGGGAAGTGACGGGAGAGGGCGTGGGGAGTTATGAGGCGTCACGTCGTCTCTCGCGCTTCCCCAAGCGTGCAGGCCCTGGCCACGCGTGGCTCTAGCGAGCTTGGCTCGCAAAAAACGGCCGATTCGGCCGTTCCTCCAGAGCCAGGCCCAGGCCTGGTTTGAGGTCCGTGCGGGCCACGAAACGCATGCGAGTCAGGCAGCCAAACGGGCCAAATTCTGTCCGCGCGGGCCTGGCCCGACCTAATGCAGCCTACCAAACGCGCCCTTTGTCAATATATAGCAAAGCATAGTTATGTAAGGTGCACTAATTTTGAAAAAAAAAACTTCTCTATGTTTGACCAGTTATATTGCAAATTATCAACGAACAATATTAAATCTGTGCCACTAATTTTCATCATGAGATATATTTTGCATATTTTACTTTGGTATCGTAGATGTTGATATGATTTTGTGTAAATTTGGTCAAACATAAAAACATTTGACTTTTAAAAAAATTAGAACATCCATCACACCTGTTGTACACGGCCGCGTATAGTTGGGCCAGAAGGCTAGTGCGCTTAGGGCTACTCATGGTCTCACATCGCCCAACCGTCTAGCATTTGTTTGCGAGTTTTAGGCATCACACACGGGAAGTAGATGACTCACGTAGGAGCAATTATATTATGTATACTCGGTGATGAACCAAGTATATTCAAGCAAGAACAAATAATGATCATTTGGTCCTCATATGTAATATTATACAGTATCTTCATACATTATATACGTACCCTCAACAAAATGAACCTCTATGCACTCCTCGCGGCAGCATGTGGAGGACATTTATTTTTCAATAGAAGGAGCCACATGGCCTCCATTTTCATTATGAGAAAGGAATCAGACATCATCCAGCAGGAGCCTTCTTGCACTTTCTTTATGATGCCACAACCTGAAGCATAACAAGATGGAGCCAACTGGAAGGAACTCTATCAGCAGATTCTTCTAACAGCCGACCCCAGCCATGAGCACATTTGTACCCTTAACGCACCACTTCTTGCTCCTCTCATTCCTGGGAGTCCTTCAAGGGCACCAGATCTTGAAACTGGGGTCAGCCTCTTCTCCAAGAATGCTTAGCACTCTTTTTTTTTTTCCTGCAGAACAGTCCAAGAATCCTGTAGAGAGCAGAGATTAAAAATAACATTAGTAGGGTCTTTAGCTAAATATACTTTGAAACCAAGATTTATCTCTTGTTTTCCATATAGACCAAAGAAAGGCAGCAGCACCAGCAGAAAATCTTTATCAGTTCTGACAAAGATCAAAAGAAGACAGGCGTTTTGGGATTACCCAAAGCACTACCCACAACATTCCAGAGAAAACGAGCCATGATCTTTTTTTTTAAAGAATCATATGGAGGATATTATTTTTCATTCACAAACCATATTTGCAATCTCATTTCTTTTTTTCTTTTTTTTCTTTTTTTTTTTGCGAAAAACTTCCAATCTATTCATCTTCAATCATGGCAGTACAACGAACACCAGAAATAATAAAAATTACATCCAGATCCATAGACCACCTAGCGACGACTACAAGCACTGAAGCGAGCCGAAGAAGACAATCCAGTCCAGCCAGGTTCTGACCAAATTAATGAAAAGAGCCTAACAGTACTGTCCTAAGCATATAAGAATCCACGTCCGCACAACTAGTGCAAGAACTTTAATGTTGGTAGACGCCATATCTAGCAGTGAGTGTGATATGTTCCCCTCGATAATCATCCTGCATTATTCCAAACCACACTGAGGATAAACGAAATGCATGAACACTTACTTGCCTATATGTTAACATGCATAAACAGCACAGCTTACTGTTTCTCGCTTCAGTCAAGATGCTGTTGATCTTGTGTGGCCTCCACAGTTGAATGCATGTGCCATACATGTTCATGTGATCAAACTTGCCCTCATTCAAATGTAGCCTTTGTGGATTTAGTTTCCCAGCCTCAAAGTGTCTGTCCACAGGGACATACAGGGATCAGATCATCATCTAGATGCACATATACAGATGAAAATCTTTTGGTCATGCTCAAATCAGTATCAGATGAGCATGTGAGATCACTTTTTTTTGGCCCCAGTCTCTTCCAAAGAATGATAGCAAAGAGAGCATCAGCAGATCGAAACTTAGCATTTAATATGGTATGTTTACTAAAAAAAATTCTAAACGTCTACAAGACCACATGCAAGTCGACAACCCAGCCAAGCCATGTAACGAACCTAGCTCTCCTTCACAAAGTATATGTATACATGATACAAATCTCACTGGAGACTGAAGGAAGAGAGAGTTTAGGATGGGAGGAGCATAGAAGTAGGGGTAGGCAGCAGCAGCAAGGAGGAGGGAGGAGCTCGCCTGGTCACGAGGGATGGAGGAGGGAGCCGAAGAAGAAGGCATCAGCCTGTTCTGTTCTGTTCCCTCCTTATGTTGGTCCTCGCTTCTGTATGTATACGCTTCAGGTTGCTTCAGGGCCGTCTTGGGCCAACTTGGCCCATTTGGCTGCCCACTGCTTGGTCATACAGGGCCGGGTCATGACATTCCATCCCCATTGACAACAGGCTTGCCCTCAAGCTGGTCGATGAGAATAGTCACCAGGATCCCACAACCACTGGACTTCCGCTGACCTTTGTCGGAGCTCGTCAGGTGTTGTGTGAAGTTGTTTGGAGTTTTTTAACCAAAGTTGTAGTCGACAAGAAGAAACACCAGGATTCCACAATCGTTGGGCATCGACTAACAATTCTTGAAGCTTGTCATGAGGTGCCTGCCGGAGTTACTTGCCGTCAAGGTGTGCAAACAAACGCTCAAGTTGGATGAGCTTACCCAGATCCCATGGCCACGTGAATGACCCACTGTCCACACGGCCAACTTGATCTCCATGCTTTGCCAATTGAATAGTCGGGACATTCATTGGATGCACATCCTAGCAAAGAAACGACCCGAGGCACCATTTCAGACCAGCGTCCAAATGCTTGCTAATTGAAGCTTGAAGTGTTGTCAGGTCGTAGGTCTTGCAAGACAAAACGACAACCTCTATCTGAATTCTTCGGTCTTCAAGCAATTGGATTTTTGCCTGGACCTTTAGTTCTTCTCCAGCAAGAGTATTTATGAAATTTAGCTCACATTTATGCCACCATTAAAATTTCCTTGTCATTCCCTGTACTGCTTGCAGTCTCAGAATTTCTTGAAGCCATGTACTTGTAACAAATTGTGTTACCTTGATCCGGACCAGTAAAGAATGCCACTGAAGAATAAGAGAAGTACGTTGACCCTCCACCTGCAAGTCGACCCTAGGAAAATGTTGCTCCTTACTCTTCATGAGAGTGCTTCTTCCCAGAATGAAAGCATTATTTCGCCATGGTTGATTATATTCAAGCAAGAAGGAATAACCTTGTGTAGCTGAATGTTCACGTCTCAATTCCCTTTTCAATGGATGCACTTCACAAATAATACAACCTCGATAAAAGGGAATGCCCGTCACTTGGTCCAGAAACTGAATTGGTTGTTGCAATGGAGCGTAAATTTCAGCAGTAATGCCTAAATTTCTTGCTAGTACAGCACCAGCTGAACACCTTGCAAGCAACTCACTCACATGTGTAATCTGCCCATCACCTACATCCGTTGCCACCACTAACCATAGAGAACACAACCTGAAGGATGGTGCAATGTGAATATTAGAAACCCATGCCATTTGATTTTCCTTGTCTCTATTGTTGTATTGTAAACAATTTTCAGTAGCTGGTAGGAAGCCACCGGGGTCCCATTGTATTTGTATATCCAGGAACTTGAAACATGTCCTAGCAAGCATGATAGCTACCAAGTACACACATGGTGATTGACAAACAGTAAAAAGAACAAAGCCCTGTTGTCCTTGTAGAGGCAGTACAAGTCCAGGGATCTCCACAAACCAATAAATGGTCAGCTCAGGGTCCAGTGCTAGCACAACATTTTCTCCATTATTCGCCATGTGCTTAGCTATCACATTTCCACCACCTTTTAGCTACCAAGTATGGGTAGTATTAACACAGCATGGCAAAATCAATTGAGGAAGCCTCGATGGTAGATGCAAGCAACAAGCACCTCTCACTCTGACATCCATCCTGCCAAGAAGGAAAAGATAACCATTGCACCAAGGATTAAGATCAATTCCACCATGCTTCTGCTGTACGTTTGTTTTGATCCTGGATGCTTTAATCATCTGATGAATACAGTGATTGAACAGCCAAGCTACAGATTGTATCATCACTATCATCCCACAACACCACCTTGTGCAAGCAAAATACCAATAAATGCCAGAAGCCCAGGAGCATAGCAAGTAAGCTCAGCCTTATATAATTGTCTGTCCAAAATGCCACTGCTAATACCATAGTGACCCATTTGTGATCTTGCCAATTGTTTTCAATATCGACTGTCATATAACTCGTGGGTTGAATCATGCCAAGTGCACATGGAAATAGATGAGCAGTATTTGAGGGTAGCATGTGTAGTTCCAGTGCAGAAAGATTTGATATCCTGGACTTAACAATAAATTCAATTGGAATATTCCAGCAGTAATTGATATGAGTCTTCCACTCTGCTTCAAAGCCCTTCTCAATACCTGCAGATCGTGTGCAAGACTCCTTCCGATACACTGGTGCTCTTTTGCGCACAAATGAAGGCCATGGCCATGGTCGTAGCACTTCTGCAAGTCCATCGGAGTTGGTGCTGACTGTACTGAGTACCTTGAATGGAATGACCTCATCCGACGCATCGGCGTCTATCTTGATGATGTCGACAAAACCGATGTCAAGCAACACAGTGGCCGGGGCAGCAGTCTTAGCATCACCATGAAAAGACACATGGAACATGGTGCTGGCACCAATGTCCGAGCATTCCGTCAAACATTTGGTGACAGTAAACTTCTGAAGCACATGCGTATGCGAGGCATCCACAAGCATAGGAATGATCTGCGGCCTATCTTCCACAATCAAGGGAGCCTCTGCAACCTGGATGGCGCTGGCATCAGGGTCGAGGCCAAAGTCCAAACGTCAAGCACTTGTCGCACGAGTTTGGTGCGGAGTCAGAGCCGACATGCGGAGCAGAAGATATCACAGTAGACCCAGCCACCGTCTTGGTTGGAGCAGGCGGGGCATCAACCTTGGCAAGCATGCAGTTGAGTGTGGCCTTGATCTCCGCCAGAAGCCCCATGACCGTCTTTTCCTTGTCGGTGGTGACTGGTGAGTGCCGAAATAGTCGAAGCATCAGCCTGTTCTGTTCTGTTCTGTTCATGAGGAGCTCGCCTGGTCACGAGGGATGGAGGGAGACGAGGAAGAAGGCATCAGCCTGTTCTGTTCTGTTCCCTCCTTGCGTTGGTCCTCGCTTCAGTATGTAATACATTCAGGTTGCTTCAGGGCCGTCTTGGGCCAACTTGGCCCATGTGGCTGCCCACTGCTTGGTCATACACGGCCGGGTCATGACAGGCCCTAAGTCATGTTCATCCAAACATTGCTACAGAAAACAAGCATGTGTAACCTTATCAGCCTTATGTATCTTTTCGGGTATGGGTTGAACTCTAAATGAAGGAAAATGAAATAATTCGATGTGCGTTTTCATTGTGAACAATTCTAACAAGATATATTTATGGAGCCCAAGGGAGGCTTAAGCATATGTGTAACCCTAAAGCCCAAGCCTCAGCCCTACCAAACAGCCCATGATCAGCACCTTCCAAATTGTAAAACAGAGAAATTTTCTATACCATAATGTGTATTTAAGCACAAGGAGGGGAAAGAAAAGTACAAGACTACTTATCAATGAGGCAGGCTGTTTTCCATCCTCTTAGCTCAGCACCAAATACTGATTAAAGGTAGCTGCACAACCATCATCCATATTGATTAGCTCAGCACCAAATATTGATTAAAGGTAGCAGCACAACCATCGTCCATAGTGATTAGCTCAGCACCAAATATTGATTAAAGGTAGCAGCACAACCATCGTCCATAGTGATTAGCTCAGCACCAAATATTGATTAAAGGTAGCAGCACAACCATCGTCCATAGTGATTAGCTCAGCACCAAATATTGATTAAAGGTAGCAGCACAACCATCGTCCATAGTGATTAGAGGTAACACACATTTGTAATAAGATTTCAGCATGTCGAGCATCTAAGATGTACATATAAAAGGATAAAAACAAAGTTTTATGTTTTTTTTAAGCACAATGATGTACAAAGGCAACATGGCGGAACAGTTGATTGACCATTTTGGAAGTTAAACACTACTATAATATACTAATATACGTATATGATATGAATGGCGAGGTGGGAAAGATAAAAATCTTTGTGCCAATGTAGATAATGTAGTGGGTTGACAATAATCCACAAGGTAAGCTACCTATTAAGTGTATTAAGTGTAGAAACTATGAGCAATGAGCAGAGGTGCATGGCATTTACATTTTTGCAGCTAAAAAGCAAGGCTTGTTAAGGAACATACTGAAAAATAGAAGTGTCCAAGGGCCTTACTCTATGGATAGAGCGAAGGCGACTGGTGTATCAGAGAACCCAGGGGAACTGCAGATCTTGAAGGCCTGCTCCCGTTGGCTGGAGACAACAATCTCTGGGAGTCATCTCCTAGAGCTCTCGGTTTAATAGGTAACTAACTTCCAATACAACTTCCTTTGATGGTTTTCACCAATCTATTTATCGTAAGCCAAGTAGCGTCCATGGTCCTCGTACCAAAACAACAGAGAGAAGACAGTAGTGCACTCTCCCTGCTCCAATTTTTTCACGCTCATCGTTTCTTACTGAGGTGGCAGTGGACAACTTAATAGCAGATGCTCCAGCCAGGCTACTGCTTGAAGTTGAGACTCGATGCGGTAAGCTTTGATGGCCCCGTACTTGTGAGAAGAGGCGAGGAAAATGTCGCCGCCATGCCAGGTGGCAGTGCCCACTGCCCACGAATGACAGTTTGTTCGCCTTCGATCTTGTGCCACTCTCCTGCGTCGACATCAAATGCATAGGTGCCATTGCACGGCCAATCGACCGATATCAATATGTAGGGCTCAACCATTATGGTGGGCAGGCTGCAGAACTCCGCCAGGGTGAGCTTGCGAGGGAAGCAGAACGGACGGCAGGGGCGTCCAGGAGCCTGCGTCCACCAGGCTGAGCACCGCCTCCACTGTCTCCGTGACGTCCCGTTTGGAGAGATCTGGCTCTTGAAGGAGTATACCCTATCCCCGACGACCGCCACCACAGGGCACCACTTCTTAGCCATCAGTTTTGGCCTGCGGATCACACTCCCACTCTTGGTGCCCAAGATGATGGTGCCGTCGGGATTGCCCCTGATGCCGAGGATCCATCCTGACTGCAAGGTGCAAGGAGACAAAGGTCTTGCCGCCCATGCTGGTTTCCAGATTGTGGTTACCCGGCCAGGAGGTGCCGCTCCCAGCAAGAGTCGTCGGGGTAGGGGAGTACAACGTCCACCTTGTAAAGAGGGGCCTTGATTTCCGACAGCATACCGCACGGTACACGGACCGATTCCGGCCCTTGCTGCCATTGAAAATCCCTTTTTTTTTCTCCTGAAATAACTCAATATGTTGTTCATCGTCCCTGGATCATCATGAAAAAGTAACCAGTCAATGGATGACATTTAATAGGCCCCCATACATAGGAGCTTGCAAACATGCTAGTTCATGCACACTGCTAATGAGTTTCAAAATTCAGGTTCGATAGTAACATAACAATGTTGATGGTTCTGCGCTTCTTCAGTGGCATAATAAGCATCAAAAGATGGAAAAGAACAACATCCACTCGAAGAGGTACGGGATAAGCATAACTAGGCAACCAGATTTACACAACCATTCTTGGCTAGTAAACAAGGGTCATCCAGTCCGTGTATCAAAAAATATTTGCACATGTGATGTGATGTAGCTTCGAAAAATAAGCTTATTACTCTAATTTGTTAAGTCTTTGTTGGTTATCTGCTAAACAATATAACTGTTCATTTAGAAATGTCATCCCGGTGCTATAACTATATATTATAATGCAAGTTCCACATAATTACACATGAACAGTAGAAATAAAGGGCAGTAACTGTGTCAGGATGAAGGCAGAATACTCTGAAACATGACAATAAATCTGTAGATTTAAGCTACTTACATACTGAAACCATATTATCTTGTGATTCTAGACATGTATCATCCCAACACGGCAACACTACAAGTCTACAACCATGATGTGGCAGCTCACACACACAGCATCAAACCTGAACCTTAACCGTGGAAACAAAGCAGTAATTTCTAGGAGAATTCAACAGAAAAGTGGACCAGAATGATATTCCAGTTTCATATTCAGCTTGACAATTGACAAATAGTTGAATAAACTTAACAATAATTTATCAGAAAAGCACATGATTTAGATCTATTTTACAACTCTGATATAAGTACATATATAAAACCCCAATTCCGAAGAATGTTCTAATGTGTCCACAGTAATAAAATCAGGACTAAGAATCCAAAAGCTGATGAAATTGATGAGATTAGTGATAGACTGACACTGTATTCAAGGTGCAGCCCTTGGAAATTAGCGGATGATCCTAATGGTAGGCTGGGTTAGCTTAGACCTTATCAGAGCTAGCAGAGGCATATGCGCTCAGCACCAAACAACAGAAAAAGCATCTAAATAGTAAATACAGAGGCTCGGCAATGGCATGTTCAATAGCAGGTTGTGGATGATGTGGCAGCTAGGGCATGCAAAGGGGTCTCTCATAAAGGAAGTTGCGCTCAATGAATTTTCATGGGATGGGCAGCAATTAAGATAAAATAAATGCAAGGAGGGGATCGTTGAACCGGTCGCGAGATCTTATGGGTTTCACCTCTAGCCTACCCCAACTTGTTTGGGACTAAAGGCTTTGTTGTTGTTGTTGTTGTTGTAGGGGATCGTTGGACCATGGAGTGATAAAAAAAAAACATGGGCTAGGATTCAGTTACAAATTCCCAGATTCTAGTATCCAAATAGGGGGCTAAACATGAACATACTATGATCTAATCGTCCTTCCCAGCAGAAGAGTGTCCGGAGAATCTCTTCCCATGATGCCATGGGGAACTCTTGGATTGATTGCAAGCTGGTAGCGAGCTCGGGTGGCACTGCCGGGGTAGAAGAGGCCTTAATGGTCGCAGGTATTTTTTTGGTTGATTTAAGCCAAAATCCAACATTAACGGAGCATGATCTGATAAAACCATAGGCAAATCTCTAAGATGCATACATGTTTTGCCAAGATATATTTAAAAGGAGTCTATCTAATTTCTCTAAAGTAGGATTTTCGTGTCCACTGGACCAAGTAAATCTCCTACCAGCTAACTCTACTTCTTTTAACCCCCAATTTCCAATTATAGCATTAAAAATGAGACCATTTGGGAAGTGCTTTATTTCTATTAGATTCGCTAGATCACCTAATAATGTGAAAGTCACCTCCTACTATTATAGGAACATCACTGTTACCAAATACATGTACAAGTTCTATTTAAAAAATCTCTTTATCTCTACTGTGTGGAGCACCATACACATTCACTAAATACCACTTAACACCAGAAATCTCATCTTGTAAAAGCATTCTGATAAAGAAATCACCAAACTCAGTATCTAGTACTTCAAAAACATCACTATCCTAATAGCAAACCACCAGAAATGCCATTAGAGGGCACAAAAGCCCAATAAAAAATATGACTACCACTAATATTATTAAGCACAGAGAAAAATCTTGCTTTTTAGTTTTTTGAACAACAAATATGAGACTATGCTCATTAATGACATCTCTTAGGAAATTTCTTTTCTCAAGGTTTCCTAATCTCCTGGCATTCCAGGATAGACCAGCCATCTAAAATAGCCTTTTCCCATTTATATCACTATTTTTTTTTGACTGAACACTGTAAGGGAAAAAGCCCCACAGCCTTATAATGCTTTATTGAAAAGTAAAAACCATATGTACAAGGTTACCTCGGTAACCCAAAGAATACAAAAAGGAGAAGAAAAACAACCATATATCACTATTTCACTAGTATTTCCACTTCTACCTTTTCCTATAACAATTCCTCTACTAAAATCTCTACCAAACTTCTTCTTATGTAACAAACTACCTAGCCCAGCTACATTACTAACAACATTATCAACATCAGTATTGATATGATCATTATCTTCTTTATCAGTACAAAAATCTCGAACATCGTATACAACTTGTTGCTCTGTACCGGCTATCTTATTGTCCAGTTCATTAACATCACTACTACTAGCTCTAAAAATAGCACAACTAGCTTCTTGAACATTTTCTGCAGCCTATACAGGATTTTGCCCTAATTTAATACCAACACCAGCAGATTTATTTTTTCTCTAGCAGTATTTAAAACAGAGAGAATTGGAGAATTACCTGGGACTACTTCAAGATTCTTCAGCATAGCCCTATCCATTACCATGCCCATCACTATTTCTTTCAAACTCCTACCAACAGTACTTATCCGAAAATGGACATCAGTGCCCACAAATTTGTTATTGTAAACATTCTGTTGTTCTGGTTGTGAGTCAGGGACCTCAGCAATGAGTTTGTAGTCCTCTTCAACTCTTTTTCTCATTGGTTGTGTAGCAGGACCCACATCTTCCTCTGCATTCTCTCTTTCCTCATTTCCACCATAATCCACTTGCTCTTGTGAGCATCCTTCTGGAAATCCATTCTAGCAACATCTTGAGTATATTCCTCATTTATCTCTCTAAGACCATTTGATATCTGTGCGACACTGTTCTGGTTCTCTATTTGTTGTTTCACTAGCATCATTTCTCTCAGTTGCATTTCTTTCTCCACTTCAGAAACCCTATTTGCTGTTGATATTTGTCTTTCTCTTCAGCCTCAACCATATCAACATCAAGTGCATTACCAGAACTTGTCAGGTGTCCTGTTCAGTTGCTCATCGGGGATAAGTATGCCATCCTGCAAGTAACCACCTTGCTCTACCACAGCTTCTATCTCGAAATATATGTGGTATATGTGAGGATCTTCCACTACCTCTGGGATTTTTCATTCCCACCTTAACTCTCACAAGTTCAGATTTCCTGTACTCCTCCATATCCACTTCCTGAACAGTTCCAAGTAATGAAGCAATTTCCTCAAACCCATCTCTATGCAGCAATGTTTCAGGTATTCCATACATCCTCACCCATACACAGAACAGTTTGTACTTGGCCATAGAAGCAGAGTTCCACTTGATAACTTTCACTAGAACACTTGTCCCTTTCAATCCAAATTGTGGATATTCAGTCATCTCGAGCCTGGCTACTGAAGGGAATTAAGCAGAAATTTCGTATCCCCATAATCTTTCACTTTCCAGTCAGCTCCCCAGGGAAATTGCGCACTGAAACCTGTAGCTAGCTGTGCATGGTTGATATACCCTTCCATAACATGTACCAAACCAACTGCTTTTTGTACCTTGTCATTCCCTTTCTTTTTTCCTGTTTGAGATATCAGCATTCACAACCCATTTGCACCACAACCTACAAGCTTAACCACTGGATGGGGACTATTGTCATCGTACATCTCTCAGACAGATGTGGATTTCCACAGTGAATACAGTTTAGCAGTCCTGCATTCTTTGACAACATGGTCAGAATATCCACATCTAAAGCAAGATGGGTCTTTGGATTCTGCATGATCATTTTTCACAGTTACAGAATTTTTCTCCTCAGACCCTGGCGATTGCATGTTGTTGTTGGAACCAGAACTGCTTTTTTAGAGAGAGAGAACCAGAACACTTAGATTTCTGCCCATTAGCTGGTTGCCCTTTACACCCTCCTGCTGCATTCCTCTTATCCTGCCTACCCTCCACCTGTCTCTGCAGTTCCTGATTCTGAATACTAGGTCTACTTCCCACAGGCACACCAAAATTCTGACTAAAATTGCATCGGGCCAGCTACTGGAGGAATCTGACTACGCCATTGTAAGGCATTGTAACGAATCTATCTAAATCTCCACAACCAGCTAGATTTGAAATTGCCCAACCGTAAGGCATTGTACAGCAAGTTCAGGGATGATGTGAGACACAGATGTGAACAGCATCACAAGTAACAACGCCACAGCACGAAAAAAATGACATGAGGAAGAGATGGTGGATTTTAGACTTCCCATCTTGTGCTCCATCCCATGTTATTTCATCAGCTCGGCCAATAAATCTTTGCCAGACTCCTTAATTCTGACCCGGCGTAGATACTCTTCATCATTAACCTGTGTTCTTGCTTTATTAACCAGACTCATCAGTTTCTCCTTTTCTTCGTGCCCTGTAAGGCTGTAACCTCTCTGTCGTCGCGAATATAATAAAATGAGGAAGAAATGGTGGATTTCAGACTTCCCTTCTTGTGCTCCACCCCATGTTATTTCATCAGCTCGGCCAATAAATCTTTGCCAGACTCCTTAATTCTGACCCAGCGTAGATACTCTTCGTCACCAACCTGTGTTCTCGCTTTATTAACCAGCCTTGTCAGTTTCTCCGTTTCTTCATGCCCTCTAACCTCTATGTCTTCCTCCTGTTGCTGTAGCATCAAATTTGGCTTCAAATCCTCCAAGGTTGGCTCTGCATCGTTGGAGTATCTGTCATACTCACCAGTATAGTTATCTACCCCTCGGATGATCAGCCTTGCCACCAAACCTGGCTCGTATTTGACGAGAAGTAGGTACCTCCCTAGAAGACTCTTTAGGCTAAAGACGCCATTTTCCTCGAATTCCAGGAGATAACTCTTGAGATGCAGTTTACTCAATTCATCAAGCAAGAGGTACATCTCTCGCCTCGCAAGCAAAAAGCTACGCCTGGCCTCTCTCGCGCCGATCTTTAGCTCAACAATTGCTATCAAGAAGTGTAGTGCCACCTTTGACAGTCCAGACCAGTTGTGAATGAGAGTGTTAAGAGGAAATGTGACAAAAACCGGAACTGGGTTATCAAAATTGACGCATATGAAGCCTTCAACTTCACGCGATCTTTGTCCTTCACCAAATACGACAATCGGGGTCTCGAGCATTGCTTTTCTGCCAGGAATTATGTTCTTATAATTATTTGGTGTGAAATTTTTCAACAATTTGTCGGTCATTCTCTTCAAAAACCCTTTACTGACCTCTACCTCGTCCCTGTATTAAGATCAGCGCACATCATAAATATGACCGAAGTTAACAACATTTTTGGCGAAAAGAATAAATTAAAAAATGCACCAAGAACTGCATTTAGTTCATCAGTTCGTCTCAGTCTAGCAATCTCTCTTCATTTCAGTCTAGCACTTTCACCTCCAAGAAGCCCAAATCGACTGAACTAAGAACTACTAGATGACGGTTTTAATGTCCAGAAGAAGGTTTCCATCATTTTAATATTGAGTTGGCAAATTTAAAAGTATATATCAGGAACAACTTAGTTCAAAAACAAAAGGTTACAGCATCATAAGAGAATAAGGACCAGGATTCAACCATGGCTTTCTTTTTTGGTATAGTAGAAATATAAGGCTATATTCAATAACCTGGAACAAATTACTGGGTATAAGGTCATTCAGCAACTCATTAGTACACACAAAACCCTGGCTGCCAAAACCAGTGGCGGAACTAGCACCGGATTACACCTAGGGCTAAGCTAGTTTAAATGATGTACTTTAGTTGTTTGTCATATTTTGTGAGAAGGAATTGCAAAGGCAATTGTTGCTAGGCCTAGGGCTATAGCCCCAATTGCCCTAGGCCTGTCTCCGCCACTGGCCAAAACCATTTAAGCATGAATTGTACAAAGTGACAACAGGCAATGGTATTAAACACCTTAACAATGAAACACTGCAAAGATGGACTCAACCTGACACATTAAACAACAAAAGATTTTGTTTCACAGACAAGATTCATTCAAATGATCAGTAAACTCTGCATGGAAAGAGTTCAGAGGAAGCACTTTGTGTGTGATTGTGGGATAAATAAATATACTATGCACTAATAAGTCTATATTATAACTAAAGTTTCCATAATCTCCAATACTCAAATAATCGATTATATTCAACAAAAGCATTTTCCATAAACTGTGAAAATCTGAGTAGCATTAGATACACCAAGAAGTATACTACACTGCTACAATACAAACATAACTAACTGCAGAAAGGCAGCAGCTACTCCAAATACTAACAGATCCATTTTCTCCAGCAAAACCATATTTTGAACTATAATGAAGTGGAAATATACAGAACAATGGACATGGTAGCAGAACTAACAAATACACTATGCAATAATAAGTCTATATTATAACTAACAAACATGATATGCACAAATATGTTATATCTACGTGATGTGGTAGCAGAACTGCGAGTTGCATTGAACTTACAGCTTATCGTATCCAACTGAGGCCCACGGCATGATAAAATTCGTCCCATCCTCCTCAAACCAGATGGGTAATGGAGCATCCAGATCCGTGAATAGATAAAAACCACCAGACTTGTATGGATTATCTTCAGGAGTTGGACGGAATGCGCTGAGATAGTTACTATATGTCTATATTCATCGATAATGAACTGCACAACAGACTTTTTAGGTGTGTCTGAGTCATCCGACAGCATATCGATGAGATGATACGTTCTCTGTGTTTGCAGATTATAACCACAATGAGAATCTTATAAACCAGGTTAGCCCATTTGACTTGTAGATAGAGTCAAAAGAAACTTACAAAAGTTTCAGGAGCAGTAACGACGATACCATTCGCGAGGCGGTATGAGCCGAGCATTCGGTATCTTATTCTTCTGTCTTGGAAGAAATCTTTCATTTGCTGAACTGTGCAATTGATGGGGAGCCCGAACCTCGGAAGTGTCTGCGCAGGTAAGTAAATATCCGAATCAATTTCAGGTCAAAAATCACCAAGCCAGATAAAAGGTTGCCCTTGATCTTCTTAGGAAAACCCCAATTACAGTCCAAAAATAACGCGATCTGTTCATTTCTAAAAAGATTTACTGCTCCTCGCTATTTATTTCTAGGAAAGAGGAGGAGGAGGAGGGGGGGTTACCGCGACTGAGTACTGGAGACTCCGGTTGATTCCAGACCTGATGCTGGCGAACTTCTTAGCCCTGACGGTTCTAGAGATATAATCATCAACGCCGCGCTTCTCTCCGTTGATCCGATTCATCTCCATGGCCACTTGCTTCTTCATCTTCTCCTCTTCCTCCTTCTCCCGCTCCTCGCGAGTGGCGCCGCCGGCAGCGGCATGCCTGCTCTGCCTCTTCCCCCCCTTGTTGGGTTTCTTGGGCGGCATTGCGCACTCCTCGCCGCCGGCGAAACCCTAGGAGCGCTGGGCTGGGGCTGGGGTTTTGGGGGTACCTTGTGTGTATCAAACGTCGCAACATAATTGGGTGACTATAAAGGTGCTCTACAGGTATCTCCGAGGGTGTCTGTTGGGTTGGCATGGATCAAGACTAGGATTTGTTACTCCGTGTGCCAGAGAGGTATCTCAGGGCCCACTCGGTAATACAACATCATATTGAGCTTGCAAGCAAAGTGACTAAAGAGTTAGCCACATGATCTTGTATTACAAAATGAGTAAACAGACTTGCCGGTAACGAGATTGAACTAGGTATGGAGATACCAACGATCGAATCTCGGGCAAGTAACATACCGATGAACAAAGGGAACTGCATACGGGATTGACTGAATCCTTGACATCGAGGTTCAACCGATAAAGATCTTCGTAGAATATTTAGGAACTGATATGGTCATACAGGTCCCGCTATTGGTTATTGACCGTAGAGGTGTCTCAGTCATGTCTGCATAGTTCTCGAACCCGCAGGGTCTGCACACTTAACGTTCGGTGACGATTAGGTATTGTTGAGTTATATATGTTGGTGACCAAAAGTTGTTCGGAGTCCCGGATGAGATCCCGGACATCACGAGGAGTTCCGGAATGGTCCGGAGGTAAAGATTGATATATAGGAAGTTGGTATTCGAGTTCCGGAAAAGTTCCGGGACCTACCGGTTTTATGACGGAGATGTCGGAAGTGTTCCGGGGGTCCACCGGGGGGGGTCCACCTGCTCCGGAGGGCCCCATGGGCTGTGAGAGGGGGCGCACCAGCCCCTGGTGGGCTGGCAGCCCCTCCCACCCAAGGCCCATGCGGCTAGGGGCTAGGGTTGGCCGAGAGGGGGGGAGGGGGCGCACCACTTGCCTTGGGGGCCAAGGCACCCCTCTTGGCCGCCGGCCCCATCTAGGCCGCCGCCCCCTAGGGGTGGGAACCCTAGGGCGCCGTCCCCCTCCTCCTCTCCCCCTACATATATCTGAGGGGAGGGAGGGCTGCAATACCTTAAGGCACGGCGCAGCCTCTCCCTCCCTCTCTAGATCGTTTCTCCTCTAGATTGATTCGGTAGTGCTCGGCGAAGCCCTGCCGGATCAGCTCCACCACCGCCACCACGCCGTCGTGCTGCCAGAGAACTCATCTACCTCTCCGCCCTTACTTGCTGGATCAAGAAGGCGGAGAACGTCATCGAGCTGTACGTGTGCTGAACGCGGAGGTGCCATCCGTTCGGCACTAGATCGTGATTGGATCGCGGGACGGATTGCGATTTGGATCGCGAAGACGTTCGACTACATCAACCGCGTTTCTTAATGCTTCCCGCTTAGCGATCTACAAGGGTATGTAGATCTAATCTCTCCTCTCGTAGATGGTCATCTCCTAGATTGATCTTGGTGAAGCGTAGGAAATTTTTTGTTTCCCATGCAACGTTCCCCATCAGTGGCATCACGAGCTAGGTCTATGCGTAGATGACATCACGAGTAGAACACAAAGGAGTTTGTGGGCGTTGATATTCAAATTGCTTCCTTCCTTAGTCTTATTTTGATTCAGCGGTATTATGGGATGAAGCGGCCCGGACCAACTTTACATGTCCACGTACATGAGACCGGTTCCATCAACTGACATGTAACTTTGTTGCATAAGATGGCCGGAGGGTGTCTGTCTCTCCCACCTTAGTTGAATCGGATTCGACAAAGGTGGTCCTTGTAGAAGGTTAAATAGCAACTTGCATATCACCGTTGTGGTTTTGCGTAGGTAAGAATCGTTCTTGCTAGATACCCATAGCAGCCACGTAAAACATGCAACAACAAATTAGAGGACGTCTAACTTGTTTTTGCAGGGTATGTTGTGATATGATATGGCCAAAGACATGATGATATATATTTGATGTATGAGATGATCATGTTTTGTAAGAGTTTATATCAACTTGCATGTTGATACGGCAACCGGCAGGAGCCATAGGGTTGTCTTTAATTATTATGTGGCATGTGTGTCACTCATTAAGCGCTATGTAATGCTTTACTTTATCGCTAAGCGGTAGCAATAGTAGTAGAAGCATGGTTGGCGCGACAACCCCGATGGCAGCACGATGATGGAGATCATGGTGTCATGCCGGTGACGATGGAGATCATGCCGGTGCTTTGGAGATGGAGATCAAAAGCACAAGTTCATGGCCATATCATGTCACTTGTGATTTGCATGTGATGTTAATCCTTTTATGCATCTTATTTTGCTTAGGACGACGGTAGCATTATAAGGTGATCCCTCACTAAAATTTCAAGATAAAATTGTGTTCTCCCCGAGTGTGCACCATTGTGAAAGTTCGTCGTTTTGAAGCACCACGTGATGATCGGGTGTGATAGACTCTACGTTCGCATACAACGGGTGCAAGCCAGTGTTGCACATGCGGAACACTCGGGTTAAACTTGACGAGCTTAGCATGTACAGACATGGCCTCGGAACACAAGAGACCGAAAGGTTGAACATGAGTCATATAGTAGATATGATCAACATGGAGATGTTCACCATTGAAACCACCTCATCTCACGTGATGATCGGACTCGGGTTGGTAAATTTGGATCATGTAGCACTCGGATGACCGGAGGGATGTCAATTTGAGTGGGAGTTTTTTAAGTAATATGATTAACTAAACTCATTATCTTGAACCATAGTCTAAGTAATCTTTGCAAAATTTATGTTGTAGATCAATGGCTCGCGCAGTAGCTCCCCTGAATTTCAATGTGTTCCTAGAGAAAGCCAAGATGAAAGATGATGGAAGTAACTTTGTAGACTGGGCCCGTAATCTGAGAATTATCCTCACGGCTTCCCAAAAGGCTTATGTCCTTGACGCACCGCTCGGTGTGCCACCCGCTCCAGTGTCGTCTGCAGACATTGCAAACGCCTGGCAGGCGCATTCTGATGACTACTCAATAGTTCAATGTGCTATGTTGTATGGCTTAGAACCGGGACTTCAAAGACGTTTTGAACGTCATGGAGCATATGAGATGTTCCAGGAGTTGAAGTTTATTTTTGAGAAGAATGCCCTAATCGAGAGGTATGAGACCTCCGATAAGTTCTATGCTTGCAAGATGGAGGAGAACGGATCTGTCAGTGAGCACATACTCAGAATGTCTGGGTATTCCAATCGTCTGGCTGAGTTGGGTATTACTCTTCCGCCAGAGGCGATCACTGACAGAGTTCTTTAATCACTGCCACCTAGCTACAAAAGCTTTGTGTTGAACTATAACATGCACGGGATGAACAAATCAGTCGCCGAGCTGTTTGCGATGCTGAAAGTCGCTGAGTCAGAAATCCAGAAGGAGCATCAAGTGTTGATGGTCAATAAAACCACTAGTTTCAAGAAGAATGGCAAGGGCAAGAAGGGTAACTCCAAGAAGAGTGGCAAAGCAGTTGCCCCTCCCGTGAAGAAACCCAAGGCTAGACCTAAGCCGGAAACTGAGTGCTTTCATTACAAGGGAACTGGCCATTGGAAGCGGAATTGCCCCAAGTATCTGGCCGACAAGAAGGCGGCCAACACCAAACAAGGTATATATGATATACATGTTGTAAGTGCATATTTCTCCCTAAGTAGTTTTGGTGGTTGATGACAATACCCTTGCGGACTAATCATGTGCATTGAGTTTTCAGAGATTATCAGGTGGCACGAGATGGTGTTTGAGCCCCTCAGTTGTAAAAAGAGAAGACGACGTTTTCCTATTGATTTAGTGTAGGTGGACTTGAGTCATAGGAAAATCCGTACTATCAAGAGGGGTCTGCACTTAGAAAGGTTGGGAGAATCAATCACGTACACATCCACTTCTTCCCCCCTTTCCCGGCACGATGGAGCTTCCCTTGTCTTCAGGGCCCTGAGTAATAAGTTAAGCGGAAGTACCGCTCCAGTGCGCGGTAGTACCGCTCCGGCGGTAGTACCACCCTGCAGTACCGGGCTACTTCCGCTAATTTTTTGCTCTCTGGGTTGCTTAGGTGGGCTTGTCTATTTTGAGCGGAAGTACCGCTTGGGAGCGCGCGGTAGTACCGCTCATGCGGTACTGCCGCCCTCCCCTTCTGGGCCACTTCCGCTTATTTTTAGCTCTCTGGATTCTTGGTCACTCGAGTGAATTTTGAGCGGCAGTTGTAAGCGGAAGTACCGCTCTGAGCGGTACTGACTCACTGCCTCCCTCCTATTCATTAAGTCTGGGCATCCTACAGTGCTAAGTGGAAGTACCGCTTGCGGGAGCGGTAGTACCGCTCCGGCGGAACTACCGTCTCTTTGACTAGCGTCAGCTGTGTGTGATGCCCGGTACTTCCTTGCAAGCGGAAGTACCGCTCCCCAGAGCGGTACTACCACTTATGCACGACCTGTGGGCAGAAAACGGTCAGATTCCCACCCTCTATATAAAGGGGTCTTCTTCTCTAGTGAGAGTTGCCTCTTTCCCCCAAAAAGCTCCATTGTTGCTCCTAAAGCTTACTCTTGCCCAATCTCTCTCCCTAGCCATCGATTCTTGTTGATGCTCTAGGGTTTGGAGGAGAAGGCCTTGATCTACACTTCCACCAAGAGAAATTTGATTCCCCCCACTAATCCCTTGCGGATCTTGTTACTCTTGGGTGTTTAAGAACCCTAGACGGAGGAGGTCACCGTGAAGCCATACTCCATTGTTTTGAAGCTTCGTGGTGGTGTTGGGAGCCTCCAATTAAGTTGTGGAGATTGCCCCAACCTTGTTTGTAAAGGTACGGTTGCCGCCTTCAAGTGCACCACTAGTGGAATCACGGTATCTCGCATTGTGTGAGAGCGTGAGGAGAATACGGTGGCCCTAGTGGCTTCTTGGGGAGCATTGTGCCTCCACACCGCTCCAACGGAGACGTACTTCCCCTCAAAGGGAAGGAACTTCGGGAACACATCCTCGTCTCCATCGGTTTCACTCGTGGTTACTTCTTACCTTTACTTTAAGCATGCTATACCTATTGTCCATTATTTGCCTACTTGCGTAGTTATTGTTGTTAGCATCATATAGGTTGCTCACCTAGTTGCATATCTAGACAACCTATTTGTTGCTATACCTAATTTGTTAAAGATTAACGAAAAATTGGTAGTTGCCTATTCACCCCCCCCCCTCTAGTCAACCATATCGATCCTTTCAATTGGTATCAGAGCCTCGTCTCTTTATTAAGGGTTTCACCACCCGAAGAATATGGTTGACGACGGGACCGGCCGGTTGAACTCCCAGAGGCCATGGGTGTGAACACGGTCTCTCGTGAGGATTTAAACGAGGCCATGTCCTCACTTAAATCCTCCATGACGACCGAGGTCAAATCCATGTTTAAAGAATTCCTTGATACTCTTAAACTTTCCACCGATGCGGTGCAAGTGGCTAATCCCACTAACTCGACATCGGATGTCAACTCCGGTAAGGATGGGGCTAGAGTTGATAAGGACACTCATTCTCAAGGAATTAATGAGGCAGGGACCTTTGCCTCAGTTCCCCCTCCCTTGGTCTATGGAGGACCGGTGCACCCACCTCATATAGTAAATCTCGGTCCTCCTCCTAAACTTGTTAAAATGATTTTGCTAATTGGGTTTTTCGTATCAAGTCTCATTTGGATCACAGCTCAATTCAACTCATGAGAGTCATTGAAGAAGGATACTACCCTCGTGATCCACGCAACCTCACCCCAAGAGAAGAGGCTGATAAACAGCTAAATTCCTCCGCCTTGTTCATACTCCAAGCTGCAGTTCCTACCGAAGACCTAGCTCACCTGCGTCCCTTCACTATTGCTAAAGAGTGTTGGGAACACATTGTCTCCATGTACAAGGGCAGCTCAAGCATTCAACGGTCGAACTACGAGGTTGTGCTTGATCAGTCAGATGAGTTTGTAATGATAGAAGATGAGGAACCGTGTGAGCTCTATAGGAGGGTAACTACTCTTGCCGTTGCCCTCCGAGATCATGGCAGCAAAGATGTGGATGACACCTGGGTCAAGCTTAAGTTTCTGAAGGCCATCATGCCCTTCAACAAGGCCATGTCCGCCGTCATCCGCCAAAGACCAGATTTTCACAACTTGTCCTCTAGCGATGTGTTGGATGAATTTATTGCAATGAACATCTTGAACACGACCGCAGACAATGCTCTTGCTCGTGTGCAACAGTCAAAGAAATCATCTCCCAACCTTGCTTTGAAGGCCAAGGTCAGTTAAGAGGAAGAAGAAGAGGAGGAGGAGGATTGCCCTGAGGACACCAAATATGCTTACCATGAGCATATGGCTCTAGCGTCTAGGCAATTCTGGGGCAATAAGAGAAACGCAAGGCCAAATTTCTCCAAGAACAACTCAAGCGGGTCAAAGGGCAAGCAACGTGTGAGGACCTGCTACAACTGTGGTAATGTGAGTCACTTCATGGTGGATTCTCCTTATGAGAAGAGGGAAGACAATGGTGGCAAGCTCATCCGCAAAGATAAGGCCAAGTCTTTTCCCAACAAGTCCAACTTCACCAAGAAGGATCCTCACAAAGTGTTGGTGGCCCAAGAAGAGTATGTCTCCGATGATGATGTTGATGACGAAGACACAAGTGGTGAAGGAATGGCAGTGGCATCTGTGGCTATTGCATCGACTACCCCAACAAAGGTGTCACTCTTCGACGCTCCCAATGAGAACCACATTGCTAGGCGTCTCATGGCCAAAGGTATCACCAAGGTAACCTCCAACGCCAAAACCTCTAACATTAAGACTTCTATTTCTTCCACTCTGTCTTTGTTAAATTGTGTGGATGAAAATGAGGAGGCGAAAGAGGGCGAGAATGAGTTTGACAAGTTCTTGTGCAAACTCAAGGGAGATTCCAAGAAGCACTTCGTTGCTCTCTTGGAACAACTTGGTGAGGCAAATGACACAATTGAGTCTCAAGAAGAATATCTTGAGGAGTTGAGAGGGCATAGTCGTGATTATGCCGACGAGATAGCAGATCTTTCTATTGCTCTAGAGGAAGAGCGAGGTCTTCATTTGACTCTTAAGGAGTCACAAAATGATGACCTTGCTAAATTACATAAATATTATGATCATGCTATCGTTCTTAACCGTGTGCTCAAATCTGAAAAGGTTGCACTTGGGGTTGGCCATGCTCGACTCAAGGATGAGTTTGACTCACTTGACAATGCTCACAAGGCATTGAAGAGCGTTCATGCCTCTCTTAAGGAGTCGCATGATCAACTCCAAGTAAAACTCACTAAGGAAATTGCCACGTGTCCTCCTTTTGTTTTAATTGATAATGCCTCTGCTACTAACCCATGTTGCGAGCATGCACATCTTGTGGAGGAAAATGCTAAGCTGAAAGAGCAGCTTGAGAAAGACCTTGTGACATGTATCCAAGGTGAGAAGAATCTCAATGACCTTTTGAGAAATCAAAAGGAAGTGGTTGCAAAGGAAGGAGGTGGGTTTGCACCCAAGTCCAAAAAGAAGAAGAAGGTAAAGGCCATGCGGGTCCCTCCGCTCAAGGAAACATTTGTCAAAGCGGGGGACATTACTCATGAGAAGAAGAAGGATAAGGTTGTGAGTGGTAGTGCTAAAAAGGACAAGACCACTCCCCTCAACAAAGCCGGCGACTTTAACCCCTCTTATGTTTTGTGTCGTGCTAGTGATGGGCATGTTTATGCCAAATATGTTGGTTCTTCTTATGAGTACATTGATACGTCTCCAACGTATCTACTTTTCCTCACTCTTTTGCCCTTGTTTTGGACTCTAATTTGCATGATTTGAATGGAACTAACCCGGACTGACGTTGTTTTCAGCAGAATTACCATGGTGTTGTTTTTGTGCAAAAATAAAAGTTTTCGGAATGGAACAAAACTTTTTGGAGATTTATTTTGGAAAATATAAAAAATACTGGAGCCGGAAACCACCGGAGAGGGGGCCCAGGCTGGGCACAATACACTAGGGCGCGCCAGCCCCCTCCCGGCGCGCCCTGGTGGGTTGTGCCCACCTCGGGGCCCCACTTGCCCTATCTCCGCCACTATAAATTCCTAAATTTGGAGAAAAAAATCAGAGAGAAAGAATTATCGCGTTTCACGAGACGGAGGCGCCGCCACCTCCTGTTCTTCATCGGGAGGTCAGATCTGGAGTCCGTTTGGGGCTCCGGAGAGGGCAATCTTTGGTCTTCGTCATCATCAACCTTTCTCCATCGCCAATTCCATGATGCTCCCCACCGGGAGTGAGTAATTCCTTCGTAGGTTTGCTGGTCGGTGAGGAGTTGGATGAGATTCATCATGTAATCGAGTTAGTTTTGTTAGGGCTTGATCCCTAGTATCCACTATGTTCTGAGATTGATGTTGCTATGACTTTGCTATGCCTAATGCTTGTCACTAGGGCCCGAGTGCCATGATTTCAGATCTGAACCATTTATGTTATCATCTCTATATCTATGTTCTTGATCTGATCTTGCCTTGTCATATGCACCTATTACGTGTTATGATCCGTCAACCCCATAGTGACAATATTTGGGATACTTCGCGGTGATGACCGTAGTTTGAGGAGTTCATGTATTCACCACGTGTTAATGCTTTGTTCCGGTTCTCTATTAAAAGGAGGCCTTAATATCCCTTAGTTTCTTTATGGACCCCGCTGCCACGGGAGGGTAGGACAAAAGATGTCATGCAAGGTCTTTTCCATAAGCACGTATGACTATTTACGGAATACATGCCTACATTACATTGATGAACTGGAGCTAGTTCTGTATCGCCCTAGGTTATGACTGTTATATGATGAATATCATCCAACGAGTTACCGATCCAGTGCCTACGACCTTTCCAGTTATTGTTCTTGCTAAGTTACTACTGCTATTGCTGCTGTTCCAACTGCTACAAAACTATTGCTACCAATGTTACCTCTACCGTTACTATTGCTACTACTATCAAACCTATCATATTACTATGCTATTGATCACTTTGCTGCTGATATTTATCTCTAGGTGTGGTTGAATTGACAACTCAACTGCTAATACTCTCAAGTATTCTTTGGCTCCCCTTGTGTCGAATCTATAAATTTGGGTTGAATACTCTACCCTCGAAAACTGTTGCGATCCCCTATACTTGTGGATTATCAAGACCTTTTTCTGGTGCCATTGCCGGGGGGCATAGCAATATTTGTTGAGTCACTTGGGATTTATATCAATTTATCACTATGAAGAATTTGAAGGATCCAAGGACAAAGATTTTTCCCTCTACTACGAGGGGAGGTAAGGAACTGCCGTCACACTCTGCACTTGATTCACCTTCTGTTATGAGTAAGCTTGCAACACCACCACATGCTAGTAATCCTGATATGTCGCAAGTTATTGATGATGCTACTTCTGCTATGAATGATGCTTATGATGATGCTAGTACCATGCTTGATGATAATGTGACACTAGGAGAATTTCTTGATGAACAAATTGCTAAAGCTAAAGAGAATGAAACTGTTGAAACTGATGAAGCTTATGAAACTGATTATGATTATGAAACTCCTATTAGTCCTAGCTCTCCTAAGTTTGAAATGCCTAAGATACCTAAAGGTTATGTTATGGACGAAGAGATAAGTA
The DNA here is from genome assembly GCA_039707655.1 of Elymus sibiricus. Classification (NCBI taxonomy): domain Eukaryota; kingdom Viridiplantae; phylum Streptophyta; class Magnoliopsida; order Poales; family Poaceae; genus Elymus; species Elymus sibiricus. The sequence goes on from CM077663.1 coordinate 347,987,445, forward strand.
GAGAAATTCTTTCTTGCAAGGATAGAGACGATCTTAAGAAATTACTATGCAAGTACAAGGAAAAGACTTTGAATGCTAGAATGAAATGTGATCCTAAGTTTGCTACTTCACCTATCCTTGTTACTGATAAGGATTATGAATTCTCTGTCGACCCAGAGTTAATTACTTTGGTTGAATCTGATCCTTTCCATGGCTATGAAACTGAAACTGTAGTGGCACACCTTACTAAGCTGAATGATATAGCCACCCTTTTTGCTCATGATGAGAAGATTCGCTACTATTACATACTTAAGTTATTTCCGTTCTCATTAAAGGGTGATGCTAAGACATGGTACAATACTCTTGCTCCTGGTTGTGTGCGTAGTCCCCAGGATATGATTTACTACTTCTCTGGAAAAAAAATCCTGCTCATAAGAAACAAGCTGCCTTACAGGAAATATTTAACTTTGTGCAAATTGAAGAAGAGAGTCTCCCACAATCTTGGGGGGGAGGCTTCTCTAGTTGCTTAATGCTTTGCCTGATCATCCTCTCAAGAAAAATGAAATACTTGATATCTTTTATAATGGACTAACCGATGCTTCTAGGGACTTCCTAGATAGTTGTGCTGGTTGTGTTTTCAGGGAACGAACTGTTGAACAAGCTGAGGAATTATTGAATAACATATTGAAGAATTATGATGATTGGACTCTTCCTGAACCACTGCCTAAACCCACTCCAAAGAAGAGGGGTATCTTATTTCTCGGTCCTGAAGATATGCAAGAGGCAAAGAAATCTATGAAGGAAAAAGGTATTAAAGCAGAGGATGTTAAGAATTTGCCACCTATTGAAGAAATACATGGTCTTGAGACACCACCGCCTCCACAGGTGGTAGAGGTAAATTCTTTATTAAAGTTCAATGAAAGTGACATCCCTCACAATAAACATCCTAGTCAATGCTTATATGAGTTTGACAACTATGAAGCAAGATCATTTCAATGCCCATGTTCTGAAACAATTGAAATACAATTCTGATATGATTGCTCGATTGAGTGACTTGCTATTTAGAATTAGTAATGATGTTAGAGGTGTAGGAAATCATGCCTCTATGGTTCAAACTCAGTTAGAACAAGTTGCTAAGTCTCAAAAAGAATTGCTTGATGAAATGAATAATAATATGCATGATTTTGCTGCTAGAGTAGTAACTAGAGGAGGTAGAATGACCCAAGAACCACTTTATCCCGAGGGTCATCCTAAAAGAATTGAACAAGACTCTCAGAGAATTAATCCTGATGCACCCAGTCCTTCTAAAAAGAAAAAGAAAAAGAAAAATGATAGGACTTTGCATACCTCTAGTGAACCTGAGACAGAAAAACCTCCTGATAATAATGATGTCTCTATTTCTGATGCTGAAACTCAATATGGTAGTGAACATCAACCTAGTGATAGTGAAAATGATAATGATGATGTTCACAATGATGCTCAACCTAGTAATGATAAAGAACCAGATAATGATGTTGAAATAGAGCATGCTCCTGATCTTGATAACCCACAACCTAAAAATAAACGCTATGATAAAAAAGACTTTGTGGCTAGGAAACATGGTAAAGAAAGAGAGCCATGGGTTCAGAAACCCATGCCATTCCCACCTAAGCCATCTAAGAAAAAGGATGATGAAGAATTTGAGCGCTTTGCTGAAATGATTAGGCCAGTCTTTTTGCGTACCCGCTTAACTGATATTTTGAAGATGGCCCCTTATGCAAAGTATATGAAAGACATCATCACTAATAAAAGAAAAATACCTCAAGCTGAAATCTCCACCATGCTTGCTAATTATTATTTTAAGGATGGAGTACCTAAAAAACTTGGAGATCCTGGAATACCAACTATACCTTGCTCCATCAAAAGAAACTATGTTAAAACTGCTTTGTGTGATTTGGGAGCCGGTGTTAGTGTTATGCCTTTCTCCTTATATAAAAGACTTGATTTGAATAAACTCACACCTACCGAGATATCATTGCAAACGGCTGACAAATCAACGGCCATACCTATCAGTATTTGTGAGGATGTGCCCGTTGTTGTTGCAGATGTTACTATCTTAACGGACTTTGTTATTCTTGAGATGCCCGAGGATGACAACATGTCGATTATCCTTGGTAGACCCTTTTTGAATACTGCAGGGGCTGTTATTGATTGCAATAAAAGAAAAGTCACTTTTCATATCAATGGTAATGAGCACACGGTGCACTTTCCGAAGAAACAATTCCAAGTGAATGGTATAAATGTTATTGAAGAATCTCCGACCATCACTATTGGAAGTTTTCAATTACCTCTACCTACTGCCAAAAAGAAATATGATATACTTATTGTAGGGGATATGCACATCCCCATTGAGGTAACTTAGTGTTTTACGAAAGTTCTTCGGTTTCATGCTAATCGGAAGTGGTTGTTAATAAGACTTGGTCAACCTTATTAATGGATCATTTTTTAGAGGTATGAAGTTGAGGAATCTAGTAAGCACAACTCTCTGTTCCCACCTTTTATTTTTCTGTTTTAGATTAGTTGAATAAAATAAAATGCCACGTTTATCATGTTTTCTGTTTTCTCCGTGCAATAAAAAATGACCCAAAAATAAAAATTCTCAGAATGCCCTGAAAATTTAACATGATTTTTTTTCCGAATATTTAAGATTTTTTGGTGCAAATAATACCAGAGGGGGGTGCACCTGGTGCCCACAAGACACCAGGGCGCGCCAGCACCCCCAGGCGCGCCCTGGTGGGTTGTGGCCCCCACGTGGGCCCCCGCACTTATCTCTTTAGCCCACATCACCACCTACCTCCAGCAAAAAAATCACCGCAGCCACCATTTTCGTGTTCTTGCTCTCAAACCCGCGGATTTCGATCTCTTTGCTCGAAACTCCGTTTCCGAAACTGTTTGGAGTGATTGCTTCTTGGTATGTGACTCCTCCATTGCTCCAATTAGTTTTTGTTTTAGTGGGTTATTTTTTGAGTAATTAGCTACTCTTGGTGCTGCTATAGATGAGCTTGCATGTTGAATTCTTAGATTTCTAAGTAGTTTGAATGCTCAATATGGCCTCTACGAATGCTTAGGAGTGGTTGCTAACAATCTTACAATGTTTTGTTGACAAATTTTTGTGGACTAATTTTTTTTCAGAATATTTATAGGAATAAAATGCAATTCTTTAGGAGTTCTTCGAGCAGGAGATCCTCGGGAGCCTCATCAAGTGGAAGCTCAGTTCGACAGTCTTATGTTGAACCAAGCGAAAGCTCGACGCGAGATGCCGCCACCAAATCATGCTTGTGGCCTTGCGACGAGTTCATGGAAGGTGCAGGTATTAAGGAGGAATTTGATCAATTTATTCGCAACACAGAGCTTGTCTCCTTCATCGCAGATAAGTGCCCCCAACACCTCGAGCTCACGAAAACCTTCACAAAGAAATTCAAATATTTTCCTCGTGAGTCTAGAGTTTCATTCAACCTGTACGATCATTCCTTTATTGCCGTTAGAAATGTTTAGCGATGCATGCAAATTTCCATATGAGGGTTCTCTCGATGAACCAACAAAATGTGAGTACGAGTCATTTTTAGTTAATCTTTGCTTTGGCGAAGATAGGGGGGTTACACAAGGGAGAATTAACGGTATCCACTTTCCATCACTACAATATTTTGTGCTCTTTAACGGTAAATGTGTTGTAGGCAAACAAGATTGTAGTACACTGTGTGCTCATGATTTGAGTCTCCTACACACTGCTATAACTGGGAATAAGGATTATAATCTTGGTGCAATTGTTGCACGGAGGTTGCAGCTCAATGCTGCTAGTGGTAATTTTTATGGAGGAATTTATGCCTCCCGTGTAGCTGAGAGATTAAATGTATCACCATGGCCTAATGACCCCATCCTACCCACTCAGTATTTAGACTTTGATGCTATGAAGCGTCATAAGTTCCTTACGGGCACGACCACTAACTATACCTATAACTTGAGATTTTATAAGAAACCCGTTGTGCCTGTTATTTTGCCTGCTCCTACTCTCTTTGATTTTCACACTAGGGGAAGGTATTATGTTCTTGAGAGTGAAGCCTATGAGTACAACACGGAGGTTGAAGCTGCCAGGAGGGCTGCAGAGTCTGCTCCGAGGTTCTCAATGAGCCATCGCCCAGATTATTATTCATACGGATGGTGATTACCAAGCTAGGCCAAAAGCCTAAGCTTGGGGGAGTACGTATTTCCACCGACATTACATTCATGTTCACACATTTCATTCCAGTTGTCAGTGTTCACACTTTCTCATTATATTATCCATGCTTGATTTGTTTTCTCGCTTTCTTCTTGCGTGTTTGAAAAACTTTGATAAAACCCAAAAATATTTCCTACTTCTTTTTAGTTTTTCTTTCTAGCTTAGTTTAATTGTAGCATCAAAAGAAAACCCAAAAAGATTTCTCGCTTCTTCTTTTACTTGTTGGGAACTTTCCCGTGTAAATAGTTTTTCTCATTTTTGTTTTCTTTAATTTGCTTGCTTCTTTAAAAACTAAAAACTCCAAAAATATTTCAGTGTGTTTCTCTAAAATTCTTTTCTTTTTTTACTTGAGTCGTACCAAGGAGAAGACCACGATGAAATTGTTGAGTGGTTCTCATCTGCATTATCATTTATTTAACAAAGAACACACATTACCTTGTCTTCTCCTCTTGAATAAAATGTTTGCAGATTCCAACTTAGTCCACGGCATTCTTGCACTATTATTATCTTCTTATTGTTCGGTCGTGCAAGTGAAAGGCAATAATGACGACGTTTGATGAATTGACTGTGGCAGAGAAAAGCGGGTATGAACTCAACTTGTTTTTGTTTTTGTAAATATGTTTAACCTAGTATCCCTTGATTCAGCCCATTATGATCAAACATGTTTGCAATGACCATTAGAGATTATAGTTGTTCATGCCATGCTTAAGTAGCTAGGAGTGGATAATGATTTATCTCGGGTGTCAACATGCATTAAAATGGTTGTGATGTGGTATTATGATATGGTATCCTCCTCTGAATGTTTCAAGTGGCTTGACTTGGCACATGTTCACACATGTAGTTGAATCAAAACCAACATAGCCTTCATGATATTTATGTTCATGGTGTCCATATCCTACTCATGCTAGTATTCAATGTTGATTATGTGTAATGCATGTTCATGACCGTCTTCGCTCTCTAGCTGGCCGCTTCTCAATCTAATTGCTAGCCTTCGTCTGTACTAAGCGGGGATACTGCTTGTGCATCAAAACCCTTTAAACCAAGTTATGCCAGATGAGTCCACCATATCTACCTATATGCGGTATTACCCTGCCGTTCCAAAGTAAATTTGCATGTGCCACCTCTAAAATTCAAATGAACATCTGTTTTGTGTGCCTGAACCGCCCATGGAGCGACAGGGGGCAGTCAGTATCTTCCATGCTAAGCGGGTTATTCTCATGATGAGTGTTTATTCACTTGTCCTTACACGAGAGGGGCGGTAATACGGATTCCCAGTCCCGAAATCAAAACTCAAAAATAATTAAACAAAACTCCCCCAGGAATGTTGTTGGTTTGGATGGTACCCGTGGATACGGCTCGCCGTGGAGTGTGATTGTTGGTGGAGGGGGAGTAAACCTTTGCTTTTACCGCTTGGGAACCGCCGCTAATTTGTTTAGCATGGAAGATGTTGATAACTCTTGGTCGTGACGTTGACAGGAAGGGTGTACCACTCAAAATTATATCTATCTCTGTTTTAAACTTTGAGCTCTGGCACAGCTGCAAATCCATGCTTCCCTCTGCGAAGGGACTATCTATTTACTCTTAAGTTGAGTCATCACCTTCTCAAATAAGCTCCAGACCTGAGAGCACTATTGTCATCCTCATGCATTGTGTATAGTTGATGTTGGGTGTAGCATGACTGGATCTTTTCTACCATGAATTACAATGTTTAGTCACTGCTTGAACTTTGGAGGTGCTCTGCATTTATGTTTTGCGGTCTCAGAAAGGGCTAGCGAGATACCACTATTGTCATATTGTATCATGATTGTTTTGACAAAGTGTTGGCGCTTGAGATATATTATTATTGCTCGCTAGTTGCTTATGTTATTGTTATGAGTGAATATAATTCCTAAGAGCTATTGTTGACATGGTTAGTCATAATCTTTGCTGAAAACTTGGGTGCTACTTAAGCATATATATGTAAACAAGAACAAAAGAGTTCATAAAAGTTTTTCTTTATCACTTTCAGTTTGTCAACTGAATTGCTTGAGGACAAGCAAAGGTTTAAGCTTGGGGGAGTTGATACGTCTCCAACGTATCTACTTTTCCTCACTCTTTTGCCCTTGTTTTGGACTCTAATTTGCATGATTTGAATGGAACTAACCCGGACTGACGTTGTTTTCAGCAGAATTACCATGGTGTTGTTTTTGTGCAGAAATAAAAGTTCTCGGAATGGAACAAAACTTTTTGAAGATTTATTTTGGAAAATATAAAAAATACTGGAGCCGGAAACCACCGGAGAGGGGGCCCAGGCTGGGCACAATACACCAGGGCGCGCCAGCCCCCTCCCGGCGCGGCCTGGTGGGTTGTGCCCACCTCGGGGCCCCACTTGCCCTATCTCCGCCACTATAAATTCCTAAATTTGGAGAAAAAAATCAGAGAGAAAGAATTATCGCGTTTCACGAGACGGAGGCGCCGCCACCTCCTGTTCTTCATCGGGAGGTCAGATCTGGAGTCCGTTTGGGGCTCCGGAGAGGGGAATCTTTGGTCTTCGTCATCATCAACCTTTCTCCATCGCCAATTCCATGATGCTCCCCACCGGGAGTGAGTAATTCCTTCGTAGGTTTGCTGGTCGGTGAGGAGTTGGATGAGATTCATCATGTAATCGAGTTAGTTTTGTTAGGGCTTGATCCCTAGTATCCACTATGTTCTGAGATTGATGTTGCTATGACTTTGCTATGCCTAATGCTTGTCACTAGGGCCCGAGTGCCATGATTTCAGATCTGAACCGTTTATGTTATCATCTCTATATCTATGTTCTTGATCCGATCTTGCCTTGTCATATGCACCTATTACGTGTTATGATCCGTCAACCCCATAGTGACAATATTTGGGATACTTCGCGGTGATGACCGTAGTTTGAGGAGTTCATGTATTCACCATGTGTTAATGCTTTGTTCCGGTTCTCTATTAAAAGGAGGCCTTAATATCCCTTAGTTTCCTTATGGACCCCGTTGCCACGGGAGGGTAGGACAAAAGATGTCATGCAAGTTCTTTTCCATAAGCATGTATGACTATTTACGGAATACATGCCTACATTACATTGATGAACTGGAGCTAGTTCTGTATCGCCCTAGGTTATGACTGTTATATGATGAATATCATCCAATGAGTTACCGATCCAGTGCCTACGACCTTTAAACTTATTGTTCTTGCTAAGTTACTACTGCTGTTGCTGCCGTTCCAACTGCTACAAAACTATTGCTACCAGTGTTACTGCTGCTGTTACTATTGCTACTACTATCAAACCTATCATATTACTGTGCTACTGATCACTTTGCTGCAGATATTTATCTCCGGGTGTGGTTGAATTGATAACTCAACTGCTAATACTCTCAAGTATTCTTTGGCTCCCCTTGTGTCGAATCTATAAATTTGGGTTGAATACTCTACCCTCGAAAACTGTTGCGATCCCCTATAATTGTGGGTTATCATACATTGAGTGGTCTATTTGGGTTCCTAAGACCCTTGTCACTAACATGAAAGGACCCATGAAAAAATGGGTACCTAAATCCAAGCATTGATCTATTGTAGGATTTTGCTTCCGGGGGAGTTTCATGGTTGCTCGATAGTGGAGCAACAAATCATATGACCGGAAGCAAGGACTTGGTGGTGGACGTTCGACCCGATACATCCGTGGCCACTCAAGTCTCTTTTGGCGATGACACAATTTCAAAGGTATTGGGTCTTGGCAAGGTGGTTATCTCTCCAACCTTAACAATTGAGAGAGTCATGCTTGTTGAGACCTTTGCATACAATTTACTTTCCGTTCGTCAACTTGCACTTATGGGTTTTAGTACCTTATTTGGCATTGATACCGTGACCCTTTTGTGGAGCAAGACTCTTAAAGTAGCCTTTGTTGGGCATGTCGAAAATGGTCTCTATGTGATTAACTTCTCGGAGCGACCCACTAAGACCGCGACATGTCTAATGGCTAAATTTGATGTGGGGTGGCTTTGGCATCGTCGACTAGCCCATGTCAATATGAGATCTTTGCAAAGTCTCCTCAAAGGGGATCACATTCTTGGACTAACAAATGTGAGTTTTGCTAAAGATCGTGCTTGCAGTGCTTGTATCGAAGGAAAGCTACATGAAAAGGCTCATCGTCCTACTACTACAATCTACTCTAAGAGGACCTTAGAGCTCCTTCACATGGATCTCTTCAGTCCTCCATCTTTTGACAGTCTTGGAGGAAGAAAGTATTGCTTGGTGATTGTGGATGATTACTCAAGATACACGTGGGTATATTTCTTCAAGAGGAAGAGTGAGACCCAACAGACCATCATCAACTTTGCAAATGAAGTCCAACGTCAACATGAAGCAAAGATCTTGATGCTTAGAAGTGACAATGGCACTGAGTTCAAGAACTACACCCTGGATGAGTTTCTCAGTGATGAGGGGATAAAGCACCAATATTCCACACCTTACACCCCTCAACAAAATGGTGTTGCGGAGAGGAAGAACCGGACATTGATGGATGCGGCAAGAACCATGATGGCAGAGTTTAAATCTCCGTACAACTTTTGGGCCGAAGCCATCAACACCGCGTGTCATGCATCAAATCGGCTCTATCTCCGGAAAGGCTTGAACAAGACTCCTTATGAGATTCTTACCGGGAACAAGCCCAACCTCAGGTACTTCTGGGTGTTCGGCTGTAAGTGTTTCATTCTCAAGAAAGGTGTACGTTTGTCAAAATTCAAATCTAGAGCTCATGAGGGCATATTTGTTGGTTATGCTGCAAACTCTCATGCTTACCGTGTCCTCAACAAGTCCATGGGACTCATTGAGGAGACGAGTAACGTAGAGTTTGATGAAAATAATGGCTCCCAAGTGGAGCAAAGTGGTCTTTGTGATGTAGGTGATGAAATTCCTCCCCAAGCCATAAGAAGAATGGGTGTGGGATACTTCCTACCCGTTGAGGAACCCCTTGTGGCTGAAGGAGAAGGACAATGTTCCACTCAAGTGGAACCATCACCGACGCATGACCCACACGCTTCCAAAGAACAAAGTGAAGGCCCTCAACCCCGTGATCAAGATCAAGGGCAAGATCAACTTAATGGTGATGATTCTTCATCACATGATGCTCAAGATCTTGCTCACACCCCCATGCAAGCTCAAGATCAAGATGAAGCTCAAGACCAAGATCAAGCTCAAGATGAAGGTCAAGCTAAAGATCAAGATCATGCTCAAGATCAAGAGCAAGCCGGTGCTAGTACCGAAGTTCGTCAAGTTACCAAGCCTCAACTTTCCATGGAGGAAATTCTTGAAAGACGAGCTGCCAAGATCGCTTCCAAACTAAGAGTCAAGCAACACCTATTAAAGAACGTTTATGGAAGTTTGAAGAGAGGGGTAACTACACGTCGTCAATTAACAAACTTTTGTGCACATCATGTGTTTGTTTCTTGCCATGAACCCCTCAAGGTACAAGATGCGCTCGAAGACGAGGAATGGCTTGAAGCCATGCATGAAGAAATCAACAACTTCGAGCGCAACAAACTGTGGCGATTGGTACCAAGACCAAAGGAGAAGCACAATGTCATTGGAACCAAATGGATCTTTAAGAACAAGCAAGATGCACATGGTATTATTATTCTCAACAAGGCAAGACTGGTGGCTCAAGGCTACTCCCAAGTCGAGGGCATCGACTACGGTGAAACCTTTGCCCCTGTTGCTCGCCTTGAATCTATTCACATGTTGCTTGCTTATGCCTCTCATCATGATTTCATATTATATCAAATGGATGTGAAGAGTGCTTTTCTTAATGGTCCACTTAAGGAGTTGGTATATGTCAAGCAAACCCCGGGGTTTGAAGATCCCAAGTTCCCCAATCATGTATATGTTCTCGATAAGGCACTCTATGGCCTTAAACAAGCCCGACGTGCGTGGTATGAGCACCTTACCGAGATGTTGCAAGATCGTGGGTTTGAAATTGGGAAAATCGATCCCACTCTTTTTACTAAGAGGGTTAACGGGAACTTGTTCGTATGCCAACTATATGTAGATTATATTATCTTTGGTTCTTCTAACAAAGCTTTTAATGATGAGTTCGCCGCACTAATGACCAAAGAGTTTGAGATGTCTATGATGGGAGAGTTGAAGTTCTTCCTTGGATTCGAAGTCAAGCAACGAAGCCAAGGAACCTTCATCAACCAAGCTAAATACACTCAAGACATGCTCAAGAGATTCAAGTTGGATGAGCTCAATCCTCCCAAGGCCAACACTCCAATGCAGCTCAAATGCCAACTTGACAGTGATCCCAATGGTAAAGTTGTGGATCAAAAGGTATATCGCTCCATGATTGGATCTCTGCTTTACCTTTGTGCATCTAGACCGGATATTATGTTGAGTGTGGGAATTTGTGCAAGATTTCAAGCTGCACCTAAGGAGAGTCACTATGTGGCTGTCAAACGAATCTTTCAATATTTGGCTCATACCCCAAACTTTGGCTTATGGTACCCCAAAGGTACTTCATTTGATCTCATTGGATATACTGACTCGGATTGGGCGGGAGACCGTGTGGAAAGGAAGTCCACTTCCGGAGGCTGCCAATTCCTTGGTCGTTCTCTGGTAAGCTGGTCTTCGAAGAAGCAAAACTGTGTTTCTCTCTCATCCACCGAGGCCGAGTATGTATCCGCCACAAGCTGTTGTGCTCAGATTCTTTGGATGAGGTAAACCTTAAAGGATTATGGTGTCAACTGTGACAAAGTGCCTCTTTACTGCGACAACGAGAGCACGATCAAGATCTCCAACAACCCGGTCCAACACTGCAAGACGAAGCATATTGAGATTCGTCATCACTTCATCCGGGATCACATCAAGCGTGGAGGAATTGATCTTATTCATCTTTATACTAAAGAACAGCTTGCAGATATTTTCACGAAGCCATTGGATGAAGCAAGATTTCGCAAGTTAAGGCATGAGCTAAATATCATTGATTCGAGCAATGTGGCTTGAGATTTTGTACACCCCACCATACTCTTCATCATGTCTTGTTTAGATGTAGGCATGAATTTAGGGGGAGTCTAGTTCTCTCAATGAACTATGCCTCCTCCTATTATGCATAAACGATCAAATCTTTCACATTCACCATTTTAGATGGCTCTTGTGCTTCAAAGACGAGTTTCAGTCATGGGCCCAAGGTTAAAATCTTCACGGTGCCATGCCAATTGACTCAAACATAGGTGGCTCCGGCCACCGCCCCCTCCTCCTAGTGAGGCATTTGATTTTTATAGAGCGTTTTGGTTTGAACGTGTTGCTTCAAGTCTTTGTCCCGTTGTGTTTGGTTTCTTGTAAAGACTTGGAGTAACTCCATTTATGTGTTTTGGTAGGGTGTCTTGCTGCTTTACATCTTCTCCGAACCTTTGTACCGCATAAGTCCTGTTTTCTGTTCTGGGCTGGGGATAGCTTTTGGTCATAAGCGGTACTACCGCGTGGGCGGACGGTACTACCGCTCCAGTGGAAGTACCGCCCATGCCAGCGGTACTACCACTTCGGGGGGCCTCGGACGACTCATGTAGTGGGCAGGGGGAGTTCTAACTCCCCCCCTTTACCCATTCACTGGTTCTTCTCTGGCCTTGGCGACCAAAGCTCTCCCGGAGGCCGACTCCGGATCTCCCATTCCGTGCCATTCTTCGCATTTCCGTCCGGTGGGGTTGATCCCCATCTCCTCCTCGTGCCATGGACCCCGGTATTTCCCTCGATCGTCCTGTTTTTGACCTAGGTTTCTTGAATCTTACATCTAGGGCAATGCGTGTGGTTTTTCTTGTTTTCTCGCTCAATCTTGGCATGAGTAGGACGTGAGATGATTGCTAGATACTAGTATGATTGCTAACACTCATTTTTGTTGGATCCTTTGTCCACTTCCCTGCCGTGGATCTTTCCCGTCGCCAGGGCGGTACTACCGCTGGGGCATGACCGGTACTACCGCTCCAAGCGGAAGTACCGCTCCTGCTCTGCGGTACTACCGCTAGTCACAGGACTCCTCAAATTCTCTATGTTTCATTTCTCTCTAGTTATTTTGTTTGGCTCATGCTGGTTATTTACAGTTGGTGTGTCTCTTTCCATTCCCTTTTGTGTGAATTCCAGGTGATGGCAGTTCTGTTCCTCCTCGTCGCATGAATCCTGGACGACCAGGTGGTTCTAAGAGGTTTCGCACATCGGAAGCTGCAGAGGCTGGTCCTAGTGCTCAACCATCTCAACAAGTGAAGCGAACTGTCAACAAGAAGAAGGTGGCCAAATCTCCTGAGGATATGTCAAACAAGGAGTTTGTGGAGTTTCGCAAGTGTAACCCGTATCGCCGTCCTCACGACGAGGCACTGGTTGGACGTCCTTTCTGGACCAAGGAGCAATCTCTCATTTACATGGGGGTCCTGAAGACCAAGACCAATCTATATGTACCTGATGCCAAGTCCATTGATACGGGGCACATGAACAACAACCCCCACTCTGACTATTTTGCTGAGGCTCAGGCTCTATGCGCTCAATGAGGTATGTTTCCTATCATCAGCTTCAACAAGGACTTCGATTATGAGATTTTGGCTCAATTCTATGCCACCGTTCACTTTCACACTGATGAGGAGCGCAACTTGACTTGGATGACTGGCGGCAGAGTTTTGCGCTCCAACTGGCAGACCTTCATGAACTCTCTGGGCATTGCTGATCAGGGTCTGGATGTGCCTATTGGACTGAGGCCTCACACTGAAGAAGCGGCAATTCACAAGTCCAAGCTTATTCGCTATTCCAGGGTGGTTCAGACGGCCAAGGGTACTCGCACTGAGCTCATTCCATTTCTTGACATTATGCATCGTATCTTCCGCAACACTCTGTTTCCTCATGTTGGGAACAAGGATCAGGTTCACTCCTACCTTGTGAATCTTCTGTTATTGTGCAATAAGGAGCGTGGCCGTGACTCCACTTTGGATATTTCCCACATCATGTGGAAGGAGCTTCGGTCTGCTGTCCTTGACCGGAAGGTACCCATCTATGGTCCTTATCTGTTTAAGCTCATTGAGGATACCTGGGCTGCTTCGTTCCCTGGTGAGGCTCTGGTTACAGATCACATGGTGGCTCACGGTATACTTAGGCTCCGTGTGAAGGAGAACTGGGGCGTTGCACCTGTTGTTCCCGAGATTGCTCCCACTAACTCTGATGATGAGCCAGAGCCGGACTATGCTGATGACACTTATGTTCCTCCCTCTGAGCACGTGCCATCATGGGCTGCTAGGCTGAAGACGAAGATAAAGAACCTTCTCTACTTCCAGATCAAGGGACAATATAAGGCACATGTTGACGCTAAGAAGGCCCGCAGCCGTGACAAGATCATTATGAGGAAGCTTGGCCTCGCAGTTGACAGCGGGTCTGAGGACCGGATTACTGAGGAGGAGGCATGGGTCCAGGAGCACTGTCCGTGGGTTGAGTCAGACGAGGATGTCCCTGCTGCCTCTGATCAGGAGGATGAGGAGGAGGAGGACTAAACTCTTTTAGGCTTCCATCACCTTGACTTACTTTAGTCCTCTATGCCCCTTTTGGTGTCTCGATGCCAAAGGCGGAGAGAGTGAGTAGGGATTTGCTGGCTTTGCTGAGTCACGAGTGTTTATTCTATCTGCGCATTTTATCTCTCGTGAATTATTTTCTTTGCTTACTTTGGTTTATGTGGTCCAGACCTGTGAATACTAATGTACGGTGTAAGACATGCTATCTATCCTATCTTGTTATGCTTACATTAGTTACTTTATGAAACTACCTGCTTATATCTCTCTTTCTGATTATTCAAGTTGTTGGCTGTGTCTATAAAATATAGGGGGAGTGTTGATCCTAGTTGTGTGCACTTTGCATTCCAAAGGCATATTAAAATAGTGCACACATCTAGGGGGAGCCTCTCTATATTTGGTAGTTGTCGGGTTTGTCTATATCTTAGTGCTTATTGTTTTTGGCAAATCCCGTGTTGTCATCAACCCACCAAAAGGGGGAGATTGTAAGTGCATATTTCTCCCTAAGTAGTTTTGGTGGTTGATGACAATACCCTTGCGGACTAATCGTGTGCATTGAGTTTTCAGAGATTATCAGGTGGCACGAGATGGTGTTTGAGCCCCTCAGTTGTAAAAAGAGAAGACGATGTTTTCCTATTGATTTGGTGTTGGTGGACTTGAGTCATAGGAAAATCCGTACTATCAAGAGGGGTCCGCACTTAGAAAGGTTGGGAGAATCAATCACGTACACATCCGCTTCTTCCCCCCTTTCCCGGCATGATGGAGCTGCCCTTGTCTTCAGGGCCCTGAGTAATAAGTTAAGCGGAAGTACCGCTCCAGTGCGCGGTAGTACCGCTCCGGCGGTAGTACCGCCCTGTAGTACGGGGCTACTTCCGCTTATTTTTTGCTCTCTGGGTTCCTCGGGTGGGCTTGTCTATTTTGAGCGGAAGTACCGCTTGGGAGCGCGCGGTAGTACCGCTTATGCGGTACTGCCGCCCTCCCCTTTCGGGCCACTTCCGCTTATTTTTAGCTCTCTGGCTTCTTGGTCACTCGAGTGAATTTTGAGCGGCAGTTGTAAGCGGAAGTACCGCTCTAAGCGGTACTGACTCACTGCCTTCCTCCTATTCACTAAGTCTGGGCATCCTACAGCGCTAAGCGGAAGTACCGCTTGCGGGAGCGGAAGTACCGCTCCGGCAGAACTACCGTCTCTTTGACTACCGTCAGTTGTGCGTGATGCCCGGTACTTCCGTGCAAGCGGAAGTACCGCTCCCCAGAGCGGTACTACCGCTTATGCATGACCTGTGGGCAGAAAACGGTCAGATTCCCACCCTCTATATAAAGGGGTCTTCTTCTCTAGTGAGAGTTGCCTCTTTCCCCAAAAAAGCTCCATTGTTGCTCCTAAAGCTTACTCTTGCCCGATCTCTCTCCCTAGCCATCGATTCTTGTTGATGCTCTAGGGTTTGGAGGAGAAGGCCTTGATCTACACTTCCACCAAGAGAAATTTGATTCCCCCCACTAATCCCTTGCGGATCTTGTTACTCTTGGGTGTTTGAGCACCCTAGACGGAAGAGGTCACCGTGAAGCCATACTCCATTGTGGTGAAGCTTCGTGGTGTTGTTGGGAGCCTCCAATTAAGTTGTGGAGATTGCCCCAACCTTGTTTGTAAAGGTCCGGTTCCCGCCTTCAAGTGCACCACTAGTGGAATCACGACATCTCGCATTTGTGTGAGAGCGTGAGGAGAATACGGTGGCCCTAGTGGCTTCTTGGGGAGCATTGTGCCTCCACACCGCTCCAACGGAGACATACTTCCTCTCAAAGGGAAGGAACTCCGGGAACACATCCTCGTCTCTATCGGTTTCACTCGTGGTTACTTCTTACCTTTACTTTAAGCAAGCTATACCTATTGTCCATTATTTGCTTACTTGCGTAGTTATTGTTAGCATCATATAGGTTGCTCACCTAGTTGCATATCTAGACAACCTATTTGTTGCTATACCTAATTTGTTAAAGATTAAAGAAAAATTGGTCGTTGCGTATTCACCCCCCTCTAGTCAACCATATCGATCCTTTCACATGTTATTGATGTTTACCTTACCAACTCTCGTTGTAGTGCGTGGGTATTTGATACCGGTTCGGTTGCTCACATTTGCAACTCAAAGCAGAAACTACGGAATAGACGGAGGCTGGCAAAGGACGAAGTGACGATGCGCGTGGGAAATGATTCCAAGGTTGATGTGATCGCCGTCGGCACGCTCGCTCTTCGATTACCATCGGGATTAGTGATGAACCTGAATAATTGTTATTTAGTGCCTGCATTGAGCATGAACATTATATCTGGATCTTGAGACGGTTACTCATTTAAATCAGAGAATAATGGTTGTTCTATTTATATGGGTAATATCTTTTATGGTCATGCACCCAACATGAGGGGTTTATTCTTGTTGAATCTCGATAGTGATGATACACATGTTCATAACATTGATGCCAAAAGATGTAGAGTTGATAATGATAGCACCACTATCTTGTGGCACTGCCGCTTAGGTCATATTGGTGTAAAACGCATGAAGAAACTCCATGCTGATGGACTTTTGGAGTCACTTGATTTTGAATCACTTGACACATGTGAACCATGCATCATGGGCAAGATGACTAAGACCCCGTTCTCTGGAACAATGGAACGGGCAAGTGACTTGTTGGAAATCATACATACTGATGTGTGCGGTCCGATGAGCATTGAGGCGCGCGATGGATATCGTTATTTTCTCACCTTCACCGATGACTTAAGTAGATATGGGTATATTTACTTGATGAAACACAAGTTTGAAACGTTTGAAAAGTTCAAGCAATTTCAGAGTGAAGTTGAGAATCATCGTAACAAGAAGATTAAATTCCTATGATCTGATGGAGGAGGAGAATATCTGAGTTATGAGTTTAGCAATCACTTAAGACAATGTGGAATTGCTTCGCAGTTGACGCCACCTGGAACACCACAGCGTAATGGTGTGTCCGAACCTCGTAATCGAACCTTATTAGATATGGTGCGTTCTATGATGTCTCTTGCCGATTTGCCACTATCATTTTGGGGTTATGCGTTAGAGACAGCTGCATTCACTTTAAATAGGGCACCATCTAAGTCCGTTGAGACGACGCCGTATGAACTGTGGTTTGGCAAGAAACCGAAGTTGTCGTTTCTTAAAGTTTGGGGTTGCGATGCTTATGTCAAAAGGCTTCAGCCAGAAAAGCTCAAACCCAAGGCGGACAAATGCGTCTTCATATGATACACAAAAGAGACGGTTGGGTACACCTTCTATCTCAGATCCGAAGGCAAAGTATTTGTCGCTAAGAACGGATCATTTCTTGAGAAAGAGTTTCTCTCGAAAGAATTGAGTGGGAGGAAGATAGAACTTGATGAGGTTGTTGAACCTTTACTTCAACCAGAGAGTAGCGCAGCGCAGAAAGATATTTCTGTGGAGCCTACATCAGTTGAAAAGGAAGCTAATTATGGTGATCATGACGCTTCGGATCAAGTTACTATCGAACCTCGTAGGTCGACAATGACACGTACTGCTCCTGAATGGTACGGTAACCCTGTCTTAGAGGTCATGTTGTTGGACAACGATGAACCTACGAGCTATGGAGAAGCGATGGTGGGCCCAGATTCCGACAAATGGTTAGAGGCCATGAAATCCGAGATAGGATCCATGTATGAAAACAAAGTGTGGACTTTGAAAGTATTACCTGAAGGGCGAAAGGCCATTCAGAATAAATGGATCTTTAAGAAGAAGACGGATGCGGATGGTAATGTCACCATCTATAAAGCTCGACTTGTGGCAAAGGGTTTTTCACGAGTTCAAGGAGTTGACTACGATGAGACTTTCTCACCTGTAGCGATGCTTAAGTCCGTCAGAATCATGTTAGCAATAGCTGCATTTTTCGATTATGAAATTTGGCAGATGGATGTCAAAACAGCGTTCCTTAACGCTTTCCTTAAGGAAGAGTTGTATATGATGCAACCAGAAGTTTTGTCGATCCATTTATGGGCTGGTGCAAGCATCTCCGAGCTGGAATCTTCGCTTTGATGAGGTGATCAAAGCGTTTGGGTTTATACAAGTTTACGGAGAAGCTTGTATTTACAAGAAAGTGAGTGGGAGCTCTATAGCGTTTCTAATATTATATGTGGATGACATATTGCTGATTGGAAACGATATAAAATTTTTGGAAAGCGTGAAGGAATATTTGAACAAGAGTTTTTCAATGAAGGACCTAGGAGAAGCTGATTTCATATTAGGCATCAAGATCTATAGAGATAGATCAAGACGCTTAATAGGACTTTCACAGAGCACATACCTTGATAAAGTTTTGAAGAAGTTCAAAATGGATCAGTCCAAGAAGGGGTTCTTGCCTGTATTACAAGGTGTGAAGTTGAGTAAGACTCAATGTCCAGTGACTGCAGAGGATATAGAAAAGATGAGTGTCATCCCCTATGCTTCTGCCATAGGCTCTATCAAGTATGCAATGATGTGCACAAGACCAGATGTCAGCCTTGCCATAAGTATGGCCGGAAGGTTTCAAAGTGATCCAAGAGTGGAACACTGGACGGCGGTCAAGAATATCCTTAAGTACCTGAAAAGGACTAAGGAAATGTTTCTCGTTTATGGAGGTGATCAAGAGCTCGTCGTAAAGGGTTACGTCGATGCAAGCTTTGACAGTGATCCGGATGACTCTAAGTCTCAAACCGGATACATATTTATTCTCAATGGAGGAGCGGTAAGCTGGTGCAGTTCCAAGCAAAGCGTGGTAGCTGATTCTACATGCGAAGCGGAGTACATAGCTGCCTCGGAGGCGGCAAAGGAAGGTGTCTGGATGAAGCAGTTCATGACAGATCTTGGAGTTGTGCCTAGTGCACTGGACCCAATGACTCTGTTCTGTGACAACACTGGTGCCATTGCTCTAGCCAAGGAACCAAGGTTTCACAAGAGGACCAGACACATAAAGCGACGCTTCAATTCCATCCGCGATTACATCAAAGAGGAGGACATAAATATTTGCAAAGTGCACACGGATCTGAATGTCGCAGACCCGTTGACTAAGCCTCTTCCACAAGCAAAACATGATAAACACCAGAACTGTATGGGTGTTAGATTCATTACAATGTAAATCACATGGCGATGTGAGCTAGATTATTGACTCTAGTGCAAGTGGGAAACTGTTGGAAATATGCCCTAGAGGCAATAATAAAGTAGTTATTATCATATTTCCTTGTTCATGATAAATGTTTATTATCCATGCTAGAATTGTATTGATTGGAAACTCAAATACATGTGTGGGTACATAGACAACACTGTGTCCCTAGTGAGCCTCTAATATACTAGCTCGTTGATCAAAGATGGTCGAGGTTTCCTGACCATGGACATGAGTTGTCATTTGATAACGGGATCACATCATTAGGAGAATGATGTGATGGACAAGACCCAAACTATGAACGTAGCATATGATCGTGTCAAGTTTATTGCTATTGTTTTCTGCATGTCAAGTATATCTTCCTATGACCATGAGATCATGCAACTCACTGACACCGGAGGAGTACCTTGTGTGTATCAAACGTCGCAACGTAACTGGGTGACTATAAAGGTGCTCTACAGGTATCTCCGAGGGTGTCTGTTGGGTTGGCATGGATCAAGACTGGGATTTGTTACTCCGTGTGACGGAGAGGTATCTCAGGGCCCAGTCGGTAATACAACATCATATTGAGCTTGCAAGCAAAGTGACTGAAGAGTTAGCCATAGGATCTTGTATTACGAAACGAGTAAAGAGACTTGCCGGCAACAAGATTGAACTAGGTATGGAGATACCGACGATCGAATCTCGGGCAAGTAACATACCAATGAACAAAGGGAACTGCATACGGGATTGACTGAATCCTTGACATCGAGGTTCGACCGATAACGATCTTCGTAGAATATGTAGGAACCGATATGGGCATCCAGGTCCCGCTATTGGTTATTGACCGTAGAGGTGTCTCGGTCATGTCTGCATAGTTCTCGAACCCGCAGGGCCTGCATACTTAACGTTCGGTGATGATTAGGTATTGTTGAGTTATATATGTTGGTGACCGAAAGTTGTTCAGAGTCCCGGATGAGATCCCGGACGTCACAAGGAATTCCGGAATGGTCCGGAGGTAAAGATTGATATATAGGAAGTTGGTATTCGAGTTCCGGAAAAGATCCGGGACCTACCGGTTTTATGACGAAGATGCCGGAAGTGTTCCGGGGGTCCACCGTGGGGGTCCACCTGCTCCGGAGGGCCCCATGGGCTGTGAGAGGGGGCGCACCAGCCCCTGGTGGGCTGGCAGCCCCTCCCACCCAAGGCCCATGCGGCTAGGGGCTAGGGTTGGCGAGAGGGGGCGCCGCACCACTTGCCTTGGGGGCCAAGGCACCCCCCTTGGCCGCGGCCCCATCTAGTCCGCTGGCCCCTAGGGGTGGGAACCCTAGGACGCCGGCCCCTCCTCCTCTCCCCCTATATATATGTGATGGGAGGGAGGGCTGCAATACCTTAAGCCACGACGCAGCCTCTTCCTCCCTCTCTAGATCGTTTCTCCTCTAGATTGATTCGGTAGTGCTCGGCGAAGCCCTACCGGATCAGCTCCACCACCGCCACCACGCCGTCGTGCTGCCGGAGAACTCATCTACCTCTCCGCCCTTACTTGCTAGATCAAGAAGGCGGAGAACGTCATCGAGCTCTACGTGTGCTGAACACGGAGGTGCCGTCTGTTCGACACTAGATCGTGATTGGATCGCGAGACGGATTGCGATTTGGATCGCGAAGATGTTCGACTACATCAACCGCGTTTCTTAACGCTTCCCGCTTAGCGATCTACAAGGGTATGTAGATCCAATCTCTCCTCTTGTAGATGGTCATCTCCTAGATTGATCTTGGTGAAGCGTAGGAAAACTTTTGTTTCCCATGCAACGTTCCCCATCACGTCAGGCGTCACATCTTCCTCCTCAAGCACCCGTTCATCACAACCCCATTGCAGGATCCAGTTTTGCAGAATGCAACATGCAAGAACAAGCTTAACCTGGGTGGGGTAAGGGTGGAATGGCTTTTGATCCAGGATCTTGAACATCTTCTTCAGAGCTCTAAATGCCCTCTCAATAGTTACTCTAAGGCTGGAGTGTCTGAGATTGAACAACTCCTGTGAAGTCCTAGGGGTGTGTGTGTGTGGGGGGGGGGCGGCCCGCGGCGGGATAAATGAATGTGCAGTGCCTTTGGCCTAGGCGCTGCACAAATAGGGTGGGACCCGACCTGACCCCGGGTGCCATGCTGACCAGGAGTGTAGCGGCTCTCAGTCATACGCTACTCAGTGTAGTGTAGCACCAACGTGTCGGGCGCTACACAAAAGGGTCGGTTGGGTGAATTTGTTTCACCCACGATATAGTTTGTGAAATAGTTGCGTCTCAAGGTCATTTTTGTTCATCTTGCCCACACAGGTGGGCGGCAGGGTGATGCATTCGTGAAAAAAAATGAAACTTGTAAACATTTCTCAATTCACATACATTTTTGAATTCGTGATTTTTGTCTTATTCATGGACATTTTTAACTCATTGAGAATTTTCAAATCCGTGAACTTTTTATGAATTCATAAACAATTCTTAAAATATCATGAACATTTTTTAATTAATGAGTCACGAACATTTTTTACATCATAATTCTCAATCATTTTTTGATTCACGATTTTTTTGAATTTGTGAAATATTTTAGTCAAAATCACGAACGTTTTTTGAGTTCTTGAACATATTGTAAGTTTACATTTAAAAAATCAAGAATTTAAGAAATCATGATTTTTTTTGAATTTTTCAATATTTTCAAATTCACGAACAGTTTCTGAATTCTTGACCAATTTTTAATTCGTGAACAATGTTTGAATTCATTAACTTTTCTGATTTTGCGACATATTTTTTTGAATGCAAGAACTTTTTATAATTTCTGAAATTGTTGAAATCCGTGAACATTTTATAATTTGCAAAAAAGTTCAAATATATTTAAAAGAAATTTCACATATATAATGTGGAAAAAGGAAAGGTAAAAAAATCTAGGAAACTGTACATGAACGAGCAACTGTTTGGCGAGAGAAGTGAGCGAGCAAATTTATTTAGATGATGTACAAGCCTACGTGAGCAACGCGAGCAACATTTTGCTTCTCGAAAAGGGAAGCACAACCGTGCCTCTTGGGTGAAAGCACAAAGTGTGCTTTCCAAAAGTGAAGCCCGAGTTAGTACATCCTGAATCATGGTTTAGTACATTTCTTAAGCATGGTTTTGAAGTTTTGATAAAATAAATATGTGGCATTTCTTAAGCATGGTTTAGTACATTTCTTAAGCATGGTTTATCTTTTTATTTTATCAATATTGATAAATCATCTCACGGTGAAAACGTTTTAGTACATTTCTTAAGCATGGTTTTTTCCCAGAGATAAATCATCTTGAAAAATAAAATAAAAAGATAAATAAACTCATCCGTGCCTCTCGTGCGTGAGAAGAAATTCGACTAGAATTACCATGCTGCGAGTGCGCCATTTGTTTTTTTTTTTTTTTTTTGAGAAAAACACCCCGAAGAGCATTTTATTATATCTGGAGTGCGCCATTTGTTACCACCAGAGAAAGAAAATGGGAGTGCAAGGATACCCCCTAACGGTGATTCTGGATCTTTTACAAGCGAGGGCTGGGTTCCCGGGCCGAAGCAAAACCTCTCTTGCTGGTGGAAACGGTGGCCTGGCCCACGCGGTGGAGGCTCAGGAGCTCCTCGTGAAAAAGAAATACGCAGTAAAATCATTTGAGTGCATCTTCTAAAAAAAATTAAAAAAAAAATTGAGTGCAGTCCGGGCTGGTTATACGTACATACTGTAGCAGCGTAGGCCGGCGGGCGACCTACGGCATAGCCTGTTTGTCGTGTCATGGTCGCAAGTCGCAAGAGGCCACTACTGTTGCCCTCGGTGCGTGGCCACCCAACAGTGCTCGCTTCCGGCCGTGAACAGTCGACACCCACTGTTGACGACTACTCGTGACTCGTGGTGGTCCGAATCGCCACGGGATCTTCTGCGCCCCCACGAAAAGCGCTCACACGGGCACGCTATCAGGAGGAGTAACTTTTGGAGTGGCTGCACAAAGGTGCGGCATGAGTTCATCACCGTTGGCTGGCTCAAGTGCCATTCCGTCACGTCAAACAGGTCACAAAGCCTACAACTGAACTGAGCTTTGACTGCAATAAGCTGACCGGGTACATAACATAGCGGCAAATAATAAGGTCAACTGTATTTCCCTGTGTATGGAGTAGCTTTGTTATTTTTTTTATTAATAATAAATGATGCCTAGACAAAGCATGTCGCTGGGCAATCACGGGGCACGAAAGATGCTAATCAATTCAATTAACCATGTACATCATGCCGTTGACCGGAAACGGCAAGGAGGGTCTATGTTTATGGCATGATAATTCCATATGAATTTCGCTACAGATAACTTGTGGTAAAAATACTCAAGTGCCAATCAATCCATTAATCATGTGCATTACTTTTGGTCTATATTTTTTAAGCTACTTTTGGTCTATATTTGGGACGGGATAAGTCCATACACAAATTACGCAATAAATAACGGGTACTCCTCCGGTCCTTTTTACTTCGCATATAAATCAAACTTTACAAAGTTTGACCAAATATATATTGAAAAATATCAACATCTACAATACCAAATATACATTTCATGAAACTACATTTCGTAATGAATCTAACAGTATTGATTTGGCATTGTCAATGTGGATACATGTTTCTATAAATTTGGTCAAAGTAAAGATACTTTGACTTTGAACAAAGCTAATATGCAGACTAAAAAGGACCGGGGGTATAAAGAAAATGTTCCCCTTGATCCAGTTACCACAAAATGGTAGCCGTTTCCAATTCAAAAATACTTCCTCCGTCCCAAAATAAATGTCACAGATTTTGTACTAAACTCGTATAAATTTTATACTAAATCATCGACACTTATTTTGAGACAGAAGGAGTATAAAATAATAACAACGGTAGCCATCAAAATAGTAGTGGAGCCACAAGGGCATGCACAGGGGACGACCTCGCAGAGCATCCTCCGCCTTCTAAACCGGGCAAGCAATGCGAAGTTGACCTTTTGTAGTGGGAAAAAGAAGAGAAAGCCAGCCATCGGCTAGACAGCTAACCCTGGTCCAACTATAAAACCCCAAGCACGGGCAGCAGGCGACACCACACCATTGCCTACCACCACCCGTGAGCAGTGACAGTTGTTTTCTTTTCTAGCAACAATGGAGTCCTCCTGCCGCTCCAGCAGGCCCAAGCCTCTCCTCCTCGCCTCCCTCTGCCTCGTCGCCGTCGTCCTCCTCCTGGTCCTTCCCCTGCAGCCGGCGTCCGCCGTGCCAACGTCAAGTAAGTTTTCTCCCTTTTTGCTCGGACGCTCGGCTTCTGAATCTTTTCTTCTTGATCCGTAATACATGCGTGGTAGATTCAGTTGCCTTTGTCACGGTGGTTGCTGTCGCTGATCATTCGTGCGGTGGTCTTGCAGGGAGCATGCACCTGAGGAACCAGCAGCACCCGCCGTCTCTGAAGCTTTCCTCTCTGCAGGTAGCTATCTAGCTTGATCTTGAATCAGTATTTCCCATGAATGGATTATGTTAATGTTGTCTGAAATCCTCCTATGGCTGCCTGGATGTGCAAAATTTTGCAGGAGACGACGAGGATGAGCGGGAAGCCTCGGGGCCGGGCGGCGGCGAGGATGGACGTGGAGGTGAACGACTACCCCGGGTCCGGCGCCAACAACCGCCATGACCCTCCAAAGGGCCCCGGAAGACGGTGAACCAAGCTAGCTGGTCCGCTGGTGCCGCACTGTCCGTAGCTATAGCCGTATTACTGTACTTCTACTTCACAGTTCACACCATGCATGCATAAACTAAGGAAAGAAGATCAAGTGATGTTTTGTTCGGCCGGGTCTCTCCTCTCCTCTCCTCTCCTCTCCTCTTCCTAGTAGGGTATGTATCTGTCAACTCAACTGTCATGTACATCGTGTTTCAGATGACACCACAATTTCAGACTAGTTAATGGGAGCCGACTAGATGAGACTCTCTTGGCATCTCTCGATCGCGCCCTCTGTGTGTCCATGGATCGTTCCATCCAATCAATCGGTTCGAAGCGCCCACGGGTTTGCTCCAATCAGTTAACACACTGATGTGATGCAGACCGTAGGTTTAAGAATTCAGCAATCAGCAGCGGGGGCATCATTGCTCGCTTGACCCTGTCGCGTTCCTGCTAGATCTTCGTCCGATCTGCTGCTTCTCGGCGTAACCCGACATGTTCCCTCCTCGTGCGTGGGTCCTGCTCGCTCGTGACGCGTCGGTGCACGGTTGCGGTGACAAAGAGGAAAAGGTTTGCTCGTGACCTGACCTGCGAGCTACCTCTGCTTCGAAAACAACTCCTGTGCCGCTGCTTGACAGATGGACGGGTCATGGGTGGATGGTGCACGGATGCCATCGTGACGTGAGATGCCTGGATGCTGCTGTCCCGTGAGTTCTGTCTGTCTGCTCCTCATCATCAGTCATCCCAACGGAACCTATGTGCCATACAAAAACTTCAGACAGAGGGGCAGACACCTGTATCTGATCCCTAATCCTTTATTAAATCTTTGTACGTGATCGACCGATCCATCTCACTCTTTCTGCGTGCACCGTCTGCACTTTGCACGATAAGTTTCTGCGCTTTGACTTTGCGCGCTGCTGGACGTAGAAGATGCTCCGTTCGCTTGCAGCTTGCGAGGGTACGTCGCTAGCCGGCGGAGAACAGCGGGACGAGAGAATACGACGCATTGACGTTTTGGGGTTGGAGGAGGAGGAGGAGGCGAGGACTTCTCCGCGGTTGCTCACTCTGTCACTCGCTGTGGATCAGTGGGCTTCCCTCTCGAGCATCTCTGATCCTTTCCTTGGAGAATTGACATCCACGCGATCCAGCATGCGTGTGGTCAAATTAACTTTATCCTCAAGAACAATTCACAGCATGCACGCAGAGATCGATCACTAGAGGCGTATATGTTGTAGGATCACGTGGCGCACGGACGACCGAGTTGGAACATACAAAACCGGCGCTGTCAATGGGCGGCGAACGGCTCTGCCCGCCCGATCGACCTCGACACAAAGATTCTCCCCGTGGGTTGACATCACATCGCAACCAGTAGATTCCCACGTTCGCATTGCCATTGTATATCCACGCCATCATCCATTTTGTATTATGAGAGCATCTAGAGCGGCGATGGGCTAATTCGGCCCCTCAAACGCCCGCGGACACGCCCGAGCACTGATCGGGCATTTCTCAAATCCTGTTGTCCACATTCGTGTATCTCATATCCGGTTCCTCATATCCATACTAGCATGCACCATAGATAAAAAGAACTAACATCAACACATAAACATAGAATCGGACAGAGGAATTCACACTCCGATCACACCAAAAGATCACGCCGGATGTCCAAAAGATCGCCACAGTTCACATAATCCACATAATTTACATAAACGACGGACAAATTTAAACTAGATTACTAAAAACTTGAAATTGAAGACGGAGACGGCGGACATTCACCACTTTCTCGTCGACCCTTCGCCCTTCCGGTCGCCGGCGCAGCTGTAGGCGTCGGCGGCTGGTGGCGGATCGTCCCGAGTCGTCCGATGAGGAGCCGTGGTCGTCGTCGTCGTCGGAGGTGTCGGAGGTGTCGGAGAGGATGACGAGCCCTTTTAGTCGCCGGCCCTCCCTGTCTTGCTGCCGCTTGAGCTTCGCGAGCCGAGCCGCCTCCGCCGCGTCGCGCTCGGACTGCTCAATGGCAATCCGGAGCGCCTTGGCGTTCTTCCGGCGGAGCCGCCGCGTCGCGCTCGGACTGCTAAATGGCAATCCGGAGCGCCTTGGCGTTCTTCCGGCGGAGCCGCCGCGCATCCGTCTCCGCGGTCATAAGCGACCGGCGGTAGACCCATTCGAGGAGCCGCACGTCCTCGTCGGGCTCCGCATGCATCCCGCGACGGCGGCGCACGGACTGCTCCACTTCCTTCCTCTTCCTTTGCCGTTGCCGCTCGCGGCGGGCAGCGCGCGCCTCTGATTCCGGCGTGCGCGTCCGGGCCGGCGGGGCAGGCACATGCACCCACCGTTGCCCACATGGGGGAGCAGCAGCCGGCGGGGGCAGGGGACGGCAGAGGGGAGGCGCGGATTGCGCAGGCCGCCTGTCGGAGCTGCGCACGGGCTGGGAGGGGCCAGCGCCGTCGCTGCTGGGCTAGCGCCGGCGTCGAGCAGCGACGGCGGGGAAGCGGCGAGGCTGCAGATCCGGAGCTGCCCTCGGTCTCCACCTTGGACCGCTCCAAGGCGATGCGGAGGGCAAGCTCATAGTCCAGATCCAGGTCCTCGTCGGAGCGGCTGCCGGAGCTCGACATTGCGTCGGATTCGAGATCGGAATCGGTGCGGGGAGAGGAGAGGACGGAACGAGAGAGGAGAGTGAGTGAGCTAGGGTTTTGGAGCGATGAGCCGGATGGGGTACTTTTGGGACAGCGGTGGGGTCGGTGGTGGTTCGGGCCTGTCAGGCGGGCGTGACCGGGCCACCCCATATCCGCCCCATATTTGGGCTGGATATGAGGGGTACCGGTCAGACCGAACGTTTGAGGCCCGTTTGAGGCAACCGTCTGGGTAAAAAATCGTGACCGGTCAGTGATCGGGCAGGCTGCCCGGACGGTTTAAGGCGTCCCGATGTAGATGCTCTTAACTGGAATTAAAAAAAGGATACGATGCATAGATCTCACATCTTCATCCCCAGGATCGATTAAATAATCTACGCCTTCCGTAGTTCCATGCAAAGCAAATGCGAAGCTGTCCACCGTTATCCTCTGCGTTCAACGTCGATAATACTGGTTTCGATCGGTTGATTGGATTCGTCTCTAGCTAGCTGATGATCACGTCGAGAAGATAAGATTTTGAACAGATCAATCGTGAGAAAAAGGAATAATTCGCCTAGTCATCTTCGTGACGATCTGTTCCTCAAATTCCTACGGCGAGCAGCTCTGCACTGATCTAATCAACGCGTGAGGCTTTACGCGTCTTGGATTGGGTAGTATCTCCTCCTCCTCCATGCATACGTGCCCAACGCGGTAGGCCGGCCGGGCATATACAGTGGGCATCAGATTCTCCAGCTAGAGTTAGCAACGGCTGCATATAGTACGATAGTCGATGCTTTTCCAGCACAAACGTACGTGTTGACCGAGCTTAGCAGCGCACATGCCCCGATTGGCCGATGCATTCACGAGTGCCGGCCTCTCTCCCCGAGCTTAGCTGAACTACGTACGTCTTCGTCTGCAACAACGAAGCATTGACGTTTGGAGTTGGAGAAGGGGAAGGAAGGAGGACGCGAGAAGATTTTGGACGTGTTTGGTTACTTTTTCAATGGAGCCTGGATCAGTGGAGCTTCTCTTAGTGAAGCCTGGTTCAGTGGAGCATATAGCGAAAAACTACCACATTACAGACGTTGATCGTAAAAAACTACCATTTTTTTTTATTTTTCAAAAAACTACCACAAAAATGGTACCCTGTTCCAAAAAATCCTAGTTGCTGAACGGTTACATTTTAAGTGCGGTTATGACATGTAGAGCCTGCCTGTCAGGGTTCTGTCGGCCAGAGGCTGATGACGCGCGTGCTCACGGCCGTGTCGTTCCGATCGGGGTCAAAGTGACCGAGCCGGCTCACTCTCTCTCACTCGCACTCACTCCCACTCTCTCACTCACTCTGTTCTCCCCTGCTCGAGCTCGCCATCGTCGCCGACCACCTCTCTTCCTCGTCGCCGGCAAGGATGCCTTCTTGGAATGATGAGGATGAGAGCTCCGACGACGACAGCATGGGTGACAACCTGATGGACATGGAGTACTTTGTAAGTATCATCCCCTCCCTCTGCCATTACTTAGGATTAGGGTTAGGGTTAGGTTTCATTCGATTTGGGATTTAGGGTTGAGGATCTGCAACTATGGCTGTATTCTTTGGTTTAGGCAGTGCTTGATGGATCTGCAAATATTGGATGGATCCTTTGACTGATTTAGCTTCTACTGTGTGTAGGACACACCTGACACCATCCCTGAGCCACTGTTTTATGGTGTTCCCATGGAGGAAGTTCCCAAATGCACACTGCACCAGATGATGCCTAGGAAGTGTGTTGCTTTTGAAGGTGCTAACACTGAAAGGAGGTTTTATGGATGCCTTGTTCAGGTGGGTGTGAGTAAGCAGCAACAATTTTGCTTCCAATTAGTAGTTCATTGCTAGCTCAAGTTATTGCTTGGATAATTGGATAGCTTATATGAAATTAATGTGCACAAGTGTTGTTTTTATTTGTTGGCAAATTTTATCTGTTTGAACCGAATTAAGTTCTGGATGTACACATGTCCTTATATCTACAGACTCTGATTTTATAGCTACAAGTATTGTCTGACTGAAGTGAATTCAATTCTGAATTTATAAATGTTGTTTGATTGAACATGGAGGTGTGAACTGTGGTGTAGTTCAGTGGGTTGATCCTGTCTGGCCTGATGTACTTAAGAACTGCCTCATCAAGCTGTGGGAAATGTTCCATGAGCAAAACCTTGGCAGGATTCAAGACAAGCATGCATATGAGGATGAGGTTGCCAAGTTAAAGAAGGAGCATGATCATCGCTGCACTGAGTATCATAAAATGGTTGATGATGTTAGCAAGATGTTTGACTGGCAGGATGATGTTGGCAAGGTGGACTACCAGAAAGCAATGGATGCTGAGAAATTTGAGAAGAAGAAGGAAGAGCTAGAGATGGAGATGAAGATGGAGAATCTTAGGCTAGCAAAGGAGCAGAAGTGTATCCTGAAGGCCCAGGCAGACATAATTCACAACACTAGGAAGGCTATGAAAGAGATGAAGGTGGACAGGGATCTTCTTGCAGAAGAGAAGAAAGAACTGGAGAATGTTGATGCTGATATGCTGAATGCTGGCCATGGGAGCAAGGAAAAGCTTGAGCAAATCAAGGCCATACTAGAGGCTTGAAGATTTGCACAATGGTGGTTAAGTAAGTAAGTTAGCCTACATATATAACATGCCTTGCAAGATGATGGTAGGAGTATATTTTTGTGCAGTCCTATATGAACTGTTTAAGTTATGGTAATGGAGATGGTAAATGGAGTGATGGTAGTCTGTTGAGAACCTATGCTAAGTGTTGCTTATGTTAATTGTTGCACTAGATGCTACTATTCAGAACCTATCTTAAGTAATGCAGTGAAGAACTGTTTTATTTCTTCAGGTTGGTTTCCTGTATGTAGTTATGTTGCGCTATATTACTTTACTGTGGGCCTTGAGGGAGTCCGGGATTAAGGGCTCCTCAGGGTGCTGGCCTATTTCTATGGGCCGGACGGTGGGCCGCTTTATGGTGAAGGTCCAAAGAATATGGCGTCGTGACCAAGATGGGAATCTCTCAGGCCGTGGCGTGTACTCCAAGAATGCGATGATGAGGTCGGCATATTCTTTCCTGATGTAACCGACGTTGTGCAACCCTAGATACTCCTGGTGTCTATATAAACCAGAGGGTCTTAGGCCATAGGACAAGTTAAGCTCATTACTCCTAGGGTTTTAGACCACATCATACGATCTCGAGGTAGATCAACTCTGTATTTGGTACTCCATCATCAATACAAACAAAGCAGGACGTAGGGTTTTACCTCCATCAAGAGGGCCCGAACCTGGGTAAATATTGTCTCCCTAACCTCCTGTTACCCATCGATCCAAGATCCACAGTTCGGGACCCCCTACCCGAGATCTGCCGGTTTTGACACCGACATTGGTGCTTTCATTGAGAGTTCCACTGTGGGATCGCGAGTAGGATCGATGGCTCACTTAGTCACCAATGACGGCTTCGGCATCGAGGATACCTTCGTCCTCGGCCGGCCCTTCGCAGTTGACAGCGTCGCTCCGCATGCCGGGGCGGCAGATCATCTTGACCAGCTCATCGGGTTCGCCCCGGGTCAAGGAATCAAGTTCGGCGACCTATATTACGTTGCCGACACCCAAGGAGATCTGGTCCTCTACGAGCTCTCGGCTTTGTCGGATGAGCACGGAAATTTTGAAGCCTTGACTTCGGATCTCTCCCCCGACCTTGTGTCCGGGACAACCACCTCGTGTCCGACCTCGAGTACGAATCCGACCACGGCGTTCCAGAACCAGGAATCAATCCTGGCCACGCACGCTCTCTGTACTGACACAAGAATAACCCCTCCAAAATATCGGAGGCCGGTCCGGCTGAACTCTCACTGTCGAACCTTGGAAATTACGGATGACTCAACCTCGACCTATCGTCAGATCGATCTCAAGGCCGGCCATAGGGAATTTTGTTTCCCACCCACCACCCACTTAGTAGCCACCATCGAAGATTTAACCAATGTGTTGGATTTCTCTTCGGTTGACGCCGAGGACGCATACGCGGATGTCAACACAGCTGCTCCTTCCGTAACGGGACGATGGACCGCCACCTCCACCTACGATGTGTATATGGTGGACACCCCTAGTGATAAGGGCGACGGCACACCAAAGAAGAGCGGCGACGACACCTCGATGAGAAACAGTGGCGACGAACCACTCAAACGCCAGCGTCAGCGCAAAAAAATCCAAGGGACGCAAGGGCAGAAAAGGCAATACGGGCTCCGAAAACGCTACATCGGACACCCTGCAGATCCTGCTGACCTAGCTGCGCTCGAGCAGCAGCATGACAATCCGGAGGGGCACACAGACACCGAAAAGCCCGATAACCTCAGTGATTCCGAAGACAGCAACTACCTCCCTCCTTCCGAGGACGAGGTTAGTCTGGGAGACGAGGACTTCATCGTCCCCGAAGACCCGCTGGACCAGGAACGATTCAAACGGCAACTCATAGCCACCGCTCGAAGCCTCAAGATAAAACAACAACAAATTAAAGCTGAGCAAGACTCCCTCAACGACCGATGGACTCAAGTCCTCCCTGCCGAAGAGGGATACGGCTACGAACTACAAGGTCAGGACAAACTTTACCCGCGCCGCCGTCTACTGCTAGAATTCGACGACGAGGCCTTCAAGCCCACGCCCCCCAAACAAACCCAGGGCGAACAGCCGGACCGCCCCCCCTCGAGGACGGAGTAGACGACTCCATCATGGCCGCCCACCCGGTCTGAGCCCGCTCTGTTACAGGCGGCTCTGGGTGCAGCATTGCGGTTTCTCTCCTTGGAGAGACCGGAGTAGACGACTCCGGAGGCTTAGAGGCCTCTGGAACCGGCTTCAGGGAAAGCACGGGTTGACCGAGCTCTCCCCCCTTGTTTGCCAGGAGGGATTCACCCTCTTGCTCTTCGGTGGCCGAGGGGTTAGCCTTGGCCATGACATCGTCATCCCCGCCCCTTGGGTCCAGCTCAGGGAGGGACCTTTGGGGGAACACCTCTTTGGTGGCCGGGGGAAGGGAGTTATGGGATGCGGTCCCACTTTCCGCCAGATCGGCTGGCGGAGAGTCCCCTTCCGAGTTTTGGTCGGCAGGGAGATCGTGCGGCGGACTGTAAAAAAACATATATACGTCTCATCACAAAAAATTTAAGAAGAAAATGCCGTAGTCTGTGGATTCGCACCTCTGCGCTTCGGGCTTGACTCTAAGGGTCCTTCGAGGAACCCTTTCGAAATTTTCGGACTCCTCGTCGGAGTCCAGAAGGTCTTCAAACAAAGCCACCTTGGGCCTGCATAATCTTTTCGGGGCAGCAGGAGCTAGATCCCCCTCAGTGTCTTCGGACGCCGCCCTCCTCTTCACGTGGGAGGAATCACTTTCCTCCCCGTCCTGTTCCATCTCTCCTTCGAGAGTAGAAGGAGCATGGGTTTCCTCGGATGTAGTTTCCGGGAGGCCCTTTGAGCGGAGACCCCCTCGGCCCCCCTTCTTCTATTGTTTCTTCTCCTCCTTCCTCTTCGGCACCGCGTACGGATTTTTGACCAGCATGGTCATCAAGAAGGGCATTCTGGGGCCCTCGGGCAGCGGCGCCGGGCAATTGATCCGCTGGGATTTCTCTAGCCAGATCTGCGAATACGAAAAAGATAGGGAATGCGAGCCTTGTCAAAAGGAAAAATCCGAACTGTGATCCCACATTGGGGCAGCCCGATGTTGACAGGGGAGAAGGCGGCGGCGGAGCATGACCTGAACTACGTTGGGTAGCTCGATCTTCTTCTCTATCAGGGAAGAGATGCACTTTTGCAGTGTCTTCACCTCCGTTGTATCCCCCCAATCGAGCCCCTTCTTGGTTCATGATACTAGTCTGGTGGGGGGCGGATCTAAATTTGGGTGGTGCTACCCATCCCTCTTCACGTGGTTCAGTGATATAGAACCATTCCCGCTGCCAGACCTTGACGGTGTCTATGAATGAATCGTCTGGCCATTGAACCAGGGGAAGCTTGTTTATCATTACCCCCCCCCCACACACACACAGTCCGCCTGCTCGCCGCTAACTACCTTCGGCTTGGTATTGAATACTTTCAACCATAAGCCGAAGTGGGGTTGGACCTGTAGAAAGGCCTCGCACAGAGTGATGAAGGAGGAAATATGAATAAAAGAATTTGGGGGGAGATCATGGAAGTCCAACCCGTAGTAAAACATCAGACCCCTCACGAAGGGGTGGAGGGGGAAACCTAGGCCCCAGAGAAAGTGGGGGATGAACACCACCCTCTCGCCCTCTCTCGGTGAAGGTACCACCTAGTTCTTCTATGGGGCGTGATGAACTATATTCGCCGACAAGTAGCCGGCGCGCTTCAGCTCCAAGATGTCCTCTTCAGTGACACAGGAGGCCTCCCACTTGCCCTTAGAGCCTGCTCTGGCCATGGACGAATTGGAGAAGGGGTTTGAAGAGTTAGGGGGGAGAGAATGGAGCTTGGCAGCTTAGAGCGCGGAAGGTTGGGGGAGGCAATAGCAATGGCAGATCTGAGAAGCGTACGAAGGCTACGGTGGCCGTTTCCTTTTTATAAGCAGCGGAAATACCAAGAGTCCCTATGTTGCACCGTGAACCTCGCCATTTCCCATTGAATCGTGCAGTTATGCACGTGCGGGGTAACCCAAATCATAAACCATATCCCCGGAAAGGCGGGGCACAATCTCCATATTGATGGGACGTGCCGATGATAAATGAGAACTGCCTTGAACCACGGATCGAGTTTGTGTGACTGGTCAATGTTCATGACCAACCGCAACCTTTCGCTAAAAGCTGTCAGAGAAGAACACTGTTCACATTTGAATGGTTGGCCTTCAAGGCTATGCAGCCTATGCTGCTCGGAAGCAGGGAAGACTTCGGTGGCCGAACTATCATCGGTTGAATAGAAATGAGGAGTGGAAATCGCCTCGCAAGCCGAAGACTATAAACACGGGAAGCCCCTGGGAGTCAAGACTACGGTGTTGGAGGCCAGTTCGGGGGCTACTGAGGGAGTCCAGAGTGCCAGCCTATTTCTATGGGCCGGACAGTGGGCCGCTTTATGGTGAAGGTCTGAAGACTTTGGCGTCATGACCAAGATGGGAATCTCTCAGGCCGTGGCGTGTACTCCAAGAACGCGATGATGAGTTCGGCATATTCTTTCCTGATGTAACCGACGTTGTGCAACCCTAGATACCCCTGGTGTCTATATAAACCAGAGGGTCTTAGGCCATAGGACAAGTTAAGCTCATTACTCCTAGGGTTTTACACCACATCATACGATCTCGAGGTAGATCAACCCTATATTCGGTACTCCATCATTGATACGTCTCCAACATATCTATAATTTTTGCTTGTTCCATGATGTTATATTTTCATTCTTGGATGTTTTACAATCATTTTATAGCAACTTTATATCATTTTTTGGGACTAACCTATTGACATAGTGCCAAAGTGCCAGTTGCTGTTTTTGCTTGTTTTTTACTTCGCAGAATATCAGTACCAAACGGAGTCCAATCGCGACGAAACTTTTTGGAGATTTTTTTTGGACCAGAAGAAGGCCAGTGGGCCAAAGAAGATACCAGGAGGGAGCCCAGGCCGCCCACAACCCACCAGGGCACTCCAGGAGCCCCGGGCGCGCCCTGATGGGCTGTGGCCGCCTCGGGAGTCCCCTCCACCGCCTCTGATGCCTATAAATTCCCAAATATTCCAGAAACCCTAAGGGAGTCGACGAAAAACACATCCAGCCGCCGCAAGTTCCAGAACTGCGAGATCCAATCTAACACCATCACGAAGGGGTTCATCATCCTCATTGGTGCCTCTCCGATGATGTGTGAGTAGTCCACCATAGACCTACGGGTCCGTAGGCAGTAGCTAGATGGCTTCCTCTCTCTCTTTTGATTCTCCATACAATGGTCTCTTGGAGATCTATTTGATGTAAACTTTTGCGGTGTGTTTGTTGTGATCCGATGAATTTTGAGTTCATGATCAGTTTCTATCCATGAATATTATTAGAGTCTTCTTTGATCTCTTATATGCATGATTACTTATAGCCTCGTATTTCTTCTTTGAATCTTTGGTTTAGTTAGGCCAACTAGATCGATTTTTCTTGCCATGGGAAGAGGTGCTTTGTGATGGGTTCGATCTTGCGGTGTCCTCTCCCAGTGACAGAAGGGGCAGCGAGGCACGCATGTATCGTTGCTATTAAGGATAACAAGATGGGGTCTATTCCTACATGAATAGATAATTTCTACATCATGTCACCGTTCTTATTGCATTACTCCGTTTTTCCATGAACTTAATACACTAGATGCATGATGGATAGCGGTCGATGTGTGGAGTAATAGTAGTAGATGCATAATCGTTTCGGTCTACTAATCTTGGACGTGATGCCTATATAATGATCATCACCTTGGATATCGTCATGATTATTTGATCTTCTATCAATTGCCCAACAGTAATTTGTTCACCCACCGTGTGCTATACTCATGAGAGAAGCCACTAGTGAAACCTACGGCCCCCGGGTCTACTTTTCAACATATTGCTTTCCGGTCTATCTTTTTGTCGCTTTTGTTTTCTGCTCTATTATTCCAAGAACCCAAAAAATACCTTGCTGCACTTTTTATTTGCCCTTTTTATTTTGTGTTCTTGAGAGATCTATCTACCCAATCTATCATATCCTAATCTATCTTTTTACCGTAGAGAGATTGACAACCTCTCTTTCACCTCGGGTTGCAAGTATTTGTTCTTTGTGTGCAGGTGCTGTTTACGTAGTGTTGGTGATCCTCCTACTGGTTCGACACCTTGGTTTAATAACTGAGGGAAATACTTACCGTCGCTGTGCTGCATCATCCCTTCCTCTTTGGGAAAATACCGACGCAGTCTCAAGCCACGTCAATCATCAATACAAACAAAGCAGGACGTAGGGTTTTACCTCCATCAAGAGGGCCCGAACCTGGGTAAATAATGTCTCCCTAACCTCCTGTTACCCATCGATCCAAGATCCACAGTTCGGGACCCCCTACCCGAGATCTGCCGGTTTTGACACCGACAGGCCTAAAACCCTTATGTATGCAATGCAATGTGGGACTACTACTGGGCTGTTCTCTTACTCTACAGCCCCCCTAGCAGCAACCATTACTACTATATAAAACCCACCCGTTGGCAGAAACCGTAGTCAAACCCAAACCCCTGCCTTCTCCTCCCCCAAGCCGCCAAAGAAAACCCTAGAATCTCAGGGAGCCATGGATCCTGGAGAAGTCATAGATTAAGAAGAAGAGGTGCCCAGGGGAGCCAGGCGAAGAGGGGCAAGAAGAGCAACGGCCGAAAGGAGGGGGAGAAGGCTACTGGCTGAGAGGATCCTTGCAGCACACAACCGCAAGGACATGGAGCAGTTTCTGGAGGCATTCCCCATTGGCTCAAACTCTAGTGATGATGATATACTCTACTGGGCAAGGAGCAGGGCAAATTTCCATCCATTTCAGGTTACTAGGCAGAGGTGGACTAGGATTCTCTACCCATGAAGGTGTTGTTATGTTTCTGTGGTCTTAGATCTATCTTTCTATCCATGCCTATTTGATGTGTATCAATCTATGTATGATGCAATGTATGAATGTGGTGTAAGAAATTTGTTCAATGATCTAACTATGTATCAATGTGTGATTGGTATATCTATCTATTGCATGAATGATTTGATTTGGTTAGGTGTGATCTTGTAAGAATTGGTGGATTTTGTGAAAAGATTTGATGAGGCAACTAGGGTTTGGTCGATGTTGTGCCACCCTAATTGACCCTATTTTGGCAATTAGGGTTTGGTTGACACCGTGGCACCCTATTTAGCCAAGTAGGGTCAGGTCGACCATGGCACCCTAAATGACCCAATATAGGTAAGTAGGGTTTGGTCAACGCCGTGGCACCCTAATTGACCATATTTAGCCAAGTAGGGTTAGGTCGACGTTGTGGCACCATAAATGACCAAATTTAGCCAAGTAGGGTTAGGTCGACGTTGTGGCACCATAAATGACCAAATTTAGCCAAGTAGGGTTTGGTCGACGTTGTGGCACCCTAATTGGCCAAGTAGGGTTTGGTCGACACCGTGGCACCCTAAATGACCCAATATAGCCAAGTAGGGTTGGGTCGACGCTGTGGCATTCGAAATGACCCAATATAGCCAAGTAGGGTTAGGTCGACGTCGTGGCACCCTAAATGACCAAATTTAGCCAAGTAGGGTTTGGTCGACGCAGTGGCACCCTAATTGACCCTATTTAGCCAACTAGGTTTTGGTCGACACTGTGGCACCCTAAATGACCAAATATAGCCAAGTAGGGTTAGGTTGGTGCCGTGGCACCCTAAATGATCCAATTTAGCCAAGTAGGGTTAGGTCGACGCCGTGGCACCCTAAATGACCCAATATAGCCAGGTAGGGTTTGGTCAACACCGTGGCACCCTAAATGACCCAATATAGCCAGGTAGGGTTAGGTCAACGTCGTGCCACCCTAAATGACCTAAGGAAATCATCATTATCATCATCTCACAACAACAACAATCATCATCATCTCACAACAACAACCATCATCATCATAATCTCACAACAACAATCATCATGGACTTAAGGTAGCCAAATCCACATAGAACTTAAGGTGGCCAAATCCACACAGAACTTAAGGTCGCCAAACATCAAACAGGGCATAGTTGAGCATGCCAAACAAGCACATTTCATGGCATGACAAATAAAAGTTTTGTAAGCATATTAAAGCTTAGTGAGTGGTGGTTGCCACTGGCTGTAAAATATTTATCCCACTTGCTTGGGGCCTTCCTCATCCTCTTTGAGCCTGCCATAGGTTGAGCTGATGTTGATGCTGCCCTTGGAACATTGAAACCTCTTCCTAGTCTAACTGTTGACCTGGTGTTTCTGGCTGGAGATGATGCACTGGACCTGGTGTTCTTGGCTGGTGGTGAAGATGTGCTCTTTCTATTTCTTGATGTCGTTGTAGAGACTGCAGTAGCAGTAGCTGATGCTCTTGATTCAGTTTGGGTTGCCCTAGGTTGTGACCTTGGAGGCTGGGCAGTAGCTGATGCTCTTGATGGTCTTTGGGTTGCCCTAGTTTGCGCCCTTGGAGGTTGGGCAACAACTGTTGTTCTTGCAGCAGTTTGGGTGGCCCTAGTTGTTGTTCTTGCACCAGCTTTGGGGGCCCCAGTAGCAACTCTGACAGGACCTGAAGCAGCGGGGGCTATGGATGATCCTGGAGTAGCAGTGGTGCCCTTGTTGGTGCAGAACTTGATGGGTATGATTCCCTGTTTTCCTACACATGAAACACAAGATGATATAGTAGATGCACTTCATACTAGATGCACAAGATGATATAGTAGATGCACTTCATACTAGATGCACAAGTACTTAGTTACCTGGTGCATGTTTTTCCTTGTCTGCAACTTAGTCTTAAGTGTGTCTCCACACATTGTCCACCTGTGACCTTGCTTGCTGTAGTTACTACAGGTTATTGTGTCAATCCTAGATGTATCCTTAGGAGCCGACACTTCAAACTGACCCTTTCTCCTAGCTGTCTGCTTCTTCCCTTTCTTCTCCCTAAATAATGGGGCTCTATGTCTAGTGCGTTTGTGTTTGGCTAGAATTCTGGCCTGGGACTAGGGTAGATGATGTGCCGGTATGCACCCTTGTACATTTCCTTCTTAAAGAATGGATGCACATAATCTTCAGGGTGAACTTTGATCTTCTGCATAGCAGCTATTGCATGGTGGCAAGGTGATCAAATCATGTCCCACCTCCTACAAGAACAACTCCCTTCATTCAGCTTCACATAGTAAGTGTTCTCTCCACTAGTAACTTGCCAGATGTTGGGATCAGCCATGTATGCTTTACAATATTTAGCCCATTTGTTGCTCTCTTCAAGCCTCTCCATGTAATGTGGGGTTATTTCCCACCTACACTTCTCTATTTTCTCTCTGATGCCCTGGTACTTAACCATTAGTTTGGTCCTCAATCCTTCAAACATGGTCTTAATTGGCTTGGACATAACATCTAGAATCATCTTGTTAAAAACCTCACTAAGGTTGTTGACAACCAAGTCAGTCTTGCACACATGATCTATTGCATATATAGCCCAACACTCCTTAGGGATGCTATTCAACCACATGTAAGTTGGTTTGCATGCTACTTTCAAACCAGCCATTCCAACTTTGTGACCATGTTCAGTGAATGAATAGCTAGCTTTGTCAAACCATTTTTTTAAGTTCTTCTGCTCTAAAGCTAGCTGACTCGAAGTTGGTATATATGTGTCTAAGGCAATATCTTTGTGGTGATTGAGGAAATACTTCATTAATTAAATTAAGAAGACTCTGTTGTTTGATTTCATGAGCAACAAATAAGAAAACTATAGCAGCATGGCAATGTGAATTAGTCAAATTAATGCAAGTCAGAGAAATAAGAAAATACCTTCTGTCTGTCAGAAATGATGGTGTAGTTCCCAAATTTATACTGGTGCCAATGCACACTCTAAGCTGGTTACGAAACCAGGTCCTACTGTCACCATCCTCTTTTTCAACCACACCAAAAGTGTCGGCATTCTGGGAACGGGGGTACCCAGACCTGCCTGCCTGCGGCCCAGCTCGTGGCCTGCCACGAAGGCCCGGTACGGCCCTTCAACGAGCCCCCCCCCCCCAAGTCAAGGCCCTTGCGAGAGACCCCGCCTCGCGAGGAGGACATCGCCAAGACCTCCGGAGGAGCGGCACCCCTTCAGGCCGCCTCCTGAGGAGCGGAGATTCCTATGCAAGTACCCGTCCTCGTGAGGCCGGGGTGACGTGGGTTCTGACAACCAAGCAAGGCGGGCGCCAGCTGTCGTGGGAACAAGCCTGACAGTAGATGGTAGGGGTACGAATGGAGGGGGCAGAGTCCTAGCTACGGCGAGGATGTACACACAGATGTATGAGTTCAGGCCTCACTCGGAAGTGATAACAGCCCTACGTCTCAGTGCTCCGGAGAGCTCTCTACTCTGTCGAGTGAAATATGTGTGTTGTGTTACAAAAGGTTGCGAACCCTTGTGCCAGAGGGGAGGGGCCGCTTATATAGAGTGCGCTGCCCCTCATAAGTGTCCGGCATCCAAGGGTTAAATCGTGGTTATAATGACGTACGTTACTGGTAACGTACAACATAAATGCTATTAATGGTCTTGATGAATGCCTGCCCGTTAGCCTCCCTGGGGTGACTTCTGGGCTTCTGTGGTCGACTGTCTTCTGGTCCTTCCGAGTGAAAGGGTAAGCGTCGAGTGAAAGATATCTCCGAGTGTATATTGTCGAGTGACTCATGCGTCAGGGTGATTTCAGTCGGAGACTTCCTCGTAGCCTTTAAGCTTTCTGGGGCAATGTCCTTAGGTAGGGTATGTAGGTCAGGCCTATGACCCTACCCTAAGTACATATCCCCATCATTAGCCCCCGAATGGATCGGGGTTCGAGGGTAAAAGGTGTCAATGCAGGTTCGGACGAGACACAAAAATTC
Source organism: Elymus sibiricus (assembly GCA_039707655.1). NCBI lineage: Eukaryota > Viridiplantae > Streptophyta > Magnoliopsida > Poales > Poaceae > Elymus > Elymus sibiricus. The sequence goes on from CM077663.1 coordinate 348,028,196, forward strand.
CGAGTATATTTTGAGGCTTTCCAGAAATCTGCGTCGATTGAAACCTTAATCGTCCGCCCTGATCAATTCTGTCTTGGAGTGTGTCCGAGTAAAACTGGACTCGAAAACTGGTCCGAGTGAAACTGAGCTCAAAGTCAGGTTCGAGTGATCTGCAGAATCTTCCGACGAGACGGTTTGCCCCATTGGGTCCGAGTCTCACGGGTTTTGAAATTTGGATAAGAGCGCGCGCGCGGAGCGGAGATGGCGTAACTGCTAAGGCAAGTGCAGGAACGACGCCTCGATTATCGCGCCGCCCATATCGCCACGTATCGCCCCTCCTCTGATTTCGGGATCTCCAGAGACCCGGCGGGCCCGCAGGTCAGTGGCTCACACGAGCGGGTATAAGAGGCAACGACGCCGGTGCTGGTACAGTATTCTTCCCCAAATCTACTCTTCTCCTCCTCTTCCTCCGCCCTGCTCCGCTTCACTGACCGCCGCCGCCATGAAGAAGGGCAAGACGGAGAAGCTCGAGCGCGCCAAGAAGGGAGGAGCCAAGGTGAAGAAGCCGTCGGGCGCCCGGTCGACGGTGCCGCCAGGGTGGATCCAGGGGGATTTTCTCCAATCGACGGTCACGGCAGAAGATGTGGACAAACTCGTCATCGACGGGTTGATAGCTGTCGATTCCTGGCGGTTGCCGAAGGGGGAGGTCGAGCCGGAGCCACACGACGGCGAGCGAGTTCTGCTTCTCACCCACATCGAGCGAGGTTTCTCCATGCCTCCCCATCCGTTCATCCGTGCTTTCTTGAACTATTTTGGAGCGCAACTCCACCACCTTCCTCCGAATGCAATTGCCTATCTTTCCTGCTTCGTAACCTTGTGCGAATGTTTCCTGGGCTGTCCCCCACATTGGGGTTTGTTCAAGCACATATTCTCTGTCAGATCCCAAGCCGTCAAGAAAGCCAATCCCAAAGACAGCGAAACCAATGTGATCCAACTGTGTGGTGGCTTAGGGATTCAGAAGAGAGGTAGGAGTGCGTTCCCCTCTATGACCTTTCCCGACTCCGTTCGGGGTTGGCAGTCGACCTGGTTTTATTGCAAAGATGTTGCATCACCAAATATGTCGACTGGACTTCCTCGTTTCACCCTGGATCGACCTATTACTCCCAAACCGCTGTACGTGACAAAGGTAGAGAAAATCCAGGTAGGGATCCTAGTGAATGCTGTATCTGACCTGATCCGCGGTGGAGTGACTGGTTTGGACCTTCTTGAAACGTTTCTTAGTCGACGAATTCAGCCTCTCCAAGCTCGGGATCACACCATGTGGCATTATTCGGGCCCTGAGGATACCACTCGGACTCATCCTGAGGAAGTTTCCGATCAGACTGTTTCTCAGTGGCTCAGAAGCATCACTGGAGCCTGCGATAACCCAGAAGGATCCAAACGAATTCCGCCTTTCTCCGCTTTGAACCCGCCAAAGAACTTGGTGAGTTATATATTTGTCGATTGTTTTAATATTTTGCCGAGTAACTGAATCTTCGGTCGACTGAATTTGAAGCTTGAATCTCGCAGGAATTTACGAACATGTACTCGCCTGTACCCAATGGAGAACATCCTGATGAAGAGGAAGGGAGCGTCGACGGCAGCGCAGACGGCGATTATGCTGACGACAATGAGAGCAGCGACGACGATCTGGATGAAGACGAGGTGGAGGCTCCGGTCCCTTTGCGCACCGAGCGTCGGGCCAAGCCGCAGAACGACCTGGAGGTCACCCCGAGCAAAACTGTGGCGTCAAGCACAAGGAACCCGAAACGTGACCGTGTCGCGACATCGGGGTCGACTGAAAAGGCCGCGAAACAGCTCAAGCCAGACGAGCCAAAGCCTCGGAAGGCCCTGCCTCGAATCAAGATAACCGTGCCTGTTGCCTCCACGTGAGTGTTCATTTTCCTTATTCTGCTGTTGAAGAACTTTATGTTGATGTTGACCGAGTGAAATTTATTTGCCAGAGCCGCTACCTCCGCAATGTCGCCCCATCGGGATGATGGAGACCATATGGAAGTAGACACTCCTGATGCGGCCACCTCCCAACGAGGTATGACAATTCCACACTTTACTCTGCTTGCTGAAGAATAATTGTCGAATTGTCGACTGCAGCTGACGAAGTCATCGAACTGGAAGATGATGAGAAGCCGCGGCAGGGAGCGGGGGGTGAAGCTGTGCTTCCGGAGGCTCCCCGCGTGGGCACTCGGGGACCACCGTCTGTCCAGACGCCCCGTGGGATGACTGCTGCGACGCCTCCAACCCTTGTAACTCCGCTGTCGAGTGCTCCGTCGGCTACTTCTACTCTGGTGGCTTCGACGCTGATCGGACAATCCCAAGGACCTCCAGCTGCTCCAGTGACTACACCAACTCACTCGACGCCTGCATACCCTTTGTACCATGTCCCGGAGGACCAAACCGGAGCTGCCAAGGAAGCCATGATCCAGGCTGGGCAGATGATGCTACGAACAAAGGAGGCGTATGAAGCCAGCAAGTTAGCCTATGATGCCAGCTCAGCGCTTCAGGCCAACGTCCGAGTAAGTGGTATTGTAAGTTCATTTCCGATTGAATTCCTGTCCGTCTTGATTTTACACCCACTGGGGTGTTTTTCTTCGCCAGTAGACCAAGTAGTTTCTGGTCCAGTGGGGGCACGCTGAGTGCACCCACTGGGTGTAGTCCCCGAGACCATTGTCGAATGACGAAGGCATCGGCGGGGGTCTTAATATTGTTTCCATTCAACAGGGCAGACCTTGTCGAGTAAAAGTAGGTCCAGTGGGGGCACACTGAGTGCACCCACTGGGTGTAGTCCCCGAGGCCGCCGTCGAGTGCTTGCTTCGGCGGTGGTCTGATAAAGACGATGTTTGGTTGCTTGCTTCTTTCTTTTATACTCGGACAAGCCAGACCTGGTCGGGTGTTTTTGTTTCCAGTGGGGGCACGCTGAGTGCACCCACTGGGTGTAGTCCCCGAGACTACTGTCGATCGTTGACGATGGGCAGTAGTCTTTAGAACCATTCTGCAAGTTTCATGGACATCATTTCCATCAACCATGATATGACGCTTGTATAGGGTTGTGGGGTGGGGCGGCGGGCTGCCTTTCAGTCGACTGTAGTTGAACTTTTCCACTCGGGAGTAGAGAAATTATTATGTCGACTGAACCCCCATTTTTGCTGATTTCAGAAAGCCTGTGGGCTCGGGACCAAGTACGTCGAGCTGGAGAAGGAAAAGAATCGACTTCTGCTGGATCTGGAGCTGACGAATAACAGCCTGGACCGTGCGCAGACCAAACTGAAGACTTTGGGAGGTAATCTTTGTTGATCAATTGTATTATCACTTTCATCTTCCATCCTTTGAACCGAGTGAATCCACTCGAACAGACGTACGTGATGAGAACCGTCGTCTCCGAGCGCGCCTAAACAATGCTATTTCTTTAGATACCATGAAGAAGGCGCTCGAGGACAAGGACAAATCACTTGCTGATGCTCAGAAGGAAGCGAAGGAGAAAACTGAGGCTGCTGAGAAGAAACTTGCAGCAGCCAGTAAACTGGAAGAGGAGAACACCAAGCTCAAGCAGGAACGATCTGAATGGATCAAAAAGCTCGAAGTGCAGACCAAGAGTAAGACAACTCTGGAGAAACACTTGGGAGACTTTGCGAAGAAAATGTTCAGTATGCTCGAAGGTAACCCTCATCTGTCGAATGAATTTCTTTGGTTTTTCCAGAATGGTATTGTGATCACCTTTTCACTTTCTCTTCATGCAGAATTCTGTCAAGACTTCGAAAAAGAAACTGAAGAGATTGAACCCAATCTGGACCCCACAAAATCTCTCGTCGGAGACGCCATGGCCATGGATATGTTTCGTCTCGAAGCTCGTCTTAAGAGCGTCCAAGGATTCATCACTCGGCTGAGAACTGCTTTTGAAAAGGTCGAAAAGGAACTGTGGCCTGAAGATCCTCTCCAGACTGACCTCGAGTCAATGATGACTCGGCTCAATGAGATTCCCAGTCGAGTGCAAGCGTGGAAGAAATCTGCAGCCCGCTGTGGTGCTGACGTGGCACTTTCACTCGTCAGGGTTCATTGCAAGGAAGCTAGAGAGGACAAACTGAAGGATCTCCGAGTGACCAACACGAAGAAACTCAAATTTGAAGATTTCATGGAGACTTTCATCGATGCTGCCACTCGGATCGCCGACGGAATCGACCTGGATACCTTCGTTGAGCCTTCAAGTCCTGCTGGAGCTTAAATTGGTACTTTGCTTACGGTAAAAACTTTATTTGCCTCGGTATGCCGAGTGTTGGTGTAACCGAGTAAACTTCGTTCAGGCCTTAGGCCTGAGAACTTCCCTTTGCGCGAACAAATTTCTACTACGCCGGAGATTTTAGTCTTACTCGCATTTCGCTTTCCGACACTTAGCTTGGATGAATTTATTTAATTCTCGAATGGAACGGGCGTTTAGCACTCGAAAGAATTTAAGGCTTAGGCGAAGACTGGTTCGCGGCTAAGTCTCCGAGCGTACTGTATGTCATACACTCGGAAAATGTTTTGAACTTAGGCGAAACGGATTCGCAGCTAAGCCCCCGAGAGAGAGGATCGCTCTTCACTCGGAGTAATTTTCGAACTTAGGCGAGGACTGGCTCACAGCTAAGTCTCCGAGTGTACTAAATGTCATACACTCGGAAAGGTTTTGAACTTAGGCGAAACGGATTCGCAGCTAAGCCCCCCGAGAGAGAGGATCGCTCTTCACTCGGAGTAATTTTGTCTCCGAGTGTACTGAATGTCATACACTCGGAAAAGTTTTGAACTTAGGCGAAACGGATTCGCAGCTAAGCCCCCGAGAGAGAGGATCGCTCTTCACTCGGAGTAATTTTCGAACTTAGGCGAGGACTGGCTTGCAGCTAAGTCTCCGAGTGTACTAAATGTCATACACTCGGAAAGGTTTTGAACTTAGGCGAAACGGATTCGCAGCTAAGCCCCCGAGAGAGAGGATCGCTCTTCACTCGGAGTAATTTTCGAACTTAGGCGAGGACTCGCTCGCAGCTAAGTCTCCGAGTGTACTGAATGTCATACACTCGGAAAAGTTTTGAACTTAGGCGAAACGGATTCGCAGCTAAGCCCCCGAGAGAGAGGATCGCTCTTTGCTCGGAGTAATTTTCAAACTTAGGCGAGGACTGGCTCGCAGCTAAGTCTCCGAGTGTACTGAAGGTCATACACTCGGAAAAGTTTTGAACTTAGGCGAAACGGATTCGCAGCTAAGTCCCCGAGAGAGAGGATCGCTCTTCACTCGGAGTAATTTTCGAACTTAGGCGAGGACTGGCTCGCAGCTAAGTCTCCGAGTGTAATGAATGTCATACACTCGGAAAAGTTTTGAACTTAGGCGAAACGGATTCGCAGCTAAGCCCCCGAGAGAGAGGATCGCTCTTTGCTCGGAGTAATTTTCGAACTTAGGCGAGGACTAGCTCGCAGCTAAGTCTCCGAGTGTAATGAATGTCATACACTCGGAAAAGTTTTGAACTTAGGCGAAACGGATTCGCAGCTAAGCCCCCGAGAGAGAGGATCGCTCTTTGCTCGGAGTAATTTTCGAACTTAGGCGAGGACTAGCTCGCAGCTAAGTCTCCGAGTGTACTGAAGGTCATACACTCGGAAAAGTTTTGAACTTAGGCGAAACGGATTCGCAGCTAAGCCCCCGAGAGAGAGGATCGCTCTTCACTCGGAGTAATTTTTGAGCTTAGACGAGGACTGGCTCGCAGCTAAGACTCCGAGTGTACTGAATGTCATACACTCGGAAAAGTTTTGAACTTAGGCGAAACGGATTCCCAGCTAAGCCCCCGAGAGAGAGGATCGCTCTTTGCTCGGAGTAATTTTCGAACTTAGGCGAGGACTGGCTCGCAGCTAAGTCTCCGAGTGTACTGAATGTCATACACTCGGAAAAGTTTTGAACTTAGGCGAAACGGATTCGCAGCTAAGCCCCCCGAGAGAGAGGATCGCTCTTCACTCGGAGTAATTTTGAATGTAAAACTGTGCGATCGGAATCGACAATAGACTGCGGGAGTCTTCATTTAACAAATAACATTGTCTGGGGTACTCTTATTATATCAAAGCAACTCTGTTATCAAGAATAAAAACGTCGAAGCAGGTCCGCATTCCAGGCGCGTGGCTCGTCAATATTCTTCTTCAAGTTGAAAAGATGATACGCCCCGTTGTTAAGCACCTTGATGATGACGAATGGGCCCTCCCATGCTGGGGCCAACTTATGAGGTCGCTGCTGATCCACTCGGAGCACCAAATCACCTTCGTGGAACGAACGGCTCTTGACATGTCTTGCATGGAAGCGGCGAAGGTCTTGTTGATAAGCAGTTGATCGGATCAGGGCCATCTCACGCTCTTCCTCTAGGAGATCCACTCCGTCTTGTCTTGCTTGCTCAGCTTCGTCTTCAGAGTAAAGATCCACTCGAGGAGAATTGTGAAGGACGTCACTCGGCAATACGGCTTCAGCTCCATATACAAGGAAGAAAGGAGTGCGTCCAGTCGACCGGTTGGGAGTTGTCCTCAAGCCCCACAGAACAGACGGTAACTCAGTGACCCAAGCTCCGGCAGCATGATCAAGATCTCGCATGAGCCGAGGTTTCAATCCTTGGAGGATAAGGCCGTTCGCTCGCTCAGCTTGACCGTTTGACTGGGGGTGCGCAACGGATGCGTAATCCACCCGAGTGCCTTGAGAAGAGCAAAAGTACCTGAACTCTTCCGAGTCAAAGTTAGAACCATTGTCAGTAATGATACTGTGGGGGACCCCATACCGGAACGTTATCTCTTTTATGAATTTGATAGCAGTGCGGGCGTTCAACTTCCTGATGGGCTTAGCTTCGATCCACTTAGTGAACTTGTCGACTGCAACCAGTAAATGAGTAAACCCACTCTGACCTGTTCTAAGGGGTCCAACCATATCCAAGCCCCACACAGCGAACGGCCAGATGAGTGGAATGGTCTTCAAGGCAGACGCAGGTTTGTGTGACAGATTCGAGTAAAACTGACATCCTTCGCAGTGATCGACAATATCTTTAGCCATCTCATTGGCACGTGGCCAGAAGAAACCAGCCCGGTAAGCTTTGGCAACAATCGTCCTAGAGGACGCATGATGGACACAAGTTCCCGAGTGAATCTCTTCCAGAATCAGTCGACCTTCTTCAGGAGAAATGCACCGCTGAGCTACACCAGTCACACTTTCTCTGTAGAGTTGTCCATTGATTACGGTAAAAGCCTTGGATCTGCGGACTATCTGTCGAGCCTCATCTTCATCATCTGGGAGTTTTCTTCTGAGAATGTACGCAATATATGGTACAGTCCAGTCGGGCGTGATTACCAAAATCTCCATGACCAGATCAATGACAACTGGGACATCAACTTCAGTCGGATCATAGGAGCTCTTCGCTTGTGGGGGCTCTTCAGTGAAAGGATCTTCCTGCACCGAAGGAGAATGAATGTGCTCGAGAAACACATTGCTGGGGACAGGTTTCCGAGTTGATCCAATCTTTGCCAACTCATCAGCTGCTTGATTCTTCACTCGGGGAACATGATGGAGTTCCAAACCTTCAAATTTCTTCTCAAGTTTTCTTACTGCATTGCAGTATCCAGTCATAGCGGGGTTCCTGACATCCCACTCTTTCATCACTTGATTAACCACCAAATCAGAATCGCCATATACCATCAGGCGCCGGACGCCGAGTGAAATGGCCATACGCAATCCATGCAAAAGTGCTTCATATTCAGCCTCATTATTGGAGGAATCAAAGTGAATCTGTAAGACGTAACTGAGTTTATCGCCTTTTGGGGATACCAGAACGACGCCAGCGCCAGACCCATTCAGCATCTTTGAACCATCAAAGAACATGGTCCAGTGTGCCGAGTGAAGTTGGATCGGCTGCTGTTGCTCGATCCACTCGGCGAGGAAATCAGCCAGCGCTTGAGACTTGATTGCTTTCTTCGCTTCGAATTTGATATCAAGATAAAGGAGTTCAATAGCCCATTTGGCCACTAGACCAGTCGCATCTCGATTATTGAGAATTTCAGATAACGGAGCATCACTGACGACTGAAATGGAGTGATCTTGAAAATAGTGTGCCACCTTCTTTGCAGTCAGATATATACCATATACAAGCTTCTGGTAATGTGGATATCTTTGCTTCGACGGAGTCAACACTTCAGAAATATAGTAAACCGGGCGTTGAACTTTGTAAGCCCTGCCTTCCTCTTCCCGCTCGACAGTTAGTACTGTACTGACGACCTGATTAGTGGCCGCGATGTACAATAATAATGGCTCTTTGCTGTGCGGAGCAGCAAGCACCGGCTGGGTGGTAAGCAGGGCTTTGAGCTCGACAAATGCTGCTTCAGCTTCTGGAGTCCACTCAAATGTATCAGACTTTTCCATCAGTCGGTATAAAGGCAGTGCCTTCTCACCGAGACGAGAAATGAATCGACTCAATGCTGCCAAGCAACCTGTGAGCTTCTGGACATCGTGCACACGCTCGGGGCTTTTCATTCGGACGATGGCGCCGATCTTTTCAGGGTTAACGTCGATTCCTTTTTCGGAAACGAGAAAACCGAGTAATTTTCCACCGGGAACGCCGAAAGTGCACTTAGTCGGATTTAACTTAATATCATACCTCCTCAAATTGGCGAATGTTTCAGCCAAGTCAGACAACAGGTCGGAACCTTTGCGAGACTTGACTACGATATCATCCATATACGCTTCAATGTTCCGAGGAATCTGCTCGAGCAAACACTTCTGAATCATGCGCATGAAAGTAGCGCCAGCATTCTTCAAACCAAAAGGCATGGTGATATAACAGAAACACCCGAAAGGGGTGATGAAGGCTGTCTTTATTTCATCCGGACCAAACAGACGGATCTGATGGTAGCCAGAATAAGCATCAAGAAAAGATAGACGCTCGCATCCCGCAGTTGAGTCGACAATCTGATCAATGCGGGGGAGTGGGAAATGATCTTTCGGGCAGACCCGATTGATATGTTTGAAATCAATACACATGCGGAGAGACTTGTCCTTCTTAGGGACCATGACAACGTTCGATAACCACTCGGAGTGGTAAATCTCACGTATAAACTTGGCCGTCAAGAGACGAGCCACCTCTTCGCCGATTGCTTTTCGCTTCTCTGTTGCCGATCGACGCAAGTGTTCCTTCACAGGCTTGGCCTTCGGATCAACTCTCAAACGGTGCTCAGCCAGTTCCCTGGGTACACCAGGCATGTCAGCGGGCTTCCATGCGAAGATGTCCCAGTTCTCACGGAGGAACTGGATGAGCTCAGCTTCCTATTTGCTGTCGAGTGTTGTTGAGATGTTGGTCGGGGCAGAAGTTGGATCTGTCGGGTGAATGTGCACCTTCCTCACATCTCCTGCCGACTGAAAAGCTGACTCAGAAGCGGGCTTCTTAGCACGCAACAGATCGGCAGGATCAGCGTTCTTCTTGTATTCTTCCAACTCAACCATAGCCATCTGCTGGAGGCACTCCTCAGCCCTCTGTCGGTTGCCAGTGACTGTGATCACACCCTTTGGTCCAGGCATCTTCAACTTGAGATACACGTAACATGGTCGGGCCATGAAACGGGCATAAGCTGGTCGACCAAGGATGGCGTGGTATGCACTCTGGAAGTCTACCACTTCAAACGTCAGTTTTTCTTTGCGAAAATGCTTGTCGTCACCAAACACCACATCCAAAGCTATCTGGCCGAGCGAACGGGCCTTCTTCCCAGGGATTACTCCATGAAACTGCATGTTGCTTTCACTGAGCCGGGACATCGGAATGCCCATCGCCTTAAGGGTATCAGCATACAGGATGTTCAGACCGCTCCCGCCATCCATCAAAACTTTGCGGAGTCGAGTGCCCCCAACCACTGGGTCCACCACCAGTGCTTGCCGCCCGGGGGTAGCAATGTGCGCAGGGTGATCTGACTGATTAAAAGTGATAGCAGTCTGAGACCACTTGAGATATGCTGGGGTAGAGGGAACCGCCATGTTAACCTCCCTGTTGATAACTTTCAGTCGACTCTTGCTCTCAACATCAGCAAAAATCAACAAGGTGGCATTGACTTCAGGGAACTCTTCTTTTTCTTCCTCAGTTTCTTTCTCAGGGTCCTTCTCACTCGACTGGCCCTCTTTGAATGACTGGATCAACAAACGGCACTGTCGAGTGGTATGCTTTGGCAATATCAAATTGCCCTCTTCGTCTTTCCTCGTGTGGATTGCACACGGTAAATCCAAAACATCAGTACCCGACTGATTCTTTGACTTCTTTGGGGTGAACTTAGCCTTGGACTTTCCTTTACTCTTGCCTTGTGCCGCCACGGCGGCCGCTTCTGCCTGAGCAGGAGGATCAGCTTTGCGCTTCTGTTTCCGACTGGAATTCCCACCTGCGTTATTGTCGACTATTTTGGCTTTACCGCTTCGGAGGCGGTCTTCTTCTTCTCCATTGGCGTACCGAGTGGCAATCTCCATCATCTTGCTCAGAGAAATATCACCGGTGCGACCAAACTTCAGATAGAGCTCTCTGTATCTAACCCCAGCCTTGAAGGCACAAACAGCTTGATGTTCGGAAACATTCTCCACCGTGTGATGCAAGGTGGACCAGCGCTGAATGTAATCTCGCAAGGTTTCATTGGGCTTCTGGACACAGTGCTGCAAATCAATCAAACCAGCTGGACGTTTACAAGTGCCTTCAAAGGTTCTGATAAACACTCGGGCCAAATCTTCCCAGCAATAGATGCTAGAGGGAGCCGAACGATTCAACCAAGCTCTGGCCGAACCATCCAACATCAAAGACAGATGCTTCATGGCTATGTTGTCGTTACCTCCACCAATCTGTACAGCCACTCGGTAATCATCCAACCAAGTTTCAGGCTTTGACTCGCCAGAAAACTTGCCAATTCCAGCCGCCAACCTGAAGTTGGGGGGAATCTCTGCAGAGCGAATGGCTCTGCTAAAACACTCGGGCCCAGAAACAACAGCATTGCTTCCACTCGGACAGTCTCCGTTATAACCATCTCTGTGGGCTCTGCCTCTGTCGACCCGTCTTTGAGCAAGGACGTCCCTTGCGTCGAACCCAGGATTCCGCTCATCGCCGAACGGGCGCCTATCATCATTGTGCCGGGACACATATGAACCATTCCGCGGAGGAGAAAACACTCGACGGCGGTCATCGCGGTGATAACGGGGAGCAGACTGATCTCGCCCCTGATCTCTATACCGATCTTCACGGAATCCTCCGCCTCTGTGACGCGAAGGTGACCCAGGACTGTGAGCCGACTGAACTGTTTCTGCCCTGGGAGAATTGCCGTGTAACCTGTTCTGCGACTGAGAAACAGCCGCGTTCTGCTGCTGCGCTGCCTCAAGCAATGTCTTGATTTGCTGCAGACCTCTACCAGCCTCTGATCGTGACGGTTGAATAGACTCTGCAATCCTAGCAGCCGCTGCAACATTCAAAACTGGAGTACGAAATACCTTGACGTTATTTCGAGATCCACTCGGGAACAACTGTCGCTGTTGTCGATTGGGACGTGGTGGACGCTGCCCAGCACGCTCGTCGAGTGCCTCCTGCATCTCTTTGAGCCGAAGGCGTGTAGCCTCCATGGCCTGGGCCTCAGCAGTCGTACCGACGATGGGAGTATGGAGAACATCCTCATCCCGGCGCTGCTGTTCAATCGACGTTCCTCCAATCTCACGCCTGGAGTGGTTGAAGCCAGGCGGCGGACTCTGATGAGAGCCAGCCATAAAAACTTCTGCCGCAGGGTCGCAGCTCTCGCACTCGGAAGGAATGTCGGATCGGTCCGACGCCGAGTCGAACACGCCGTGAAGTGACTCGGCGGGCTCGATGGCTGCAATCTGCGGGGACGAAACCTGGCGTGCCGCCGCATGCCGCACCCAACGCTGTAGCCGCGAGCGACCGGATCGCTTGCGACGACGAACAGCAGGAAGGGCCGACACATACGGGGTCGACGGCTGAAGGAGAAGAACACCGCAGGAGCTTGCACAGAAGTGCGTCGCCCCGCGAATCGGGAGCGCCTCCACGTCCAAAGGCGCTTCCTGAAGCCATGCCGAATCGTCGGCGATGAAGGTGAGCGCTCCGAGACGGATCTCGCGGCCCAGGAACGAATCACCGCCGGAAGACATGACGAAGGAGAAAATATGCAACCTCGCCGGAAGTCGCTTAGACGCCTGCCCCACGGTGGGCGCCAACTGTCGTGGGAACAAGCCTGACAGTAGATGGTAGGGGTACGAATGGAGGGGGCAGAGTCCTAGCTACGGCGAGGATGTACACACAGATGTATGAGTTCAGACCTCACTCGGAAGTGATAACAGCCCTACGTCTTAGTGCTCCGGAGAGCTCTCTACTCTGTCGAGTGAAATATGTGTGTTGTGTTACAAAAGGTTGCGAACCCTTGTGCCAGAGGGGAGGGGCCGCTTATATAGAGTGCGCTGCCCCTCATAAGTGTCCGACATCCAAGGGTTAAATCGTGGTTATAATGACGTACGTTACTGGTAACGTACAACATAAATGCTATTAATGGTCTTGATGAATGCCTGCCCGTTAGCCTCCCTGGGGTGACTTCTGGGCTTCTGTGGTCGACTGTCTTCTGGTCCTTCCGAGTGAAAGGGTAAGCGTCGAGTGAAAGATATCTCCGAGTGTATATTGTCGAGTGACTCATGCGTCAGGGTGATTTCAGTCGGAGACTTCCTCGTAGCCTTTAAGCTTTCTGGGGCAGTGTCCTTAGGTAGGGTATGTAGGTCAGGCCTATGACCCTACCCTAAGTACATATCCCCATCACCAGCGGGCGCAGAGGGAGGACAGTTTCCTCTTTGGTGCAAAGGAGACAGGGACGTACGCGGGTTCCCAAGGAACCCCCAAAGGTTTCCTTCCCGGTGCAAGAGTACCGAGACCACGAGTTCGGCAGGACGGATGTCATCGCCAAGCCCACCGCCGCGTCACACCCGGAAGCTTTGCAGGCGAAGACCACCTTTAGTCAGGATAGGGTGTACCACTTGTCCCCTTTCAAATTTGGCCGTTTTGAGATCCCTTCCCGCATGTTCAACGGGGGAAGAGGACCGTGGCCCCTATAAATAGGGACGAGCTCCCATCGTAGAAGGGGGTCGGAGGAGGTCGAATCAAGTCGAGTTCTTCACCATCAAGAGCCTTCGTGAGGCTACCCAACCACTGTCCTAGTTCATCCACAGCCTCCTCGAGAGGCCAATCCACCACAAAGCAGGAGTAGGGTTTTACACCGCAAGGTGGCCCGAACCTGGGTAAAGACTGCGTGTCCTCATTTGTTTCCTTCTAAGAGCACCACCATGGAACGGCTGAGAAGTTGTGAGTTTGAGCGGGATTGGAGGGCGAGCGCACCCCAGTGTTCGAACCTTGTTGGGTTTTGTGGAGCCCCGATTCCGACATTTGGCGCGCCAGGTAGGGGTGCGCCGACGTCCTTCAGTTCCGTCGACTCCTGCTTCACCAGTGGTCGGTCACCTCCCGCTCCTGCTTCACCAACGCCATGGCCAGCTCAGGATGTGCGCACCCTGGGGGCTTTGTGCTGGATGGACGTTATCAGGCCACCAGCATCGTCGCCATCACCACCGCCGCTCGCGCCACTCGCGCGCAGCAAGGGCCCTCGCGCCCACAGCGGCGCCCGAACGGCCGCCCCGCCGTGCCCTCTACGGACCCTGTCCATGTGGGGTACCTGAACGCGCAGGACGCGCTGCTCATCGCCCGACGGAATGGGGCTACGACGCCTGGGCTGACCACATCGCCGAGCTGGTTACTGTCGCAAGGAGGGCCCTGTCACCTTACCTTCCTCTACGGCCCCCGTCGCAAGGGGTGGAAGGCACGGACGGCGAGCCAGCTCCGCCGCCGCGCGTCAACACACATGGCCCCCAACTCGAGGAACCCGAGCAGGGCCCGCCTCGTGCTGTACTTCTCCTCCTCAGGGTTCCGGTGGCTGATTTCGAGCCGCCGCCCGGCCCCAGCAGCGGCGTGCCCGAGGGAAATGACGGAACGCCCTACGCATGCCATGGCGCGCAGGCCGACAACATGGAGAACCACCACACTCTCGTGCCCCCTCGATACGAGAGCACCAACCGGCGAAGGGGCCGAGCAGCTCGCGCCGCTGCGCATGGAGGAGGTCATGGCGGAGGCGCGGGGAATGGCCACGGCGGCCATTCTCGCCCAGACAGGCACGACCAACCTTGTGGCGGCACAGGAGGTGGCCAACTTCGGGCGGAAGCGCGGCGCAGGCGCACCCGTGGAATGCGCGCCCAAGACAGCGTCACGCTGTTGCCCGGAGGGATCAGCCTCGGGGCATCCAACGGGGCGCCAGGAGGGAACCCCGGCCCTCACACCGCGGCCCGCGCTCCAGGCGACGCAGCGACAAGCGCCAGCGTCGCGGGTCTCGCACCCGCCACTGGCACCAGCACCCCCCCGGCGTAGGGGGGCACACCCGACGCCCCACGTCAAGCCAGGGCCGGGGGCTTCCATTGTGGAGGCACCCGGTCCGGTCGGCATGACAAAAGGGGGCGCCGGGGTCGCGTGGGGGCGCGCCGCAACGGGCGCCCTCGCGAGCAGGGAACCCGGCACCAGGCGATGGGGCCGCAGGGGCCCGTCACCCGGAAGATCAGCAAGGCTCGAGCAGTGCGGGCCACCCGTGGCCGGCACCGCGAGGACACTCCACTGGCAAGGCCATGCTCCACGAGGCCACGCACGCTCCGCGGCTCGGGGGCGCCGACGCTGTACCCAGGAGGCTACCGAGTCCAGGCGAGCCTGGGGGCTCGTGAGACCTCTGGGGTGCAGCTCGGCTGGCGCCGCGGCGCCTCCCGAGGCAACTGCACCAACACAATACTCCTACGGTCGCGCGGGGTGTGTTGCGCTCATGTTTGGGCCGCGGAAGCGCAATTCCGCGGTCACGCGGGGAGCAATGCACCCATGTTTGGTCCGTAGGAGCGCGCAACCACGCCAAAATGCGCAGGGTGTCTCCAGAACCCGGTCGGGAATGCCAGGGCCTTGACCTGGGGTGCCCGCCCAACTATCTCCAACCGTGACACTCTCACGTGAGAATGAGGGGGCTGTACACGCCCGGAGCCCCCCGAGGAGCGCTGTACGACGCCGCGGAGGGGCTCCCACCCACGCCCAAGTGGAAGCCCCATGCTCCGCGCTGGCGGACGACACTGTCCTCTAATGACTATGCCCACGCCCAGTGGATGCCCCATGCTCCACGCTGGGGGAAGACGAAGACTCGCTATTAGGTGCCGGACACGGCTGTTCCTCGCTCTTTTCTATAATCGAGTTTGCCACTTTCTTGAATGAAGTTGAAGCTTTTGCATCTTATTTGAAAAAAGGGGGGAGGGTTTTTTCCGTGCTGTGCTTGCGTCTTGAGTTTCGTTTTTAAGAAGCTGGCATATGCCAGCTCTCTCCCTCTCATGCACCCCACGAGTGGGGGCTGGACATGGTATGCACACTCGAGCCGGCCCAGCGGCATTAAGGGCAGCATTGAGGGCCCCCCACCTGAGGGCCCTGAACGCGATGGCCACGGGCCTCATGCCCACACCCGGCCAAGGTTTTGGTGTCAAATCCTCGGTAACTACCGTAGGCGAGCAAGCAGGCGCGCGTGGCCCGGGGGCTTCGTCGAACATCCGCCCCCCGGCTTGGTCGGACGACCGCGGTCCGGCGTGTCAGTAATGACCCGCCCCTCCTCAGGGCCTGCGAGCGCACAATAAGCAAGGGGACGTGGTGCAACGGAGTGCAATATTACTTAACACATCATAGGGGAGTTCTTCCAAAGTACACTCACATCCCCGCGGGGTCATGTTCAAAATCTTTACAGGAGAACAGTGAAGGACAGTCTAAGGAGATGCACCATCGCCGCTATCGCTGTCGCAACCGTCGGACTCGCTCTCCCCGGTAGTAGGGTGGTCCTCGCCCATGGCAGGGGCGAATTCCATGATCAAGCCGTCCACATGATCTTGCACCCAATCCTCCAGGGCACGCCGGATCACCTCGGGCACGGGGGCAGTCACGGACTCGAAGTCAAAGTGGGATTGAGGCGAAGAAGGTGGCTGAAGACACGTGAAGACGGCCGCGCGAGGAGGTCGCGGCTCTTTTCCTCTGCGAGCTGGCGGACCTTCTCCGCACTGCCCTCAAGACGCTCCACGATCCCGGTGAAGAAACAAAGGTAGCCGGTGTCGTCGGCGACGAGCGGGCTTGAGACGCTCTCGCCGCTGATGCTCCTTAGGGCCCGATTGGCCCTCCCCTCAAGAGCCTGGAACATCTTGGAGCGTGTGTGCTATAGCCCCCGGGCTCGGTTCTCCTCTTCCGAGGTCTTCTCCACGCGGGAAGCAACGTCCTCCACCTGCGTATAGAGGAAGGACAACTCGGCCTTGGTGGTGGTCTGGGCGTCCACTGCAGCCTTCTCGCACCGCTCCGTCGCAGCTAATCTTTTCCTGAGGCCGTTTGCCTCAGCTTTCAGCTCATCACATCGCTTGCAAAAGCGGGACTCCTAAAGCCTTAGCCTCTCGCGGTAGTCCTGGGCGAGAGTTCTGTGGGTCTGTGCCACCTCCTCGTCGGCCTCCTCACGGACCTTCGCCTCGCGAGCGGCGAGGGAGTCTTCGGCGGCAGCCACCTGGCGCTCCATCACCTCCAGCCGCTCACGCTCCAGGCCCAGCTCCATCACCTCCAGCGTCAGCGTATCTTCAAGGATGCGGAACCCAGCTTCGCCCGCGAACGGCCAGCCCGCTGAGGCAGCTAGCACGGCCTTGCGGGCTTGAACTTGCCGCTCAAGGGAGGCGTTGGAAGCCAGAAGCTCTTCCTCAAGCCTCACTGTAGCCTTACGCCGCCCGTCCGCGGCCTGGGCCTCTTCAAGGTCGCGATCGCAGGCCTCTCGCGCCACGGCAAGGGACTCCTCGACCTCCATGTGAGCACGCTCGCGCTGCAGACAACCAAAGTTGATGGCGACCTCAAGGCGACGCCATTCACGCGCCAGGCGCCGACGCTCCGCCTCAAGGTACGAGTCGACGTCGTCAAGCTCTGTCCTGAGGCGGCCCAACGCACTCATCGCGTCCTGGAGGAGCCACGTCGAACAGCGCTGAGACCACAAGCAAGCTCCAGCGCTTGGCCCGGGCCCTGGGCGACAAGAGGGGAGCGTGAAGACCTATCCGCCTCTGGTGAGGACTCGGGGGCTGGATTTCCGCGGTCCTGCACCCCAGCCCGAGGCCGGGCCTCGCGAGAAGTCGCCCCACCGCTTGAGGAATGCGCCGACGCACCGGGCGCCCTGACGCCGGAGAAGACTACCAGGGGAGGCCTCAGTCCCGCCATTACTGGCAGGGGGCCTTGCCTGAAGGAAGACGCAGGAAGCCCGGGCCAGAGGTCCCCTGGGAATGGCTTGGGCCCGGGTATGGGAGTCTCCTCGCGCACCGTCACGCGCCTCGTGAGGTCTTGGGCCGCTCCCAGCCCGGTCACCTCGGGAGGCGATGGCGGAGGTGCACCCACCACTTCGACGGGAAGGGGCCTGAGGAGCAAGGATTCAGAGATGCACATCATGTGAGGAACAAGGAAGGGCAGGCACTTACTCATCCAAGGCGACCCACTTCCTCTTCCTCTAGGGCCACGGAATCGGGCCGCTGCGACCCCCGGGTTCTCTCCTTCGCCGGTGCATGTGAGGATCCAGAGACGACCCGTCAGCACCTGGCCAACGACACCCCGCAGCAGGGGCGCCTGCAGCGACCCCTGGCGAGGCGACCCCGTCGCCGCTTGGAAGGGCGGAGGTGGGCGCCCGAGGAACATGCGGCTCGGGACGTTCTTCCGCGACCACTTGAAGGGCACCGGCCTCGGAATCTCCAGAGCAAGGAGCCACCGAGAGGGAATCGTCGCGAGGTATGACGGGACCCTCTGGAAGTAGCCCCCACTCGTCGAAGCGCGGCATCTTCAGGGCGAAGGCTCTCCCGTTCTGATAGCGGTACAAGGGGAGCCCATCCACAGGAAGCTCGGGAGGCTTCCCCCCGGTCAGAAGGCGGAGCGCCTCCCGCAGCGCGCCGGAGGAAAGAGAAGACACCTGGAGCCTCATGACGTCGTCGAGGCCAGTGAAAGTCCACATGGGACGGGAATGGCGTTGAAGGGGAGCAATTCGTCGGTGGACGATCTCCCTCACCACCTTCGCCATCGTCACACCCGCTTTCTTCAGGCTGCTCAACCTGGCAGTGACATGCGCGAGTCGCGGGTCGACAAGCTTCAAGTGTTCCCAACTCGCGCTCGGCTCCGCCGGGGCCGTCGGGGCTTGGAGTAGGGGGTTGGGCACGGTGACATCGACGAACACCCACTGCCTCCAGAAGTTCGCCGCGTCCGACCTGAGCTCAACGTCATGGATTGCGTCCGCCGCCGCATCCACCATTCGGAGCAACACGCATCCCGAGCATTGTCCGCTGGCGACCAGCTGGAGGGAGAAGAAATGGCGGAGCAAGGCCACGGATGGGGCGATGCCCATGAAGGCCTTGCACAAGAACGCGAAGGCAGAGAGAAGGACGACAGAGCCAGGGTCAAGATGCAAGGCGTGGATCTGATAGTGTGTGAGCACGGCATTGAAGAAATCTGAAAATGGCGGCAGCAAGCCGGAGAAGAGGGCATGGAGGTGAAGGGGGATGTCGGTGGCACTCAGATTGACCGCAGACCGAGAGGCGGGCCAGATCGTCGTCGCCCCCCACTCATTGGTGCCGGCGGCGATCGCTCGTCGAACCTTATCCAGTGGACCGGCCCAGCGCGGGCTCAAGCGCCGGCCGGGGCCCTGACGTCATCAAGGTCCTGCCCCTTTTCCTCTTGGGAGCCACGGCAGAGGGGCAGACAGAAGCAGACGCCAAGCCCGGCGAAGAAGGTGCGAGCCACGGAGGAAAGGAGCAGCAAGAGGTAGGCGCGCGGAGGGGCAATGATGGTTCCACCGCGCGCGCTAGGCTTTTTGTCAGCAAGGACGGTTACCAGAGCGGCGTGGGGAAGTGGAGCCGCCCACGTCTTGTTGAGCGCCACGCGTCGGGATGGCCCGCAGGCGATTGGGGGCCCGCGGCGCTTCGCCCTTTGCTCCTTGCCTTCGCCTCGAAGCCAAGGTTCGGGGGTACCCAGAACTGCCTGCCTGCGGCCCAACGCGTGGCTCACCACGAAGGCCAGGTACGGCCCTGCAACGAGCCCTGTCCCCCAAGTCAAGGCCCTCACGAGAGCCCCCGCCTCGCAAGGAGGACAACACCAAGACCTCCGGAGGAGCGGCACCCCTTCAGGCCGCCTCCTGAGGAGTAGAGATTCCTATGCAAGTACCCAGCCTCATGAGGCCGGGGTGACGTGGGTTCTGACGACCAAACCAGGCGGGCGCCAGCGGGCATAGAGGGAGGACAGTTTCCTCTTTGGTGCAAAGGAGATAGGAACGTACGCGGGTTCCCAAGGAACCCCCAAAGGTTTCCTTCCCGGTGCAAGAGGACCGAGACCACGAGCTCGGCAGGACGGATGTCATTGCCGAGCCCACCGCTGCGTCACACCCGGAAGCTTTGCAGGCGAAGACCACCTTTAGTCAGGATAGGGTGTACTACTTGTCCCCTTTCAAATTTGGCCGTTGTGGGATCCCTTCCCGCCTGTTCGACGGGGAAGAGGACCGTGGCCCCTATAAATAGGGATGAGCTCCCATCGTAGAAGGGGGTCGGAGGAGGTCGAATCAAGTCGAGTTCGTCACCATTAAGAGCCTTCGTGAGGCCACCCAACCACTGTACTAGTTCATCCACAGCCTCCTCGAGAGGCCAATCCACCACAAAGCAGGAGTAGGGTTTTACACCGCAAGGTGGCCTGAACCTGGGTAAAGACTGCGTGTCCTCATTTTTTCCTCCTAAGAGCACCACCGTGGAACAGTTGAGAAGTTGTGAGTTTGAGCGGGATTGGAGGGCGAGCGCACCCCAGTGTTCGAACCTTGTTGGGTTTTGCGGAGCCCCGATTCTGACAAAAAGCAATTGGGAATATATTGTTGTTCCCATCTCTCCCTGTAGCTGCCAATATCTGTTGTCCTGTTGATAACTTGATGAAACAACCATAAAGTCCTACATAAATAGTGAAATTTAGGGTAAAATGAATTAACTATGTCCAATAGATAAATTTGAAAAAGGAGTACATCACTGAAATTTACCTATGAAAGGCCTACAACCACTAAGGAATCCATCCTTTGATGCCTGGAGGCAGTAGAATATGTACTTGAACCTTGGTGTGGGTGCTGGGTTCAAAGGATCCTCAAATGTGGTAACTATGCATCTACTTCCAGGATTTGTGTCAAGCACACATTGTAGGTAGTCCCTCAACCTGAGATACTGCTTTCTATGATCACCTTGCACAACATCAACAACCATGACTCTTTCCCTATAGGCCAGACTCCTAGGAACATGCACCCCAAACTTCTTCTTAGTATGTTTCAGAATTGTCTCTACATCGATCAGCCTTTACAGTTGATCTAAATGTGTCCTCTAGAGCTTCTGCAACCCACTGTGCAGTAACCTTGGTACTCTCTCCACTAGCTCCACAAGTGTGATGAAGGTGGCACTTCTTGATTGTGAAAGTATCTTCATGTGCTACTTTGGAGGCAATCATGAAAAATTCACAACCATTCTTTCTGTCTGGGCACCAAACAATAATCCTTGTTGGTTCATTCCTATGGTACTGAAAGTTTCTCAAAGTCATAACATGAAAATTTCTCAATGCCTTTCTGAACTCATACACATTGGTAAAGCAAAGGTCCTTGCACAACTGCTCATGTGCATCAGGTAGTAGCCGGTCATACCATTTCCTCTCCTTCTTCTTCAATCTTCTCTACCTTCTAGAAGGTAGTATAGGAACCTCTCCATCTGAATCAGAAATGCCAACATCACCAGGGAAGCAATATTCATCAGGTTCAGGTACAAAATCTTGAAACTTGGGGATCTTTGGCTCACTATGAGCTCTGGAAGTAGGCGCTAGATTTACTGCTGCTCTTCTAACAAGCTTAAGTTTCTCAGGCGTGCCTTTTGCCACCACTGTCTCCTCTCCACTGCCAGCCTCTTTCTCCTCCTGCCAAAACTGTGAAACATCACTATCCCCTTCAAACTCTGATCTGTCTTGTGCAACATATGTTTCTTTTCATTGACATCTTTTTCTTCACCTCTCTTGCAAGCCTTGTAATACATCTTCATCCCTCGATAATCACCCCTATCAATCTGAAAATCTGAGGATGGTTTGTCAATATCATCATCCTCACCACCGGCACCTCCAACCTCACCAACAACATCCCCATCATCACCACAAGGAGCTTCTATCATGTTCAAGTTGCAGCTCTGCTGTGTGTTGAGATTAACTTCAAGAGGGTGAACTACTCTATCTTGTGACAGACTTAACACAAAACCAGGGCCCCCCACTGGACTGCCTCTTGGAACTTGTTATTCATAAGCATTGTGAGCCATATTAAATTCAACATCTCTATCTTCATTTCCCTTGGCCACTATGATATTCAGAACTGTAAAATCAGAGTGGTCTATCATTTCTTCAACTGCATCTTGACTGTCCAAAACCAATAATATCCATCCAGTCCAAATCCTACTTCTTTTACCCAGTACATGTAGTCATCTGACCCATAGCCTTCAGTTTCAGTCAGTGCTATCAAGTTGAGAAAAGTGATGTCTGAAAGAGAGAACTTTCTTTCCATGTTATCTCTGCCCTCAAAATGCAGCCTCAACTCCCAAATGTCACCATTCAGCCTGCATTTCATAATGTGTAAATTCAAAACCCTTTTTAACTTGTACACAATTTATAAACATAACTGAATAAGTGTCTTCTGCTACAAAATTCAGTTATGCCCATTGACTAAAAAATACAGTAGGTATCCAACTAAGTACATGTTCTAAGCCGAATCACTGCTGCATTAACCTAACCTAGGGTACAAATGCTTCTCTAAATCAACCATTCTTTTTTGAAACACTACTTCATAAATACCCATCACTACTGCATCACTATTGCATCCAACTAAGTACATGTTCTAAGCTGAATCACTGCTGAATTAAACTAGCACTAATGAATTAAACTAGGGTTTGTTCAAGAGAAGACAATAAACTTACTCAACCCCTCCAAATGCCGATGCCCAGCAGTGGGAGTTGGCCGGATCCGTGGCGACAACTCTAGCAAGAGCCCTGGCCGATTTGTACTCAAGCGAGAACTGCTGATTCTCCGACGACGGCGGTGCAGCCTGTGGCATCGTCGGCGCCGGCGGCTGCGTTGCAAAGCTGCCACTGCCCAGCCATTTATCCACTTCGGAATATTCTCCGTCGCCTCCATCCCCCGTTCCACCTCCCTTCGTAGAGTGGCCGCCGTCAACTGGTTTCGCCGCCGCCGACGCCATCACAGGAGAGGGAGACAGAGAGAGAAGAGAGGGGAGGGGGGAAATAGAGGAGCCGGCTCGGTCGTCTTGACCTGCGGTCGGAACGGGTGGACCTAACGGCCGACAACATGCGCGCCTTCATCCCCTGGCCGACAGATACATGACAGGAGGGCCCCACATGTCATAAACCCACTTAAAATCTAACCGTTCGGCGACTAGGATTTTCTAGAACAGCGTACCACTTTTGTGGTAGTTTTTTAAAAAATTAAAAAAGTGGTAGTTTTTTATGGTCAATGCCTGTAATGTGGTAGTTTTCGCTATATTCTCGTTTCAGTGTATACATGCTTTAGATCATCATCTGCATGTCGTTTGGTAGCTTGCATCGAACCCAACACGCATCCTCCCCATAGTGTAAATTACACTAGGCCTAACCTGCATCTGGATAAAAGGCCGATTCAAGCGTTTCATGCGGACCTGATGAGAGTGTTTTAAGTTTTGTGCGAGTCTGTTTTTACGTGTAGGTCAAGCAATCAAACAATTGAATAATTAACCCACCAGAGCCTAATTGGATTTGATGCACCCTACTGTCGGTGTCAAAACCGGCGGATCTCGGGTAGGGGGCCCCGAGCTGTGAGTCTAGGATCGATGGTAACAAGGGGACGAAGGAGACGATGTTTACCCAGGTTCGGGCCCTCCTATGGAGGTAAAACCCTACGTCCTGCTCGATTATATTGATGGTATGAAGGTTACAGAGTTGATCTACCTCGAGATCGACTAGCTAAAACCCTAGATGAGTTTCTGTGTGTCGCATTCTAAAACCCTCCCGGCTTATATAGACACCGGGGGGTACCTAGGGTTTACATATGACAGGTCTCCTGCCGAGGATAGGAATGTCCATTCCCTCATCTTGTCTTGGAATACACGACGCACCTTCGGGACTTCCTTCTAGAACACAGGGTCTCGATGTATCCGGCCCCTCCTGCCAGAGTCAGAATGCGGCCCACCAAGCCGGCCTATTGAGAAACAGGCCAACAGCCCGAGGACCCCTTAGCCCAGGACTCCCTCAGTAGCCCCCGAACTAGCCCCCAACGCCAAGGGTCACAGCACTGGCAGCTTCACGTGATCGGAGTCTTCGGCTTGAGGGGTGAGTTCTTCTTTCCCTTTAGTGATCGGCGGGAACTAGTCTGGCTTCCGATGACGCATAGCTCTTCCGATCATACGATTGTCCGAGCACCATGTGTTGCCTTGCCCTGAAGGCCAAACGCCCAGGTGTGAACAGTGTCTTCTGACACACCCCTCTGACGAAGGGTCGTGGCCTGCCAAGACCGCTAAACCAGTTATGGAAACTCGATTCGCGGTTCGAGGCCGTTTCTTCATTAGCACGACTCATCAATGTGTAGATCGCGCTCCGTTTCACACGGGATACGAGAAGCATCTCGAGTTCCTTCTCGCGCGTGCATAATGGCACGCACGCCTTGGGAAGCAGAGAGACTCGCGGCGCAGTAGAGGGAGGTTAATCGGCGTGACGCTCCATAAAAAGGGGAAAAAAAACCCAAGGCTTACTCACGCTTCCCATTCGCATCCTCTGCTTTCCCAATCTTCCCAAGCTCCGAGAGCCCAGATCCAGTTCTTCCTCAATTTCTCCTCCGAGCTCAGCCATGGCGGGCTCGGGCTCCATGGGCAAGTGGGAGGCCTCCACGGTCACCGACCAGGATATCCGGGAGCTGAAGCTCGCCGGTTACCTCCCCACCAACGTCTTCCACCGCGCTCCAGAGGCGAAACAAGTCGTCCCCACCCCTAAGCCAGGCGAAAGGGTGGTTTTTGTCCCCCATTTCATCCGGGGACTGAGCTTCCCGCTCCACCCCTTCGTCAGGGGCCTTATTTTCTTCTACGGGTTGGACTTCCACGATCTTCCCCCGAATTCTTTTATGCACATCTCGGCCTTCATCATCCTCTGCGAAGCCTTCCTGCGGGTCAAGCCGCACTTCGGCCTGTGGCTCAAGGTCTTCAACGTCAAGCCAAAGACTGTTGCGGGCGAGCACGCGGACTGCGGAGGGCGGTAATCAGCAAGCTCCCCCGCGTCGAGTGGCCAACTGGCACCTTCATCGACACAATCAAGATCTGGCAAAAAGAGTGGTTCTACATTACTGAACCAAGGGACGAGAGCTGGGCAGCGCCTGCCGAATTCAGATCCGGACCCCCTACGAGATTGACCTCATGGCTCAGGAAGGGACTCGACTGGGGGTCGGATGCTGAGGTAAAGCTGCTGCAGAAGCGCATTTCCTCGGTGATCGAGGCCAAGGTGGAGCTGGTCAACGTGGTCCAGGTTATGCTCCATCGCCGTATTCTTCCCTGCCAGCGTCGGGCTTCCCCAATGTGGGCTTACCAGCCCGAGGACGAGCCTACCATGCGCCAGCTCTTCCGCACCACCCCGGAGAAGCTGTGGAAGGCTCTATTCAAGCCTTGGAAAAGCTGGCCGGCCAAGGAAGAGGATTCGGGCCTAAGCGCCGATAACCCACCGACCAAGGTATGGTATAATTTCGATCCACGGACTCTGTTTCTTCGGCAAAAAGACTGAACGCTTTCTCCCTTACTTTCGCAGAAATGGCTGAGCAAAGCCGCGAGGGTTAACTGCCCGGCTCCACAACCCGAAGACCCCAGGTCAGAGTTGTTGGCGGCAATGCTCGTTGTGGCGCCGTACTCGGCGCCTGAGAAGAAAGAGAAGAAGAAGAAGGCCAGAGAGGGTCTCCGCATAAGGGACCAGCCGGACGCCGCGTCCGAGGAAACCCATGCCTCCTCGAGTCATGAGGAAGAGCATGAAGACGGGGGGAAGGCGTTTCCCCCCTCCCAAGAAAGAGGGCGGCATCACCGGACGTCGCGGAGGATGCAGCTCCTCCCGCCCTGAAGAGGGCATGCCGGACAAGGTTGATCCTGCCCGATGACAGCTCAGACTCTGCCACAGAATCCGAGGACTTTGAGAGGGTTCCCCGAAGGAATTTGAGGGTCAAGCCCCCCGCTCAAAGGTATGAATCCGAGGACTCCCTGAGTTATTTATGCAAAGTCTGTAATGTTTTTTAAACGCATGGACGCCTTTCAATGCTGCAGCCCACCGCGCGTTGTTCCCACCGATCAGATATCGGACGGGGAATCCCCACCAGCCGAGCTGGCGGAGAGCGGGACCGCGTCACACCCCACACCTCCC
Source organism: Elymus sibiricus (assembly GCA_039707655.1). Classification (NCBI taxonomy): domain Eukaryota; kingdom Viridiplantae; phylum Streptophyta; class Magnoliopsida; order Poales; family Poaceae; genus Elymus; species Elymus sibiricus. Next base: position 348,053,811 of record CM077663.1, read on the forward strand.
GGGACCGCGAAGGATGCCGCGGAGGTGTCATCCCGCCCTGCTCCTTTGGAGCTGAACTCGGGCGGTGGGGGTGACCATGCCATGGCCGCGGCTGATGCCACGACTGCCGAAGGCCAAGGAGAGGAAACTCCCCAGGCTGCTGAGGACCAGGGGAATAATATTCCCCCGGCCGCCGAAGAGGAAGGGCGAAGGGATGCCCAGTCCCCTCCGAGGACGTCTCCGGAGCACGCTGTGCCTCCGGAGCTACCGACTCAGTCTCCGATCAGAGATTGGACTGTCCGGTCACCACCGGTGCCACCGACGACTGGGTGGCCGGTCATGGAGGAGGCACTAGCAAGCGCCCCCATCTCCGATGATCACCGCACTCTTATGGGTGCGGTTTTACAAGGAATTCAGTCCGTTGATGACGGACTGAAAGAGGCCTTCAATGGTTTCTTGGAGGGCTTCAAGGTGAGTTACGTAATACCCTTTTCCCGAACAAATTTAATTTTAAGTTTGTGCTATCTTTATATATGTAGTAGCCCCCGAGCCCCGGATGGGTTTACAAAAACGCACCCGGGGGTCAAATGCTTAGGAGTGAACAACGACGCACAACGCACCGTGTAGTCCCGTGATGTTCTGAAAGCCCTTCAGATGACCGAACATAGAGTCTTTACTTTAACAGTTCGGGGGTTGGAACGCACATAACTGGATGTATTTTTTGTAGTCCTCGTCATCGGCGGCGGCCGTGAATGCCGCTGAGCTAACCGAGCTGAATTGGAAGCTCAAGATATCCGAAGAGGAGCTTGATAACCTGAACAAGAGATTTGACGAGGCACAGGGTAAGCCGAATTGTAACATCCGAGCTATACATTTTTAATGATCCGCACTGGTAACCCAACGTGGCTGTTTATTTATTGTTTCCACAACTTCCGCTGCGGAGGTCGAAAAACTCAAGGCCGAGCTCCAGAAAATGAAGCAAGAGGCCGCGGAGGAGAAGGCGGCCGCCGATCAAGCAGCGGCCACGCTTTCCGCTTTGAAGGCTGTGAGTGCCAAGCATGAGGCCCGGGTGGAGGAGGTGCAGCAAGAGCTCAAGGATGCCGGCACTAAGTGCGAGGCCCTTGAGCAGAAAGGCAAAGAGCAGGACACCGAGCTGGCCGCGTTAAAATCCGAGCTCCAAAAGGAGCGGGTGGAGAGGCGGTCCTTTGAAGAGGAACTTCGCAAAGTCAAGACTGTCATCGATGGTAAGCCGTATTCACTACAATGCGCCTTTGGTGGTAGCAAGTTTGCTTTGCTCACCCAGGTGTGGCGTTCCTTAGGCGTCTGTGCGGATCTCCAGAAGAGTGCAGCAGACGCGAACAAGCTTTATGCTTCACGGGCGGAGGATGATGAGGCCCGGCTATTCTGGGCGCAGTTTGAGTCCCCCGAGCGCTCTCCTCTCCCCATCGAGCAAATGAAGCAACTAATGGAGATGCACAGAGTGGCGGAGCCGGCCATGAAGGACCTTTGCATCCGGCTGTGGCCCGATGAGCCGTTGCCGAGCAGCTACTTCGGCTTGGTGTAGAAACTATGTGATGCTGCGCCTCGGGTCGATGTGCTGAAGCGTTCTACCTGCATCGAGGGCACTCGGATGGCCTCTGCGAAGACAATGGTGCATTGGCCGAAGCTCAAGCCAACAGAGATGGCTACCGCACCTCCGCCTCCTGGAAAGGAGTATAGGCGCCCCGAGCGATACTTCCCCGCGGTGATGGAGGGTGCCCGGGCAATAGAGGCCCAATGCTCCAAAGACGTTTTGTAGGAATGAGCGCTGTAGTATGTCCGAAGACCTTAACGCTCTATAACTAGTGTTGCATGGTTTATCATGTCTTATAAGTATTTAGTATTTATTTTGACTCCCGTGTGGCCGTTTTATCTGAAAGTTGCGAGTCATCGGCTTCAGTCCCCACGTAGATACTACGCGAGGTGTCTTTGTCTCCGCACTGTAACCCTTAGCCGAGGTATCGGAGCCCGAAGGTGGTAGTGCGCGGAGGACGAGGCAATCAGACTATGATGCTTTATCGCTTTCACTTAGCCGTAGGAGCGTAAAAAATGCGGGGGCTGATGACCAGCCCCCAGTGTGATGTTCGGGGCCGAAGCCAGCATCACGTGGTTTGTACAAGAACGAAACCCATCGTATAACACGGAATAACCGCTATCGGTTTTTTAGTATGACACTTATGCTCGGATTTGCAGAACGGTTCTCGCTTACTATGACGGTCAGTTTTCGGCTTTCTCCGCTGAGGTGCTTGACCAGACGAGCTGGAAACACAATCGCAGTGGTTCTCCCTTTGCCCTTTTAGCTGAACGAGCGGAACGTAAAAGGGCAAACACAGGAGCCGGGCAACCCAACTATAGACCCAAGACATAGTTCGGATCCGATGCATATAAAGCAAAATCCAAGACGCCGAACACACGACCAGCTGTGCTTTGGGTGATGTTCAAGGCGATTTTTTTTAAAATTCAAGCCCGCGGTCTATAAACCGGTTGCATCATAATATATACCGAACAGTTTTCGCAAGAAGCGTTACCAAGGGAAGAACAGAATATGTATAAAATACAACGAGGTGACCAAAGATAATGCTCTTGTACTTGCTCAATAATTCTTATAGCTTGGATTGCCGAAGCATCTGTTTACAGGTATTTGAAGATGAAATATAAAAGTTACAAAGGAGAGGTTGTACCAGGGGTCTTCGATTAGTGGCTTGATGTCCTCGATGTGCCCTGTCGCCAATCTGCTCCTGTGCCTCCTAGGGAGTTGTGTTCCTTTAAGGGTGATACTTTCGGCGAGCGGACCTTGAGAAGAAAGTCTTGAAAAGTCGCCGAGGGGTGGGTGAGCTTTACGCTTTAACGGGTCCTTGACGGTACCTGTGATATGTCCGAGGACGTGCATTCGTAGTAGTTCGGTTCATCCGAACACTTACCCTTTTACAGTTGTTCCCCATTGCTGCCCATGGAATCTTTAGTGCAAAGTTGTGCCTTCTCGGCACGTGTTTGACGGGCATCAGGGCTGTGCAATGGGGAGCGTGTCCCTATTTCTGGGGAGGAGAAGAATCTTGGAGTTCGAATTGAAACCGAGCTCGTTTGTCAACCTTTCGTGCCTTTATGGCCGATTTCGGTGTTTGCCGATAGTCCTCGTAGTGGAATTCGGCCGCCAGGGCCAATGCATGTTCCTCAGTTTGGAGGGAACGCTCTGTGTTTCCATTGACGGTGATAACCCCGTTGGGCCCGGGCATCTTGAGCTTGAGGTATGCGTAATGTGGGACGGCATTAAAGCGAGCGAACGCTGTACGGCCCAGCAGGGCGTGGTAACCGCTGCGGAAGGGGACGATGTCAAAGATCAAGTCCTCGCTGCGGAAGTTGTCGGGCGAACCTAACACTACTTCCAGGCTAATAGAGCTTGTGCACCGGGCTTCTACACCTGGAATCACTCCTTTGAAGGTAGTGTTGCTAGGCTTTATCCTTGACGGATCTATGCCCATCTTTTTCACCGTATCTGAGTAGATCAGATTGAGGCTACTTCCTCTGTCCATTAGGACTTTAGTGAGGTGATACCCATCGATAATGGGATCTAAGACGAGGGCCGCCGAACCTCCATGACGGATACTGGTTGGGTGATCTCGTCGATCAAAGGTGATCGGGTAGGCCGACCATGGGTTAAACTTTGGGGCTACAGGCTCTACGGCGTAGACCTCTCGAAGGGTGCGCTTCCTCTCCTTTTTAGGTATGTGAGTGGCGTATATCATATTCACAGTCTTTACCTCTGGAGGGAATTGCTTCTGACCTCCATTGCTCGGACCGCGGGGCTCCTCGTCGTCTTCGCTGCGTGGGCCCTTGCCTTGCTCTTCGGCTGCGAGTTTGCCGGCCTGTTTGAACACCCAACAGTTACGGTTGGTGTGGTTGGCGGGCTTATCTTCAGTGCCATGGATCTGGTAGGGCCTCTCCATGATTTTGTCCAGCGGGGTGGGTCCATCGCGATTTCCTTTAGGAGGCTTCTTCCGCTGCCCGGATCTTGGGTTGCGGAAACCGACGTTAACGGCCATGTCGTCGGCGTCGCTAGTGTTGTGCGAACGTTTGTTTTTATTGCGTCGCGGTTTCCCGCTTCCATCCCGGACTTCGGAAGTGCCGGGGTCTTCGGGGTTGTGGCTTCGTCTCGCTAGCCAGTTATCCTCGCCCTCGCAAAAGCGGGTCATGAGTGATGTGAGGGCGGACATGGTCCTAGGTTTATCCTGACCGAGCTGGCGAGCTAGCCACTTGTCCCGAATATTGTGCCTGAAAGAGGCTATAGCCTCGGCATCTGGGAAATCGACGATCTGATTTTTCTTGGTCAAGAACCGATTCCAGAATAGTCGAGCGGACTCTCCTGCCTTTTGGACGACATTGCTTAGATCGAAGGAGTCCGGGGGCCGTACATAGGTGCCTTGGAAGTTAGATCGGAATGCATCCTCGAGATCCTCCCAGCTCCCGATAGAGTTTTCGGGGAGACTGTTTAACCAGTGCCGAGCTGGCCCCTTAAGTTTAAGAGGTAGGTACTTGATGGCGTGGAGGTCGTCTCCTCGTGCCATGTGAATGTGGAGGAGGAAATCCTCGATCCACACTGCTGGGTCAGTTGTTCCGTCGTATTGCTCGATGTTCACGGGTTTAAACCCTTCCGGGAATTGATGCTGCATCACCTCGTCAGTGAAGCACAGTGGGTGGGCAGTGCCTCTGACCCGGGCTATATCACGCCGGTAGTCGGCGTCTATTTTGGCCCGGTTTTGGTCCCGAACTCTATTGGTTCGGTCGAGCCAGGGCCGATACTCGTCCCGTCTACCGGGGGAGTACCCTCTAGATCCGTAGATGGATCTCGTGCGGCCTGTTCTATATTCCAGGTCGCGTCGCAGGTCATACCTGTCCTCAGGCTCCATTGGATCTTTTCCCCTTCCACGGGGTATCGCCGGCCTATAACCGGCATCGCCAGCCGACCTATCTCGTCCTCGGGGAGGGCGGTCCGGCTGGTCGTATGGGGTGTCCTTGGGGGACGGCATATTGGGGAGCTCGTGATCGAATTGTGGCAACAGCCGCCGGCGTGGGTAGCTCTTGGGTTGGTCCCATAGACCGGCGCTGTGTTCTTCCTCGGCTGATAGGACCCTTGTCCATCTATCGTTGAGGGTGTCTTGTTCGGCCTTGAGCTGCCTCGCTTTTGCCTTTAGGCTTCGGGCAGTGGCTAAAAGCTGTTGCCTAAACCGTTCCTGATCCTCAATGTTTTCGGGGACGGTGAAGTCTTCGTCTTCCGGGCTATCCTCCTCCTCTACAGGGGGGAGGTAGTTGTCATCCTCGGAGTCGTTGGGATTTTCGGGGTCGCGCTGGTCCTCCGGCCTATCCTGGTCCTCTAACGGATATTCGGGGATATCGGGATCGCCGAGGTCTTCCGGGGTATCGTTTTCCCCGGTGCCAGCAATAGCTTCCCTTCCCTTTTTTGTCTTTGACCGTTTACGCGGTTTCCGGCGCCTTGACGACGCCTCACCTGGGTCATCGCCATTGTTTGCTGGCGTGCGCTCGCCGTTACCAACTGGGGTATCCACCATGTAGACGTCGTAGGTGGAGGTGGCAGTCCATCGCCCAGTGTTTACGGTCGTGGGAGTGCGATCCTCTTCATCCATGTCTTCTGCCTCCTTGGAGGTGTAGTCCAACATATCGGTTAAGTCTTCGATAGTGGCTACGAAGTGGGTGGTGGGTGGGATGAAAAATTCTTCTCGACCCGCCTTAAGACCGATCTGACCGTGGATCGAGGTTGGGTCGTCAATGGTTTTCATCGATAAGATCCGATCTAGAGCTTCGTTGAGAGTCGAGAGCTCAATCGGGTTAATCTGCCCAGCGCTTTCGGAGTTATCCTCCGATGCGTCCGCACAGGAAGTGTGTTTGGCAAGAGATGGTGTCCGGCTATGTGGCGCTATGGCCGGATCCGGATTAAAAGCCAGATCGTCGTCGGAGTTGGTCCCGTGAGCGGGATTAAGAACGACATCCAAGGTTAAAGCCTCGGAATCCTCGGGCGCGTCAGATGAGACCGCGAGCCCGGTGAGCAAGAGATCGCCCCGAGAGTCTACGGAGAAATCTAAGTTCCCGAATCTGACTTCTTGACCAGGGGCGAGACTCCCGACCCGGCCAAGGCGGCCGGTCGGGTCAGCGTGTAGCACGATGCTGCCGAAAGCGAAGATCTGTCCAGGGACGAAGGAGTCCATGTTACAGACCTCTTCGTTGATGACAACGCGGGCCATCGATTCCTTCGGTGATCACAGCGGAACTCTCAATGAAAGCACCAATGTCGGTGTCAAAACCGGCGGATCTCGGGTAGAGGGTCCCGAGCTGTGAGTCTAGGATCGATGGTAACAAGGGGACGAAGGAGACGATGTTTACCCAGGTTCGGACCCTCCTATGGAGGTAAAACCCTACGTCCTGCTCGATTATATTGATGGTATGAAGGTTACAGAGTTGATCTACCTCGAGATCGACTAGCTAAAACCCTAGATGAGTTTCTGTGTGTCGCATTCTAAAACCCTCCCGGCTTATATAGACACCGGGGGGTACCTAGGGTTTACATATGACAGGTCTCCTGCCAAGGATAGGAATGTCCATTCCCTCATCTTGTCTTGGAATACACGACGCGCCTTCGGGACTTCCTTCTAGAACACAGGGTCTCGATGTATCCGGCCCCTCCTGCCAGAGTCAGAATGCGGCCCACCAAGCCGGCCTATTGAGAAACAGGCCAACGACCCGAGGACCCCTTAGCCCAGGACTCCCTCACCTACCAAACATGTTCTTTCAGAATTTGCTCACTTATTACCTGCCGCTCGCCGTGGATCAGTGGGCTCCTCTGTTGTAGTAAGGATTTCAAACCAAAATCTTTGCTAATTCGACAAGGATTGCATCCTTTAATTATTTCTCTATTTTTTATTACTTAATTACGCATTCCTGTGACCCTTCCACTGGAGATTCGCTCCCTAGCTAGCTGCTATTAAACGCTTGGACACCCAAACGTGGCTACTTATTTTTTGCATGGATCAAAATAAAATGCTGGCGTTTTTCCGCGACCTCTCTATCGCCTTATCCTGCCCCTGATGGAGTCACCGGAGGTTGCAGTTATGCACCTGCATTCTATCTATCCGGAAGAAGCACACGCGTTGATGTTGCGACTTACAATTGGATGGACAACACATTGCGTCTCGCAGATAGAAATGGATCGGTGAACACCTCGGTGGGCCTTGGATCATCGGTGATCAGACAGGCGCGCGCGTATTATTGCGTGCTATTCTTCTAAAAAAATTATATATTATTGCGGGCTATAGTACTGACGTGGCGCACGGGAGACGGAGCCGGAAACGTACAAAACCGGCGCTGTCGAGGGGCGGCGAGGCAGCAGTCAGCGGTACTGCCCGACCACGACACAAAGATTCCCCTGCGGTTTCACATCACTCCACATCGAGAAAAGTAGTACGTCCTCACAAGAAAAGTAGAGTGCCCCACGTTCGTATTGTATCGTAGAACTACTACTAGTATACTGATCGCAACGGTCATCTCTTGTCACTGGTATACTGATACTTTAGCCTTTGACTTTGCGGCCGGATAGATAGATAGATGCTATACATACATAGATCACGTCTTCAATCCGATAATCCTCGGGCTTGTTTAACTAATCCACTCACCCCGTGCTTGCATGGAGGCACATGCGGCGGCGATGCTATCCAGACGTATAACCTCTGATTCACATCGACAAGGGAACACATATGGATGGCGAGGAGCCATCTCCGTACCGATCTCATCCGTTTCTCGGATTCGTGCAGCTCTGCCGCGTCCCGGCTTACGTGTTTCGGATTAGAAAGCATCTCCTCCTCCCTGCCGTGCGTACTACTACGTGCGTAGCCGATCCGACGTGGTAGTTCGGCCTTTAGCCAAGCACGTACGCTTTCTGGAGCATATGTTGGAGGAATGAGGTACTGAACGCTTTTGAAACTCGACGTGCCAGCGGCAGATGCCATCGATCGATGCAGGAATGGCTGCAGGCTGGCTTTGGCTCCATCCATCCACGAGTTGACTCCAGCGTAACGTGTGGTGAGAACGGGTAGTACAATGAGGACAAAAAAAAAAACCTAAATGCTAGATCGTGCAGCTGCGCCGGATGGACGTCGCGAGCGCACGCAGCTCCATCGTCCGATCCGCGCCGCGCAGCGCGATGTAACGGCTGGCTCCGACACAGGTGGCGACGCGAGGGGAGCGAACCGCTCGTGCGTAGTGGTGGGCCCGGCTCATTAATTTCAGGCGAAACCGCCCGCACACCTGGTTCGAATCCCCCTCTCCCCTCCCCCTCTACCATTCTCGAACTGCCCCGCTCCTCTCCTCTCCCTTTCTCCGCTCTTCCTCGCGTCGACGACGACGAGCGCGGGGTTCCGCCCGTGGGTTCGGCGAGCTTTTGCCGGTGCGGGAGGTCGTTCGCGGCCGCGGCGCACCGTCGGCGACTGGTGGAGGTAATCCCGCATCTTCTCAGCGTCTCCCTCGTCGGATTTGGTTGCCATGGAGGGCTAGGGTTAGGGTGTCGGAAGGGGATTCTCCGTTTTGTGGAAGGAGGGGCGAGCGCGAGGCTTCCTGTGCACGGCGGGGCTGGGTTGGGGGCGGGGCCATGGCTGTGCTCGGTTCAGTGAGGTTCGGGCACTCAACTGCCAGGGCGGCGCGTGGAGCCCCGAGGCGCGGCGGAACAAGCGCTGGTCGCAGTGCTCCTTCCCCGTCACCGCGCGCGCCGGCCTGGCGGCGTCCATGGTTGTGCTGGGTTGGGGAACGGTGGGGGGACTGGGGGTTCGGGAGAGGGCGCTGGGGGGGTTCGGGGATGAGGGGTACAGATGAGGGTTTGCTGCGTCGTAGAGTTTGTAGTGTTGTTCTGGATGTATATGGTTATTTTTCTGGAGTTGTTCAATTTATATACATCAGTTGCTATGAAATTGGTCAGGGGTTGCTCATAAGGTGAAGGTGTAGTTGCTCATAATATGAAATTGGTCAGGAGTTGCTCATTATGTGAAGGCGTAGTTGCTCATAATGTGAAGGTGTAGTGTTGTTCTGGATGTATAGGGTTATTTTTCTGGACTTGCTCAATTTATATTCATCAGTTGCTGTGAAATTGGTCCGGAGTTGCTTATAATGTAAAGGTGTAGTTGATTGGGAGTTGCTCAATTTTTCACGAACAATTGCTTTGATACTGGACAAGCAGTTGTTTATAGTGTTGTTTTGTGGATATATGAGATGCTGTTGCTCGGAGTTTGCTCAATGTTTTGTCTACTAGGGCCATGGCGTTGTGCTGTGTTGTGATCCATAGAATGAGGACATTACCATCATCATCCTGCCTGCCAGAAAATAGAAAATAAACCAACTGAGTTTTCAGGCAACCAACCATAAGGTATGAGGCAACTTATGTTTTCTCGCCGGATGGACGTCGCGAACGCACGCGCCTAAACCGTTCGATGCGCCGGATCACTCCGACCGCGCGCGATTCGACCCGACCAGGTGGCGTTACGAGACGTGCGGCGTGTGGTGGGCCCCGGACCGCTTTAATTCAGGCGAAACCGCCCATAACCCCCGCTTCTTCTGTTTGAAACTGCCGCATCGCCCGAATCCCCTTCTCATCAAAAAACTTCATAACCAAAAAATACTCCTAAAGTTGCCAGTTATTCGTGATGATATCTCATCTTCTATTGATAGTTACAAATAAAAACAACAACTAGATGGTGAATCCAACCACTATTTTTATCGTAACTATCAACTTTTTTAGGAGTTTTTTGATGTCTAGCTATGTGATGAAGATGTTTATGTGCTTTGTTTTTGTGATGAGGAAGTAATATGTGCTTTGTTTTTTGTCATTTTCCTAGTTGCTACAAAATAGTGAGTAGTTGCCTAGTTTTCAGCACCTAGTTGCTTCTGCAAGTACTAGCATTCAGCAGTTGAGTTATATCTGGGTAGGAGTAAATGGAGATCATTTTTTATCACCCTCCCAATGACAGTGAAGTCACACTTTTTTTTTGTCCACAGGCAGAACTTGTGGTTACAGGGCTTGTATTTTTTTTATCAGCAATGACATTTTTTTGGTGTTTGTTTTACAGAATGGCTCGGAAAAGCAAAAGGACCGCGGGGAGAACTGATGGTGAAAATGAGGGAGAAGAGGTGGTGGCTCAAACAGCAAAGAGTAATGTTGGACGCAAGCGTGGGCGGACAGCTGTGGATCCTGTCCGAGGTGGTCTGGCGGGGAAACGGGCCACCAATTCTGCCCGGGGTGGTCGGGTGGGGAAACGGGCACCCGTTTCCGCTCCTCGTGATGAAGGAGGGAGGTATCCGAAACGTGCGAAGAAAGTTGGGGATGAGGTATTTTTTTTATGAAAAACTTGAAAGAAGGGAAACATCTGATTCTTTCTTTTTTGAAATATGTAATGCTTAATCAGCATGTCATTTGTATACATTTGCTATCGTTGGTAAGCAGCAGAATAGCAGTATAGCAGTTGCCTACTTTAGTACTAGCAGTTGCAGTTCAATATAGTTCTAGTTGCTCAGTTTTTAGCAAACACAACTTTTTTTTAATTATGGTGTGGGTTGCTTAGTTTAGCATAGTGGGTTGCTTTAGTTTAGCATAGTGGGTTGCTCGGTTTTAATACAGTGGGTTGCTCAGTTTAATATAATTGTAGCCTCTGCCCTTTTTTTTAATATGAATTCTTCTATACATTTTTTACGCAGATTGGTAGCAGTGGGCCACCACCGAGGAACAGGGCATCACCTTCAAGACTTTTTGTCTTAAACAATGACCTTGAGGATATACAAAAGGATGCAATCGGTGATATAAGTTTTGCCGGCGTGCTTGATATCGGCACAAGAACAATGAAGGGAGATGTTGTCAAGTTTGTCATGAAGTGTTATGACCCTGAGTTGTCGCAGCTTGTTATCCCAGATAGGGGGAAGATCCCAGTTGATGCAGCAAGCGTAGAAAGAATTTGGGGCTTGCCAAGGGGGCAGAAGAAGGTTGCGTATGAAGTGGATCCAGATATAGTTAGGTTGTTCAATGAGATGTTCAACATCCCCTCAGGGCCCGCGCCAAGAGTGACCAAGTGGTGCGAAATGATAAAGGGGTTGGGAGTTGTTGCAGATGACAAGTTCTTAAGTGCCTGGCTTGTCGTTGTTTTCAGTTGTTTTCTTGCACCGACCACCAGCTTGCACGTGTCCCCGCACGCATACTCAGCTGCGCTCAATCCACGTGAGATTGTGAACTCAAATGTTTGCCAGTTTGTCGTCGACCAACTTAGGCTTGCTTTCATGGGTTTTGGAGACAAGAAGAACACAATATGTTGTTGCCTTTTTCACCTAGTGGTAAAATGATCTAGACCTCCCCCCCACCCCTTTTTCGGTTCATTGTGTTCTTTCTTTCACCCTTTTTTATTATTATTAAGTTGGATAGGTTTTTTGCAACTTACATGTGTTTTTCCCTTTTTTGAAACAACTCCTTTATCTCAACTCGCTTGATGTGGACTACAGGACAATCGACAAGGATTATGTGGATGAGAGCACGCCAACTGTTTTTCCAAGGGTCAAAGCATGGAATGATGGTCTGATCAAGGCAGTCATTAAGAAGGACAGGATTAGGAAGGGCGTTTATGGAAAGTTGCGAGTAAGTTTTACTTTAATTTCCTCTGCACATAATTTTTTTCAGCCTATTTTCCTTTTTCATTGTTGTGTTTTCAGCATGCACAGAGATCCCATGTTTATGAAAGTGCGCATGTAGTGTTTTTGTTTTTAAATAACCATGTGTATCACCCAATGCCCAACCTTTTTTGTTTGTTTTTTTCAGTACACAGTTGCCAATAATAAGGGTTGGATTTGCCTTTTTATCAGTTTTTTTTGTAGTTGCATGAATTATTTTATGAAGTTGCCCACCTATAGGGATGATGTTGCCTAATTTTAGGGAGCTAGTTGCTCTAGCTAATGTATGAAAGTTTCTGCATCAAAATTTGCATGGTAATCATCCTCATTCTTTTTTCTCCAAGTGGTGATATTTTACATGAGGTTTTTTTGAAGTTACAATTGCCAATATTCGTAGTTGATCATTCATCAGGTTACTGTAGCTGCTGCAGTTTTTGTGATGTCCATAAATGCAGTTGCCCATCAATAGTGCTGGTGTTGCCCTAAGTTAGGGAGGCAGTTGCTCAGCCACCCCTTTTCACCTATATCATGTTTTGCTAACTGTTTTATCATGTCATTTTTTTTAACAAAAATAGCTCAAAGGCGAGTTCTCGAGGAGCGCAGATGATAGCCTTTTTGGGAGCATGGATCACATCCAGAAGTTTGTCGCTGCGAGGCTTCCTCAAACCTACAACCCCAATGTATTTTTGGTTCCCTTTTTTTTTGTTAATTCCTACGAAACGCACTGCCTCTTTTTTTTGTTCATCATTGTGTTATATAGTCTCCTCATTCAGTTGCTTTTTTGTGTTTGCAGAAACAAAGGAAGTTGTCATTGCTGGTGCATGACATGTGCTCTGAAATATCAGTCCAAATGGGGAGGTTTGTTCAAGGCGTGGGAAAGATGGACGAGGAGGAGGATGAACCGGCAGCCACAAGTGTTTCAAGGGTCGCAAGCGCACGTCAATCAGTGAGCAGGGAAAGGCAGAAAAGGGCAGCGGCAAGTCCAAAACAGCAGAAGATTGCAAAGCTGAAGAAAGTAAGGGGCAGTAGCACTCGGTGCGAGGACACACTTTTGCTGTCCGATGAAGAGGAGGAGGAATCGGACGAGGAAGAATTTGAATCTTCGGAAGAAGAAGAGGAGGAAGGGAAAGATGAGGACAGTCCTGAAGAGGAGAGTTCGGATGAGGAGGGGGTCAGCAATGACGATGACGACGATGACAATGACTATGATGATGATCCTCCCTCATACAGCAGCCCACCAGCAGCAACAGAAATTGTTGATGATGAGTCAGAGCACATGGACGTTGACAACTCTCAGCGGTCTGTTGGTGGGGGAGATGGTGGTGAAGAGGAGGAAGAGGAGGAAGAGGACGACGAGGAGGATGATGAAGAGGAAGAGCATCACGAGGAGGAGGATGGTAAAGAGGAAGAGGAGGATGAAGAGAGCAAAGACAAGGAGAGAAATGCGGAACAGGGCAATGAAAAAGAGAATGAAGTAGAAAAGAAAGAGGGGGAAGCAGAGGAGAAAGAGGACGGTGGAGGAAGATAGTGAGGATGAAGGTGATGAGGTGGAGGAAGATGGTGGGGGAGGGGAGAAGGGGGATGAAGATAAGGATGATGGCGGCACGGGCGGCAACGCTAGCACCGACAAGCCCGGCGGCAGCGGCTGCCATGATGAGGATGGTTCATGAAACCAGGGGTGGCGCGGGGGCAGCGTTGATGATGATGAGGTGCCGCTAAGTAAGATCATGGAGAAACTCAAGCGTACTGGCAAGGAACAACAGCAACCAGTGCAAATGATGTCTGTTGAGAGCACACAAGGAAGCATCGAAAGCGCCGGCAGTTTTTTTTCAAAGCAGCTTTGTTAAGAAGGACATGCGGAAGGAGCCGTTTGAGGTAGATAGCGGGCCTATTATTTCAGCTGCAGATGTGGTGAGGATTGGAGACACGCAGTACAAGCAGAAGCAGGTCATCCATGAGCTTCGAGATATCCCTCTTTTTCCTGTGCCCGTGATGCCAACTGAGGAAAAACTCCCCGGGATGGATTTATGCCTTGAGGTGACTGCAGATGTTGCGCAACCACCAAGTGAGGTTGAAACATGGCTTGCAGGTGGAGCTGAAAGGGGTGTTAGGAAGAACATCAAGAAATTAACACACAAGGCAGTTAAGTCTACCCCTCTGTCCCCGGAAGCAGGCCAGGGTGCGGCGGGTCAAAGTGCTGCAACTACGACAGCCACTCAGCAAGCTTCGACAGTCCTGAGGTCAATAGTTGAAGTGGCAAGTCAGAAAGTGGCAACAACTCCAAAAACAAAGGTTTACCAGAAACAAGCAGCAAAGAGGCAAAAGAGAGCAACTGATGACAATTTGGAAGCAACTAAACAGAAAATTCAAGCAACTTCAGTGAGCATGCAGGGAGCAACTCCTCCCAAGCAACGTACGGAGTCAGCGGTTGACATTGGAGTTGTCGCTAGACAACACAAGGATATAGGGAAAGGTTCAGCAGGAGAAGCGAGCATTAGGCAGCAGTCAAGACAGACAGGAGCAACTGCTGTGCTAGAGGAAGCAACTGCTGTGCTGGAGGAAGCAACTCCTGAGCTGATCCAGGCAACTTCAGAAGCAAATGCACCGCAATCAAGTGACAAGCCTCCGGCCGTTGCCACAAAGCAAGCATGCCCTGCAAAAGGCAAAGAAATCCCAGTTGACGACATCCGGAGCATCAACGAGCTGCTTGAAAAGTGCATCAGCCCAGGATCGACGCCACCTCTCGCGAGAAGTAAATCTGCTGGAACCATACCAATAATACGGGCATCCCCTCTCATGAATTTGACATCGAACGAAGGAGCGTCTGATTTAGGTCAACCACCACCGTCGCTGCAAAGATCAAAGTCTGGAAGTGCTGTTTTGGATGATTACTGTCCAGCTCCAACCTTTGACCTCGGCTAGATGAAATGGAGGAAAATAAAACCAAGGAGGACACTGCAGCAGAGTGTAAGGGGGTGGAAAACGCATCGCCGAGTGCAGACATCGAGTGGGGAATTGACTGGGGCAACCTTGATTTCGATGATGTCATCGAGGGGGCAGTCAAAAGTGCTGCAATAGCAGAGAGCGCAGGGCACTTGTCACCTTCCGGTTTCAGTACACCAACTGTTGACGCAAAAAAAATGGTGAGGGGGAATCGAGCAAAGGTGCTGCCAGCAGCTCGGGTTAACCATATGTGAATGTAGAAGTGAAAAAGACTTTAGTTGCTCAGCAGAAGTAAACAGATTGTATGCAATGGTTCTGTTGCTTGGAGGAGGAGGAGGGACAGCAAGGACATCGAAGGGGGAGGATAAAACGTGTGTGTTTTTTCCAGTAACAACCGTTTTTTCCCCTTCTTATGAAATGATCTTCTTTTCTTTTTGCAGTTGCTAAATAAGAACCTTTCTTGTTCTACAGGCCACAGATTGTAAACTATCGCGGTTATTATTGCACATTGAACGATCTTGCTCAATCAATGAAGAAGACCGGGTGGCTGAAAACTCATGTCTTTGAGTCGGGGATTGAGGCAATCATGTTCAACAGGCGGGTGGGGTCCAAGAAAGTCATTATGCCTCTTAGGTTTTCGGTAAGTACCCACACTTCTTGTTCAATTACTTATTCTTTTTACAGATTTATTCCTTTCGATTGGTACTGATTTTTTTTCTTCTATCACCTGTTTCCTCTTAACATAATTGGCTACAAAAAATTGATCTCAATGTAAATGAGTTGCAGGACAGGTTCAAACCATCAAACCGGTTGGATGAGCAAGACAATGTATGTTCCATGTGTTGTCTGTTTTTGTTTTTTAGCATCTAAGTTGCCCATGTTTTCCAGCAGTTTTTATGTCACTTTTGCTTTGTTTTAATATGCTAGTTTCTCATAATCTCCTTTTGTGTTGCCTAAAAACATCTTATGCTTTGATAAGTTTGGGATATGGTCCAGCTGTTTTTGTATGTTGCTTTCTTTTAGTATCTAAGTTGCCTGAAATGCAACACATAGTTGCCTAGAAACTCTGGGGGCCCTAGTGCCAGATTGAACATGAGGTGGAAAGCAAGTTCGTTCTGTGTGTTTATAGTTTCCCAAATAACTACTTTTGTTTTTGTCTTTTTCATTTTTCTTACACCAACTCAAGCAAAAGTTGGTCCCAAGAACACATAGGGTTGCCTGAATTTTCATCAGTGTGTGCTTGTTTTTTGTTTGTATAGAACGTATCAGATTTTTCGTTGTAGCTGAATTCAGGATTGTTCCTTTTTTTCAGGTCATGATCCCTCTCATTGAAAACCTAGATCCAGGGAATGTGAGTGGTGCTCATCACTATTGGCTATTCAACATCAACCTGAGGGATAGAAGGTTCGAGGTGTTTGACTCGTCAAGGACACTGAAGAAAAGCAAGAGGTTGGATGAAGTAGCAAGGTGCATTGTTGCAGCAGTTCGTATGCTTTGGGACAAGCACTACCCGAAGCAGGCAATCTTGATGGAGAAGTTCCCACTTGAGGACATTGATGCACCCAAGCAAGTTGTATCGTAAGTACTAAATAACTTACAATGATTGTTGTATTAAGACATAGTTTTTTTCTTTCCAAGTGTTCTCATGACCTCAAGTTTTCTCGTGTTTTTTTGTTTTGCAGAGGTGACTGTGGGATATTCGCATTGATGAACGCACTACTGTGGAATGGGACGTGGCTCCCAAACTACGAACAAGACGACATACCGAACATAAGGAAGCTCTTGACTGTCTCGATGATAAAGTGTGACCTGAACAAGGTTGTCTGGCAGGACATCCTCAAACCGGTCAAGAAGTGAACGAGAACCAGGTACACAAATGATAAGAATCCATCTAGAAGTGTCCACTTTTTTTCATGAATTCAAAGTAATTAAAACACATAAATCAAAACAAGTTCCTCAAAAACATCCCAACCATAATGAAGCTCATGACAGTCTCGACGACAAAAAACACACTTCAGTTGCTTGAGTTTTCTTTGTCATCTGCTCAAAAACAAGCTTAGAGGTGCTCCCTTTTTTGCTACTCAAGTTGTCCTTTTCTTCACCCATCACAGCAACTTCCCCGGGCACAATGTTTCCATTTTGTGAATTTAAAGCTAGGAAAACACATAAATTAAAAACAAGTTCATGCAGGACACAAAAATCCATAGTTGTTGTTTTGAACTGTAAGTTGCTTGATTTTCCTTCTAGATCTGCTCAAAAACCAGCCCACAGTTTCTTCATCTAGGGGGGGACACTTGTTGCTTTTTTTGCTTCAGCTAGTTTGCAAGCCCAGGGGGTCATTTTCTTCATGTGGTAACCATCACAGCAGCTTCCCTAGACACGTCGCAGCAGTGTGCTCGATTGATTCAGAGATGCTGCATTTGTTCTTTTTCTTGGGGTGAAGCTCTATTGCTGATTGGAAGCGCCTGCTGCGGCTGCGCCCTTTTGTGACTGATCGAGGTGGATCCATAGGAGCAGGGGGGCAGGGGGGCAGGAGGTTGGCCTGAACCACTTGGGGCATTACCGTTTGATGCTTCCCTAGCCCGAGCCGCTTCTCGGGCTGCCTTTAGCCTCTTCTTCCTTAGTTTATTCATCTTAGTGACCTCAACATCCGCTGCTTTCATGTGCCTCCTAACTGCAGTGGCTGCCTCATCACTCGTCATTGCCTTCTTGGCTAGCTTTGCAAAATCCATTGTCATAGTCACTTGCCGAACATGGTTCTCTGACTCAGCGGGCAAGTCCGGTGGAGGGCCCTCGTTAGTTGCCGGCGGTGCACTTGGCACTGCATCCTGCGTCCAGCGGCGCTTGATGTAGTGCGAAGGTATCTCATTAACCCCAAGGTGCGTGAAGATTTTCAAGACATGGCAACAAAGTAGGTCGTCCCTATGCCACTTGCAACATTCACAATCATAGATTGCTGACTCTGGGCTCACTATGACTAGATACTTCCTCGAGCCATACCCTGTAACTTTTCCCCTGTTGGGCTCAAGGTGATAGAAGTTGATTCCAGCGGGGCGCACATCGTACTGGCCAATCATTTGAAACTCGGTTCTAAATTTTACATAGATGTCCCTAGTGTATGCCTTGTAGGCATGCCTCTCAATGGGGAAACGCGACCATCTTTGTGTGTCTAAATGATCTGTCCGGTAGTCGTTCCCGCCCTCCCTCACGAGTATGTGTTCCTGAATCTTTTCGTATTGCTTGACGAAGTTGAGAATTGACTTGTGTGGGTTCACATAGCGCTTCAAGACAGCATTGAACCCTTCGCTGCGTTGCGTCGACTGAAGGAAAGGGAAGAACCTGTATTTGAAGTAACACGGCACCCATGTAGCCCGCTATTCATAGAGTTTCTCAAAGTGGCCATGCATAAGGCCTTCATACTTCAACTGAAGCGCAGCCCATTTCCTTTCAAATTCAGCCGGGGTGAAACTGAAGTCAATGCATTCATTGAAGTCTTTGACCAAATCCGGGTTCCTAGCCAACACAGGGCCAAGCTTCTCTTGGGCTTTCTTCATTATATGCCAACGGCAACAACGGTGAATCGTTGTCGGGAACTTCCTCTTGATAGCTTGTGCCATAGCAATATCTTGGTCCGTGATGATGTTGTCTGGAGCCAACCCATCCATTGCCTCCAGAAAAGCATCAAACAACCAGTCATAACTTGAGGCTAGTTCCTGCCGCACAAATCCACATCCAAGCATAATTGACTGCCCATGCCTATTGATGCCAATGAAGGGGGCAAACGGCATACTGTACATGTTTGTTAGATAGGTTGCATCAAATGATACGCAATCATGATAAGCCTCCGCGTAAGCTTTCCGTGCCGCACCATCCACCCAAAACAAGTTTTCTGTCCTGCCTTCCGCATCCGTCTTGCATTTAAAGAAGAATCCTGGGTCGTTTTCCTTCACCTTGCAAAAGTAGTTGAGTGTTTCTTCAATGTCAATGTCCTTAGTTGGGGCATTCAGCTTCGAACAGTGGTTATGGATGGCTTTAGCTGTGTACGGGACAATTAACTCCGAGCCGTAGTATGATGACATTATCATCATCATCTTTCCTGGAAGAAATCAAAAAAACAGAAAACTTGTGTTTCAGGACAAAGTAACCACAATCTAGCGAGCAACTTCTTTTTTAGCAGAGAACATAAAGTAGCACTTATGCATAAGTAGAACAATACCAGGTTTTTTTTTCACAAAGTCTTTTTGCTGGGTCATGCTTTTTTTTATTATCAGAGTTGCATAAAAAATGAACATAGTTGCCTCAATTTAATGTTCAAGTTGTCAGGTTTTTCTGATCAGGGTCGCCCACGAATCCTAAGCAGTTTATACTAGGATAGAATAGAAATCCAAGTACTTGAGGCAGGAATAGGTAACACAAAGTTTTTTTGCTGGAGTCATGCTTTTTTTGATTACCAGAGTTGCATAAAAAATGAACATAGTTGCCTCAATTTACGGTTTCAAGTTGCCAGGTTTTTCTGATCAGGGTCGCCCATGAATCCTAAGCAGCTTATACTAGGAATAGAATATAAATCCAAGTACTTGAGGCATGAATAAGCAACACTTCTACAGTAACAAGATTAATTCAATGAGAAGGGGGGGGTGGAAGGTGGTGTGGGCAGTTTTTTTGTTTGTACCTGCTGTCAAGTTGCAGTCGTTAAGGTCAGTGAGAAATTTTCTCTCTTCGGGCGGGATGCCTTGGTGAGAACGGAGGTATTTCGAAAGTGATGGCTTGTCAATCAGTGGGTGGTTGTGATCTGCAACAAAAGTGACAACCTCCCATCTGCCATCTATAAGCTTCACCACCATCTTAGCAGGGCATTTTGTTTGCTTTATAGTCTCTCTCTTCCTCTTCCTCTTGTAAGTGTGTTCTTCGCCATCCTCTTCATCATCTTGTTCAGGTGAGCTCGGGCATGTAGTGTTTTTGCTCGACGAAACAACATCCGAGACCCCAACCCTCTCCACCAGCTTGTGGAACTTGTTACAGCAGAATTGTTGTTTTTCCAGCACGCCCGTGTAGGCTGACCTGTAAGACGTATTCGACTTGATTGAAAAACCCACCATCAAAGCGTAGCGATTGTAGTGTTCCCTTGCATCGACTAATGTGTCGAAGCGCATGCCAACATAAGGAAGCTGTGGTTGTGACCCAGCTTCTTCGTCTTCCAACTCATGTGCCTCATCAACTAAAGCATTAGCAGGAGCAACCATAGGTGGGGGAGCAGGGACATGATTGTTCGGGACATGAGTAGTGTTAGAGCCAATGTTGGGGTCAGGGGAGTCACCAACCCCCTCCTCCAAATCGTGATCCTCTTTCTCATAACCTGCATGTAAGAAGGGTGTACCCAACTCAACTGAAATGTTGACGGACTCTACGTCGAGCGGCTGTTCATTGAGATCAATCATCTTCTTTTTTGCACTATTAACTGTCCTTCCCTCAACACATCAAACCTGCAACAAACTATGGGTTAGTGGACAACATAAGCATGCATCATTTATGTGCACAAAACAAAAAACCCACTGTTTTTTCTGCGATGAGTAATGGACAGGAAGTTAGTTATTTTTTGAAAGAGCAACTGCATGTAGTTTTCTGGGCAATTACATAGTTAATCTGTGAAACTGCATGTAGTTTTCTGGGCATCAGGTTAACTACATAGTTAACCTGAGACAACTTTCTGTCCATATAGCTGACATTTTGTTTGTTTTTTGTGTTTTTACAGGTAGGGATGATGACAACTTTTGAAGGAGAAACAAGGTCAGCACATATCGTATGGAGAGCTTAGAAGGATGTCGAAGACATGTGGAACAGGACGTAGATGGATGGAGAAAACATATAGCGCTATACATTAAACCTCATGTTCCTTTTTTCTTTTTTTCTAGAAGCCTAGTGAACTAGTTGGAATCGTTTGTGGTTGTGGTTTGTGGACTTGTGGTTTGAATTTAGCAAGAATATATGCATGTTACTAGTACCTACAGCATCACTACAAAGTAGTAAAAACTCTGCGAGCATGAACTTTTTTCTGATGCAAATAACCTGATGCAAATGCATGGAAAATCACACAAATAACCTGATGCAAATGCACGAAAACACGCATGAGTTGCTGCATTTTGTAGTAATATCATTGCTTTTACTTCTTCATTCAGCACATGTGTCAAGCTACACCCTGGGTTTTTTTTCACACTTGCTTGCTTATAATGCACAGTTGCTGCACAAACTAATATAGTTGCCTACAACCAGAGTACTAGTTGCTTAGTTTTACATATTATGCACACTTTTCTTTGTAAAAACCATACTGGTTGATCAATGGGGGGAGATGGTTTTCACTATATGAAGGAGGATAGAGGTTGAGGGAGGGGAACTGGAGCAAATGCACAGTTGCTCCATTAACTCATCAGAGTTGCCTACAATCAGAGCATTAGTTGCTCATAAATCACCCAAAACCAGTACTGGTTGAACATCAAGCAACTGCACAGTTGCTCCATCAACTCTTTAGAGTTGCCTACAATCAAAACTCTAGTTGCTCACAATCAGAGCTCTAGTTCCTCGCTTTTCCATTGTGTTCTTCTTTCACCAATGTTACATCACAACTTTTCTTTTGTGCAAAGCAGGAACAAAAAGCCATGTTGATGTTCAACCAGCATGGGGTTTGGGTGATTTTTCACGCGTGGGAGAGTTCATGCAAGATCAATGGAGAGAGGGGGCAGTGTTTTGGGGGGTGGGGAGGAGGGGGCGTGTGGGGGTGGTGAAGTGGTTGGGGTGGAGGTTGGTGCTTACGTCTGTCTCAAGAAGCCATGGGATGGGGGGAGCTTTGCCTGGGGGATTTCAGATCTGATTAGGAGGAAGAAAGAAGAAGAAGGAGGAGAAAGGTGGAAGAAGGGGCAGGTATGGGCTTGCACAGCAAGAAAGGAAATAAAAGGGGGCGTGGGTGTGGGCGTTGGCAGGAGGGCGTGGGGGACCAGCTGGCGCGCGAGCCGCGGACGCGGCCAGACCAGGCGCGCGTGAGCCGCGGGCCCGACCAGACAACGCGCGCGCGAGCGCTTTCCTTTTTCGGCCGGTCGTGGGCGCGCGCGGCTGCGGTTTCCTTTCGGGGAGAGCGCTCGCTGGCCCGAACGGGCGCTCGGGCGCCAGGTAGCCAGGTCCAAAAAAAAGTTGGCAGAGGGGGTAAAGTGAGCGAACTAAGTACGCTCTGCGACACGGGGTTTAAAGCGCGTAGGGCGCGCCCTAACGACATGGGGCGTTCGTATGGGCCGGCCCATATTTTAAAATGTTTTTTCTCGTTTTCTCTTTTTTATCTATTTATCTGTTTTTCCTTTTTCTTGCACTTTCTGTTTTCCTTGTTACTTTTATTTTTTTATTCTTTACCTTTTCAATTTTTTCACGAACATTTTTTATTCATTGAATTCAAAATATCTTCACCAATGCAAAACAATTAATCATCAACTAAAAAATGTTCATCAAGTTCAAATTTTGTTCAAAGGATTTAGGAAATTTTCATCAAATTCAAATTTATCCATCCATTTTAAAAAAACTTTCTTGAATAAAAAATGTTCATCAAATTCAAAAACTTTCTTGACGTGTTAGCGGCAGATGCCATCGATCGATGCAGGAATGGCTGCAGGCAACGGCTTCAATCTGGACCATGATGGGTCCACCACGTAACGAAGCGCTAAGGCGGTAGGAGGCGATCGCAAGGCGATTGCGTTTCTACGCTAGGTTTAGGGTTTCGACTACGAGGGTGGTTTGACTCTGGCAGTGACCTGGGCGGCGACGGCGCCTCTCGGGACATTGGTCGGCGTGGTTGGGTCCCCGCTGTGGAGCGGCGCTGATGGCAGGGACACCAGACGGCAAGGCGGCGGGTTCTTCGAGGAAAACGAACACTACCCCAACTGCGACGGCTACAACGCCACAGGGGCGGAAGGGGGTAGGATCAACTGATGGGGGTTCATCTAGATCCTCGGTGGCCAACAAAACCCCGGATCCTGCTGCAAGTCTCTCGGCAAGGTTAGGAGGTATGGTGTTAATGGACAAGGAGGTAGAGGGCTTTGTGTTTGAAGATCCGGATCCTGATGTCCAGAAGGGCCATAGGTGGTCGGCTGTGGGCAAGGTGTGCTCATCCCGGCCGATGAAGAAGTCAGTTCGGGAGAGGACCATGCCAAAGGCTTGGGGCTTGCACAGAGAGGCGAAATTTAGAGAGATTGGCCCTAATATTTTCTCGGTACAGTTTGGTAGTGAAGGTGATTGGAAACATGTACTAAATAATGGGCCCTGGCAGTTTGACTTTAGTGTTCTGATTATGAAAGATTACGAGGGGGATACAAGGCCCTTGGAGATGGTTTTTGACACGATAGATGTTTGGGTTCAAGTAGCAGATGTTGGAAATATGCCCTAGAGGCAATAATAAAAGTAGTTATTATTATATTTCCTTGTTCATGATAATCGTTTATTATCCATGCTATAATTGTATTGATTGGAAACACCGATACATGTGTGGATACATAGACAACACTGTGTCCCTAGTATGCCTCTAGTAGACTAGCTTGTTGATCAAAGATGGTCAAGGTTTCCTAGCCATAGACATGAGATGTCATTTGATAACAGGATCACATCATTGGGAGAATGATGTGATGGACAAGACCCAAACTATGAACGTAGCATATGATTGTGTCAGTTTATTGCTATTGTTTTCTGCATGTCAAGTATCTGTTCCTATGACCATGAGATCATGCAACTCACTGACACCGGAGGAATACCTTGTGTGTATCAAACGTCACAACGTAACTGGGTGACTATAAAGATGCTCTATAGGTATCTCGGAGGGTGTCTGTTGAGTGGGCATGGATCAAGACTGGGATTTGTTACTCCGTGTGACGAAGAGGTATCTCAGGGCCCACTCGGTAATACAACATCACAACAAGCCTTGCAAGCAATGTGACTAAAGTGTTAGCCACGGGATCTTGTATTATGGAACGAGTAAAGAGACTTGCCGGTAACGAGATTGAACTAGGTATAGAGATACCGACGATCGAATCTCGGGCAAGTAACATACCGAAGAACAAAGGGAACAACATACAGGATTAACTGAATCCTTCACATAGAGGTTCAACCGATACAGATCTTCATAGAATATGTAGGAACGAATATGGGCATCCAGGTCCCGCTATTGGTTATTGACCGTAGAGGTGTCTTGGTCATGTCTACATAGTTCTCGAACCCGCAGGGTCTGCACACTTAAGGTTCGGTGACGTTTCGGTAGTATACAGTTATGTATGATGGTGACCGAAGGTTGTTAGGAGTCCCGGATGAGATACCGGACATCACGAGGAGCTCCGGAATAGTCCGGAGGTAAAGATTGATATATAGGAAGTTAGTGTTTGAACTCCGGAAAAGTTTCGGGCATTTCCGGCAGTGTACCGGGAGTGACGAATGGGTTCCGGGGGTTCACCAAGTGGGCCCACCTCACCCCAACTGGGTCACATGGACCTGAGGGTGGCGCACCAGCCCCTGGTGGGCTGGGCGGCTGGCCCAAGAAGGCCTATGCGGCTGGGCTTGAGGAAAAGGAAAGTCCTAGTGGGGAAGGGAAGGAATCCTACTAGGAGTAGGATTGGAGGTGGACTCCTCCACCTCCTCCTCCTTGCGGCCGACTCCTAGGAGGTGATTTCGGCCGGCCAGCCCCTCCCCTCCCTCCCATATATACTAGAGGGAGAGAGGGCAAAAGCATTTGAACCCAGAAAGGCCATAGTGCAGCCCTCTCTCCCGATAGATCAAGTCCTCTAGTTTTTCAGTAGTGCTTAGGCGAAGCCCTGCTGGAATAGTTCCACCACCACCGCCGCCACGCCGTCGCACTGTTGGAGAACTCATCTACCTCTCCACTCCCTCTTGCTGGATCAAGAAGGCGGAGATCGTCACCGAGCTGTACGTGTGCTGAACGCGGAGGTGCCGTCCGTTCGGTACTAGATCGTGATTGGATCGCGGGACGCTCGGCGATTTGGATCGCGAAGACGTTCGACTACATCAACCGCGTTTCTTAACGCTTCCCGCTTAGCGATCTACAAGGGTATGTAGATCCACTCTCCCTCTCGTAGATGCTCATCACCATGGATAGATCTTGCGTGTGCGTAGGAAAATTTTTGTTTCCCATGCAACGTTCCCCAACAGTGGCATCATGAGCTAGGTCTATGTGTAGATGAGATCACGAGTAGAACACAAAGGAGTTTGTGGGCGTTATTATTCAGATTGCTTCCTCCCTTGGTCTTTTCTTGATTCGGCAGTATTGTGGGATGAAGCGGCCTGGACCAACATTACTCGTACGCTTACGAGAGACCGGTTCCATCAACTGACATGTAACTTCGTTGCATAAAGATGGCTGGCGGGTGTCTGTTTCTCCCACTTTAGTCAGATCGGATTTGACAAAGGCGGTCCTTGAGAAGGTTGAATAGCAATTTTTGTATCACTGTTGTGGTTTTTGCGTAGGTAAGAATTGTTCATGCTAGATACCCGTAGCAGCCACATAAAACTTGCAACAACAATTAGAGGACGTCTAACTTGTTTTTGCAGGGTATGTTGTGATGTGATATGGCCAATTACATGATGAGATATATGTGATGTATGAGATGATCATGTATTATATAGAATATCACGACTTGCATGTCGATGAGTACGGCAACCCGCAGGAGCCATAGGGTTGTCTTTAATTAATTTTCGCCGTTTTTTGCTTTACTTTATCGCTATAAGTTAGCAATAGTCATGGAAGCAATAGTCGGCGCGACAACCTCATGGTGACACGTTGATGGAGATCAAGATGATGGAGATCATGGTGTCATGCAGGTGACGATAGAGATCATGCCGGTGCTTTGGAGATGGAGATCAAAAGCACAAGTTCATGGCCATATCATGTCACTTATGATTTGCATGTGATGTTAATCCTTTTATGCATCTTATTTTGCTTAGGACGACGGTAGCATTATAAGGTGATCCCTCACTGAAATTTCAAGATAAAACTGTGTTCTCCCCGTTTCTTAACGCTTCCCGCTTAGCGATCTACAAGGGTATGTAGATCCAGTCTCCCTCTCATAGATGCTCATCACCATGGATAGATCTTGCGTGTGCGTAGGAATTTTTTTGTTTCCCATGCAACGTTCCCCAACAGCAGACCTACCGCCTGATAAGAGATCTGTGGCATTTGGGAAGGCGCTGGGGAATTGGCTTGGAGAGATTGTCAGAGTTGATGTTGATAAGGATGGAATAGCTAGGAGCAATCAGTTGAGAGTCAGAGCAAAAATCTCAGTTTTTCAGCCTTTGGTACGTGGCTTCTATTTGAGGAAATCAAAGGAGGATGAGGAGAGAACCTGGTTCGATTTCTATTACGAGAAAATACCTCACTTTTGCTTTGAATGTGGATGTCTGGTTCATGTTGGGGGTGTGTGTGACCCACCAATTGATTCTTCCTCACAGTGGGGTGGATGGCTGCGAGCATCACCGGGAAGGAACGGGTCAGGGAAGGAGGACTCTTTGAATGGCGCGACAAGCAGCAAGAACAGCAGGATTAGCTCTTTTACAGAAGTTGCGGCTCAAGTACGCCATGATCACCCAAGGGTGAGGGACATACCTATAAAAAGGAATATAACTCTGAATTTTCTCGGACTGTCAACACTCGCACTGGCGAGGGTTTCAGGCAGGACAAAGGAGAAGTAAATAGCCCAATCAAGGATAGATTCAGGCATGAGGTCCCAAGAGAGATAGATTTACGAGATAGCCTGGAATCAAGGCGTGAACATGACCTGAGGAATAAACTTTTAGATCAGCACCATCAGCGTGAGAGAGGTGGTGCATGGGAGGATGAACGGGAATGCAGAGGGAAAGATCAGGCAAACAGTTCGGCTGCCGGTCGCCATGCAGGTGCGGGTCGGGTCTCCCCACTAGGGGAACCTGGTATGCACGCGGTGCACGGTAGACAGAGAGGCAGATATGTCCGGAAGCCCAGGAAGGACTACGTTCATGGCCAGCGCCATGACTCACATGCTAGACGGGAGAACGAGAGTAGGAAAAGAAGACCAAAGCAGATGTGGGTGGCAAAGGGTGATGCTAACAGGCGTGTTGTAAGTGATGCTTTCATTCGCGATACGAGGCAAAAAACTACCCCGGTGTTTGATCGCATCTCGGAGGAAAAGGATAGAACGGCGGTCCCTGAAGCTCAGGGCCGCCGAGAGCAATGAATGTGCTGGCCTGGAACTGTCGAGGCTTGGGGTTGGACTCGACAGTTGGCGAATTACGTGACCTGATTAGGTGTCACAACCCGGCGGTGGTTTTTCTGAGTGAAACAAAGAAGAGTGCAAGAGCTATTTAGAAGCTTAAGTGGAGTCTTGGATTTAGATGTGGTATTGCAGTTAACTGTGTCGGAAGGAGTGGTGGCCTAGCGCTATGGTGGAGAGACCATGTGCAAGTAAATGTGAGGCCTTGGTGCCAATATTATGTGGACGCAAAAGTTGTGATGGATGGTAAAAACTTTGGAATCACTGGATTCTATGGGGAACCTAACACCGAGGAAAGGAAAAAGTCTTGGGATGCTATTATATATCTGCGCATACAGGACAATCTACCATGGCTCTCTGTGGGGGACTTCAACGAAGCTATGTTCCAGTCTGATCAACAAGGAGGAAACTTGAGGAGCTTTACACGGATGGAGGACTTTAGAGATTGCTTGGCTGATTGTGGACTAGCGGATCTGGGATTCTCTGGGTACCGGTACACATGGGATAATAAGCGAGAGGGTGATGACAATGTGCAGGTGGGACTAGACCGGGCGACGTGTATAGATACGTTTTTGGAGCTTTATCCAGATACAAATGTGGAACATCTTATTACTGAAGAGTCGGATCACCTTGCCTTGCTCGTCCGTGTGCTTGAGACAGCTCCCCCACGGCGCCAGCAAGGAGCTAGGATGTTCAGGTATGAGGAGGCATGGACAAGACATGCAGATTACGAGAAGATGGTTTCAGATGCATGGGATGCTGCATGCATGGGGGAGAGGGGGCTCACGGCTGTATGGGATAAACTGCACCAACTTACGATGAACATGCAGCAATGGAGCAGGGCTGTATTTGGCTCTATTAGGAAACAAATCGCCAAGCTTAAAGCACAACTAGAAGAGGCTAAGGTGAGAGCGCTGAGGTCCGGATGCTCACTGGAGGTCCACGAACTAGAAGAGCAACTGAGGGAAATATACACACGCGAAGAAATTTTCTATCGCCAGCGCTCGAGGGTGGATTAGTTGACTGCGGGAGATCAAAATACTAAATATTTTCAGGGGCGTGCGACACACCGGAAGCGCAAAAATACTGTCCGTGCACTGGTCAGAGAGGATGGGTCCAAATGCATGGTAGATGAAGAGATGCGGGAGATGGCAGCAGGTTTTTACGAGAATTTATTTACTTCGGAGGGCTCCGTCGGCGCACAAGCTTTGCTCCTGAACATAAGCTCTCTCGTAACTGATGAGATGAATGCCATGCTCACAGCCCAGGTCTCGGACAAAGAAATTGAGGTCGCATTGTTTCAAATGGGGCCAACAAAAGCTCCGGGACCGGATGGACTTCCTGCCTTGTTTTACCAAAGACACTGGTCGATGGTACAGGAGGACGTTTGTCGAGTTGTGCGCGATTTTCTAGGTGGAGCTGCGGCGCCGGATTCTTTTAATGCCACAGTGATTGTGATGATTCCGAAAGTCAACTCACCGGAGTTACTTTCGCAATTCCGGCCTATTAGCTTATGTAATGTGCTATACAAGATCACGGCGAAGGTTCTTGCAAATAGGCTTAAAGAAGTTCTCCCTGTTCTTATATCGGAGGAGCAAAGTGCCTTTGTCCCGGGACGGCTTATCACGGACAATGTTATAGTGGCATATGAATGTGTGCATGCAATCCGGAAAAGGAAACGCAAGAAGCCCTTATGTGCAGTGAAGTTGTATATGATGAAGGCATATGACCGAGTTGAGTGGATATTTCTTGAACAGATGCTGACTCGATTCGGCTTTGCGCGTGACTGGATAGGGATGATTATGAGATGTGTAACCTCGGTTAACTTTATGGTGAAATTTAATGGAGGCTTATCTAGAGGTTTTGTTCCATCCAGGGGTCTCCGACAGGGTGATCCGTTGTCTCCATATTTGTTTTTGTTCTGTGTGGAGGGCTTTTCAGCGTTATTGAAGAAGGCGCAAGAGGACAATATCATCAAGGGGGTTTCGTTTGGGAGCACTGGCCCCAAATAACACACCTATTATTTACAGACGACAGTATTGTTTTCTTGCAAGGCTCCCAGGAAAACCTTCATGTGCTCAAAAATATTTTGGTAAGCTATGAGGAGGCATCTGGACAAAAAGTTAACTTACAAAAGTCCTCTATTTTCTTTGGGAAGGGATGTCCGCAGGAGCATAAGGAAGTGCTGAAACAAGCCATTGGGGTTAATTTGGAAGCTCTTAGCGAGAGATATTTGGGCCTCCCAACAGTGGTTGGAAGATCCAAGGATGGTACTTTCAGATATGTAATAGAGTGCTCCAAAGGAAAAGTGACTGGGTGGAAAGGACAGGGTCTTTCCAAAGCAGCCAGAGAGGTACTTCTTAAGTCCGTACTCCAAGCTACACCAACGTTTACCATGAGTTGTTTTCACCTTACAAAGAAGATGTGCGGGAACCTGATTACAATCTCTTCTAAATTCTGGTGGGGTGCCATGAATGGTGAGCGCAAGGTGCACTGGATTGCGTGGGATAAGATGTGTCAGTCTAAACGCAATGGAGGAATGGGGTTTCGTGATCCGGAAGCGTTTAATCAAGCTCTTCTTGCCAAACAAGCATGGAGGATCTTGCAGGTACCGGAATCCTTATGTGCTAGAGTCCTCAAGGTGAGATATTTCAGAGAAGGCTCGATCTTGAATGCCACTTGCCCGGCTGGAGGATCTTACACTTTCAGGAGCATTTTTGCATGGACGTGATCTGCTGCGAGATGGGTGTATTTGGCGCATTGGGGATGGGTCCTCTGTGTATATACACCATGATCATTGGATCCCCCGGTGTGGGAGTCTGCTGCCACTGGGCGCGGACTATGTGCATGGTGTTAACAAGGTGAACGACCTGTTAGACCAGACTGGTACGTCTTGGGATCATGGGAAGGTGGATGCGATGTTCTCCCCTGATGATGCTTGTGACATAAAACAAATCGCAGTAGGAGGCCCGGGGATGGAAGACTACATAGCATGGAATTATACAAAGAACGGAATATTTTCTATGAGGCCTGCTTATCATTTGAGGATGTCTATGAATCAGCTCAAATCTGGATGGCCGGAATCATCATCATCAGTAAATACACATAGAGGATGGTTGGCTCTTTGGGATACATCAGCACCTGGGAAGGCCAAGATACATATGTGGAGACTTGTGAGGAACGGCCTAGCGGTTGGGACAGAGCTGCAGCGACGACGAATAAAGGCAGGAGTCTTCTGTACTGTGTGTGGTAGGGAGGAAACCATTACTCACAGATTTTGGGAGTGTCCGCACTCGGTATGTTTTTGGAAGAAGCTTCGCTCGGAAATGGGAATTTCGGTGGCGATCCCACCGTGCAATATCGATCCCCAGAGCAAGCTCACGAGTTGGCTACTTGGCTGGTTCGCGGACGCAATGGAGAATGAGCGCTCAATGATGATACAAGCAGCTTATGGCCTCTGGTTGGCGCGGAATGAGGCGAGAGATGGACGCAAGATAGCTGAACCACATGAAACAGTGCAAACTGTTGTGTCTTATGTGAAGGAGTGGAATGATATACACGGGAAGGTGGGTAAGACCAGTCAGCCAAAGGTTCAGCAGCTGTGGAAGGCGCCGGACGAGGGATGGATCAAAGCCAATGCCGACGGTGCGGTGTCCAAGCAGCGAGGCAAAGGAGGAGCAGGAGTTGTGCTCCGTGATCATGTGGGCGCTTTCAAGGCTGCAGCGTGCCACCACTACAGCAGCTCGACAGACCCTGCGATAGTGGAGCTTCAGGCATGCAAGCGAGCCATCCAGCTTGCTACAGAGGTAAATGTGCAGAGGCTTCATCTGGAGAGTGATAATCAAAGTGTGGTGGCTATGATTAACAATGCAGGGAAGGATCTCTCAGCAGCAGGGCCGTATGTGGAGGAGATCAAAGCTTTGCTCAACATGTTTCAACAGCATAAGGTGACGTGGGTTAGTTGTAATGCAAATGGTGCCGCTGATAGGTTAGCTAAAGTTGGAATGGGGGAAGAACATTGTAAAGTCTGGCTCTCTGTTCCTCCAGATTGTATTCTGGACGTCATCTCGGACGAGATTTCTGTTTATGTTTAAAAAATAAAGCGGCAACTATTTACCCTAAAAAAATGGCTTTGGCTCCATCCATCCACGAGTTGACTCCAATGTAACGTGTGGTGAGAACGGGTAGTACAATGAGGACAAAAAAAAAGTTGGCAGAGGGGTAAAGTGAGCGAACCGAGTACGCTCTGCGACACGGCGTTTAAAGCGCGTAGGGCACGCCCTAACGACATGGGGCGTTCGTATGGGCCAGCCCATATTGTTTTTTCTCGTTTTCTCTTTTTTATCTGTTTTTCCTTTTTCTTGCACTTTCTGTTTTCCTTTTTACTTTTATTTTTTTATTCTTTACCTTTTCAATTTTTTCACGAATATTTTTTATTCATTGAATTCAAAATATCTTCACCAATGCAAAACAATTAATCATCAACTAAAAAATGTTCATCAAGTTCAAATTCTGTTCAAAGGATTTAGAAAATTCTCATCAAATTCAAATTTATCCATCCATTTTAAAAAAACTTTCTTGAATGAAAAATGTTCATCAAATTCAAAAAAAATCATCACATACAAAAAAGCGTGACACATTATTAAAAAATTGTCTCATAAAAGTTGTTCATCAAAATAAGAAAACTGTTGATCAAGATTCAAAAAATGTTCATACATTTTGAAATCGTGAATATTTTTCGAATTCAGGAACTCTTTATGAATTCGGTGAACATTTTTTTGAATCCATCAATATATTTTGAAAGTCAAAACATTTTACAAAATCTCGACAAAAAAACAGGAGGCACTTCGTGTCCCCACATGGGCCGACTCAGAAGAGCGCGTGGGTCGCAGGGGGGTGCGCGTGCTGCAGCCGAAGGTACGGCCCATTTGCACCCGAAGGTAGGGCCCATTTAAACATTGACTATTTGTGTTATATACACTTGAAAAGATTTAAAAAACATAGGTAATACTTTATATTCATTGAAAAATTTCTAATATAATATGAACATTTTATAATGCATGATTAACTTTTTTTAGTTGACCGTGAATATTTCATAAATATACAATTTACATTTTGGTAACACGCGACGAACTTTATATAATATATGGAAAAAGAAACCGTAATAATAAAAAATAAATCATAAAAAGTTAAAAAAAAGAAATATAAACAAAAAGAAAAGAGAAAAGGAAAAACGAAAAGAAAAAATAACCAGAAAATGAAAATAGAAAAAAAAAACTGAAGCAGCACGCGCTGCCGTCAACTGCGCCAGCCCACCCGAGGGCGCAGCGGGTGTTTCCTTGACGATTTACTGCCCGCGGACGGCAAATAGAAATGGACGCGGCTAGCGAGCGCCAGGGCGCCAGGGCTTGGACGCGGGCGCACTCCCGTAAATGGAAGGAGCAGCCGCGTGCGCACGAGGACAGCCCAGCAAAGAAATCACATGCGACCTGGTTCCCTCCTTCAGTGCAATTAATTACTTTCCTTTTTTTTAAAGTTACATCTTTTGAACTGAACGTCAGAATTGAGATCCGTTTTCACGGCTGCGTTTCTTACGACGAGTTCTTCAAAACTAGATCCCATATGGATAGGTTTCAACAAACTTTTTTTGGGCAACTTTGGATGATACTGAGGCAACTTTAGTGTTATAGAAAAGCAACTTTTTTTGGCCTTGTAGGACTGCCTATTTGGTTGGTTTTTGTAAAAATGAGAAAATCACACAAAACATGGCGTCGCTAGGGAGCGCCTGGGCGCGCGTTCGTACCATCGAGCGCCGTACCATTTATAAAAAGTTTAACCGGTCCATCTACATACACTCCTAAAAAAGGAAGCACTTTTGTCCCCTTTGACCACCTTTTCCGTGCCCACATGAACCTGAAACCTTATCAGCCTAAATTTTGCCCCATGTGCATTTATTTGTGGTTCAAAAAGTTTAAAAATTCATAACTTTTGATTCAAGCATTGAAATCCAGTTTTGTTTTCACCATATTGATAGGTTTTGTCGAACTTTTTTTTGAGGCAACTTTGGGTGCGATGGAGGCAACTTTAGTACTATATGGAAGCAACTTTTTGATCTCCTACTAACATAGATCTCCCCCTAGCAACTCGATGTCACACTATGTGCAACTCCTACTCATCTTGCGTGTATGCAACTATACACATCTGCATAGAGCAATTGTTCCAGCAAACTCTAAGCAACTGTCCCCTAGCAAAAATTCACACAACTTTTCTAGCAAGATCCAAAGCAACTATTTCTAAAAAATCCAAGCAATTATCGTAGCAAATCCAAGCAAATGTATTAATGAAACAAAATGCAAAACTTTTTCTAGCAAAACTGTTTCTAGCAAAACCAAGCAATTGTTTTACCAAACCAAAATGCAAAATTGTTCTAGCAAAATCGAGCAACTATCCTACAGAACCAAGCAACTGTAGTATCCAATCCAAGCAGCTGCATTACTAAAAACCAATTATGAAAAAATTGTCCCAGCAAGACGAAGCAATTGTCCCTAGCATTACTACTTAGATTGTCTACTTTAGACAGAAAAAATGTACAACCATCTTGAATAGCCTTTGTGGACAACTATCTGACCTCCCTCCCCATGCAACTTATTTATTCTAGCAAATATCCAGAACAACTCAATTACAAAGAGAACACAAAATGAAAAACAGTTCTAGCAAAAAAAAATCCAAGCAACTATCTAGCAAAACTAAGCAGCTGCATTACAAAAATCATAAATGCAAAAAACTGTTCAAGACGAATCCGAGCAACTGCACCAACAAATCACAAGAACTTAAAAATGATAATTAGTTGCCTAACAATGATGCCTAGTTGCATGTCATCGCTAATTAGTTGGCTACGGTGCTAGGAGAAGTTGTGTGTCGTTGTAGCTCATGTTGCCTATAACACTGAAACATAATGTCCGCATACTCGATAGTGGGGTAGACAACTTATATGTGAATTCACCAATACACATGGTGCAAGGAAGTTGCTTCTATTTAGCACTTAAGTTGCTTCATCTAGAGCCAAATTTGCCCAAAAAACGTTTGTCGAAACATATCCATATGGGATCTAGTTTTGAAGAGCTCATCACGAGAAACGTAATAGTGAAAACGGATCGTCGTTCTGACACTCAGTTTAAAAGTTATAGTTTTTTGAAAAAAATGAGACGGAATAAAGTGGGATGATATCACCATATGCATGCAGACAGTCTACGCTGCCCACTTCCACCACTACTACACTCAGTTTTAAAGCGATGACCCCTGACTCTTGTCCTGTAGCGCGTGCGCTCGAGACAACGAGATAGCGCAGCTGCGCTTTTAAGTATTTGGGAATAGAAATTGCCCTCTATCCGTGGAACTTTGGGCTTTCGGCTGAGGTCTTTCCACCTGAGCAACACAACGTTCAACAAGACCTAGAGAACGCTCGCTTAAAGATGGACCAAGATGAGCCAGCCCAAGAGAGCAGGAGGCCACAATCTCCTTTTTTCTATTTTCTTTTTAGGTTTTATGTTTTTGTTTTTTCTTTATTTTTTTACTGTTTCTTGTTTTTTAAAATTCAATATGCATTACCAAAAACAGCCTATAATAATATTTGAAAATGTTGACCAAAAATTAGAAAAAATTTAAATGTGTGTAAAGGAAATGTTTATCACATATACAAAAAAATTATATAAAAAATTAAATCAGGTACTTAACATATCTTAATCAAGCATTCACATTTGAATAAGTTTTAGAAAAATGTTGATCAAGCATTTGAAAAATATGAAATGTGTATATAAAAAATCTTGACCATGTGTTACAAACTTGATTAAAAAATATCATGTTATAAATTTTTTAATCAAGAATTTGAAAAAATGTCGAATAATTATTCAAAACATGTTGATCAAGCATTTAAAAAATGTTCAATGTGTACAGAAAAATTGTTGACTATGTACTAAGAAAATGATGAATTTCTTTGATCATGTATATCAAAATGTGAATCAAGCATTTGAAAAAATGTTGAACAAATATTTAACAAATGTTGATCAAACATTTAAAAAATGTGAAATGTGTATAGAAAAAATATGGACCTGTGTTAGAATTTTTTTGACCATGCATTAAAAATGCTAATCTTGGATTTAGAAAATATTAATCTCGAATTTGAAAAACAAATGTCTATAGAAAAATTGTTGATCATATACAAGAAAGCTATTAAACGTGTATTAAAAAATTGTTTTTTACATTGACAAAAAATGTTGAATGAAAACCCAAAAAACAAAGAAAACAATAAAAATGAATATATAGAAAAAACGAAATAAACCAAGAAAGAGAAAATGAAAATAACACTAAAGAACCAAATGCAGAAAGAATGAAAAAAAATGAAAACAAAAAAACATTGAAAAACCATGAAAGAAACAATGAAAAAAAAACAGGAAAATGAGTAAGAAAAGAAAAATCCATAAAAACAGTGAAAGAAACAAAGAAAAACCAAAAGAATAGGGTAAAACGAAAAAGAAAAAAACATAGAAGAATTAAAAGAACAAAATAAAAAATAAAAGGAAACAAAAAATAGAAAAGGCCGGAGAAAACAGAACTTTTGATGTTGAATGCTACCTAACATGCCTTAATCATGTAATTCTTTTGGGTATGAATGTTAAGAGAAGATAACTAAGTAAATATTGAATCAATAATAAAGATGAATACTAGCAAAAATCATTGGCTTTCAAAATAACAATACTAAAGAGCGTTATCCCTACTCATTTAATCATGTAAGAAATGGCATGACTCGGTTTTCCTCATGTACATTATAAATCATGAGCAACCTTGTGCCAAACCAAGCATTTGTATCATACTTTTTCACGCACTTCAGCATTTTTGGCTTCACTCAATACCTGAGCGTGGGCCAGGGACCTTCAATACTTTAGGTGGAATAGAACGATGGTAGGGGCTCATAAGGGAAGATAAAAAATATAGAGAAAATATGATAGCTGCAGACACACAAACAAATACTCAACGGGGGGAAGATGATTGCCAATCCCCTTGTACTCGTTAATTGCAAGGATAAATTCTGATAGTGGTAGATAGATAATTCTGATAGAATGGGCAGTGCACGGTACCGAAGAGGCTAGCAAATATGAGAAGGCGAGATTGCGTATGTCCATGGTTTCACATTAGTCATAAAGAACTCATATACTTATTGCAGAGTTTTATTAGTTTATCATAGATCAAAGTACTACTCACATGCCCCGAGGGAAGAGGTTGGTAGGAGTTAACCATCGCGCGCTTCCGACCCGAAACAACACTAGGATTTCAACGAGGAATAGAAATGCTCACACATCATCACCATGCCTCTTTAATTTTTAGATGAACAAAAAGGTCAACCTTTCTTAATATCAACACTTCTACGGATTAACAATTATGGACTCACACCTTTTTCATATTACCCCATCAATATCATTGACCCACAATTTCTCTATATGTGCTACATGATGGTTTTGATTATCACTCATTGAATACCTAATATTTTAGACTAGTCTTATGACCCATGCAAATTACCATAACTATTTATTAACTCTCAAACAAATATAAGTGAAGAACGAGAGTGAAATCATTTCTATAAAATCTACACGCCACCGTGCTCAAAAAGATATAAGTGAAGTACTAGAGCAACTGCTAAGCTCAAAAGATATAAGTGAAGCACATAGAGTATTCTAACAAATTATGATGAAGGTGTGTCTCTCTTAAATAGGTGTGTCCATCAAACAATGATTGTAGTAAACTTAAAGTAAAAGCAAACAAAAGCAAATGACGCTCCAAGCAAAACTCATATCATGTGACGAATAAAAATATAGCTTCAAGTGACATACCGATGGATTTGAGACGAAAGAGGGGATGCCTTCCGGGGCATCCCCAAGCTTAGACGCTTGAGTCTCCTTTAAAATATTACCTTGGGGTGCCTTGAGCATCCCCAAGCTTAGGCTCTTGCTACTCCTTATTCCGTGGTCCATCATAATAACACCCAAAACTTGAAAACTTCAATCACACAAAACTCAACAAAACTTCGTGAGATCCGTAAGTATGAGAAACATATTGCATACTTTAGGTACTGTTATAAATTGATTCTTATTTCATAATTACATAATAGGTACTGTATTCTAACTTCTCCATGGTTTATACCCCCCGATACAATCCATAGCGTAATCAAAACAAGCAACTATGCAAGCAAAAACAGAATCTGTCTAAAACAGAACAGTCTGTAGAAATCTGTAGAGAACCTATACTTATGTAACTCTAAAAATTCTGAAAAATTAGGACATCCTAGAATATTTTTTATAGAAACACTGTGTAAAAAATTCAGGTCATTATCACGCTCCAGAAAAACATGAAAATTCCTGTACTGGAGTCAAAAGTTTCTGTTTTGTTTCATCATCGATTCTACTCATCTTGTGAGTCATCCCAAAGGCTTTACTTGGCACAAACACTAATTTAAACACAAAAACATAATCATTACAGAGGAAATAATCATGATATTAAAAATAATAGAAAGTTTAAAGAGAAAATTTAAAGATAACTATTGGGTTGCCTCCCAACAAACGCTATTGTTTAATGCCCCTAGCTAGGCATAATGCATAGTTTCAAGTATTGTCATCTTTGACACTAAGCTCCTCAATGACACAACCATGGATAATAGGTGCAATAGGAGGCTTGGCAATAGGATCCTTTATCAAGTTTATAAAGTTGGGATGAACACTAATCATCTTTAGATCGTCGTTTATTTTGGTAGGGGGTGTACTAATGCTCTTTGGAATATATATGAAATTGGGATTTTTATTTCGAGAGGTACTAGCATTAGTTTTAGAAGGTGTGAAAGCGGAACCTACTTTGTCAATGACTTCTTCCAGTTTATCAATTCTATTCAAGCCTTGTTCTATCCTCTCATC
Organism: Elymus sibiricus; assembly: GCA_039707655.1. Taxonomy (NCBI): domain Eukaryota; kingdom Viridiplantae; phylum Streptophyta; class Magnoliopsida; order Poales; family Poaceae; genus Elymus; species Elymus sibiricus. The sequence goes on from CM077663.1 coordinate 348,091,711, forward strand.
AATAGTAGTGTCCTTTTCCTTTAAAGCTTTCAAAGTCATTCCTACCCGTGACCCAAGTTGAGTGATATGATTATGAAGTTTTTTATCCAACTCCTGAATTGGTTTATTTTTGATCATTTTATTTTTAATAGCATCAAGCCTTTGCATAACATGTTCCAAGGTCAAAGTAGTCTCATTAACAATAATGGGTGGTGCCCCTACAAGATTTTCAATTGCGTTATAGGCATCCAAACTGTGGCACATTAAGAAATTCCCACCGGTGATGGTGTCAAGGATGAACCTATACCAAGTGGTCACACCAACATAAAAATTGTGAAGCAAGGTAGTAGTGGATAACTTTTTAGTTGCTTTATTTTGGGCAAAGCAAATTCTATACCATGCATTTTTCAAACTTTCTCCTCCCCTTTGTTTAAAATTTACTACAACGTCATTGGGCGTAAAGCGAGCGGAACAAGTACTACCCATGACTTCAAACAAGAAAACTAGCAACTAGCAAAGGTAAATATTTTTGTACTTTTGAATTTTATAAGACAAACTAAATATAATGGCAAATAAAAAGAAGAACAAGTGAATGAAAATTTGTGTGAAGTTACTTGATAGTTGATGATGATATTCCCCGCCAACGGCGCCAGAAATCCTTCCTGGTACTTGTGATTTGCATTGGGTTTTCCATGAATAGGAACGAGTAATTGAAGAACAAAGTGGGTAAGTATTTCCCTCAGTTATGAAACCAAGGTTTATCGAACCAATAGGAATATCAATCCTCAACCGTCTCAGCGGCCGCACACAAATGAACAAACAACTTGCACCCAATGCGGGCAAGAGGGTTGTCAATCCCCTTGATCTCGTTATTTGCAAGCAAATAAGTTGTGTAGATAATTGTTGATAAATATAAATTCCAAAATAAAATAAAAAGTAAATAAAAGCAGCGAGGTAATAATAGCGTTTGTAAATATATAAGTGAATAGACCCGGGGGCCATAGTTTTCCCTAGCGGCATCTCTGATGTAGGCAGCATACGGTGGGTAACAAATTACTGTTGGGCAATTGATAGAAAAGCGGATAGTTATGCGAGTTTCACGGCAATGATCATGTGTATGTAGGCATCACATCCATAAACAAATATGCCGACTCCTGCCTGCACCTATTACTATTACTCCACTCATCGATCGCTATCTAGCATGCATCTAGAGTATTAAGTAAAACAAAGTAATGCATGGAGAACGATGACATGATGTAGACAAAGTAAACTCAAGCAATATGAATGAACCCCGTCGTGTTATCCTTAGTAGCAACAACACAAATACGCATCTTGTCCCCTACTTTGTCACTGGGATATAGAAACGCGCCAGGTTGAACCTACCACAACGCACCACTCCCACCAATGAAATATCAATCTACTTGGCCAAAGCACATCGATAGATCGAAGAGCATTACGAAGCTATAATGACCATGCAATTAAGAGACAATATATATCAGAGGTATCTCAAATACTTTTGATGAATAATCTGAACATAAACCCACAATTCATCGGATCCCAATAAACACACCGCACAATAGGATTACATCGGATAGATCAAAGCGAAGACGCGATGATCATTGTATTGAAGATCAAGAGATAGAGAGATTGCCATCTAGGTACTAGCTATGGACCCGTAGGTCTATGGTGAACTACTCACACATCACCATGAGGGCAGCAATTTTGATGTAAAGGCCCTCAGTGATCGATCCCCCCTCCGGCAGGGTGCCGGAACGGAGCTCCAGATGGCCTCGCGGCGGAACATAGACTTGCGGCGGTAGAAAAAGGGTTTCGGGACTGCTTCTGGGGTTTTTGCAATATTAGAGAATTTATAGGCCAGAGAGGGGTGTCGGGAGGCAGCCGAGGGGGCCACCACATATCAGGGCGTGCCCTGATGTGTGGTGGGGCCCTCGTGCACCTCCCGGCCTCCTTTCGAAGCTTCCAGTTCTTCTTTTGGTCCAGACAAAATCGTCAAAAAGTTTCGTGGTAATTGGACTTTGTTTGGTACTGTAAACCTGAAAAGTAAAAAACATGCAGAAAACAACAACTGGCACTGGGCACTGGGTCAATAGGTTAGTGCTCAAAAATATTATAAATTGGTAAATAAAGACCCAAAAAGTATCCTAGAATGATAATATATCAGCATGGAACAATCAAAAAATATAGATACATTGGACACGTATCAGTCAAATGATCAACAATGACCCATACGGAGTCATGTCCTTTGTCGGACGTAGGCAATCCGATGATGAAGTCCATCCCGACTTTGTCCCACTTCCATTCAGGAACTTTGAGAGGTTGTAACAATCCAGCGGGCCGTTGATGCTCAACTTTGACCCTCTCGCATATGTCACACTTAGCGACAAAAGTGGCTATCTCTCTTTTCATACCATGCCACTAGAGTCTTTCTTAAGGTCTTGATACATCTTAGTTCCTCCAGGATGGATGGAATACGGAGTGCCGTGGGCTTCTTGTAAGATCAAGTTCTTGAGCTCAACTTTGTCGGGCATGCAAATGCGATTCCCAAACCATACGACTCCTTGTTCATCCACTGAGAATCCCGGGGCTTTGCCTGCCTTGATCTTCCTCTTGATACTTTCACTGCTCTCATGTCCCTTCTGAGCTTCCTTAATATCATCCATCAAGGTAGGCTTTGCTTCGAGGTTGGCCAGGAATCCATGTGCCACTATTTCCAAGCCAAAGCTTTCAAGCTCTTCGTACAAGGCGGGTAGCCTTTCCTTAATCATAGCATTCAAGGAACAAGCCTTTCTGCTTAAGGCATCTGCTACCTGATACTTGTAAACTGCGTTGGGATTTTCCTCGAAGAGGAGGGGATGATGCAGCACAGTAGAGGTAAGTATTTCCCTCAGTGAGAACCAAGGTTATCGTACCAATAGGAGAATCACACAAACTACCATCTTCAGCGCCTACACACAAAAGAGCAAACACTTGCACCCAACGCTGACAAGAGGGTTGTCAATCCCCTTGAACTCGTTACTTGCAAGCGATAAGTAGTGATAGATAGATAATTTGATAAATATAAATTGAAAATAAAAATAAAGTAAATAATGGCAGCAAGGTATTTAGAGTTGTTGTAAATATTTTTGTGAGGAGATCCGGGGCCATAGTGTTCGCTAGAGGCTTCTCTCTCGAAGAAAGCATACGGTGGGTAAACAAATTATTGTTGGGCAATTAATAGAAAAATGCATAGTTATGCAATATTTATTCACGGCAATGATCATGTATATAGGAATCACATCCATAAACAAGTAGACCGACTCCTGCCTGCATCTAATACTATTACTCCACCCATCGACCGCTATACAGCATGCATCTAGAGTATTAAGTAAAAACAAAGTAATGCTTGGAGGAGGATGCCATGATGTATACAAAGTAGATCCAATTAATATGAATGAACCCCATCGTTTTACCCTTAGTGGAAGCAATACAATACGTGCCATGCCCCTTTCTGTCACTGGGATTGAGCACAACAAGATTGAACCCACTACAACGAACCACTCCCACTGAAGATAAATCAACCTAGTTGGCTAAACAAAACCGATAGATCAGAGAGCATTACGAAGCTATAAAAATCGTACATATAAATAACCAGCAAGGATTCAATATATTTTCATGAATAATCTGAACATAAACCCACAATTCACCCCCCCCCCCCGCAAAAAAAAATAAACCCACAATTCATCGGATCCCAACAAACATACCACAAAGATTGATTACATAAGATAGATCACCACGGGAATCGCGGTGATCTTGGCATTGAAGAACATAGAGAGAGAGAGAGAGATAGCCATATAGGTACTAACTACGGACCCGTAGATTTGTGGTGAACTACTCACACATCACCATGAGAGCCGTAAGGTTGTTGTAGAGGCCCTCCGTGATCGATCCCCCCTCCGGTAGGGCACCGAAACAGGGCTCCATATGGGCACACAGTGGAACAGAGGCTTGCAGTTTTTGGAATATACATGAATTTATAGGTCAGAGATCAGGGCCAGGAGAGTGGGAAGGTGGCCCCAAGCCATCAGGGCGTGGCCACCCCCCTTGGGCATGCCCTGTTGGCTTGAGGGCACCTCGTGTTCCCTTCGGTCTTCCTCCGAAGCTTCCAAGTCTTATTTTGGTCCAGAAAAATCATTAAAAAGTTTCGGGGTATTTGGACTTCGTTTGGTACATTATTCCTGAAAAGCCAAAAACATGCAGAAAACAACAATTGGCTCTTGGCACTGGGTTAATAGGTTAGTGCTCTAAAATAATGTAAATCAGTAAGTAAATGCTTAAAAATTATCCTAGAATGATAATATAATAGCATGAAACAATCAAAAATTATAGATACGTTGGAGATGTATCACTACCACGTTGGCCTTTCAAGGGTGGTATTGAACACTAAGGTCGTAGTCCTTGATCAACTCCAACCATCTTCGTTGCCTCATGTTCAATTCCTTTTGAGTGAAAATATACTTCAAACTTTTGTGTCTGTTTATATCTCACATCGCTTCCCTAGAAGGTAATGTTGCCATGTCTTCAAGGCATGAACTACAACTGCCAACTCAAGATCATGGGTAGCGTAGTTCTCCTCGTGAGGGCATAGCTGTTTGGATAGATATGGTACGACTCTGCCTTCTTGCACCAGAACACCTCCAAGCCCGATTCTGATGCATCACAATATATCACAAACTCCTTGTGAATATCTGGGGTGGCCAAAACTGGGGATGTTGTCAATCTCTTCTTGAGTTCTTGGAAGCTTTCTTTGCACTTTGGCGTCCATTCGATCTTCTTGTCATTCTTCAAGAGTTGAGTCATGGGTCGAGCAATGGTTGAGAATCCTTCGACGAACTTGTAGTAATATCCTGCGAGTCCAAGGAAGCTTCTGACTTCCTTCACATTGCTTGTGGATTGCCATTCAGTCACGACTTCAATCTTGGCAGGATCTACTTACAATCCTTCGGCACTCAATACATGACCCAAGAATCTGACTTCGTGCAGCCAAAACTCGCACTTCCTGAACTTAGCATAAAGTTGGTGCTCTCAAAGCTTATCTAGGACCATTCTCAAGTGCTGCTCATGCTATTCTTCTGACTTGGAAAAGACGAGTATGTAATCACTGAAGACGACAACAAACTTGACCAAGTACTCCATGAAAAACTTTGTTCATGAGGTAATGAAGTAGGCAGGGGCCTTGGTTAACCCAAATAACATGACTGTGTATTCATGCAGGTCATATCGGGTTATGAATGTCGTCTTGGGAATGTCTTGGGGTCTGATCTTCAACTGATAGTACCCAGACCTAAGATCAATCTTGGAAAACACTTTGGCTCCATTCAGCTGATCGAACAGGTCTTCAATCTTGGGGAGTGGGTACTTGTTCTTGATTGTGACCTCATTAAGAGAACGGTAATTGACGCAGAGTCGGATAGTACCATCCCTCTTTGACACAATCAAAATGGGTGATCCGCAAGGAGAGGCACTAGGACGGATGAATCCTTTTTTGAGTTGCTTAACCAGTTGCTTCTTCAACTCAGCCAACTCTTATGATCCCATTCTATAGGGCTTCTTATAGATGGGTCCTACTCTGGGCATTAGCTCAATGATGAACTCAATGTCATGGTGAGGAGGCATTCCGGGCAGCTCATGAGGAAAGACATCTGGGTAGTCACATACCACTGGCACTTGGTCCAACTCATTCTCTGATAGACAATTGACTTGAGGGGCTTGAGCGGAGGAAGGGTTGGGAACATACTTGACTTCAACTCCTTGGCGCAATCCAGCAAGCCTTGGTGCTTGGTTAACCAATTCATGCCTAGGATTACATCCAAGCCTTGCGAATTCAGGATGATAAGGTCTACTATGAATTCTACCCCGTTGATGTTAATCTCAACTCCTCTACACCCTATCTTGGTTCTTAAAACTGATCTCGGGGTTTGTACCAACATAGGACTACCCAAGGGTGTAGGCTTCATACCACTCCCTATAGCAAACTTTTGGGTAACAAAAGAATGTGGAACTCCACAATCAAACAAGACGGTTGTTGGGGTTGAGTTGACAAGGAACGTACCCGGTATGATGTCCGGGTCGTCCTGGGCTTCCTCTATGGTGACGTGATTCATAGGACCCTTGCCATTGTTGGGCTGGTTGCGGGGAGCTTGGTTCCTTGGTGGTGCCCCACGGCCTTGACCTTGGTTCTGCCGCATTGGGGCGCGGTGCATCTGGCTTCTTGTTGGGGCACGACCGTGAGTAGTGCCCTGGCTGACCACAACCAAAACAAGTGACTTGGCCCGAGTTGTTGTTCTTGCCGTCATTGTTCTCATTGGGGTTGTTGTAGGTGGGCCTGAGATTGGCATACTGCTCAGGCTGGTAGCTTGGAGGAGGTGCAGGAGGTCTAGCTTGCTGAGGGTGATAGGTTGGTCTGGCTGGGGCTGGCTGCCATGGGCGAGGCTTCTGGTTGCTTGAACTACCCTTGCTGATCATCTTGCGTTTGCGGGTGTCTTCCATAGCATAACGCTTGTCTTCAAGCATGAGAGCCTTTTTCACTAGGTCGAAGAAGGTTGGGCAGTCACAGACCATGAGCTGATACTGCAAGGCTTGCTGAAGTCCTTCCATGAAGCGCTCCTTCTTGGCCGCCTCAGTGTTGACATCTTCAGGGGTGTACCTTGACAAAAGTTTGAACTGTTGCATGTACTCCTTGACCGGGCCACTTCCTTGCTTTAGCACTCGGAATTCATGCTTCTTGATAGCCATGATCCCAGAAGGAATGTGGGCCTTACGAAAACCGTCCTTGAAGTCATCCCAAGTTATCACACGGTCGCCTTGCATGACCTTGAATATGTCCCACCAAGCTCTGGCAGTACCTCCGAGGCAGTGAGAGACATAAAGCACCTTCTCATGATCCTCGTTGCAGTTGACCAGGGCGAGGAGATCCTCGATGGTGCGGATCCAATCGTCACCATCCAAAGGTTCAATGGTCTCGATGAAGGTTGGGGGCGAATTCCTCATAAACTCTGACAGAGTGGAGCGGCCATTGTCATTCCTTCCTTGCCACGGGTTGTTGATGAGGGCCTGAGCCATATGTTGGCTAGCAGCAGAGTTGGCTTGGCATTTCTCCCGGAGAACTTGGAGAAAGTGGGCTATGGTCATGTTCTCGGGTGGAGGTGGTGGCGAAGGAATGTCTCCATGTGGCTGCTCCTGGTGATCTCTAGCCTGAGCGAACCGACCGGCTCCCTGCTGCTGGCTGGAGTCGCCTGCATTGGGGTTGGCAAAGGTGCTGGTGTGGGTTGCAGTCACCATCCCGTTTGGAGCAGCCAGAGTCAAATGATTGGGGTGGTCGAGAGGGAAAAGCAATAATAGAGGAAGCACGCCTAAGGGGGTTGGTATAGTGCAAGTGTGATCAAACAAAGGTCGAAAGGCCAAACACATAATACTAAGATAAGATAGGCGGTGTAATCGCTTACATGTTGCCTAAGGAAAAAAGTGCGACTTGCATCAAAACACAAACAATAAAACAAACAACAAGCACACATGGTTTGATATGAACAATTACACGGACTCGACTTCGCATGGGGAATACACTACTTGTCCTACCCTATGGGTTCTCGGACTCAGGTGGTGGAGTGCTCGGTCTCGTACTCATGCTCCTCCGGGTCTTCCTCCTTGTCATCCTCCGTGCGGGTGTCATCTCCAGTAGAAGGGGTCGAAGGATGGGGAGGTCCACCCTGATGATGCTTCGCCGGTGGTTCGGTGAAGAGCTCGCGATACTCCTTTGCACTCATGCAACGACGCTAAGTGGGTGCATCTCTGGCTAGGGGTACTCCTCCTCTGTAAGCGATAGCTGGTCGTCCACTGGGGGATCCATCCTTCTCGATCATGTCTGACTTCTTCTTGGCTTGACGAAGTAGTGATGACCCACAAGTATATGGTATTAATCGTAGTCCTTTCGATAAGTAAGAGTGTCAAACCCAACGAGGAGCAGAAGGAAATGATAAGCAGTTTTCAGCAAGATATTCTCTGCAAGTGCTGCGAGTAACAATGATAGATAGTTTTGTAGGTAACAAATGAAAAGTAACAATAGTAGCAAGTGTGCAGCAAGATAGCCCAATCATTTCTATAGCAAAGGACAGGCCTGAAAGAACTCTTATATAAAGCAAAGCGCTCCCGAGGACACATGGGAAATTTCCATCTAGTCATATTCATCATGTTTAGTTGATTCGTGTTCGTTACTTTGATAATTTGATATGTGGGTGGACCGATGCTAAGGTGTTGTTCTTACTTGAACAAACAACCCACTTATGATTACCCCCTCACACAAGCATCTGTAACTACGAAAGAAGAATTAAGATAAATCTAACCATAGCATGAAACATATGGATCCAAATCAGCCCCTTACGAAGTAACGCATAAACTAGGGTTTAAGCTTCTGTCACTCAAGCAACCCATCATCTACTTATCACTCCCCAATGCTTTCCCTTAGGCCCATTAGATGGTGAAGTGTCATGTAGTCAACGTTCAGATGATACCACTAAAGGAAGCAACAACATACATATCATCAAAATATCGAAAGAAAACCAACTTCACATGACTATTTATAACAAGACTTCTCCCATCTCCTCGGGAACAAAAGTAACTACTCACAAATCATCACCATGTTCAATATCAGAGGTGTAATAATGATGAATAAAGATCTGAACATATTATCTTCCACCAAGTAAACCAACAAGCATCAACTACGAGATGTAATCAATACTACTAGTAACCCACGGGTACCAATCTGAGGGTTTTAGACAAAGATTGAGTACAAGAGATGAACTAGGGTTTGAGATGAGATGGTGTTGGTGAAGATGTGGATGAAGATTGGTCCTCCCACGAAGGAGGCAGCGTTGGTGATGACGATGGCTTCGATCTCCCCCTCCCGGAGAGAGGTTTCCCCGGCAGAATCACCCTGCCGGAGTGCAAAAGGCCCTCTACCCAGGTTTCCGCCTCGAGACAGTGGCGCTTCGTCCCGAAAGTTCCTTCTTATTTTTTTCTAGGTCAAAACACAGCTTATAGCAGAAGAGGGAGGCCGGGGCACCTGCAAGGGGCCCACAAGCTAACAGGGCACGCCCAGGAGGGGTGGGCACACCCTGTTGGCTTGTGGCCAGCAGGTGGCCCCCTCTGGTATATTTTTGGCCCATAAATTCTCATATATTCCACAAAAAATCTCCGTGAAGTTTCGTGTCATTTGGACTCCAGTGAATTTTTACCCTTTTTCTTGGTTTTCAGGTCTAGAATTCTAGTTCCCGACAATTTCCCTGTTTGTGATGTACCTTGTAAATTCAGAGAGAAAAGGCATAAGAATTGTATCATAAAGTGGAATAATGGACAAGAATACTATAAATATTGATAGGAAATCATGATGCAAAATGGACGTATCAAGTAGCTCTCGGGTGTGGTGAAGTTCCTTGCGGAGCTTCACAGACTCCTTAATCAGGTTGTGAGCCAGACTGTCAGTGGAGAGGCTGAAGTAGGTCAGGAACCTGAGTGTTGTTCCATCCTCCTTGGATGGAACTAGCATCCAACTCTCTCCAATGTCATCCTTCCTGAAAGGTAGGTGGCGAGTAGCGGACTTGTTAGCCATCTCTGGGATAATGTCTTGAAGGTGGATAAGTGCCTTTCGTGTCGCCTTCTCGACTGCGATCACTAGGGTCTCCATATGTGGTCCTTCAAAGAACCAACTCGTGGGGGAGTCGTTTTCCTTCACGTCCACATCAACATGGTACTCCTTCGTGGTGGCATCGACCCAGTGCTCGTGGTAGAGGAAGCTGGGAGATCGGCAAGGAGGCTATCCTCAAGGAGTAGGGGAAAGTCGGAGGCTAGGAGGTCCTCGGGTACGATGGCCATCTACAAGGTTTGAAGGGAGGAGAGTCAGTAAGGTTTTGAAAGAGACTAGAAGAGATAAGAAGTATAGAAACTCCTAAGTATAGGTACTAGGTATAGTTTTTGAAAAATGATTTTTTCCTAATTAACGTCCATGCTAACTAAGGCTTCCTACAGTTAGGATGGCTCTGATACCAGCTCTGTGGGGACTCATAATTCGAAGTCACTGATAACCCACAAGTGTAGGGGATCGTTTGTAGCCTTTTTCGATAAGTAAGAGTGTCGAACCCAACGAGGAGCTAAAGGTTGAATTAATATTCTCTCAAGTTCTATCATCCACCGATACAACTCTACGCACGCTAACGCTTACTTTAACTAGAACAAGTATGAAACTACTCTGCGGGAAAGAAACTAGAAGTACTTAGTAGGTGTAGAGATAGTTTTGCAAGATAATAAAGGACGAGTAAATAAAAGTTAGGGGTTGTTTAGATAAAGATTAATAAGTAAGTTGTTTAGTAGAAAGCATTTTTATGTAACGCAAGAGAAAGATTGTCCATAGGCAATTAAATATAATATGATAGATACTTATCATATGCAATGAGGGAGAGGCATACGCTAACACACTTTCTCTACTTGGATCATGTGCACTTATGATTGGACCTCTAGCAAGCATCCGCAACTACTAGAAATCATTAAGGTAAACCCAACCATAGCATTAAACATCAAGTCCTCTTTACTCCCATACGCAAACAATCCCCTTACTCGGGTGTAAGCTTGTGTCACTCTAGCCACCCACTATAAGCGAATCATGAACATATTGCAAACCCTCTAGCGTGAATCCATCACGTGTGCGCCTCACGGAAGGCACCTTAGGACAGCACCATATCAACATACAACTCATATCAATAACATCATACCACAATTAACCCATAGGACAATAGAAATCTACTCAAACATCATAGGATAGCCACAAATCATTGGATAATAATATATAGCATTAAGCACCATGTTTAAGTAGAAATTACAGCAGGGAAGAGAGGTTTTATACCGCTGCATAGAGGGGAAGAGAGTTGGTGGTGACGGCGGCGAAGTTGTTGGTGTAGATCGTTGTCACGATGGATGCCCCGGTGGTGCTCCGGCGCCACAGGGAGAGAGGGGGAGAGAGCCCCCCTCCTCCTTCTTCTTCCTTGGACTCCTCCCTAGGTGGGAGGAGGGTTTCCCCTCTGGTCCTTGGCCGTCATGGCTCCCAGAGGGCAGGAGCCCCTCCAAGATTGGATCTCTCTCTCTCTCTCTCTCTCTCTCTCTCTCTCTCTCTCTCTCTCTGTTTCTCTTCTGTTTTCGCGACTGTTTTCTGACCCCTTCACCATTTCTTAAATATCCGGAGATCCATAACTCCGATCGGGATGAAATTTTGAGGGGATTTTTATCACGAAATATCTTTCTTGCGGCGGAAGGAGAGCCTCAACCGACCTAAGGGCTGGCCACCAGCCATCAGGGTGCGCCCCCCGCTAGGCCCTTCCCTGTTGTGTGGTGGGCCCCTCGGGCATCGTCTTGCGTTGATTCCGACTCCCAAAATTCACATATATTCGAAAAAAAATCTCCGTAAATTTTTATCGCATTTGGACTTCCTTTGATATGGAATTTCTGTGAAACAAAAAACACACAAAAAAACAGGAACTGGCACTGGGCACTGGGTCAATAGGTTGGTGCTCAAAAATAATATAAATTGGTAAATAATTACTCAAAAAGTATCCTAGAATGATAATATAATAGCATGGAACAATCAAGAATTATAGATACATTGGAGACGTATAAAGTATCCCCAAGCTTAATTCCTGCTCGTCCTCGAGTAGGTAAATGATAAAAACAGAATTTTTGATGTGACATGCTACCCAATATGTAATGTTTTGTATGTATGCTCATTGAGAAAAGATGAATTAACAAACATTGACATAGTAATGCGTATAAGCATAAGCAACAAAATCATCAATCTTTCAAAGTATACGATCCTCAAAGAATGTTTACCCCTGTTCATCTTATTACATTAGCAAGGCATGGATCCGTCTTCACCACATTAATACAAATGTTAATCACCACAGTGTCCAAGTCACGCAATTGGATTGTACTTTTTAAGTATGCATCAACTTTTTTATTCTTCACTTAATACATGGGCGTGAACCATGGACATAGCATATAGGTGGAATAGAATGTGGTGGTAGGTTTCAAAGAGGTAAAAGTGGAGAAGAAAGTCTAGCATCAACTCGGCGTATCAACGGGCTATGAAGATGTCCATCAATAGATATCAATGCGAGGAGTAGGGATTGCCATGCAACGGATGCACTAGAGCTATAAGTGTATGAAAGCTCAACTGAAGCTAAGTGGGTGTGCATCCAACTTGCTTGCTCATGAAGACCTCAGGCATTTGAGGACGCTCGTCATCGGAATATACAAGCCAAGTTCTATAATGAAAAATTCCCACTACCATATGGAAGTGACGAAACAAGAGACTCTCTATATGAAGAACATGGTGCCACTTTGAGGCACAAGTGTGGTAAAGGATAGTAGCAAAGTCCCTTCTCTCATTTCTGTCATTTTTTTTTCATGGTGGGCTTTTTCTTTTTTCGCCTCCCCCATTTTTTATGGTGGGCTCATTTGGCCTCCCCCATTTTTATTTCTCACTAGGACAATGCTCTAATAATGATGATCATCGCACATTTATTTACTTACAACTCGATATGAAAAACTGATAGGATGATATGACTCTATATGAATGCCTCTGGCAGTGTACCAGGATGTGCAATGATCTAGCATAGCAAAGGATATCAAAAAATGGACAAGCCATGTAAATATCATTCTAGCTATCTTACGATCATGCAAAGCAATATGACAATGGAAATACAAGTCATATGAAGTGATGGTGGAAGTTGCATGGCAATATATCTCGGAATGGCTATGGGAAATGCCATGATAGGTAGGTATGGTGCCTATTTTGAGGAAGATATAATGAGGCTTATGTGCAACAGAGCGTATCATGCCACGGGGTTTGGATGCACCGGCGAAAGTTGCATCGATCCTCGAGGTGAGAATGGGAAAGGCACGGTACCGAAGAGGCTAGCAAAATATGAATAGGTGAGATTGCGTATGTCCATGGTTTCACATTAGTCATAAAGAACTCATATACTTATTGCAAAGTTTTATTAGTTTTATCACAAATCAAAGTACTACTCGCATGCCCCGAGGGAGGAATTTGGGAGGAGTTAACCATCGCGCACCTCCGACCCGAAACAACACTAGGATTTTAACGAGGAATAGAAATGCTCACACATACTCACCATGCCTTTTTAATATTTAGACAAAGAAGAAGTTAACACCTCTTAATATCGACACTTCTACGAATCAACAATGATGCACTCAAACTCTTTTGCATTACCACATCAATATAATTAACCCACAATTTCTTTTTAATGTGCTACATGAAGGTTTTGATTATCACTCCTTGAATACCTATTATCTTTGGACTAGTCTTATAACCCATGCAAATTACCGTCACTGTTTATTAACTTTCAAACAAATATAAGAGAAGAACGAGAGTTTAATTTATTTCTACAAAATACCACACTCTAATAAATATAAGTGAAGCAAAAGAGCATTCTACAAATAACGGGTTTCTATATGTAGAGAAACAGGCATCCAACTTCAAATGATATAAGTGAAGCACATGAAGCATTCTATAAAGCCATACTCAAAAGATATAAGTGAAGTGCAAAGAGAATTCTATAAATCAACCATGGACTTTCCCAAACCAGCATGGTGCAATGCCAAAAGGAAAATAAAAGGCACACGACGCTCCAAGAATTTACGCATATCATGTGAACAAAACAAAAACCGAAACATACCGATAGTTGTTGAAGAAGAAAGATGGGATGCCTTCCGGGGCATCCCCAAGCTTAGACGCTTGAGTCTCCTTGAATATTTACTTGGGGTGCCTTGGGCATCCCCAAGCTTTAACTCTTGTCCCTCCTTATTCTTCTCATATCGATACCTCCTCGATCTTCGAACACTTCATCCACACAAAACTTAACAGAACTTTCATTAGAAACGTTAGTACATAATCATCAAATGTCATCATGTCCTGCCATAACATTATTGCATACTTATAATCTAACATTACCCACTGTACACTATCACAATTCTATGGCTCCCAAGTCATTGGGGCTCAACAAGAATTCAAACATAAGCACGCAAAGCAACTATAACAGCAATCTGTGAAAAACAGGACAGTCTGTAAACATCTATATAGAAACTATACTTCTGTAACTAAAAAAATTCTGAAAAATTATAAAGTAATAAAATATTTTCATAGCAGTACTGTGTAACAATTTCAGAATTTTTTCACGCTCCAGTAAAATATGAAAATTCAAACACTACAGCAAAAGTTTCTGTTTTTACACAGCACATATCAAAGAAACAATTCAAACATCCTAAAGGTAATTCTTGGCACATTATTTTTATAATACAATGGATTTGTACAAGGGGATAATTATTTAGTTGAAAAGTTCATGTAATCAAGATTCACAAAGTTTCCATGGGCATGAACAAAAGTTCAAGGACGCCCCCCACTTCAACGGTGCTCATCTTTCTCACTTTCACTTCTCTTTTTGAAAAAGTTTTAAGTTCCCCAATTTATTTTTTTGTTTTTAATTATTTTAAAAGCACACAACAGAAAGAAATGACTCTCTAAAACTTCTGGGTTGTCTCCCTGGAAGCACTTTCTTTAAAGCCATTAAGCTAGGCATATAGTGCTCAAGTAATTGATCCACCCGGATCCCAAGGTATATCAAAGCCAATTTTAATTAACAATGATTTGTAATTAAGTAGTGATCACAAAGTGATATATATCATGTGACAACGAAGTCTAACTCTCTTCCTATGCATTGGCATGTCATAAAAGAACAATTCATTCACACAAAGTAAAGGCCAATACATAGCATAAGTAGTTTCTTGCAATTTTATCGTATTGGAAACATAGAGAGGTGAAGATTTGGTTCCTCTCTCATAATAATTGCAAGTAGGAGCAGCAAGCATATGCATATTATATTCATCAAAATCATGATGTGTAGTGGTAAGACGCAATCCATCAATATAATCCTTAATAAGCGCAAACTTCTCCGATATAGTGTAGTTGGGACAATTCAAAAAGATAATAGGACTATCGTGTGTGGGTGCAATAGCATTAATTTCATGCTTAACATATGGAACTATAGCAAGTTCATCTCCATAAGCATAATTCATATTGGCATCATGGTCACAAGCATAGCAAGCATCAAGTTCATCAAAAAGGGATATTTCAAATGAATCCAAGGGATCATAGCATTCATCCTTCGGTATGTGCGAAGGGAAATTAAAAAATGTATGAGTTGAAGAGTTACTCTCATTAGAAGGTGGGCACGGGTGATCAATCTTCTCTTCCTCCTTTTGTTCTTCGCTCTCCTCCTCATCTTTTTCATCTAATGAGCTCACAGTTTCAGCAATTTCTTCTTCCATAGATTCCTGCAAAATATTAGTCTCTTCCAAGGTAGCTGGCATTCTCTCAATAAATTCATTAATATCAGCATTGTATTCATAATTATCATACCAATATTTAAGTATGGCAAAATTTTCAGGTCTGTAAACAACATCATCATAGTTATCATACTTTTCAAAGAATGATTCAATTTCATAAGCACCCTTAAAAGCAACAAATTCTTATATTTGTTCCACATCATAGTAATCATATATACCCATAGCATAAGAAGCCAAGGTTTCATTATCATTAAATTCACATTGAAAGGGAAGGTGTAGACCCTTAATCTTAGAGCAACAAGTATAATCACATCTCAAGCATAAATTCCAAGCATACCAACGCAACATTTTAATTTGATCCCATAAGTGTTTCCCTTTTTGAGACAAGCGATAATCCCTAAAGTACTCATGTTGATCCAACGTATCTCCCATTATCAAGTTGAATGGGGATTTCTCAGGATTATCAAAGTAGTATTTAATGTTTTTCACATAACCAACATCGAGGGTTTTAGGAGGTTCCCCATCTCCATGAGTAGCCAGTACCACTATTTTTTTGGTGTTTCGTGTTCCATATCCATAACTAAAGATATAAAACAACTAATAACAGAAAATAAAACAACTAATAACAGAAAATAAAAATTACTTAGTGATAAATCAAACAAGCACACACGAGAATATCAACCACTACGCTATTGCTCCCCGACAACGGCGCCAGAAAAAGGTCTTCTTGACCCACAAGTGTAGGGGATCGTCTGTAGCCTTTTTCGATAAGTAAGAGTGTTGAACCCAATGGGAGCTAAAGGTAGAATTAATATTCTCTCAAGTTCTATCGTCCACCGATACAACTCTACGCACGCTAACGCTTACTTTAACTAGAACAAGTATGAAACTACTCTGCGGGAAAGAAACTAGAAGTACTTAGTAGGTGTAGAGATAGTTTTGCAAGATAATAAAGGCCGAGTAAATAAAAGTTAGGGGCTGTTTACATAAAGATTAATAAGTAAGTTGTTTAGTAGAAAGCTTTTTTGTGTAACGCAAGAGAAAGATTGTCCATAGGCAATTGAATATAATATGATAGATACTTATCATATGCAATGAGGGAGAGGCCTACGCTAACACACTTTCTCTACTTGGATCATGTGCACTTATGATTGGACCTCTAGCAAGCATCCGCAACTACTAGAAATCATTAAGGTAAACCCAACCATAGCATTAAACATCAAGTCCTCTTTACTCCCATACGCAAACAATCCCCTTACTCGGGTGTAAGCTTTCGTCACTCTAGCCACCCACTATAAGGGAATCATGAACATATTATAAACCCTCCAGCGTGAATCCTTCACGTGTGCACCTCACGGAAGGCACCTTAGGACAACACCATATCAACATACAACTCATATCAATAACATCATACCACAATTAACCCATAGGACAAAAGAACTATACTCAAACATCATAGGATAGCCACACATCATTGGATAATAATATATAGCATTAAGCACCATGTTTAAGTAGAGATTACAGCGGGGAAGAGAAGTTTTACACCGCTGCATAGAGGGGGATAGAGTTGGTGGTGACGGCGGCGAAGTTGTTGGTGTAGATCGTCATCATGACGGTTCCCCGGCGGCGCTCCGGCGCCACTGGAAGAGAGGGTGAGAGAGCCCCCTCCTTCTTCTTCTTCCTTGGCCTCCTCCCTAGATGGGAGGAGGGTTTCCGCTATGGTCCATGGCCGCCATGGCTCCCGGAGGGCAGGATCCCCTCCGAGATTGGATCTCTCTCTCTGTGTGTGTGTGTGTGTGTGTGTGTGTGTGTGTGTGTGTGTGTGTGTGTGTGTGTGTGTGTGTGTGTGTGTGTGTGTGTGTGTTTCTCTTCTGTTTTCATGACTGTTTTCTGACCCCTTCACCGTTTCTTAAATATCCGGAGATCCGTAACTCCGATCGGGCTGAAATTTTGAGGGGATTTTTATCGTGAAAATATCTTTCTTGCGGCGGAAGGAGAGCCTCAACCGACCTAAGCGCTGGCCACCAGCCATCAGGGCGCCCCCCAGGTGGCGCCCTGTTGTGTGGTGGGGCCCTCGGGCATCATCTTGCGTTGATTCCGACTCCCAAAATTGACATATATTCCAAAAAAATCTCCGTATATTTTTATTGCGTTTGGACTTCTTTTGATATGGAATTTCTGCGAAACAAAAAACTCACAAAAAACAAGAACTGGCACTGGGCACTGGGTCAATAGGTTAGTGCTAAAAAATAATATAAATTGGTAAATAATTACTCAAACAGTATCCTAGAATGATAATATAATAGCATGGAACAATAAAAAAATATAGATACATTGGAGACGTATCAGTCACCGAATGCACGTGTACAGTGATTCCAGAGACCAATGCTCACTGAACACATAGAAGCTGAATAACGAGAGTCTTACATCCATTACATACCGTCTTACACAAATTATGACCATTATGGTCAAGTCTTACAAAGATAGGGCCAGGCAGGCCAAACAGCAAACATAAACTCGCGGTGGAAATCTTTAATGATAGCGTGGACGCATGCCATCTGCCTTAAGCCTACAGTCATTCTGACTGGGAAGCGGCCTAATTCACATGTTCGTCACCAAGGTACTCTTCACCATATTCCTGTTCTTCCATGCCTGGCCAATTAAATAACCAGGGACAAGCCAATGAGTACTTTTGAATGTACTCGCAAACAACCTATGTTTGGAACAAGATATTCATGCGTGGGTTATCACTAAGCAGGTAGTCTTGCGTGCAATATCATGTCCTAACATTTGTCAAATCATGCATCATGAGGTTACATATATCAATATAAACAGAGTATGAACAACTCTAGTTTAATCATCTCATCAAGTCATCCGACTTAGCTCAAGTATTTCTTTGTCACACACACACATACCAAGTTTTGTAAAACAATGGACGTAGCCAAAGAGAGGTCATCAAACTGTCCTTGACCGTGGACACGGCTATTCGAATAGTTTTACACTCTGCAGAGGTTGCACACTTTACCCACAAGACTCGGGGAACTTCCGTGTCATCCACGACTAGCGGTATGTTTCATACCCGAGGTAAGCACCCGAACGATGTCTTTCCCTTGACAACACTAAACAAAGAGTCCACTCGTTGGCCCACGTCCTCATGATGTACATCACACGAGACTCGCTCAACATTGTACCATCCATGAGGGGATACAACGGTGTGCCCGGTGTCTGTAAAAACAGCCATAGTCGCTCGTCCAGGCACGACCCCGTATCGAGAGAGTGACTCGGCTCTCTCGCCACTAGTAATGCGGGCTCTCTACTAGCATTGACCAGTAATCAACAAATCCACATCCCATAAGGGGTATCGTGGTCGTACATGTAAGGTTGGAGTAACGGTCACAACTTAAACCAATCCCTCTTTGGAAACAACACACACACTTGCCTCGGTACACCACTTCTTTATCAAGTGGTTACCTACATCAACATCATCTCCCTCGGGCATTAGTGGCACCCGATGGGGTTTTCGTAAAGCCTTTGGTAAAACACTTTGTTTACCATCTCATGCATATTCCCGTTCCACTTGCGTAGCAACTACTTAGCATCCTAACTACTTCCCACCCACATAACTCTCAACGGAGAGTAGAGCTATACAATGCAAGTGTCAACGAGAAATACATCGGATACCAACCCAGCAAGGTTGTCACCACATCATCGACATGCTTTTTCATGCAACAAGTAAAGTGCTATAATGCCATGCACAAAAATAGTTTCATCAACATGGTCAAAGGGCTACTTGCCTGGTTCAACAAAGTCTTCGGGGTCTTAAAATGCTTCTAGTCCAACTCCTTTGCCAACCTCATAATCTAACGTCGCAAAATAACGGGCACAAATAAGGCCATAGCAAAAACAGAAAAGATAAAACACTCAGAAAAATGTTAATCTATTTTTGTTAAATACTACATTTAAAACTAAAAATATTATTGGTGTTGGTTTTGGTGTTGGAGTAGCAGAAACTCAGATATGGATTTTTGACACAAGATTTAAATACCTAAACATGCATTTAAACAGGAACAATGTAGAAACTGTTGTCCAAATGGTGGACAAGTGGCACCATTAAATAGGAGGGATTTAAACAAGTTTTTAGGATTTTGAATCACTGGATTTGGATAAATATTGGGGGTTCTAGATTTTTTTGCAAAATCCACGGAAAAAGAAAAAGAAAAATGCCAGCGGACTAGCTGGGCCAGATCTGCCAGCAGCTGGGCCGGCCCGAGGCCAGAGCGGGCCAGACGAGCTGCGGCGCGCGCGCACCTCTAGTTTCAAACCTGGCTGGCGGGGCCCAGCGTCAGAGAGAGAGGCACGGGAGAGAGGCGAGAGGCTGACGAGCGGGCCCCGCAGGGGTCGTTGTCAACCTCCGGCCAGGGAGCAGGCGGCGCTCATCGACAACAATGAGAGGCACGGCGAGGGCAGTTGTTGGTAGGGATGGACTCAGCTCGACGTCGCCTATCGGGTGGAGTTGGTCGAAGTCGCCGGGGAGGTCTGGGTCGCCGGCGACGAGGAAGCCTGTAACACACTATTACGCCTGGCGGGATCTAGACTGTCCCCGCAGACCAACACTAGTCTTTCCCGCGTACTTTGTCCTCACTCGTGCGCACCCGGGACCAACTTCTCAGTTGGTCACCCATCCTAGAATTTCTCCAAGCCAAGCACGCTTAACTCTGGAGTTCTTTTCGCATGGGCACCCGCAAAATAAGGAATTCCTTGTTGATATGAGTAGTCTATCATTCCTATTAAGCTAGACTCTCACAAAGCCGTGGCGGAGATGCTCCGGGCGAGCTCTAAGTCGATGTTTCGGACTGCAAAACGCACGGTAGATGGAGGGGAAATGATCAGTGAGGTGAGGGAGGACCAGGGGAAGAGGAATGGGGTCCGGAGAAGGCTTGTACCTCGAGATCTCCGGCGAGCCGAAACGGCAGAGCTCGGGCTCGATCTCGAGCTCGGGTGGCTTCGGGGCCGATTTGGTGGCGCTGGAGGTCGATTGGGGTTGAGAGAGGAAGTCCAGAGGGGGAGAGAGGGTCCAGGGCGAGCTATTTATAGGGGGTCAACGGTGCACCATGGACCGAGAGCCGGCGAGGTCATTGCCGTTGCCAGGGGCCACAGGAGCTCGCGGGCTAGTGTCTATGGTGCTCTTGGGGCTGGTCTACGTCCACGGGAGGGAAGAAAGGGAGAGAGGGAGTTCCTAGCACCCGTGCGTGTGAGGCCAACCATTGGCCAAGCCGGGAGGCGCTCGGGCACGCGTGCAGGGATGTGGGAGAGGGGGAGAGGTGGCGCCCGACACGGTGGCGTGTCACCGACGCCGAGGTGCATCGACTGGTGTGGCGGTCGGGGACGCGAGGTCAACCCTCTAAAGCACAGCTATGCATTCTAGAGCGCTCGTTTGTCCGGCACAGCCGTGTCCGCGCGTGCTCTTGCACATCCACTAGTGCCTAAAGGCTGCAAAAGGAATAACAGGGTGGGTGGAGGCATTGGATGCTCTGGTTATCGCCAGTAAAGAGGGAGATCTGAGAGGGAGCGGGAAAAGGGGCTTTCCAGGGGTGCAAGTTGGGTTTTCACCCCCCTCAATCATGGAGCTGGGTGCTGGAATTCTTACTGGAGGTGGAGGGGGTCCCGATGGAGCCATGGTAAAAATACTAGCTCAAGGAGAACACTTCTGGAGCTCCAATGATTGATCCCAAAATTTCACCAGAAGGTGATTGACATGGTTTTGAGGTTCTTAGAGGAATCCACTCATTGTGAAAGTTAACAGAAATCACCTAGGGGTTAATTTGGACTAGACCACCAACTTGTTGCTCCTTTGGAAAAAGTGACCAACATAACTTTTGTAAACCCTATAAATGGGCACAAATGGATTTTCTTAGATCTATCTAAGATACACTATTACCCTTGATGCACCACTTGGTGTGGATGCATAATTAGGGGATTAGAACGTGTCCACAAAGTTTGAGATCAATTGGGAACACTTGGCAATGCAAAGTTGTTCAAAGTTGGATCTGGACAAAGAGTATTTTTGGGGCACTTTTGTGAACCAAAACAATTTAGACGGGGATGAAACTTGGCAAGATCATCACATAAGGCATATGTGACTTGCTAGAATTTTCCTGGATTTATTTGACAATATTTCTTATAGAAATATTTCAAATACTTGAATATCTAGAAAGGGTTTTGGAGGGTTTTGTCCAATATTTTGAAGATGGCCATGTGTTGAAACTCATGCATATGGAAAATATGTGTCCACTAAGTTTCCCTAAAGTTTATTAAATATTTTTGAAACATAAAAATCACTTTTCCCTATAGAAGACCATTTCTGGCCTCAGAAAAAGGTATTTAAATAAAATACAGAAATAACTTTTAAAATAATATTTTTGTGGTTTTTAGAAGTACTATAGACAATAGGTTCCAAATAAAATCTTTGGGGCAAAACATTTATCCTAATTTGAGGACTTGTAGTACAAACCTCAATTTAGTTTTTTTTTGAAAACCTAAATCAAATAAATGCTTTTTGGCCAAAATAATATTTTATAAAAATAGTTTTATATCCTATACACATGGCATGATCATTGGGTGAAGTTTTTGATCAAAGAGATCAGTTTTGAGAGTGGGAGGATTTTTGTGAATTAAAACACAAACAAGCAGACAAGCAAATAACAATCGACCCAAGCATCACATGCACACAAAAAGTTTTAATTGGTCCAAAATTTTAACCTTCATGATCATAGTGAAATGATACAAAACACAGGTTGTGACAACTCCCACCGAAGATAAATAATTCTAGTTGGCCAAACCAAACTGATAGATCGGAGATCATTACGAAGCTATAACAATCATGCATATAAATAACCAACAAGGATTCAATATATTTCCATGAATAATCTTAATATAAACCCACAATTCATCGGATCCGAACAAACACACCGCAAAGATGATTACATAGGATAGATCACCACGAGAATCGCGGCGATCTTTGCATTAAAGAACATAGAGAGAGAGAGAGAGAGAGAGAGAGAGAGATAGCCATCTAGGTACTAACTACGGACCCATAGGTCTACGGTGAACTACTAACACATCATCATGGGAGCAGCAAGGTTGATGTAGAGGCCCTCCATGATCGATCCCCCCTCCGGCAGGGCACCGGAACAGGGCTCCAGATGGGCACACAGCGGAACAGAGACTTGCGGCGGCGGAAAAAGTGGTTCGGGAGGCTCTCTAGGGTTTTTAGAATATTAGAGAATTTATAGGCCAGAGATCAGGGCCAGAGGTAGTGGGAGGTGGCCCCAAGCCATTAGGGCGTGGCAACCCCCTGGGCGCGCCTTGTGGGCTTGGCGCCACCCCGTGTGGCCTCCGGTCTCCCTCTAAAGCTTCCAGGTCTTATTTTTGTCTAAAAAAATCATCAAAAAGTTTTGGTGTATTTGGACTTCATTTGGTACAGTATTCCTGAATGGCCAAAACAAGCAGAAAACAGCAACTGGCACTGGGTTAATAGGTTAGTGCTAAAAAATAATATAAATCAACAAGTAAATGCTTAAAAAGTATCCTAGAATGGTAATATGATAGCATGGAACAATAAAAATTATAGATACGCTGGAGACATATCGAAGACCAACTTACCAACGAGCGACCAAGGAATTGGCACACTTCGGAACTTGACTTCCTATACACATGGTTTCCTGCCCAATCCAAGTCCGAGTATCCCATGAGATCAAATGTTGCACCTTTGGGGTACCATAAGCCAAAGTTTAGGGTATGAGCCAAATATTGAAAGATTCGCTTCACCGCCATAAAGTGTCTTTCCTTAGGTGCGTCTTGAAATCATGCACAAATTCCCACACTCGACATAATATCCGGTCTATATGCACAAAGGTAAAGCAAGGATCCAATCATTGACCGATATACCTTTTGATCCATGGCTTTACCATTGGGATCAATGTCAAGTTGGCACTTGAGTTGCATAGGTGTCTTGGTCGGCTTGACATCTTCCAACTTGAACCTCTTGAGCATGTCTTGAGTGTATTTCCCTTGGTTGATGAAGGTTCCTTATCTTCGTTGTTTGACTTCGAATCCAAGAAAGAACTTCAACTCTCCCATCATAGACATCTCAAACTCTTTGGTCATGAGTACGGCAAACTCATCATAATTTTTTTGTTAGGATAACCAAAGATAATATCATCAACATATAGTTGGCATATGAAGAAATCCCCTTTAACCCTCTTAGTAAAAAGAGTGGGATCGATTTTCCCAATTTCAAACCCACGATCTTCTAACAACTCAGTAAGGTGCTCATACCACGCACGTGGGGCTTGTTTAAGGCCATAGAGTGCCTTATAGAGCTTGTACACATGATTGGGGAACTTGGGATCCTCAAACCCCGAGGGTTGTTTGACATATACTAACTCATTAAGAGGACCATTTAAAAATGCACTCGTCACATCCAATTGTTGTAACTTGAAATTATCATGAGAAGCATATGCAAGCAACATGCGAATAGATTCAAGGCGAGCAACGGGGGCAAATGTTTCACCATAGTCGATACCCTCGACTTGGGAGTAGCCTTGAGCCACCAATCTTGCCTTGTTTTGAATGACAACACCGTTCAAATCTTGCTTGTTCTTGAAGATCCATTTGGTTCCAATGACATTATGGTTCTTCTTTGGTCTTGGAACCAATTACCACACCTTGTTGCGCTCGAAGTTGTTGAGTCCATCGTGCATGGCTTCAAGCCAATCCGTGTCCTCGAGCACCTCTTGTACCTTTAGGGGTTCAATACAAGAAACAAACACATGATACTCAGAAAAGTTTGTTAATTGTTTATGAGTGGTTACCCCGTTACTCAAGCTCCCGTAGACATTCTCCAAGACATGTTCTTGGCGTCTAAGAGTGGAAGCGGTCTTGGTGGTGCGACGCTCCAAAAGCTCCTCCATAGAGAGTTGGGGAGCATCCCTCATGTTACCATGAGCGTCGTCTTGAGCTTGCTCTTGATCTTGAGCTTGCTCAGAGTCATGAACATGATCTTGGGCGTCACTTGGCGAATCACCATCTTCATGAGGTTGATCTTGCCCTTCATCATGTTCATTTGGTTGAGGGACATCACTTTGTTGTTCGGAAGCATGTGGGTCAAGTGTTGGTGAGGGTTCCACTTGAGTAGAACATTGTCCTTCTCCTTCAGCCACAAGGGGTTCCTCAACGGGTAGGAAGTGTCCCACACCCATTCTTCTTATGGCTTGGGGAGGAATTTCATCACCTACATCACAAATACCATTTTTCTCCACATGGGAGCCATTATTTTCGTCAAACTCTACGTTACACGTCTCCTCAATGAGTCCAGTGGACTTGTTGAGGATGCGGTAAGCATGAGAGTTTGTAGCATAACCAACAAATATGCCCTCTTGAGCTCTAGAATCAAATTTAGCTAAACATCCTCCCTTTTTGAGAATGAAACAGTTACACCCGAACACCCAAAACTACTTGAGGTTGGGCTTGTTACCGATAAGTATCTCATATGGAGTCTTGTTCAAGCCTTTGCAGAGGTAGAGCTGATTGGAAGCATGGCATGCGGTGTTGATGGCTTCGACCCAAAAGTTGTACGGAGATTTGAATTCTACCATCATGGTCCATACCGCGTCCATCAACATCCGGTTCTTACTCTCCTCTACACTGTTTTGTTGAGGGGTATATGGTGCGGAGTATTGGTGCTTTATCCCCTCATCACTTAGAAACTCATCCAAGGTGTAGTTCTTGAACTCAGAGCCGTTGTCACTTCTAATCATCAATATGTTTGCATCATGTTGGCGTTGAGCTTCATTTGCAAAGTCGACGATGGTTTGTTGGGCCTCACTCTTCCTCTTGAAGAAGTATACCCATGTGTATCTTGAATAATCATCCACAATCATCAAGCAATATTTTCTTCCTCCAAGACTATCGAATGATGGAGGACCAAAGAGATCCATGTGAAGGACCTCTAAGGTACTCGTCGAATAAATCGTAGTTGTCGTGGTTTTGTCACGACACATGTCCTCGTGAAAGGACTTAGGTGTGAGGCCATCGCCATTAGGTGGCGACTCAAAGGGGTTGATCGGGAACGAGAGATGAGTTTACCCAGGTTCGGCCCCTCCAATGGAGGTAATAGCCTACGTCCTGCTTTGTGTGTACTGATGATGATGATCTCGATTACAAGGGTGCGGAATAGCTAACCTAGATTTTGAGGGTTTGTCACTTAAATCTTTCGGCCCTAGGGATTCGCCTTTACATATAGGTCGAGACCCTAGGCTTTACAACAGAGTCCGAGTCGGATTACAACTCGTAACCTACTATGTCTCTAACACGCCTTGCCTCTCAATCAAGGAATCTTCTGGCGTCTTCTGCCTTGTGGGCCTTGAGTCGCCGTCTTCACGTGCTTGGGCCGCTCGGCGACTTACTTAGTAAACGCCTTGCTTGCCTTGTCTTCAATGGCACGTCCCATCTTGAGTATAATTCTAGAGCCGCCATTACATTGACCTGGCCCAATAGGGCGGGTTATACCGTCGGGGATACGACGTTAAGCCCCAAATTGATTTGAATTCATTCATGTCAATTTCCCTTACTTTCTCTTGGCGGCTTATCATCTGCCGATAACCCACAAGTGCAGGGGATCATTTGTAGCCTTTTTCGATAAGTAAGAGTGTCGAACCCAACGAGGAGCTAAAGGTAGAACAAATATTCCCTCAAGTTCTATCGACCATCGATACAACTCTACGCACACTTTAACGTTTTCTTTACCTAGAACAAGTATGAAACTATTTTGTAGGTGATAGGATAGTTTGCACGAATAAAACTAGAAGTACTTTGCGGGAATAAAACTACAAGTAAATTGCAAGATAATAAAAGTTAGTTGTTTAGTAGAAAGCTTTTGTCAAACAAGAAGGTTATTTGTCCCTAGGCAATTGATAACTAGACCAGTAATCATTATTGCAATTTTATATGAGGGAGAGGCATGAGCTAACATACTTTCCGTATTTGGATCATATGAACTTATGATTGGAACTCTAGCAAGAATCTGCAACTACCAAAGATCATTAAGGTAAAACCCAACCATAGCATTAAGTATCAAGTCCTCTTTACTCCCATATGCAACAACCCACCTACTCGGGTCTGTGTCTTCTGTTACTCACGCCACCCACCATAAGCAAATCATGAACATATTGCAACACCCTACAGCGGGGATCCCTCACGTTTGTGCGACACGGAGGGCACCATAGGACAACACCAAAATAAAACATACAACTCATACCAACCACGATCATCAATTAGCCCATAGGACAAAACGGATCTACTCAAACGTCATAGGATAGCCACATATCATTGGGAAATAGTATATGGAGTTGAGCACCATGTTTAAGTAGAGATTATAGCGGGAAAGAGAGGTGTTACACCGCTGCATAGAGGGGGAGAGAGTTGGTGTTGACGGCAGCGAAGTTGTTGGTGTAGATCGCCGTCACGATGATTGCCCCGGCGGCGTTCCGGTGCCATCGGGAGAGAGGGGGGAGAGCCCCCCTCCTTCTTCTTCCTTGGCCTCCCCCCTAGATGGGAGGAGAGTTCCCCTTCTGGTCCATGGCCTCCATGGCGTCAGAGGGGCAGGAGCCCCTCCGAGATTGGATCTCCCTCTCTCTTCTCTTCTGTTTCGCGTTCCTGTTTTCTGGCCGAAAACCCTTTCTTATATTTCCGGAGATCCATAACTCCGATTGCGCTGAGATTTTAACATGATTTTTTTCCAGATATAAGCTTCCTTGCGCCCGAAGTAGAGCTCCAACCGACTTACGAGATGACCACAACCCATCACCACGCCCTTGGGCCCTGGGGCGCATCCTGGTGTCTCGTGGTGGCTGTGGGCCTCCTTTTTCGTTGATTCCACCTCCCAAAAATCACAAATATTCCAAAATAATTCTTCGTAAATTTTTATCGCGTTTGGACTTCGTTTGATATGGATATTCTGGGAAACAAAAAACATGCAACAAACAGGAACTGGCACTGGGCACTGGATCAATATGTTAGTCCAATAAATCATATAAAATGTTGCGAAAAATATGTGAAAGTTGTATAATATTGGCATGAAACAATAAAAAATTATAGATACGACGGAGACGTATCAGCATCCCCAAGCTTAATTCCTGCTCGTCCTTGAGTAGGTAAATGATAAAAAAGATAATTTTTGATGTGGAATGCTACCTAGCATAATCTTGATCATATATCTAATCATGGCATGAATATTAAGACATAAGTGATTCAAAGCAATAGTCTATAATTTGACATAAAGATATTAGTACTCAGGCATCCCAACAAACAATCATGTCTTTCAAAATATCAAGGCTAAAGAACGCTATCCCAACAAAATCATATAGCCTTGTCATGCTCTGTCTTCTTAACACAAAGTATAAATCATGTACTACCCCGGTGTCAGCCAAGCAATTGGTTCATACTTTTTAACGCTCTTCAGCATTTTCAACTCTCACACAGTACATGAGCGCAAGCCATGGATATAGCACTATGGGTGGAATAGAATGCGATGGTAGACATTAATATAGAGAAGACAAAAAGAAAGATAGTCTCACATCGAAGCGGCTAATCAACGGGCTATGGAGATGCCCATCAATTGATATCAATGCGAGGAGTAGGGATTGCCATGAAACGGATGCACTAAGAGCTATAAGTGTATAAAAGATCAAACTGAAACTAAGTGGGTGTGCATCTAACTCTATAATGAGAAATTCCCACTAGTATATGAAAGTAACAACATAGGAGACTCTCTATATGAAAAACATGGTGCTACTTTGAAGCACAAGTGTGGAATTAACATGCCCCTTCTCTCTTTGTCGCTCATTTTTTTTCTTTTTTTTCTTTTTTTCTTTTTTTAATATATTTGTCCGGAGCCTCATCCCGACTTGTGGGGGAATCATAGTTTCCATCATCCTTTCCTCACTAGGACATGCTCTAATAATGAATAATGATGATCATCACACTTCTATTTACTTACAACTCAATATTACAACTCGATAGTAGAACAAAGTATGACTCTATATGAATGCCTCTGGCAGTGTACCAGGATGTGCAATGATCTAGCGTAGCAAAGATATCAAAAAATGGACGAGCCATGGAAACATCAAGCTAGCTATCTTACGATCATGGAAAGCAATATGACAATGAATGCTAAGTCATCAAAACGGAAGCGGTGGAATTGCATGGCAATATATCTCGGAATGGCTATGGAAATGCCATAATAGGTAGGTATGGTGGCTGTTTTGAGGAAGATATAATAAGGCTTATGTGTGATAGAGCGTATCATATCACGGGGTTTGGATGCACCGACAAAGTTTGCACCCACTCTCGAGGTGAGAAAGGGCAATGCGCGGTACCGTAGAGGCTAGCAAATTGCGGAAAGGTAAGAGTGCGTGTAATCCATGGACTCACATTCGTCATAAAGAACTCACATACTTATTGCAAAAAATTATTAGCCCTCGAAGCAAAGTATTACTACGCATGCTCCTAGGGGGGAGGTTGGTAGGAGTTAACCATCGCGCTCCCCCGACCTTCACGCAAAGATAGACAATCAAGGATAAATTGTGCTCCAACTACCTGGCATAACGGGAGACTATACGTGTGGTACATCTCCAACGTATCTATAATTTATGAAGTATTCATGCCATGTTTACAATAATTTTATATGATTTTGGTATGATTTGATTAGAACTAACCCGGACTGACGCTGTTTTCAGCAGAACTACCGTGGTGTTGTTTTTGTGCAGAAATAAAATTTCTCGGAATGGGCTGAAAATTTACGGAGAATATTTTTGGAAAATATAAAAAATACTGGAGCAAAAAGATACTGGAGAGGAAGCCTGAGGCAGCCACAAGGGTGGGGGCGCGCCCCCCTGGCTTGTCACCTCCTCGGGAACCTTCTGGACATGGGACCAACGCAAAATACTCCTATAAATACCCAAGTCCCCGTAAAGAACCGTAGATTAGAAGTTCTGCCGCCGCAAGTCTCTGTAGCCACGAAAAATCAATCTTGGCCCTCTCCGGCACCCTGCTGGAGGGGGTCACCATCACCGGAGACCATGGAGGAGGAAGACGGAGGGGCCATCATCACCATGGAGGCCAAGGACCAGAGAGAGAACCTCTCCCCACCTAGGGGGGAGGCCATGAAGGAGGAAGCACAAGGGGGAGACCCTCTCTCCCTCTCTCTCGGTGGCGCCGGAGTGCCATTGGGGGAACCATCGCCGCGGTGATCGTCTTCATCAACATCACCTTCTTCATCACCGTCCTCATATCTTTTCAGCGGTCCACTCTCCCGCATCCCGCTGTAATCCCCTACTTGAACATGGTGCTTTATGCCACATAATATGATCCAATGATGTGTTGCCATCCTATGATGTTTTGAGTAGATTTCTTTTGTCTTATGGGTTGATTGATGATCTAGATTGGTTTGAGTTGTATGTTTATTTTGGTGCTGTCCTATGGTGCCTTCCATGCTGCGCACACGTGAAGGATTCCCGCTGTAGGGTGTTGCAATACATTCATGATTTGCTTATAGTGGGTTGCTAGAGTGATAGAAGCTTAAACCCGAGTAAGGGGGTTGTTGCGTATGGGATAAAGGGGACTTGATGCTTTAATGCTATGGTTGGGTTTTACCTTAATGATCTTTAGTAGTTGCGGATGCTTGCTAGAATTCCAATCATAAGTGCATATGATCCAAGTAGAGAAAGTATGTTAGCTTATGCCTCTCCCTCATATAAAATTGCAATAATGATTTCCGATCTTGTTAACAATTGCCTAGGACAATTCCGCACACCGACCCATCATTATTCCACACTCGCTATTTGTAATATATTTTAATATATTCTAACTTTATGATAACAGCACCTATTTTTATATTTTAGTTCTCCATTATCATGCAAAGCTATTCTCTTCATACCCACAACGTAGTTTTATTTCTCGTTTCTAGTTGGAAGCAAACGTTCGGCGTACGTAGAGTCGTATCAGTGGCAGATAGGACTTGAGAGAATATTGATCTTACCTTTAGCTCCTTGTGGGTTCGACACTCCATGCTTATCACTTCCACCTTTGGAACTTGCTACGATGATTCCTTGCACTTGGGCATTATCAAGCTCTTTTCTGGCGCCGTTGCCGGGGAGTAATAGCGTGGGGTTGATATTCTCGTGTGTGCTTGCTTGCTTTCTTCACTAAGTAGATTTTGTTTTCCCTTTTTGCTTTCTTTAGTTGTGGGTGAAACAAACAAAAAAATTAAATAATGAAAAATACAAAAAGAATTACTTGCCTCTTATGCCTAAGAAGATTTTCAAAAAGAGAAGTGAGGGTCGACCTTGAACACTTGTGTTCATGCTCATGGAAACAATGTAGAATTTTTCATGGAAGCTTCTCAAAAATAATTATCCCCATGTATATATCCATTGTATTATAAAAATAATGTGCCAAGATTTGCTTTTAGGATAATTAGATTGCTTGTTTGCTATGTGCGGTGCAAAAACAGAAACTTTGACTGTAGTGCATGAATTTACATTTCTTACTGAAATGTCAAAAGTTGCTGAAATTTTTACACACTACTGCTATATAAATTGTTTAATTTGTACTAATTTTTTAGAATTTTTTGAGTTACAGAAGTATACGAAGTTTCCAGATTGCTACAGACTGTCCTGTTTTTTACAGATTCTGTTTTTTATGTGTTGTTCATTTATTTTGATGAATCTATGGGTTGTATCGGGGGGTATGAACCATGGTGAAGTTGGAATACAGTAGATATAATGCAATATGAAATTGGAATGAGTTTACAATGGTATGTAAAGGTAGTAATTTTCTTCATTATACTAACGGATCTCACGAGGGTTTTGTTAAGTTTTGTGTGGATGAAGTGTTCGAAGATCGAGAAGGTATCGATATAAGAAGAATACGGAGAGACAAGAGTTCAATCTTGGGGATGCCCAAGGCACCCCAAGTAAATATTTCAAGAAGATTCAAGTATCTAAGCTTGGGGATGCCCCGGAAGGCATCCCATCTTTATTCTTCAACAATTATCGGTATATCTTGGTTTTTGTTTTGTTCACATGATATGCATCTTTAGTGTTTTCCTTTCCTTTATGCACCTTTCTAGTATGAGATAGTCCTTCATTGATTTGTAGAATGCTTCATGCGCTTCACTTAAATCTTTTGAGTATGGCTTTATAGAATGCTTCGTGTGCTTCACTTATATATTTTGAGCTTGGATATTGGTTAATCTATATTAATTGTAGAATGCTCTATGAACTTCACTTATATCTTTTAGAGTATGAATAAAATTATCATCGGAATTAGGCTTGGAAGAGTATCATTAAAATGTCATGCCTAGCTAAAAAGGCATTAAAGAAAAGCACTTGTTGGGAGACAACCCAATATTTACCCCTACTGTTTTTGTGTGTTATCATGATTATGCTACTGTAGTAACTATGTTTTATATGTTTTCTTTCAATAAAGTGCCAAGTAAAGCCTTTGGGATGACTCACAAGATGAGTAGAATTGATGCTGAACCAAAACAGAAACTTTTGACTCCAGTACAGGAATTTAATTTTTTACTAGAGCGTGATAATGATCTGAAATTTTTGCACAGTCTTAATATACAAATTCTTCAGGTTGTCCAAATTTTCAGAATTTTTCGAGACAGGGAAGTATGGTTACACTACAGATCTTCACAGACTGTTCTGTTTTTGACAGATTCTGTTTTGCATGCATAGTTTGCTTGTTTTAGTGCTTCCATAGCTTATATTTAGCGGTATAAATTATGGGAATGATAGAATACAGTAGGTATCATGTCGGAACAATTATGAATCTTGTCTTGACAGTACCTAAGTGAATTATTTATCTTTATTACACTAACCCTTCTCACGAAGTTCCGTTAAGTTTTGTGTGATTGAAGTTTTCAAGTTTTGGGTGAGACACCAATATGAGGAGAACAAGGAGTGACAAGAACCTAAGCTTGGGGATGCCCAAGGCACCCCCAAGGTAATATCCATGGAAGACTCAAGCGCCTAAGCTTGGTGATGCCCCGGAAGACATCCCCTCTTTCGTCTTCAACATTATCGGTATATCTTACTTAGAGCTATATTTTTATTCGTCACATAATATGTGCTTTGCTTGGATCGTCATTATATTTTGTTATTTTCTGTTATGTGTTATTCATAATCTTGTTTTTCCATAAAAAGTTTCAAGAATTGTCTTAGGATGCTTGCATTGCATGTTTTGATGTGTGCTGTGTAAAAACAGAAACTTTTGCTGTAGTGTTTGAATTTTCATATTTTACTGCAACGTGGAAGGTTTCTGAAATTTTTACACAGTGTTGTCATATAAATTATTTGGCATGTCCTAAATTTTCATAATTTTTTGAGTTACGGAAGTACACTGTTTTCATAAATTACTACAGACTATTCTGTTTGGACAGATTGCTGTCATAGTTTTGTTATCTGTTTATCCTATAGTTTCCATAGCCTATATTGGTAGATATAAATTGTGGAAACGATAGTAAACAGTAGATGATGTTTGAAAATATTTGTGCAACTTATCTTGGCAGTACATGAAGTGTTGATTTATTCTTATGTGTACTAACCTATCTCACGAGTTCTTTTCGAGTTTTGTGTGGATGAAGTTTTTGAGAATAGGTGAAACCATGATATGAGAGGATTGAATGAGATAAAAAAAGCTCAAGCTTGGGGATGCCCAAGGCACCCCAAGTAAATATTTCAAGAAGTCTCAAGCATCTAAGTTTGGGGATGCTACGCATCACACCTCTCTTCGTCAACTATCGGTTAGCCTATGTTGAACCTAAGTTAATGCTTCTTCACATGATATGTGCTATCCTTGGAATATCATTTTATTTTGTTTTGCTGTTTGAATAAAAGCATTGGATCTGAAATTTTCAATAAGAGAGAGAGAGTCCTCACATGGCTATTTAACTCATTGACTACGCATTGATCTTCACTTATATCTTTTTGGAGTAGTTTGTCATTCACTCTCGTGCTTCACTTATATCCTATGAGTAAATGGTTGAATGAATTGAATATCATAAATCTGAAATTAAATATGCTTCATATACTTATCCCATGGGGAGTAATGACTTCACACATAATAAGTATAGGTGGTAAAATTTATTGAAAGTTAGCAAACACCGCATTGGTCACTTGAACAATTCATGAAAGGATATTGAAGGAAGAGAGATTCCACATATAAATATACTATCTTGGACATCTTCTATGATTGTGAGCTCATTAATTATTTTCAAACTCGAGCAAATTAGTTGAAATTGGACAAGGAAGACAACTTAATGAGTTATGTTTGGGTATATTTGTATAGAAGTTATATTGTTATGGATCCTCCAACATGTGGTGCTTGCTTCCACCTCATAATAGCCAAAACTTCCGCACCAAGTAGAAATACTACTTGTGCATCCAAACACCCTTAAACCAGTTTCACCATGAGATTCCACTATACCTACCTATGGATTGAGTAAGATCCTTCAAGTAAGTTGTCATCGGTGTAAAAAGCAATAAAAATTGCTCCTAAATATGTATGATCTTTTATTGTTAGGGAAAATAAGCGTTGTACGAACTTGTGATGGTAAAGAAATAAAAGCCACGGACTGCATAATAAAGGTTGCTATCACAAAGGGCAATACAACGTGACGTTCCTTTGCATTAAGAGTTTGCACATCCATATCATTGCATTAAGGGTTTGCACAACGTGACAATTATCTATATGATAAATAAGTTGGGAGGCGAAACATTAAGCCCCTATCTTTCTCTGTGTTCGATGGATGCTATTTGTTCTAAAAATATGCTTTGAGTGTCAATAATCATGGAAGACTATATGATAGTTGAGTATGTAGAATTTGCTAAATCAAAGCTCTTACATAGACCCTTCCTGAAAATAAGATGAATTGCAATTGTTCGATGACTAGTAATATGGTTTGTTAGTTTTCAAGAAACTTTCTGGTCTATACTTTAACATGTGAATAGCTTGTTACTTGATCATGAGAAGTTTTATGAGATGAGCTACTGTTTATGGTTTATATTGTTGCTAGAAAAAGTGATTGGAATTATCATTGATCAAACTTGTGCACTTGCTAGCATTCACACTTCATAAATTATTTCTTTTATCATTTACCTACTCGAGGACGAGCAGGAATTAAGCTTGGGGATGCTGATACGTCTCCAACGTATCTATAATTTATGAAGTATTCATGCCATGTTTACAATAATTTTATATGATTTTGGTATGATTTGATTAGAACTAACCCGGACTGACGCTGTTTTCAGCAGAACTATCGTGGTGTTGTTTTTGTGCAGAAATATAAGTTCTCGGAATGGGCTGAAAATTTACGGAGAATATTTTTGGAAAATATAAAAAATACTGGAGCGAAAAGATACCAGAGAGGAAGCCCGAGGTAGCCACAAGGGTGGGGGCGCCCCCCCTAGGGCGCGCCCCCCTGGCTTGTCACCTCCTCGGGGACCTTCTGGACGTGGGACCAACGCCAAATACTCCTATAAATACCAAAGTCCCCGTAAAGAACCCTAGATTAGAAGTTCCGCCGCCGCAAGTCTCTGTAGCCACGAAAAATCAATCTTGGCCCTCTCCGGCACCCTGCCGGAGGGGGTCACCATCACCGGAGACCATGAAGGAGGAAGATGGAGGGGCCATCATCACCATGGAGGCCAAGGACCAGAGGGAGAACCTCTCCCCACCTAGGGGGGAGGCCATGGAGGATGAAGCACAAGGGGGAGACCCTCTCTCCCTCTCTCTCGGTGGCACCGGAGTGCCATCGGGGGAACCATCGCCGTAGTGATCGTCTTCATCAACATCACCTTCTTCATCACCGTCCTCATATCTTTTCAGCGGTCCACTCTCCCGCTACCCGATGTAATCCCCTACTTGAACATGGTGCTTTATGCCACATATTATGATCCAATGATGTGTTGCCATCCTACGATGTTTTGAGTAGATTTCTTTTGTCTTATGGGTTGATTGATGATCTAGATTGGTTTGAGTTGTATGTTTATTTTGGTGCTGTCCTATGGTGCCTTCCGTGCCGCGCACACGTGAAGGATTCCTGCTGTAGGGTGTTGCAATACGTTCAGGATTCACTTATAGTGGGTTGCTAGAGTGACAGAAGCTTAAACCCGAGTAAGGGGGTTGTTGCGTATGGGATAAAGGGGACTTGATGCTTTAGTGCTATGGTTGGGTTTTACCTTAATGATCTTTAGTAGTTGCGGATGCTTGCTAGAGTTCCAATCATAAGTGCATATGATCCAAGTAGAGAAAGTATGTTAGCTTATGCCTTTCCCTCATATAAAATTGCAATAATGATTACCGATCTTGTTAACAATTGCCTAGGAAAATTCCGCACACCGACCCATCATTATTCCACACTCGCTATTTGTAATATATTCTAACTTTATGATAACAACACCTATTTTTATATTTTAGTTATCCGTTATCATGCAAAGCTATTCTCTTCATACCCACAACGTAGTTTTATTTCTCGTTTCTAGTTGGAAGCAAACGTTCGGCGTACGTAGAGTCGTATCAGTGGCAGATAGGACTTGAGAGAATATTGATCTTACATTTAGCTCCTTGTGGGTTCGACACTCAATGCTTATCACTTCCACCTTCGGAAATTGCTACGATGATTCCTTGCACTTGGGGATTATCAACGTGCATGTTTTGCGAATCACAAACCTTACAACCAATATCTTACAAAACACGATCATCCACTAGTACCTCCCATATATTATCATCTCTATATCGCAAAACTATTGCAAGGAATCCAACATATCATATTCAGTGATCCATAAGTTTTATGTAGGATCTTATGACTAACCATGCAAATGACCAATTCCTGTTGACTCTCTAAATAGATATAAGTGAAGCAAGAGAGTTTAATTCTTTCTAATAAATATAAGTGAAGCAAAAGAGCATTATACGAATAACGGTTTTCTATGTGAAGAGAAACAGGCAATCCAAACTTCAAATGATATAAGTGAAGCACATGAAGTATTCTATAAAGCCATACTCAAAAGATATAAGTGAAGTGCAATGAGCATTCTATAAATCAACCATGGACTATCTCATACCAGCATGGTGCATAAAATAAAAGTGAACACTAAAATCAAAAGACGCTCCAAGATTTACACATATCACATGAACGAAACGAAAACGAAAACATACCGATACTTGTTGAAGAAAGATGGGATGCCTTCTGGGGCATCCCCAAGCTTAGACGCTTGAGTCTCCTTGGATATTTACTTGGGGTGCATTGGGCATCCCCAAGCTTGAACTCTTGCCTCTTCTCCTTCTCCACATATCGAGACCTCCTCGATCTTTGAACACTTCATCCACACAAAACTTAACAGAAAATTGGTGAGATCCGTTAGTATACTAAAGTGAATTACTACTTTAAGTAATGTTGCAAACCCATTCATATTTTATATTTGCATTATCCCTGACGTATTATAACTTCTCCATGGCTTATACCACCGATAAAACGATAGTTTCATCAAAACAAGCAAAAAAATGCATCAAAAACAGAATCTGTCTTAAACAGGACAGTCAGTAGTAATCTGAACTTTGACCATACTTCTGTAACTCCACAAATTCTGAAAAATTAGGAAGAAATAAAAAAAATTGTATAGAAATACTGTGTAAAAATTTCAGAAACTTTTGACGTTCCAGTAAAAAAATGTAAATTCACGCACTACAGCAGAAGTTTCTGTTTTTACACCGCACATATAAACAAGCAATCTAATCATCCTAAAGGCAAATCTTGGCACATTATTTTTATAATACAATGGAATTTTACAAGGGTATAATTATTATTTTTTTAAAAATTCTCTGATTCAAGATTCACAAAGTTTCCATGGGCATGAACAAAGTTCAAGGAATTCCCCCACTTTCACGATGTTCGTCTCTCTCACTTTCACTTTTCTTTTTGTGAAGTTTTAGGTTCCCCTCTATATTTTTTTGTTTTTAACTTTATAAAAGCACTCAACAGAATAAAATGACTCTCTAAAACTTCCGGGTTGTCTCCATGGCAGCGCTTTCTTTAAAGCCATTAAGCTAGGCATAAAGTGCTCAAGTAATGGATCCACCCGGATCCCAAGGTATATCAAAGCCAATTTTAATTAAAAATGATTTGTAATTTAGTAGTGAGCACAAAGCCCATATATCATGCAATGACGAAGTCTAACTCTCTTCTTATGCATCGGCATGTTATAAAAGAAAAATTCATGCACATCAAGTAAAGGCCAATGCATAGTATAAACAGTTTCTTGCAATTTTATCGTATTAGAAACATAAAGAGGTGGAGATGTAGTTCCTCTCTCATAATAATTGCAATTAGGAGCAGAAAGTACATGCATATTATATTCATCAAAATCATCATGTGTAGTAGTAAAACGCAACCCATCAATATAATCCTTAATAAGAGCAAACTTCTCCGATATAGTGTAGTTGGGAGAATTCAAAAAGATAATAGGACTATCATGTGTGGGTGCAATAGCAACAATTTCATTCTTAACATAAGGAACTATAGAAAGTTCATCTCCATAAGCATAATTCATATTGGCATCTTGGCCACAGGCATAGCAAGCATCAAGTTCATCAAAAAGGGATATTTCAAAAGGATCCACGGGATCATAGCAATTATCATAGCATTCATCCTTCGGTAAGCACGAAGGGAAATTAAATATTGTATGCATTGAAGAGTTACTATCATTAGAAGGTGGGCATGGGTAGCTAATCATCTCTTCCTCCTTTTGTTCTTCGCTCTCCTTCTCATCTTTTTCATCTAATGAGCTCACAATTTCAACAATTTCTTCTTCCATAGATTCCTGCAAAATTTTAGTTTCTTCCAAGGCAACGGACATTCTCTCAACAAATTCAATAATATCATAATTGTATACATAATTATCATAGCAATATTTAAGTATGGATAATTTTTCAGATTTGTAAGGAACATCATCATACTTTTCAAGCAAAGAAGCAATTTCATAAGCACCTTTAAAAGCAACAAATTCTTCTATTCGTTCCACATCATAGTAATCATTAATACCATTAGCATAATAATCCAAGGTTTCATTATCATTAAATAAACATTGAAAGGGAAGGTGTGGAGCCTTTATCTTAGAGCAACAAGGTCACATCTCAAGCATGCATCCCAAGTAAACCATTGCAATATTCTAATTTGATCCCATAAGTGTTTCCCTTTTGAGACAAGCGATAATCCCTAAAGTACTCACATTGATCCAACGTGTCTCCCATTATAAAATTTGATGAGGATTTCTCAGGATTATCAAAGGAGTAATTAACGTATCCCACATAACGAGCATCGAGGGTTTTAGGAGGTTCCCCATCTCCATGATTAGCAAGTATCACTAATTTTTTTGGTGTTTCGTGTTCCATATCCATAACTAAAGATATAAAACAACTAATAACAGAAAATAAAAATTACTTAGTGATAAAGGAAACAAGCACACACGAGAATATTCACCCCACGCTATTGCTCCCCGGCAACGGCGCCAGAAAAAGGTCTTGATAACCCACAAGTGTAGGGGATTGTTTGTAGCCTTTTTCGATAAGTAAGAGTGTCGAACCCAACGAGGAGCTAAAGGTAGAACAAATATTCCCTCAAGTTCTATCGACCATCGATACAACTCTACGCACACTTTAACGTTTGCTTTACCTAGAACAAGTATGAAACTATTTTGTAGGTGATAGGATAGTTTGCACGAATAAAACTAGAAGTACTTTGCGGGAATAAAACTATGAGTAAATTGCAAGATAATAAAAGTTAGCTGTTTAGTAGAAAGCTTTTGTCAAACAAGAAGGTTATTTGTCCCTAGGCATTTGATAACTAGACCGGTAATCATTATTATAATTTTATATGAGGGAGAGGCATGAGCTAACATACTTTCCGTACTTGGATCATATGCACTTATGATTGGAACTCCAGCAAGCATCCGCAACTACCAAAGATCATTAAGGTAAAACCCAACCATAGCATGAAGTATCAAGTCCTCTTTACTCCCATATGCAACAACCCACCTACTCGGGTCTATGTCTTCTGTCACTCATGCCACCCACCATAAGCAAATCATGAACATATTGCAACACCCTACAGTGGGGACCCCTCACGTTTGCGCGACACGGAGGGCACCATAGGACGACACCAAAATAAAACATACAACTCATACCAACCACGATCATCAATTATCCCATAGGACAAAACAGATCTACTCAAACATCATAGGATAGCCACATATCATTGGCAAATAGTATATGGAGTTGAGCACCATGTTTAAGTAGAGATTACAGCGGGAAAGAGAGGTGTTACACCGCTGCATAGAGGGGGAGAGAGTTGGTGTTGACGGCGGCGAAGTTGTTGGTGTAGATCGCCGTCACGATGATTGCCCCGACGGCGTTCCGGCACCACCAGGAGAGAGGGGGGAGAGCCCCCCTCCTTCTTCTTCTTCCTTGGCCTCCCCGCTAGATGGGAGGAGAGTTCCCCCTCTGGTCCATGGCCTCCATGGCGTCGGAGGGGCAGGAGCCCCTCCGAGATTGGATCTCCCTCTCTCTTCTCTTCTGTTTCGCATTCCTGTTTTCTGGCCGAAAACCATTTCTTATATTCCCGGAGATCCGTAACTCCGATTGCACTGAGATTTTAACATATTTTTTTTTCTGGATATAAGCTTCCTTGCGCCCGAAGTAGATCTCCAACTGACTTACGAGGTGACCACAACCCATCACCACGTGCCTGGGCCCTAGGGCGCGCCCTGGTGTCTCGTGGTGGCTGTGGGCCTCCTTTTTCGTTGATTCCACCTCCAAAAAATCACAAATATTCCAAAATAATTCTCCGTAAATTTTTATCGTGTTTGGACTTCGTTTGATATGGATATTCTGTGAAATAAAAAACATGCAACAAACAGGAACTGGCACTGGGCACTGGATCAATATGTTAGTCCAATAAATCATATAAAATGTTCCCAAAAATATGTGAAAGTTGCATAATATTGGCATGAAACAATCAAAAATTATAGATACTATGGAGACGTATCATCTGCTTGCATCTGTGTTCTTCATGGATCTCGAAGCGTCGGCCTGCAATGTTTCCAGACTTGTTATTTTTCTAGTGCCGTCCGTCAGTGATGTCATCCGCCATAAATCCAAGAAACTAATGATGACTCACAGCGAATCTTCTTATGTATCCGTTTATCCCAAAAATCGAGGCATCTCTATTTCCTGAAATTTACTGCGTCTCCTTTATTCTTGCGCCTGCCGGTTGCCCCTTTGGGTTTCTTCTCTTTAAATACTCACTGGAGGGTCCCTCTCTCACTTTTCACCTCGCCTTCTCACTTCTTCTTCCTCCTCGAGCCCGAAGCTCCCTCGCGCCGCTGCTGCTCTCCACCCATCACCGGCAACCGTTCCTGGGACTGTAGCGGCACCTCTTCTTCACCTGGATCCAGCCGTGCATCTTCACTGCTCCCGGCAATTGCCCAGGTAAGCTATTTCTTTTCTCCTAGATCTGCCTTAGTCCGTCGGAGTTCGTCGGAGGTACCGAAGTGCTTTTATTCATCCATCACCATTGCTAGTTCTTGTATAGCTCCGACGACTTTTATCATAAAAATAAAGCGGTAGGAATAACGGCTCCATTTTGTATATAGCATATTTTGATCTCCCTTAGGAATTTGTAAACTGAACCATCACTGCTTCCCTGCTTCATCATTAGGTTTAGCAAATATTTTCTTTTAAGAATCATCTGTAGATCCATAATCGTAGCTGCTTCAGTAGAAACTTGTTTGTTCCATACTTAGCAAAAAACTAGAAATCTCTGATTCGGCCTAAGTTGCCCTTACACCTTGCCGGCTCAATAGTTGTAACCCGCAATGTGATAAACTGCTGTATCAAGACGTCGGCTTCTCATGAGGCGACTTATCCATTGTAAATGATTAGGTCGTCTTTACTTTAACCATGTGCGTAGGCCGCCCCTTTTATTTTATTCAGGCAGCTTATCATGTCAAAAAACACCACCTGCAACTGGGTGACCTCCCAAGTTTCTGAACTTATTCTTAAAGATTACCAAGATCAGGGGTTTTTGCCTCCTAAAGAAGTAATTGGCTGGCGGGTTGCCCTTGGAGAAGAAATCCCGAATCCGGAAGAAGAGGAAGTAGTAGTATTCTTGGACCATCTTCTCAGAACCTTCTCTCCTCCCGGGTAAAAATTATTTTGAGATGTTCTGCATTTCTTCCATCTTCATCCTCAAGACCTGGGTCCCAACTCCATATCCAATCATTGTCAGTTCCAAGTATTCTGTGAGGTGTATCTGCAAATAGAGCCCTATGTTTCCCTTTTCAGGGAGTTCTTCTATTTGAACCGGCAAACTGAATGTGCTGATGGCCCCAGCCTAGAACTTGGCGGGGTCTCGATCCAGAGGCGAAGAGATGTTGTCTTTCCTGCTGCTACCCTACCAAGCCATCCTAAAGGATGGAATAAAACTTGGTTCTATTGTCAGAACACGGCCACCGCTGATGAAAACCCTTGCCGTGTTACAGACCAAATCGTCTTCCCATGGATTTCGAACTTCATGGTTGGGCTCCTCAAGAGGAACGTTCTCAACACACCCCTATATACCCAAAGTTGAGGGCCTTAACAACTAACGGGTTAACTGGAGTTGATCTAACCCAGTGTTGGGTGTCTTGGAGGATTTTGCCACTAAGCCGCCATGACAGCTTAATGCACACTTATTCCGGTGATCTAGATGACGCCCAAAGATACAACAAATTTTCCTTGGATGCTGATGAAATAAACCGGATCGTAAAGAAATTGTTGGGCGAAACCCAAGATGCTTGCAGCAAAGACGGACTGAAGCCCTTCTATGCTCTTAACCCGGCTCCTCCGGTAAAAATCTTCGATAGCTTTTGATCTGGCTTACATATAATGTCTTTTCAAACTTCTTGCAATCTAAGTCTTCATTTTGGGGCAAGAAGCAAGGAAAAACTCCGGCTAATAAGCCTAAAGCCGCCCCAAGTAGAAAGAAGAATAAGGCGGCCGCAGTAGGGCTGTCATAGATGGGTGAATCAGCACCAACCGATGTTCAATCGGAGGTAGAAATTGATTTCCTTTATCCGTATTTTATTGAATCTAGTTGATGCCTCCTTTTCTTAGGGCGATGTCGAGACAAACCGGGCTGACGATGTTGAGGTAATTTCCATTTCCTCCGAACAAGGCGGGTTATTCGGAAAGTAAGCTTCTCTTATCCGGATGCTTATTTGGATCCCAATTTTGTTTTGAAGAAAACTCATGTCGGTGCACTAGTACAGGGGTACCCAGTGCCCCTGACTTATGCACAGCCGGTAGTTGCCAAAACCCGACGAATGATCAAAACCAGACTCCAGCAACAACCTGTAGAAGGCCAAGCAAACGCCGGCAGCACCAGCCCAACGCGGTAGCCCAAGCTTGGACTGCAACGCGCCAACTACGCCCCCGGCGCTTGCCGAGGACTAAGACGTGCGCACCCTCCTGAAGACCCGACAAGCCATCCCCCGGCAAGCGCGAGCTAACCAGCCACCGCTCCACCGCATCGCTATGCCAGTCACTTATCGATGCGGTGTTGAGCCCTCAAGCGGCCAATCATCTCTCGCTAAGCACGTGACGACATATCGGAATGCAAGTTACGCTCAGATGACACCCGCCCTGCAGCGTGTCAAGACCATAAGTAACGACCGGTCAAGAGGTGGCAGAGAGCTTGCTGGGGATGCATCCCCGAGCGCCACCTAGGCAGGTAATCATGGTATTTTGTCCTAAATGCCAGAGTTAGGTATGATAGCTCTGCTTAGCTATCTAATCAATAGATAATTACTATTTTTGCCATTGTGGTAACCCCTTGCACTATAAAAGGAGGCCCA
Source organism: Elymus sibiricus (assembly GCA_039707655.1). Classification (NCBI taxonomy): domain Eukaryota; kingdom Viridiplantae; phylum Streptophyta; class Magnoliopsida; order Poales; family Poaceae; genus Elymus; species Elymus sibiricus. The sequence goes on from CM077663.1 coordinate 348,135,171, forward strand.
AGGCTACCTAGCTCGGGATTCGGACCCCCGAACACTTGTAATCGTGTAGCAGCTCTTTCCCCGATAGCAGCCCTTGCCGGGGGTTAGGCGTTGTGCGTTCTTCGTGTTCCTCCAATCAATCCACCAAAAAGCAGGAGTAGGGTTTTACGCTTAGCAGCGGCCCGTGGGTAAATGCATGTGTCCTGATTGCCACGCCGTCTCATGCTCTCCGCTCTTTGTGCAACGTGACCCCCCTTGCCGAACCACAAAGGGGCCTCTGGTCCCATAGGTGATCGTGAGCATTGACGTGGCTTGAGACTGCGTCGGTATTTCCCCAAAGAGGAAGGGATCATGCAGCACAGCGATGGTAAGTATTTCCCTCAGTTATGAAACCAAGGTTATCGAACCAGTAGGAGGATCACCACCACCCAATAAGCAGCACCTGCACACAAACAACAAATACTTGCAACCTGACGCGAAAGAGAGGTTGTCAATCTCTCTATGGTAATAAGATAGATTAGGTAGTGATAGATAGGAGAGATAGATCTCTCAAGAACACAAATAAAAAGTGTAAATATGCAGCAATATGTTTTTCGGTTTTTGGTTTTGTAGATCTGAAAACAAAGATTGCAAAAAAGTAGATCGGAAAGCAATATGTTGGAAAAGTAGACCCGGGGGCCGTAGGGTTCACTAGTGGCTTCTCTCATGAGTATAGCGCACGGTGGGTGAACAAATTATTGTTGGGCAATTGATAGAAAATCGAATAGTCATGACGATATCCAAGGCGATGATCATTATATAGGCATCACGTACAAGATAGATAGACCGACTCTAGCCTGCATCTACCTCTATTACTCCACACATCGACCGCTATCCAGCATGCATCTAGTGTATTAAGTTCATGCGAAAACGGAGTAATGCAATAAGAACGATGACATGATTAGACAAGATCTATTCATGTAGGAATAGACCCCATCTTGTTATCCTTAAAAGCAACGATACATGCGTGTCTTGCTGCCCCTTCTGTCACTGGGAAAGAACACCGCAAGATCGAACACATCACAAAGCACCTTTTCCCATGGCAAGAAAAATCGATCTAGTCGGCCTAACTAAACCAAAGATTCGGAGAAGAAATACAAGGCTATAAGTAATCATGCATATAAGTGATCAAAGAAGACTCAAATAATATTCAGGGATAGAAACTGATCATGAACTCAAAATTCATCGGATCCCAATAAACACACCGCAAAAGTTTACATCAAATAGATCTCCAAGAGACCATTGTATTGAGAATCATAAGAGAGAGAGAGAGAGGAAGCCATCTAGCTACTGCCTACGGACCCGTAGGTCTATGGTGGACTACTGACGCCTCATCGGAGAGGCACCTATGAGGAAGATGAACCCCTCCGTGATGGTGATTAGATTGGATCTCGCGGTTCTGGAACTTGCGGCGGCTGGAACTGTGTTTCGTCGACTCCCCTAGGGTTTTTGGAATATTTGGGAACTTATAGGCATCAGAGGCGGTGCGGAGGGGCCCCGTGGAGGGCACAACCCATCAGGGCGCGCCGGGGCCCCCCTGGTGCGCCCTGGTGGGTTGTGCTCTCCACAGCCCACCTTCCTGGCTCTTCTTTGGCCCAATGGGTGTCTTCTGGTCCAGAAAAAATCTACAAAAAGTTTTGTCGCGATTGGACTCCGTTTGGTATTGATTTTCTGCGAAGTAAAAAACAAGCAAAAACAGCAACTGGCACTTTGGCACTATATCAATAGGTTAGTCCCAAAAATGATATAAAATTGTTGTAAAATGATTGTAAAACATCCAAGAATGATAATATAACAGCATGGAACAAGCAAAAATTATAGATACGTTGGAGACGTATCAAGCATCCGTGCCCCGACATCTTTGGCGCGCCAGGTAGGGGCGTGCATCATTTGCGCGAACCCGAGTTCGTGAACGGCGAATCGATCTTCATCATCATCTTCTTCAACAATGGCTCCCAAGAAGAAATCCGGTGCGGCCATGCATCCCTCCACTTCGAAGGCTCCCTCACACGTGGCCGTCGGCGACATCGCCGCCACGGCGGCTGCGGGTGAGGCGGTCATTGTGGACGACGCGGCCGACGCAGGCGGCGCCCCCGTCCAGTCCTTCACGGCCGGAGATGGAGCAGGAGGCGCCGGAGAGGAGCGACTACAACAACTTGGCGAGCTCGGCCCCAGCGCTACGGGCGAGGGAAACGACCATTCATCGCCTCCCCGCCGCGTGGATGGCCGCGGCCGCCCCGGCGGCGCCCGGTCCGGTGCGAGCCATGACCCTCCGGCCGCACCCTTCGTCGGTCAGACTACTGGGCGTGCACCTCGTGCGGAACGAGACGGAGCGCTGAGCGGAGCCGCAGCCCCGCAGGTTCGACCCCCTGCACGCCAGAAAGCTCCGGCGAGTGGCGCACGACATCAAGAACGTGGCGACGCTCCTCTTGGTCCTACCAGGAGTCGAGCGACGTCACGGTCCACCTCTTTCGCCATGCCGGGCACCGCAGAGGAAGCCATGGCGTGAGTCCAGATGCTGCTCAACTTCATGCCAGCAGCTGATAAGATGGACGAATGGAGAGCCACAATTCAGAGTCTGGTTTCTTTCATTGAAGCCAACAAACCCCAGCATGCAGAGCCGTCGCGGCATACGGGAACAGCAACGGTAGCCCGGGCCGGCGAACGCGTCAAGGGGGCCACCCCAATGGTGCAGTCCCCTTCGCAACAACAAGCCCGGAGGCAGCCGCAGCAAGCTTCACATGCTGACGAGCACGACGAGGCGTCCATAGTCTCGTCTGGCCCGCGCGACCACCGGGATCAACGGCGTGTCCTTGAAGACCGGCGGAAAGAAGACACGACGCCAGGAAGCCCACCGTCAATACGACAGGCGCAACGGTCCAGACGTTGGCAACCCCACGCCTAGTGTTGGCGGGTACCTTCCCTACGAGGTCGGTTGCCCTGCCTTCACTAGTGAGCTGCGACGGGTCCGCTGGCCGTTGACCCGAGCTTTCAAACCTGAGCTGCCTGAGAAGTATGACGGGAAGCTGAACCCGGCAGAGTTCTTGGGCATATACACCATAGCCGTTCAAGCTACGGGGGGAAGAGATGAAAAGGTGCTCGCCAACTATTTCCCTTTGGCGCTTAAGCCGAACGTGAGATCGTGGCTGATGCATCTGCCGGAAAATTCTATTTCGTCTTGGGCTGATCTGTGCAACGAGTTTGTTGGCGCCTTCACCGATGGTCATCAAGAACCAGGCCAGCCCAGTGATCTCCAAGTCCTCCCGCAAAAGGAGGGAGAAACCTTGAGGAAGTATATCCAGAGATTCAGCCAAGTGCACCGCAACATCCCAGAGATCCATCCCGCAGCAGTGATTGCCGCGTTCCATTCGAACGTGCGCAACAGGAGGATGCGAGCCAAGATGAATGTCAAGCTCCCCAAGACTGTCAATGAGCTTTACACCTTGGCGGACAAGTGTGCTCGAGCTGAAGAAGGAAGACGACTTCCCGGGGAGGAGGCAGGCGTCGAAGTGGACTCCGATGATGACGACGATGCCCCCGACCCGAAGGGAAGAAGCAGGAAGCGCAATAAGAAGCCAAAGGGAAAGGCAGTATTGGCTGTCGAGAGCTCCGGAGACCTCAGTACAGGCAAGAAGGCAAAAGCCGAAACCCCCGGCAAGGGAGCTGTTGCATGCGCTAATTGCCGGGAGGCTACTGCCGCTGAGAAGACCGGGAAGTCCGATGGGCCGTACTGCAAAATTCACCGCACCAAGGGCTATGATCTCCAAGAATGCCGACAGGTCGAGCAACTTGTTGAGAAGCAGAGGGCCGAGTATGAGAAACGCGACAAGGAAAAAAGGCCAGGACGGTGCTGCCGGGAAAGGCCATGGCGGCAGAGGAGGTCGCCGCGGTAAAACCCCGCAGCAAAAGGAAAAACCTGCCAGAGGCCGAGAGAAGAAGGAAACAGACGACATGAGTGAAGATGAGGATTGTGATGAAGATTCCTGTGACAGGGAGTTTTAGAAAGCAACGGAGGCCATGTGCGTTGACGGGGGTGCATCCTTGCATTCCTCTCACCGCTAGCTCAAGCAGTGGGCACGCGAGGTCAATGCCGTGGAACCAACTGCAGAATCTAGGAAGCCACTCAGATGGTCCTGCACACCTATCATCTTTGACGAAGAGGATCATCCTGACCGTACCACTACGGTCGGATGTTTGCCATTGTTGGTCTCTCCGACAATCCGCAACCTCAAGGTGTCCAAGATGTTAGTTGACGGCGGGGTGGGATTGAACTTAATCTCCCCTAAAGTGGCTGAGAAACTGCAGATCCTTGATGAAGAGCTTGAAGCCACGGGTAAATTCCAAGGAATCAACCCCGGCAGGAGCCGACCCAAGGGAAAAATCACTCTGCCTGTGACATTTGGCGAGGAACTGAACTTCCGGACAGAGAGGATAGTGTTCGACGTCGTCAAGATCCCGCTGCCTTACAACGGAATCCTCGGTCGCCCAGCTCTGGCAAAGTTCGTGGCAACATCTCACTATGCCTACAATACCTTGAAGATGCCAGGGCCCATTGGGGTCATTTCAATCCCATCCGACAAGAAGAACGCAGTTGTCTGCGTGGACCATATGTATCGTGACGCGGTAGCAGCTGAAGCCACAGAAATCCCAGCTCCCGCCAAGGACACAGAGAAATTAAAGAAGACTAGCCAGAACACCGGCAAGGACTCCGGGAAGCGCGCCTCTTTGGAGTGCGCTGCACCCGACGATGACCTTCCGGGGAGTTTCGCTAGCAAGAAGACCAAGGCCACCTATCCTGAGAGGAAGAAAATCCCGGCAAGGCTGGATGGCACTGGTGGCACGTTCACCATCAGTGCTACCCTTACTAACAAATAGGAAAGCGTGCTCGTTACCTTCCTGCGGGAGAATGTCGATGTGTTTGCCTGGCAACCGTCTGACATCCCCGGTGTTCCCAGGGAGGTAATTGAGCACCACCTTGTTGTCTGTCCTCATGCCCGGCCCGGCAAGCAAAAGGTTAGGAAGCAAGCCCTAGAGTGGTAGCAGTTCATTGCCAAGGAAATCAAGAAGCTTGAAGCAGCTGGTTTGGTCAGAGGGGTACTGCATCCAACTTGGCTGGCAAACCCGGTGGTGGTACATAAGGCAAATGGGAAATGGAGGCTTTGCATAGACTTCACTGAATTGAACAAAGCTTGCTCGAAGGACCCTTCCCCTTGCCGCGCATAGATTAGATTGTTGATTTCACCTCCGGATGTGACCTGCTCTCCTTTTTGGATGCCTACTCCGGATATCACCAGATATTTATGACTAAAGAAGATTAGGAGAAGACCGCATTCATAACTCCTTGTGGCACGTACTGTTTCGTGCGTATGCCCTTCGGGTTAAAGAGTGTTGGTTCAACCTTCGCCAGAGCCGTTCAGATTGGTTTTGGACCTCAGTTGCACAAAAATGTGGAAGCCTACATGGCTGACATCGTGGTCAAGACCAAGGATGAAGCCACTCTCATACAAGATTTGGAAGAAACTTTTGCAAACTTGCGCAAGATCAACCTAAAGCTCAACCCTGAAAAGTGCGTGTTCGGTGTTCCATCTGGCAAGCTGCTTGGGTTCTTTGTATCTCAGCGAGGAATAGAAGCCAATCCCGACAAGATCAAGGCGATTGAACAGATACAGGCACCCAAGACTATCAAGGATATCAGACGCTTGATCGGATGTGTTGCCGCGTTGAGTAGGTTCATCTCCAAGTCTGCTCAGCGCGCCTTGTCGTTCTTCAAAATCTTGAAGAAGGCCGGCCCGATGAAGTGGACCCCGGAAGCAGATGCAACGCTACAAGACCTGAAGAAATACCTATTCTCTGCTCCCACCTTGGTCGCTCCTAAACCACAAAAGCTGTTGCTGCTATATTTGGCAGCGACAAATCAAGTGGTTAGTGCAGCGCTGGTGGCACAGCGGTAAGTGGATGGAGATTCAACAGCTGCTGCTGATGCTACCGGGGACGAAAAAGAAGCATCCGCGGCAGGACTCGACACAGACCAAGAGGGGCCTCAGCAAATGATCGACAACGGATCCAAAGAGATGGCAAAGAAGAAAATGGTGCAGCGGCCCGTGTACTTTGTCAGTTCCCTGCTACAGGGGGCTAGATCAAGGTACTCTGGAGTACAAAAGCGGATCTTTGGCCTCATCATGGCCTCGAGGAAGCTGCGCCACTACTTCCAAGCCCATGAGATAACAGTTGTTACCCGTTTCCCGTTGCAACGCATCCTGAGGAACCCCGAAGCCACTGGCAGGATAGTTGAATGGGCATTAGAGTTATCAAGTTTTGGATTGAAGTATGAGAGTACTTCCACCATTCAGAGCAGGGCATTGGCGGAGTTTATTGCAGAATGGACACGCACGCCAGATGATGAAGCTCCGGAGACAATCCTCCCCGGCAAAGAGGCGCCCAAGGATTGGGTCATGTACTTTGACGGTGCTTTCTCGCTCCAGGGCGCTGGAGCAGGCGTGCTCCTCATTGCCCCCACCGGAGAGCACCTCAAGTACGTTGTCCAAATGCACTTTCCCCGGGAGGAAGCCACCAACAATACCGCTGAATACGAGGGGCTCCTTACCGGGCTTAGAATCGCAATGGACCCTCCCCCTCTGAGCGCCATACAGGACCAATCCCGAAGAAACGAAGGAAATATAGAAGCAAGTGCAAGCGCTACTAGACAAAGGGTATATTCGTGTTTCTCTTAGTCCTTGTGCTGTTCCTGTTATTTTGGTGCCTAAGAAAGATGGTACATGACGCATGTGCGTAGATTGTAGAACTATTAACAACATCACTATTTGATATCGTCATCCTATTCCACGCTTAGAGGATATGCTAGATGAATTGAGTGGTGCTGCTGTTTTCTCTAAGATTGATTTGCGTAGTGGTTACCATCAAATTCGGATGAAGGAAGGGGATGAATGGAAAATAAATTGTGATCATATTAGACAGGTTTTGCAAGTGTTGCGTGAAAATAAATTGTATGCTAATCTTGAGAAGTGCACATTTGCAAAAGATAAAGTGATATTTCTGGGATACGTTGTATCTAAGCATGGGGTAGAAGTAGATTCATCTAAGATTGAAGCAATTCAAGATTGGCCTACTCCCATGAATGTTAGTCAAGTACGAAGTTTTCACGGTCTTGCTGGTTTCTATCGCCGTTTTGTGAAAGACTTTAGTACTATTGTTGCACCATTGAATGAATTAACGAAGAAAGGTGTGCCTTTTGTGTGGGGCGCAGCCCAAGATCATGCTTTTGACGAGCTGAAATGTTTGCTTACTTCTGCACCATTACTTGCACTACCAGATTTTTCCAAACAATTTGAAGTTGAATGTGATGCTAGTGGTATCGGTATTGGTGGTGTGTTGATGCAAGAAGGTAGACCTATTGCTTATTTCAGCGAGAAACTTTCTGGTGCTAGACTGAATTATCCTGTTTATGATAAAGAATTGTATGCGCTTGTTAGAGTTCTTGAGATTTGGCAACATTATCTATGGCCAAAAGAATTTATCATACATTCTGATCATGAAGCATTGAAGTATTTGAAAGCTCAATCAAATCTGCATTGCCGCTTAGCTAAATGGGTTGAGTTTATTGAGTCTTTTTCGTATATCATTAAGCATAAGAAGGGAAAAGATAACATTGTTGCTGATGCTCTATCTAGGAAGAACATGCTCTTGACACATCTCGATGTTCAAATTCCTGGTTTAGAGAGTTTGTGTGATTTGTATGCAACTGATCATGATTTTGCTGAACCATATCGTTTATGTTTGCTTCGAAATGCATGGGAAAAATACCACATCCATGATAGCTACTTGTTTCGAGCTAACAAACTTTGTGTTCCAGAATCGTCCGTCCGTTTGCTATTGTTGCAGGAATCACATGCAGGAGGATTGATGGGTCACTTTGGGCGTGAGAAGACGTTGCTCATGCTGGCTGATCACTTTTATTGGCCCAAGATGAGGCGCGACGTGGACAAGTTTGTTCGGCGCTGCATTACATGTCACAAGTCCAAGTCAAAACTGAAGCCTCACGGTTTGTATACGCCACTACCTACACCTACCACACCATGGGAAGATATAAGTATGGATTTTGTGTTAGGTTTGCCACGCACTAAACGAGGTCATGATTCTATATTTGTGGTAGTGGATAGATTTTCTAAGATGGCACATTTTATTGCATCCCACAAAAGCGACGATGCGTCGCATATTGCTAACCTGTTTTTCAGGGACATCGTACGCTTGCATGGAGTGCCAAAGACAATTGTTTCTGACAGGGACGTGAAGTTTATGAGCTACTTCTGGAAGACATTGTGGGGAAAGCTAGGAACAAAGTTGTTGTTCAGCACTACATGTCACCCACAGACTGATGGTCAAACGGAGGTGGTGAATCGCACATTGTCCCAATTGCTGAGAGTTATGATCAAGAAAAATCTGCGTGAGTGGGAGGAGTGTTTGCCACTTGTTGAGTTTGCTTATAACAGGGTTGTGCATTCTACGACCCAGCTTTGTCCTTTTGAGGTGGTGTATGGTTTCAAACCAATTACACCACTGGATTTGCTGCCTCTTCCATTGCATGAGAGGGTTGATATGGAGGCATCAAGCAGAGCAGATTATGTGAAGAAGATTCATGAGAAGACACGGGAGGCTATTGAGAAGCAAGGCAAGAACATTGCTGCTGCACGAAACCAATCAAGAAAGAAAGTTTTGTTCCAGCCTGGCGATATGGTGTGGGTGAATCTTCCCAAGGACAGGTTTCCACAGTTGAGACGTTCTAAACTTCGGCCGCGTGGTGCTGGTCCTTACAAGGTGTTAGCCAAGATAAATGACAATGCCTACTCGATTGATATTCCTATTGCTGACTTTGGTGGCGTTAGCAACAGTTTCAACGTTGCTGATTTGTCCCCATGTGATGTCGATGACCTTGGAGCGTCGGGGTCGACGCCTTTTGAAGGGGGGGAGGATGATGAGGATATCCCTACTATGGTTCCCTCTCTACCTCATGAAGATAAACAACCTGTTGCTGCAAAGAAGATGTCCAATGATGAAATCAGGATTGGCCCAATTACAAGAGCTCGTGCTAAGTTACTAGAACAACAGGTGAATTCTCTCTTAGTTGATAATGCTATTTATTTTAATGAGAGCTTTATACTGCCTAAATCCTTGTGTGTGTGTGTCATTAGGTACATTGGAGAGGAAGGCATAGCACAAGGGATCAAGAAGGAGAGCAAGGAGGCAATGCAGCTGGGCAGGGAGGAGGACCCTGCAGTTTCCAGGGCGGTACTACCGCCCCACACCAGCGGTAGTACCGCTTAAAGCGGTAGTACCGCCCCGTGCTACCATACCCAGTACCGCTTAGCAAAATAGTTCTGGCATCCAAGCGACCTAACCGGTACTAGAGCGGTACTTAAGCGGTAGTACCGCTTGGAGCGGTAGTACCGCATGCCATAAGCGGTACTACCGTGCTGCCTGCGCGCAGGCTTTTGGGGCTGACGGCCCGTGTACCCCTTCCAACTATCTTAGGATATAAATACCCTTCCTTAGGGTTAGTTAGAGGCAGACCACGTTTAAGATAAACCCTAGTTCATGAGATTGCTTGTAAGCATTCATCTTGAATCCTCATCACCAATTCGTATCGATCTGGTGATTATATACTGCAAGTCAAGTGTGATCTGCTGTTCCATTGGGAATTAGTATATTGCAATTATACCGTTCGTGGTCGACGGCTGCGTGCGCAAGTGTGTGACGTTGTGAATATCCAAAGGGTTGAGACCTTTTGCATTGGCATCAGGGATCAAGCGAGGGAGAGTTCATCGGCGACATACAAGTTATCCTACACCATCATCATCACCACCGCCGCTTACTGAGAAGATCGGGACACCCCATATCACCCTTACCGGGTAGTACGAGTCACCAGACCTGGAGCAGTCCGTCTGGAGACCGAAGATGGCACCAAGGTGCTTAACTCATGGAACATTGAGCATCTTCGTAAGTTCTACCCGTAAGGCGCGGCTGCCGGGTCCTGTCCCCGGTAGCCACCTTTTGTACAAGCCTTGCCGATGTTTCATGTAACCCATTGTACAAAGCCAGGCGCAGACCCTGTGCAACAATAATAAAGCTAGGCATTGCATCATATCATCATTCTTACATGCTCATTACACATTTTTCTTTATGACTGCAATGTTATCGCTTTAAAGTTATGAAGATTTGCTAGAATACTTGATGAACCCGTAATCTTTGTTACTGTTCTCACCCTACATGTTTGACCATCGAGAAAACAGGGAAGGGGAACAAAGAAACAAGGATGGTGGCCCATCACGTTCTAAAAAGGATACTGCTTGGAAAAGATAAGTCTATCACATATCCCAAGTTCAGTGCCTTTCGATTTGTCAAGGAAACCCTTAGTGTCTTCCTTACTGCGGGTTGTGGAGTCATCCACGTGGTGAAAACCCTTGTCGAGACGAGCCGCCCCCCTGTCTTTGTTTATGGGGGTGGCGGCGCCGACACTGACAAGGAGCTCTGCCGGGGAACAATGCCAACCTGTTGCCAGGGGCTCGTTTCCCCTCTTTGGCGCTCGTGGTTCGAATGATGACACAACAAGTAGCTCCGTGTAGCAAGGACAAAACATACCAATGCAGTATAAACTAGGAAGGAAAGGGAATAGTACTTGCGAAAGAAAGACAACACTTTTTCTCATTCATTTCCGATACAAACAAGATAAAGATTACATAAGAGGGCGCCCCTTTTTAATAACTCTTTATTTGGCTTTCTCCCCTAGGGGTAGATTACAAAGAGAAAAAGAGCAAAAGGAGGACCCAAGCAGAAGCCTAGCCTGACCCCGTCAAGACTATCGGGGGACGGCTCGGCGAGACAACCGGCAAGAAGGACGAAGCCGAAGTCCACGAGCCTGCCGGGTTCCAGCTGAGAAGAAGAGGCAGCGCCCGAGTCGAGAACCCCCGGCAAATCGCTCTGCCGAGAGGAGGAGGAGGAGCGCGATGATGGTGATGGTGCGGCCAACAATTAGCTGGAGCCCAGGTCATCGTACTCCGACTTGTCGGCCTGGGACTCGTCGTCGTCGTGTTCACCGACACTGTCCTCCTCGTCGCTATCGCTCGAGGAGGGGCTTTCGACACCACTCGAGCTCTCCTCGCAGCAGCCAAGACGGGCGCCCGAATGCCCATAAATCTTGACGGAGAGCAGGTCGACCTCCATCAGCTTGAAGCGGAGGACGTCCCGCCCATGAGGTTGTGGGCACGTGCGAAGGATTTCCACCCGCTCCTGAGAAGCATGACACGAGGCTCCGGGTACTCGACATCCGCCCACACAGAGCTGTTACAGCAACCATGCGCCCGCAGCCACAGGGCATGCGGCTTATCAACCTCCATCACCCTGGCGAAAGGGTGGGGAAAGCGCAGGCGGCTTCGGGGAGGACCACGCAGCTTGATGACGAAATTCAGCGTCGTTCCCTCGGCATGGGCCTCCTCCAGGAGAGGGTCTGATGGCGGAGGAGGAAGAGAAGCAGCACTCCGTCTTCCCCGGCCGCGGGCCCCGCGTCGACTTCGGACCCTTCCAGCTCCTCCACCATGCGCACTCGATCCACCCTCCACCTCCGCAGATGAAGCGGAGGCATGATCCCGACGGGAACCCCTCGCCGTTGAGGCGGAGGCCGGAGGGCACCCTTGTCCCCTGGGCATACTAGCGGTGAGCTCTGTGGGTTCGGACTCAAGGAGGAAGGAAGGATTGATGAGCATCGCCCCTCGCGACCCCCAATTTATAGGGGAGAGCGTGGGGGCTGGCTCTCCTCCACTCCAAGGGTCGCCGCCCATCTCCACCAATTCCATCGCCCACGATCACGGGCGAACAGGTAACCGCCCCATTGCTCCAATCCATGGCGTTGCGGTTTCTGCCACGACCAAGACTTTAAGTCACGTGCACCCATTGCTAACTCCCTGCTATGCATGCGGCGGGCGGGGCGGAAACGGCCTGAGGTGGTGGGTCAGTGCTGACCAATAAATTGGCAGTTACTCCCTCACATTGCGCGCATGTGCATAGATTTTGGGCCTGACCCAACGGCACTTGGCGAGCATGTGTGGGCCAGACCCGGGGGCTCCTGTCGGTGCACTAGTACAGGGGTACCCAGTGCCCCTGACTTATGCATAGGCGGTAGTAGCCAAAACCCGACGAATGATCAAAACCAAACTCCAGCAACAACCTGCAGAAGGCCAAGCAAACGCCGGCATCACAAGCCCAACGCGGCAGCCCAAGCTTGGACTACAACGCCCCCGGTGCAAGCCGGGGACCAAGACAAGTGCACCCTCCTGAAGACCCGACAAGCCATCCCCCGGCAGGCACGAGCTAACCAGCCACCGCTCCGCCGCATCGCTACGCCAGTCACTTATCGATGTGGTGTCGAGCCCTCAAGCGGCTAATCAGCTCTTGCTAAGCACATGGCGACATATCGGAATGCAAGTTACGCTCAGATGACACCCGCCCTGCAGCGTGTCAAGACCATAAGCAACGACCGGCCCAGAGGTGGCAGAGAGCTTGCCGGGGATGCATCCCCGAGCGCCACCTAGGCAGGTAATCATGGTATTTTGTCCTAAATGCCAGAGTTAGGTATGATAGCTCTGCTTAGCTATCTAATCAATAGATAATGACTGTTTGCCATTGTGGTAACCCCTTGCACTATAAAAGGAGGCCCAAGGCTACCTAGCTCTGGATTCGGACCCCCGAACACTTGTACTCGTGTAGCAGCTCTTTCCCCGATAGCAGCCCTTGCCGGGGTTTAGGCGTTGTGCGTTCTTCGTGTTCCTCCAATCAATCCACCAAAAAGCAGGAGTAGGGTTTTACGCTTAGCAGCGGCCGAACCTGGGTAAATGCCTATGTCCTGATCGCCGCGCCGTCTCATGCTCTCCGCTCTTTGTGCAACGTGACCCCCCTTACCGAACCACAAAGGGGCCTCTGGTCCCATAGGTGATCGTGAGCATACGTGCCCCGACAACTCAGCACAAATCAAGATGCCAAACTTGGAGCGGTAATGGTGATTGATGACCCACAAGTATAGGGGATCAATCATAGTCCTTTCGATAAGTAAGAGTGTCGAACCCAACGAGGAGCAGAAGGAAATGACAAGCGGTTTTCAGCAAGGTAATTTTTGCAAGCACTGAAATTGTAGGTAACAGATAGTTTGGTAGCAAGATAATTGGTAACGAGCAAGTAACGATAACGGTAAGTAAGGTGCAGCAAGGTAGCCCAATCCTTTTGTGGCAAAGGACAGGCCAAAACAATCTCTAGTAATAGGCAAACTGTTCTTGAGGGTACACGGGAATTTCATCTAGTCACTTTTATCATGTTGGTTTGTTTCGTGTTCGCTACTTTGATAATTTGATATGTGGGTGAACCAGTGATTGGGTGCTGTTCTTACTTGAACAACCTCCCACTTATGATTAACCCCTCGCAAGCATCCGCAACTACGAGAAAAGTATTAAGATAAAATCTAACCATAGCATTAGACGTTTGGATCCAAATCAGCCCCTTATGAAGTAGCGCATAAACTAGGGTTTAAGCTTCTGTCACTCTAGCAACCCATCATCTAATAACTACTCCACTATGCATCCCCTTAGGCCCATGAATGGTGAATTGTCATGTAGTCGACATTCACATGACACCACTAAGGCAATCACAACATACATATCATCAAAATATCGAACACATATCAAATTCACATGATTACTTGCAACATGACTTCTCCCGTGACCTCAAGAACAAAGGTAACTTCTCAAAAATAATGATCATGCTCAAGATCAGAGAGGTATTGAATAGCATAATGGATCTGAACATATAATCTTCCACCAAATAAACCATATAGTAGTCAATTACGCAAGGTAATCAACACTATTAGTCACCCACAGGTACCAATATGAGGTTCAGGAACAAAGATTGAACACAAGAGATGAACTAGGGTTTGAGAGGAGATGGTGTTGTTGAAGATGTTGATGAAGATTGGCCTCCCAAAGATGAGAGGGGTATTAGTGATGACGATGGCTTCGATTTCCCCCTCCGGGAGGGAAGTTCCCCCGGTGGAATCGCTCCGTCGGAGGGCAAAAGTGCTCCTGCCCAAGTTCCGCCTCGAAGCGGCGGCGCTTCATCCCGAAAGTCATCTCTTATTTTTTTTCTAGGTCAAATGTGACTATATACCAGAAGATGGGCACCGGAGGTGGGCCGAGGAGGCCACAACCCATCAGGGCGCGCCTAGGGAGGTCTGGTGCGCCCTGGTGGGTTGTGCCCACCAGGTTGGCCCCCTCTGGTAGTTTTCTGCTTCATTATTTTTTATTTATTCCAAAAATAATCTCCGTGAAATTTCAGCTTCATTGGAGTTGTGCAGAATAGGTATCTCTGATGTGCTTTTCTCGGGTCCAGAATTCCAGCTGCCGGTATTCTCCCTCTTTGTGTAAACCTTGCATATTATGAGAGAAAAGGCATTAGAATCACTCCCAAAAGCATTATTATTCAACAAAACATAAGAAATAACAGTAGGAAATCATGATGCAAAATGGACGTATCAACTCCCCCAAGCTTAGACCTCGCTTGTCCTCAAGTGAAAACCGATATTGAAAAGCATGTCCACATGATTTGAGAGAGAGGTGTCGATAAAAACAAAATACGGACATAGTAGCATCATGCTTATTATCATAACAGCAATAAATTCTAACATAAAACTGATTCAATATATTTTCATCATATAACTTCTTATGCACAAGTAACAATTCATCACAACATAGAAGTATGAAGCATAAACCTTATTGAAAACTAACAAACTATGTTCTCAGACAACTTTGCAACTACAATTCATCATATTTTCAGGAAGGGTCTCATGTCGGAGCCTTTTGGCAAGTCCACATTCTCAACCATCATTTAGTCTTCTATGATTGCTAACACTCACGACATACCCATGAACAAAAAGTTTCAACCGGACACATAAGAAGATAGGGGCTTATAGTTTTGCCTCCCAACGTATTCACCTCAAGGGTGATGTCAACAATAATAACTCATGCCCACCCATATCCAACTGGATATATGTGTCTAGATCTTTCCTCACCACATGATGCTTGCAAAAGGAAAAAGTAAAAAGGAATAGGGAAGAATACTTTGACTCTTGCATAAAAGTAAATACATAAAAGTAAAAGATAGTCCCTTCGCAGAGGGAAGCAGAGGTTGTCATGCGCTTATTGGTTTGTATGCCCAATCCCTTAATTTAAAAGAACGTCATGCTATATTGCCCCCTATGATAGCAACCTTTATTATGCAGTCCGTCGCTTTTATTACTTTGCCATCATAAGTTCGTATAGCGCTCAATTTTCTCTGACACTAATTGATCAAAACACTTTTAGAAGCAATTTTTATTGCCTTATTGCACCGATGACAACTTACTTGAAGGATCTTTCTCAATCCATAGGTAGGTATGGTGGACACTCAAAGAATGAATTTGGGTTTGGGTTTTTGGATGCACAAGTAGTATCTCTACTTAGTGCGGAATTTTTGGCTAGCAAAGATATTGAGCAAGCACCACATGTTGAAGGATCTATGACAATATAACTTCTATGTGGATATGAACAAGCATAAATCATTATGTTGTCTTCCTTGTCCAATGTCAACAATTTTGACATATAATATTTGATGGGGGCTCACAATCATAAAAGATGTCCAAGATAGTGTATTTGCATGTGAATCTTCTCTTCCCTTATTAATTCTTTCATGAATTGCATCATTGACCAATGCTATGTTTTACAATCTCCAATAAATTTTACTACTTATACTTTTCCTTATGTGATGTCATTACTCCCCATAAGATTAGCATATGATTCTTTTCTTTTATTTCTCTTTCCTTTATTTTGATTGCAAAAAGAAAGTAGAGAGGCAAAAACTCAAACTAAACTTTATTATATTTTTTTTTGAAAGACGGTCCCTTAGGGCCCGATTCATTAATTAAGATAGAAGAGAGTTGCCCGGTTAATTAACGGAAACCCGGGCAAAAACCATTACAACACACCCCCAATAGGGCACCATCAATACACGCTGACCCCGGGGCCGCGCACCAGGCGAGCCGCCGGCTCCGTCACCCGAGCAACCCACAGCCGACACCCTACAACCAAACCCGAAGCCGCCGCTCCGGCATCCACACCGACCCCGAGGCCGCACACCAAGCTAGGCGCCTGCCCTGTTGCCCAAGCAACCGGAGCTGACACCCTACATCTACCTCTGGAGCCGCCGCTCCAGCGTACAGACGGTGACCACACACGCCGACCCCGAGGCCACGCACCAAGCTAGCCGCCAGCTTCATCACCTGATCAACCGAAGCCGACACTACACAACCAAATCCGGAGCCGCCGCTCCGACATCCACGCCGACCCCGAGGCCGCGCACCAGGCTAGCGAATGACATTATCACCCACGTGACCAATGCCAACACCCCTCCATGACGACGAGATTCGGAACTGCCGTCCCGAGTTCCACGCCGGCCCCGAGGCCGCGCTCCACCCGAGCCGATGGCACTCGCAGGCCAAGACCATTCCAGAACGAAGCCTCCAAGAAGGAACGCGACACAGGAGCGCCGCCATCATCCGCTCCAGGAACCTGGAACAGGGGTTTCCCCCGGAGTGCGAGAGAAGAGGTCTTAGGCCCTCAAACGAAGACGCCTCCAAGAAGGTGAGCGGCGCCCACAGGCGTCGCCGTCGTCGGCTCCGGTCAAGGCCAGAGCAAGGCTTTCACCCCGAGCAGCCAAAAGAAGTCTTCCCTCGAACCGGCGTACGAGAGCCACCGCCCGCCTGAACCACCATCCACCACCAAAGCCCGGAGCCATCGATCAGAACTGCCCCGCGAACTCCGCCTGCACCATGCAGAGCCGTTGACCAGGCTACCCCAACACCACCGCAGGAGCCAGAACCAGCCATGTCTGGTCAGATTCGGCGCCCCGCACCACAGCCATAGCCAACCCACCGGCCAACACCAAGCGTCCCTGGCATGACCGAGGACCGACGCACTGCCGTATAGTCACGATGCACCCGAGCTCCAGCCGCGGGGCTGCCCACACAGCCACCACGGCCGCCATTGCCGAAGAAGAGATCCGGGGCCGCCGCCCCAGGGTCCGACCACCACCCGCTCGCCAGATCTGCCTCGCAGGAGCGCCACCCTCGCCCCGCTCAACTCCCTCGTCGTAATCCACCACCACAACACTCTGAACTTGCCAGCCGCAGCATCTCAGCAGCACCCCCTGCACGCCTCATCTCCATCGCTAGCACGTCTCTAGCGCTGCCCAAGCCCCTTGCTTGTCGGGAACCAGGGCTGCCGCGCAGCACCACCACCACCAGGGCCCCTCGCAAATTCGTCGCCCCTTTGCCCATCCTCCACCACCGCGGCGCAAAGGAGCGGCCCCGATGGATCTGAAGCCGGATCCAGGCGCCGCCAACCAGATCCGCGCTTGGGAGGCCCGCAGCCGCCGTCAGCTCCCAGCAGACGACCGGCCCGGCCGCCGCCATCGCGCACCACCCCGCGCACCCTCTGTGGTCACCGCGCCCGCGCGCGAACTCCCCGAGTCCGCACCAGCTCGCACAGGAAAGCCCCGCCGCCGCCGCACGGGCTTTGCCCGGCGACGGCCTCCGGCGGCGGCGAGGGGACGGGGGAGATGGGTGGCCGGCGCTATCGGCGATCTAGGGTTCCACCCGAGTCGCCCCGTGGGAGCGACGCGGGGGCGCGGCACGTTTACAGCATCCCTAACCCGATAATAATAAACTTTATTATATAACTTTCACTCGATTACATAGATAGATAGGCCACGAAACTAACACACGCAAATAGATCATACTGAACTTTTATTTGACTAAAACAAAGGGAAACTAAAGATTGAACTAAAATAGGTAAAGGTGAATAAAAGTGATGGTGATACGATACCGGGGCACCTCCCCCAAGCTTGGCTCAAGCCAAGGGGAGTGCCCATACCCATGTGCTCAGGTCTCCTTTGGTGGTGCTGATGAAGAAGGTGGTGGTGATGAGGTAGTAGGCTTGTCCTCCAGCTTCCAGGGCAAGGGTTCTCCATCAAAAGTTGACGCAAGAGTCCCTTGAGTCCTGCAACTGGCAGCTAAACTCATACCTTTAAATCTTGCTTCATACTCAAAAACCTGGTTTTGAAGATCATAAACTTGGCTCTGCAGAAAATTAATTTGCTCGTTGAGGGTGGAGATGGTGTATTTCACAGACCGGCCATCCATCATCTGATCATGGGTAAATTCCGTGATCATGGAGTGGTTGGCACTAAGTCCACGTTCCACCATCTTCTGGCACTTGAAGATTTCCTGTTCCACCGCCTCGAGCCTAGCCTCCACGCTTTCGGTTTTCTTGGGTCCCTGAACATCGCGGATGTGGAGCACCCCCTCATGCATCTCAATGGCTTGAGGGTGCTTCATCACCTCTGGCAAGTACGGGTTGATGACCTTCTCGAAGAACTCGTCCTTGGAGGAGCTTGGTGGAGCCATGGAGATCTAGATCTGACGAGAAAACAGCAAGAAACAAGAACAGAGGATTTTTCTGCGATGCGGTCGTCAAAACAGTCGGGGATTTATATAGAGAATTTTTATTCTTGGGAAACAAGCATATGGAAAGAAAACGGAGTCGGGAAGGTGTCCGAGGTGGGCACAACCCACCAGGGCGCGCCCAAGGGTGCCTGGCGCGCCCTGGTGTATCGTGCTCACCTCGATCACCTTCCGGTTTATTTCTTTATTTCCAAAATTTTCTAATATTCCAAAACTGACAAAAAACATTTTTGCGGATTTTTTGGAGTACGTTTACTTACCGTATCACGTACCTCCTATTTTTCAGAATTCTGGAGTGTTCCAAAAGGTTTCTTTTATGTGTTCCTCCGGTGTCATGGTTTGGATAACATTGCTTTAAACGTTAATAGGCGTGCCTAAGATATAATTCTTAATTCTTTGTCCATTGACTACCTTCGGGTTAGTACCTTCGGCGTTATTAATCTTGATGGCTCCAGAACGATAAACCTCTTCGATAACATAGGGTCCTTCCCATTTGGAGAGAAGCTTTCCTGCAAAGAATCTTAAACGAGAGTTGAACAAAAGAACATAGTCTCCTATTTTAAATTCCCGCTTTTGGATTCTTTTGTCATGCCATCTATTTAATTTTTCTTTAAATAGCTTGGCATTTTCATAGGCTTGGGTTCTCCATTCATCAAGTGAGCTAATATCAAATAACCTCTTCTCACCGGCAAGTTTGAAATTATAGTTAAGTTCTTTAATTGCCCAAAATGCTTTATGTTCTAATTCTAGAGGCAAATGACAAGCTTTACCATATACCATTTTGTATGGAGACATACCCATAGGATTCTTATAAGCTGTTCTATAGGCCCAAAGTGCATCATCTAATTTCTTGGACCAATTCTTACGAGACCTATTGACAGTTTTTTGTAATATCAATTTTATTTCCCTATTGCTAAGTTCTACTTGACCACTAGATTGAGGATGATAAAGTGATGCAATTCTATGGTTAACATCATATTTAGCAAGCATCTTACGGAAAGCACCATGAATAAAGTGTGAACCACCATCAGTCATTAAGTATCTAGGGACTCCAAACCTCGGGAAGATAACCTCTTTAAGCATTTTAATGGAGGTGTGGTGATCAGCACTGCTAGTTGGAATATCTTCTACCCACTTAGTGACATAATCAACAGCAACCAAAATATGAGTGTACCCGTTAGAGGAAGGAAAAGGTCCCATATAGTCAAAACCCCAAACATCAAATGGTTCAACAACAAGTGAATAATTCATAGGCATTTCTTGAAGCTTACCGATATTACCAATTCTTTGACATTCATCACAAGACAAGACAAACTTACGTGCATCTTTGAAGAGAGTAGGCCAATAAAAACCAGATTGCAATAACTTGTGAGCAGTTCTATCTCCCGCATGATGTCCTCCATAAGCTTTGGAATGATATTTCCGAAGGACTTGTTCCTG
Source organism: Elymus sibiricus (assembly GCA_039707655.1). Lineage (NCBI taxonomy): Eukaryota > Viridiplantae > Streptophyta > Magnoliopsida > Poales > Poaceae > Elymus > Elymus sibiricus. The sequence continues at coordinate 348,155,236 of CM077663.1, forward strand.
TTCATGCTCAGGTACACAACGTCTAATAATACCATCTACTCCCTCTTTATAAAGATGTGGGTCATCCCAAAAGTAATGTCTCAAGTCATAGAAGAATTTTTTCTTTTGTTGGTATGTGAAGCTAGGTGGTATATATTTAGCGACAATGTAATTAGCATAATCAGCATACCAAGGGGTGTTTTGTGAAACACTTATTGCAGCTAACTGTTCGTCAGGGAAACTATCATCTATAGGTAGTGGGTCATCAAGAATATTTTCTAACCTAGACAAGTTATCAGCTACGGGGTTCTCAGCTCCCTTTCTATCAACGATATGTAAGTCAAATTCTTGAAGTAAGAGAACCCACCTAAAGAGTCTAGGTTTAGCATCTCTCTTTTCCATAAGGTATTTTATAGCAGCATGATCGGTGTGAACAATTACTTTGGAATCGACAATATAGGATCTAAATTTATCCCAGGCAAACACAACTGCTAAGAATTCTTTTTCAGTAGTAGCATAATTTCGTTGAGCACTGTCTAGAGTTTTGCTAGCATAATGGATAACATTCAATTTCTTATCAACTCTTTGTCCTAGAACAACACCAACAACATAATCACTAGCATCACACATAATTTCAAAAGGCAAGTTCCAATCAGGTGGTTGCACGATAGGTGCAGAGGTTAAGGCTTTCTTGAGTGTTTCAAAGGCTTCCACACAATCATCATCAAAAACAAAAGGAATATCCTTTTGCAAAAGATTAGTAAGAGGCCTAGAAATTTTAGAGAAGTCTTTAATGAACCTCCTATAAAATCCAGCATGACCAAGGAAACTTCGAATACCTTCAATATCTTTAGGACATGACATTTTCTCAATTCCATCAACTTTAGCTTTGTCCACCTCAATACCTCGTTCAGACATTTTATGCCCCAAGACAATACCTTCATTAACCATAAAGTGGAACTTCTCCCAGTTCAAGACAAGATTAGTTTGTTCACATCTCTGCAAAACTCGATCAAGGTTGCTTAAGCAATCATCAAAAGAAGTTCCGTAAACAGAAAAATTATCCATGAAAACCTCCACAATCTTTTCACAAAAGTCAGAGAATATAGCAATCATACATCTTTGAAAGGTAGCAGGTGCATTGCATAAACCAAAAGGCATACGTCTATAAGCATAGGTTCGAAAAGGGCAAGTAAAGGTGGTTTTCTCTTGATCGGATTGTGACACGGGTATTTGAGAGAAACCAGAATATCCGTGTAGGAAGCAAAAGTGTGTGTGCTTAGATAATCTTTCGAGCATTTGATCAATGAAAGGCAGAGGGTAATGATCCTTTCTAGTAGCTTTATTTAGCTTTCTAAAACCAATTACCATTCTATAGCCAGTAACAATTTTTTGTGGGATGAGTTCATTCTTATCATTAGGAACAACGGTAATACCTCCTTTCTTAGGGACACAATGAACGGGACTTACCCATCTACTATCAGCAATTGGATAGATTATACCTGCTTCCAGAAGTTTTAATATTTCAGTTCTTACCACTTCCTTCATCTTAGGATTCAGTCGTCGTTGGTGATCAACAACGGGTTTGGCATCAGGTTCCATATTAATCTTGTGCTGACATAGAGTGGGACTAATACCCTTAAGATCTTCAAGAGTATATCCAATAGCATCCATGTGCTTCCTTAGAACTTTTAATAATCTTTCTTCTTCATGTTCTGAAAGGTTAGCACTAATAATAACAGGATATATGTTTTTCTCATCAAGATAAGCATACTTCAAAGTGTCAGGTAATTGTTTCAATTCGAACACAGGATCACCTTTAGGTGGAGGAGGACCTCCAAGAGTTTCAATAGGCAAATTGTGTTTTAGGAGAGGTTGTTGTTCAAAGAAGATTTGATCTATTTCATTTCTTTCACGCAAGTGCATATCATTTTCATGGTCAAGCAAATATTGTTCTAATGGATTAGTAGGAGGCACAGCAATAGAAGCAAGACCAATTATTACATCTTTACTAGATAAAGCTTTATCACGAGGTTTTCTACTAAACTTGGAAAAATTAAACTCATGAGACACATTATCAAAACTGACACCGACAGTTTGTTTTTCACAATCTATCTTACCATTGACGGTGCTCAAGAAAGGTCTACCAAAGATAATGGGACAAAAGTCATCTTGTGGGGAACCAAGAACCAGAAAATAAGTAGGGTGTTTCACTTTTCCACACAAGACTTCAACATCTCTAACAATCCCAAGTGGTGTGATAGTGTTTCTATTAGCAAGTTTAATAGTAACATCAATGTCTTCTATTTCAGCAGGTGCTATTTCATCCATAATTTCTTGGTATAAGGTAAAAGGGATAGAACTCACACTAGCACCCAAATCACATAAACCATGATAGCAATGATCTCCTATTTTGACTGAGACAACAGGCATGCCTTCTATGGGTGTATGTTTATCTTTTTCATCGGGTTTAGCAATTCTAGCAGCTTCATCACAGAAGTAGATAACATGCCCATCGATATTTTCTACCAAGAGATCTTTAACCATAGCAACACTAGGTTCTACTTTAATTTGCTCAAGGGGCTTAGATGTTCTTATATTACTCTTACGAACCACAGTTGATACCTTAGCATGTTCTTTTATCCTAACAGGGAAAGGTGGTTTTTCAATATAAGCGGTAGGCACAACTAGATCAACATTATAAGTGATGGTTTCTTCTTTAGCTATGACCGGTACTTTAATTTCTTCTTTAATAGGGGGATGATATTTAAACCACTTCTCCTTAGGGAGATCAACGTGAGTAGCAAATGCTTCACAAAAAGAGGCTACTATCTCAGAGTCAAGTCCATATTTAGTGCTAAACTTGTGCAAAGTATCGGTATTCATAAAAGATTTAACACAATCAAACTCAAGCTTTATACCTGACTCATTACCTTCGGCAAGTTCCCAATCTTTAGAGTTGCGTTTAATTATTTCTAAGAGATCCCACTTGAATTCAATAGTCTTCTTCATATAAGAACCAGCACAAGAAGTATCGAGCATGGATTGATCATTATGAGAAAGCCGAGCATAAAAATTCTGAATTATAACTTATCTCGGAATGTCATGATTGGGGCATGAATATAGCATTGACTTAAGCCTCCCCCAAGCTAGAGTGATACTTTCTCCTTCACGAGGCCAAAAATTATATATATAATACCGATCACGATGAACTAGATGCATGGGATAAAACTTTTGGTGGAATTCCAATTGCAAACGATTCCAGTTCCACGATCCAAGATCATCACATAGCCTATACCATGTCAATGCTTTTCCCTCCAAAGATAAAGGGAAAACCTTCTTCTTAACTTCATCTCCGGGTAAACCTACAAGCTTAAATAATCCACATATTTCATTCACATATAATAGGTGCATATCAGGATGTTCAGTTCCATCTCCTGCATAAGGTTTAGCAAGCAGTTGTTCTACCATACTCGAAGGAATTTCATAACCAATATATTCAGTAGGTGCAGCAGGTTGAGGGGCAACTAATTGTGGTTCCCGTCGAGGTGAAGATACCCCGAACAAACCTCTCAAAGGATTGTTCTCCATAGTAGCAAGTAGCAATAAATTTCAGCACGTAGTGTAAGTTTTATCCTTATCGATTTCCACTTACCAAGGGCGCTTCACTCCCCGGCAACAGCGCCAGAAAAGAGTCTTGATGACCCACAAGTATAGGGGATTAATCGTAGTCCTTTCGATAAGTAAGAGTGTCGAATCCAACGAGGAGCAGAAGGAAATGACAAGCAGTTTTCAGCAAGGTAATTTCTGCAAGCACTGAAATTGTAGGTAACAGATAGTTTGATAGCAAGATAATTGGTAACGAGCAAGTAACGGTAACGGTAAGTAAGGTGCAGCAAGGTAGCCCAATCCTTTTGTGGCAAAGGACAGGCCAAAACAATCTCTTGTAATAGGCAAAGTGTTCTTGAGGGTACACGGGAATTTCATCTAGTCACTTTTATCATGTTGGTTTGATTCATGTTCGCTACTTTGATAATTTGATATGTGGGTGAACCGGTGCTTGGGTGCTGTTCTTACTTGAAAAACCTCCCACTTATGATTAACCCCCTCGCAAGCATCCGCAACTACGAGAAAAGTATTAAGATAAAATCAAACCATAGCATTAAACGTTTGGATCCAAATCAGCCCCTTACGAAGTAGCGCATAAACTAGGGTTTAAGCTTGTGTCACTCTAGCAACCCATCATCTAATAACTACTCCACAATGCATCCTCTTAGGCCCATGAATGGTGAAGTGTCATGAAATCGACGTTCACATGACACCACTAAGGCAATCACAACATACATATCATCAAAATATCGAACACATATCAAATTCACATGATTACTTGCAACATGACTTCTCCCATGACCTCAAGAACAAAGGTAACTACTCACAAATAATGATCATGCTCAAGATCAGAGAGGTATTGAATAGCATAATGGATCTGAACATATAATCTTCCACCAAATAAACCATATAGTAGTCAACTATGCAAGGTAAGCAACACTACTAGTCACCCACAGGTACCAATCTGAGGTTCCGGTACAAAGATTGAACACAAGAGATGAACTAGGGTTTGAGAGGAGATGGTGCTGTTGAAGATGTTGATGGATATTGTCCTCCCAAAGATGAGAGGGGTGTTGATGATGACAATGGCTTCGATTTCCCCCTCCGGGAGGGAAGTTCCCCCGGCGGAATCGCTCCGCCGGAGGGCAAAAGTGCTCCTGCCCAAGTTTTGCCTCGAAGCGGCGGCTTTTCGTCCCGAAAGTCCTCTCTTATTTTTTCTAGGTCAAATGTGACTATATACCAGAAGATGGGCACCGGAGGTGGGCCGAGGAGGCCACAACCCATCAGGGCGCGCGCCTAGGGGGTCTGGCGCGCTCTGGTGGGTTGTGCCCACCAGGTTGGCCCCCTCCGGTAGTTTTCTGCTCCAGTATTTTTTATTTATTCCAAAAATAATCTCCGTAAAATTTCAGCTTCATTAGAGTTGTGCAGAATAGGTATCTCTGATGTGCTTTTCTTGGGTCCAGAATTCCAGCTGCCGGTATTCTCCCTCTTTGTGTAAACCTTGCATATTATGAGAGAAAAGGCATTAGAATCACTCCCCAAAGCATTATTATTCAACAAAACATAATAAATAACAGTAGGAAATCATGATGCAAAATGGACGTTTCAGTGATCTTACAGCCGGCTTACCCGATAAACCAGTCGCCCGTAAGCGACCAAATGAGGTGCCTTTCAGTCCAACTCATTTTCTTCCGAAGTTGGTTTAATACGGCAACCTTTTAATCATTCTGATTCGGTTTATCAGGAGTCACCACCTTCGTCAGGCGACTCAACCGCCTCCAAGCTGCCATCCTTTTTTATCAACCCTGGGTAAGTTTTTTCTTTTGTTATATGTTTGCCTATGTGGACCTTTAAACTTGCATATTCTTTATTCTGTCTTCATATTTTGTAGGGCCCAAGCCAAGGCCAAGAAGAGGAAAGTTGGTGAGCCATCCACTCATCCTGAGGCCTTTGAGCCGGGAAACCCAGATTTGGTGGCTCCTGAAGTCCATATTGATCAATCTGAAGATTATCAGGAGGCCCAGCCTGATTTGCCCCCTCATTCTGAGCTGGCAAGCACTGATGTTATAGACACTGAAGCTGGCCCGGCGGTTAATCTTAACCCACCCAATTCTCCAAAGACAACTGGAAGTGCTCCTTGTGATAAGAATGAGGAGGTCACTATTACTGGGTCGGGTTACACCGTTCCTGAGGTCTCTAGAGTGCTAGCAAAACTTGTTGCTAAAGATGAAACAGTACTGCCTGAGAAGGGGAAGGCCAAGCTGGAGCTTCCAAGTTATGAGAACCTCAGTGCTGAAGAGTTACATGCAGGTTATTTGGACCGCCTTGCTACAAGCCGGGAGATGGAAGTCGGCCTCGCCAGCATGATGAAAAGTAAATACGAGGTATGCTCCTCTTTGCTGTGTATTCCATATATCCTTATATATCCCCCAAGGGTCGGCTCAGCTTCTTGAGATGAGTCGGGTCTTGTTAATATTGTGAATAATTCGACCTGTAGCCCCCAAGGGCCGGCTCATCTTCTTGAGATGAGTCGGGTCTTCTTAATATCTTGAATAAATTCAACCTGTAGCCCCCAAGGGCTGGCTCATCTTCTTGAGATGAGTCGGGTCTTCTTAATAATCTTGAAGAAATTCGACCTGTAGCCCCCAAGGGCCGGATCATCTTCTTGAGATGAGCCGGGTCTTTCCCCTATTATATATTTGAAGAAAAACTGGCATACATTAGCACCCAAGTGCCAAGTATATTGCTTGCAATCTGCTTGGGACTTTGTTTTAATATTTCTGTATCATAATCATGTAGCACCTTGCTAACGGCTCATAACCAATCAATATGGTAATTCCTTTTATGCAGGAAGCTCTGAAAATAGCCGAGTCAAATGTGGTCGGCTTGAGGAAAGACCTCGAAGCGGGGCAAACCGCTCGAGCAGAGGTTGAGCAAAAATTTCGACTCTCCTTGGTAGAATTGGAGAAAACCAAATCAAGCTTCAAAAAAGAGAAGAAGTATTTTCAGGCTGAAAAAGCCGCCCTGCTGAAATGCGTAGATGATGCTGAGGGTCAGCTGAAGCCCGTTACTGAAGAATTATCCGGGTTGAAACTGCACATTGCCCACATGACCCAGGCCATTTTTGGTAAATACCTTTATGAGTTCTTGCTAACCCTCTTGAAATATGAATATAAATTGCCTAACGACTCATGTATTTGTACTACTTTGCAGGCCCTCGGATTGGCAACCTCCAGGATAACAGCCTGCTGATGCTTAAGGTTGTATATTGACGTGGCTTGAGATTGCGTCGGTATTTCCCCAAAGAGGAAGGGATGATGCAGCACAGCGACGGTAAGTATTTCCCTCAGTTATGAAACCAAGGTATCGAACCAGTAAGAGGATCACCACCACCTAATAAATAGCACCTGCACACAAAGAACAAATACTTGCAACCCGACGCGAAAGAGAGGTTGTCAATCTCTCTACGGTAAAAAGATAGATTAGGATATGATAGATTGGAGAGATAGATCTCTCAAGAACACAAAATAAAAAGAGCAAATAAAAATTGTAGCAAGGTATTTTTGGGTTTTTGGAATAATAGATCTGAAAACAAAAGCGGCAAAAAGATAGACCGGAAAGCAATATGTTGGAAAAGTAGACCCGGGGGCCGTAGGTTTCACTAGTGGCTTCTCTCATGAGTATAGCACATGGTGGGTGAACAAACTACTATTGGGCAATTGATAGAAGATCAAATAATCATGACGATATCCAAGGCGATGATCATTATATAGGCATCACGTCCAAGATAAGTAGACCGACTCCTGCCTGCATCTACTACTATTACTCCACGCATCGACCGCTATCCAGCATGCATCTAGTGTATTAAGTTCATGGAAAAACGGAGTAATGCAATAAGAACGATGACATGATGTAGACAAGATCTATTCATGTAGGAATAGACCCCATCTTGTTATCCTTAATAGCAACGATACATGCGTGCCTCGCTGCCCTTTCTGTCACTGGGAGAGGACACCGCAAGATCGAACCCATCACAAAGCACCTCTTCCCATGGCAAGAAAAATCGATCTAGTTGGCCTAACTAAACCAAAGATTCGAAGAAGAAATACGAGGCTATAAGTAATCATGCATATAAGAGATCAAAGAAGACTCAAATAATATTCATGGATAGAAACTGATCATGAACTCAAAATTCATCGGATCCCAACAAACACACCGCAAAAGTTTACATCAAATAGATCTCCAAGAGACCATTGTATTGAGAATCAAAAGAGAGAGAGAGAGAGGAAGCCATCTAGCTACTACCTATGGACCCATAGGTCTATGGTGAACTACTCACGCATCATCGGAGAGGCACTAATGAGGATGATGAACCCCTCCGTGATGGTGTTAGATTGGATCTCGAGGCTCTGGAACTTGTGGCGGCTGGATGTGTTTTTCGACTCCCTTAGGATTTCTAGAATATTTGGAAATTTATAGGCATCAGAGGCAGCGGACAGGGGCCCCGTGGAGGGCACAACCCATCAGGGCGCGCCAGGGGCCCCCTGGCACGCCCTGGTGGGTTGTGGTCTCCACAACCCACGTCTCTGGCACTTCTTTGGCCCACTAGGTGTCTTCTGGTCCAAAAAAATCCCCAAACAGTTTCATCGCGATTGGACTCCGTTTGGTACTGATATTCTGCGAAGTAAAAAACAAGCAAATACAGCAACTGGTACTTTGGCACTATGTCAATAGGTTAGTCCCAAAAATGATATAAAGTTGCTATAAAATGATTGTAAAACATCCAAGAATGATAATATAACAGCATGGAACAAGCAAAAATTATAGATATGTTGGAGACGTATCATATATTCATTAACTGAACAACTTTACGCTAGAAGCCACTTTGCAATCAAGGCAGTGATGGGGAATAAAGAGCCGGTGAAACTCATCAAGAATGTGCTAAAATGCCTCTCGGCGATTCCAAAGCAGATTCAAGAGCTGAAAAGATCAGCCGCCCGAGCTGGTGCAACGTCTTCTTTGAGTCGGGCCTTAGCTTACTCAACGGAGCTTGATCCGGCAGAAATGGCCAAAGGTTTCCCCGAGTTTAAGGTCGACGGGTCAACATTCACTGATAGTGACTACGCTACATGCGTTAAGGCGGCTCGAGTGTTGGCCACCCAGCTTGTCTCTGAAATGGAGTTGAAGGGTTATTAGCCGGCTTACGATGTCATTCCCAAGTTCGACCACCCACCTTTGAGCCGGTGGATCTGACTCCTCAACGGCGTAAGCACTTTTTTGCCCCTGACGTTGACCCGTCCTCCATCCTGAATGAAGAAGCTGTATTCCACGCCTTAATCCATTCCAATTGGGATGTGGACAACCTTCAGATCCAAGAACCCGAAGGCCCAGTGGAGGAGGACCCGGAGGCGGCTCGAGCGAGGGGCCAGCTCGCGGCTAACCTGGATGGCACAGAAGGTGAATTGCCAAAGTGATAATATGAAACTTTTAAGTCGCCAGGCGGCTCTAGCCCCCAAGTATTGGGCAGAACATGAATATTTTGTGGCTCCTCAAATGAGTTTGTAATAGGAGTAGTTTGAAAACTGATTCAAAACCTCTGTCATGCCCTCTTGCATACTTGCATCCAAGAAACTTTGATCCTTTTGATTTTGTTTCGCCAAATTATAATTGTGCTGCTCGTTTTGCTTTTCTTTGAATATCTCTGGTGTTGAGTTCAATGAGCCTTTGATTGAAACAAAGAAGATATGTCAAAAATAAGCCGACAAAGAAACTTGGCTTTCGAGGCTCAAGTCTTTGTTGGATCTTTCCACAATAGCATTGAGGATACGTGATTTGAACTGGTCATAATATGACTGTAGTTGACAACCCTGACGCTCATGTATGAGCCGGTAATGACAATGTGTTGTACCTGAAAATTTTATGAGGTAGTAACACAATTTTATAACAATACGAAGTACTATTAATAAGCCGGCCTAGTGAGACTCGGCAAGAAGAGACTGGCTTTCGAGGCTCGGCAAGATAGACCAGCTCTTCTAAGCTGGCTTGGAGACTCCGATCATTTAATCTTGGTTATAATAAACCATGAAAAAGATTTATTTGTTTCTGCAGAAGTTTACGATGTAATCCGGTTTGAAGACCGGCTTTCCTCAACATAAACAAATATAGATATGTATGCATGATGCATGATGTAATGATGCAATGTAGGATGATGTATGTATATGATAACAGAGTATAAAAATGCCGGCTTTCGAGGCTCGACATAGAGACCGGCTTTTGAGGCTCGAGTCTTGCTTCCATGAAGCGGGCATGATAACCCATGGTTTATCCTAGCTCTCTGTATGTCGACTCTCACGTGACTCAAGCCGATGTTTTAACCTTGGTAAGTTCAGGGTCCAAAAATGGATTGACTTGTCAAGAGTACACGGGGTCACCTGAATGGAGTCGCATCAAGCATACAGGCAGGTTTAACCATATGTGGCGTTCTTTGCCGGGTCAAGAGGGTGAGAAAGCTAAACTTGGTGAGTTGGAAGCCCCCAAATGCCCAATGTATCGTGGCGTTTTTGCCGGGTCACAAGGGTGAGAAAGCTGAACTCGGTGAGTTGGAAGCCCCCAAGTGCCCATTGTTTCAGAGAATAAAGACTCATGCTCAATTTGTAGGCTAAAACGACAGAAACCCCGAGTTTCAGGTGTGCCGGATTTATTATATTTGAAACATAAAGAAGTATGTACAGAATTTGCAGGGGGGGATTACAAAAAGCAAAAGGAGCCGGTGGCTCTAAGTATAATATGGCCGCATGGGAGCAACGCTTCAAGGCCGGGTTGTTTTCTCTTTGGAGGTATATGACCCTTCTCGTAAATTCCCGAGACAATATGAATTGTTATTTGAGAATTCAGGTACCAGTGGTACTGACCGCTATTCAATTGCTTGGGATTACTCTGGAAACCACCTTGGTTATTATGTTGATTACCCTGGACAGAATGTTGTCCATTGCCATTATTTCCTTGATGCTAGAAACCAGCTCCTGAGCCGCTCTTTGACCCGCCAGGACCGTGCTGACCTGGGTGTCCTCCACTGTTGCCTCCTTGATCATTCTGGAAGGCTTGGTTATGAAATTCCTGCATGATATAACAGTTTTCCCATGAGTGGGTAGCCGGCTTATCCTGGGTACTATGTTTGGGACACAGTGCCTTGAGCGCCTCCTCGTAATTACGAGGCTTATTTCCATTGTAAGTCCCTCCAGGGCGACCATTATGGCGTTGGTTTTTGAAACCAATATTGGTCTTGGCAACGAATTCCGACCCGCCATCCTGCTGCTTCCGCTTGCCATTGTTATTCTGGGCCCCCTGGTTACCACCATGATTATGCTGGCCTTTACCAAATTCGCCTTTCTTGCCTTTGCTAGTCTTGTCCTCATCTGAGCTGGGATCCTTCGTGCTGTCTGACTTGGCGTATCTAGTAAGTACATCCATTAAGTCGCCCATGACCTACATGTTTCACTTGAGCCGCCCGAGCTTCTGGACCAGCGGCTGAAAGTGGCAGTTCTTTTCTAGGATTAGGATGGCTTGAGCCGCCGTGATGCTGTCTGATGAGTGTATGATTTCTGCGACCCGGCGAGTCCAATGATGAGCCGACTCGTCCATGCGCTGGACGCAATGCTGAAGATCCACTATCGTCATTGGCTTCTTGCACTTTCCCTCAAAATTCTTGATGAACCGCTCCTTAAGCTCTGACCAAGTGTTGATGGAATTGGGCGATAGATTCTTCAGCCATTTTCGAGCCGGTCCCTCCAGCATCATGGTCAAGTACTTGGCACATACAGTGTCACTGACATCCAACATATCCATTGCCAACTCGTAGCTTTCGATCCAAGCTGCCGGCTCAAGATCCGCCATGTAATTTGGCACCTTGCGAGGCCCCTTGAAGTCCTTGGGCATACGCTCGGCATGGAGGGCCGGGGATAAGCAAGGTATCCCAATCGTCCTACTGTTTGTCCCAGCCCCCACAGCCGCCGGTTGAGGATGAAGCTGTTGAATCGCCCGTGCTGCTTCTTCCGCCTTTGCCTGTCGCGCGCCCCTGGCTGCATCGACAACCGCCTGGGCATCTGATGGCACAGGCCGGGTCGGGGAAACCTGAGGCTGTTGCCTACGTCCACTGCTAGAAACAGCCGGAGACTCCACATGGCGACTTTTGCTGCGGCTGGCATACGGGGTGGAGTGCATCCGATCGCGGCTATGAAAATAATGCGCTTGTCGCGCTACCGCTGTTTTTAGCATCTCTATGGCATTCCTGGCCTCAATCTCAATAGGGGTATTTCCATGAATAGGTAGTGCTTCCAAGTTCTGGGTCACCACCAGCATATTGTCAACATGGTTGGAAAAGTGACCCTGTGGCGTCTGGAAACATCGGGGCGGCGAGTGAGTTGGTGGTGGCTGAGCCGGCTCGTCCTGCTGATTTCTGAGCGGCTGCCCAGCCCCTGGAGTCTACTGAGGGGTATTAAAAAGTTGTTGTGGCTCGAGGTTCGGTGGCAGCCGGCTCCGGCATCTCCTCTGGTAAACCGCCTCAGATGCATCTCTCTGAAGCCCTAACTGCCCAGCCTCGGCCTTAAGGCGCTCCGACTAATTATGTATACGAGCCTGTAACTCTGCCATCCAGGCGTTCTCAGCATCAATTTCCTTCTGTACCTCAGTCATCTGGTCACGCAGTTTGGCTAACTCCGTGTTGCGCTCTTCCTGATTTTATGTGGTAACAGGAGTCTCCACGAGCTTCGCCATTTCAGCCATCAAATCGGTCATGGCCTGAGCCGGCATTTTGCCTGACCCGCCAGAACCACCCACGGCTCTAGTCGCGGAAGGATTTTGAGCCGCCGTGGTTCCTGCCATGTAGACAGTGACTTGACGAGGCGACTCATAAGATTCCTCAGGGGTCTCAGTCTCCAGCGAGCCCCCAAGTCTGCCATCATAAAGAGGGCATATCGACTCGGTATCTCCCATGGAACATTCGACGTCCAAGTTGAAGAGAGTGTCCCTGCTGCCCGCCGGCTCATCCAGGAGGTTAACTCCCTGGGTGAAGCCGACGAAAACGTGATGCCGGCCGGCTTGATCCCGGCCGGGTCGGGCGCGCTGAGCCGGCTCGTCGATGTTGGTGCACATGTCCGACTCAGGAACCGTAGCACCGATCTTGCCAAAGGGGACCCGGTACCTGTGCTCATCTGAATCGGCCTTGCCGCCCCAGACTGGATCATCGATGTTGATCTTGCCGCGGCGACTCTTGGTCATCTGACCAACCGTGAATTTCCTGAACCCTGGACAGGCTCCCTTTGAGAACTCAACTCCATCGGGCGAGTGCCCCACGGTGGGCGCCAACTGTCGTGGTTTTGTCATGGCAGATGTCCTCGTGTAAGGACTTAGGTGTGAGGCCATCACCGTTAGGTGGCGACTCAAAGGGGTTGATCGGGAACGAGAGACGAGTTTACCCAGGTTCGGCCCCTCCGATGGATGTAATAGCCTATGTCCTGCTTTGTGTGTATTGATGATGATGATCTCGATTACAAGGGTGCGGAATCGCTAACCTAGCTCTCGAGGGTTTTTAACTTAAGTCTTTCGGCCCTAGGGACTCACCTTTATATATAGGTCGAGACCCTAGGCTTTACAACAAAGCTGAGTCGCATTACAACTCGTAACCTACTATGTCTCTAACACACCTTGCCTCTCAAGCAAGGAATCTTCTGGCGTCTTCTGCCTTGTGGGCCTTGAGTTGCCGTCTTCACATGCTTGGGTCGCCCGGCGACTTACTTAATAAACGCCTTGCTTGCCTTGTCTTCAATGGCACGGCCCATCTTGAGTATAATTCCAGAGCCGCCATTACATTGACCTGGACCAATAGGGCGGGTTATACCGCGGGGTTATATCCCCAACAGTAGTCGTGGAGCGGTGAGGCGTCTCATGTAGCTTTCCTTCGATACAACCACTGCAAGCATGATCTTTGGCAAAACTAACATTTGTTAGTCCACGAACATGGCCCCCATTGAGGAGACTTTGCAAAGATCTCATATTGACATGTGATAAACGGCAGTGCCAAAGCCATCCCACATCAACTTTAGCCATTAGACATGTTGTGGTCTTAGTGGGCTTCTCCAAAAAGTTGACCACATAGAGACCATTTTCAACATGTCCAACATAGGCCACTTTAAGAGTATTGCTCCACAAAAGGGCAACGGTATTAAGATAAAAAAGTAGAAAAGCCCATCAGTTCTAATTGACGAATGGAAAGTAAATTGTATGCAAGGGTCTCAACAAGCATGACTTTCTCAATGGTTAAATCCGGAGAGATCACCACCTTGACAAGCCCCAATACCTTTGATGTTGAGGAATCACAAAATTGGACTTGAGGGGCCATGGATGAGTTAGTTTGAACGTCCACCACCAAGTCCTTGCTTCTGGTCATATGATTTGTTGCTCCACTATCGACCAACCATGAACCTCCTTCGGAAGCAAACTCCTACATAAGATCAATGCTTGGTTTTAGGTACCCATTCTTGAATGGGTCCTTTGAGGTTAGTAACAAGGGTCTTAGGAACCCAAATATACCATTCAATGTACTCATAAGGAGAACCAACAAATTTTGCATAAACATGCCCATCACTAGCACGACATAAAATATAGGAAGGGTTAAAATCACCGGCTTTGCTGGGATGAGTGGCATTTCCACTTTTGGCCTTACCACCCATCACCTTGTTCTTCTTATCCTTAGGAGAACCCTCTCCCTCTTTGACAAATGTTTCTTTAAGAGGGAGAGATTTCTTGATCCTGTCTTTGTTCTTGGATTTCTTCTTCTTTGACTTGGGTACAAACCCAAGTCCCTCCTTAGACATAACTTCCTTTTGATTGCTCAAAAGTTTGTTGAGCTTCTTCTCGCCTTGTATACAAGTCACAAGGCCCTTATCAAGTTGCTCTTTAAACTTGGCATTTTACTCCGCAAGGTGCACATGCTCACAACAAGGGTTAGACGCATGAACATTATTAATTAACACAAAAGGAGGACAAGTGGCAATCTCCTTAGTTAGCTTCGCTTGGAGTTGATCATAAGAAGCTTTGAGGCTACCGTGAGCACTCTTCAAGTCCTTATGAGCCTTCTCAAGCAACCCAAACTCCTCATTGAGTTTTTCATGGCCAACCCCAAGTTCAACCTTCTCGGATTTAAGTACACGAGCAAGAACTTGAGCATGATCAAGGTCTTTCTTAAGTCTAGCAAGGTCAACGTTGTGTGACTCCTCAAGAGCCAAATGAAGACCTTGCTCTTCTTCTAGATCATGGGAAAGATCCACAATCTCATCGGCATAATCACGACTATGCCCTTCCATCTTGGTGATGGTTTATTCATGAGACTCAATGACATCACTGGCCTCACCCAATCGTTCCAAGAGAGCAATGAAATGCCTCTTGGTGTCACCTTTGAGCCTACCCATGAACTTTTCAAAGGCATTCCCATCCACCTTCCCATCCTCTTCTTCATCCAAACAATCTATCAAAGAAGGAGTAGTGGAGATGGAGGTTTTAATGTTGGAGCTTACCTTGTTGCTGAATTTTGCCATTAGGCACTTGGCGATGGGGATGTGGTCCTCGCTAGGTGAGTCGAAGAGCGACACCGTAGTTGGGTAAGAGATGGTAATGGCCACGGAAGCTGTTGCCATTCCTTCTCCACTTGCATCATCATCATCATCATCGGAGTTGTACTCTTCTTGCACCGTCAACCCCTTTTGAGGCACCCTCTTCGTGAAGTTGTTCTTGTTGGGGAAGGACTTGGACTTGTCCTTGCGAATGAGCTTGCCTCCATTGTCTTCACGCTTCTCGTTGGGGCAATCTACAACAAAGTGACTTAAATTACAACAATTATAGCATGTCCTCACTCGTTTCTTGCCCTTGGAGCCACTTGAGTTGTTCTTGGAGAAGTTGGGCTTGGTGTTCCTCTTGTTGCCCCAAAATTGCTTTGACTCAAGAGCCATTTGCTCGTGGTAAGCATATTTGGTGTCCTCGGGGTAACACTCTTCGTCTTCTTCCTGTTCTGAGATTGCCTTGGCCTTCAGAGTAAGGTTGGGCTTCTTTGACTGTTGAACACGAGGTAGAGCGTTGTCCACGGTCTTGTTCAAGATGTTCATAGCAACGAACTCATCCAACACTTCGCTCGGAGACAAGGCGTGGAAGTCCGGTCTTTTGATGAATCACGGAAGACATGCCTTTGTTGAATGGCATGATGGCCTTGAGGAACTTGCACTTGACCCAAGTGTCATCCGTGTCCTTGATCCCATGGTCTCATAGAGAAATGACAAGGGTGGTCAATCTCCGGTAGATCTCTTGTGGGTCTTCGTCTTCATTCATCACAAACTCATCGGCTTTGATACGTCCATTTTGCATCATGATTTCCTACTGTTATTTACTTTGTTTTGTTGAATAATAATGCTTTGGGGAGTGATTCTAATGCCTTTTCTCTCATAATATGCAAGGTTTACACAAAGAGGGAGAATACCGGCAGCTGGAATTCTGGACCCAAGAAAAGCACGTCAGAGATACCTATTCTGCACAACTCCAATGAAGCTGAAAATTTACGGAGATTATTTTTGTATTTAATAAAAATTACTTGAGCTGAAAACTACCAGAGGAGGGCCACCAGGTGGGCACAACCCACCAGGGCGAGCCAGGCCCCCCTGGGCGCGCCCTGGTGTATTGTGCCCAGCCTGGCCTGCTTCCGGTGCCCATCTTCTGGTATAAATTCCCAAAAAAAACCTAAAAAAATTAGGAGGAGGACTTTCGGGACGAAGCGCCGCCGCCTCGAGGAGGAACTTGGGCAGGAGCACTTTTGCCCTTCGGCGGAGCGATTCCGCCGGGGGAACATCCCTCTCGGAGGGGGAAATCAAAGCTATCGTCATCACCAACACCCCTCTCATCTTTGGGAGGCCAATCTTCATCAACATATTCAATAGCACCATCTCCTCTCAAACCCTAGTTCATCTCTTGTGTTCAATCTTTGTACCAGAACCTCAGATTAGTACCTGTGGGTGACTAGTAGTGTTGATTATCTTGCATAGTTGATTACTATATGGTTTATTTGGTGCAAGATTATATGTTCAGATCCATTATGATATTCAATACTCCTATGATCTTGAGCATGATTATTATTTGTGAGTAGTTACCTTTGTTCTTGAGGTCACGGGAGAAGTCATGTTGCGAGTAATCATGTAAATTTGATATGTGTTCGATATTTTGATGATATGTATGTTGTGATTCCCTTAGTGGTGTCATGTGAACGTTGACTACATGACACTTCACCATTCATGGGCCTAAGGGAAAGCATTGTGGAGTAGTTATTAGATGATGGGTTGCTAGAGTGACAGAAGCTTAAACCGTAGTTTATGCGCTACTTCGTAAGGGCTGATTTGGATCCACATGTTTAATGCTATGGTTAGACTTTGTCTTAATACTTTTCTCGTAGTTGCGGATGCTTGCGAGGGGGTTAATCATAAGTAGGTTGTTAGTTCAAGTAAGAAAAGCACCTTAGCACCGGTCCACCCACATATCATATTATCAAAGTAGCGAACACGAATCAAACCAACATGATAAAAGTGACTAGATGAAATTCCCGTGTACCCTCAAGAACACTTTGCCTATTACTAGTGTTTGTTCTAGCCTGTCCTTTGCCTCAAAAGGATTGGGCTACCTTGCTGCACCTTATTTACCATTACCGTTACTTGCTCGTTACAAATTACCTTGCTATCAAACTATCTGTTACCTACAATTTCAGTGCTTGCAGAAATTACCTTGCTGAAAACCGCTTGTCATTTCCTTCTGCTCCTCGTTGGGTTCGACACTCTTAATTATCGAAAGGACTACGATTAATCCCCTATACTTGTGGGTCATCAAGACTCTTTTCTGGCGCCATTGCCGGGGAGTGAAGCGCTCTTGGTAAGTGGAAATCGGTAAGGAAAAACTTATACTACGTGCTGAAATTTATTGCTACTTGCTACTATGGAGAACAATCCTTTGAGAGGTTTGTTCGGGGTATCTTCACCTCGACCGGAACCACAATTAGTTACCCCTCCACCTACAGCACCTACTGAAAATTTTACTTATGAAATTCCTTTGGGTATGCTAGAAAAACTGCTTGCTAAACCTTATGTAGGAGATGGAACTGAACATCCTGATATGCATCTTTTATATGTGAACGAAATATGTGGATTATTTAAGCTTGCAGGTTTACCCAGAGATGAAGTTAAGAAGAAGGTTTTCCCTTTATCTTTGGAGGGAAAAGCTTTGACATGGTATAGGCTATGTGATGATCTTGGATCATGGAACTGGATTCGTTTGCAATTGGAATTCCATCAAAAGTTTTATCCTATGCATCTAGTTCATCGTGATCGGAATTATATATATAATTTTTGGCCTCGTGAAGGAGAAAGTATCGCTCTAGCTTGGGGGAGGCTTAAGTCAATGTTATATTCATGCCCCAATCATGACATTCCGAGGGAAGTTATCATTCAGAATTTTTATGCTCGGCTTTCTCATAATGATCAATCCATGCTCGATACTTCTTGTGTTGGTTCTTATATGAAGAAGACTATTGATTTCAAAGTGGGATCTCTTAGAAAGAATTAAACGCAACTCTGAAGATTGGGAACTCGACGAAGGTAATGAGTCAGGTATAAAGCTTGAATTTGATTGTGTTAAATCTTTTATGAATACCGATACTTTTCATAAGTTTAGCACTAAATATGGACTTGACTCTGAGATAGTAGCCTCTTTCTGTGAAGCATTTGCTACTCATGTTGACCTCCCTAAGGAGAAGTGGTTTAAATATCATCCCCCTATTAAAGAAGAAATTAAAGAACCGGTCATAGCTAAAGAAGAAACCATCTTTTACAATGTTGATCCAGTTGTGCCTACCGCTTATATTGAAAAACGACCTTTCCCTGTTAGGATAAAGGAACATGCCAAGGTATCAACTGTGGTTCGTAAGAGTAATATAAGAGCACCTAAACCCCCTGATCAAATTAAAGTAGAACCTAGTGTTGCTATGCTTAAGGATCTCTTGGTAGAAAATGTTGATGGGCATGTCATCTACATTTGTGATGAAGCTGCTAGAATTGCTAAACCTGATAAGAAAGATAAACATAGACCTATAGAAGGCTTGCCCGTTTTCTCAGTTAAAATAGGAGATCATTGCTACCATGGTTTATGTGATTTAGGTGCTAGTGTGAGTGCTATCCCTTTTACCTTATACCAAAAAAATTATGAATGAAATAGCACCTGCTGAAATGGAAGATATTGATGTTACTATTAAACTTGCTAATAGAGACACTATCACACCACTTGGGATTGTTAGAGATGTTGAAGTCTTGTGTGGAAAAGTAAAATACCCTACTGATTTTCTAGTCCTTGGTTCCCCACAAGATGACTTTTGTCCCATTATCTTTGGTAGACCTTTCTTGAGCACCGTCAATGCTAAGATAGATTGTGAAAAACAAACCGTCGGTGTCAGTTTTGGTAATGTGTCTCATGAGTTTAATTTTTCCAAGTTTAGTAGACAACCCCGTGATAAAGAATTATCTAATAAGGATGAGATAATTAGTCTTGCTTCTATTGTTGTGCCTCCTACTAATCCATTAGAACAATATTTGCTTGACCATGAAAATGATATGCACTTGCGTGAAAGAAATGAAATAGATCAAATTTTCTTCGAACAACAACCTCTCTTGAAACACAATTTGCCTATTGAAACCCTAGGAGGTCCTCCTCCACCTAAAGGTGATCATGTGTTTGAATTGAAACAATTGCCTGACACTTTGAAGTATGCTTATCTTGATGAGAAAAAGATATATCATGTTATTATTAGTGCTCACCTTTCAGAACATGAAGAAGAGAGATTATTGAAAGTTCTAAGGAAGCATCGGGCTGCTATTGGATATACTCTTGATGATCTTAAGGGCATTAGTACCACTCTATGTCAGCACAAGATCAATATGGAACCTGATGTTAAACCCGTTGTTGATCACCAATGGTGATTGAATCCCAAGATGAAAGAAGTGGTAAGAACTGAAATATTAAACCTTTTGGAAGCAGGTATAATCTATCCCATAGCTGATAGTAGATGGGTAAGTCCCGTTCACTGTGTTCCTAAGAAAGGAGGTATTACAGTTGTTCCTAATGATAAGAATGAACTCATTCCACAAAGAATTGTCACTGGCTATAGAATGGTAATTGATTTTAGAAAATTAAATAAAGCCACTAGGAAAGATCATTACCCTTTGCCTTTCATTGATCAAATGCTAGAGAGACTATCTAAGCACACACACTTTTGTTTCCTAGATGGATATTCTGGTTTCTCTCAAATACCTGTGTCACAATCTGATCAAGAGAAAACCACCTTTACTTGCCCTTTTGGAACCTATGCTTATAGACGTATGCCTTTTGGTTTATGCAATGCACCTGCTACCTTTCAAAGATGTATGACTGCTATATTCTTTGATTTTTGTGAAAAGACTGTGGAGGTTTTCATGGATGATTTTTTCGTTTACGGAACTTCTTTTGATGATTGCTTAAGCAACCTTGATCGAGTTTTGCAGAGATGTGAACAAACTAATCTCGTCTTGAATTGGGAGAAGTGCCACTTTATGGTTAATGAAGGTATTGTCTTGGGGCATAAAATATCTGAACGAGGTATTGAGGTGGATAAAGCTAAAGTTGATGCAATTGAGAAAATGCCATGTCCTAAAGATATTAAAGGTATTCGAAGTTTCCTTTGTCATGCTGGTTTTTATAGGAGGTTCATTAAAGACTTCTCTAAAATTTCTAGGCCTCTTACTAATCTTTTGCAAAAGGATATTCCTTTTGTTTTTGATGATGATTGTGTGGAAGCCTTTGAAACACTCAAGAAAGCCTTGACCTCTGCACCTATTGTTCAACCACCTGATTGGAACTTGCCTTTTGAAATTATGTGTGATGCTAGTGATTATGTTGTTGGTGCAGTTCTAGGACAAAGAGTTGATAAGAAATTGAATGTTATCAATTATGCTAGTAAAACTCTAGACAGTGCCCAACTAAATTATGCTACTACTGAAAAAGAATTTTTAGCAGTTGTGTTTGCTTGTGATAAATTTAGATCCTATATTGTAGATTCCAAAGTCATTGTTCACACTGATCATGCTGCTATAAAATACCTTATGGAAAAGAGAGATGCTAAACCTAGACTCATTAGGTGGGTTCTCTTGCTCCAAGAATTTGACTTGCACATCATTGATATGAAAGGTGCTGAGAACCCTGTAGCTGATAACTTATCTAGGTTAGAAAATATTCTTGATGACCCACTACCTATTGATGATAGTTTCCCTGACGAACAGCTAGCTGCAATAAGTGTCTCACACAACACACCTTGGTATGCTGATTATTCTAACTACATTGTCACTAAATATATATCGCCTAGCTTTACATACCAACAAAAGAAAAAAATTCTTCTATGACTTGAGACATTACTTTTGGGATGACCCACATCTTTATAAAGAAGGAGTAGATGGTATTATTAGATGTTGTGTACCTGAGCATGAACAGGAACAAATCCTACAGAAATGTCATTCCGAAGCTTATGGAGGACATCATGCGGGAGATAGAACTGCTCATAAGGTATTGCAATCTGGTTTTTATTGGCCTACTCTCTTCAAGGATGCCCGTAAGTTTGTCTTATCTTGTGATGAATGTCAAAGAATTGGTAATATCGATAAGCGTCAGGAAATGCCTATGAATTATTCACTTGTTGTTGAACCATTTGACGTGTGGGTTTTTGATTATATGGGGCCTTTTCCTTCCTCTAACGGGTACACTCATATTTTAGTTGCGGTTGATTATGTCACTAAGTGGGTAGAAGCTATTCCGACTAGTAGTGCTGATCACCACACGTCCATTAAAATGCTTAAAGAGGTTATCTTTCCGAGGTTTGGAGTCCCTAGATATTTAATGACCGATGGTTGTTCACACTTTATCCATGGTGCTTTCCGTAAGATGCTTGCTAAATATGATGTTAACCATAGAATTGCATCACCCTATCATCCTCAATCTAGTGATCAAATAGAACTTAGCAATAGAGAAATAAAATTAATATTATAAAAAACTGTCAATAGGTCTCGTAAGAATTGGTCTAAGAAATTAGATGATGCACTTTGGACCTATAGAACAGCTTATAAAAATCCTATGGGTATGTCTCCATATAAAATGGTGTATGGAAAAGCTTGTCATTTGCCTCTAGAACTAGAACACAAAGCATTTTGGGCAATTAAAGAGCTCAACTATGATTTCAAACTTGCCGGTGAGAAGAGGCTATTTGATATTAGCTCACTAGATGAATGGAGAACCCAAGCGTATGAAAATGCCAAGCTATTCAAAGAAAAAGTAAAGAGATGTCATGACAAGAGAATCCAAAAGAGGGAATTCAAAATAGGAGATTATGTTCTTTTGTTCAACTCTCGTTTAAGATTTTTTGCAGGAAAGCTTCTCTCGAAATGGGAAGGACCATATATTGTTGAAGAGGTCTATCGTTCTGGAGCTATCAAGATTAATAACGCCGAAGGTACTAACCCGAAGGTAGTCAATGGACAAAGAATTAAGCATTATATCTCAGGTACGCCAATTAACGTTGAAAGCAATGTTATCCAAACCATGACACCGGAGGAACACATAAAAGAAATCTTTCAGAACGCTCGAGAATACTTAAAAATAGGAGGTACGTGATACGGTAAGTAAACGGACTCCAAAAAATCCGCAAAAATATTTTTTGTCAGTTTTTGAATATTTTAGAATTTTGGAAATAAAAAAATAAACCGGAAGGTGATCGAGGTGAGCACGATACACCAGGGCGCGCCAGGCACCCCTGGGCACGCCCTGGTGGGTTGTGCCCACCTCCGATGCCTTCCCGACTCCGTTTTCCTTCCAAATACTTGTTTCCCAAGAATAAAAATTCTCTATATATACCCCCGACTGTTTTGACGACTGCATCGTAGAAAAATCCTCTGTTCTTGTTTCTTGTTGTTTTCTCGTTAGATCTAGATTTCCATGGCTCCACCAAGCTCCTCCAAGGACAAGTTCTTCGAGAAGGTCATCAACCCGTATTTGCCGGAGGTGATGAAGCACCCTCAAGCCATTGAGATGCGTGACGGGGTGCTCCACATCCGCGATGTTCAAGGACCCAAGAAGACCGGGAGCGTCGAGGCTAGGCTTGAGGCGACGGAGCAGGAAATCTTCAAGTGCCAGAAGATGGTGGAGCGTGGACTTAGTGCCAATCACTCCATTATCACGGAATTCACCCGTGATCAGACGGTGGATGGCCGGTCTGTGAAGGACATCATCTCCACCCTCAACGAGCAAATTAATTTTCTGTAGAGCCAAGTTTATGATCTTCAAAACCAAGTCTTTGAGTATGAAACAAGATTTAAAGGTATGAGTTTAGCTGCCAGTTGCAGGACTCAGGGGACTCTCGCGTCAACCTTTGATGGGGAGCCTCTACCCTGGAAGCTGGAGGACAAGCTTACTACATCAACACCTCCATCTTCTTCATCACCACCACCAAAGGAGACTTGAGCTCAAGGGTATGGGCACTCCCCTTGGCTTAAGCCAAGCTTGGGGGAGGTGCCCCGGTATCGTATCACCA
The DNA here is from genome assembly GCA_039707655.1 of Elymus sibiricus. NCBI lineage: Eukaryota > Viridiplantae > Streptophyta > Magnoliopsida > Poales > Poaceae > Elymus > Elymus sibiricus. Next base: position 348,178,508 of record CM077663.1, read on the forward strand.
CCACTTTTATTCACCTTTACCTATTTTAGTTCGATCCTTAGTTTCCCTTTGCTTTAGTTGAATAAAATTTTAGCATGATCTATTTTCGTGTGTTAGCTCCGTGGCCTATCTATCTATGTAATCGAGTGAAAGTTATATAATAAATTTTAGTTTGATTTTTTGCTTCTCTACTTTCTGGTTGCAATCAAATAAAGGAAAAGAAACAAATAAAAAATCATATGCTAATCTTATGGTGAGTAATGACATCACATAATGAAAAGTATAAGTAGTAAAATTTGTTGGAGATTGACAAACATAGCATTGGTCAATGATGCAATTCATGAAAGAATTAATAAGGGAAGAGAAGATTCACATGCAAATACACTATCTTGGACATCTTTTATGATTGTGAGCCCCCATCAAATATTATATGTCAAAATTGTTGACGTTGGATGAGGAAGACAACGTAATGATTTATGTTTGTTCATATCCACATAGAAGTTATATTGTCATAGATCCTTTAACATGTGGTGCTTGCTCAATATCTTTGCTAGCCAAAAATTCCGCACTAAGTAGAGATACTACTTGTGCATCCAAAAACCCAAACCCAAACTCTTTCCTTGAGTGTCCACCATACCTACCTATGGATCGAGAAAGATCCTTCAAGTAAGTTGTCATCGGTGCAACAAGGCAATAAAAATTGCTTCTAAAAGTGTTTTGATCAATTAGTGTAAGAGAAAATTGAGCGTTATACGAACTTATGATGGCAAAGTAATGAAAGCGACGGACTGCATAATAAAGGTTGCTATCATAGGGGGCAATATAGCGTGACGTTCTTTTACATTAAGGGATTGGGCATACAAATTAATAAGCGCATGACAACCTCTCCTTCCCTCTGCGAAGGGCCTATCTTTTACTTTTATGCACTTACTTTTATGCAAGAGTCAAAGTACTCTTCCCTATTCCTTTTTCTTTTGCAAGCATCATGTGGTGAGGAAAGATCTAGGCACATATATCCAGTTCGATATGGGTGGGCATGAGTTATTATTGTTGACATCACCTTTGAGGTGAGTGAGTTGGGAGGCGAAACTATAAGCCCCTATCTTCCTACGTGTCCGGTTGAAACTTTTTGCTCATGGGTATGCCGTCAGCGTTAGCAATCATAGAAGACTAAATGATAGTTGAGTATGTGGACTTGCCAAAAGGCTCCTACATGAGACCCTTCCTGAAAATATGATGAATTGTAGTTGCAAAGTTGACTGAGAACATAGTTTGTTGGTTTCCAATAAGGTTTATGCTTCATACTTCTATGTTGTGATGAATTGTCACTTGTTCATGAGAAGCCTTATGATAAAAATGTATTGAAATAAGTTCTTATGTTAGAGTTTGTTGCTGTTATGTTAATAAGCATGATGCTTCTATGTCCGTATTTTGTTTTTATCGACACCTCTCTCTCAAACCATGTGGACTTGCTTTTCAATTTTGGCTTTCGCTTGAGGATAAGCGAGGTCTAAGCTTGGGGGGGTTGATACGTCCATTTTCCATCATGATTTCCTACTGTTATTTACTTTGTTTTGTTGAATAATAATGCTTTGGGGAGTGATTCTAATGTCTTTTCTCTCATAATATGCAAGGTTTACACAAAGAGGGAGAATACCGGCAGCTGGAATTCTGGACCCAAGAAAAGCACGTCAGAGATACCTATTCTGCACAACTCCAATGAAGCTGAAAATTTACGGAGATTATTTTTGTATTTAATAAAAAATACTGGATTTGAAAACTACCGAAGGAGGGCCACCAGGTGGGCACAACCCACCAGGGGGCGCCAGGCCCCCCTGGGCGCGCCCTGGTGTATTGTGCCCAGCCTGGCCCGCTTTCGGTGCCCATCTTCTGGTATGAATTCCCCAAAAAACCTAAAAAAATTAGGAGGAGGACTTTCGGGACGAAGCGCCGCCGCCTCGAGGCGGAACTTGGGCAGGAGCACTTTTGCCCTCCGGCGGAGCGATTCCGCCGGGGGAACTTCCCTCCCGGAGGGGGAAATCTAAGCTATCGTCATCACCAACACCCCTCTCATCTTTGGGAGGCCAATCTTCATCAACATCTTCAACAGCACCATCTCCTCTCAAACCCTAGTTCATCTCTTGTGTTCAATCTTTGTACCGGAACCTCAGATTGGTACCTGTGGGTGACTAGCAGTGCTGATTACCTTGCGTAGTTGATTACTATATGGTTTATTTGGTGGAAGATTATATGTTCAGATCCATTATGATATTCAATACTCCTCTGATCTTGAGCATGATTATTATTTGTGAGTAGTTACCTTTGTTCTTGAGGTCATGGGAGAAGTCATGTTGCGAGTAATCATGTGAATTTGATATGTGTTCGATATTTTGATGATATGTATGTTGTGATTCCCTTAGTGGTGTCATGTGAACGTCGACTACATGACACTTCACCATTCATGGGCCTAAGGGAATGCATTGTGGAGTAGTTATTAGATGATGGGTTGCTAGAGTGACAGAAGCTTAAACCCTAGTTTATGCGCTACTTCGTAAGGGGCTGATTTGGATCCACATGTTTAATGCTATGGTTAGACTTTGTCTTAATACTTTTCTCGTAGTTGCGGATGCTTGCGAGGGGGTTAATCATACGTAGGTTGTTAGTTCAAGTAAGAACAGCACCTTAGCACCGGTCCACCCACATATCAAATTATCAAAGTAGCGAACACGAATCAAACCAACATGATAAAAGTGACTAGACGAAATTCCCGTGTACCCTCAAGAACACTTTGCCTATTACTAGTGATTGTTCTGGCCTGTCCTTTGCCTCAAAAGGATTGGGATACCTTGCTGCGCCTTATTTACCATTATCGTTACTTGCTCCTTACAAATTACCTTGCTATCAAACTATCGGTTACCTACAATTTCAGTGCTTGCAGAAATTACCTTGCTGAAAACCGCTTGTTGACGTGGTTTGGACTGCGTCGGTATTTCCACAAAGAGGAAGGGATGATGCAGCACAGCGACGGTAAGTATTTCCCTCAGTTATGAAACCAAGGTTATCGAACCAGTAGGAGGATCACCACCACCCAATAAGCAGCACCTGCACACAAACAACAAATACTTGCAACCCGACGCGAAAGAGAGGTTGTCAATCTCTCTACAGTAAAAAGATAGATTAGGTAGTGATAGATAGGAGAGATAGATCTCTCAAGAACACAAATAAAAAGAGCAAATAAGCAGCAATATATTTTTGGGTTTTTGGTTTTGTAGATCCGAAAACAAAGATTGCAAAAAAACATAGATCGGAAAGCAATATGATGGAAAAGTAGACCCGGGGGCCGTAGGGTTCACTAGTGGCTTCTCTCGTGAGTATAGCGCACGGTGGGTGAAAAATTACTGTTGGGCAATTGATAGAAAATCGAATAGTCATGACGATATCCAAGGCGATGATCATTATATAGGCATCACGTCCAAGATAGATAGACCGACTCCTGCCTGCATCTACCTCTATTACTCCACACATCGACCGCTATCCATCATGCATCTAGTGTATTAAGTTCATGGGAAAACGGAGTAATGCGATAAGAACGATGACATGATGTAGACAAGATCTATTCATGTAGGAATAGACCCCATCTTGTTATCCTTAATAGCAACGATACATGCGTGTCTTGCTGCCCCTTCTGTCACTGGGAAAGAACACCGCAAGATCGAACCCATCACAAAGCACCTCTTCCCATGGCAAGAAAAATCGATCTAGTCGGCCTAACTATACCAAAGATTCGAACAACAAATACGATGCTATAAGCAATCATGCATATAAGAGATCAAAGAAGACTCAAATAATATTCATGGATAGAAACTGATCATGAACTCAAAATTCATCGGATCCCAACAAACTCACCGCAAAAGTTTACATCAAATAGATCTCCAAGAGACCATTGTATTGAGAATCATAAGAGAGAGAGAAGAAGCCATCTAGCTACTGCCTACGGACCCGTAGGTCTATGGTGGACTACTCACGCATCATCGGAGAGGCACCTATGAAGAAGATGAACCCCTTCGTGATGGTGTTTAGATTGGATCTCGCGGTTCTGGAACTTGCGGCGGCTGGAATTGTGTTTCGGCGACTCTTCTAGGGTTTTTGGATTTCCAAGGAATTTATAGGCACGATAGTTGGTTGAGGGGGTGCCCGAGGTGCCCAGCACCCACCAGGCCACGCCAGGGGGCCTCTGGCGCGCCCTGGTGGGGGCTGGCCACCCTGGGCCCCCTCTGCTGGTGTTCTTTGGCCCATCTGGTTTCTTTTGGTCCAAAAAAAATCCACAAAAATCCCCGCAGCGTTTTATCTCCGTCAGGTACTGATTTTCTGCGGAGTAAAAAACAAGCAAAAACAGCAACTGCCACTTTGGCACTATGTCAATAGGTTAGTCCCAAAAAATGATATAAAGTTGTAATAAAATGATTGTAAAACATCCAAGAATGATAATATAACAGCATGGAACAAGCAAAAATTATAGATACGTTAGAGACGTATCAGCATCCCCAAGCTTAATTCCTACTCGTCCTCGAGTAGGTAAATGATAAAAACAGAATTTTTGATTTGGAATGCTGCCTAACATGTTCATCATATTCTTTTCTTCTTTGTATAGCATGGACATTTGGACTTGTAAATGATTCAAAGAAATAGTCTAGTTTTAACATAATAACTTCAATACTCAAGCATGTCAACAAGCAACCATGTCTTTCAAAATATCAACACTAAAGAAAGTTATCCCTAGCCCATCATGCACAATCATTGATCCATTCATGAAACACACTCAAATATTAGCTATGCCCAATGCTCAAGTACAATCATAGTGCCCCCTAGTTGGTGCTTATAAGAGAAGATGGAGACTCAAAGCAAAAATAAAAAATGCATAAAGTAAATAGATAAGCCCTTCGCAGAGGGAAGTAGGGATTTGTAGAGGTGCCAGAGCTCAAAGTTTTAAGTTGAGATAGAAAAAATATTTTGGGTGGCATGCTTTTGCTGTCAACAAAAACGACAAAGTAGCTCACAATACTTTCCATGCTAGATATATCATAGGCGGTTCCCAAACAGAAAATAAAGTTTATTCCTTTTTCCACCAAACTTTCACTTTCCATGGCGGGCCGTATCCACGGTTGCCTTCCATACCAACACTTTCCAAGGAATTTATTATTTGACAACATAAAGTAAATATTTTTTCTTTTTCATTTCGGGAATGGGCATCCCTATTACCGCCGCACTCTCGTGCAATGACAAGTGAATAAACACTCATCTTGAGAATAACACATCTAGCATGGAAAAATATTGGACACTCCCCACCGTTTCATGAGTGGTACGGGCACACAAAAGAGAAAATTTATTTTGAAAATTTAGAGATGGCACATACAAATTTGCTTGGAACGGCATGGAAATACCGCATATAGGTAGGTATGGTGGACTCATAAGGCAAAACTTGGTTTAAGGGTTTTGGATGCACAAGTAGTATTTCTACTTAGTACAAATGAAGGCTAGCAAATAGATTGGGAAGCAACCAAACCAAGAAACGAAAAATCACATAAGTGAGCATTGAACATAACTAACACCGAATAATGCACCACAAGTAGGATGTAACTTCATTGCATAACTATTGACTTTCGTGCATGCATAGGGAATCACAAACCTTAACACCAATATTCCTACTAAGCATAATGGCTCATTAACATGACTCACATATTACTATCATCATGTTTCAAAACTATTACAAGGAATCAAGTTTAATTTGTCCAATGATCTTCATGAAAGTTTTTATTATATCCTCCTTGGATATCTATCACTTTGGGACTAGTTTCATATATTGCCATTGCTTTTTGGCAAGCTCAAACAAATTTAAGTGAAGCACATGAGCATAAAGATTTCATCTCTCAAAAAGGTATAAGTGAAGCATGAGAAGATTTCTTCAAAAATTTACTAACTCTCAAATTAATCTAAGTGAAGCATGACAGTATTTCTACAAAAGTTTCCAAGCACACCGTGCTCAAAAAGATATAAGTGAAGCACTAGAGCAATTCTATAGCTCAAAAAGTTTAAGTGAAGCACATAGAGCAATTCTAACAAATCATAGCATGATTTTGGCTTTCTCAAATAGGTGTGTATAGCAAGGATACAAAGGAAAAAACTAACAAACAAAGCAAGCAAAGATACAAGACGCTCCAAGCAAAACACATGATATGTGATGAATAAAAATATAGCTCCAAGTAAAATACCGATGGTCGTTAGAAGAAAGAGGGGATGCCACTCGGGGGCATCCCCAAGCTTAGTTGCTTGTTAATCTTTGGATATATCTTGGGGGTGCGGTAGCATCCCCAAGCTTAGGCTTTTGCTACTCCTTATTCCTTCATCCATCGTGATCTCACCCAAAACTTGAAAACTTCAATCACACAAAACTCAACAAAATCTTCTTGAGATCTGTTAGTATAAGAAAGCAAATCACTACTTTAGGTGCTGTTGTAAACCCATTAAAATTTTATAATTGCATTATACCTACTGTATTTTAACTTTACCATGGCTCATACCCTTCAATACAAACCATAGATTCATCAAAACAAGCACACAACGCAACAAAAACAGAATCTGTCTCAAACAGAACAGTCTGTAGTAATCTGTACTATACCCATACTTCTGTAACTCTAAAAATTCTGAAAAATTAGGACAACGTAAGGAATTTGTATAGAAACACTGTGTTAAATTTCAGCTCAAGATCACGTTCCAGAAAAAAATGAAAATTCATATACTGGACGCAAAGTTTCTGTTTCAGATTCAGCATCACTTCTACTCATCCTATGAATCATCCTAACGGTTCTACTTGGCACAAACACTAAATAAACCATAAAAACACAATCATAACAGAGGCATAATTGTGTCAACACACAAAAACAGAAAGGAAAAAGCAAAAAATTATTCCTTCGTTGGGTTGCCTCCCAACAAGCGCTATCGTTTTACGAGTGAGTATCAGGTGATACAGCAGCTTAGATGCTTCCGTGATACGAACTACAGCAAGCCATTAGATCAGAGATCTAACGGTCAAGAGCAAAGATCATGCAAATTTGCAGAAAAAACCTTCGAAAATCTAGCATTTGCGTGCAGGTCCAAGAGCATGGCTGTCATCCTTAGATCTCATATCCAATGGCTCGCGAAAGCCCGTATCATGGTAGCACCCAATCTCTTGTATCACCTGATATTTTCCCATCGTTTTACGCCCCTAGCTAGGCATATTGGATAGATTCAAGTATTGTCATCTTTGGTTTTGGATCCATAAGATGCCCTCATGATTGATTCATCTGGTGGCTTAATTCTTGTTCTAGGGAAGTGTTCCATACCCTTTCTCAAGGGAAATTGAAAACAAATATTGCCTTCTTTCATATCAATCACGACACCTATAGTGCGTAAAAACGGTCTACCAAGTATAATGGGACAAGACAGATTGCAATCAATATCAAGCACAATAAAATCAATGGGCACATAATTCCTATTTGCAAGAATAAGAACATCATTAATTCTTCCAAAAGGCTTTTTAATAGTAGAATCCGCCAAGTGCAAATAAAGAGAACATTCTTCAATGTTGGAAAGACCAAGCACATCACATAGAGATTTTGGAATTGTGGAAACACTAGCACCCAAATCACACAAAGCAAAGCATTCATAATTTTTAATCTTAACCTTAATGGTAGGTTCCCACTCATCATGAAATTTTCTAGGGATAGAAATCTCCAACTCCAACTTTTCTTCAAAAGATTTCATCATGGCATCAATGATATGTTTAGTAAAAGCTTTATTTTGCTCATAAGCATGGGGTGAATTCAACATAGATTGCAACAAAGAAATACATTCAATCAAGGAGCAGCTATCATAATTAAAATCTTTGCAATCCAAGATAGTGGGCACATCACTAGTTAAAGTTTTAACCTCTTCAAACCCACTTTTATCAAAAATTTCATCAAGGATTTCACCCTCCAAATTATTGGGACGCCTTCTAGCTAAAGTTGAATCTACTTCAGTCCCTTCATTATCAGTTTTAACATTACTAAACAAGGAATCAATAGAAGAAATACCAATCACTTTAAGAACTTCATCACTTTTGTAACGGCAATCACTAGAAGACGATTTTTCTAAGATTTCTCTTTTAGCTCTAAGCATAGCGGTTCTTTTCTAACTTTCATCCATAGAGACATATAAAGCTTTAATAGACTCATCAATCTTAGGCACAAAAGCTTTCAACTTGAGATTTTCAACATCATGAGAAATTATATCAATGCTTCTAGACATATCATCAATCTTATTCAACTTTTCTTCTATCATAGTATTGAAAGCCTTTTGCGCATTGATAAATTCTTTAATATTACTCTCAAGATCAGAGGTGTTCCTATTATTATTGTAAGAAGAATTACCATAGGAATTACCATAATTATTAGAGGAATTTCCAGGAAAAGGCCTAGGATTAAAATTACCTCTATAAGCATTGTTATTGAAATTGTTGCGCGGGACAAAATTCACATATACGGAATCACTATTTTGCTCAATCAAAGTAGACAAAGGCACATCATTAAGATCAATAGGAGCATTTTTGCTAGCAACCAATTTCATCAAAGCATCAACTTTATCACTCAAAGTGCTAATTTCCTCTACCGAATTAACTTTTTTACTAGCAGGTGCTCTTTCGGTATGCCATTGAGAATAATTAGCCATGATATTATCTAGCAATTTAGTAGCTTCACCCAAAGTAATTTCCATAAAAGTACCACCCGCGGCAGAATCTAAAAGATTTCTAGAGACAAAATTCAATCCTGCATAAAAAATTTGTATGATCATCCAACGATTTAAACCATGAGTAGGACAATTCTTAGCATCAACTTCATTCTTTCCCAAGATTGTGCAACATGTTCATGCTCAAGTTGCTTAAAATTCATGATTTGCATCCTAAGGGAAATAATTTTCGCGGGCGGAAAATACTTAGTGATAAAAGCATCTTTGCACTTATTCCAAGAATCGATACTATTGCGAGGCAAAGAGGAAAACCAAATTTTTGCACGATCCCGCAAGGAAAAAGGAAATAGTTTCAACCTCACAATATCATTGTCCACATCTTTTTTCTTTTGCATATCACACAATTCAACGAAAGTGTTTAGATGGGACGTGGCATCCTCATTAGGATTACCGGCAAATTGATCTTTCATGACAAGATTCAACAAAGCGGCATTAATATCACAAGACTCCGCACTAGTGGCGGGAGGAACAATAGGCGTACTAATAAAGTCATTGTTATTAGTATTGGAAAAATCACACAACTTGGTATTCTCTTGAGTCATCGTGACTACGCAAACAAGATTGCAAGCAAGGAAGAGATCCGGCAAGAAAAAGGGCAAACGAAAAATACGGCGAAGAAAATGGCAAATTGGTGAAGTGGGGGAGAGGAAAACGAGAGGAAAATGGCAAATAATGTAATTGCAAGGAGAAGAGATTTGTGATTAGGAACCTGGTAGATGGTGGTGGAGTCCCCTCGGCACCTACGATAGGCACGTAGAAGAGGCCACTTCCTCCCCGGCAACGGCGCCAGAAATTCCTTTGACGTGGCTTGGACTGCGTCGGTATTTCCCCAAAGAGGAAGGGATGATGCAGCACAGCGACGGTAAGTATTTCCCTCAGTTGTGAAACCAAGGTTATCGAACCAGTAGGAGGATCACCACCACCCAATAAGCAGCACCTGCACACAAACAACAAATACTTGCAACCCGACGCGAAAGAGAGGTTGTCAATCTCTCTACGGTAAAAAGATAGATTAGGTAGTGATAGATAGGAGAGATAGATCTCTCAAGAACACAAATAAAAAGAGCAAATAAGCAGCAATATATTTTTGGGTTTTTGGTTTTGTAGATCTGAAAACAAAGATTGCAAAAACCATAGATCGGAAAGCAATATGATGGAAAAGTAGACCCGGGGGGCGTAGGGTTGACTAGTGGCTTCTCTCATGAGTATAGCTGACAGGGATATTACCCCGGGGTATGCCAAGCTAAGGGAGTTCAAGCCCCTTTCAGAAAAAACCATACGGCCGGCTGGTCCATGACCGGCTGGCGAATGGCCGGCTGACCCCCTGGCTGGCTGGTCCACGGCTGGCTGTTTCATGACCGGCTGGCAAGCGGCCGGCTGGCCCCCTGGCAGGCTGGCCCGCGGCCGGTTGGACAGGAGCCAGCCGCCTGGCCCTTGGCCAGCCCGCAACCGGCCGCCCCACGGCCGGTCCTCCCGCTGGCCTCTGGACGGGCAGGCACTTGTCCCCTCCCGCTGCAACCAAGTACACCGATAAGACGCGACCCCCACGATGGACTCCGGCGTGGTTACAACTACTGCTGACGCGCGGGCACGCATGGCTACAGTCCGGGTGGTCGTACCGCTGACCATCTCCGATCAAGACCCGGCAGGGCAACAGTGCCGCCACGCCGCCGTCCACTCCATTACTTGCCCCGGCGTGGCTACAACGCAGCCGGCCGTACCGTTGACTTCGGCCTGCAGGCGCAAGACGACGCCGCGCAGGGCGGCCCGTGCCGCTGCAGGTACGCGTGGGCCAATAGAAGAGCCGGTTGGTGGGTCCCAGTCAGCAATGGGACCTCATAGCCGGTGGGCCCTACGGGCGACGAGACGGCCCAGCCGGTGGGGCCCCTGGCCGGCTGGAGAGGCTGCCAGCCGGGCCCCCCCCCCTTTAGTACCTTATGAATATTGTAAGCCGGGGGGTTGGCCTATAAAACCCCCCGAGGCCCTATGCATCGGGCAGAAAGAAGAGCATTATCCCATCTCACACTCTCACACCCACATAGCAAGGAAAGAAGAGCCGGCTGCTCCTTCTTCTTCCTCTAGACAACAGCTCAAGGAGCACCATTGTAATACCAAACACCCATCAACTAGACCAGCAGGACTAGGGGTGTTACCTCCCACGGAGGGCCCCGAACCTGGGTACATCGTGTGTCCCTCACTGCTTGTACCCAATCCCGCTCCCGAAGCCCGCCGGCGTCCTTCGGCCCCAACCACTCTCGATAAGCCACCCCATGGCATCTGTCATGAGAAAACGATGACAGTTGGCGCCCACCATGGGGCCGTCCGCGGCGCCGGCCGGAGTCACGCTCCGGGCGGGACCCTTCACCACCTCCCCCGGCCGCCCCACGTCCGGGCGGAACTGCATGCTCGTGGGGCTTGCTCCCGCGGGGCGGGACCCCGTTCCCGCCAGCCCTGCGGGCGACGCTGCCGTCCTCTCCGACGAGCAGTGCGGCAGCGACACTCTGTTCGACGTCGCCATCCTCACCGAGTGCGTCGGCAGGCTGAGCCTCACCGACGAGCCAGCTGCCGATGAGTACCCTAGTCAGGTACTCAACTGCCTCGACCCACCCTCGTTCGTGGGCGCACTCGCCCCGGGCGAAGCAAACGACTCCCGCATCCGCGCGGGGGTAATGGCCACCGGATCCTCCACGACCTCCGGCTACGTCAGGGCGGAGGCAGAAGCAGCCGCCGCGGCCGCCCGCACCGGCACCTCCGGCCTCCTCGGCTCCATGCTTCGGGGCCTCATCACCCCCGTCGTGCCTACGACAAACCCAGCAGCGGCTACGGCTGAGCTGGAAGCTGCTCGCCGGTTGCTGTTCAATGAGGTGACCATGCTCGCCACCACCAAGCGACGGATGGAGTCCGCGCAGCGCGAGTATAACTCCGCCTACGGCCTCACCCCGCCGGCAACGAGCCCAACCGGCGCGGCGACGTCCGCAACCACGGCCGTGTGGTCGCGGAAATCCTCGGTGGCAGGATCCCCACCTACGACACGCCAGCTGCCAACCTGAGGGCCGCCCATGTGGCGTACGCCGACCTCGCCGACCTGGTGGGTGAAGAGCGAGAGCAGCAGGACCGGCACATCCAAGACCTCATCGCCACCGCCAACGCCCAGCAGGCCCGGCTCGATGACGCCTGCGCCGGCTCCGAAATCTCCGTCCCCGAGGGGGACGCCCCGCCAACTGCTGGCCAGCGCCGGCCAGTCCAGCAAGCCTCTTCCTCCCGCGGCTCCGGCCGGTGGGGCGCTGGGTCTCGTAACGGACGCTCCCAGGTGAGGGACGAGCTGCCGGCCGTCAACAGCCGGCGCAGCGACGCTCTGGCTGGCGGCAGCCGGCATAGCCGGGACCATACCCCGCCCCCGCGACGGGAGCGCGCGCACTCGCCAGCCCCGGCTGTCCGTCCCGAGCTCGTCGCTCAGCTCAGTCCGCGCGTCCCGCGGAGCGAAAACGATGCCCGGACCCGCATCGACCGGCTGGCGCAGTCCGCCCTCCTGGAGGAGGAGGGTCCGATCGGCCCAGCATGCTTCGGCCCTCGGATCCGCAACGAGCCATTCCCAACCGGCTTCACGCTCCCTCGCGACACCCCGAAGTATAACGGCACGGCTAAGCCGGAGGACTGGCTGGTCGACTACACCACCGTGGTCGGCATAGCCAGGGGGAACAAGCGCGTAGCCGTGCGCTACGTCCCCCTCATGTTGATAGGATCGGCTCGGACCTGGCTCAACAGCCTGTCCGCCGGCAGTAGCAACACTTGGACCGACTTTCAGGAAGCGTCCGCAACTTCACCGCACCTACAAGCGGCCGGGCCGGCCCCGTGAGCTGGCCATGTGCGTCCAGGGGCCGGACGAGTCCCTCCACAACTACCTCACGCGCTGGACCGAGCTCCGCAACTCCTGCGAGGGAGTGCACTAGGTGCAGGCCATCCAGTATTTCATCGAGGGCTGCCGCGACGGCACCCACCTCAAGCACAAGCTTTTGTGCTCCGAGCCGGCTACCCTGGTGGACCTAATGGCCAAGGCCAACAAGTACACCATGGCCGACTCCGCAATGCGGATGAAGGTCGCCATGCCAGCCAAGCCGGCCGCGCCACCTGTCGTGCCGCGGGCGGTTGCCGACAACCGGCAGCAGCAGAACAACAAGCGCAAATCCGACCAGCCGGATCCCCGCTACGGGAGTCAGCAGGTTGCCATCATCGAAGAAGAGCAGCCGGCAGCCCAGGCCTCCAGCCAGCGTCAGAGAACCGGTAAGGCCGCCTGGCAGCCCAAGCTCACCTTCAAGCAGATGCTCGACGCACCCTGCAAGATGCACTCCGGGGCCAAGCCGGCCACCCACACGCTCCGGCAGTGCAGCTTCTCCCAGCGGCTAGCTCGAGGCGAGGGCCTTCCGGTTCTTCCACCTCTGGCTCCCCGCGCGCCGGCTCCGGCTCCGGCCCAGCCGCCCGCTCCAGCTCCGGCTGCCAACGACGGCCGCCTCCACGATCAGTTCCCCAACCAGGACGGGTCTTACGTCGTCTTCACCAGCGAAGGAACCGACAAGCACAGCGTGCGCCAGCGCCGGCACGAGGTGAACGCCACCATCCCCTCGGTCCCCCAGTTCATGCACTGGTCCGAGAAGCCGGTTACCTGGAGCCGGGCAGACCACCCGGCCGTGATGCCAAACCCCGGCAGCTACGCCCTCGTCCTCGATCCTACCATCGCCTCCGAGAGGCGCACCTGCTGCTTCTCGCGGGTGCTGATCGACGGGGGCAGCAGCATCAACATCCTCTATCGCGACACGCTGCTCAAACTGGGGCTCGGGGAGAAAGACCTGCGGACGAGCCGGACGGTCTTCCACGGCATCGTGCCGGGAAAGTCCTGCACCCCCATCGGCAAGATCGAGCTCGACGTTCTCTTCGGCAACAAGAGCCACTTCCGCCGCGAACCGATATGGTTCGAGGTGGTGGACCTCGACAGTCCCTACCACGCGCTGCTGGGTAGACCGGCCCTTGTCAAGTTCATTGCAATCCCCCATTATGCCTACCTCAAGCTCAAGATGTCGGGTCCCAAGGGCATCATCACCATGGCTGGCGACTACAAGATGTCGATCGAGTGCGCACACGACGGCAGCCGGCTGGCCGAGGCCCTGGAGATAGCGGAGGAAAGGCGGCAGCTCGACCGGCTCGTGGCTCACGCCTCTGACCAGCCGGCCGTGTCGGCTCCTCCGTCCCAGTCGGCCAGCGAGGCGTCGTTCCAGCCGTCCAAGGATACCAGGCAGGTGCCACTCGACCCGGACAACCCCAAGCAGTGCATCACCATCGGCGCCCACCTCGACAGCAAATAGGAAGGCGAGCTCGTCGACTTCCTCCGTGAGAATCAGGACATCTTTGCATGGTCTCCAAAAGACATGCCGGGTGTCCCGAGGAAGTTCGCCGAGCACAAACTTCATGTGCGGCCGGATGCCAAGCCGGTCAAGCAACCCCTGCGCCGTTTCTCCGAGGAGAAGACATCGCCCGGCTGCTCGCAGCCGGCTTCATCATGGAAGTGTTCCACCCGGACTGGCTGGCCAACCCAGTCCTGGTGCTGAAGAAAAACAAGACCTGGCGCTTGTGTATCAACTACACCAGCCTGAACAAGGCCTGTCCCAAGGACCCTTTCGCCCTGCCTCGGATCGATCAAGTCATCGACTCCACGGCTGGTTGCGACCTGCTCTCCTTCCTGGACGCCTACTCCAGCTACCACCAGATCAAGCTGGATCCAGCCGACCGGCTGAAGACCTCCTTCATCACCCCTTTCGGGGCCTACTGCTACATCACCATGTCCTTCGGCCTGAAGAACGCGGGCGCTACCTTCCAGCGCTGCATGCAGAAGTGTCTTCTGCCCCAGATCGGCAGGAACGTCCACATCTACGTGGACAACATCATCGTCAAGACCAAGAAGCATTTCAGCCTCCTCGACGATCTCCGAGAGACCTTCGCCAACCTGCGTGAATACAAGATCAAGCTCAACCCGGAGAAGTGTGTCTTCGGCGTGCCGGTCGGCCAGCTCCTGGGTTTCTTTGTGTCCGCCCGCGGCATCGAAGCTAACCCGGAGAAAATCAGAGCCATCGAGCGCATGCACAAGCCGGCCAAGCTCCGCGACGTCCAGAAGTTTGCCGGTTGCCTCGCCTCGCTCAGCCGGTTCGTCAGTCGGCTGGGCGAGAAGGCGCTACCCCTCTACCAGCTCATGCGGAAGACGCCCAAGTTCGAGTGGACCGACCAGGCGGACGAAGCGTTCCGCGACCTCAAGCGCGCGCTCTCTAGCGCTCCTGTCCTGGCGGCTCTGGCTGAGAAGGAGCCGATGCTCGCATACATCGCGGCGACCACCCGCGTGATCAGCGTCGTTCTGGAGGTAGAGCGGCCGGAGGAAGGCAGGGCGCTGCCGGTCCAGCGCCCCGTCTACTACCTCAGCGAGGTCCTCTCCGCCTCCAAGCAGAACTACCCCCACTACCAGAAGATGTGCTACGGCATATACTTCGCCGCCAAGAAGGTCAAGCAGTACTTCCAGGAGCACACCATCATCGTGGCGAGCACGGCGCCATTCGGCGAGATCATGAGCGGCCGGGACGCCACCGGCCGGATTGCCAAATGGGCCATCGCCCTCGCCGACCACGAGATTCGGTACGAGCCGCGCAGCGCCATCAAGTCGCAGACGATGGCCGACTTCCTTGTCGACTGGGCCGAAACCCAGTTCGTGCCGCCTCCCCCGGACTCCACGCAGTGGCACATGCACTTCGACGGCTCGAAGATGCGAACCGGCCTGGGAGCCGGCATCGTCTTGTCGTCCCCAAAGGGGGACCAGCTCAAGTACGCCCTCCAGATCCTCTTCGCCGCCTCCAACAACGTGGCCGAGTACGAGGCGGTCGTCCACGGCCTCCGGCTTGCCAAGGAAATCGGGATCCGGCGCATCCTCTGCTTTGGCGACTCCGACCTCGTGGTGCAACAGGTCTCTGGCGAATGGGACGCCAGGGACGCTAACATGGCCAGCTATCGCTTCCTCGTCCAGCAGCTCACCGGCTCCTTCGAGGGCTGTGAGTTCCACCACGTCCCCCGGGCGGACAACGAGGCAGCCGATACGTTGGCAAAGATCGGCTCCACCCAGCAGGCCATCCCAGTTGGCGTCTCCCTCGAACGGCTGGTCAAGCCTTCGATCAAACCCTCCCCCGAATCAGAGTCTATCTTCGTGCCGGTTGACGCCGCCGGCTCTTCGCCGGATCCGGCTGCTCTGTCGGCACCATCGGCTCTGGCAGCTCTGCCGGCACCATCAGCTCCGGCTGCCATACCGGTCCCGTCGGCCCCGGCATCCGACGCCCCAGCGGCGGCTGGCTCCGGCTCCACGGCCATCATGATGGCAGTCGATGCGCCCCCCGCTGTCTCAGTCTCGGGGGTGGGCGCCCTGGTCCCGGGGGCCGGCGAGCCGGTATCGGGGGCTGGCGAGCCGGTCCCGGGGACTGACAAGCCGGACCCGGGGGCTCTGGCTGCCCCCGGCGCCCCACTTGAGCTCGAGCCGGCTCCCGTCTCGGCCCCCTCGTGGGCCCAGCCCATTCTGGTTTTCCTCTTGCGTGGCGAGCTTCCCCCTGACGAAGCCATGGCAAGACAAATCCAGCGCCGGGCCCCGGCCTACAGCATCATCAACCGCGAGCTGGTTCATCGCAGCGCGACCGGCATGTTCCAACGCTGCGTTGAGCCGGAGAAGGGGCAAGAAATCCTCCTCGACATCCACCTGGGCGAGTGCGGGCATCACGCCGCCTCCAGGACCCTCGTGGCCAAGGCATTCCGCCATGGCTTCTACTGGCCGATGGCCTTGGAGGAGGCCAAGCGGCTGGTCGATAAATGCGAGGGGTGCCAACACTTCAGCACACAGAGCCACCTGCCGGCAACAGCCCTCCAGACCATCCCACTCTCGTGGCCCTTTGCCGTCTGGGGGCTGGACATGGTAGGTCCCTTCAAGACCGCGCGGGGCGGCATGACACACCTGCTGGTGGCTGTCGACAAGTTCACCAAGTGGATCTAAGCCAGGCCCATGAAGAAGCTGGACGGCCCCACAGCTGTCCGGTTCATCAAGGACATCACGGTCCGCTATGGCGTTCCCCACAGCATCATCACCGACAACGGCACAAATTTCGCCAAAGGCGCGATGGCGCGTTTTTGCTCCCAGGAGGGCATCCGGCTCGACCTCGCGTCAGTGGCCCACCCGCAGTCAAACGGCCAGGCAGAAAGGGAAAACGGCCTGATCCTGGCCGGCCTCAAGCCTCGGCTCGTGGCGCCCCTCGTGCCGTCAGCCGGCTGCTGGATCGATGAGCTGTCGGTTGTCCTCTGGAGCCTTAGGACCACGCCCAACCGATCGACTAGCTACACTCCCTTCTTTCTCGTATACGGGTTTGAGGCGATCATCCCTACAGACATCGAGTTCGACTCGCCTCGGGTCACCCTGTATACGGAGAAGTACGCGAAGGAGGCAAGAGAAGACGGTGTCGACCTTCTCAAAGAAGCACGCGAGCTGGCCCTGAGTCGGACTGCCATCTACCAGTAGAAGCTCCGGCACTACCACAGCAAGCGGATCCGGCCCCTCTCCTTCCGCGAAGGAGACCTGGTGCTTAGGCGGATCCGGCGGACCGCCGGCCAGCACAAACCGTCCTCCCCATGGGAAGGCCCGTTTATCATCAGCAAGGCACTGCACAACAACGCCTACTATCTGATAGATGCCAAGAAGTCGCAGAAGCGCAAAAGAGACGCCTCCGGCGAGGAGACGGAGCGCCCATGGAATGCGGCGCTCCTTCGACCGTTCTACTGCTAGAAAGAACCAGTGTATGTATGTATCTTCCCTTCTATTGGAACTTAATGAATGCAATGGGGGCCCCAAGCCGGCACTTGGGGCACACCCCTTTTCAACTTCATCAAAAGCTTGTCATCCCTTAAGCAAGGCGCCCGAGCCCGGCTCCCTGGGCCCGGGGGCTCGCCGGCTCTTCTCCAAGGCGGTCAAGTAGCGTGAACAAGCAATCTTTCCCCCTCCCCCCCCCCCCCCAGCCACCGACCAGCTCCCGGCTATTCGGCTGGCGGAACCATGGGATAGGAAGGAACTTGTCACGTGAACGCCACCTAAGGAGTAGCAGTCGAACAGGTCCAACCGGACCATGTCATCTCTAGAAACTAGCCTCTGCCGGCTCACCACAACTCTAGCCAGACGGCTCTAAGACGCGCATGGTTTCCCCAAGGACGATGCCCCGTCCTTGTCCCAGTCCGGCTCCCGGCTGGCTGACAAGCGAGGCGGAAGCCGGAAGGAATCCTTGCGTGAGATGTGAGTCAAAAGGAAAAAAGAGCAAAAGATGAGCCGGCACGCAAATATTTTTACTTCAAGCAAAGTTATAAACAAAAGGCCGCAGGCCGAGGATTCTTTACAATACACCCCCAGTGGGTGGAAATGCGCCTTAAAACAAGTCTCGCAGCAAAAGAAAAAGATACGGTAAAGAAGGGCCGCCTAAGCCTCCGGCGCACCACCAGCCGGCCCGCCAACCGGCCCGGCAGACTGCCCGGGGGCGGCCGCCGGCTCCTCCTCCATGGCCTCCATGGCCTTAGTGTCGCTGCCGATGCTGGAGGCGGTGCTCTCATCGGCAACCTCCTCGTCCCCGGGCCCTTGGGGAATGCCGAAGGAGTCCTCGGCAAGCGGTTCGTCGTCCTCACCCAGCGCCGGCAGGAGCTCGTCCGGGTCGACGTAAGAGGCCAGCTCGTTGGCTCGGCGGACGAGGGCGCCTTCGCGGGCGGCTCGCTCCGCCTCGGGGACTTCACGCATCGTGGCCAGCCGGTCCAAGTTAACGCCGGGGTACCACGAGGTGACGAACCGAAGGGCCATCTGCGCCCCGGAGCGGGCCGCCGATGCCTTCCAAACCTCGAGCCGGGCCACCGCGTTCTCCAGCCACAGCGCCACGCGGCCAGCCGGGGCCCCGCGACCCGGCCAGAGGGCCGCAATCACCTCCAAGCCGGCCGTATGGAGCCGGTCCATACCGCGCTGAAGGAAGAGCAGCCGATTCTCGATGGCCAGCGCAAACTCCGGCAAGTCCCAGCCGGCGTGCTCCTCAATCTCCTGCCCGCGCTGCCGCAGGCACTCCCGATGCTCCGCGACGACCCGCTCGGCACGGCGCTGAGTGTCCGGGAACCGATCTAAGGGAAAGGGAAGAATCAGAAAAGCAGGGAGAGAAGCAGCCGGCAAGGAAATAAGACTCAAGAATAGGAAACTTACGCTGGAAGGCTTCATCCACCTCGATCGCAAACTGGAGGTCCGAGCTCCGCTCCCTCTCGCGCCTCCGCCTGGGCAAGGGCGGCCTCACGCCTCTCAAGCTCGCCGCCAAGACGAGCAACCTCGTCCTGCAGAGCGGCGACCCGCCGGCTGGCGTCGGCCACCTGCTTGGCGGCCTCCTCCCGGGCCGCCACCTCCTTCTGCAGCTCCGCGGTGAGGCGCTCCTGGGCCGCCTGCCCATCCACGACCAGGCCGCCCAGCCGGTCCCGCTCCGACGTGATCGCCTGGAGATTCCGCTCCAGCTGGTCCCGCTCGGAGGCCATCTCATCCCTCTTCTGCTGGATCGGGGCCAGGACCTCCAGCTCCTCTGCGAAAGGATCGACCCAAGTTATTTAAAGAATGCGGAAGATTCGTGCCGGCTGCCGAGCAGCCGGCCCGACTCTCGGGGGCTACACCCAGTGGGTGCACTCGCGCGCCCCTACTGGAACAAACGTACCTTGCGCCTTCCGCAGCGCCTCCTAGACCTGATAAAAGCCGACCTTGCCGCGGTTGTGGACGGCGACCGCCTCGTCAAAGAGCGCTTGCCGCTTGGCGTTCTCAGCCTGCTCCGCGCCAAGAGACAAGAAGTCGGACAAAAAAAAGGATAGATCCGGCCCGGCTGCCACGCCGCCGAGCAGCTGGCCCGAATCTTGGGGGCTACACCCAGTGGGTGCGCTCGCGCGCCCCCACTGGAAGTTCAACGCAAGCTAGAGAAATCTCACCTCCACCGCCTCCTCCACGCGCCAAAAATTGCTTTCGGCGGCCTCCGCAAACCAAGCCAGTCCCTCACGGCAGTGCACCATGATACGGCCTGGCTCCCCAGGCGCAAGGACCTGGTTGCTGGCTGGGGGCGGGACGACTGGGACGAGGGCCAGCGCTTTCCAGTCCCGGATCACGTCGAGCATGGTCCTTCTCGACCGGCTCACCCCACCACTCGAACCGGCGTCCGCCACGGCGGCAGCCGGCGGAAGGTTGGGGGTAACCACCAGGGCTCGGGAGCCGGCCTCGGGCCCCTCTACAACCAGCGTGGCCGGCTCCACCACCTGCCGGACCGGCTCGACAGCCGGCTGGACCGGCTCGCTCCTCCCACCGACCGTTGTCTCCGGTGCCGCCTCCGGCACAGCCGGGGCGACGGGCACATCCGCCGCGGCTGGCTCAACGGTGGGTGGGGTCACAATCGTCTCCCCCCGCTGGGCCGTCTCCTAAGCCGGCTCGGGCACCGCGCCCGCCGGCCGGGCCACCTCCGGCAAGGGCGGGGCCATGGCCGTCTCCTCGACCGGCTCTCACGGCTCGCTTGACGGAGGCCTCGACATCCACGTCAATTCCGCCGCCGAGTCCGTCGCGCACGCCGGATCTGCGGGCCACCTCCGCCTCCCGTCACTCGAGGCCCCCGAACGCGAGGGCGCGCCCTTCGCCCCTGCCTTCGCGGCTCGCATTTCTGTGAGCCTCCTCTTCTCCTCCCGCACCGTGGCCGCATGCTCCTGGGTCTGCAGGCTGGTAGCGTCCACCGGGTCGGCGGCTGACTCCGTGTCATGGAGCTCGATGGCATCCCTGGAACAAACAAAGGCTGGGCCCTCAGGCACTTGCCGGCTCGAAAACTCGAAAAAACCCACAAGAACTAGGAAAAAATACTCACCCGGCGACGACGGGAAGGGCCCACCTGGCCCGAGGCGGCGGCTTCGCGACGGCCGCTCGCACTCTCTTGCGAACCGGCGGCTGTGTCGATGGCTGCCCCGAGGCCGGCCTCTTCTCCCGTCGGGAGGCCTCGACCGTCCGGCCACAAGCCGGATGCTCCTCGCTCCGTCCGCGTGGCTCCCGCCGAGCTGTGGGGGGAGGCGCGTCCAAGACCCGGACATCATCATCATCATCATCATCATCGTCAGTCCAATCGTTGATCGAGGGTCCGGAGGGGAACTCACCAGCCGCTCTGGACCCGCCGGCTCCCGGGTCACCCATCGTCCCGTCCGCCTCGACCTCTCCCGAGGAGTCGACCCCCTCCTCGACGCCGCGTCCCAGGTCGAAATCCTCCGGCTCGGAATCTGCGTGTTCCGCTTGGAATATCTGGGGGTGCGGGCCGTCCGGCGTGTTCTGTCAAACAAAGTGCTGCGGTCAGCACGGCGTGTGAGCAGGGGGGGCGGTTGGAGAAACACAGAAGGAAAGGAAACCACCTCGACGGGGCGTACCAGGGGCGCCGGGTCATGCCGGTTGTACGGCAACTTGCCGAAGCTCCAGGTCCCCGGCGTCAGTTTGAAGTTGGTGATGGAGTTCACCCGCTCCACCACCTGGGCCGTCGTTAGCTCGAAGGTTGACAGCCGGCAGGGGTCCCGCCGGCTCGTCATGTCACAGATTCGGTGCGGCCTCTGCTGCAGGGGTAGCACCCGGCGATCAATGAAGGCGGCCACCAGATCGGCCGCGACCAGCCCCTCCCCACTCTTCATGGTGTGGAGCCGGCCCAGCATCCCGGACAGATCCCCAGGCGGCCTGCCGGCCGTCCAGTTCATCCTCGAGGACGGGGCATTGACGAAGGCCGGCAGCCGGATGTAATCCCGCGCCGGGTCAACGTTCTTCACGTAGAAGAATGTCCGGTTCCACTTCTTGACGGACTCGATGAGGGTAATGCGGGGGAATAGCGGGCCACGGACGCACACCACCGCGCCCCCGCAGGCATACGCCTCGTCGTTGTTCTTCAAGGCCTTGAGGTAGAAGAGCTTCCTCCACAACTCCACAAAGGGGAGAAGTCCGAGGTAGCCCTCGCAGAGAGTCACGAAGCTCGACAATTGAAGAATGGAGTTGGTCCCTAGGTGGTGCGGCTGGAGATCGAAGGTGTCCAGGAAGAGACGGAAGAACTGGCTCACCGGCAGGCCGAAGCCGCGCGAAAAGTGCCAGGCGAACACCACGAACTCCCCCTCCGCGGGCTCGGGCACCACCTCGCTGCCCGGAGGACGGGCAGCGACGCGGTCCTCCGTCGGCAGCATGCGGGCGCGGCGGAGGTGCGCGATGTCCTCCGCGGTGATGACGGAGCCACCCCAGCTGCCGAAGGGTCCGTCGGCCATCTCTGTGGCAGTCGAATGCGAAGGGGCAGGTGAGCGGAGCGGCAGCGCGGGCCGAAGCGGCGGACTGCGAGAGGAGGAAGACGATGGGGAGAGGGGTGTGCGAACTGCCTCCGTCCCTCCCCCTCCCCTTATAAATAAGGAGGCGACGCCCGGGGGACGTGGGGATTAACTGCGCCCACTCCCTCGGGGAATCCGCAAGACGTGGGCGCCGCAGGCCGCGACCGCTGGGGCACAGGCGCAGAGGATCCCTGCCTACGGCCCGAGGCCTACCGGGCTAGGCCCGAGGCGACGTCCCGTCAAGCCCCAGGATGCAGGGCCCTCACTGCCGCTGCGTCCCGCGTGGCGCGCCACAGTCCGACACGGGTCCCGAAGCGGTGCAACGGGACCCGAGGCGACGGACGCGGCTGCCGATGCGGCTGATCGATCGATCTCCCGCGACAGGACGGTACCGCCGAATGAAGCCGCCGGCTCCCCCTCATCGGGTGGACGTGGGCCCCCGCCGGCTTCGGGGACTACTGACGGGGATATTACCCCGAGATATGCCAAGCTAAGGGAGTTCAAGCCCCTTTCAGAAAAAACCATACGGCCGGCTGGTCCATGACCGGCTGGCGAATGGCCGGCTGACCCCCTGGCTGGCTGGTCCACGGCCGGCTGTTTCATGACCTGCTGGCCAGCGGCCGGCTGGCCCTCTGGCCGGCTGGCCCGCGGCCGGTTGGACAGGAGCCGGCCGCCTGGCCTTTGGCCAACACGCAACCGGCCGCCCCACGGCCAGTCCTCCCGCTGGCCTCTGGACGGGCAGGCACTTGTCCCCTCCCGCTGCAACCAAGTACACCGACAAGACGCGACCCCCACGATGGACTCCGACGTGGCTACAGCGACCGCTGACGCGCGGGCATGCATGGCTACAGTCCGGGCGGTCGTACCGCTGACCATCTCCGATCGAGACCCGGCAGGGCAACAGTGCTGCACGCCGCCGTCCACTCCATTACCTGCCCCGGCGTGGCTACAGCGCAGTCGGCCGTACCACTGACTTCGGCTGGCAGGTGCAAGACGACACCGTGCAGGGCGGCCCGTGCCGCGGTAGGTAGGTGCGGGCCAATAGAAGAGCCGGCTGGCGGGCCCCAGTTAGCAATGGGACCTCACAGCCGGCGGGCCCTACGGGCGACAAGACGGCCCAGCCGGTGGGGCCCCTGGCCGGCTGGAGAGGCTGCCAGTCGGGTCCCCCCCCCTTTAGTACCTTATGAATATTGTAAGCCGGGGGGTTGGCCTATAAAACCACCCGAGGCCCTATGCATCGGGCACAAAGAAGAGCATTATCCCATCTCACACTCTCACACCCACGTAGCAAGGAAAGAAGAGCCGGCTACTCCTTCTTCCTCTAGACAACAGCTCAAGGAGCACCATTGTAATACCAAACACCCATTAACTAGACCAGTAGGACTAGGGGTGTTACCTCCCACGGAGGGCCCCGAACCTGGGTACATCGTGTGTCCCTCACTGCTTGTACCCAATCCCGCTCCCGGAGCCCGCCGGCGTCCTTCGGCCCCAACCACTCTCGATAAGCCACCCCATGGCATCTGTCGTGAGAAAACGACGACAATAGCGCACGGTGGGTGAACAAATTACTGTTGGGAAATTGATAGCAAATCGAATAGTCATGATGATATCCAAGGCGATGATCATTATATAGGCATCACATCCAAGATAGATAGACCGACTCCTGCCTGCATCTACCTCTATTACTCCACACATCGACTGCTATCCAGCATGCATCTAGTGTATTAAGTTCATGGAAAAACGGAGTAATGCAATAAGAACGATGACATGATGTAGACAAGATCTATTCATGTAGGAATAGACCCCATCTTGTTATCCTTAATAGCAACGATACATGTGTGTCTTGCTGCCCCTTCTGTCACTGGGAAAGAACACCGCAAGATCGAACCCATCACAAAGCACCTCTTCCCATGGCAAGAAAAATCGATCTAGTCGGCCTAACTAAACCAAAGATTCGAAGAAGAAATACGATGCTATAGGCAATCATGCATATAAGAGATCAAAGAAGACTCAAATAATATTCATGGATAGAAACTGATCATGAACTCAAAATTCATCGAATCCCAACAAACACACCGCAAAAGTTTACATCAAATAGATTTCCAAGAGACCATAGAATCATAAGAGAGAGAGAGAGAAGAAGCCATCTAGCTACTGCATACGGACCCGTAGGTATATGGTGGACTACTCACGCATCATCGGAGAGGCACCTATGAAGAAGATGAACCCCTCTGTGATGGTGTTTAGATTGGATCTCGCGGTTCTAGAACTTGCGGTGGCTGGAATTGTGTTTCGGCGACTCCTCTAGGGTTTTTTGATTTCCAGGGAATTTATAGGCACGATAGTCGGTTGAGGGGGTGCCCGAGGTGCCCAGCACCCACCAGGCCGTGCCAGGGGGCCTCTGGCGCGCCCTGGTGGGGACTGGCCACCCTGGGCCCCCTCTGCTGGTGTTCTTTGGCCCATCTGGTTTCTTTTGGTCCGGAAAAAATCCACAAAAATCCCCGCAGCGTTTTATCTCCGTCTGGTACTAATTTTCTGCGAAGTAAAAAACAAGCAAAAACAACAACTGGCACTTTGGCACTATGTCAATAGGTTAGTCCCAAAAAATGATATAAAGTTGTAATAAAATGATTGTAAAACATCCAAGAATGATAATATAACAGCATGGAACAAGCAAAAATTATAGATACGTTGGAGACGTATCACTTGTCATTTCCTTCTGCTCCTCGTTGGGTTCGACACTCTTACTTATCGAAAGGACTATGATTGATCCCCTATACTTGTGGGTCATCAGGCTTCATCAAGAACCACCTCAAAGTTGCATCATTGAATGCTTGAGCTCCCTTTGTACAATGAGTTGATCTACGCCCATGCGTCTTTGGCAATGGTGAAAGGGCGCAAATGGGAGAGCTCTTCGGGTGGCATGGCAGCTTGAAGAATGAACAAGGCGGATGCATTGAGTTGATTGTCCACTTCTTCTCTTGGAGTCATGTTGTTCGGATCATGAGGGTGAAAGCCTTGCTCTATCACCGTCCACAATTGTGTTGAGTTGTGATTCAAATGAGACTTGATACGAAAAACCCAATTAGGAAAGTTACTCAAATCAAGTTTGGGTGGGGCCCATTAGAGTTAATATGGGGTGAGGGAACCAGTCCACCATAGGACAGGGGAGGGGCAACTGCGGCATTGGTGCCTGATCCATTATTTCCTTCAGAATTAGGTATATCGGCACTAGCCAATTCCTTGGTGGAATCGGCATCTGTTTCCATAGAAAATGGATTAAACATATCCTTCGGATCAGTGGGGAGTTTAGGATTCTCAAGGAATTTGTTTAGCGTGTCCTTGACCTCGTTCACCATGGATGATTTGAAAGATGTGATGGCCTCATTCAAATCATCGTGGGTGACCATGGTCTCGGACTCGGCCGTGGAGTTTTCTCCTTCTCGAGCCTCGTCGTCAGCCATACTCTTTAGGCGGTTAAGCCTTTAAAAGAGACGCAGCTCTGATACCAATTGAAAGAATCGATATAGTTGACTAGAGGGGGGTGCATAGGCAAGTATCAATTTTTAGCTTTTCTTAACAAATTAGGTTTAGTAACAAATAGGTTGTCTAGATATGCAATTAGATGAGCAACCTATGTGATGCTAGCAACAACAACAATACAAGCACGCAAAGGATACAACACAAGTAACACTTGCACAAACTAAAGGTAAGAAGTAACCACAAGTGGAGCCGGTGGCGACGAGGATGTGTTATCAAAGTTTATTCCATTTGAGGGAAAGTACATCTCTGTCGGAGCGGTGTGGAGGCACAATGCTCCTCAAGAAGCCGGCCACCGTATTCTCCTCACGCCCTCACACAATGCGATATTCCGTGATTCCACTAGTGGTGCCCTTGAAAGCAGCGATCGAACCTTTACAAACAAGGTTGGGGCAATCTCCACAACTTAATTGGAGGCTCCCAACACAACCATGAAGCTTCACCATAATGTATTGTGGCTCCGAGGTGACCTCAACCGTCTAGGGTACTCAAACACCCAAGAGTAACAAGATCGGCAAGGGATTAGTGTGGTGGAATCAAATTTCTCTTGGTGGAAGTGTAGATCGGGGCCCTCTCAACCAAACCCTAGAGAATCAACAAGTTTTGTTGGCTAGGGAGAGAGATCGGGCGAAAATGGAGCTTGGAGCAACAATGGAGTTTGGGGAAGGAAGAGGTGGGTCTTCTTGGGGTCGTCTTCTTGGGGAAGAAGACCCCCTATTTATAGTGGGGAAGATTCCAACCGTTACCTTGCTCTTAGCCCGCACATAAGCGGTACTAACGCTCGGGCAACAGTACATCGCTGAGCAGTGCAATGGCACGAAGCCACGAGGCGGTACTGCCGTCGGAGCGGTACTAGCGCTCACCCCAGCGGTACTACCGCTGGGGTTGCAGCTAAGGAGCCCACAGAGGTAGGGCAGAGATGGGGTACGGAGGTAGTACCACTTATAATGGTACTACCGCTCAAGAGAGCGGTACTACCGCTTACAAGCCGTAAGCCGTAATGTTGCACCCCACTACCGCCCTACCTCCATTGAGTGTGTGACGAGTCCAGAAGGGAGCGGAAGTGGAGCGGTAGTAGCGGACGGTACTACCACTTGTAGGCGGTACTACCGCTAGCACTACCGTTCCACTGCCGTGCAACCCAACACAAAAAGTCAAGCCCCCCAGAGGCAGCGGTAGTTAGCGCGGTACTGGACAGCGGTACTACCGCTGGCCAGAGCGATACTACCGCTTAGGACCTTTAGCACACATGCACAGATAACCGAGGAGCAAACTCCATCGATACGGGAAAGGAACGAGGGTGCAAATGAAAATGTGTACATGATGATTCCACTCAAACCTTTCCGAAGCGAACCCCCTCTTAATAGTACGGTTCTCCTACGACTCAAATCCACCGAAAAAGAAACGCAGGAAAAACCGTCATCACTTTTAAACTCCGAGCGACACGAATCGTCTTGTGCCATATGATAGATAATCTAAAATGCTCAATGCACACGATTAGTCCGCAAATGCATTGTCATCAATCACTAAAACCACTAAGGGAGAAATATGCCCTGACAATTATACTGCTATCAAACTATCTGTTACTGCTACTCTCAGTGATTGCACGAATTACCTTACTGAAAACCACTTGTCATTTCCTTCTGCTCCTCGTTGGGTTCGACACTCTAACTTATCGAAAGGACTAGATTGATCCCCTATACTTGTGGGTCTTCAATGCCTTGCTAGTTGAATTTCCCATGCGTACCTATCAATTTTCAACATCAAACAACATTAGTTATTGGCACCGGAAGCTTGATTTGTCTATAAAGTTTGATTTTTTTGCTATTGCACAAACTTAAAAACACACTCCATGTGGATTCCAGAGAAGAAAGTTGCAAAAGTTACATGGTGTATACATGTGGGTCTTCTCTTTTTAGTTGTGTACATGTGGATCGTGATTGGTGTAGGATCCAAAGTATTTCTAGAGGGGGTGATTAGACTACTTGACCAAATAAAAACATAACCTTTTCCCAAATTTATCGGTTGGCAAGTTGTGGCAATTTTACCAAGTCTAGCACACCCTACACATGCAAGTCTACGAGTATAGAAGCAGAAAGTAAATACATGCAAGTGTAAGTAGAGGGTAGGGATAGGAAGATCAAACGCAATGAAGACACAGAGATTTTTGGCGTGGTTCCGATAGGTGGTGCTATCATACGTCCATGTTGATGGAGACTTCAACCCACGGAGGGTACTGCGCGAGTCCATGGAGGGCTCCACCCACAAGGGGTCCACGAAGAAGCAACCTTGTCTATTCCACCATGGCTTACATCCACAAAAGACTAGCCTCACTCAGTCTAGATCTTCACGAAGTAGGCGATCTCCTTGCCCTTACAAACTTCTTGGTTCAACTCCACACAATTTGGAGGCTCCCAAGCGACACCTAACTAATCTAGGAGACACCACTCTCCAAAAGGTAATAGATGCGGTATGGATGATAAACTCCTTGCTCTAGTGCTTCAAAAGATAGTCTCCTCAACACTCAATCACTCTCTCACAGAATTTGGCTTAGTAGAAGAGATTGATTGGGTGGAAAGCAACTTGGGGAGGCTAGAAATCAGGATTCATATGGTTGAAGTGGAAGATCTTGATCTCAACACACGAGTAGGTGGTTCTCTCTCAGAAAATGAATGGTGGAAGTGTTTGCTTGTTCTGAGTGCTCTCTCTACGAATGAGAGGGAGGTGGAGGGGTATATTAGCCATCTCCAAAAATCCAACTGTTACAACATTATTGCCCAACTCGGTGGAACCGAAGTAAAAACTCGGTTGCACCGACCAGTGCAAAATGCTCTAACTTTCGGGTTCTCGATGAGACCGATACGAAGCATCTCGGTGAGACCGATTCGGTTGACCTTGAGCAGTTCCTCACTTCGGTGGCACCGATTTGTAAAACTCGGAAATTTTGATTTTTAGCAAATAGATACCAGAAGGTTGGTCACTACTTTTCGGCTGTACCAAAGCGAAACTCGGTTATACCGATTAGCTAGGGTTTGGCTTGGGTTTTGTCCAAGGAAAAACTCGGTGTAGCCGATATGTGAAATGTTGGTGGCACCGAATTCTATCATTAGGGTTTTGGACATAATGTTTTGTGGGAGAAATGTTGAGGTTTTTGGTGGCAAATATCCAAGCACATTGAGCAACCAGATCATCATAGATACCTCATCCCCTTTTAATAGTACTGGCTTTCCTATGGACTCAAATGTGATTTCTCACATAAAGCAAAATGCAGTGTCTTGAAGCTCTTGCCAATTAGTGTTCCTTGCATCTAGGGAATCCTCCTCACAATCCTTGCCAATCCATTCATTGAACTTTTCCTAAAATGTATTTGATAGGCTCATTAGTTCAATGAACTATATGTTGTTATTAATTACCAAAACCACCTAGAAGTTGTGCTTTCAATTGGTCATGTAATTATGGTGCCAAGGTAACCACACTTACATTTTCTAGAGAGTTGGATATCACAAAGCGTGTTGAACATGGCACTAATAAACCACAAGATTAATCGCCAGCTCCTGTTATGTCTATATAAAAAATGAGAGGACACATTACATCCCATATGTCTTTCTAGCTAAATCTACAATCTGTAGTTTATATTGTTTAGGAACGGAGGGTGTATATTTGATATGAACATTTGCCGTTTATCAATGATGTTAACATCTTTGTGTAATGTTAACATATTGTCGTTTATCAGTGGAGTTATCTCCAGGTTTGTTTTAGTTATTGCATGTGTCAATTCTAGTTAAATGTTATTATTGCAGACATCAAAACTATATTCGGTGGTCACATCATTAGGTGTACCTAGATAAAGAACTAAATGTTAGGGATATGATAACACCGACATGGTTGTGCAGGAGTTGATTTCTGAGGGCTTGCTCATCTATGAGGGCTTTACCATTGTCAGCGAAGTGTCCACTGGGCCGCCAAGATCACCAATGCCACTTAGATGGATGCATTACTTTGTTATGAATATAATGAAATGCACACATGTATGAGAAGAATATACAGCTTTACCCCTTTGCATGTTGGTTATACATCTAAGGAAGGACACGAACTGTGACTTAAACTTTCATTATTCTATTATTCAAATGATCCAATAGTTAAGGAGAGCTCTAATTCTTCTTCTGCAACCATTGTTAATCTGGTGCTCTATAAAAGCAATTTGCTCCCAGCGCGGATCACAGCCACTAGTTCATTTCAAAACACGATCACTTTTATGTAGTAGGAGTGGGGTCCATGATTTTGCATGTGTGAACTGAACAATATTCTCATATACTGCTACATATGGATAATGCGTTGAAGAGTCCAGGCAAGTAAATGAGGAGCACCAAATGTACCCGCCTGAAGCATGTAATGTTGCCTAGCTGAAGCATTGCAGAACGTGATGTACAAACTCCAAAGAGTCATACCATGTTCAGCAGCGGATATGGGGGGCACAGATAGAAGTAGGCTAAGGTCAGCCGCAGCTTCTGGCAGGAAAATGTACCAGGTGATGGTGTTGTCGTTGTTGTTGCCTCAACAGTCCAAGCTCGCTCCCTCAAGACGTAGGAAGGTTGATGCAGCAGTCCGAGCTTGCTCCCTCGGTCCGTGGCAGGGAGTCCGGCGTGGCCTTGCAGCCGCGGCATGCTTCCTTTAGGTGCGACGGAGCACACGGGGCGGCACAGTCACTGGAGGTTCTGCGGGTACCGGCGTGTTCACAGGCGCCTCCTCTTTTTTGGAAGCCAAATCAAGGCGCGTCTTTGTTTTTGGAAGCCTAATCAACGCGATTCATTATTTTTGATAGCCAAATCAAGGCGATTCCTTTTTTAGCAGCCAAATCAATGTGTCTCCCTTTTATGGGAGTAAATATCCTTATTTTTGGAAGCCTAATCAAGATGATTCTTTTTTGGAAGCCAAATCAAGGTGTCCTTGTTTTTGGAAGCCTAATCAACGCGATTCTTTATTTTTGATAGCAAAATCAAGACGATTCCATTTTTTGGCAGCCAAATCAATGGGCCTCCCTTTGATGGGAGTAAATATCCTTGTTTTTTAAAGCCTAATCAAGATGATTCTTTATTTTTGATAGCCAAATCAAGGCGGTTCCTTTTTTTTGGGAGTAAATATTGAAAAAGTGGTGTCATATGGTTTTTACTAGGGTTTGGTTTTTAATTAATGGGAGGAAAATAATCGAGTGGGAGGGGGTGGTGGGAAGTGAGGCAAAAAAACGAGTGGGAGGGGTGGTGGGAGGTGAGGCAGAAAAACCCGCGGGTACCGGCCTACCAACTGAGACTTTAGGAGTATAGATTTAGGAGTAGAGATGACGACCTCCTGCGCGCCACCGTTGATCGACGTAGTGGCCGTCGTCCTGGCTTGTCCTTGTGGGGTGACAATAAGGATGCATAGGAGAAGGGGACGACGGGACGAGGACCAGGCGAATGGGAGGAGAAGGGGGAGGGAATAGAAGATTAAATCGATGGAGATGAGAGAAGGAGACGAAGAGATAGCAATAGAATGGAAAGAGAGAGGCGAAGTTTGAAAGAATCACTCAAATCCTTTCGAAAAAGAGTAAAAAATCCAGTAATTTCCTTAAAATCCGTTATTTGTTTCTATTGTGTATGGTGTGTCATGATTTGCGTGATAGTTTCCTTATAATCCATTATTTGTTTTCTTAAAATTCGTTATTTGTTTCCCTAAAATGTGTTATTTCTTCTCTAAAGCAAATTGCATTGATGGGAGGGACCATTGACTCGGTAAGTTAGGAAAGTTAGATTCATGATTTCCCGTACGTTAGAAAAGTGCTAGTTTGAAAGGAAAGAATGGAGAGAAAAATAAACCAGTGGATAAGAAAACCAACAAGGGGGTGATGGGAGGTGAGGCAAAAATAAACCGGTGAGGCGAAAAAATCCGTGGTACCATCCTATCAACTCCCCCTTTAGGGTAGAGATTGTTGACTAATACTACTATTGCGTTGTTTCCCAACTACGGGGACAAAATAGTGACGACGACCGTCACCAAATCATCGATCCACCGGTCTGTCTTCTAACACTAACACTAATGGTGGATATCTGGCACAGTTAGGGACATTAAAATCAAACACAACTTGCGGTTCGGGCTGACGGAGGATGCTCCTAACCAAGCCGCCTCCTCCCTAATTAGGGTTTCTCTGCCTCCCGCCGGCGCCGCCGCCCGTCCGCCTCGTCTCTAGTGGCCTTAGAGCTATGGGGGCGTGGTGGATCCCGGCCGTTGCCGGCGGGAGGGCTCCATTTTTAGATGTGTCTTCGAGTTTGGTTTGATTTTGTGTCTTGTTTATGAAGGCGAGACGCCAACGGCTCCCTTAAGATAGAATAAGGTTCTTCCCACCTAGCCTTCGTTTCAGTGGTGCGTCTAGCATCGTCGATGGTCGTGTGGAGGTGTGTCTCCGGCGGATCTGTTCTTGGTGGATTTGCTCTGATTTGTTCGTCGTTCATGTATGTTCGTCGGCGAATGGTGTTGTTCTGGTGCGCTGGTCCTATGGGGCCTTAGCACAACGACTTCCCGACTGTCTACTACAATAAATTTTGCTCGGCTCTAGTGAGGGAGGAGCGATGACGGTGGCGCATCTTCGGCTCGCTTCAGTGCTTGTAGTCGTCGCTAGGTGGTCTATGGATTTGGATATAGTTTTTATTATTTCTGGTGTTCGTTGTACTTACATGATTGAAGATGAATGGATCGGATTTTTTTTTTGAAAAAACCATTAAAATCTGGTAGTTCTTACATTGTAAAAAACATTTTCCAAGATTCTGGATGTGGCACCGCACACTCGGCACACCAACTAAGTCTCTACTCCTAAATGCTCAGTTGGTTGAATAACATCCACGGTTTTTTTCGTCTCCCACTTTCGCATGGTTTTTTTCGTCTATCCTCCCATCACTCCCACCTGGTCCATCGGTTTATTTTCTCTCCACTCTTTATTACAAACCAGTACTTTCCTAACGTATAACAAATCACAAAACTAACTTTGTTAAGTTATCCAAATCAATCGATCCCTCTTATTAATGCAATTTGTTTTAGGAAACAAATAATACATTTTAATCTAACTTTCCTAACTTATCCAAATCAACCGATCCCTCTCATTAGTGCAATTTATTTTAGGAAACAAATGACATATTTTCAGGAAACAAATAACACATTTTAAGGATATTAACATCTAAATCATGACAAACAAATCCCCTTCCTACTGGATTTTCTCCCTCCTATTAAAAACCAAATCCCATTAAAGTGAGAGATGTTGTTTCGTGCTTGCTTTGGCAGGTGCTGATTTAATTTAATCACGTAAATAATAGGTAATTAAGAATTTAGAAATCACACCATATATGTGAGACCACCTTCCTGAAAGACCGACATAAGATTTTTCTCGATAAACTTCCAAAACAAAGTCAGATATTCCTCAATAAAAAATCATTAATCCCACGTACTATGTCATTTATTATTATCGTTATATCTACTATTAATTAACAATCACAAGTTTCCTAATACAATAAAAAAAGCATATCTTTTTTTGTTATGAGCGTACACATTCGTGCGCCCCAGCGGAGGGACACCGTGCGCGACACCAAGGAGGACACCGTAGCAGAGCCTCACGTCGACGCGATGCTCCAGAATGCCAGGGCCTAGATCATGGCGTCGAGGAAGCTCGTGGCAGAAGGTGGGTCGTCATACCGCCGCATACTCGCATCCGTGGACACGGTCATATTATATTTCTTGTCAGTTATACAGATATCCAGACATGATTTATTCTGAAATCAAACGTGTCCATTCAAATGTCAAAAAAATGTGTCCTATAATACTCGATAGTCATCGTCATCGTTCGTAGCAGCCATTCATGCGAAAATATTTCGAAAATCGAGTTTAGAATCAATTAGAAAATCAAACCATCGACGGAATTAATTATCTAGACAGTTAATTACGTATGCAATTAATTCGGCCATTTAAATAGGACTTTTTTTGCACCGAATCAATTTGGAAACCCGGTCATTAATGCAATTAATAATTAGATAGACAGTTAATTATGACTACACTTAATTATAAGTAGGGATATCCTAATTAGGCAGATAATTAATTGATTTGATTGAAAGTTAATTAGGCATGTGGAGAATTAGATAGGCCATTAATTATTTCTATAATTAGTTAACCAAACAATTAATCGTGTTGAATTATTTCGAAAGCGCTCGTGGGGACAGAGCTTAGTTAGGGCTGACCTGGGTCATGGCCCGCCCATGTTTTTTGCACTTCTTATTTTATCTATGATTTGGTGAGACTATCCCAGCCCATCGCATGCAGTAGCATCAGCAAGCCCACCATGTGAAGGCTCAGTCCTCTCACTTGGGCAGCTGTGCAAGCACACATCAGGGTACTGGTGGCTGCTGCACATGCACAACTGCACATATAATTTTCTTTTCATCCCAAAATTCTCATCTATCAGTTAAATATGAATTTTCCTATAGGTTATTGGCTAATGACTAATGATAATGCCTATGTAAACTGGTAGCATGGCTGAAAATTTGAAAATTTTGGTTCTCTCTTTAGGCTGGCCCGCCCAACTTTTTCTTCAAAGCTCCGCCAATGCTCATGGCAACGATGATCAATAGAGTCTCAGGGACCAAGCACCACTTGCGAATAAGGACAAAAACCATCATGTGTTTGCTACATGGGCGACCTAGCGTTCACCAAGTTGGATGACGACCATGCTCTGTAGAATGTCCACACGCCGACAGTTGCCAAAACATTCACGGGTGAGGACAACACAACATTAACCAGATGGTTCATGCTATCATAAAAAGAAAGTGTGTCCCATGAATAAGAAGAGAAAAAAGTGAAGCAACAAAGTGATCCATGATGTTAGAAAAGAAATGAGTGTTCCAAAAAAAATAAGGAAATAGTATTCTAAAAAATAAGTAGGAACGATAACTAAACTTGGCAAGGAAGGATGAAACAAAAAGATAAGGTGTCACTGATGAACGCACTGATATTGACGCGGTGCTGGTTGGCGCCAACGAAACTGGTTGACAAAGAGGCTATGAGTAGAATATGTAGGGAAGGACGAGGAAGAAAAGAACGACAATTATCCGTTCTAGCAATGAATGGTATGTGGGCTGGAGGTGGAGCTTAATGGTGACTAAGAATGCGTTCAGTTTGCCACTCGCCACCCACGCCAGTACGCATTTGCAATGTTGAATGCACCTTTGAGAATGATCTTTATAATTATTTGTTGTTTGTGTCAATAGTATGTGTTAGTCTAACCCACTCTATCACATTTTTAATATAAAAAGTTTCATCCCTACTGAAATGCATGGCGAAGGTGGAGTGAGCGTCACCTGATATTAAAGGAGGACGCTGTAGCGAAAAATGTCCCGCTACGGTGAAAACCCGAGCGGGAAGAGGAGGGTCCGATATAACAAGAGAAGGGTGCATCATGGGGTGGAATTTTTTTGTTGATCCCGTGTGTGGGAAATAACATGACAGATAGCCCGTAGCAACCATTTCGGAACATTCGAAATTATAGGAATATATATTGCGTAGTCACATTCTTCATGGAGGTTAATGCTAGAATACTTGTATGTTAGTTTTGTTCAACTCACTTCGCGAATACAAATTACTAGCAAACTAGCACCAACATTAGTTGCAGCAAAACTGACATTTATCTATATGTGTGATGAAGCCATTTTTCTTTGTATTCATCACTACTCGATCATGCTTCCTGCTATGTAGAAAAAAATAGATGTTTCCGCTCATTTGTTTGTCTCACACTCCATTATAACGTTTCCTAGATCTGGGACGTCAAGGTACAGACATAGATCTTAGTTTGTAAGAGATAATTAGTTGGATCACTGAAGTGG
This sequence comes from Elymus sibiricus, assembly GCA_039707655.1. Lineage (NCBI taxonomy): Eukaryota > Viridiplantae > Streptophyta > Magnoliopsida > Poales > Poaceae > Elymus > Elymus sibiricus. Next base: position 348,214,180 of record CM077663.1, read on the forward strand.
CTCATTATTACATGCTATAATTTCTATGTATGTAAATTTTAACATGCATTGTGATTATATTTGCAACTGATAAATACATATTCATGGTCCGTAACAACGCACGCACATTGTACTAGTATCACTGGCTTTACGGTCACAGCACATGACCGTGTCTACCTTAATCAAGTCGCAGCGTGTCACTTTTCGTGGTGTGCCACTGCCAAGCAAGTCTTTATGGCCGGCCGGGAGATTCAGCACCGTACGTAATCTACACGCACTAATGACCCAGCCAATTCCATGGTTGGAAACACGTAGCCATCACACCAATCAATGGACGCGTTGCCGTGCCAGAAAACACCAGAGCAAATAAAGAGGCCGGACAACGACGGCTAGTCGACGGCGGCGTCGTGCCAGATTTGCCAGGGTTTGGAATTGGACCCTGTAATTAACGTGTGACGTGGACGGTCGCGTTGCATGGTAGTGGTAGTTGTAGTAGTATGCATTTCTTCCTTTTTTTTTCAAACTGCAGTATGCATTTCTTCGTACTGGCTCGTCTCCGCGCGCCGAGGGTTTTCAATGATCTAGAGTATGTACGTGGTGGTCACGAGTCACGTCTCATGTTTTGGAACTTGGATTTGGACAATCCCCCTGTGGAATAGAGGGCCTACGTGATAACTACACGGTACTTTCTCTAGAAACTGACAATACATAAAATGAAGGGGGAATGGTGTACGTTTTTTTTTAAAGAAAATTTCAATCTATTTATCATCAGTCATGGCAGTACAAAGTACAACACTAGAAATAATAAAAAGTAGATCCAAATCCGTAGACCATCTAGTTACGACTACAATCATTGAAGCGAGGCGAAGGCGTGACGCCGTCATTGCCCCTCCCTCACCGGAGCGATGCAAAATTTGATGTCATAGATATTTAGGAGGTCGTCGTGGTAAGGCCCCACATGACCAGCGCACTAGAACAAGAATCGTTGCTGATGAAGAGAAGTGTAGACTGAAAGGAACCAACCTGTGAACACATGAACGAAGGCGAATGAAAACGTGATCCAAACAGATTCACCAAAGACCAACGCTGACCAAATCATGCTAGATCCACCAAAAAACACACCTCCACATGCCCTCCTCCGATGCTAGACGCTGGGCTAAGCAAGAAGAATCTTATTCCATCTTTAGAGAGTCGCCGCCGTCTCGCCTTTCTAAGGACCCATACCCTAAACAAAGATGAAAAAACACCTAAAAATGAAGCATGGCCCCTCCCGCCGGCAAGGGACAGGGTCGACATCTCCTTCATTTGTCCTAAAGGTCACCGGAGACGAGGCGGACCAGCGGCGACGCTGACGGAAGGTAGAGGAACCCCAATGACTAGTTTGGTAACATAGTGTTTTCAAAACCGTAGTAATATAAAACCTCAATATTCAATCGCTAAGGCAATGAATATTTTAATTACGAGTAAAAAGCGTGGTTTTTCCTTCTTCAATTTAGGAAAATGTGGTCAAGACCTCCTTCTTATAAATGTTATAAATACCTGAAAAACATGGTATTGGAGATACTGCGGTATATATAAACCTGTAGTATTCGTTAACTTTTTCTTTAATCCACATCGTCCTCCGGCTGAACAGGTCCAGTAAAGGCGATTCAACAGTCGAACGAGTCCAACATCGTAGTGAGCATGCGCATAAGTAAGCGGGGAAAGAAAAGATATAAAGAAAAGAATGGCGTGTGAAGCATGTGACGTGCAACCTCCCTCGCAACAGAGCAGAGGAAAAAAAGAAAGCACCTTCCGTTAGCTTTCCTTGACGCCACACTCACGAGACGGCGACCGAGGCGAGGCGAGGCGAGCCGCCCACCAACCGGGTCAAAAATACCCGCAGATCCCAGGCGAGGCGAGGCGGCTCGCTCCCCTCGCGGCTAACCCACACCGGCGCCCCGCGCCTAGATCCCGATCCCAAATTCCGTTCCCGGTGCCACCACCCCCGCCATGGCGGACTGCCGCAGCCTCATCGAGTTCCTCCGCGCCTTCGAGCACCGCCGCCGCGCCTCCGCGGCGGCCGGCGGTGGCTCCTCCTCCCCGTCCACCCACCCCCGCCCCCGCCGCGCGGCCTCCTCCTCGTCATCGCCATCGTCGCGGGGAAAGCTCTTCACCTCGCTCTGCGACAACCCGCCCCCGACCGCCGCCCTCGACGCGCTGGCCCTCCTGGCCGTGCTCGGCGCGCTGGCCTTCCTGGCCGCGCCCTACGCCAGGCTGCTCGCGCGCGAGGCCGCGGACCTGGTGCGGCAGTACCCGGAGGAGCCCTACTCGTACGTGGCCTTCGCGGCGGGCGCCGGCGCGGCCGTGGCCGCCGTGGCGGGGCTGCTCGCCTGGGAGGCGGCGGGCCACCACGCGCGCAAGTGCGGCAGGACCCGCTGCCGCGGCCTGCGCAAGGCCGTCGAGTTCGACATCCAGCTCGAGACGGAGGAGTGCGTGCGCGGGAGCGGCAGGCTCATGCCGCCCGCCGGCCACGCCAAGACGCTCCTCGCGGCCGCCGGCTCCGCCGGGCGCCTCGTCGAGCTCGGCGAGGAGCACCGGGAGCTCGAGGCGGAGCTCAGGAAGATGGCGCCCCCCAACGGCCGCTCCGTGCTCATCTTCCGCGCCCCCTGCGGCTGCGCCAAGGGCAGGATGGAGGTCTGGGGCGCCAAGAAGGTGCGCCGGATCAAGAAGTAGTCGGTAGTAGCGATGAGTGGATCACACCAGCGCTTACTGCTCTCCATAATAAACTAGTTTTCTAGTTATTACATACTCGATAATACAGTGCTCTTGCACTTGTGGCAACTATAGTTGAGAATGAGGAGAGGAACAAAGGAATAGATAATACATACATGTCTCTTATATGACTTGTGATGCACATCATCCCCAAGATTATACTCCCTCCGTTCCTAAATATAAGTCTTTTTAGACATTCCACTGTTGGACTACATACGAATGTATGTAGACATATTTTAGAGTGTAGGTTCACTCATTTTGCTCCGTATGTAGTCCCCTATTGAAATGTCTACAAAGACTTATATTTAGGAACGGAGGGAGTACATACTAACTTGGCTCTTTCATTTGCACTTTTTAATTGAATTATGCAATAAGTGATTCTTGCCTTGCCTGATGCTATACAAATAAGTGCTGCAACGGGCTTTACCTCAAAAATCGTTTATGCTATGTTGATGAACAGATACATCAGTTTATATGCTGATTGAGCGGTGTGCAGAGATGACTGCAGAGGAATTACTTCCATCCTTATTCTATGTGCGCTTCTCTGAAATGTTAGTTGTGTTCGTAAAGTCTGCATCAATCGATCAACTGTTTGGTTTTGTTTTAAGCTGCGTTGAGCTGAAAGCCTCCCCATAATGGCAGGGATAGCTTCTGTTACTAAATTGATTTAATGGTATTACTTGGGAGGTTATGGTTCTGGTAGTCCCTGTTATTCTTACTGCTTAAATTCTGAAAAAAATGTATTCTTTACATGGATGAGTATTTCTCACTTTGTTATCCATGGTTTACCTGTAATAAGTGGGTGCTTGCTCAGTTGGTGGTTCTCTATCTATCTTTGCCTTCTGCATTCTATTCCTATATTCCATCCCTGTTCCTTTCTTTATTCTACGGACTTGATATCCTACTCATGTGTATTACACCTCTTGAAATAGAGATTTAAACGGCCAACCCATAACATCTCAGTTTCTGTACTCAACGGTTGAACTCTGATGTACTAGTATTTTTTTTCTTGACCTACGCAGTTTAATCACCAAATAATGATGTTCAAAATATCAGGAAAGATTATTTGTATGCTCATTTCTTCTCTTCGATCATATTGCATATCATTAACAATTCAGCTCCAGCTGAAGCCATTTAAATCAAAATGCCTATAGCCTTGATCGTTGTCATCAGTGTTTTGAGTGTTCAGATCAAGTTTCTTCCTAGAACTTGGATGCTCAAAACCTGAATGATCAACTGCTTGTCTCTTGCAGTTTGGTTCTTCAAGATATAGTCTGTCTGTATCTCTTTCTTTGCTTCCTGAGGCCGAACTGGTGGTGCTGCCTCTGCTATTCTTTTGAGGTGTAATATACTCCTGTTGAATCTCCGTGTCACTTTCACTTCCAAACTCTGCTTTGTGGTACTCATTTACACTGTGCAAATGACCCATCTTACGCTCACTTAGGCTTCTATTAAGGGAAAACTGATACTCATGGTCAGGAGATTGCTTTCTGCAAAATATTGAACTATCATCATATGCTTTGAGCATTCCATGGCTGTGTAGTCTATGCTCATTGATGAATCCTCCGGCTGCAGTCAAACAGTTATTGGTTGAACTTTCCATGAACTGGATTTGCCTTGGCTCTAGTCTGTGCATACTTGAACTTTCTTTTATCTCTGTAACTGCATTGCCAAAACATTCATTTGATACTTGTGAGACTAGTTCTGATATTTTCATTTTTGCATCTTCTAGGTTTGCAGGACCCGAATTCTGTTTTCCAAGGCTCTCTTGTGCCTGCTCTAGAACTGCCTGCAGATACTTCCCTTGAGCTTCTATCCGTAGTTGCAGATGCCGTTGTACCTATTGCCAATTTAATTTCAGGTTAGAACCACTTTACTGTGATGGATATGTTTTAGTCACTGAAAGCATGGTGTGTTACTTAGCTAGAATTTGATAAAAGATCACTGCTACTCTAGAAGAAGTTATTTAGTATCTGAATTTAGTGAGTGGTGCTAAATTGCTTTTTCACTCTTTTGGTTCTTTAATTGCTAAGACTGTATTCATTTTATGGGGCCATCCCTGGAGGAAGCACAGTGTTCAAAGAGGTCAAATAAGGATTCAGAATACATTATCAGTTTTTTCTTTGGTTGGCATGAGAGAGTGGTAGCTGGATGCTCGATTCAGGTTATCTTGATTTCCATCTATTTTGTGCATCTAATGAATTATCTCCATTAAGAGCCTATTACACAATTAGTTTCAGTACCTCACCTCGAGTTGTTCGTTTAATTGCCTCTGCACCTCGATTTGCATCTGTAGGGCTTCACCAATTTGCATAGTTCTGTCACCCAGTAAGAGAGATTAGTACTTCAATATCCACATGAAATACAATTCTGAACTGCATGGCAGTTTTCTTACTTCTCTGGCTGTGGAATGACATTTGTATTGATCATTGTTGGCACACTTGTTCCGGGCATGCCATCAGCTACAATTGTGCATCCTATGGCTGCAAAAATTCATGACTTGTGTATTATTATACAGTTTTATTATAAAATGGTAAAGATGGAACTATAGAAGTTAAACTTGGGCTTACTATTCTTGTTTGTCCCAACGTTAACTTGAGCTTGGAGGTTCTTACTGAGCCTGTATTTCTGAAACATCAAATAAAATCTGACTTGTCTGCAGTTATGGGTGCCATTTTTAACATGAGAATTTCTGGTTATAATGTACCTGGAGGTGGCTTTTCAGATGATACAAGGTGAGTCCTGGAATGCCCATAAGCCTCATGACTGTTTTTGGAGTAGCTTCTGCGTGATAAACATGAGTGTAAGAATTCAGCTGACTTATGTATAATGAGTAGATAAGAATCGTATAGACGTATACTAACTCTCTGCTCCACCCAATTGATTGACCGCATCTACAAATCGCTGATGTAACTCGGGTGTCCATTTCAACCTTGGTTTTGCATCGGTCGAGAGAACTAGCCCGGAATCTCCTTGTGTACTTCCTCCATGCAGAAACAGATGCCTCTCCATGGGAAAGGTAGTCCTAGTAGTGAAGAGCTCACTAGGGCCCTGATGTTGGTGATACATCTTCTGCTGTAGAATGGACAGAAATTTTTAGAACAAATAAAATGTGGAGGGCCGAAAGACTAACCAACTCCTTACTTGTTCTCCAGTCGCTTCCTTCCTCTTTGCTGTTGCGCGTTGAAACTGTATATTGAGTATTTCTCTACTGACAAGACGAATACCAGTCCTGTTCTCCGTGTGAGCTTAAGCCTGTTGATACCCTTCTGGTCTTCTCAGGTTGATAAGGAATGCCCTGTGAGGGGCTCCTTATATGGGGAAACTTAGAATCTAGCATCTTAGAACAAACAGCAGAGGAACAATCTTTAACCCAACTGCAGAAGATGCTGTCCTTAGTTATTCTTGGAAATGATAGCCAAAATAAAAAATATCAGTGCTAATATCAACCTGTGACAGCTAAGTAACATCAACCTTGTACCCTCGGTAATGAAACTAATCCTGTAGCTTTCTCTGCATTTTTTGTATGGAAGCTTAGCTGCATATTTTACCCATTAGATCAGTAGAAGTGTATGTACGGAATAAATACCTACAACTGGAGCAATTTATCTTTTTGAATGTTATTTTCTGGCATATTATCTGCTATCTGCTTGGAGTGTGAAAGATACCTTTCCGAATCACTCATTTTGCCAAGATGGAAATATCTGCGCAACTTCTCTGTTGCCTTAGCTACTATTTAGTTGTGTTGTTGGGTCATGTTATGTGATTAATGATTTTAATGTTCTTAGAGGAATGCACTATGTGTATCATTGTTTAAATGAATCAATTAAGTTATTTTTTCATTAGTTGATACTTGTTGCTTTCTTGGAGAGTGACATCTTACACACACAAACACAAATTTTCTGTCAATTTATTCTGTCCTTTGTACTACTATAAAGTGGATAGAATATGAACAAGCATAAATTCCATCAGTGTCCTTTCCTGAGAATGGTACATATTCTCATTGTGGTCCAGAAAAGTATGGACCTACTGGCTTATGCTCTTTACGTGGGATAAGCTCCATTTGAACCAGACCACTTCTCTTTTAGTCGTCACTAGTCAAACAACAGCACTTATGTGCTATGATCCTGTATGTGCTACACAACCTTCATCATTTCAGTACTTTCTGCTAACATAGGCAGCTGCCTTATTGCAATCGTTCTTCTAACCAAGACACTGAAAAGTTAGATGTGAGTTCTAAGCAGAAGTAGGCGCCATGTTTCTTCCCTCCCTCCCGCTTCCTTCTAACATATAACATGGGTACAATACAATAAATTCATGTCTGGTTCACCGGGAGATGTGTTCTGCAGCTCTAACGATCTGATTTTGTACTCGGCCTGCAGTCAAGTTTGTCATACTTCTCCGCATTTTATCAATTTACTTCACTCCTCCATAATTTTTTCTTTGGGACACTGATAGAAAAGGCATGAGTAATAAAAGGTAAGTACAAAAAGGAACACAAGTTATAGAGTTTGAAATACCCCCCTGATCCCTCCCTTTCTGCGTTCTGTACTTATGCACCAGTTCTCTATGTGTGGTTCAGTTGATTGAAGTGGCACCTCATTAGAACTGTGTCAGTGGTATATGTCGACACTTGGGACCACCAGAGAGACATTTTCAGCTGCAACGGTTTAATGGTGTTCTGCACTTAAGGGAATTAACTATCAGGAATATCCCCTCTTTATGCTTTACTATCACCAATTCTACTAACCCTTCCAGTAAGGTCTTCCTTTAGCTACTTACTGGCAATGGTTAGTTTGTAACATGACTGTATTTTTATGCTTCATATTTCTTCTCTCTTTGAAACAGTAAGGCCCTCGAAGGTTTTAGCGGAGAATATTGTCTTTGTTCAATGATGTTTATGACACTACCACTGAATTATTTCACCATTCATAAATTTACTGTGTTTACTCCTATGTACCGATGACTGTGCATGTCCGTGTAGCATGGTATGTCAATTTATCTATCTTTTTCTACCTGCTTCAGGTTATTTTCCTTAGTATATCTACCTATCAGGTGTTGCATATTGTTTGAGCTGGAGGGTGGCCTGTCCTGCTATCAACATGTAAAGAAGTTATCAAAAGAATCCAAAGCATCATCCTTTGCTCTTCCATCTTTTGCAAAGCAGTAGCATCAGCTCGTGGTAGCATATTCAGTTGTAAGAGGCTGGTCCTGGCAGCTGTTCTAGAATTGTAGGTGAACCTCTTTGACGCTTAGTTGCCTCTGCATCTTTGCCAGACTAGGCCTTCATTGTTTGATATGAGGCTACTTAATGAAATTTCTCATGAAGGAGCACACAGTCAATAGACCTGGTTAACCAGATAACTTTGAAGGAAAATAAACGAATCTGATGCAGCTGGTAGAGGGGAATGGAATGCATAAAAAAAAATGGTGTCTCATTGGAAGTTCAAGGTTTTGTGTGTTTTTATGGTAAACAAGAAAAACTTCTTTGGTCTAAGAATCTTTCAATTGTCAATAAAACTGAAATTCCTTTCAAGTCTCTGGTCCTTATTTCAGAGAAGAGTACACTAGTAGTACATGATTTGTTCCTTTTCTAATCATCCTTTGTAAATTGGTCGTTACTGGCATAAAGTAAAGTGCAAATCCAATTGGAATCAATCGTGAATAGAGCATCCCAATTGCATGAGCTACTTATCTCATGAATGGAGGTTCTTCGTCCAAGCGCCACGGCATCAATTCTTTTCTCAGTGTCCTTGGCATCTGTGTTCAGCCTCAAGTTGCACGCACAATTTTGGTGAGCTATGCTTTTCATATGCATTTTCTTTCTCACCAATGCTCCTAGATGCACAGTTTTATTTCTTTTTGCCGATGCTCCTTGCCCACATCCTAATCTCAATATTCCTCGCGCAGCACTGCAGCTTTCTGTGGTTTTCACAGAATATATGCTGCCTGAGCGTGCAAATAAACTATCACGGCGGCGACTATCTTACACTTATTGATAGTTACTGTTCAGCGATGCTCCTTGAGCAACTAGTTTGGTCTAGTGGTTATGTGATGCTCTTGCAGTTCATGGGCACCGGGGAAGCACCTGAAAGGATTCGTTCCTGATATGGTATCTAATACCAAATTTGCACTCGAGATTTTTTACCTTGTTTATATCTGTGTATATGTGCCCTTATGCCATGTGGTTAGATTTGTTTGAAGGAAATCTGTGATTTTAGAGTTAGATTATATTGAGGTGGTCGAGAGGGACATGTTCCGTATTCTTTGTTGGGAGCATCGTTGGAGCATATGGCATTTCAATTCCTGGTCAGTGCTTTTGATTTTGCTCTCTTTTTCATATTCCAGTGATCAGATTAACACTAGTCACTTTCTAGCAATATTCCCTTTAGATTGTATAGGTAGTGGTGCCACATTTCGCCTCCTGGTTAATTGCAGATGTATTCTCACTTTCTGGGGTGTTAGGTGCATCAGGATTTGTCTGTCTGGTAGAGATGGTATTGATCAACAGTATCACACGTAACTTGCAGATGCATTTTTTCCAGAAAAAGTTGATGATGCTCTCTTTTTAGTACAACATGCACCAAAACTTGCACCAACTTATGCTGGATATTGTCATTCTTCCTCATTTGTTTGAGTCTGACTTCTATTCATCACATACGTGTTGTATGAGCAATTTTTTTGTAGCCTTTCTTCATCAGTGGGTGCTCTTGAGTCTTGACTCTAGTTCCACTAGGTTGGAAGAAAATGGATCTTGGGGTTCCCTACATGGGATACATGCTAGAGGAGCTAGGACTGGCACTAGACTGTCTGCTACGGCTCCACCTGAAAGCCAAGATTTAGCCTAGGGCCTGGGTTGGCGATGATTGCTGAGGTGCGTCTTCCTCATAACATACTCCATCCGTTCCAGAAATGTTTATGGAGATGCTCCTGAAAGCCAAGAATTATGGAATGGATGGAGTACTATTTTATCATGATTTGGCGCAACAAAGAACTGGCAAATTCTTGTAAATTTTATGTAATGCACAAATGTTTCTCTATCTAAGCAGTTTGATATCTTGAAATTCTTGCTGTGACAGGTTTGACATCAACGCGGTCGTAAATCTTCTTCCACCTGATGCCTGATAGGGTGGAAAACGAAAAGGATGGTGATATGCAAGCTGCTCCACAGCTGGCTACCGAAAGTTGGGGGTGCAATGGATCGCAACCCAACTCCGCACGCTAGAGATGAGGAATTTGGGATAGCGATAAGTGGATGCGGATGGAGGCGTTAACGTCTCTCCACACGATCGCCATTCTAGTTACATACATGCACTTGACCGCCAGTAACGAATTTGTTCGCCGGAGCAAATGCTTTGCTTTTCAGTAGAGAAATTGCACCATTTTCTGCTGCGATATTCGCGGCGGGTGATGAAAGTAGAAAATGTCTTCATGAGTTTTTGTAGAAAAAGAAGGTTGGCAATGGGAAAAGGACCTTTGGTCTTTGTGTTCTGTTTTAGTAGACGAAGGCTGGGGGTGCATTAGCTTTACAAGAGTTGGGGGGGGGGGGGGGGGGGGGGGGGGGGGATGCTGTTATGGCAACAGTTAATGCAGATGTGTGATGGTGTGATCCTGACTGATAGTAGAAGAATCATGTGCTCCCTCCGTCCCATAACATAGCTTGCAAAAACGTCTTATATTGTGGGACGGAGTAGTAGATTGTTAGCTAGTAAGTCTGGTGTTTCTTCAGTGCAATCCCTAGCCAAGTTAAATGGTCAAACAGGAAGATGTGGCTAGTTAGAGCTCCTCTAGAGTAAAAGTATGGCTTGCTGATAATAATACAGTAGTACGTACTCCCTCCGTCTCAAAATAAGTGACTTAAGCTTAGTACAACTTTGTACTAGAGTTAGTACAAAGTTGAGACACTTATTTTGGAACTGAGGGAGTAGTATTTTGATTAAGGATATTCTGATTACCGCGGGGGCGAGAAGGGAACGACAGTGAATGTAGATCTCGTGACAAGGAAGAAAGCACTGATCATTTGTCTTTTGAATGTGCCCTAGCTAGATATATTTGGGGTGTTGCTCGATGTGACGATGTGCAGCTGTTTTGCGCGGTTTCATGTGAATGAAATCGGGAGCCATAAGCTTTGTTGAACCATTTTGTTGAAGAAAAAGATATCAAACGTGTACCATTTTGTTGAACCAGGAGGCGTATGTTAGTACGATCAGCAGTAATGCTGTCAATGATTAAGAACATTCACTGGTGGTGTAAATTAGCTGATTTTCTGTAAACCTGGCAGCAGTTTTTTGGCACCTGGCACTCAAGAATCGAATGCCACCAGACAACCATTGATTATTATCACAACATCAAGGAATTCATATCAAAGCTTATGCTTGTAAGCACCTCTTAAAATTTCAGGAATAATAATCAGATGCATAATGCAAAGGCAAGGATAGCATAAATCCCACGGCCACTAAGCTCGCCATTAATTTTCTCTGATGCCGCCACGATCCCGAGGAACCGAGCATTTGCTGCTTGACAAAAGATGAACAGACTGGTTTAGATTTCGATGCGATTATCCTAGATATCGTATCATTTCAATCCCCATGGCATCCACTAAACTAATGGGCAATAATACAAGCTTAAGACAAGAGGCTGCAATCAACTTGGAGCAAACAACTGTCACAGGTAAGTAGAGGAATAGGACATTTCAATAAACCACAAACAAATGAAACCTGAATCATTCAAAGGTTTAATCAAATTGACACCACAAAGGGAACAGCATATCTATAGGAAAACGTTTTTTTTTGTTATACTGATAACAAATGAAACCTGGATCATTCAAAGGTTTATATCAAAGGTAAAATCAAAGGAATAGCATAATCATAGCAAAACATTTTCATAACCGCAGGAAACGGAAATTTCGGCATAATAGAGAAGTAGCTACCTGTCAAAGAGGAATTCGATCGAAGTGACAACACTGTTAAAGGTCGTCGTGTTTCTTGAGCCAGATGTATACTTTTGGTCAGCAATAGCTCTACTAACTTTATGCACAACACAACTAAAACAAAAAACTTCATGCACAACATTAGCTCGACTTGCCTTCAACCAGATGCATAACTTTGGGCAACAACACCTTCACTAACTTCATGCACCACATTAGCTTTGATTTCCTTACGACTCTACTCATAATATTTTCAATGAAGATGGTTTAACAAGGTTGCTTTCTGGTCGATGTTTATAGTGAAATAAGACTAGCAGTAAGTCAAGATATAAAAAATCATGAATGCATCATTTGCAACATCAAGGAGGAAAGGAAGAACGAAATTAGCGTAATAAGATATGGGGTTGACTTAGCCATAACACTGAAGCAAAGTGAAATGAGCGCAAATCATATGTCAAAGCGGTCACAAACTTTGTACCCTGTTGTTCATCCAGATAGATGATCATAAGATGGAAAGAAGAGTTCTACTGACAAAGTTGCATCACTATTCTCAGATGTACGATCATTATTCACAACAGTAGAGAAGATCAACTATGCCCTGCATTTGGGTTGGTTCCAGAAGCAGGAGGCAGCTGCTGATCAGTCAAAGTAGCCCTGACAGTTTGCGGCTCAGGCGTCGAGAATAGGCCATTAAACCAAGGAACAAGGGCCCAAGGTCTGTTACTGTCCTCCCTGTCATTTGTGTTACTGTCCTCGCCGTCGTTTCCAGGGCCATCAGCTCTGGCCTCCTCATGGTTGCTCTCTATTCGATCAACATTGCTAGGCTCGCTCAAGTCTTTTGTCTCATCAGATGGCAGCTCGAACCGGCAAACTGGGCAGGAACTATGGAGTTCAAGCCATGGCAGAATACATGGTGAGTGGAACTTATGTTCACAAGGCAACTGCTTAGCCTGGGACCCTAGATCAAGATCATCAAGACAGACTGAACAGCTGACAACCTCTTCGATTTTGACAGTGGGCAGGGCTTCGACTGCTTCTTTCTTTGTGGGAGGGGTACCATACCGGCTTGGGTCATTCTCAGCCAAATGCTGAAGAAGCAGGCTAAGCCCTGCCCCGAGGACATACTCCTCTAGCAGACCATCATCGTTATTTGAGTTGCCATGGTCACCTCGGTCCTCGTCAGGGTCAAGCGCTGCACCTTGTAGAGCGAGGGCCTGGTTGAAAGCACTGATCAGAACGGAGTTGTCCCTTTCCCTGTCATCTCTAAGGTCATCATGGATACTGTCAAGCACACGGCGCAGTGCCGATGCCCGTCGATGCCTTCTGATGAAACCCTCAAACTCACGGCCTATATCGCTATTATCTTCATCATCGCTGTCCCCCGGCGATCCTGCCTGCTCAAAAGGGTTGTCCAGAGGGTCCCACTGAGTTGGCCCTTGCTCTGATAGCTGGCTTGCCAATGCCTCAACCTGCTCATCGGTCATCTCTTCGACGAACCCACCATCACACAATGGACACTTGAGCTCCTCCACCATGGCCTCCTCGACGGCCTGCTGACATTCATGGCACCAGTACCGCGTGATGTCAACTTCTGCCATATCGCCAATCCTTCCGTCGATCAAGCGTAGCACACAAGCAAAAGTCAAATCTGTGAAGCGTGCACAATGAGTTAGTTGAAGGGTAATCTGTACAGATCCCCAAGAAAACAACCACACATGATATAATTCGTCGTCTATGAGAATAAGTGCAGCATATCAGGAACAATTTTATCAAGAACAAGTGGAACAACATGAGCAGCATGGTGTCCATGTGTGACTAAATTCCACCCCGCAATGGCAATCAGGCATATCTTACAAGAGATCAGCATGACGAACAAGAACAAGGAGAAGAACAAAGCTAGGTCTTGCATCTAACACAAAGTTAGCTCTAATTCTCCGATTCTTTAGGAACAGGAGTGGCAGACAGTCCTAATAATTCCTAAAGAGAAGACCCAACTGAAGGCGAGGCGACACCGAGATCTCCGAGAAGGGGAGGCGGAGATCAAGAGCCGAGATTCCCAGCCCGAGAATGAGGTGCCGATTCCATTCTACGGGGAACAGGATGCTATTCCCCCCTAAAAGAAGAAGGAAAACAAGGGACCAATTCGGACACTTCTCAAGATTCACACAACATTGCGCTGCGCCGGAAATAAATTTAGCGGCGAGACCCGTCGTCGATCCCAACCTAAAGAAATCCTCGCATAAATCCCCGAACAAACAAGCACCCTAATCAATCCGTCGCAAGAGAACAAAATATTAGACTATGCCTCGATCCACCATGTTCTTGATTTGGAGCACACCGGGGCGAGTTTGCAACCCCCCAAAAAAACCATCTTTTGCTCGAAAAGCATCAAGAAAAGAAAGAAGTCGCTGACCTTTGGCTTTTCTCCCGTGGAGTGGATAGGATCGGATTGGATTGGATTGGATGGAGTAGAGGCGCCCCCCTGCTCTGCTCCTAGTCCTCCTTTGCTGGAGGTAGGCCAGCCAAGCCAAAGAAGAACAGGACGGAAGTTGCAGGTTAGCTTGACTGGTGGATACTTTACTCCCGGGTCCCTAGAGGTTATCGACCCTCTCCTTTTCCCTTCATCGTCAAGAAAAATAGGCAGGATTTATTTTTATATGCCCCAGGCGCAAATCTCCAAGAGGAAATAGATTAATTTCGGATCCCACCAGCAAAGCAAAGCAGAGTTTGTTATGGGCTTGGAAGCATGCAAAGCTTCTGATCTTTTTAGGGGATCTTTTTTATTCAAGTGCTGTAGCAGATGGAGACTGAGGGTTTGGCCGATGGATAGGCCATCCTTTTCGTCATCCGGAGCGGACCACCTGTAAACTAGTATGATTATTTCTCAAAAAAAAAAAGTATACTATGATGGGCTCTGCCTTATTTTGTCGGTGTGCTGGCTAACTTCTGATGGCTCGCTCTGGACTGACTGTGAATTATATGAAGGATTCGTGCAAGTTTTGTTTTTGTTTTCGAATTTCAATGATTTGTCGGAAAATTCGTAACGATAGTTGATGCTGCCTGCTTGATGGACCAACCAAAGAAGCATGAAGCGTGAGGTTCGCCATGGCGTACAGTGGCACAGAACAGTCACGTGGCCAGTGGTCCGTCCTTGTTTGTCAAACCTTACGCCTTCAGAGTTAATGGCGCCACGTAGCTCGTAATGTTTGGGCTAATCTCTCCACGTCGAGGTGAGATGGCGGCGTTACCCGGGCCACAAGTCCAGCATTTGTGGACCGTTGATCTCAGCATTCGATGGGGGAGATGGCTCTTTGTGAGAGAAGCTCTGTCTAGATTAGTGGCTCCTTGTTGATTTTCGTCAACCTTGTTCATTCGAGGCTCGAACGTGGTTGGATTGATTCCAGACTTATGGATTCTTTTTTACGGATTTTGGGATGTATTCACCGAAATCGACATGTGCCATCTGCCTTGTTCTTTGTGGGTTTGTGCATAGGCATGCAAAATATAGATTTATGTGATTGTAAGCAGTGGCAGAGCTCGAGCCAAATACTTGGAGGGGCCATTGACTGAAAGGGGGGGGGGGGGGGGGGGGGGACATAGTTCGTTTCAATTGATTTGTACTGGAAAATAGGTCTAATACAGAGGTATACATGCATGTTTGCTTGTGAGCTGGGGGGGCCATGGCCCAGGTTGGCCCCCATGCGCTCCGCCACTGATTGTAAGGCTTTTTTGTTTTTCTTCTGGAACTCAAACCAAGTTTTTTTTTAAAGGAAAAGCTCCATTTTTTCAGATCGAATGAACAAATAGCTTAAAGAAAGGCGGCGGCGTCACTTCATCTTTTCAGCTACTAGATGACTCGTTGCGCCAATGGCGCAAAGGGCGAGAGGGAGCCAAGTATTGTGAGATATTCAGACACCCAAGTCTTTACACAAAGGAAGTAGATAGGAAGGGATACATTATATAGGTGGTATGAAGCAATGAACATCAGACAGAGACAGACCCAATGGTTGGTGGTTTTCATTGCCCAGAGCAGAAATTCCTTCGATATCACCGTCGAGGTTCCAGTAATACTTGTTTGTCTGCTGGAGTTCATACACACTAATGGTTGTTAATAACACCAAGATACAGAGTTAAAGGAGGTAGACCACAATGTAACTTTACATGCAGTACAAGGCAAGAAATTAAGCATGCCTGAACTAAGATGTACTACTAATCAAAATCTCTATAGCCTGCAGTAACATAAAACATGTTAAGAAAGGGGTGTTTATCAATTCTAAAATAGACTCGTCAATAGAACAGCAACCATGTGAGACCATTGAGCTACTAAAACTCATAGAACTGTCTCATCCATACCTGTTCGATCTGCAAGCAAATATTACAAAGTAAACGCATGAGGTTAACCATTTTTCAGGGACAACTTATGAAAAAGCAGCATAGGCTACAAATAAAATTCATAGGAGCCATGTTGGAAGATAGGTCCAACCATGAAAATCCATTGGCAGCACACAAAACAACAAAGAAGGCAAAACACCAAAATGAAACATGGCCTCATGCTGCCGCTGACCTCCACATCTGGCTCGCTATCCTCACAACATAATGCAAAGCAAATCACCTCTACAAAAGACTTATACATACCTAAGTACAGGAGCTACCTAGTGTGCTACAAAATTTAGATTAAGATAATGAAAAAGCTTCTAGTCCTGAAAATAATTAACTGATAAAACTTGTACAAAAATCCCAATTTGTTACTTTCTTTTATGACCAAACAAGCACGTGGGAATAGTAAACTCATAATTTAATTAATCATTAATCTTCTAATCAATTGAAGCTTCGAAGGCTATCGATAAATTGCCAAGAGATCAACACAGCAACCCCAAAAAATCTGCAAACAAACTAAATAGGCAAAAACCAGATAATGAATTTTAAATACATTTGATGAGAAGAACCTCATGAATATCTTTTATTATGCAATATGTAGTATTCACATCAAAAGTCAAATGAAATCTACGATATGTGCACGGTGCACCTATATCATATTGATTATTAAAGGGGAGAGAACACACACACCAATGATCTGCAAATGCACTATTAACAACCTGGATGTGGCCATCAATGATAACATCCTAATCTGGAAAAATGAACTGATAAGCTTATAAACATGCAAAGAGTCTGACAAGTTACTCCTTTCTAACAATCTATAGACATGAGGACAACATCAAGCAAGGCCACCCAAAGAGGCAAAGCATAAAGCATTTGAATGCGACCTATACTGCAAGAACTGAATCAATTTAAGCGATGATATATTGCTACTCTATAGGAGGGGGGCAGAGAGGCTTAAACCTGTAACTGTAATAGCTTCAGTGACAATGGAGAGGAACAAAGTAGCATCTAACCGTTGTGAGTGGGACTTTTAGAAGGTGTCTTCCGCTGACAGTTGCAAGCTTCGATGTTGTCATATGTCGATACTATTAATCAGTTCCTTGTGTATTAGTATTTTAACGATTGCTTTCATATGCATGATCCAGAAAAGTGCAGCTACAACATAGGATGAAATATATTTTTGCCATCAACCAATAGTAATAGAAAGAAAAATTACACTCATAATTAGAATGCATACGATCTCGCTTATCTCAACAAATCAAGAAATAACTATTGCATCATAAACTAATCTGGTGGTTTTTTACCTCTCTGTTCTCTCAAGAATATTTCTCTCAACAAAATACATGGAAAAAAGTGCATATAAGAAACAATAAGAACCTACAGAATCGGTTAGATAAGAACGACTTGATAAGAAGTAAGCAGAACTTGCTGCATCTTTGTTTTATTTGTTAATAAGTGTCGCTATTCCAGTGTTGCTATGCGTTAAGAAGTAAGCAGAACTTGCTGCATCTGGATTCAAATTCTCTGCTCAGAAATGTTGACTTGTATCTATTGCTCAATTAATTGACACAATGTGAATACTCGCCAAAAAACATCATTTTCTGTCCTCAATGCTTAGAACACACACTTCGAGGAGAACCCTACTTACATGATACATCTACAAGTAGCAGGACTACTTTGGAAATCAACTAAAAGTAGGATGGTACCTAAAAAAACCATCTGTTTCGAGGTATGTTTTTAACCCCATTGCTTTTTCTGATGAAAGGTTGACCACTTCATAAAGCTTCTGAGCTATCTGCAGTCATGAACTCATGATAGTATTACAGTAGTAAAGCATCTGTGTTTTTATTGAGCAGAAACATGTCATACCCTGCAGCAAAATGTAATTTGTTTGGTGCAACCTACTGAAGGCTAGATGTTATAAGGCATTGGAGGATCATTGTTAATTTCTTACCCAAGTATAAACAACCAAAGATAGTCATGTGAGTCTATTATATACACTGTGTGCAAAATTCAGCAACAAAGGTAACAAGCCTAGTGAGAGACTGGATAACAGAAGAAACCCTTTCAACCAAGTCCAGAGAAATAGAGAGTATGTTCAGGAAATTATCACTAAGGTAACAATGTGTGACATTTCATATTCATAGCATACTGGTTGCATAAGGAAGTTCATGTAAAAGATATCTAAATCGTGTAAGGCTGCTTACTTTCCAGCTAAAATGAAAGAAAAATGAGCATTTAGCAAGCATGTGGATAAGAAGATAAGAATACACCTCAGATGAATAATCCACCTAGATAAATAAGACACTCTGCAAGAGAAAGGAGAATCAACCAATTCATGCACAAACAATTTGAGAATTGCTCCCAGCATCCAAGACGGAGATCACCCAACACCTATTCATCCTTTACCAGGTGGCCTGGAAGGCAATAGAAGCCATTCTCTGAACCTTCATTTAAAACTTAATCATCAAAAAATGGAAGTAGCTGGCTAATTACACATAGCTGAAAAATAGTACTAATTCTACAGGGGTAGATCAGCACATTTAGCTACCACATGGTATGGTAAGAACTGGATAACATGATAAAGATACGCTGCTAAATGCGTATAAGCTGAATTACAGAGCAACAAAATATACGGGCATTTGGAAACAGAAGGTAAGTTTTAATATAAGATTCTGCTATGGGAACTGCTCAAATTTTACAATATAGGCTTCCAAGGGATCATAGGGTATGTATCAAGCTAAATTCAGGTGTCTGGTTAAAAATTCAAATTAAAAAGAAAATTAATGTGGTGTCTAGCCTCAAGTTTCTTTCAACATTCAGTTTTATTGTCACTGTGATCATGCAGTTCCAACCTTAGAAATATTCAGTAAACTGATATAGTGAAAACGAAGTGACTGTCATCTTTTTCGCACCTAATTCAGAATCTCCAACCTTAGATATAGATCATGCCATCGGTCCACAGCAAAGATCAACCATTCACTTGTCGAAATGATGCAGCCACTGCCAACAATAGAGTTCTCCTCTCATATCCCTAAAGAATTGAAAATAAGCAAATGAAATTTTCCGTATAAAAGTACGCTCAAATAAGCAAATCAGAGGCAATATGCACCATACCTTGAGGAGCCAAGTGATCGAGGCGTAACTTCCATGGCTTAACCAGAGAGCAAGCCAACAAGAGGAGAAGTGAAAGGCCACAACCTGCAAGTTGAAGATGTAGAGCATGTCATTGAGGCGAGGAAGGAGAAAAATCTGAATCTGCACAGACAAAGATGCCCAGGACGCAAATGGGCAGCCTAGATTGCAGAGGAGGGGAGAAAATAAAGTGAGGAGGAGGGGCACGGCTGCTGCCTGTCGACATGTGCGGCTCCAAAGGTCGCTCACCTTCAGCCCCCGCGTACGTTGCCGTGGCCATGTCCAGGTCGATTGAAGAAACTCGGATGGCCGCCATCTGCCCAATCGACGAGCACCGCGAGTGCGTGCGGTCGGTGGACATGGCCGGCCGGCTAGGGTTCCGGGCGCGATGAGGGGGGGAGGGAGGGCGGATCTGACCGTGGGCTGCGCGGTTCGAGCGGATCTACGGCCAGGGAGAGGAGGGGACAGGGTGCCGGCGGTGGAGCCGTGCCCGGGGTTGGGGGAGACGACGGAGGTTGGCGGCGGCTGGGTGAGAGAGGAGGAGGAAGGCAGCGGGAGAGAGCTGAGGCGGGAGGAGAGAGACTCGCGGCCAGGAGCGGCTGGCTTTTATAGGCCTACGCGTGAAATGACAAAAATGCCCCCGACGGGGCACCGAATTTACATGCGGTGGCAGGAGCACTATTCATAACGCTATAGGGGGCGACGTGGATGCCTTCGTTCTGCCTACGAACCCAGCCACATTTATATGTTCAATCCCCCTGCTGCTAGGTCAATGGACATGCATGGTTGACTTGATCGTGTGCGTCGTGCGAGCTTTTCCGTAGTGAACTTTTTTTTTCTTCTTTTGATACGTTTTCCGTAGTGAACTTAACCGCGAAGTATTGTGACTACTCGGTACTCACATGGTTTTAGCTTGGACCTCGTTTGTTTGGAGGCTCGAAGCTACTGTACCGCGCCTCTCACACGAACGCGCGAGGCAAGGCTTTCAGCACCTACGCAAGCGCCAGCGTCAACATGTCATCACTCATCAGCCGGGCCGTTCTTGCCGTGTCTTGTGTTTCCTATTTTCGGCCCGCCATACACGACGTGAGTAGACTTATGTGAGCAACTAATTAATGAAGGCTCCTTTGAAAGCCGGTCATTTTCAGGCGCCGTCACTTGACATGTTCTCAACCGCCGTAACGTGTCGCGCTCTCGATGTTTTTTTCGGATTTTATTTTATTTTCCGCATGCGTTTTCGGCTTTTTAGATGTTTTTTTTGGATTTTTTGGCGTTTCGGTTTTTCATCGGTCTTTCTTAGCTTTTGGACAAAAAAAATTAAAAATAAATTGCTCAAAAAACACATTTTCCTTTTTTTCTTTCTCGAGAGGCACGGTTTTGCTTCCGCGGGGGGCACGGATTTGCCTCTCGGAAAAGAAAAAATAAAGCGTTTTTTTTTCTTTTCGTTCCTCGAGAGGCACGGTTTTACTTCCGCAAGAGGCACGGCCGTGCCTCTCGGAAACGAAAAAAACGTGTTTCTTTTTGTTTCTGGAGAGACACAGTTTTGCTTCCGCGAGAGGCACGACCGTGCCTCTCGTAAACGAAAAAATCGCATTTTTCCTTCCTTGAGAGGCACGGTTTTGCTTCCGCGAGAGGCATGGTCGTGCCTCTCGGAAACGAAAAAACGCGTTTTCTTTTTTTTTCCTTCCGCGAGAGGCCCGTTGTTTTCGTGAAAAAAAAGTTCGTCAAAATCTAGCAACATGTGATCTAGTTTTGAAGATCTCAACGCGAGGAATCCAACGGTGAAAATGGTTCGAAATTTGGACGCACGGTTTAAGAGATAAAACGTTTTGAAATAACGGATCTACGAAGAAAGTGAAAACTTCCAGGTTGCGACAAGTGGCACACATGCAATGCGTCACTTGTCACAACCTGAGAAGGTGGGAGTAACCTTTGAAAGGAGTACTCATGATTTCGGATGATGGGTGAGAAGAGCGGCGCAGGTCACGCGGCATGCATGCGGTGTCAGACCAGAAAAACGCCAACCTGCGCCGCGCGGCCATTCGGTCAAAAGCATGGCATGGGCCGTTCAACATTTAGGTGCAACTCAGCCGCAAACTTGTCGGGGGTGTTGTTGTTGTTTTGTAAGGGCATCTTCAATGGCAACTCGTAAATTTTCGCCTACATTCGTTCGTGGAAAGGAGACCCGTCTGCGGATACGGATGCGGGAGGACGCCATCCAACACTAGCCGCATATATTTTGACAACAATTCAAACCAATCGGACGAAATTCGTGTAAACACGGTCGGATTTCATATAAACATGGTGAATTTCATACAAACCGGACGAAAACGTTTACATTTAGAACATATTTTAACTAAAAAGGGTAAAACTATGTGCACGTACGGTCGCGGGGAGCTCCTCTCCCACGACACGGGTACTTACACTACACTAGTCAACGGCCGACTGCGACAGATCCCTTTGTCTTCCCCATGTCTGGCAGTCCGCTCACCAGACTTGGAGCCCCAAAGGTATATTCCTGCCCTTTTCCCTATCTCCGGTTACGCCAATCGCCGGAGTGGCAAAGGGGGTGCTTCAGGCCGAGTGGAAGGATTTCATCCGCTTCCATGGAGCGCGGATCCATGCTTGTTTTTGGGGCGGGGAACGATGGTGGCCGGCGAGAGAGGACGAGACACCGGTTGTTGACGTCGGTGACTCGCCTGCCTGCGGTGGCTATCTTGGGACCAAAGCAACGGCGGCCTCCCGTGTTCTACTTCTCCTCGACGAGCGCGGACATGCAGGCCGCCACCTCGTCGATGTGTGCGCAGCCGGCTTCTTTCTTTGCCTGCATGGCGTGGCTACGCGTGCGTCGACGACGGATGGTGCGATCACAGACACGGGAGGCGCGGTTGCCGCCGTGCTCCCCGCGGTGCCGGCATGGAGCAAGTCGCCACTCCTCATTGAGCTGGCCTGGAGCGGCAACTAGCTCCGTCGGGCTCGGCAACTGGCTCCGTCGGGCTAGGCGAGGGAGGTGGAGCAGCGAGCTGCCTCGCTCGTGCTCGTATCCGGTGGGCTCAGCGAGCCACCCAGCCGGCTTGTATGCCGGAGAACTGCTCTTTGGAAGCCATCGGAAGAGTGGAGAAAATGGTGAAGGAGGTGATGAGGGAGAGGCAGAGGGGTGCGATTCTTGCCCGTCGTCTAGCCTCGTTTAAATAGAGGGCAGACTAGAGGAGATCGTCCGACGTTGTGTTTAATGTCGACCCGCTCATGAATGGACGTGTGGCCAGAGTAGGTTTCAAAGCACATATGCTCCCTTGGTGGTTTTGATAGTTCATGACAACATACATTGTCTCTTGGACTAACATTTTTACCTAGTGTATTTCAGATAAAAGTCCATAGAGGAAGATGGGTTGGCAAAGGATTGTGAGGAGACCCCAAGATGCAAGGAATAGGATTGGTAAAGCTACAAGCATGAAGACTCTACATTTTGCTTTGTGAGAAATCACTTTGAGTCCATAGGAAAGCCAATACTATTAAAAGGGGGTAAGGTATTGTTGGTGAACAAATTGCTCCACGTGCACAAGTGTTAGTCACCAAAAACACCCACAAGCTCTCCCACAAAGATTCTGTCTAAAACCGTTCCACTCAAAATCGGTGTCACCAACTTCCATATCGGCTACACCAAGTTTAAACCCTAGCCACAAACCCTTCTTGGTACTACCAAGTTTTGCATCGGTGCCACCGAGTTTCAGTGACCAACTTTCTGTTAGCTGTTTCACAAGAATCAGAATTTCCGAGAATTGTGAATCGGTCTCACCGAGTTTGGAAACTGCCCTCGGCCACTCATATTGGTACCACCGAGAATCATATATCGGTCTCACCGAGATTCCTAAAGTTGCCACATTTTGAACACTTCGGTGCCACCGAGTTTTTACTTCGGTTTCACCGAGTTGCTCAATAATGGTGTAACGGTTGGATTTTTGGAGAAGCCTATATATACCCCTCCACCACATCCCACTCGAAAGAGAAGCACTCAGAACTATTCCATACTTGCCCCATCCAATTTTCTGAGAGAGAGCCACCTACCCTTGTGTTGAGATCATGATCATCCACTCCAACCATATGGATCTTGATTTCTAGCTTCCCCAAGTTGCTTTCCACCCAATCAATCCCTTCCACCAAGCCAAATCTGTGAGAGAGTGATTGAGTGTTGAGGAGTCTATCATCTTGAAGCACAAGAGCAAGGAGTTCGTCATCATTATCAAGCCTATTACCTTTTGAAGGGTGGTGCCACCTAGATTGGTTAGGTATTGCTTGGGAGCCTCCTACTTCGTGTTGTGGAGTTGAACCAAGAAGTTTGTACGGGCAAGGAGATCGCCTACTTCATGAAGATCTACCCATAGTGAGGCTAGTCCTTCGTGAACGGAAGCCGTTATGGAATAGTCAAGGTTGCTACTTCGTGGACCCTTATGGGTGGAGCCCTCCGTGGACTCTCGCGACCGTTACCCTCCGTGGGTTGAAGACTCCATAAACGTGGATGTACGATAGCGCCACCTATCGGAACCACGGGAAAAATCCTTGCGTCTCCAAATTGCGTTTGATCTTCCTATCTCTACTCTCTCTTACATGTGCTTGTCTTACTTTCCGCTGCCATAATTGTTGACTAGCATGTGTAGGGTCCATTAGACTTGTTATAATTGCTAAAACTGCCCACCAATTAACTTGGGAAAAGGTTAGGTTTTAATTCTTGCAAGTAGTCTATTCACCCCCCCCTCTAGACGTCTCTTCTATCGATCCCTGCAATTGGTATCAGAGCTTTGGTCTCCATAGCTTCGGTTTCATCACCGTGGAGGAAGATGGATGTGTCTAGTTTGGGGAGTATTAGTTGTAGAGTGCCCGTTCTCGATGGGGAGTACTATAGTCAATGGAAATACGAGATGCTTGAACTATTCGATGAATTTCATTTAAGCAAGTATGTTACGAGCCCCTATGTACCTCCCATTGATCCTTCACATCCCACACACGAAGAGGAAATTGATATGCTATGCAATCTTAGAACTGTTAATCTCATCATTAGAGGATTGTCTAGAATTGTGCTTAATCAAATGAAGAATTTTGAATGTGCTTATACTTTGTGGAATGATTTGGAGAAACGATATCCAAATTATTCATTAAGTAATCTTGATGAAATTCTTCATAAATCTATTGCCTTTCACAAAATGATGCCTAGTGATCCTAAGTTTGATGATTATCTATTTGAGCTTAGAGACCTCATGCGTGCTAAAGGAGATGTCATAACTATCAACAATATCATTGTAGAAGCCATTCGCATTCATAATCTTGAACATTGTCATGATCAAAACTCTAACGAATCACTTGTTTCTTGTGACGAGGATTTCCCACTTGATGATGACAATGTGGAACATGGCTACTATGATGAAGTTGAGTTGTTCGACATCGAGTATGAGAAGACAATGAAGAATCTAAGTCTCATGGCAAACTTCAAGGATTACATGTCTGGAGGAAAAGAGTGGATTCTCGACAGTGGATGCACCGAACATATGACCGGAGATAGAGACATGTTTGAAGAGATCACACCAAACCATGGACCGCGAAGGTATGTAACTTTTGGAGACAACTCCAAGGTTAAGGTACTTGGTCTTGGTAAGGTGGCCATATCCCATGATAGCTCTATTCAAAACGTCATGCTTGTTGAATCCCTTGGCTACAATCTTCTTTCCGTATCTAGACTTGCCGACTTCGGTTTTAATGTGCTATTTACCAAAGTAGATTGCCAAGTGTTTCGTCGAGATAATCATAACATGGTCTTTACCGGTTTCCGTAGAGGTGATCTATACATTGTCGATTTCACTAAAAGATCCAAACCTCGTACTTGTCTTATTGCAAAATCTTCTAAAGGTTGGCTTTGGCATAAAAGACTAGGACATGTTGGTATGCGTAATCTAGACAAGCTTATCAAAGGTGATCATATACTTGGTGTTAAAGATGTTATCTTGGACAAAGATAGACTTTGTAGTGCTTGTCAAGCCGGAAAACAAGTAGGTGGAAGTCATCCCGTAAATAATAATATGACTACTAGGAGACCACTCGAGTTGCTTCACATGGATCTTTTTGGTCCCAACGCTTACAAGAGCCTCGGTGGAAATTCCTTTGGTCTAGTTATAGTTGATGATTTTTCCAGATTTAGGTGGGTATTCTTTCTTGATGATAAGTCGCAGGTACAAAAGATCTTCAAGAACTTCGCTCAGAAATCCCAAAATCAGTTTGAAGTGAAGATCAAGAAAGTTCGGAGCGACAACGAATCGGAGTTCAAGAACACAAATGTAGACACCTTTCTTGACGAAGAAGGGATTCTAGATGAGTTCTCAGCTACGTACATGCCTCAACAAAATGGAGTTGTTGAGAGGAAGAATCGAACCCTTATTGAGATGGCAAGAACGATGCTCAATGAGTACAAGACGCCAAGACATTTTTGGGCGAAAGCCGTGGAAACAGCTTGTCATGCCACGAACCGACTCTATCTTCACAAGCTTCTTGGTAAAACGGCATACGAGCTACTCACTGGTAACAAGCCCCAAGTTGGATACTTTCGGGTATTCGGCTCCAAGTGTTACATTCTTGATAAGCATCGTCGTTCAAAATTTGCTCCTAAATCTCATGAAGGTTTCCTACTCGGTTACGGATCAACCTCTCACACTTACCGTGTCCACAACAACTTTACTCAAAAAGTTGAAGAGACGGTAGATGTGAAGTTTGATGAATCTAATGGTTCGCAAGTCGAACAATTGCCAAATGATGTAGGAGATAAGGAACCTTCGGAAGCTATCCAAGACTTGTCCATTGGCAAGATTCGTCCCATGGAGGTGAAGGAAAGTACTTCGTCAACTCAAGTGGAAGCACCTACTTCACGTCAAGGTGAACCTCAACACGACATGGAGGCATCCACAAGCGGTACACGACAAGATGAAGAGGAGGAAAAAGTTCATCATGATGATCCACCGCAACCACCTTCACCACCACCTCAAGGCAACGACACCTTCAACAACAATGAAGAAGATGATGATGATGAAGAAGCTCCACCATCCAACAAGCAAAAGCTACCCCGAGTTCGAGCAAGAGTGGACAAAAACCATCCTCTGAATCAAATCTTCGGTTACATACAAACCGGGAGGATAACTCGCTCTAAAACTTGACTAGCTAACTTTTGTCAGCATTATTCATTCATATCTAGTATTGAGCCCTTGAAGGTAGAAGAAGCTCTTCAGGATCCGGATTGGGTGAACGTTGTGCACGAGGAGCTACACAACTTCGAGAGGAACGAAGTGTGGACACTTGTGGAGAAGCCCAAGGACGAGCAAAACGTCATCGGAACCAAATGGGTGTTTCGGAACAAACAAGATGAAGACGGTCAAGTCGTACGCAACAAGGCGCGTCTCGTGGCTCAAGGCTACACCCAAGTCGAAGGTATGGACTATGGTGAGACCTATGCACCCGTTGCTAGACTTGAAGCTATCCACATTCTTCTTGCTTATGCTAATCACCATGATATCACGCTTTATCAAATGGATATAAAAGTGCATTTTTAAATGGTGAGATTGAAGAAGAGGTCTATGTTAACAACCCCCTGGTTTTGTGAATCCTAAGAAACCTAATCATGTCTACAAGCTTCGTAAAGCTCTTTACGGTCTTAAGCAAGCCCCACGTGCTTGGTATAAATGCTTAACGAAGTTTCTTATTGAAAAGGGTTTTGAGATTGGTAAAATTGACGCAACCTTATTCACTAAAAGAGTTAATGGTGAACTATTTGTGTGCCAAATTTATGTGGATGATATTATCTTTGGATCTACTAACCCACAATTTAGTGAGAAATTTGGAAGGTTGATGTCCGAGAAGTATGAGATGTCTATGATGTGTGAGCTGAAATTTTTCCTTGGTTTGCAAATCAAGCAAACGAGAGAAGGAACTTTCATCTCTCAAACCAAGTATACCAAGGACTTGATCAAGAAGTTCAACATGCAAGAGTGTAAAGGTATGAAAACTCCTATGCCTACTAGTGGACATGTTGATCTTACCAAGGAGGACGAACCGGTTGATCAAAAGGTTTATCGATCTATGATTGGTTCATTGTTATATCTAGTGCCTCCCGTCCCGATATCATGCTTAGTGTTTGCATGTGTGCTAGATATGAAGTTGCTCCTAAAGAGTGTCATCTTAAGGCCGTGAAAACAATTGTGAGATACTTGATACATACACCAAACTTTGGCATATGGTATCCCAAGGGATCTTCTTTTAACCTTGTTGGCTATTCCGACTCGGACTATGCCGGAGACAAGGTTGATAAAAAATCCACCTCGGGTACTTGTCAATTTGTTGGTAGATCTCTTGTGTCTTGGTCCTCCAAGAAACAAAACTCGGTATCTCTATCTACTGCCGAAGCGGAATACATTGCCGTTGGATCATGTTGTGCTCAATTGCTATGGATGACTCAAACTCTTAAGGACTATACATGTGAGACATGTACCATTGTTATGTGACAATGAAAGTGCAATCAAAATTGCTCATAATCCCGTGCAACATTCTCGAACTAAGCATATTCAAGTTAGACATCATTTCATTTGTGATCATGTTGCCAAAGGAGATATCAATCTCAAGCATGTTCGTACTGAAAAACAATTGGCTGATATCTTTACTAAGCCACTTGATGAGAAAGTGTTTTGTCACTTTAGGAGTGAGTTGAACATCCTTGATGCTTCAAACTTCAACTAGACTCACTCGGTTGCATGCAAGGGCATGAGATTACATGTTACTTCCATGATACACTTGACATGCTATCTTATACCATGGAAATATATGCTCCCTTGTATTGCAACTAATCTTTTGTAGGTACTTGGAAGAACTTCATTCCACAAGATTGCCAACAACTCCAATCATTAGCAATCTTGTCATGACCAGGTATCCACAACCCTTCTTGTTGATGGAAGGAAGAAGACAACTCAACTATATCCTTGACATATATTTGATGTGATCACATTTGCTAATTCTCAATTGATACCATGTCAAATGGATATATCTTGTTCTTCCTTGCATGACTAACCCATGTAGGTGGAAAAAGAACCAAAACAAACAAGGATTGCTCCCAACTCAAGATGATCTTCATCAACATCGAGCATCCACAACAAGTTCTTCTACATGCTACGTCATCAACATCACTCAAAGGTATGTACTCATATCCTTGAAAAAGCTTTACTCCAAGTCATGAGATAAAGCAACTCAAGTGATATGAAAACATTAAAATGCTTAATTGAAAAATGGTAACCCCATTTTGAGCTTAACGATGAGTATGACCTATGATCAAGTATTCTTGCTTGGCTCCTAAGTCAATATACTCTAATATAGGTGACCTAGTCACCGACCATCATCTAGATTAAGTATCTTGTTTGGTTCATTGATTATTTGCAAAATTTCTTGGAACCACTCAAATCTTCTCTACTTGATATTTCTTTGTAAATTCGTTTGAATTTCCTTTGCAAATCCTTTTAAAATTTTATTGCAAGTTTTCTAAAATCATTTGAGATTTTCTAGAAGTTGCCAAGTTTCTGTTATGTCCTCGGAGTCTCCGACTCAAACAACTCGGTCTCACCGATTTAGCAAATAAGCTGCATGACCACAATTCGGTTCCACCGACCCGTTTGTCTCGGAGCCACCAATTTTGATTTCTTCTATGGTCTGTGTTCGTATTAGCAAATCTTTATTTCTTCAGTGATTCCTTTGATATATATAAAAAGGGGAGAAACTTTATTCTAGGATCCCTAACTCAAAGGAGGAGGAGTCTTACAAACTCTCAGATCAATGAAAGAGGGAGAAAATATTCTTCATGTTCCCTCAGCTCTTAATACTCTCTATGATCCTTATTCTTTTCTGTGAACCCTACATTCTATGACCCTTGTTCTCAAGGATCCCTTCTGACTCCATGATCCATGTGTCTGACCCTGTGTATGGACCTTTTTGGCAATTAATGCCAAAGGGGGAGAAATACCAAAGCTTCAAAATGCTAAAGGGGGAGATACATGCTTCAATGCAAAGGGGGAGATACAATCAAGGGGGAGAATACCAAAGTAGGGGGAGAAGTTTTGTTGGTTCCCAAAGGAGAGAGAGCATGCCCAATCTTTCTAATTTGGTACTCTTATTTGTTATTCTCATGTTAGACTTGTCTCACCCTATCCAATCCCAATATCTACATGCAAAGATTCAGGGGGAGAGGATGACCTACTATTTCACATCTAGGGGAGAAAGCTCTAAATGTTCTTGGAGACATATCAATCTTAAGGAATACTATCTTCTATATGTTCTCCACATCTTGGTACTGTTGAGTTCTATCACTTTTTGATTTGTAGAATACTCTTGTGTTCCCTAACATTGTTTTCTCAAGTGTGTTTCTACTACTAGAATGCTCAAGAATTCAAGGTAAGTATATGCATCATATCTTTGATCAAGATGATCTCTTGCTTCTTGCACATATTGTTTGCAAGAGTGAAGTCTTGAACAAGGATACACGTCATTCACATATATTTGATGCATATAGCCAAGATACACATGACTCATCATATCGCTTCTACCATATGTGTGTCCATGCATTCCAAAGCAACTATCCTCAAAAGGGATTGCATACGTTTAGGGGGAGCAAGTTTTAGTCATGTGTCTCTCAAAGTCTTCATTATATCTTTGCATGTCTTTATTTGAAGCTTTTATTGTATGGTGTCACCAATTACCAAAAAGGGGGAGATTGAAATCACATATGCTCCCTTGGTGGTTTTGATAATTCATGACAACATACATTGTCTCTTGGACTAACATTTTTACCTAGTGTATTTCAGATAAAAGTCCATAGAGGAAGATGGGTTGGCAAAGGATTGTGAGGAGACCCCAAGATGCAAGGAATAGGATTGGTAAAGCTACAAGCATGAAGACTCTACATTTTGCTTTGTGAGAAATCACTTTGAGTCCATAGGAAAGCCAATACTATTAAAAGGGGGTAAGGTATTGTTGGTGAACAAATTGCTCCACGTGCACAAGTGCTAGTCACCAAAAACACCCACAAGCTCTCCCACAAAGATTCTGTCTAAAACCGTTCCACTCAAAATCGGTGCCACCAACTTCCATATCGGCTACACCGAGTTTAAACCCTAGACAGAAACCCTAGCCACAAACCCTTCTCGGTACTACCAAGTTTTGCATCGGTGCCACCGAGTTTCAGTGACCAACTTTCTGTTAGTTGTTTCACAAGAATCGGAATTTCCGAGAATTGTGAATCAGTCTCACCGAGTTTGGAAACTGCCCTCGGCCACTCATATCGGTACCACCGATAATCATATATCGGTCTCACCGAGATTCCTAAAGTTGCCACATTTTGAACAATTCGGTGCCACCGAGTTTTTACTTCGGTTTCACTGAGTTGCTCAATAATGGTGTAACGGTTGGATTTTTGGAGAAGCCTATATATACCCCTCCACCACATCCCACTCGAAAGAGAAGCACTCAGAACTATTCCATACTTGCCCCATCCAATTTTCTGAGAGAGAGCCACCTACCCTTGTGTTGAGATCAAGATCATCCACTCCAACCATATGGATCTTGATTTCTAGCCTCCCCAAGTTGCTTTCCACCCAATCAACCCCTTCCACCAAGCCAAATATGTGAGAGAGTGATTGAGTGTTGAGGAGTCTATCATCTTGAAGCACAAGAGCAAGGAGTTCGTCATCATTATCAAGCCTATTACCTTTTGGAGGGTGGTTCCTCCTAGATTGGTTAGGTGTTGCTTGGGAGCCTCCTACTTCGTGTTGTGGAGTTGAACCAAGAAGTTTGTACGGGCAAGGATATCGCCTACTTCGTGAAGATCTACCCATAGTGAGGCTAGTCCTTCGTGGACGGAAGCCGTTATGGAATAGTCAAGGTTGCTACTTCGTGGACCCTTATGGGTGGAGCCCTCCGTGGACTCTCGCGACCGTTACCCTCTGTGGGTTGAAGACTCCATAAACGTGGATGTACGATAGCGCCACCTATCGGAACCACGGGAAAAATCCTTGCGTCTCCAAATTGCGTTTGATCTTCCTATCTCTACTCTCTCTTACATGTGCTTGTCTTACTTTCCGCTGCCATACTTGTTGACTAGCATGTGTAGGGTGCATTAGACTTGTTATAATTGCTAAAACTGCCCACCAATTAACTTTTGAAAAGGTTAGGTTTTAATTCTTGCAAGTAGTCTATTCACCCCCCTCTAGACGTCTCTTCTATCGATCCCTTCAAGGTTCCTCGGCTTCCCCGCAGGTTTAATGGAGGCATTTCAATGCAGCGAGGAGACGTGTTCAGCCGGGCATTGAAAGCACGACATGCTCCCTTGGTGGTTTTGATAATTCATGACAACATACATTGTCTCTTGGACTAATACTTTTACCTAGTGTATTTCAGATAAAAGTCCATGGAGAGTTGGGTTGGCAAAAAGGGCTGTGTGGAGATACCCCAAGATGCAAGGAAATGGATTGGCAAAGCTTCAAGCAAGAGGACTCTACATTTTACTTTGTGAGAAATCACTTTGAGTCCATAGGAAAGCCAATACTATTAAAAGGGGGTAAGGTACTGTTGGTGAACAAGATGCTCCACGTGCACAAGTGATAGTCTCCAAAAACACCCACAAGCTCTTCCACAAAACTCTGTCCAAAGTCAAATATCCAAAATCGGTGCAACCAACACTTTCCACTCGGTGCCACCGATTCCCATACTCAGACAGACCTAAGCCAAACCCTAGCCATTCGGTGCAACCAATTCTGCTTCGGTGCCACCGAGTTTGGGTTGCCAACTTTCTGTTACCCAATTTCACAAAATCGGTCCGACCGAGTTTGTTGAATCGGCGTCACCGAGTTTGGCAATCTGACCGTTGGTCACCTAATCGGTGCAACCGAGATTTATATATCGGTCTCACCGAGATTCAAAAGTTGCTACCTTTGGAGCAACTCGGTACCACCGAGATTCACACATCTGTGTCACCGAGTTGGTCACTTTAGGTGTAACGGTTGGATTTTTGGAGATGCCTATATATATACCCCTTCACCACCACCTACTCGAAAGAGAAGCACTCAGAACTATTCCATACTTGCCCCATCCAATTTTCTGAGAGAGAGACACCTACTCATGTGTTGAGATCAAGCTATTCCATTCATACCATATGAATCTTGATCTCTAGCCTCCCAAAGTTGCTTTCCACCAAATCAATCTCTTCCACCATAGCCAAATCTGTGAGAGAGTGATTGTGTGTTGAGGAGTCTATCATCTTGAAGCACAAGAGCAAGGAGTTCATCGTCATTACCGAGCCTATTACCTTTTGGAGGGTGGTGCCTCCTAGATTGACTAGGTGTCGCTTGGGAGCCTCCTACTTCGTGTTGTGGAGTTGAACCAAGAAGTTTGTAAGGGCAAGGAGATCGCCTACTTCGTGAAGATCTACCCATAGTGAGGCTAGTCGTTCGTGGAAGGAAGCCGTTATGGAATAGTCAAGGTTGCTACTTCGTGGACCCTTATGGGTGGAGCCCTCCGTGGACTCTCGCGACCGTTACCCTTCGTGGGTTGAAGACTCCATAAATGTGGACGTACGATAGCACCACCTATCGGAACCACGGGAAAAATCTTTGTGTCCCTCATGCGTTTGATCTCCCTATCTCAACTCTTTACCTTCATATGCAATGTCTTTACTTTCTGCTGCCGTACTTGTTGACTTGCATGTGTAGGGTGTGCTAGGCTTGCTAGACTTGCTATAATTGTTAAAATCTGCCAACACTTAACTTTGCACCTTGGCTAGGTTTTAAATTCCTGCTAGTAGTCTATTCACCCCCCCTCTAGACACACTTCTTGGGATCCTACAAGTGGTATCAGAGCATTGGTCTCCATTGCTTCGGTTTAATCACCGTGGAGGAAGATGGATGTGTCTAGTATAGGAAGTTTGAGTTGTAGAGTGCCTATTCTTGATGGAGAGGACTATAGTCAATGGAGAACTTTGATGCTTGAGCTATTTAATGAATTTCAATTGAGCAAGTATGTTAAGAGCCCCTATGTACCTCCCATTGATCCATTGCATCCCACACATGAAGAGGAAATTGATATGCTATGCAATCTTAGAACTGTTAATCTCATCGTTAGAGCATTGCCTAGAAATGTGCTTAACCAAATGAAGAATTTTGAATGTGCTTATACTCTGTGGAATGACTTGGAGAAACGATATCCAAGTTATTCATTGAGTAATCTTGATGAAATTCTTCATAAAACTATTGCCTTCCACAAAATGACGCCTAGTGATCCCAAGTTTGATGATTGTCTATTTGAACTTAGAGACCTCATGCGTGCTAAAGGAGATGTCATAACTATCAGCAACATCATTGTTGAAGCCATTCGAATTCACAAGTATGAACATTGTCATGATCACAATCCTAACGAATCTCTTGTTCTTTGTGATGAGGATTTCCCACTTGATGATGACAATGTGGAACATGGCTACTACGATGAAGATGAGTTGTTCGACATCGAGTGTGAGAAGATCATGAAGAATCTAAGTCTCATGGCAAACTTCAAGGATTACATGTCCAGAGGAAAAGAATGGATTCTCGACAGCGGATGCACCGATCATATGACCGGAGATAGAGAAATGTTTGAAGAGATCACACCAAACCATGGACCGTGAAGGTACGTAACGTTTGGAGACAACTCCAAGGGTAAGGTACTTGGTCTTGGTAAGGTGGCCATATCCCATGATAGCTCTATTCAAAATGTTATGCTTGTTGAATCTCTTGGCTACAATCTTCTTTCCGTATCTAGACTTGCCGACTTTGGTTTTAATGTGTTATTCACGAAAGTAGATTGCCAAGTGTTTCGTCAAGATAATCATAACATGGTCTTTACCGGTTTCCGTAGAGGTGATCTATACATTGTCGTTTTCACTAAGAGATCCAAACCTCGTACCTGTCTAATTGCAAAATCTTCTAAAGGTTGGCTTTGGCATAGAAGACTAGGACATGTTGGCATGCGTAATCTAGACAAGCTTATCAAAGGTGATCATATACTTGGTGTTAAAGATGTTATCTTTGACAAAGATAGACTTTGTAGTGCTTGTCAAGCTGGATAGCAAGTAGGTGGAAGTCATCCCGTTAAGAATATCATGACTACTAGGACACCACTCAAGTTACTTCACATGGATCTTTTTGGTCCCAATGCTTATAAGAGCCTCGGTGGAAATTCCTATGGTCTAGTTATAGTTGATGATTTTTCCAGATTTACGTGGGCATTCTTCCTTGATGATAAGTCGCAGGTACAAAAGATCTTCAAGAACTTCGCTCGCAAAGCACAAAATCAGTTTGAAGTGTAGATCAAGAAGGTTCGGAGCGATAACGGATCGGAGTTCAAGAACACCCATGTGGATACCTTTCTTGACGAAGAAGGTGTTTCACATGACTTCTCGGCTACGTACACGCCTCAACAAAATGGAGTTGTTGAGAGGAAAAACCGGACGCTTATTGAGATGGCAAGAACAATGCTTGACGAATACAAGACGCCAAGACACTTTTGGGCAGAAGCCGTGGAAACAGCATGTCATGCCACAAACCGACTCTACTTGCACAAGCTTCTTGGTAAAATGGCATACGAGCTACTCACCGGTAACAAACCCCAAGTTGCATACTTTCGGGTATTCGGCTCAAAGTGCTACATTCTTGATAAGCATCGTCGTACTAAATTTGCTCCCAAATCTCATGAAAGTTTCCTACTCGGTTACGGATCGAACTCTCACACTTACCGTGTCTACAACAACTTCACTCGAAAAGTTGAAGAGACGGTAGATGTGAAGTTTGATGAATCTAATGGTTCGCAAGTCGAACAATTGCCAAATGATGTAGGTGATAAGGATCCTTCGGAAGCTATCCAAGACTTGTCCATTGGCAAGATTCGTCCCATGGAGGTGAAGGAAAGTACTTCATCAACTCAAGTGGAAGCCCCTACTTCACGTCAAGGTGAACCTCAACACGACATGGAGGCATCCACAAGCGGTACACGACAAGATGATGAAGAGGAGGAAGTACATCATGAAGATCCACCACAACCTCCTTCACCACCACCTCAAGGAAACGACACCTTCAACAACAACGAAGACGAAAGAGATGATGATGATGAAGAAGCTCCACCATCCAACAAGCCTAAGCTACCCCGAGTTCGAGCAAGAGTGACCAAGAACCATCCTCTAAACCAAATCTTTGGTGACATACAAACCGGGAGAATCACTCGCTCTAAAACTCGCCTAGCTAACTTTTGTGAGTATTATTCTTTCATCTCTAGCATTGAACCCTTGAAGGTAGAACAAGAACTTGAAGACGCGGATTGGGTGAACGCTATGCATGAAGAGCTTCACAACTTCGAGAGGAATGAAGTGTGGACACTCGTGGAGAAGCCCAAGGACGAGCACAACATCATCGGAACCAAATGGGTGTTTCGGAACAAGCAAGACGAAGACGGTCAAGTCGTACACAACAAGGCACGTCTCGTAGCCCAAGGATATACGCGAGTCGAAGGTATGGACTACGGTGAGACCTATGCCCCCGTCGCTAGACTTGAAGCTATTCGCATTCTTCTTGCTTATGCTAATCACCATGATATCACGCTTTATCAAATGGACATTAAAAGTGCCTTTTTAAATGGTGAAATTGAGGAAGAAGTCTATGTTAAGCAACCACCTGGTTTTGTGAATCCTAAGAAACCTAATCATGTTTACAAGCTTCGTAAAGCCCTTTATGGTCTTAAGCAAGCCCCACGTGCTTGGTACAAATGCTTAACGAAGTTTCTTATTGAAAAAGGTTTTGAAATTGGTAAAATTGATGCAACCTTATTCACTAAGAGGGTTAATGGTGAATTATTTGTGTGCCAAATCTATGTGGATGATATTATCTTTGGATCTACTAACCCACAATTTAGTGAAAGATTTGGAAGGTTGATGTCCGAGAAGTATGAGATGTCCATGATGTGTGAGCTGAAATTCTTTCTTGGTTTGCAAATCAAGCAAACTAGAGAAGGAACTTTCATCTCTCAAACTAAGTATACCAAGGACTTGATCAAGAAGTTCAACATGCAAGAGTGCAAAGGTATGAAAACTCCTATGCCTACTAGTGGACATGTTGATCTTACCAAGGAGGACGAACCGGTTGATCAAAAAGTTTATCGATCTATGATTGGTTCATTGCTATATCTATGTGCCTCCCGTCCCGATATTATGCTTAGTGTTTGCATGTGTGCTAGATATCAAGCTGCACCTAAAGCGTGTCATCTTTTGGCCGTGAAACGAATAGTGAGATATTTGATACAAACACCAAACTTTGGCATTTGGTATCCCAAGGGATCTTCTTTTAACCTTGTTGGCTATTCCGACTCGGACTATGCCGGTGACAAGGTTGATAGAAAATCCACCTCGGGTACTTGTCAATTTTTGGGTAGATCGCTTGTGTCTTGGTCCTCCAAGAAACAAAACTCGGTATCTCTATCTACTGCCGAAGCTGAGTATATTGCTGCCGGATCATGTTGTGCACAATTACTATGGATGACACAAACGCTTAAGGATTATGGAATTCATGTTAAAAATGTTCCATTACTTTGTGACAATGAAAGTTCTATTAAAATTGGTCATAATCCTGTGCAACATTCTCGAACTAAACATATTCAAGTTAGACATCATTTCATTCGTGATCATGTTGCAAAGGAGATATTAATCTTAAGCATGTTCACACTAACAAGCAATTAGCCGATATATTTACTAAGCCACTTGATGAGAAAACATTTTGTCACTTGAGGAGTGAGTTGAACATCATTGATGCTTCAAACTTGAGCTAGACTCACTCGGATGCATGCAAGGGCATGAGCTTTCTTGATATTTCCATGATACTCTTAACATGTTATCTTATACCATGGAATTCTATGCTCCCTTGTATTGCAACTAACCATTTTGTAGGTACTTGGAAGAACTTCATTCCACAAGATTGCCATCAACTCCAATCATAAGCAATCTTGTCATGACCAAGTATCCACAACCCCTCTTGATGATGGAAGGAAGAAGACAACAAAAACACATCCTTGACACATATTTATAATTCTCAATTGGTATCATGTCAAATGGATATATATATTGTTCTTCCTTGCTTGACTAACCTATGTAGGTGACAAGTGTACTAAAACGAGAAGGATTGCTCCCAACTCAAGATGATCTTCATCAACATCGAGCATCCTCAACAAGTTCATCTACAAGCCACGTCATCAACATCACTCAAAGGTATGTACTCATATTCTTGAAAATGCTTTACTCCAAGACATGAGCTAAAGCAACTCAAGTGATATGAAGACATTAAAATGCTTAATCGAAAAATGGTAACCCCATTTTGAGCTTAACGTTGAGTATGACCTATGATCAAGTATTCTTGCTTGTCTCCTAAGTCAATATACTCTAATATAGGTGACCTAGTCACCGCCCATCATCTAGTTAAGTATTTTGGTTGGTTCATTCTCTATTTGCAAGATTTCTTGGAACCACTCAAATCTTCTCTAGTTGATATCTCTCTGTACAGTCTATTGCATTTTCTTTGAAAATTTCTTTTAAAATCAAATTATTTGGCAATGTTTGAGAAATCTCAGTCTACTTTCAAAATCACCTTGCCAAGTTTATGTTTTTGCCTCGGAGCCACCGATACAAATAACTCGGTTCTACCGAATTAATAGATAAGCTGCATTACAAAATCTCGGTACCACCGATTTGTCTGTCTCGGAGCCACCGATTTGATTTCTTCTCTTATTTGTGATCAAAATTGCAAAACTGTGTTTCTTTAGTAATCCTACAAGTTATGTTCTTGTTTCTTCGATGATCCCAATTTTATTCAAGGATCCCTAACTCAAAGGAGGAGAAGTCTTACAAACCATCAGTTCAGCCAAAGGGAGAGAAATTATTTTCCATGATTCCCTCAAATTTCATTTCTATGAACCCTACTTTCAATGACCCTTGTTCTCAAGGATCACTTCCTAATCAATGATCCCTGTGTCTCACCCTCTATATGGACCTTTTTGGAAATTAATGCCAAAGGGGGAGAAATAAACAAAGCTTCAATGCTAAAAGGGGAGATACATGCTTATGCAAAGGGGGAGATATAATCAAGGGGGAGAGGAGAATATCAAAGTTTACATTTATATAGACAAGGGGAGAATACCAAAGTAGGGGGAGAAAAATATGTTTGGAAGAAAAGATGTTATTTCATTTGACCACTCATCTTAGACTTTTCTCACCCTATCCAATCCCAATATCTACATGCTGAGATTCAGGGGGAGAGGATGATCCACTATTTTCATTTCTAGGGGAGAAAGCTCTAAATGATCTTGGAGACATATCAATCTTAAGGAATATTATCTTTTATATGTTCTCCATATCTTGGTACTTTTGAGTTATATTGCCTTGTTGATTGGTAGAATACTCTTGTGTTTACTAACACTGTTTTCTCAAGTGTATCTCTACTGCTAGAATGCTCAAGAACTCAAGGTAAGTATATGCATCATATCTTTGATCAAGATGATCTCTTGCTTCTTGCACATATTGTTTGCAAGAGTGAAGTCTTGAATAAGGATAAACCTCATTCATATATATTTGATGCATATAGCCAAGATACACATGACTTATTATATCCCTTCTACTATATGTGTGTCCATGCATTCCAAAGCAACTATCGTTTAAAGGGATTGCACACATTTAGGGGGAGCAAGTCTAAGTCATGTGTCTTTCAAAGTCTTCATTATATCCATGCATATCTTTATTTGAAGCTTTGATTGTATGTTGTCATCAATTACCAAAAAGGGGGAGATTGAAAGCACAACATGCTCCCTTGGTGGTTTTGATAATTCATGACAACATACATTGTCTCTTGGACTAATACTTTTACCTAGCGTATTTCAGATAAAAGTCCATGGAGAGTTGGGTTGGCAAAAAGGGTTGTGTGGAGATACCCCAAGATGCAAGGAAATGGATTGGCAAAGCTTCAAGCAAGAGGAATCTACATTTTACTTTGTGAGAAATCACTTTGAGTCCATAGGAAAGCCAATACTATTAAAAGGGGGTAAGGTACTGTTGGTGAACAAGATGCTCCACGTGCACAAGTGATAGTCACCAAAAACACCCACAAGCTCTTCCACAAAAGTCTGTCCAAAGTCAAATATCCAAAATCGGTGCAACCAACACTTTCCACTCGGTGCCACCGATTCTCATACTCAGACAGACCTAAGCCAAACCCTAGCCATTCGGTGCAACCGATTCTGCTTCGGTGCCATGTAGTTTGGGTTGCCAACTTTCTGTTACCCAATTTCACAAAATCGGTCCGACCGAGTTTGTTGAATCGGCGTCACCGAGTTTGGCAATCTGACCGTTGGTCACCTAATCGGTGCAACCGAGATTTATATATCGTTCTCACCGAGATTCAAAAGTTGCTACCTTTGGAGCAACTCGGTACCACCGAGATTCACACATCGGTGTCACCGAGTTGGTCACTTTAGGTGTAACGGTTGGATTTTTGGAGATGCCTATATATACCCCTTCACCACCACCTACTCGAAAGAAAAGCACTCAGAACTATTCCATACTTGCCCCATCCAATTTTCTGAGAGAGAGCCACCTACTCATGTGTTGAGATCAAGCTATTCCATTCCTACCATATGAATCTTGATCTCTAGCCTCCCCAAGTTGCTTTCCACCAAATCAATCTCTTCCACCATAGCCAAATCTGTGAGAGAGTGATTGTGTGTTGAGGAGTCTATCATCTTGAAGCACAAGAGCAAGGAGTTCATCGTCATTACCGAGCCTATTACCTTTTGGAGGGTGGTGCCTCCTAGATTGGTTAGGTGTCGCTTGGGAGCCTCCTACTTCGTGTTGTGGAGTTGAACCAAGAAGTTTGTAAGGGCAAGGAGATCGCCTACTTTGTGAAGATCTACCCATAGTGAGGCTAGTCCTTCGTGGACGGAAGCCGTTATGGAATAGTCAAGGTTGCTACTTCGTGGACCCTTATGGGTGGAGCCCTCCGTGGACTCTCGCGACCGTTACCCTTCGTGGGTTGAAGACTCCATAAACGTGGACGTACGATAGCACCACCTATCGGAACCACGGGAAAAATCTTTGTGTCCCTCATGCGTTTGATCTCCCTATCTCAACTCTTTACCTTCATATGCAATGTCTTTACTTTCCGCTGCCATACTTGTTGACTTGCATGTGTAGGGTGTGCTAGGCTTGCTAGACTTGCTATAATTGTTAAAATCTGCCAACACTTAACTTTGCACCTTGGCTAGGTTTTAAATTCCTGCTAGTAGTCTATTCACCCCCCTCTAGACAAACTTCTAGTGATCCTACAGGCATGCAGCGGGCGGCGCCCTCGGCCGGCGGGCCGCTTCAATGGCAGAGGTAATGAGAGGTCACGTCCGCCCTGAGCCACCCTCAATGTGGATAGGCGTGCTCTACAGCGGCATGAATGCGGGTAGCTGGCGCCGGGCAGGAAGCGCGCGTGAGAGGGAGGAGGGTTTTTTGGTGGACCAAGGCGGTCAAAAGAGGGCTTGGGATCGATCCGGACTCCCGCAAGTCCCCCCCACGTTTGTCTCCGGTTGACGGGAGAAATTGTGTCCGGACTGCTCCGCGGACCGATACAGGACCGCGTTGGATGGCTTCCGCGGTCCAAACAGTGCGACCCGGACATATGCGTGAAGTTTGTGGGTCGGCGTTGGAGATGCCCTAAGCAAAGGGCCATGTCCAATTTTGTCTCAAAAAAACATACTCTCTGTTTCTTTTTTGCGACGGGGGTAAGGGTTTGGGTTAAGATGATCCATTGCACATAGACTTATAAACTTCTCATGATCAAATTGTAACCATACGACCATCTTAATCTCACCTCTTTCAATCATAGCTAGTTCATGACTAACAAGATTACACTCTCTTTTAATCGCCTTAACCTTAATCTCTTTGTCCTCTCTTATCATCGCTGTGTGTTTTGGTTTGTCAACCGAGGGGTTGGAAATCATCGCATCTGCGTAAACACTATCTCTTTTCGACGATGAACGAAAGTGAGCTCCACTCCAGCGCCAAGCAATTCCCTCCTTGCAAGCCTCAAATTCTACGGCTAGTGCATTGTCACATGTGAAGAGATGATGACACGATGTGAAGATGATGCTACAGTCGTGTCACGCCTAAAATGAGGTACTATCCTTGTCGCGGCTCGAGGGCCTCGATAAGGATAGAAGCACATTTTGGGTCGCTTCGAAAAAATGGAAATCGTCACAATACATGTATAGAGGAGATGTGTATATGGAGTTGGCTTACACTCGCCACATGCTCCAACATAAATAATTCAAATACATTCATCCATAATAATCATCATACAGAAGAGCAGGATCCAACTATGGATGAAATCAAACAAAAACGACATCCATCATGCTAAGCCTGGGCTGCCAACCAAGGAGACCACCACCACTCGTTGGGATATGTCACGTACATACGTCCACGTTCTTCATCATACTCCCACTGGAGTCCTGTGGAATCATCTGCTTCAGGATCATCTGTACCTGCACCTGTTGTTGTAGGAATCTATGAGCCCGAGGACTCAACAATCTCATCACCCAGGGTATCGAGACTAGCTAAGCTTATAGGTATGGCAAGGTCAAGTGGTGAGGTTGCAGCAAGAACTAAGCATTTTATTTGGCTAACTTACGAGTACAAGAATAAGATGAGTGTTCTCTGCATAATGGTCGTGAACTAGTTATGATAAGAAGTGATCCTGAACACCTACTTACGAGTCAAACATACCCCCACCGTGTTCTCTTCCCGAATTTCCTCGAAAAGAGACGATCACGGTTGCGCACACAGTTGGTGTATTTTAATTGGATTTACTTCAAGTTTTCTATAACCGGGTATTATAAAATTTTGAAGTTACCACATAACCGCGGGCACAGTTTTCAGAAAGATTTAACCCTACAGGGGTGCTCCAACTCATCCATCACAAACTAACCACAAGCTGCGATGGAAAACCTCAACCGCGGGATAGCCCGAAGTGTCCTCGGAATCCCGGTGCACAAGACATTCGTTAAAGGTAAAATAATTCCAGCAAGACCTCCCGGCAGGCCAGATCCCGATAGGAGCCGCACGTATCTCGTTCTTAGGGCACTACCAGATGAAAACTATGTACAATGGCCAAATTAAACACCCAAGTTGCCCCGGGGTGACCCCGCAAGTGGCTCTAGTTTGGACCAACACTCATGAGGAGCACTGGCCCGGTTTGTTGGTTAATAGCCAACGGGGTAGCTACTCCCTATGCAAGTTTTATTAGTTATGCAAATTTTAACACCAAAGTTGGGCCTTGCCGAAAGAGTTTTATCCCAAAACAAATTATCAAGGGGGTCCC
Source organism: Elymus sibiricus (assembly GCA_039707655.1). NCBI lineage: Eukaryota > Viridiplantae > Streptophyta > Magnoliopsida > Poales > Poaceae > Elymus > Elymus sibiricus. The sequence continues at coordinate 348,256,837 of CM077663.1, forward strand.
CGTAACAACCCCAAGCATGTTAGGAGCGCTCAATATGGAACATACCACCAGTAGTCGGAAACTAAGGTGGCAAGAGTGGAACAAAACACCAAGCAAAAGGTCGAGCCTTCCACCCTTTCCAAATGCATTAATTAAATAGCAAGAATAATGTGATATCCCAAGATATCCATGTTATTACATGGAACCACCTGCACCTGCAACTAGCAATGCTATAAGAGGGGCTGAGCAAGCGGTAACTTAGCCAAACAACGGTTTGCTAGGATGTGGAGGGTTGGAGGATTATCATGGCATTTTTGGGAGGCTTGACAGATAAGTGGTAGGAAGCAAGACATAACAGAAGTAAGGAGACAACTAGCATAGCAAAGATAGTAACAATATCTAGGGTAATGATCATCTTGCCTGGGGTTTCTTCAATGGGATAACAATCTTGCTCCTCATAACCGTTCACGATAGGTTCCTCGAACTCGAACTCGTCACCCGGTACTACCCACAAGAAAGAACAAGCATCCAATATAAACACAACCATGGCATAATGCACAAACAAGATGATACATGACCATTTTTATATATTTAGCATGGCAATCCTACACTAGTCATCTTAAATGAAGCCTGGATCCATGTGAAGCATGGATCAAGCAACACTTCATATGCAAAGTTATTGATTTTTAACATTTTGGACAAAACAACAATATTAATTATTTTGACATGCATTGTCGGGGCACGGATGCACACGATCACCTACGGGACCAGAGGCCCCTTTGTGGTTCGGCAAGGGGGGTCACGTTGCACAAATAGCGGAGACCATGAAACAACACGACGATCGGGGCACTCATGTTTTTACCCAGGTTCGGGCCGCTGCGAAGCGTAAAACCCTACTCCTGCTTTTGGTGGATTGATCAGAGGAACACGAAGAACACACAGCGCTCAATCCCGGCAAGGGTTGGCGTCGGGGAGAGCTACTATGCGAGTACAAGTGTCCAAAGGTCTGAATCTTGAGCTAGGTTGCCTTGGGCCTCCTTTTATAGTGCAAGGGGCAACCACAGTGGCAAAACAGTCTTTATCTGGCGATTAGATAGCTAACAGAACTATCATACCTAACTCTGGCATTTAGGACAAAATACCGTGCTAGACTAGGTGGCGCCCGGGGATGCATCCCCGACAAGTTCTTGCCACCGCTTGGCTGGCTGTTGCTTAGGGTCTTGACACGCTACTGGACGGGTGTCAACCGGGTATAATCTGTCTTCCCGTGTGTCAGGGATATAACCCCGCGATATAACCCGTCCAGGACTTGGCGATTCACTGAAGACCCGGAAACCAGCTCGGCGGTTCATAGTCAAGACCCATAAGGTGGGCCAGAAGATGGAGACCAAACCACATGGCGGGTTACCAAGTGGGCCAAGAGGAAGACAAGACATGAAGACCAGGCCATATGGCGGCTTACCAGATGGGCTGAGGCCAAGGCCCAAGAGGTAGGAGGCGACTCATGGGCCAGAAGGTATAAGCCGCCATAAGGTGACTTGTTCTGTAAGACTAGGAAGTTGGAACCAGGATCGGTTACGTTGTATAACCCGACCCGGACTCTTGTAGGCTGTCGGACCTCAGCCTATGTATATAAAGGCGAGACCTGGCGGCGAGTTGGGGAGGGTGAAGACAGACAGACAAGCCTTACGGCGAGAGAGACCAAGCAGTCGAGAGCTAGGGCAAGCAAGCCGCCCCTTGTAATCGATACACCAGTTAATACAGCATAAGCAGGACGTAGGCTTTTACCTCCACCGTGAGGGGCCGAACCTGGGTAAACTCGTGTCCCTTGTCCCGTTTAACCCCTTTGAGTCCACTTCCATGGCGTTGGCCTCGAACCTAAGCCTTCGGGCATCTGTCGTGACAAAACCACGACAGTTGGCGCCCACCGTGGGGCTAGCGCTCGGTGGTGTTGAGTTCTCAAAGGGTTCTCTCTCTAGGAACGAGGGGTACGCCATTGGTGAGATGATCAAGAATCGCCATGGGAGACTCTACCTCGACAACGCTGGCTAGGGTCCTGAAGGCGACTCAATCGAGCATGGTTTCCGGGTCCCCTTCGGCAGAATCAACGTTTTCTTTGGCAAGGCTGGCGGATCTAAACCCGGGCCGGACATCTGAACCGACATCGTCAAGCCGGCCCGGCACGAGCAACCCGCCCAAAGCGTGCAACCCGCCTGTATTGACCCGGGCAGGAAGCACGTCTTCGTTGGCTTTACTGAAGGCATGGAGCTTGAAGGTTCTATGTCGCAAGAGGAAACTCTCGACTACTCAGAGGAAGGATCCTCGAGTGGAGAGACGGAATCGATCTATCAACTTCATAGCGATAGGCTTGGGGGCTACGACGAGCCATACCCCGAGTCAGAGTACCATGAGCCGGAGGGTTACGAGCCGCCAAACCACGCTGCCGTCTTTATGGCGGGTTCCGCGGCGGCTCCGAGCGATACAGCAGCCGGTGCGACCGGGTCTGGGGCTGGCAGGTCACCGGCTCAGGTTCTTCTGGATCTGATGAACGAGTTTACAACCCTAATGGAGACTGAGGTCACTGTTGAAAACCAAGCGGCCCGTAACGCGGAAATCGCAAAGTTGAAGAATCAGATGGCCGGAGTCCAACAGGAGATCAATGAGCTGAAGGCTCAGATGGATGCGGAGGCAGAATGCCTTAAGGCGGACGCTTTTCGTTTCGAGTTAGAGCAGCAGTCAGCAGCGGCGGTTTATCGCATGAGACATCAATCCCGCTTGCCAGAGCAATATGAAGCTCGGAATCTTTTTAACACGCCAGGAACGGGACGGAACGTACCTTTGACCGTAACCCGGACGGCGGAAATACCTGGAAGCTGGGCGGCAGCTCAACGTCAGCAGCTAGACCCGCCACGACGGGGCCAAAACCCGCCACCGCTTTATCCGACACCGCCGGGTCATTATTCTAACCCGGCGAAGAACATGGTGGCAGCAGCAACCAGGCTTGATACAATTCCGATCCCTGATAAGGCGCCTTATGCAGAAGAGGTGCGGAACGCCATCGGATACCTGCGCACGGCGATGGCCCAGCAGGAGAAGTATAATTACAGCCGGAGTCGCGTGCACTCAACGCCCGTCCACAGCCGTAGCTACAGCTGGCGTTATGAGTCGCCGGCGGTTTCTAGCAGCGAACGACATCGTAACCCGCCGCAAGCTGATCGGGCGGCTCTGGATGCTCAGACATTGGTGGATCTGGCGAGAGCACGGCAAGGAGAGGCGGCTCAGGAACACACAGTCGCCCCTTTCGTTTCAGGAGGAGCGGGGTTGACTTCCAGGGCTGTGGGGGTGCCGTGTCTGGTACCGGCTCTGCGGAATGAGCGTCTGCCGAAGGATTTCAAGGGTCCTCGTAAGGTGCCCAATTACACTGCTGATTTACCTCCAGAGGCCTGGGTTGAAAGTTATGAGCTAGCCATGGAGATGTTGGACGTTAGTGATGCGGTCTGCGCCAAGTATTTCATCATGATGCTGGAAGGGCCGGCTCGCACATGGTTGAAGGGTTTGCCACCCAACACCATTAACTCCTGGGCCGAGTTAAGGGCGAAATTCATCAATTTTTTTAAAGGAACATGCAAGCAGCCCATGACGATTGTGGATTTGGACCATTGTGTACAGCGTGAGGACGAGTCGGCTCATCACTGGGTCCGGCGGGTCTCTACTATCATCCACTCTTCGGAGCAGATTACGGCGGCTCAGGCGGTTTTAATTCTTGAGAAGAACTGTCACTTCACGCCTCTGAAGCAGAAGCTTGGCCGGCTCGAGCGGTCATGTCAAGACATGGGGGAGCTCATGGCGGCTCTCACCAAGTATGCAGATTCTGACAAGACGAAAGACCCGGGCTCTGATGAGGAGAAATCAGGTCAGGGGAAGAAGATTAACAATGCAAAGGGTCAACCGCAAAGCATGGCTGGAAACAACCCGGGCAAACGGAAGCACCCGGACGGCGAGTCAGAACTGGTGGCAAGCACCAACACCAGGAACACCCGTGCTAAGGGTAAAGCTCCTTTCAACCTGGAAGAGATGCTCAATAAGCCTTGCCCAGAACACAGCCGGCCCGGTAAGCCGGCACGACATACCTGGGGGGATTGCTACATTATGCAACAGTTCCGGGATTACAGCCTTCAACAGCATCGTGATAATGGTAACGGTCCATCAGGCGGCTCAGCACCGGGCGGCTCAGGGGCCGGTTTTGGTGCTGGCGGCTCAGGAACCGGTTACCAAGGTCAGAGCGGTCATGGAGGTCATAATCAACAATCTGGCGATGGAGGCCAGCAGCAGAAAAACCAGTCGGGGTATCTGACTAACCCGAAACAACTCGGTCAGGGTTAGTACCATGCTTAAAACCCGACTCAAAAGAAGTCTGTCTCTCACAAAGCTTTGAGACCTTGATATCCGGCTCAGCGTCCGGTTCAAAAGAATTCATCTCTCGCAAGTTCGAGTTTTCAAGAATATTGTAAAGTCGCCCAAGAGGACGAGCCGCCATGATGTACCATTCAAATATATGGGTACCCTGGTTCATTGAATAATCATAAAAGTCATTTGGGGGCTTCCAACCCATCGGGTTTAGCTTTCAACCCTCTTGACCGGCTTTTAAGCCATAACCAGACCGGAGTAATCCTGCCTGTTTGCCAAGATGTTACTCCGACCCCCTGTACTCTTGATAAGTCATGAACTTATCCAGGTTAAAACATGATGGGTCATGTGAGAGCCGGCTTACAGAAAGCGAGGATCCTCCATGGGCTGTTAAGCCGCCTTCATTGAAACTTGGTTAAACCTGCCTGTTCGCCAAGATGCTACTCCGATCCCCTGTACTCTGGATAAGTCATGAACTTATCCAGGTTAAAACATGATGGGTCATGTGAGAGCCGGCTTACCGAAGCAAGGATAAACCAGTGGCTATCACGCTAGTTTCATTGAAATAAAACTCGACTACCAGACCGGGTTAGATACCCGAAAAGTTGACACCGTCAACAAGGTCGTTTGGGGGCTTTTAAACCCACCGGGTTAAGTTTGAACCCTCTCGATCAGGCTCTTCAGCCACCGCCAGACCAGGTTGTATGCCCAAAGGGTTGACTCCGTCAAAAGGGTCATTTGGGGGCTTCCAACCCACCGGGTTTAGCTTACACACCCTCTTGATCGGCTCTTCAGCCACCCTCGCAACAATAAAAGACTTAACAGTTCCGGGTTATGCTTCTTCAAGCCGCCCCCATAGCAATACAGAGCATGCTCTGTACTGTTTATTTTTTGCAGGTCTCGTCTCCTAAGACAAGCCGGTCACCAGACCGGGTTACATCGTAACCTCTGCAAGCATAATAAAGACTCTAAATAGCCAACATGGTTGGATATTCTTGAAGAGCCGCCCTCTTGATTATATTGCCGGGTCATCTAATTGACCGGTTCTTGGATTTCTTCAACCGGTGCTCTGTGGTATACTACAACACTCATGGATTTCTCAAGCATATATTTGCCGAGTTGCACCGCAACCACGAGCAGGGATTTTATTATTCATACCGGGTTACAACCACGGTCAAGGAGTTATATTAATCTTATACAGCCCCGAGTCGCCGCAGGCATGCAACCCGGCGCTTGGGGGCTACATTATTCAAGTCCGGTTTATGTCAAGTACTCAAGTCCCGTGTCGCTGCAAGCATGCACCACGGCACTTGGGGGCTAATGCAAGCCGGTTTTCAAGTCAGTACATTATCAACAAGACCCTGTTATCTCAAGGAGATGAGCAGTTTTTTACAATCCTTCTAAGTCCCGGCCCAGTACATATTACTGACCCGGCACTCGGGGGCTACACCGCTCAGATCAAATTCTCTAAAGTCCCAAGTCGCCACAGGCATGCGACCCGGAACTTGGGGGTTACAGTATTCAGCTGTTCAAGCAGACTATAAAGTTCCCATTGAAGACCCGGCCCATCATATACTGAAGAGCCGGCTCTTGGGGGCTACACCAGCTGAAGCTTTATAAGGTATAAGACAGTTACAAGTCCCAGGCTGCTGCAGGCAAGACAACCTGGTACTTGGGGGCTGCACAGTCAAAGATATGATTGCAAAGCGCCAAGTCATCATGGATAAACTTGGAGCTTGGGGGCTACAGGTAATATGGATATATCAAAAAATTGGAAGGAGTTATCAAAGTCAGCCGGAGTCTGGTTATTTGACCCGGCGTCACCAACATTACATGACCCGGCGGTGATGACCCGCCGAGAGTATTGGAGGCCGAATCAATGGCATATGGGTGTTGTATTCCCAGAGTTTTTTACTTCAAAGGACACTGACAAGCAAGACGATTGAGAAGACGGCTCGTACACATGAAACCCGGATTTTGAAAGGAATTACTTCATTAAAGCCGGCTGATGGGGCGAGCCGGTCACTTAACATATTTATTCTTATTTCAGGAGCTTAGCATGAATAAATTCAAGCTAACCTGGGGGCTAATGTCAGGGATATAACCCCGCGATATAACCCGGCCAGGACTTGGCGATTCACTGAAGACCCAGAAACCAGCTCGGCGGTTCATTGTCAAGACCCATAAGGTGGGCCAGAAGACGGAGACCAAACCACATGGCGGGTTACCAAGTGGGCCAAGAGGAAGACAAGACATGAAGACCAGGCCATATGGCGGCTTACCAGATGGGCTGAGGCCACCAAGAGGCAGGAGGCGACTCATGGGCCAGAAGGTATAAGCCGCCATAAGGTGACTTGTTCTGTAAGACTAGGAAGTTGGAACCAAGATCGGTTACGTTGTATAACCCGACCCGGACTCTTGTAGGCTGTCGGACCTCAGCCTATGTATATAAAGGCGAGACCTGGCGGCGAGTTGGGGAGGGTGAAGACAGACAGACAAGCCTTACGGCGAGAGAGACCAAGCAGTCGAGAGCTAGGGCAAGCAAGCCGCCCCTTGTAATCGATACACCAGTTAATACAGCATAAGCAGGACGTAGGCTTTTACCTCCACCGTGAGGGGACGAACCTGGGTAAACTCGTGTCCCGTGTCCCGTTTAACCCCTTTGAGTCCACTTCCATGGCGTTGGCCTCGAACCTAAGCCTTCGGGCATCTGCCGTGACAAAACCGAGACACCGTGCGTCGCCACGTGCTTAGCGAGAGCCTCTTAGCCGCCTGAGGGCTCGACACCGCATCGACAAGTGACTGGCGTCGTGATGCGGTGGAGCGGTGGTTGGTCAGCTCGCGCCTGCCGGGGGATGCCTTGCCGGGTCTTCCTGAGATGTGCGCGCCTTGGTCCCCGGCAGGTTCCGGGGATGTGGCTGGCGCGCTTTGGGCCCCTCCTGGGCTGTTACGTTGGTCTTTCCTGCGTTTGCTTGGCCTTCTGTAGGTCGTTGCTGCTGGGGTCTGGGTCTTGATTGCTTGCTTGGTGGTGTGGTGAATTTTCCCGGCGGGCTCAGGCCATGAAGGCCGGAGGCTTATTGTACCCCGACAGAAGCCCCGGGGCCTGAGCCATACGTGTCGCTTGACATGTTGGGTTAGGCCCCAAACAGTGCATGGACACGCGTCGAAGGGATGCTGCCCTCCCGTCCCACGTCCACTCCGCGCAATTATCGCAGGTCGTGGGGTCGTCGAACAGTAGCCGTTGGAGAGTAAAAAAAACTGCCAGTAACAAAAATGGTAGTTTTCCGAAAAGATAGTGAAGAGCCAGCCCCCGTGCGGGTCCCCCTAAATAAAAAGGGCAATGCACAGGGGTGCCGCTCATTCACATCCTTTTCTCCATCCTTCATCTTCCTCCTCAAGCCAAGAGAAAAACCGCTCCCGCCGCCACTTCCGGCCTGCCGAGTGCTGCTAGATCGTCCGCCACCCTTGAAAGCTCTAGGGATGGGGCGGAAGACGGTGATACGTCTCCAACGTATCTATAATTTTTGCTTGTTCCATGCTGTTATATTATCATTTTTGGATGTTTTACAATCATTTTATAACAACTTTATATCATTTTTTGGGACTAACCTATTGACATAGTGCCAAAGTGCCAGTTGCTGTTTTTGCTTGTTTTTTACTTCGCAGAAAATCAATACCAAAAGGAGTCCAATTGCGACAAAACTTTTTGGAGATTTTTTATGGACCAGAAGACACCCAGTGGGCCAAACAACTGCCGGAGAGGTGGGCTGTGGAGAGCACAACCCACCAGGGCGCGCCAGGGGGGCCCCGGCGCGCCCTGATGGGTTGTGCCCTCCTCGTCCCCCTTCCGCACCGCCTCTGATGCTTATAAATTATCAAATATTCGGAAAACCCTAGGGGAGTCGACGAAACACAATTCCAGCCGCCGCAAGTTCCAGAACCGCGAGATCCAATCTAAACACCATCACGAAGGGGTTCATCTTCCTCATAGGTGCCTCTCCGATGATGCGTGAGTACTCCACCATAGACCTACGGATCCGTAGGCAGTAGCTAGATGGCTTCTTCTCTCTCTCTTATGATTCTCAATACAATGGTCTCTTGGAGATCTATTTGATGTAAACTTTTGCGGTTTGTTTGTTGGGATCCGATGAATTTTGAGTTCATGATCAGTTTCTATCCATGAATATTATTTGAGTATTCTTTGATCTCTTATATGCATGATTGCTTATAGCCTCGTATTTCTTCTTCGAATCTTTGGTTTAGTTAGGCCAACTAGATCGATTTTTCTTGCCATGGGAAGAGGTGCTTTGTGATGGGTTCGATCTTGCGGTGTTCTTTCCCAGTGACAGAAGGGGCAGCAAGACACGCATGTACCGTTGCTATTAAGGATAACAAGATGGGGTCTATTCCTACATGAATAGATCTTGTCTACATCATGTCATCGTTCTTATTGCATCACTCTGTTTTTCCATGAACTTAATACACTAGATGCATGCTGGATAGCGGTCGATGTGTGGAGTAATAGAGGTAGATGCAGGCAGGAGTCGGTCTATCTATCTTGGACGTGATGCCTATATAATGATCATCGCCTTGGATATCGTCATGAATATTCGATTTTCTATCAATTGCCCAACAGTAATTTGTTCACCCACAGTGCGCTATACTCATGAGAGAAGCCACTAGTGAACCCTACGGCCCCCGGGTCTACTTTTCCATCATATTGCTTTCCGATCTACGTTTTTGCACTTTTTGTTTTCAGATCTACAAAACCAAAAACCCAAAAATATATTGCTGCATATTTGCTCTTTTTATTTGTGTTCTTGAGAGATCTATCTCTCCTATCTATCACTACCTAATCTATCTTATTACCATAGAGAGATTGACAACCTCTCTTTCGCGTTGGGTTGCAAGTATTTGTTGTTTGTGTGCAGGTGTTGCTTATTGGGTGGTGGTGATCCTCCTAATGGTTCGATAACCTTGGTTTCATAACTGAGGGAAATACTTACCGTCGCTGTGCTGCATCATCCCTTCCTCTTTGGGGAAATACCGACGCAGTCTCAAGCCACGTCAAAGGAATTTCTGGCGCCGTTGCCAGGGAGGAAGCGGTCTCTTCTACGTGCCTATCATAGGCGCCGAGGGGACTCCACCATCATCTACCAGGTTCCTAATCACAAATCTCATCTCCTTGCAATTATATTATTTGCCATTTGCCTCTCGTTTTCCTCTCCCCCACTTCACCAATTTGCCGTTTTATTCGCCCTCTTTTTCATTTGCCCTTTTTCTTGTCGGATCTCTTCCTTGCTTGCAATCTTGTTTGCGTAGTCACGATGACTCAAGAGAACACCAAGTTGTGTGATTTTTCCAATACTAATAACAATGATTTTATTAGTACGCCTATTGCTCCTCCCGCCACTAGTGCGGAGTCTTGTGATATTAATGCCGCTTTGTTGAATCTTGTCATGAAAGATCAATTTGTCGGTAATCCTAATGAGGATGCTGCGTCCCATCTAAACACGTTCGTTGAATTGTGTGATATGCAAAAGAAAAAAGATGTGGACAACGATATTGTGAAGTTGAAACTATTTCCTTTTTCCTTGCGGGATCGTGCAAAATTTTGGTTTTCCTCTTTGCCTCGCAATAGTATCGATTCTTCGAATAAGTGCAAGGATGCTTTTATCACTAAGTATTTTCCGCCCGCGAAAATTATTTCCCTTAGGACGCAAATCATGAATTTTAAGCAACTTGAGCATGAACATGTTGCCCAATCTTGGGAAAGAATGAATTTGATGATAAGAAATTGTCATACACATGGTTTGAATCTTTGGATGATCATACAAATTTTTTATGCGGGATTGAATTTTGTCTCTAGAAATCTTTTAGATTCCGCCACGGGTGGTACTTTTATGGAGATTACTTTGGGTGAAGCTACTAAATTGCTAGATAATATCATGGCTAATTATTCTCAATGGCATACCGAAAGAGCACCTACTAGTAAAAAAGTTAATTCGGTACAGAAATTAGTACTTTGAGTGATAAAGTTGATGCATTGATGAAATTGGTTGCTAGTAAAAATTCTCCTATTGATCTTAATGATGTGCCTTTGTCTACTTTGATTGAGCAAAATAGTGAATCCGTAGATGTGAATTTTATCTCGCGCAACAATTTCAATAACAATGCTTATAGAGGTAATTTTAATCCTAGGCCTTTTGCTGGAAATTCCTCTAATAATTATGGTAATTCCTATGGTAATTCTTCTTACAATAATAATAGGAACACCTCTGATCTTGAGAGTAATATTAAAGAATTTATCAATGTGCAAAAGGCTTTCAATACTACAATAGAAGAAAAGCTGAATAAGATTGATGGTATGTTTAGAAGCATTGATAGAATTTCTCATGATGTTGAAAATCTCAAGTTAAAAGCTTTTGTGCCTAATATTGATGAATCTATTAAAGCTTTATATGTCTCTATGGATGAAAGTAAGAAAAGAACCGCTATGCTTAGAGCTAAAAGAGAAATCTTAGAAAAATCGTCTTCTAGTGATTGCCGCTATAAAAACGATGAAGATCTTAAAGTGATTGGTGTTTCTTCTATTGATTCCTTGTTTAGTAATATTAAAATTGATAATGAAGGGACTGAAGTAGAGTTAACTTTAGCTAGAAGGCGTCCCAATAATTTGGAGGGTGAAAATCTTGATGAAAATTTTGATAAAAGTGGGTTTGAAGAGGTCAAAACTTTAACTAGTGATGTGCCCACTATCTTGGATTGCAAAGATGTTAACCATGATAGTTGCTCTTTTATTGAATGTATTTCTTTGTCGCAATCTATGTTGAATTCACCCCATGCTTATGAGCAAAATAAAGCTTTTACTAAACATATCGTTGATGCCATGATGAAATCTTTTGAAGAAAAGTTGGAGTTGGAGATTTCTATTCCTAGAAAATTGCATGATGAGTGGGAACCTACCATTAAGGTCAAGATTAAAAATTATGAATGCTTTGCTTTGTGTGATTTGGGTGCTAGTGTTTCCACGATTCCGAAATCTCTATGTGATGTGCTTGGTCTTACCAACATTGAAGAATGCTCTCTTAATTTGCACTTGGCGGATTCTACTATTAAAAAGCCTTTGGGAAGAATTAATGATGTTCTTATTCTTGCAAATAGGAATTATGTGCCCATTGATTTTATTGTGCTTGATATTTATTGCAATCCGTCTTGTCCCATTATACTTGGTAGACCGTTTTTACGCACTATAGGTGCCGTGATTGATATGAAAGAAGGCAATATTCGTTTTCAATTTCCCTTGAGAAAGAGTATGGAACACTTCCCTAGAACAATTATTAAGACACCATATGAATCAATCATGAGGGCATCCTATGGATCCAAAACCAAAGATGACAATACTTGAATCTATGTGTTATGCCTAGCTAGGGGCGTAAAACGATAGCGCTTGTTGGGAGGCAACCCAATGAATAAATAAAATTTTGCTTTTTCCTTTCTGTTTTTGAGTGTTGACACAATTATGCCTCTGTTATGACTGTGTTTTTACGGTTTATTTAATGTTTGTGCCAAGTAGAACCATTAGGATGATTCATAGGATGAGTAGAAGTGATGCTGAATCTGAAACAGAAACTTTACGTCCAGTATATGAATTTTCATTTTTTGCTAGAACGTGATCTTGAGCTGAAATTTTAACACAGTGTTTCTATACAAATTCCTTATGTTGTACTAATTTTTCAGAATTTTAAGAGTTACAGAAGTATGGGTAGAGTACAGATTACTATAGACTGTTCTGTTTAAGACAGATTCTGTTTTCGTTGCATTGTGTGCTTGTTTTGATGAATCTATGGTTTGTATTGGGGGGTATAAGACATGGTAAAGTTAAAATACAGTAGGTATAATGAAATAACAAAATATGAATGGGTTTGCAACAGTACCTAAAGTAGTGATTTGCTTTCTTATACTAACGGATCTCACGAAGATTTTGTTGAGTTTTGTGTGATTGAAATTTTCAAGTTTTGGGTGAGATCACGATGGATGAAGGAATAAGGAGTAGCAAAAGCCTAAGCTTGGGGATTCTACCACACCCCCAAGATTTATCCAAAGATAAACAAGCAACTAAGCTTGGGGATGCCCCCGAGTGGCATCCCCTCTTTCTTCTAACGACCATCGGTATTTTACTTGGAGCTATATTTTTATTCGTCACATATCATGTGTTTTGCTTGGAGCGTCTTGTATCTTTGCTTGCTTTGTTTGTTAGTTTTTCCTTTGTATCCTTGCTGGACACACCTATTTGAGAAAGCCAAAACCATGCTATGATTTGTTAGAATTGCTCTATGTGCTTCGCTTAAACTTTTTGAGCTATAGAAATTGCTCTAATGCTTCACTTATATCTTTTTGAGCACGGTGTGCTTGGAAACTTTTGTAGAAATACTCTCATGCCTCGCTTAGATTAATTTGAGAGTTAGTAAATTTTGAAGAAATCCTCTCATGCTTCACTTATACCTTTTTGAGAGATGAAATCTTTATGCTCATGTGCTTCACTTAAATTTGTTTGAGCTTGCCAAAAAGCAATGGCAATATATGAAACTAGTACCAAAGTGATAGATATCCAAGGAGGATATAATAAAAACTTTCATGAAGATCATTGGACAAATTAAACTTGATTCCTTGTAATAGTTTTGAAACATGATGATAGTAATATGTGAGTCATGTTGATGAGTAATTATGCTTAGTAGGAATATTGGTGTTAAGGTTTGTGATTCCCTATGCATGAACGAAAGTCAATAGTTATGCAATGAAGTTACATCCTACTTGTGGTGCATTATTCGGTGTTAGTTATGTTCAATGCTCACTTATGTGATTTTTCGTTTCTTGGTTTGGTTGCTTCCCAATCTATTTGCTAGCCTTCATTTGTACTAAGTAGAAATACTACTTGTGAATCCAAAATCCCTAAACCAAGTTTTGCCTTATGAGTCCACCATACCTACCTATATGCGGTATTTCCATGCCGTTCCAAGCAAATTTGTATGTGCCATATCTAAATTTTCAAAATAATTTTTCTCTTTTGTGTGCTCGTACCGCTCATGAAACGGTGGGGGGTGTCCAATATTTTTCCATGCTAGATGTGTTATTCTCAAGATGAGTGTTTATTCACTTGTCATTGCACGAGAGTGCGGCGGTAATAGGGATGCCCATTCCCGAAATGAAAAAGAAAAAAAATATTTACTTTATGTTGTCAAATAATAAATTCCTTGGAAAGTGTTGGTATGGAAGGCAACCGTGGATACGGCCCGCCATGGAAAGTGAAAGTTTGGTGGAAAAAGGAATAAACTTTATTTTCTGTTTGGGAACCGCCTATGATATATCTAGCATGGAAAGTATTGTGAACTACTTTGTCATTTTCGTTGACAGGAAAAGCATGCCACCCAAAATATTTTTGTCTCTCAATTTTAAACCTTGAGCTCTTGCACCTCTACAAATCCCTACTTCCCTCTGCGAAGGGCCTATCTATTTACTTTATGCAATTTTTATTTTTGATTTGAGTCTCCATCTTCTCTTATAAGCACCAACTAGGGGGCACTATGATCGTACTTGAGCATTGGGCATAGCTAATATTTGAGTGTGTTTCACGAATGGATCAATGATTGAGCATGATGGGCTAGGGATAACTTTCTTTAGTGTTGATATTTTGAAAGACATGGTTGCTTGTTGACATGCTTGAGTATTGAAGACATTATGTTAAAACTAGACTATTGCTTTGAATCATTATAAGTCCAAATGTCCATCCTATACAAAAGAAAAGAATATGATGAACATGTTAGGCAGCATTCCACATCAAAAATTCTGTCTTTATCATTTACCTACTCGAGGACGAGTAGACATTAAGCTTGGGGATGCTGATACGTCTCCAACGTATCTATAATTTTTGCTTGTTCCATGCTGTTATATTATCATTCTTGGATGTTTTACAGTCATTTTATAACAACTTTATATCATTTTTTGGGACTAACCTATTGACATAGTGCCAAAGTGCCAGTTGTTGTTTTTGCTTGTTTTTTACTTCGCAGAAAATCAATACCAAACAGAGTCCAATCGCGACGAAACTTTTTGGAGATTTTTTCTGTACCAGAAGACACCCAGTGGGCCAAACAACTGTCGGAGAGGTGGGCTGTGGAGAGCACAACCCACCAGGGCGCCAGGGGGGCCCCGGCGCGCCCTGATGGGTTGTGCCCTCCTCGGCCCCCTTCCGCACCGGCTCTGATGCCTATAAATTCTCAAAAATTCGGAAAACCCTAGGGGAGTCGATGAAACACAATTCCAGCCGCCGCAAGTTCCAGAACCGCGAGATCCAATCTAAAGACCATCACAGAGGGGTTCATCTTCCTCATAGGTGCCTCTCCGATGATGCGTGAGTAGTCCACCATAGACCTACGGGTCCGTAGGCAGTAGCTAGATGGCTTCTTCTCTCTCTCTCTCTTATGATTCTCAATACAATGGTCTCTTGGAGATCTATTTGATGTAAACTTTTGCGGTGTGTTTGTTGGGATCCGATGAATTTTGAGTTGATGATCAGTTTCTATCCATGAATATTATTTGAGTCTTCTTTGATCTCTTGTATGCATGATTGCTTATAGCCTCGTATTTCTTCTTCGAATCTTTGGTTTAGTTAGGCCAACTAGATCGATTTTTCTTGCCATGGGAAGAGGTGCTTTGTGATGGGTTCGATCTTGCGGTGTTCTTTCCCAGTGACAGAAGGGGCAGCAAGACACGCATGTATCGTTGCTATTAAGGATAACAAGATGGCATCTATTCCTACATGAATAGATCTTGTCTACATCATGTCATCGTTCTTATTGCATTACTCCATTTTTCCATGAACTTAATACACTAGATGCATGCTGGATAGCGGTCGATGTGTGGAGTAACAGAGGTAGATGCAGGCAGGAGTCGGTCTATCTATCTTGGACGTGATGCCTATATAATGGTCATCGCCTTGGATATCGTCATGACTATTCGATTTTCTATCAATTGCCCAACAGTAATTTGTTCACCCACCATGCGCTATACTCATGAGAGAAGCCACTAGTGAACCCTACGGCCCCAGGGTCTACTTTTCCATCATATTGCTTTCCGATCTACGTTTTTGCACTCTTTGTTTTCAGATCTACAAAACCAAAAACCCAAAAATATATTGCTGCATATTTGCTCTTTTTATTTGTGTTCTTGAGAGATCTATCTCTCCTATCTATCACTACCTAATCTATCTTATTACCATAGAGAGATTGACAACCTCTCTTTCGCGTTGGGTTGCAAGTATTTGTTGTTTGTGTGCAGGTGCTGCTTATTGGGTGGTGGTGATCCTCCTACTGGTTCGATAACCTTGGTTTCATAACTGAGGGAAATACTTACCGTCGCTGTGCTGCATCATCCCTTCCTCTTTGGGGAAATACCGACGCAGTCTCAAGCCACGTTAGACGGCTGCCAACAAGGGGAAGCAGATGGCCGCATCTGCAGACCTAGTGGTCGAGGAGAGGAAGAAGAAAGCGGAAGAGCTGGAGAGGAGGTGACAAGGAGATGTGGTTATTTCCCCGTCGAGCCTGGATGGCAATACCTTGATCAACATGTATGCCTATATGTGGGGGAGGGCGACGAAGGGGCATGGAGCACCCGTGGTCCTGCCGGACAGCCCCAAGGAGAAGAAGCCATCAGATTCGTACCGCTTCTTCTGCGCGTACTTCTACCGCGGACTCTCTCCCCCCTTTTCTGATTTCTTTTGTGCCATGATGGCGGCGTACGGATTCCACCTTCTGGACTTCACGCCCAATGCAATGGCGTGTATGGCGATTTTTGCCCATCTGTGCGAGAACTTTGTCGGAGTCGTCCCCAATGTGGACTTGTTCAGGCACTTCTTCGTTCCTCGGATTGAGGACAGATCCCACGGCTCGGGGAATATAAGCTGGTTCCCTCGGGGCAGGAAGGATGACTGGGATTACCTTCCTGGACAGCAGCGTGGGAAGTGGGAAGAATGAAGGGGTGACTGGTGCTGGATCAAGGACGACAAGGCCCCCGCGTTCTGCTTGGCGTGGACCAGATGTGCCACGCGCGGTAGCGACTGGGGCAAGCTGGGTCTCACCGATGGCAAGCTCCGCCTGGCGCTGAACAGGATCATCCGCCTTAAAGCTGTCGGGCTGACCATCGAGCATGTGGGGGCAGACTTCCTCCGTCGCTGTATTGCGCCGTTGCAGAAGAGGGACATGCTTGCATGGGAGTTCAACGGTCCTGCCGACTGGATGCGACTGTACCCAAGCCCTGCCAACAACCTGACAGTTTATGGCCATGGTTGGCTGTGCGATCTGGTGTTTGGACGCCTTGGGCCATTCCATTTGCCGGCAGGAGTCGTTCCCTTGCACCGCAACTCTGCCCGGAGCCAGATCCTGCAATGGATGCCTGATTGCGATGCCTCCGGGGTTAAGCCTGATTGGGCGCTGCCCGCCCTGGAGAGCGAGATGGAGTGGGTCTCCAGCTTGGAGGAAAGAGCTTCCAAGCCAGAGGATAACCTGACCGCGCCCACCAGGACGGCGGAGAGGGCCTTCATCGCCGCTCGAATTGCGGAGGACAAAGATGTCAGAGTCGCCAAGGGATCAGCCTCTGGGGAGGAGGAGGAGGAGGATTCTGGGGACGACGACTCTTCCAAAGAGCAGAGCGGAAATCTTGCTCTGGGGGAGGCTGCCGGGTTGGAGTCTGCCGGGGCTGGGGGCTCCCAGGCCACGGCGGCAGGAACCCAGGAAGGGACTGAAGCGGAGGAGGCGAAGGAGCCGGAGGTGGAGGAAGAGGGGCTCGAAATGGGCCCTCAAGCTCCAGAACCAGGGCGACGCCTCGGTCAACGCGTCAATCGAGAACCAACGGCCTGTACATCTTCGTGGGGCTCCTCGAAGGTGAAGAAGACGACCTCCAAGGGAGGCGGGCGCGAGGTAGCACACCGCCAATCCTCCCGCCTTTCTCAAGCCAAAGCTTCTCCCGTCAAGCGACGGAGGGTCATAGGGGCGGACCCCAGCCCCCCGTCAAGCCCAACTTCTCCGCCAGGCTCGCCCTTGCCGTAAGTCCTGATCCCTCCGCAAGCTCTGCCTCCGCAACTCTGAAGAGGGGCAGATCAACTCCACCACCTGCGTCGTACGAGCTGGGCTCTATGCTCATCGCCTCGAAGTAAGTCATTCGATCACAATCCTTGCCGAAGTCTTTATCCTTGATTTTCTTGATTGATCTTGCATGATTGATTCTGACAGGGATGAGGACGAGGAGACACTTGCTCATAGGACCAAGCGGGCTAAATCCGCAGCAAGGCCGGATCCCGCGGCAAGCAAGAGCTCGGCAGGAGACGCGGAGCAGAACCCCACGCCTAGCCCCCGGTCTAGCCCTCATCGTGAAATCCAAGTGCAGGCCTCGTCTATTGACAGGGATGAGGAAGGACGTCTCCCTTCACCCAACAGGGAGACGGGGGAAAAATATCAGGTAGAGGCCCGCTAGGAGGAACCTCTCCTTCAAGATTTCTCGTCAACCGTCGCCCGCGAGGAAGATTCGTCAGCAAGGGCCTCCACCGAAGAGCTTGTCCGTGTCAAAGTCATCGCCGAAGGGACGGTGACAGACCGCACGCCGGCATCTGATGTTGCTGGGGAAGGGGATGTCCCTCCGTAGCAACCTCCATCGGGTATCCCACTTGCCGGTATTTTTGCTTTCCCTGTATTCTCCCCTTTTATGTGTCTTATTGATTTCTGACTTCCATATTTCTGTTTCTTGCTACAACTCGCAGCTCCGTTACTTGAAGAGCCTGAGTTGCTGGAAGAGGTGGCTGACATTGGGAAGGACGCCGCCACGGAGGCGATGAAGATCGCTGCCGCGGAAGAACACGGGCAGGCTGCCGGGGACGTTCAGAGGTCCTCAGAAGAGATGGAGCTAAACCCCGGCAACGCACCTGGCCTAGACTCAGTTGTTGAGGAGAAGACTCCCCTTCAGTCCATGGGGCCCTCCTTGCTTAGTTCTCATCTGGCATCGGCTCTGCGATCTCCCCAGAGCCATCTGGCATTGGTCACTGCTCAGCTGGGTTCCTCAGGTCCTGGTTCACACTTCTCAGCGGGCGCAGACCTTGACGAGGAAATCAATAGGATCCTGGCGCCGCTGTCCCAGAAGATCGAAGGAGCTGATGGAACTGCCGATGGCGCCAAGGATTTGGCTTTTCTGGAATCCATAGCAGCAGGGCTCAAGGACGTGCAGAGCAGGTACAGCCTCAAGTGGCAGGCGGTCAAGGAGCAGCATGACTTGGCCGAGCTCGTAGACCAGCAGTTGAGGAACAAAGTGAGCGAGCTGCGGGAGTGGTATAACCAGAAGGTCCATTCTCTCAAGAGGCAGCATGAGACGCTATCCATGGCCAAAGAGGGTGTTGCTGCCGGGAAGGCTTGACTGGCGGAGCGCGAAGCGCTTCTGGATGCCAGAGAGAAGAGCATTTCCTCCCGGGAAGGGGCCCTTGAGGCTACCCTCCGCGGCAAGGAGGAGGAGCTGGAAGTCCGCGTCCGGCAGCATACCAAGGCACTGGAGGACAGCCACAAGACCACTCTTGACACACTTTCCCTGGAGTCCGCTGCTCAACTGAAGAAGGTGGCTGACGAGCTAGCTGCTGCATCTACCGCCAAGGCCAAACTCGAAGTTCAACTTACCAAGCTGATAGAGGATCTTGCCGGGAGCACCAAGGAGATCGAGGCTCTCAAGGAGGAAGCGCGAAAAGCAAAAGCTATCCTGGGAGAGGTGCAATCACAGCTTTCCTCCAAGAGCCAAGGTCTTGATGCCGCCAACGACACCATTTCTGACATGAAATCCAGGCTTGCTTCCTTGGAGAGCGACCTTGAATCTGCCGGGGCTCGCGAGAAACTGCTGCTGACAGATGTGAACCGCGCGAAGACCCTCCAGAAGGATGCTGAAGAAAAGCTGGAGAACGTAATTGAGCAGCGCGACCTCTGGATCAAGAGCACGTTTGATATCGCTGAGCGCCCCACTGCCCAAATTGCCAAGATGGACATGAAGAGCTGGGCCTTCACCGTCGGCAGACACGAGGCTCCAAGCGACAAGATGACACTCTTCTTCGACGGCCTGATCGAGGGGTTGAAGACGTATGAGGAAGACAGGGCCGCCTGCTTTGCCAATGAATCCCGGAAGCTGGCACGTGACACCCTCTTCCTGGTCTTGAGCAACCTCGCCTTCTTCCACCCAGAGCTCGGCCTTTCCGATGGCTTCAAGAGGCTGTCGTCGGGCGCCGACACCTCTACCGTCGTGAAGAAGGCCGGTCCTCTTGCTGACAGGATCCTCACAGTTTCAAGGACCCAGGGGAGCCACCGGAGTTAACCTTTGAGCTTTCCTTGTTGTCATGCTGTCCTGTACTTAAGACACAGTAGGTATCTCGTATTAGGACATGCACTTTCTTTATTTTAATGTTTGCTGAACTGATGTTTTTACGCAAATGTATGCTATCCCCTTCGCTTTTCTGCCGGCGTTCGTATGATTGTTATCTTTGCGCGTTCTAGTTACCCGCCAACGGCGTGTTGCCGTGATTGCTTTGAGGAACGGGTCCTTAGCATTCTGCTAGCAAGGGCACGCTGCCGGCGAGATTACCCTCAGCAGTGTTGATGCTGCCGCGCATTTTGTTGAGCAGGCTCAAAACAAAACACGGGCGTGAACAAACACGGTAAGGTCCCATCACATGCAAGATTTATCATATGAAACCTTTGGTTCGACGAAGGGGTATACAAATGTAAATTCTAATGGAAGTTGATAACCATGTCAACTTAGCTTTTGTCATGGCTTTTCTTTTCCACTGGCGCGTGCTTATCCGCGTTCATAGCCCCTCCCTTCGTTCATTGGAGCCTCTCCTCTTCGTGCTCCCTGGTGCGCGCATGAGCGCGTACCCACTGCTGCCCTGAGAGGAAGGGAATGCGGGGAGAGGCGAAATGGAAAAACTTGGAGATCCGTTAGTTATGAGTACAATCCGTGGCACGAGTCTACCGGGTTAATGTAAATGTTCATAACTGACGGGAACGGAGGAGGAAATATGAATGGCCGAGCCCTCCCTCCTTTCCTTCGCACCCAACGGCCCCGCGGCGACCTATGCGATGAATGTATATGCGGGCGGGACCTTGCCGTGATTCGCCTGCCGGGGGCGCCAATAGGTGGATTCGCTCTAGCATTCGGTTCGGGATTTATTCCTAGCGGAAAAAATGCAAGGCCGAACCTCATGCAAGTTTATCGACACCGATGGTACCGCCGCCTTGCAGAATCGTTCACCGACGGGGAAGGAGAGGGGAGAAGGGTATAGCCAGGTACCTCTTTCCTTCCTTGGCCTACTGGATTATGCCGCATCTCCCTAGGGTTAGGCGGGCTCATTTCCTTCCGGCGCTTCTTGCTCTGGTCTTGACCGTGGGGAACGGACGGCGACGTCGCCTGTACCCGTCGTACCTCCCTCGATGCCCTCCTCGTTCACCGCTGTAGTAGCACGCATGACATTCGCAGTTGCATGCGAGAGGGCTTTCGAAGCGGGAGGATTTGCGATCACGCCAGTCTTCTTTTTAGGAGCCATGGATGAAGAAGACGATGATGAAGATCGACTCGCTGCTCACGAACTCGGGTTCGCGCAAACGACGCGCAGCCCCCTACCTGGCGCACCAAAGATGTCGGGCACGGATGCACACGATCACCTATGGGACCAGAGGCCCCTTTGCAGTTCGGCAAGAGGGGTCACGTTGCACAAAGAGCGGAGACCATGAAACAACACGACGATCGGGGCACTGGCGTTTTTACCTAGGTTCGGGCCGTTGCGAAGCGTAAAACCCTACTCCTGCTTTTTGTGGATTGATCAGAGGAACACGAAGAACACACAACGCTCAATCCTGGCAAGGGTTGCCGTCGGGGAGAGCTACTATGCGAGTACAAGTGTCCAAAGGTCCGAATTTTGAGCTAGGTTTCGTTGGGCCTCCTTTTATAGTGCAATGGGCAACCATAGTGGCAAAACAGTCTTTATCTGGAGATTAGATAGCTAACAGAGCTATCATGCCTAACTCTGGCATTTAGGAAAAAATACCATGATTGCTAGACTAGGTGGCGCCCGGGGATGCATCCCCGGCAAGTTCTTGCCACAGCTTAGCTGGCTGTTGCTTAGGGTCTTGACACGCTACTGGACGGGTGTCAACCGGGTATAATCTGTCTTCCGGTGCGTCGCCACGTGCTTAGCGAGAGCCTCTTAGCCGCCTGAGGGCTCAACACCGCATCGACAAGTGACTGGCGTCGTGATGCCATGGAGCGGTGGTTGGTCAGCTCGCGCCTGCCGGTGGATGCCTTGCCGGGTCTTCCTGAGATGTGCGCGCCTCGGTCCTCGGCAGGTTCCAGGGATGTGGCTGGCGTGCTTTGGGCCCCTCCTGGGCTGTTACGTTGGTCTTGCCAGTGTTTGCTTGGCCTTCTGTAGGTCATTGCTGCCGGGGTCTGGGTCTTGAATGCTTGCTTGGTGGTGTGGTGGCTTTTCCCGGCGGGCTCAGGCCATGAAGGCCGGAGGCTTATTGTCCGTGCACAAGTCAGGGGAAATGAACACCCCCGTTTGTGTACCCCGACATGCATGAATATGGAAAAAATGGAATCTACACATGAAATCAATGCATATAAATATCATTGCAATCGTAGTTACGGTTCTCTCGGAACACTCATGACAAGATATGGAAGGATTCGGTGATAGAACAGGAAATCAGGAAGGATAGGGGCAAAATCTTGGGATACCAAGCATGCCACTGGATAGGATATGGAATGCATATAACGTTGGAAATATTCCCTAGAGGCAATAATAAATTGGTTATTATCATATTTCCTTGTTCATGATATATTTTTATTATCCATGCGCTAGAATTGTATCGACCGAAAACTCAGATACATGTGTGGATACATAAACAACATCGTGTCCCTAGTGAGCCTCTATTAGACAAGCACGTTGATCAAAGATGGTTAAGGTTTCCTAACCATAGACGTGATTGGTCATTTGATAACGGGATCACATCATTAGGAGAATGATGTGATGGACAAGACCCAACCATAAGCTTAGCATATGATCATATCACTTAAGTTTATTGCTACTATTTTCTTCATGTCAAGTATCTGTTCCTCAGACCATGAGATCATGCAACTCCCTGACACCGGAGAAATTGAAAGCACAACTTCTCCCTAGGTGGTTTTGGTAATTAATAACAACATATATTTCATTGGACTAATGTTTCCACCAAGTATATTTCAGGAAAGTTCAATGAATGGATTGGCAAAAGGACTGTGAGGAGTTTCCCTAGATACAAGGAACATCTATTGGCAACAATCATGAAGACTCTACATTTTATATTTTTTGAGAAATCACACTTTGAGTCCATAGGAAAGCCAATACTATTAAAAGGGGATGAGGTCTCTATGATGATCTGGTTGCTCAAGTGCTTAGAGATTAGGCACCAAAAATATACATGAAATTCTCCCACAAACATTCTATCCAAAACCAAATATCCAAAATCGGTGCCACCAACAATTTCCATTCAGCCCTACCGAGCTTCACTTAGACAGAATCCTAGCCAAAACCCTAGCTTCTCGGTGACACCAACTTTCACCTTCGGTGCAACCGAAAACAGTGACCACCTTCCTGGTATCTCTTTTTCAAGAATCGTAATTTCCGAAATTTGGAAATCGGTACCACCGAGATTGGGTAACTGCCTAGGACACCCATATCGGTACCATTGAGAATTATATATCGGTCTCACCGAAATGCCAAAAGTTGCCACATTTTGCACTAGTCGGTACAACCGAGTTTCTACTTCGGTTTCACCGAGTTGGGCAATAATGTTGTAACGGTTGGATTTTTGGAGATGCCTATATATACCCCTCCACCTCCTCTCACTCGTAGAGGAAGCACTCAGAACATACCTACACTTGTCCCATCCATTTTTCTGAGAGAGAACCACCTACTCATGTGTTGAGATCAAGACCTTTCACTCCAACCATATGAATCTTGTTTTCTAGCCTCCCCAAGTTGCTTTCCACCCAATCAACCTCTTCTACCAAGCCAAATCTGTGAGAGAGTGATTGTGTGTTGAGGAGACTATCTTTTGAAGCACAAGAGAAAGGAGTTCATCATTGTTACCACATCTATTACCTTTTGGAGGGTGGTGCCTCCTAGATTGGTTAGGTGTCGCTTGGGAGCCTCCTTCTTCGTGCTGTGGAGTTGAACCAAGAAGTTTGTGCGGGCAAGGAGATCGCCTACTTCGTGAATATCTACCCATAGTGAGGCTAGTCCTTCGTGGACGGAAGCCATGATGGAATAAACGAGGTTGCTTCTTTGCAGACCCTAATGGGTGGAGCCCTCCATGGACTCTCGCGACCACTATCCTCCGTGGGTTGAAGTCTCCATCAGCATGGACGTAGGATAGCACCACCTTCGGAACCACGGGAAAAATCTTCGTGTCATCAATTGTGTTTGATTCTCCTCTCCCTACCTTTACTTTCATGTGCATGTCTTTACTTTCCGCTGCTATACTCTTAGACTTGCATGTGTAGGGTGTACTTGACTTGCTACAATTGCTAAAACTTGCCAACATTTAAAATTGGGAGAAGGCTAGATTTTTATTTAGTCAAGTAGTCTAATCACCCCCCCTCTAGACATACTTCGGATCCTACAAGTGGTATCAGAGCATTGGTCCCCATTTCATTGGTTTCACAACGTAGGATAGTATGACTTGCTACTTGTTGTGATGAGGATGATTGGGAAGATAATGATACGCCTTATAATATTGAAAATCTTTTTGGCACCAACTTGGAAAACTATGATGATAATTGTTACACTATTGGTGCTATTCTTGCTATTGATGATTATGCTAATGATTCGCAAAGCCACAAGCTTGGGGATGCTATGTTTGATGAAGATGATATTTTTTGTCCCCCAAGTTTTGATGAGCAAATTTATTATGATGATGGCATGCCTCCTATCTATGATGATTATGATGATGACATGTATGCTATAAAGAGTGATAGTAATCATGAAACTTGTCATCATGCTTTTAGTATTGAATGTGGTTGTGCCAATCAAGTGTCTCATGATCGTTATGTTGTTGAGTTTGCTCCCACTACCATGGATGAAAAGGAATTTGCTTATGTGGAGAGTAATAAATTTTCTATGCTTGTAGATCATGAAAAGAATGCTTTATGTGATAGTTATATTGTTAAATTCCTTCATGATACTACTGAAAATTATTATGAGGGAGGAACTTATGCTTGAAGGAATTGCAATAATATCAAGTTTCCTCTCTATATGTTCAAAGTTTTGAGGTTATGCTTGTTTTGCCTTCCTATGATAGCTGATTCTTTCTCCCATAAATTGTTTGATCACAAAGTCCCTATGCATAGGAAGTGGGTTAGACTTAAATGTGCATTTCATGAGATTCATGATGCTCTCTTGCATGTTTCAGTTACTACTTTTTATGTGAGCATCATTGAAATCATCATGCCTAGCTAAAAGGCATTAAAGAAAAGCGCTTGTTGGGAGACAACCCAACACTTTTACTTTCTGTTTTTGAGTCTTCACATGATTAAGATAATTTAGTAATCATGTTTTGTGTCTTTTATTTCAATAATGTGCCAAGTAAAGCCTTTGGGATAGTATGGATACTTGTTGATTTGATTCTGTGGAAAAACAGAAACTTTTGCCTCCAGTAAAGAATTTCTTTGATTTTACTGGAGTGTAAAAAAATTCTGAAAATTTTACACAGTATTTATATTCAAATTATATAAGTTTTCCGAATTTTTCAGAATTTTTAGAGACAGGGAAGTATGGCTATATTACAGATCTTCACAGACTCTTCTGTTTTTGACAGATTCTGTTTTGCATGCATAGTTTGCTTGTTTTTAGTGTTCCCATAGCTTATATTCAGTGATATAAATTATGTGAATGGTAGAATACAGTAGGTATTATGTGAGAACAATTATGAATCTTGTGTTGACAGTACCTAAGTGAATGATCTTTATTTATTATACTAACCCATCTCACGAAGTTCCGTGAAGTTTTGATTGATTGAAGTTTTCAAGTTTTGGGTGAGACACCGATATGAGGAGAATAAGGAGTGACAAGAACCTAAGATTTGGGATGCCCAAGGCACCCCCAAGGTAATATCCAAGGAATACTCAAGCGCCTAAGCTTGGGGATGCCCCGGAAGGCATCCCCTCTTTCGTCTCCAACATTATCGGTATATCTTACTTGGAGCTATATTTTTATTCGTCACATAATATGTGCTTTGCTTGGATCGTCATTGTATTTTGTTATTCTCTGTTACATGTTATTTATAATCTCGTTTTTCAATAAAAAGTTCCAAGAACTGCCTTTTAGGATGCCTCCATTGCATGTCTTGATGTGTGCTGTGTAAAAACAGAAACTTTTGCTGCAGTGTTTGAATTTTCATATTTTATTGGAATGTGGAAAGTTTCTGAAATTTTTACACAGTATTTTCATATAAATTATTTATCATGTCCAAAATTTCCATAATTTTTAGAGATATATAAGTGCACTTTGTAAATTAATTGCTACAGATTGTCCTGTTTAGACAGAAAACTGCCATAGTTTTGTTATCTACTTCTCCATAGTTTTCATGACTTATATTGGTAGATATAAATTGTGGAAATGATAGTATACGTTAGATAATGTTTTAAAATTATTATGCAACTTGTCTTGGCAGTACATAAAGAGTTAATTAATTATTATGTGCACTAACCTATCTCACGAGTTCTTTTCAAGTTTTTTTGTGGGTGAAGTTTTTGAGACCTAGGTGAAACCGGGATATGAGAGGATTGAACGAGATACAAAAGCTCATGCTTGGGGATTCCCAAGGCACCCCAAGTAAATATTTCAGGAAGTCTCAAGCATCTAAGTCCTCACATAGCTACTTTATTGTTTGACTACTCATTGATCTTCACTTATATCTTTTGAGAGTAGTTCAAAATTTATTCTTGTGCTTCACTTATATCCGAAGAGTAAATTGTGAATGAATGAAATATCATAAATCTGAAATTATCAATGTGCTATATTCTTATTAGCAAGTTCACATTTGTTTTAGAAAGTAAAATCTATTGAAGTTTAACAATAACTGTATTGGTCATATGAGCAATTCATGAATGATTAGTATAAGAAAGAGAACTTTCACATACGAATATATTATCTTGGACATCTTTTATGATTGTGAATACCCATTAATTATTTTCAACCTTGATCAAATAGTTGAAGTTGGACAAGCAAGACAACATAATGGTTATGTTTGGGTATATTTGCATAGAAGTTATATTGTTATGGATCCTCCGACATGTGGTGCTTGTTTAGAACCTTTTGCTAGCGAAAACTTCGTACTAAGTAGAGATACTACTTGTGCATCCAAATCCTTGAGCCAAGTTTCTTCCATGAGAGTCCACCATACCTACCTATATATGGTATTTCACTGCCATTCCAAGTAAATTTGCATGTGCCACCTCTAAACATTCAAATAAACATCTGTTTTGTGTGCTCATACCGCTCATGGAGCGACAGGGCAGTCATTATCTTCAATGCTAAGCGAGTTATTCTCAAGATGAGTGTTTATTCACTTGTCATTGCACGAGAG
The DNA here is from genome assembly GCA_039707655.1 of Elymus sibiricus. NCBI lineage: Eukaryota > Viridiplantae > Streptophyta > Magnoliopsida > Poales > Poaceae > Elymus > Elymus sibiricus. The sequence continues at coordinate 348,283,920 of CM077663.1, forward strand.
AGGCTGGTAAAAAGGATTCCCAGTCCTGCATAATGCAAAAATAAATAAACAAAAACTCCCCCTAGAAAGTTGATTGTTTGGAGGGCAACCGTGGATTCAGCTAGCCATGGAATGTGTTTGAATGGTGGAGGGGGAGTAAAAAATTAAATTCTGTTTGGGAACCGCCAATAATGTGATTAGCATGGAAGATATTGAATACTCTGTTGTGACGTTGACAGGAAAGGCACACCACTCAAAATTACATATTCATCTCCGTTTTAAACAATGAGCTCTAGCACATATGCAAATCCCTGCTTCCCTCTGCGAAGGGACACTCTATTTACTTTCATGTTACTTAGTTTCATGTTGAGTCAACTTCTTATTCCAACCTCAATCTATGAGTTGGCAAGCACCATGTGGTGGGGAAAGACCCAAAAATATAGACCCACTCAAATATATTTGATCATGATTCATTATTGTTGACAATTATCTTTATGATAGGTGTGTTGGGAGGCGAAACATCAAGCCCCTATCTTTCTCTGTGTTCGATGGATGTTGTTTGTTCTAAAAATACGCCTTGAGTATTAGCAATCATAAAAGTTGCTGGTTATGATGCTAGAAAAGTGATTGAAATTATCAATGATAAAAACTATTCACTAAGCTAGCATTCACACTTCATAAATTATTTCTTTTATCATTTATCTACTCGAGGACGAGCAGGAATTAAGCTTGGGGATGCTGATACGTCTCCAACGTATCGATAATTTATGAAGTATTCATGCCATATTCACCTATGTTTACAATACTTTTATATGGTTTTGATGCACTTTATATGATTTATTTAGAACTAACCCGGACTGAGACTGTTTTCAGCAGAATTACCATGGTGTTGTTTTTGTGCAGAAAATGAAAGTTCTTGGAATCGCCCGAAACTTTTTTGTGATTTTTCTGGAGGAAATAAGCAACATTGGAGCGAAGACCTGCCGGAGGGGGTGTGCCAGAAGGCCACCACGCAACCGGCCGCGCCCCCTAGGTGCGCAGCCAGATGGCTTGTGGGGCCCATGTGGCTCCGTTTGGCGTGATTCCAACGTTGAAAAATCCCATAAATACCAGAAACCCCAGAAGTAAAGAGAGACTCCTTGTTCCTTCGCAACAACTCTCTGTATCGACGAAAAACCAAGCTGGAGGCGTTCCAATACCCTGCCGGAGAGGGTAGATCATCTCCGGTGGCCATCTACATCATCCCGGCGGAGGCCATGACGAGGAGGGAGTAGTCCACCCTCGGGGCTGACGGTTTGTACCAGTAGCTATGTGTTCAATCTCTCTCTCTCTCGTGTTCTTGAGATGGCACGATCTTGATGTATCACGGGCTTTGTTAATATAGTCGGATCATATGATGTTATTCCCTTGCTACCTTGTTGTGATGAATTGAATCTTTACCTTTCAGATCTTGTTATGTTGGATTGAATATTATGGTTTGAGAACACTTGATGTACGTCTTGCGTGGGATACCCGTAGTGACATTGGGGTATTCTATTGATTCACTTGATATATGTTGAGGCATCAACTTGCGGATTCCGGTGACCTAGGGGATCTATGCATAGGGGTTGATTGCACGTTTTCATACCACGTTCTCCGATAGAAATCTTGGGGTGCTCCTTGAAGTTCTTTGTGTTGGATTGAATATGATAGATCTGAAATTGTTTGATGCATGTCGGATAATTTACCCACGGATACTTGAGGTGACATTGGAGTATCTAGGTGACATTAGGGTTGATTGATATGTATCATTGGTGTTATTCTAGTAGGAACTCTAGGGCTGTTTGTGACACTTATAGGAATAGCCCAATAGATTGATCGGAAAGAATAACTTTGAGGTGGTTCTACTACCTACACCAATTTCATCTTATTGTTCTCCGCTAGATAGGAACTTTGGAGTGATTCTTTGTTGCATGTTGAGGGATGATTATATGATTCAACTATGTTAGCATTGTTGGGAGACTGCATTAGCGAAAGTATGAACCCTAGGCCTGATTTCCAAGCATTTATACACCGTTTTGCTCGCTGTTTTACAATTTCTACCTTGCTGTTTTCATATTTTCAGATTACAAAAACCTATATCTATCATCCATATTGCACTTATATCACCATCTCTTCGCCGAACTAGTGCACCTATACAATTTGCCATTGTATTGGGTGTGTTGGGGACACAAGAGATTTCTTGTATTTGATTGCAGGGTTGTTTGAGTGAGACCATCTTTATCCTACACCTCCCACATATTGATAAACCTTAGGTCATCCACTTGAGGGAAAATTGCTACTATCCTACAAAACTCTATGCTTGGAGGCCCAACACGAGTCTACAAGAATAAAGTTGCGTAGTAGACATCACAGATCGCCTACTTCGTGAGGATCTACCCATAGTGAGGCTAGTCCTTCGTGGACGGAAGACGTGATGGCATAGATGAGGTTGCTACTTTGTGGACCCTAACGGGTGGAGCCCTCCGTGAACTCTCGCGACCGCTACCCTCCGTGGGTTGAAGTCTCCATCAGTGTGGACGTACGATAGCACCACCTATCGGAACCACGGGAAAAATCTTCGTGTCATCAATTGCGTTTGATTCTCCTCTCCCTACCTTTAATTTCATGTGCATGTCTTTACTTTCCACTGCTATACTCTTAGACTTGCATGTGTAGGGTGTACTTGACTTGCTACAATTGCTAAAACTTGCCAACATTTAAAATTGGGAAAAGGCTAGATTTTTATTTAGTCAAGTAGTCTAATCACCCCCCTCTAGACATACTTTGGATCCTACGGAAATAGTGTGCTATCAAACGTCACTTCGTAACTGGGTGATCATAAAGGTGCTTTGCAGGTATCTCCGAAGGTGTCTGTTGGGTTGGAGTGGATCGAGACTGGGATTTGTCACTCCGTATGATGGAGAGGTATCTCTAGGCCCTCTCGGTAATACAACATCACAAGAAGCTTGCAAGAAATGTGACTAATGAGTTAGTAACGGGATCTTGTATTACGGAACGAGTAAAGAGACTTGCCGGTAACGAGATTGAACTTGGTATGGAGATACTGACGATCGAATCTCGGGCAAGTAACATACCGATGGACAAAGGGAACTACATACATGATTGACTGAATCCTTGACATCGTGGTTCGACTGATAAAGATCTTCGTGGAACATGTAGGAACCAATATGGGCATCCAGGTCCCGCTATTGGTTATTGACCAGAGAGGAGTCTCGGTCATGTCTACATGACTCTCGAACCCATAAGGTCCGCATGCTTAACGTTCAATGACGCTACAGTAGTATTGGGATATGTACGTTGGTGACCGAATATTGTTCGGAGTCCCGGATGAGATCCTGAACATCACGAGGAGCCCCGGAGTGGTTCGGGGGTAAAGATTTATATATGGGAAATCATATTTTGGTTATCGAAAAACTTTCGGGTTTTGGCGGTATTGTACCGGGAAGCTTCCGGAAGGTCCCGGAAGGTTCCGGAGGAGTCCGGAAGGGTCCCTCCAGCCCTTACGGTGTGCACGTGTAGTAGGGGGTGCACTCTGGCCTTATTGGGCAAGGGGCACCAGCCCCACAAGGCCCATGCGCCAAGGGATGGGGAAACCCTGAGGGGGAGGGGTCCTCTACTTGGCTTGGAGGGCACTCCTCCCCCCTTTGGCCGCCACCCCCTCCTTGGAGGAGGGGCAAAGGGGGCCGCGCCCCTCCCGCTTGATCCTATAAATAGAGGAGGGGTGGGGAGGGCAGCAACACACCAATTCCTTCCCCTCCCTTGGGTAGCCCCTCTCATGTCTTCCCGAGTTCTTCCTCGTTCGCAGTTCCAGAGGTGCTTGGCGAAGCCCTGCTGGCACTGCTCCACCACCATATCCATCATGCCGTCGTGTTGATCTAGATACCATCTACTAATACGCCATCACTCGCTGGATCGAGGAGTCGGAGACGTCATCGAGCCGCACGTGTGCTGAACGCGGAGGTGTCATCCGTTCGGTGCTAGATCGGCTCGGATCGCGATTGGATCGTGAAGAGTACGACTATATCAACCGCGTTATATACACTTCCTCTTAACGGTCTACAAGGGTATGTAGACACACTCCCCCTCTCATTTCTATGCATCTCCATAGATAGATCTTGGGTGTTCGTAGGATTTTTTTACCATGCTTCGTTCCCCAAAAGTGATATTAGAGCTAGGTCTATGCGTAGATGATATGCACGAGTAGAACACAAAGAAGTTGTGGGCGTTGATGTTCAGATTATTACCTCCCTTGTCTTATTTTTGATTTGGTGGTATTGTGGGATGAAGCGACCTGGACCAACTTTACTTGTCCTCGCACAAGAGACCGGTTCCACCGACTGACATGCAACTTGTATTGTATAAGGTGGTTGGCGGGTGTCTGTCTCTCCCACTTTAGTTGAATCTAATTTGACAAAGGCGGTCCTTGTAGAAGGTTAAAAGGCAACTTGATTATCACCGTTGTGGCTTTGCATAGGTAAGAAAGGTTCTTGCTAGTTGCCCATCGCATCCACGTAAAACTTGCAACAACAAAGTAGAGGACATCTAACTTGTTTTTGCAAGGTATGTTGTGATGTGATATGGCAATACGTGATTTGATATATCTTGATGTATGAGATGATTATGTTTTGTAATAGTTATCACGACTTGCATGTCGATGAGAATGGCAACCAACAGGAGCCATGGGGTTGTCTTTAATTTATTATATGACCTGCGTTTCAATCATTAAACGCCATGTAATTACTTTACTTTATCGCTATGCGTTAGCAATAGTTGTAGAAGCAATAGTTGGCGAGACAACCACGTGATGACACGATGATGGAGATCATGGTGTCATGCTGGTGATGATGGAGATCATGCCGGTGCTTTGGAGATGGAGATCAAAAGCACAAGATGGCCATATCATGTCACTTATTGATTTGCATGTGATGTTTATCCTTTTATGCATCTTAGTTTGCTTAGGACGACGGTAGCATTATAAGATGCTCCCTCACTTAATTTCAATATAAAGATGTGTTCTCCCCAAGTATGAACCATTACAAAAGTTCGTCGCTTCGAAGCACCTCGTGATGATCGGGTGTGATAGACTCTTTGTTCACATACAACGGGTGTAAGCCAGTTTTGCACATGCAGAATACTTGGGTTAAACTTGACGAGCCTAGCATGTACACACATGGCCTCGAAACACGAAAGACCTAAAGGTCGAACATGAGTCATATAGTAGATATGATCAACATGGAGATGTTCACCATTGAAACCACCTCATCTCACGTGATGATCGTACTTGGGTTGGTAGATTTGGATCATGTAACACTTAGGCAACCTGAGGGATGTTGATTTAAGTGGGAGTTCATTAGTAATTTTATTAACTGGACTTATCATCATGAACATAGTCTAAGTGTCTTTGCAAATTATGTTGTAGATTAATAGCTAGCGTTGTAGCTCCCCTGAATTTTAATACATTCCTAGAGAAAGACCAAGTTGAAAGATAGCATAAGCAATTATGCGGACTAGGTCCGTAATCCGAGGATTGTCCTCACTGCTGCACAGAAGGCTTATGTCCTTGATGCACCACTCGGTGTGCCAACCCCTCCAGCGTCGTCTCTGGATGTTGTGAACGTCTGGCAGACACGTTCTGATGACTACTCGATAGTTCAGTGCGCCATGCTTTACGGCTTAGAATCGGGGCTCCAAAGATGTTTTGAACGCCACAAAGCATATGAGATGTTTCGAGAGCTGAATTTGGTATTTCAAGCTCATGCCCGTGTTGATAGGTATGAGACCTTTGACAAGTTCTTTGCCTACAAGATGGAGGAGAATAGCTCAGTCAGTGAGGATGTGCTGAGAATGTCTGGGTGCTACAATCGCTCGAATCAAGTGGGAGTTAATCTTCCAGATAAGATAGTGACTGACAAAGTTCTCCAATCACTGCCACCTAGCTACAAGAGCTTCATGATGAACTATAACATGCAAGGGATGGATAAGACGATCCCTGATCTATTCGCGATGCTTAAGTCCGCGGAGGTAGAAATCAAGAAGGAGCATCAAGTGTTCATGGTTAACAAGACCACTAGTTTCGAGAAGGGCAAGGGCAAGAAGGGAACTTCAAGAATGGAAAGCCAGTTGCCACTCCAATGAAGAAACCCAAGGCTGGACCCTAACCCGAGACTGAATGCTTCTATTATAAGGGGAACGGTCACTGGAGGCGGAACTGCCTAAATACTTGGCAGATAAGAAGGTTGGCAAAGTCAACACAGGTATATTTGATATACATGTTATTGATGTGTGCCTTACTAGTGCTCGTAGTAGCGCCTGGGTATTCGATACCGGTTCATTTGCTAATATTGGTAACTCAAAACAAAAGCTATAGAATAAACGGAGACCAGCTAAAGGCGAGGTGACGATGTGTGTTGAAAGTGTCTCAAAGGTTGATGTGATCACGATCGCATGGTCCCTCTACCTTCAGTATTAGTTTTAAACCTAAATAAATGTTATTTGGTGCCTGCATTGAGCATGAACATTATATGTATCTTTTTTATTGCGAGACGATTATTCATTTAAGTCAGAGAATAATGGTTGTTCTGTTTACATGAATAATATCTTTATGATGATGCACCCAATGTGAAAGGTTTATTGAATACTCGATCATAGTGATACACATGCTCATAATATTGATGCCGAATGATGCAAAGTTAATAATGATAGTACCACATACTTGTGGCACTACTGCTAAGGTCATATTGGTGTAAAACGCATGAAGAAACTCCATGTTGATGGATCTTTGGAATCACTCGATTTCGAATCGCTTGAGACATGCAAACCATGCCTCATGGGCAAGATGACTAAGAGCCTGTTTTCCGGTACGATGGAGCGGGAAAGTGACTTGTTGGAAATAATACATACTAATGTATGTGGTCCAATGAGGGTTGAAGCACGCGGTGGATATCATTATTTTCTTACCTTCACAGATGATTGCAGTAGATACGGTATATTTACTTGATGCAACACAAGTCTGAAATTTTGAAAGGTTCAAGCAATTTCAGAGTGAAGTTGGAGATCATCGTGACAAGAACATAAAATGTCTACGATATGATCAAGGAGGTGAATATCTGAGTTACGAGTTTGGTATGCAATTTAAGACAATGTGGAAATTGCTTCACAACTCTCACCACCTGGAACATGATACATCTCCAACGTATCTATAATTTTTTATTGTTCCATGCCACTATATTATCATTCTAGGATACTTTTTAGGCATTTACTTGCTATTTTATATTATTTTTGAGCACTAACCTATTAACCCAGTGCCAAGTACCAGTTGTTGTTTTCTAAGTGTTTTTGGTTTTTCAGGAATACTGTACCAAACAAAGTTCAAATACCCTGAAACTTTTTGATGATTTTTTGTGGACCAAAATAAGACCTGCAAGCTTCGGAGGAATACCGGAGGGCATACGAGGTGTCCCCAAGCCATCAAGGCGCGCCCAGGGGGGTGGTCGTGCCCTGATAGCTTGGGGCCACCTCCCCGCTCTCCTGGCCCCGATATCTGGCCTATAAATTCTCTAATATTGCAAAAACCCTAGAGAGCCTCCCGCAACACTTTTTTCGCCGCTGCAAGTCTCTGTTCCGCCATGTGCCCATCTGGAGCCCTGTTCCGGTGCCCTGCCGGAGGGGGGGATCGATCACGGAGGGCCTCTACAACGACCTTGTTACTCCCATGGTGATGTGTGAGTAGTTCACCGCAGACCTACGGGTCCGTAGTTAGTACCTAGATGGTTCTCTCTCTCTCTCTCTCTCTCTCTCTCTCTCTCTATGTTCTTCAATGCGAAGATCACCGCGATCCCGCGGTGATCTATCTTATGTAATCAATCTTTGCGGTGTGTTTGTAGGGATCCGATGAATTGTGGGTTTATGTTCAGATTATTCATGAAAAGATATTGAATACTTGCTGGTATTTTATTTGCATGATTGTTATAGCTTCGTAATGCTCTCCGATCTATCGGTTTGGTTTGGCCAACTAGATTGTTTTATCTTCAAGTGGGAGTGGCGCGTTGTAATGGGTTCAATCTTGCGGTGCTCAATCCCAGTGACAGAAAGGGACATTACACATATTATATTGCTGCCACTAAGGGTAAAACGATGGGGTTAGTTCATATTGATTGGATTTACTTTGTCTACATCATGTCATCATCCTCCAAGCATTACTCTGTTTTTTACTTAATACTCTAGATGCATGATGGAGATCGGTCGATAGGTGGAGTAATAGTAGTAGATGCAGGCAGGAGTCAGTCTACTTGTTTATGGACGTGATGCCTATATACATGATCATTTTCGTGAATAAATATTGCATAACTATGCGCTTTTCTATCAATTGCCTAACAACAATTTGTTTACCCACCGTATGCTTTCTTCGAGAGAGAAGCCTCTAGCGAGCACTATGGCCCCCGGGTCTCCTCACAAATATATTTACAAAACTCTGAATACCTTGCTGCCATTATTTACTTTCTTTTTATTTACAATTTATATTTATGAAATTATCTATCTATCACTACTTATCGCTTGCAAGTAACGAGTTCAAGGGGATTGACAACCCTCTTGCCCATGTTGGGTGCAAGTGTTTGCTCTTTTGTGCGTAGGCGCTGAAGACGGGAATTTGCGTGGTTCTCCTATTGGTTTGATAACCTTGATTCTCACTGAGGGAAATACTCACCTTTGCTTTGTTGCATCATCCACTCCTCTTCGGGGAAAATCCTAACGCAGTTTACAAGTATCAGGAAGGATTTCTGGCGCCGTTGCCGGGGAGCATCATAAAATTCCTATCAAGTACCTTCTCACAAATTATCAGTCACTTGTTCTACTTTTTATTTGCTGTTATATTTTGCTTGCTATAAAAAATAAAAAATACAAAAATATTTTTCTTTGCTAGTTCACTTGTTTCGTCGCTATGTTTGGACCACCTGTTAATATTTCTCCGGATTTTGAAGTTCTATACTTTAAACAAAAACAAGGGGAGAATCTAAAAGATGCATGGCACCGCATATTAGAGTCTCGCCGTATATAAAAAATGATATGAAGATTCTTATTCGTAACTTTTATGTAGGACTTGGGATGCCCCATAGGCAAGTTCTAAACTTTGCTGCTAAAGGAAATTTTATTGATATGGATTCTAATGCTGCCTGTGAGTTAGTAGAGGGAATGGTAGGTGATACTTGTGATCTGCGTTGGGTTTTCTGTGAAGAGGAACGGGTAATTGCAGCACAAAGTGGTTTAGTATTTCCCTCAGTTATGAAACCAAGGTTTATCGAACCAATAGGAATATCAATCCTCAACCGTCTTCAGCGGCTGCACACAAATGAACAAACGACTTGCACCCAACGCGGGCAAGAGGGTTGTCAATCCCCTTGATCTCGTTATTTGCAAGCAAATGAGTTGTGTAGATAATTGTTGATATATATAAATTGCAAAATAAATAAAAAGTAAATAAAGGTAGCGACGTAATTGTAGCGTTTGTAAATATATAAGTGAATAGACACGGGGGCCATAGTTTTCTCTAGTGGCATCTCTCATGTAGGCAACATACGGTGGGTAAACAAATTACTGTTGGGCAATTGATAGAAAAGTGGATAGTTATGCGATGTTCACGACAATGATCATGTATATATAGGCATCACGTCCATAAGCAAATAGGACGACTCCTGCCTGCACCTATTACTATTACTCCACTCATCGACCGCTATCGAGCATGCATCTAGAGTATTAAGTAAAACAGAGTAATGCTTGGAGAACGATGACATGATGTAGACAAAGTAAACTCAAACAATATGAATGAACCCCATCATTTTATCCTTAGTAGCAACAACACAAAGACGCATCTTGTCCCCTACTTTGTCACTGGGATATAGAAACTCGCCAGGTTGAACCTACCACAACGCACCACTCCCACCGATGAAATATCAATCTACTTGGCCAAAGCACATCAATAGATCGGAGAGCATTACGAAGCTATAATGATCATGCAGTTAAGAGACAATATATATCAGAGGTATCTCAAATACTTTTCATGAATAATCTGAACATAAACCCACAATTCATCGGATCCCAACAAACACACCGCACAATAGGATTACATCGGATAGATCAAAAAGTGAAGATGTGATGATCATTGTATTGAAGATCACAAGAGAGAGAGATTGCCATCTAGGTACTAGCTATGGACCTGTAGGTCTGTGGTGAACTACTCACACATCATCATGAGGGCAGCAAGGTTGATGAAGAGGCCCTTCGTGATCGATCCCCCCTCCGGCAGGGTGCCAGAACGGAGTTCCAGATGGCCTCGCGATGGAACAGAGACTTGCGGCGGTGGAAAAAGGGTTTCGGGACTGCCTTCAGGGTTTTTGTAATATTAGAGAATTTATAGGCCGAAGAGGGAAATCAGGAGGCAGCCGAGGGGGCCACCACATATCAGGACGCACCCCCCAGGGCGCGCCCTGATGTGTGGTGGGGCTATCGTGCACCTTGTGGCCTCCTTCCGAAGCTTCTAGGTGTTCTTATAGTCCAGAAAAAATCATCAAAAAGTTTTGTGGCAATTGTAAACCTGAAAAGGCAAAAACATGCAGAAAACAACAACTCGCTCTAGGCACTGGGTCAATAGGTTAGTGCTCAAAAATATTATAAATTGGTAAATAAAGACCCAAAAAGTATCCTAGAATGATAATATATCAGCATGGAACAATCAAAAATTATATATACGTTGGAGACGTATCAAGTATCCCCAAGCTTAATTCCTACTCGTCCTCGAGTAGGTATATGATAAAAACAAATTTTTTTGATGTGACATGCTATCCACTATGTAATCTTATGCGTGTATGCTCATTGAGAAAAGATGAATCAACAAATATTAACATAGCAATAATAAAAATGTAAGAAACAGAATTGTTAATTCTCAAAAGTATACGATCCTTAAGAAATGTTTACCCCCCCCCATTCATCTTGTTATATTAGCAAGGCATGGCTCCATCTTCACCACATTAATACAAATGTTAAGCACCACGGTGTCCAAGTCAGGCAATTGGTTCGTACTTTTTCAATATGCATCAACCTTTTATTCTTCACGCAATACTTGAGCGTGAGCCATTGGACATAGCATTTAAGTGGAATAGAGTATGGTGGTAGATATGAAAGGGGTACAAAGTGGAGAAGATAGTCTCACATCAACTAGGCGTACCAACGGGCTATGGAGATGCCCATCGATAGATGTCAATGCGAGGAGTAGGGATTGCCATGCAAATGATGCACTAGACTTATAAGTGTATGCAAGCTCAAATGAAGCTATGTGGGGTGTGCATCCAACTTGCTTGCTCATGAAGACCTCGGACATTTGAGGAATCCCTTCATAGGAATATACAAGCCAAGTTTGTAATAATGAATAGGTAATTCCCACTAGCATATGAAAGTGATATATCATGAGACTCTCTACATGAAGATCATGGTGCCACTTTGAGGCACAAGTGTGGTAAAGGATAGTAGCAAAGTCCCTTCTCTCATTTTCTCTCAGTCTTTTTGAATGGATGGTGGGCTCATTTGGCCTCCCCCATCTTTATTTTCGTCTAGAGTCTCATCTCGACTTATGGGAGAATCATCGTCTCCATCATTCTTTCCTCACTAGGACAATGCTCTAATAATGATGATCATCACACTTTTATTTACTTACAACTCAATATGGAGAACTGATATGAAGATATGACTCTGTATGAATGCCTCTGGCAGTGTACTAGGATGTGCAATGATCTAGCGTGACATGTATCAAAAACATATGAACGGTGGCTTTGCCACAAATACTATGTCAGCTCTATATGATCATGCAAAGCAATATGATGATGATCGAACTAGTCATGTGAAGTGACGATGGAATTTGCAAGGCAAAATATCTCGGAATGCCTATGGAAATGCCATGATAGGTAGGTATGGTGGCTGTTTTGAGGAAGATATAATAAGGCTTATGTGCAATAGAGCGTGTCATGTCATGGGGTTTGGATGCACCGGCAAAAATTGCACCGATCCTCGAAGTGAGAATGGGCTATGCACGGTATCGAAGAGGCTAGCAAATTATGAAAATGTGAGATTGCGTATTTCCATGGTTTCACATTAGTCATAAAGAACTCATATACTTATTGCAAAGTTTTGTTAGTTTATCATAGATCAAAGTACTAATCGCATGCCCCGAGGGAAGAGGTTGGTAGGAGTTAACCATCTCGCGCTTCCGACCCGAAACAACACTAGGATTTTAACGACGAATAGAAATGCTCACACATCATCACCATGCCTCTTTAATTTTTAGATGAACAAAAAGGTCAACATTTCTTAATATCGAAACTTCTACGGTTTAACAAATTATGAAATCACACCTATTTCATATTACTACATCAATATCATTGACCCACAATTTATTTATATGTGCTACATGATGGTTTTGATTATCACTCATTGAATACCTAATATTCTTGGACTAGTCTTTATGACCCATGCAAATTACCATCACTATTTATTAACTCTCAAACAAATATAAGTGAAGAACGAGAGTGAAATTATTTCTATAAAATCTACACGCCACCGTGCTCAAAAAGAGATAAGTGAAGTACTAGAGCAACTGCTAAGCTCAAAAGATATAAGTGATGCACATAGAGTATTCTAAAAAATTATGATGAAGGTGTGTCTCTCTTAAATAGGTGTGTCTAGCAAACAATGATTGTGGCAAACTGAAAGTAAATGCAAACAAAAGCAAACGACGTTCCAAGGAAAACTCATATCATGTGACGAATAAAAATATAGCTTCAAGTGACATACCGATGGATTTGAGACGAAAGAGGGGATGCCTTCCGGGGCATCCCCAAGCTTAGGCTCTTGCTACTCCTTATTCCTTTGTCCATCAAGATAACACCCAAAACTTGAAAACTTCAATCACACAAAACTAAACAAAATTTCGTGAGATCCGTTAGTATAAGAAATATATTGCATACTTTAAGTACTGGTATAAATTGATTCAAATTTCATAAATGCATAATAGATACTGTATTCTAACTTCTCCATGGCTTATACCCCCCGATACAATCCATAGCATAATCAAGACAAGCAACTATGCAAGCAAAAACAGAATCTGTCTAAAACAGGACAGCCTGTAACAATCTGTAGAGAACCTATACTTATGTAACTCTAAAAATTCGGAAAACTTATGAAAACCTCGAAAATTTGTATAGAAACACTATGTAAAAAGTTCAGATCATTATCACGCTCCAGGAAAAAAATGAAAATTCCTGTACTGGAGTCAAAAGTTTCTGTTTTGTTTCAGCATCGATTCTACTCATCTTGTGAGTCATCCCAAAGGATTTACTTGGCACAAACACTAATTTAAACACAAAAACATAATCATTACAGATTAAATAATCATGCTATTAAAAATAAACAGAAAGTTTAAAGCAAAAATTTAAGATAACTATTGGGTTGCCTCCCAACAAGCGCTATTGTTTTATGCCCCTAGCTAGCATAATGCATAGTTTCAAGTATTGTCATCCTTGACCCTTAGGATGTATTGTTCAAGCTTGCAATTGAGAGTCTTAATTTCATCCTTCAACAAGCTAAGGGCATCAATCTTTTAGTTCATAGTGTCCAATTTCTTGTTTTGCAGTACCACGTTCCCATTGGTTTTAGTGGACATGTCGTACAATCCCTTAAAATTAGCTTCCATGATGGTCTTAGTTTGTTTTATTAACTCAGTTTCACGGGAGCATACCAATATGGGTGGTTCAATGGTTTATATTTTGGGTTTTCTAAATATGTTTTTCATCTTATCATAGGTGTCAAAAGCATTGTTCCCAAGAAAATCTTTCTCAAACATAGAATCCAGGACACGCCTATGAGAAAGGGATAAGCCAGCATAAAAACTTCTAAGGAGCAATTTAATGTGGCTCTTAGGATTAGCTCTTGCTTGTATTTCTTATAATCTATCCCATGCCTCTTTAAGGGACTCATCACCTACTTGCTTAAAATCTAAGATTGGGGAACCCTCTCCCAAGTAGGGAGATTGAGGCATATCCGGAGAGGAACTAGCCATGACGACAAACAAACTAGTAACAAGCAAAGATAAATATTTTTGTATTTTTGATTTTTATGAGACAAGCTAAATATAATAGAAAATAAAAGGAAGATCAAGTGAATGATAATTTGTGTGAAGTTACTTGGTAGTTGATGATAATATTCCCCGGCAACGGCGCCAGAAATCCTTCCTGATACTTGTGATATGCGTTGGGTTTTCCTTGAAGAGGAACGGGTAATTGCAGCACAAAGTGGGTAGGTATTTCCCTCAGTTATGAAACCAAGGTTTATCGAACCGACAGGAATATCAATTCTCAACCGTCTTCAGCGGCTACACACAAATGAACAAACGACTTGCACCCAACGCGGGCAAGAGGGTTGTCCATCCCCTTGATCTCGTTATTTGCAAGCAAATGAGTTGTGTAGATAATTGTTGATAAATATAAATTGCAAAAATAATAAAAAGTAAATAAAGGCAGCGAGGTAATTGTAGAGATTTTAAATATATAAGTGAATAGACCCGGGGGCCATAGTTTTCTCTAGTGGCATCTCTCATGTAGGCAACATACGGTGGGTAAACAAATTATTGTTGGGCAATTGATAGAAAAGCGGATAGTTATGCGATGTTCACGGCAATGATCATGTATATATAGGAATCACATCCATAAGCAAATAGGCCAACTTCTGCCTGCACCTATTACTATTACTCCACTCATCACCGCTATCCAGCATGCATCTAGAGTATTAAGTAAAACAAAGTAATGCTTGGAGAACGATGACATTATGTAGACAAAGTAAACTCAACCAATTTTAATGAACGCCATCGTTTTATCCTTACTAGCAACAACACAAAGTTGCATCTTGTCCCTTACTTTGTCACTGGGATATAGAAACTCGCCAGGTTGAACCTACCACAACGCACCACTCCCACCGATGAAATATCAATCTACTTGGCCAAAGCACATCAATAGATCGGAGAGCATTACGAAGCTATAATGATCATGCAATTAAGAGACAATATATATCAGAGGTATCTCAAATAGTTTTCATGAATAATCTGAACATAAACCCACAATTCATCGGATCCCAACAAACACACCGCACGATAGGATTACATTGGATAGATCAAAGCGAAGATGCGATGATCATTGTATTGAAGATCACAAGAGAGAGAGATTTCCATCTAGGTACTAGCTATGGACCCGTAGGTCTGTGGTGAACTGCTCACACATCATCATGAGGGCAGCAAGGTTGATGAAGAGGCCCTTTGTGATCATCCCCCCTCCGGCAGGGTGCCGGAACGGAGCTCCAGATGGCCTCACGACGGATCGGAGACTTACGGCGGTGGAAAAAGGGTTTCGGGACTACCTTCAGGATTTTTGCAATATTAGAGAATTTCTAGGCCAAAGAGGGACGTCAGGAGGCAGCCGAGGGGTCCACCACATATCAGGGCGCCCCCCAGGGCGCACCCTGATGTGTGGTGGGGCCCTCATGCACCTCGTGGCCTCCTTCCGAAGCTTCTAGGTCTTATTATAGTCCAGAAAAAATCATCAAAAAGTTTCGTGACAATTGGACTTCGTTTGGTACTGTAAACCTGAAAAGGCAAAAACATGCAGAAAACAGCAACTGGCACTGTGCACTGGGTCAATAGGTTAGTGCTCAAAAATATTATAAATTGGTAAATAAAGACCCAAAAAGTATCCTAGAATGATAATATATCAGCATGGAACAATCAAACATTATAGATACGTTGGAGACGTATCAGTAGGAACTCCTCCATTACCTCAAATCTCTTCTTTTACACATGAAGGAATTGAACTATTAGAGAAACTAGGGGATTTGCATAAAAACATAGGTGTGATATAAAAAGTTAATGAACCTATCAAAACTTTAGGGCCTAGCCTTCATCGCACGAATTCTTTTCTTACTACCGCTATTAAAAAGCTTGAGTCCTTAGAGAAACTTATGACAACACTTTCAGAGGCTATGGTTAAAAGAAAAGAATCTCCCGGGTTTGAAAAGGGGCCCGCTAAGGTAGCCAAAGTGGACGATAACAAGGACAACACTTGACAATATGCATTATGCCTGGCTAGGGGCATAAAATGATAACGCTTGTTGGGAAGCAACCCAATAGTTATATATTTTTTACTTTCTGTCATGGTGTGATAACATGATTATTGCTGCTGTAATGATTGTGTTTTTATGTTTAAATTAGTGTGTGTGCCAAGTAAAACCTTTGGGATGACTTGAATGATAAATACAATTGATACGGTGCTAAAACAGAAACTTTTGCGTCCAGTGTAGATTTTCTCTGATTTTACTGGGACGTATTTTTGAGTTGAATGCTTTACATAGTATGGGAATACAAATTCCCCAGGTTTTCATAATTTTTCAGAATTTTTGGAGTTGCAGAAGTATGGTGATTGCGCAGATCATTACAGACCGTTCCGTTTTAGACAGATTTTGTTTTTGCTTGCATAGTTTGCTTGTTTTGATGATGCTATGGGTTGTATTGGAGGATATAAGCCATGGAGAAGTTATAATACAGTACCTTATGCAATAATAAAATATGAATAAATTTATAACAGTACCTAAAGTTCTTGATTTACCTATCATACTAACGGAGTTCACGAGTTTTCTGTTGAGTTTTGTGTGCTGAAGTTTTCAAGTTTTGGGTGCTATCACGATGGATGAAGGAATAAGGAGCGGCAAAGAGCCTAAGCTTGGGGATGCCCAAGCCACCCCAAGGTATATTCTAGGAAGACTCAAGTGTCTAAGCTTGGGGATACCCCAGAAGGCATCCCCTCTTTCGTCTCAATCCATCGGTATGTCAGTTGGAGCTACATTTTTATTCATCACATGATATGTGTTTTGCTTGGAGCGTCTTGTGTTTTAGTTTGCTTTTGTTTTATTTTTCCACAATCATTGTTTGCTGGACATGCTTACTTGAGAGAGACACATGCTTACCATGATTTGCTAGAATACTCTATGCGCTTCACTTATATCTTTTGAGCTAAGCATTTGCTCTAGTGCTTCACTTATATCTTTTAGAGCACGGTGGCGTATAAATTTTATAGAAATAATTGCACTATCGTTCTTCACTTAAATTTGTTTGAGAGTCTAATATATAGTAACAGTAATTTGCATGGGTTATAAGACTAGTCCAAAAATAATAGGTATTCAGGGAGTGCATAATCAAAACCTTCATGTAGCACATAAAAGAGAAATTGTGGGTTGGTGTATTGATGTGGTAATATGAAAGGGTGTGAGTGCATGGTTGTTGGTTAGTATAAATATCGATAGTTAAAGGGTGTTAATTTGTTGTTCATCTAAATATTGGTTATGGCATGGTGATGATGTGTGCGCATTCTTATTCCTCGTTGAAACCCTAGTGTTGTTTAGGTCGGGGGCACGCGATGGTTAACTCCTACTAACCTCCTCCCTAGGGGCATGCGAGTAGTACTTTGCTTCGAGAGAGCTAATAAGGCTTTGCAATAAGTATATGAGTTATTTATGACTAATCTGAATCCATGGATGTACACACACTCACACTCTTCGGTGCCGTGCATTGCCCGTTCTCACCTCAAGGATCGGTGTAGCTTTCGCCGGTCCATCCAAACCCCATGATATGATACACTCTATCACACATAAGCCTCCTTATATATTCCTCAAAACAACCACCATACCTACCTATCATGGCATTTCCATAGCCATTCCGAGATATATTGCCATGCAACTTCCACTGTTACATCATATGTCGTGTGCACTCATTGTCATATTGCTTTGCATGATCATGTAGCACCGTTCATCATTATTTACATGTTATGCTTGCTCATTGCACATCCTGGTACACTGTCAGAGGCATTCATATACAGTCATATTGTTTAGTAGTTTTTCATATCGAGTTGTAAGTAAAAAAAGTGTGATGATTATCATAATTAGAGCACTGTCTCAGTGAGGAAAGGATGATGGAGACAATGATTCCCCCACAAGTCGGGATGAGACTCCGGGAGGGAAAATAAGAAAAAGAAAAAGAAAAAGAAAAAGAAAAAAGAAAAAAAAGAAAAAAGGGAAAGGAAAAAAGAGGAAAAACAAGAAAAGAAGAAATAAATGAGAGATAAAGAGAGAAGGGACAGTGCTACTACCTCTTTTTCCACACTTGTGCTTAGAGAAAGTACCATGTATTTCATATAGAGAGTCTCATGGTTTTTCATTTTCATATACTAGTGGGAATTTTTCGTAATAGAACTTGGCTTCTATATTCCGATGACGGGATTCCTCAAATGCCTGAGGTCTTCATGAGCAAGCAAGTTGGATGCACACCCACTTAGTTTCATTTGAGCTTTAATACACTTATAGCTCTAGTGCATTTGTTGCATGGCAATCCCTACTCCTCGCATTGATATCGATTGATGGGCATCTGCATATCCCATTGATCCACCTAGTTGATGCGAGGCTTTCTTCTCCACTTTTACCCCTTTTAAACCTACCACCTTATTCTATTCCACCTATATGCTATGTCCATGGTTGACGCTCATGTATTGCGTGAGGTATAAAATGTTGAATCGCGTGAAAATTACGATCCAATTGCTTGGCTTAACACTGTGGTGCTTGACATTTGTATTTATGTGATGAAGATGGAGCCAGGCCATGCTAATATGATAAAATGAATGAGGGGTAAACATTCTTTAAGGATCGTATATTTTGAAAGTTGATGATTATGTTACTTATGTTTATGGATATTACTATGTTAATGTTTATTGATTCATCGTTTCGCAATGATCGTACCTGAAAAGGTTACATGTTGGGTAGCATGCCACATCAAAAATTCTGTTTTTACCATTTACCCACTCGAGGACGAGCAGGAATTAAGCTTGGGGATGCTGATACGTCTCCAACGTATCTATAATTTTTTATTGTTCCATGCTACTATATTATCATTCTAGGATACTTTTTAGGCATTTACTTGTTGTCTTACATTATTTTTTAGCACTAACCTATTAACCCAGTGCCAAGTGCCAGCTGTTGTTTTTACGTGTTTTTGGCTTTTCAGGAATACTGTACCAAATGAAGTCGAAATACCCCGAATTTTTTTGATGATTTTTTCTAGACCAAAATAAGACCTGGAAGCTTTGGAGGAAGACCGGAGGGCACACGAGGTGCCCCCAAGCCATCAGGGCGCGCCCGGGGGGGGGGGGGGGGTCACGCCCTGATAGCTTGGGGCCACCTCCCCGCTCTTCCGGCCCTAATCTCTGGCCTATAAATTCTCTAATATTGCAAAAGCCCTAGAGAGCCTCCCGAAACACTTTTTCCGCCATCGCAAGTCTCTGTCCGCTGTGTGCCCATGTGGAGCCCTGTTCCGGTGCCCTGTCGAAGGGGGGATCGATCACGGAGGGCCTCTATATCAACCTTGCTGCTCCCATGGTGATGTGTGAGTAGTTCACCGCAGACCTACGGGTCCGTAGTTAGTACCTAGATGGCTATCTCTCTCTCTATGTTCTTCAATGTGAAGATCACCGCAATTCCCATGGTGATCTATATTATGTAATCAATCTTTGCGGTGTGTTTGTTGGGATATGATGAATTGTGGTTTTATGTTCAGAATATTCATGAAAAGAAATTGAATACTTTCTGGTATTTTATTTGCATTATTGTTATAGCTTCGTAATGCTCTCTGATCTATCAGTTTGGTTTGGCCAACTAGATTCAATTATCTTCAAGTGGAAGTGGTGCGTTGTAGTGGGTTCAATCTTGCGGTACTCAATCTCGGTGACAGAAAGGGGCATGACACGTATCGTATTGCTACAACTAAGGGTAAAATGATGGCGTTTATTCATATTGATTAGATTTACTTTGTCTACATCATGTCATCATCCTTCAAGCATTACTCTGTTTTTAGTTAATACTCTAGATGCATGCTGGATAGCGATCGATGGGTGGAGTAATAGTAGTAGATGCAGGAAGGAGTCGGTCTACTGATAACCCATAAGTATAGGGGATCGCAACAGTTTTCGAGGGTAGAGTATTCAAACCAAATTTATAGATTCGACACAAGGGGTGCCAAAGAATATTTGCAAGTATTAGCAGCTGAGTTGTCAATTCAACCACACCTGGAGATTAAATATCTGCAGCAGAGATCAGTAGCACAATAGTATGATAGTTTGGATAGTAATAGTAGCAGTAACAGTAACGGTAGCAGTGATAGCAATAATTTTGTAGCAATTGGAACAGTAGCAGTAGCAATAGTAACTTAGCAAGAATAATATGTGGAAAACTCGTAGGCACTGGATCGGTGAACTCGTTGGATGATATTCATCATATAATAGTCATAACCTAGGGCGACACAGAACTAGCTGCAGTTCATAAATGTAATGTAGGCATGTATTCCGTAAATAGTCATACGTGCTTATGGAAAAGAACTTGCATGACATCTTTTGTCCTACCCTCCCGTGGCAGCGGGGTCCATAAGGAAACTAAGGGATATTAAGGCCTCCTTTTGATAGAGAACCGTAACAAAGCATTAACACACGGTGAATACATGAACTCCTCAAACTACGGTCATCACCGGAAAGTTTCCCGACTATTGTCACTCCGGGATTTACAGATCAGAACACATAATAGGTGCGTATGACTAGCAAGATCGGATCAAGAACATGGATATAATGGTGATAACATAAACGGTTCAGATCTGAAATCATGGCACTCGGGCCCTAGTGGCAAGCATTAAGCATGGCAAAGTCATAGCAACATCAATCTCAGAACATAGTGGATACTAGGGATCAAGCCCTAACAAAACTAACTCGATTACATGATGAATCTCATCCAACTCCACACCGACCAGCAAGCCTACGAAGGAATTACTCACTCCCGGTGGGGAGCATCATGAAATTGGCGATGGAGAAGGGTTGATGATGACGAAGACCGAAGATTCCCCTCTCCGGAGCCCCAAACGGGCTCCAGATCTGGCCTCCCGATGAATAACAGGAGGTGGCGGAGGCTCCGTATCGTGAAACGCGATGAAACTTTCTATCTAATTTTTCTCTCCAAAAATAGGATTTTATAGCGTCGGAATTAGGGTCAGTGGGGCCCCGAGGTGGGCACAACCCACCAGGGCGCGCCTGGGGGGGCTGGCGCGCCCTGGTGTCTTGTGCCCAGCCAGGGCTCCCCCTCCGGTGGTTCTTGGCTCCAGTATTTTTTATTTATTGTAAAATAAATCTCCAAAAAGTTTCGTCCAGTTCCGAGAACTTTTATTTCTGCACAAAAACAACACCATGGTAGTTCTGCTGAAAATAGCGTCAGTCCGGGTTAGTTTCATTCAAATCATGCAAATTAGAGTCCAAAACAAGGGCAAAAGTGTGAGGAAAAGTAGATACGACGGAGACGTATCAACTCCCCCAAGCTTAACCCATTGCTTGTCCTCAAGCAATTCAGTTGACAAACTGAAAGTGATAAAGAAAAACTTTTACGAACTCTTTTGTTCTTGTTTACATATGTATGCTTAAGTAGCACCCAGGTTTTCAGCAAAGATTATGACTAACCATGCCACCAATAACTCTTAGAAATTATATTAACTCATATCAATGACATAAGCAACTAGCGAGCAATAATAAAATATCTCAAGCGCCAACACTTTGTCAAAACAATCATGATATAATATGACAATAGTTGTATCTCGCTAGCCCTTTCTGAGACCGCAAAAAATAAATGCAGAGCACCTCCAAAGTTCAAGCAGCGACTAAACATTGTAATTCATGGTAGAAAAGATCCAGTCATGCTGCACCCAACATTAACTATACACAATGCATGAGGATGGCAATAGTGCTCTAAGGTCTGGCGCTCATTTGAGAAGGTGATGACTCAACATAAAAGTAAATAGATAGTCCCTTCACAGAGGGAAGCAGGGATTTGCAGAGGTGCCAGAGCTCAAGGCTTAAAACATGGATAGATATAATTTTGGGAGGTACACCCTTCCTGTCAACGTTACGACCAAGAGTTATCAATATCTTCCATGCTAAACACATTAGCGGTGGTTCCCAAGCGGTAAACGTAAATGTTTACTCCCCCTCCACCAACAATCACACTCCGCGGCTAGCCAAATCCATGGGTACCGTCCATACCAACAACTATCTTGGGGGAGTTTTGTTTAATTATTTGTAGTTTTTTATTTCGGGACTGGGAATCCCTATTACCGCCCCTCTCGTGTAAGGACGAGTGAATAAACACTCATCATGAGATTAACCCGCTTAACATGGAAGATACTGACTGCTCCCTATCGCTCCATGAGCGGTCCAGGCAAACAAAACAGATGTTCATTTGAATTTTTTAGAGGTGGCACATGCAAATTTACTTGGAACGGCAAGGTAATACCGCATTAGGTAGATATAGTGGACTCATCTAGAATAACTTTGGTTTAAGGATTTTGATGCACAAGCAGTATTCCCGCTTAGTACAGGTGAAGGCTAGGAAATAGATTGAGAAGCGGGCAGCTAGAGAGCGAAAACGGTCATGAACATGCATTACGCATAATAAACATTGACTACTAGCATGAGTAGGATATGGACACCATGAACATAAATATCATGAAGGTTGCGTTGGTTTTGATTCAACTACATGCGTGAACATGTGCCAAGTCAAACCACTTGAAACATTCATAGGAGGATACCATATCATCATACTACATCACAATCATTTTAATGCATGTTGACATCCAGGATAGATCATTGTCCACTCCTAGCTACTTAAACATGGCATGAACAACTATAATCTCTAATTGTCATTGCAAATATGTTTGATCATAATATGATGAATCAAGGATACTAGTTTAAACATATTTACAAAAACAAAAATAAGTTGAGTTCATACCCGCTTTTCTCTGCCACAGTCAATTCATCAAGTATCGTCATTATTGCCTTTCACTTGCACGACCGAATGATATGAAAATAATAATAGTGCAAGAGTGCCGTGGACTAAGCTGGAATCTGCAAACATTTTATTCAAGAGGAAAAGACAAGGTAACATGGGCTCTTTGTTAAATTAACAATAGTGCATATGAGAGCCACTCAACATTTTCATCGTGGTCTTCTCCTTGGTACGACTCAAATAAAAGGAAAAGAATTTCAGAGAAATACACTGAAATATTTTTGGAGTTTTTGGTTTTTCTTGAAGAAAGCAAATTAACGAGGGAAAATCAAAAACGAGAAAAACTATTTACATGCGAGAGCTCCCAACAAGTAAAAGAAGAAATGAGAAATCTTTTTGGGTTTTCTTTTGATACTACAACTAAATTAAGCTAGAAAGAAAAGCTGAAAAGAAGTAGGAAATATTTTAGGGTTTTCTCAAAGTTTTTCAAACACACAAGAAGAAAGCGAGAAAATAAATCTAGCATGGATAATACAATGAAAAAGTATGAACACCGACAACTGGAATGAAGTGTGTGAACATGAATGTAATCTCGGTGGAAATACATACTCCCCCAAGCTTAGGCTTTTGTCCTAGCTTGGTAATCACCATCCGTAGTAGCCATCCGGTCCCAAGTCGAAGTGAGGTGGAGGCGGCACCTGAGCGTCCCACTCCTGGGGCTCCTCCTCAACAGCTGCTAGGTTGTTCCGATAGGCTGTAATGTCATCTGGCATGATCCTGTATTCGTTCCTGGCAATAGAATCAAACAGAGCAGGTGCAGGCAACGGGATAACATCACGGGTTTCGACGCTGAATACTAAGTTGTAATGAATGTTATGGAAAGAATCAGTTACCTCAATAAATTGGTGATCCTGCAATGCCTTGTGATCTAGATAAACTTGGGACAAGGGATAATCATGTGAGAAAATCTGAACATTAAAGTGTCTCGCTAAGCGAGTAGCATAAATACCACCATGTATCTTTCCCTTAGTCCTATTAAGGTGTAAGCGACGCGCAATGATAGCCCCCATGCTAAAGGTGTGATCATTATACAGTGCACGGCGTAAAATGGCGAAGTCAGGGGCACTGAGTGCGCCAACCTTCTCCCTAGCGGTTAAACACTTCACGATGAATAAAGCAAAGTAGTGCACAGAAGGAAACTGCAAACTGGTAGCAGTGGCTTTTGACACATCTCTATCTTCACCCAGTGTTAAAGTGAGGAGAAAATCCTCAAACTCCGCTGGTCTAGGCTCTCTTATTTCCCCATCAGAAGGGATCAAGCATATGTCGCAAAAGTCAGTGAGCGGTATCTTGTGAGTTTCAGCGTATAGGTTAAGCTGCACCTTAGGAGGATTATTCCTACTCAAAAAATGAAAACTTTGCACAATGGAATTTGTAAGAATGTGGTGTTAGTCACACTTACCTGTGAGGAACTCGGTCAGCCCAGCATTTGCAATGAATTGAGCAAACTCTTGATGGAACCCGGTCTCCTCCATGAAGGCATCATGCGTCCATTCGCACGGCCGCACCTCCACCGTTCTCGGAGTGTGGAGGTCATTGTCCGATGATTCACCAATGTCTCCTTTGGCATTTTTCTTGGAGGAAAACTTCCTAAAGAAATCCATCTTATTCCTATAAAAATTCTGAAAATTTTAGTCCACAAAATTTTGTCAACAAAACTTCGTAAGATTGATAGCAACTACTCCCAAGGATGCATAGAGGCCATATTAAGCATTCAAACTACTTAGAACTCTAGGAATTCAACATGCAAGCTCATCTACAGCAGCACCAAGAGTAGCTAATTATTCTAAAAATAACCCACTAAATCAAAAACTAATTGGAGCAATGAAGGAGTCACATACCAAGTAGCAATCCCTCCAAATAGTTTCGGAAACGGAGCTTCGAGCAAAGAGATCGAAATCTATGGGTTTGAGAGCAAGAACACGGGAATGGAAGCTATGGTGATTTTTTCTCGAGGTAGGGGATGACATGGGCTAAAGGAATAAGTGAGGGGGGCCGCGTGGGGGCCACAACCCACCAGGGCGCGCCTGGGGTTGCTGGCGTGCCCTGGTGTCTTGTGGGCACTAGGTGCACCCCCCTCTGATGTTATTTGCACCAGAAATTCAGAAATATTCAGAAAAAAATCGTATCAAATTTTCAGGACATTCTGAGAACTTTTATTTTTGGGTCATTTTTCATTGCACGGAGAAAATAGAAAACAGGATAAACATGGTACTTTATTTTATTCGACTAAGTAAAACAGAAAATGAAAGGTGGGAGCAGAAGGTTGTGCCTACTAGATTCATCAACTTCATACCTCTCAAAAATGATCAATTAATAAGGTTGATCAAGTCTTATTAATAACCACTTCCGATTAGCATGAAACCGAAGAACTTTCGTAAAACACTAATTTACCTCAATGGGGATATGCATATCCCCAACAATAAGTATATCATATTTCTTTTTGGCAGTAGGTAGAGGTAATTGAAAACTTCCAATAGTGATTGTCGGAGATTCTTCAATAACATTTATACCATTCACTTGGAATTGTTTCTTCGGAAAGTGCACCGTATGCTCATTACCATTGATATGAAAAGTGACTTTGCTTTTATTGCAATCAATAATAGCCACTGCAGTATTCAAAAAGGGTCTACCAAGGATAATCGACATGTTGTCGTCCTCGGGCATCTCAAGAATAACAAAGTCCGTTAAGACAGTAACATTTGCAACAACAACGAGCACATCCTCACTAATACCGATAGGTATGGCAGTTGATTTGTCAGCCATTTGAATGATATTTCAGTAGGTGTGAGTTTATTCAAATCAAGTCTTTTATATAAGGAGAAAGGCATAACACTAACACCAGCTCCCAAATCACACAAAGCAGTTTTGACATAATTTCTTTTAATGGAGCAAGGTATAGTTGGTATTCCCGGATCTCCAAGCTTTTTAGGTACTCCATCCTTAAAAGAATAATTAGCAAGCATGGTGGAGATTTCAGCTTCAGGTATCTTTCTTTTATTAGTGATGATGTCTTTCATGTACTTTGCATAGGGGGGCATCTTTAGGATATCAGTTAAGCGGGTTCGCAAAAAGACTGGCCTAATCATTTCAGCGAAGCGTTCAAATTCTTCATCATCCTTTTTCTTAGATGGTTTAGGTGGAAATGGCATGGGTTTTTGAACCCATGGCTCTCTTTCTTTACCATGTTTTCTAGCCACAAAGTCTTTTTTCTCATAACGTTTATTTTTAGCTTGTGGGTTATCAAGATCAACAGCAGGCTCTATTTCAACATCATTGTCTGGTTCTTTATCATTGTTCGGTTGAGTATCTTCATGAACATCATCATTATCATTTTCATTATCACTAGGTGAATGTTCATTACCAAACTGAGTTTCAGCATCAGAAATAGAGACATCATTATTATCAGGAGGTTTTTGTATCTTAGGTTCACTAGAGGTATGCAGAGTCCTATCATTTTTCTTTTTCTTTTTCTTTTTAGAAGGACTAGGTGCATCAGTATTAATTCTCTGAGAGTCTTGTTCAATTCTTTTAGGATGACCCTCAGGATAGAGTGGTTCTTGGGTCATTATACCTCCTATAGTTACTACTCTAGCAGCAAAATCATTCATATTATTATTCATTTCATCAAGCAATTCTTTTTGAGATTTAGCAACTTGTTCTAACTGAGTTTGAACCATAGAGGCATGCTTTCCTACACCTCTAACATCATTACTGATTCTAAATAGCAAGTCACTCAAGCGAGCAATCATATCAGAATTATATTTCAATTGTTTCAGAACACGTGCATTGAAGTGATCTTGCTTCATAATGTAGTTATCAAACTCATATAAGCATTGACTAGCATGTTTATTGTAAGGGATATCACCTTCATCAAACTTTAATAAAGAATTTACCTCTACCACCTGTGGAGGGGTGGTGTGTCAAGGCCATGTATTTCTTTAATAGGTGGTAAATTCTTAACATCCTCAGCTTTAATACCTTTTTCCTTCATAGATTTCTTTGCCTCCTGCATATCTTCGGGACTGAGAAATAAGATACCCCTCTTCTTTGGAGTGGGTTTAAGTGGTGGTTTAGGGAGAGTACAATCATCATAATTCTTCAATATATTATTCAATAGTTCCTCAACTTGTTCAATAGTTTGTTCCCTGAAAACACAACCAACACAACTATCTAGGAAGTCCCTAGAAGCATCAGTTAGTCCATTATAGAAGATATCAAGTATTTCATTTTTATTGAGAGGATGATCAGGAAAAGCATTAAGCAATTGGAGAAGCCTCCCCCAAGCTTGTGGGAGACTCTCTTCTCCAATTTGTACAAAGTTAAATATTTCCTGTAAGGCAGCTTGTTTCTTATGAGCAGGAAAATATTTTTCAGAGAAGTAGTAAATCATATCCCGGGGACTACGCACACAACGAGGAGCAAGAGTATTGTACCATGTCTTAGCATCACTCTTTAATGAGAATGGAAATAACTTAAGAATATAGTAGCAGCGAATCTTCTCATCATGAGCAAAGAGGGTGGCTATATCATTCAGCTTAGTAAGATGTGCCACTACAGTTTCAGTTTCATAGCCATGGAAAGGATCAGATTCAACCAAAGTAATTAGCTCTAGGTCGACAGAGAATTCATAATCCTTATCGGTAACAAAGATAGGTGAAGTAGCAAACTTAGGATCACATTTCATTCTAGCATTCAAAGTATTTTCCTTATACTTGCATAGCAATTTCTTAAGATCGTTTCTATCCTTACAAGAAAGGATTTCCCTAGTTGTCTCCTCATCCATAACATAACCTTCAGGTATCTTAGGCATTTCAAATCTAGGGGAGCCAGGTCTAATAGGTGTTCCATAATCATCAGTTTCAAGAGCTTCATCAGTTTCAGCAATCTCATCAGTTTCAATAATTTCATTCTCTTTAGCACTAGCAATTTGTTCATCAAGAAATTCACCTAGTGTCACATTATCATCAAGCATGGTACTAGCATCATCATAAGCATCATTCATAGCAGAAGTAGCATCATCAATAACTTACGACATACCAGGATTAATAGGATGTGGTGGTGTTGCAAGCTTACTCATAACCGAAGGTGAATCAAGTGCAGAGCTAGATGGCAGCTCCTTACCTCCCCTCGTCTTAGAGGGAAAAATCTTGGTTTTTGGATCCTTCAGATTCTACATAGTGATCAATTGATATAAATCCCAAGTGACTCAACAAATATAGCTATGCTCTGCGGCAACGGTGCCAGAAAAAGGTCTTGATAACCCACAAGTATAGAGGATCGCAACAATTTTCGAGGGTAGAGTATTCAATCCAAATTTATAGATTCGACACAAGGGGAGCCAAAGAATAGTTGCGAGTATTAGCAGCTGAGTTGTCAATTCAACCACACCTAGAGATTAAATATTTGCAGCAGAGTGATCAGTAGCACAGTAGTATGATAGTTTGCATAGCAATAGTAGCAGTAACAATAACGGTAGCAGTGATAGCAATAGTTTTGTAGCAGTTGGAACAGTAGCAGTAGCAATAGTAACTTAGCAAGAACAATAAGTGTAAAACTCGTAGGCACTGGATCGATGAACTCGTTGGATAATATTCATCATATAACAGTCATAACCTAGGGCGACACAGAACTAGCTCCAGTTCATAAATGTAATGTAGGCATGTATTCCGTAAATAGTCATACGTGCTTATGGAAAAGAACTTGCATGACATCGTTTGTCCTACCCTCCCGTGGCAGCGGGGTCCATAAGGAAACTAAGGGATATTAAGGCCTCCTTTTGATAGAGAACCGTAACAAAGCATTAACACACGGTGAATAAATGAACTCCTCAAACTACGGTCATCACCGGAAAGTTTCCCGACTATTGTCACTCCGGGGTTTACGGATCAGAACACGTAATAGGTGCGTATGACTAGCAAGATCGGATCAAGAACATAGATATAATGGTGATAACATAAATGGTTCAGATCTGAAATCATGGCACTCGGGCCCTAGTGGCAAGCATTAAGCATGGCAAAGTCATAGCAACATCAATCTCAGAACATAGTGGATACTAGGGATCAAGCCCTAACAAAACTAACTCGATTACATGATGAATCTCATCCAACTCCTCACCGACCAGCAAGCCTACGAAGGAATTACTCACTCCCGGTGGGGAGCATCGTGAAATTGGCGATGGAGAAGGGTTGATGATGACGAAGACCGAAGATTCCCCTCTCCGGAGCCCTAAACGGGCTCCAGATGTGGCCTCCCGATGAAAAACAGGAGGTGGCGGCGGCTCCGTATCGTGAAACGCGATGAAACTTTCTATCTAATTTTTCTCTCCAAAAATAGGATTTTATAGCGTCGGAATTAGGGTCAGTGGGGCCCCGAGGTGGGCACAACCCACCAGGGCGCGCCTGGGGGGGCTGGCGCGCCCTGGTGTCTTGTGCCCAGCCAGGGCTCCCCCTCCGGTGGTTCTTGGCTCCAGTTTTTTTTATTTATTGTAAAATAAATCTCCAAAAAGTTTCGTCCAGTTCCGAGAACTTTTATTTCTACACAAAAACAACACCATGGTAGTTCTGCTGAAAATAGCGTCAGTCCGGGTTAGTTTCATTCAAATCATGCAAATTAGAGTCCAAAACAAGGGCAAAAGTGTGAGGAAAAGTAGATACAACGGAGGCGTATCATCTACTTGTTTATGGACGTGATGCCTATATACATGATCATTGTCGTGAATAAATATTGCATAACTATGCACTTTTCTATCAATTGCCCAACAGTAATTTGTTTACCCACCGTATGCTTTCTTCGAGAGAGAAGCCTCTAGCGAACACTATGGCCCCCGGGTATCCTCACAAATATATTTACAAAAACTCTAAATACCTTGATGCCATTATTTACTTTCTTTTTATTTACAATTTATATTTATCAACTTATATATCTATCACTACTTATCGCTTGTTGATACGTCTCCAACGTATCTATAATTTTTGATTGTCCCATGCTATTATATTATCTGTTTTGGATGTTTTATATGCATTAATATGCTATTTTATATTATTTTTGGGACTAACCTATTAATCTAGTGCCTAGTGCCAGTTTCTGTTTTTTCCTTGTTTTTGAGTATTGCAGATAAGGAATATTAAACGGAGTCCAAACGGAATAAAATCTTCGGAATGATTTTTCTTGGACCAGAAGAAACCTACCAGACTTGGAGATCAAGGCAGGAGACCTGCCGTGTGGCGACAAGCCACAGGGGCGCGCCCTAGGGGGGCGCCCCCTGGCTTGTGGCCCAACGGCAGCTCTCCTAACCTTATTCTTTGGCCTATAAATTCCCAAATATTCCCTGGATACCAAAAAGAGCCACGAAAATACTTTTCCGCCGCCGGAAGCCTCTGTTCCCGTGAGATCCCATCTTGGAGCCTTTTCCGGTAATCTGCCGGAGGGGGATTCGATCACGGAGGGCATCTACATCAACTCCATTGCCCCTCCGATGATGCGTGAGTACTTCACCTCAGACCTTCGGGTCCATAGCTAGTAGCTAGATGGCTTCTTCTCTCTCTATGTTCTTTAATACCATGTTTTCCATGATCTTCATGGGGATCTATCCGATGTAATACTTTTGTGCGGTGTGTTTGTCGAGATCCGATGAATTGTGGGTTTATGATCAGATTATCTATGAATATTATTTGAGTCTTTTCTGAATTCTTATATGCATGATTTCATATCTATGTAAGTCTCTTCGAGTTATTGATTTGGTTTGGCCAACTAGATTGGTAATTCTTGCAATGGGAGAAGTGCTTAGTTTTGGGTTCAATCTTGCGGTGTCCTCACCCAGTGACAAAGTAGGGGTAGCGAGGCACGTATTGTATTGTTGCCATCGAGGATAAAAAGATGGGGTTTTCATCATATTGCTTGAGTTTATCCCTCTACATCATGTCATCTTACCTAATGCGTTACTCTGTTCTTCATGAACTTAATACTCTAGATGCAGGCAGGAGTCGGTCGATGTGTGGAGTAATAGTAGTAGATGCAGAATCGTTTCGGTCTACTTGACACGGACGTGATGCCTATATGCATAATCATTTCCTTGGATATCGTCATAACTATGCGCTTTTCTATCAATTGCTCGACAGTAATTTGTTCACCCACCGTACTATTTTCCTTCAAGAGAGAAGCCTCTAGTGAAACCTATGGCCCCCGGGTCTATTTTCCATATTATATTTTCAGATCTATAAACCAAAAATACCAAAAATACCTTGCTGCAATTTTATTTACTTTTCTTTTAGTTTTACTTTTGGCAATCATCTATATCTATCTCTATCAGATCTCATCCTTGCAAGTAACCGTGAAGGGATTGACAACCCCTTTATAGCGTTGGGTGCAAGTGTTTGATTGTTTGTATAGGTGCAAATATTGGTGCCTTGCTTGTTCCGCCTACTGGATTGATACCTTGGTTCTCAACAAACTGAGGGAAATACTTATCTACTTCGCTGCATCACCCTTTCCTCTTCAAGGGAAAACCAACGCAAGCTCAAGAGGTAGCAAGAAGGATTTCTGGCGCCGTTGCCGGGGAGGATACATAGCAAGTCAAGACAACAACTATCCCGTCAACTTGCCAATTTCTGGCGCCGTTGCCGGGGAGGATACAAGTCAAGACAAGATCTACATCTACCAAGTACCCATCACAAACTCATCTCTTGCATTTACATTATTTGCCATTTGCCTCTCGTTTTCCTCTCCCCCACTTCTAAAACGATTTTCAGAAAAAACCAAAAAGATTTGCCTTTTTATTCGCCCTTCTTCCGTTCGTCTTTTCGTTTGCTTTTTGTTTGCTTGTGTGCTAGGTTTCCATGAACTTGATGATTGCTCTTTAAATTTGCATCTAGCGGACTCCACTATTAAGAAACCTATGGGAAGGATTAATGATGTTCTTATTGTTGCCAATAGGAATTATGTGCCCGTAGATTTCATTGTTCTTGATATTGATTGCAATCCTACATGTCCTATTATTCTTGGTAGACCTTTCCTTAGAACAATTGGTGCAATTATTGATATGAAAGAAGGAAACATTAGATTCCAATTTCCGTTAAGGAAAGGTATGGAACACTTTCCTAGAAAGAGAATTAAACTACCATATGAATCTATTATTAGAGCTACTTATGGATTGCATACCAAAGATGACAATACCTAGATCTATTGCGTTATGCCTAGCTAGGGGCGTTAAACAATAGCGCTTGTTGGGAGGCAACCCAATTTTATTTTATGTTTTTGTTTTTTGCTTCTGCTCTTGAGTGTTTCACACATTATTACCTCTGTAGTAATTGTGTTTTATTGTTTTAATTAGTTTTTGTGCCAAGAAAGACCTTTGGGATGGTTTACGGTGATTGTTGATTTGGTTTTGCTGAAAAACAGAAACTTTTGCGCTCAGTCCAGGAATTTTATAAATTCACCAGAGCGTTGAAAGAGTCTGAATTTTTTTACACAAGATTGATATACAAATTTCCCAGATTTTCCTAATTTTTCAGAATTTTTGGAGTTACAGAAGTATTCCTAGTCTACAGATTGCTGCAGACTGTTCTGTTTTAAACAGATTCTGTTTTCTTTGTGTTATTTGCTTATTTTGATGTACCTATGGGTCGTATCGGGGGGTATGAACCATGGAGAAGTTGGAATACAGTAGATACTACACCAATATAAATAAAGAATGAGTTCAGAACAGTACCTAAAGTGGTAATTTATTTTTCCTATACTAACAGATCTCATGAGTTTTCTGTTGAGTTTTGTGTTGTGAAGTTTTCAAGTTTTGGGTAAAGATTTGATGGACTATGGAATAAGGAGTGGCAAGAGCCCAAGCTTGGGGATGCCCAAGGCACCCCAAGTCATATTCAAGGATACCCAAGAGCCTAAGCTTGGGGATGCCCCGAAAGGCATCCCCTCTTTCGTCTTCAATCCATCGGTAAATTTACTTGAGGCTATATTTTTATTCACCACATGATATGTTTTTTTCTTGGAGCGTCTTGTATGATATGAGTCTTTGCTTTTTAGTTTGCCACAATCATACTTGCTGCACACATCTTTTTGAGAGAGACCCGCATTAATTGTGAATTTATTAGAATACTCTATGTGCTTCACTTATATCTTTTGAGCTAGGCAATGTTGCTCTAGTGCTTCACTTATATCTTTTTAGAGCACGGTGGTGTTTTATTTTATAGAAATAATTGAACTCTCATACCTCACTTATATTATTTTGAGAGTCTTTAAACAGCATGGTAATTGGTTTAGGTTATGAATTTAGTCCTAATATAATGGGCATCCAAGAGGGATATAATAAAAACTTTCATATAAAGTGCATAACGTTTTGAGATATAAAGATGGTGATATTAGAGGCATGCTAGGGAGCAATTGTGGATTGGTAAAAATAATTGTGTCAAGGTTTGTGACTCCCGTAGCATGCACGTATGGTGAACCGTTATGTAACGAAGTCGGAGCATGATTTGTTTAATGATTGTCATCCTTTGTGTGATGGGTCGGGAGCGCGCGATGGTTTACTCCGACCAACCTCTCCCCTAGGAGCATGCGTTTAATACTTTGCTTCGATAACTAATATGCTTTTGCAATAAGTATGTGAGTTCTTTATGACTAATGTGATTCCATGGATTATACGCACTCTCACCCTTCCACCTTTGCTAGCCTCTCTAGTACCGCGCAACTTTCGCCGGTGCATTAAACCCACCTTCCTCAAAACAGCCACCATATATCCTTCCTCAAAACAGCCACCATACCTACCTATCATGGCATTTCCATATCCATTCCGAGATATATCGCCATGCAACTTCCACCGTTCCGTTTATTATGACTTGCACCATCATTGTCATATTGCTTTGCATGATCGTAAGATAGCTAGCATGATGTTTTCATGGCTTGTCCGTTTTTTGATGTCATTTGCTACGCTAGATCATTGCATATCCCGGTACACCGCCGGAGGCATTCATATAGAGTCATATTTTGTTCTAGTATCGAGTTGTCATTTTTGAGTTGTAAGTAAATAAAAGTGTGATTATCATCATTATAGAGCATTGTCCCATGTGAGGAAAGGATGATGGAAGCTATTATTCCCTCACAAGTTGGGATGAGTCTCCGGACTTTACAAATAAAAGAGGCCATCGAAGCCCATAAAAAAAAGAGGCCAAAGATGCCCACCAAAAAATAAAGAAGAAAAAAAATGAGAGAAAAGAGAGAAGGGACAATGCTACTATCCTTTTTCCACACTTGTGCTTCAAAGTAGCACCATCATCTTCATGATAGACAGTCTCCTATTTTGTCACTTTCATATACTAGTGGGAATTTTTCGTTATATAACTTGGCTTGTATATTCCAATGATGGGCTTCCTCAAATTGCCCTAGGTATTCATGAGCAAGCGAGTTGGATGCACACCCACTTAGTTTCTTTTTGAGCTTTCATACACTTATAGCTCTAGTGCATCCGTTGCATGGCAATCCCTACTCACTCACATTGATATCTATTAATGGGCATCTCCATAGCCCGTTGATACGCCTAGTTGATGTGAGACTATATTCTCCTTTTTCCTTGCAACCTCCACCATATTCTATTCCACCTATAGTGCTATATCCATGGCTCACGCTCATGTATTGCGTGAAAGTTGAAAAAGTTTGAGAACATAAAAGGTGTGAAACAATTGCTTGACTTGTCATCGGGGGTGTACATGATTTAAATACTTTGTGTGGGGAAGATGGAGCATAGCCAGACTATATGATTTTGTAGGGATAACTTTCTTTGGCCATGTTATTTTGAAAGGACACGATTGTTTGTTAGTATGCTTGAAGTATTACTGTTTTTGTGTCAATATTAAACTTTTGTTTTGAATCTTATGGATCTGAACATTCATGCCACAATAAAGAATATTACATGGATAAATATGTTAGGTAGCATTCCACATCAAAAATTCTGTTTTCATCATTTACCTACTCGAGGACGAGCAGGAATTAAGCTTGGGGATGCTTGATACGTCTCCAACGTATCTATAATTTTTTATTGTTCCATGCTATTATATTATCTGTTTTGGATGTTTTATATGCATCAATATGCTATTTTATATTATTTTTGGGACTAACCTATTAATCTAGTGCCTAGTGCCAGTTTCTGTTTTTTCCTTGTTTTTGAGTATTGCAGATAAGGAATATTAAACGGAGTCCAAACGGAATAAAATCTTCGGAATGATTTTTCTTGGACCAGAAGAAACCTGCCAGACTTGGAGATCAAGGCAGGAGACCTGCCGTGTGGCGACAAGCCACAGGGGCGCGCCCTAGGGGGGGGGGCGCCCCCCTGGCTTGTGGCCCCACGGCAGCTCTCCTAACCCTATTCTTCGGCCTATAAATTTCCAAACATTCCCTGGATACCAAAAAGAGCCACGAAAATACTTTTCCGCTGTCGGAAGCCTCTGTTCCAGTGAGATCCCATCTTGGAGCCTTTTCCGGTAATCTGCCGGAGGGGGTTTGATCACGGAGGGCATCTACATCAACTCCATTGCCCCTCCGATGATGCGTGAGTAGTTCACCTCAGACCTTCGGGTCCATAGCTAGTAGCTAGATGGCTTCTTCTCTCTCTATGTTCTTCAATACCATGTTTTCCATGATCTTCATGGGGATCTATCCGATGTAATACTTTTGTGCGGTGTGTTTGTCGAGATCCGATGAATTGTGGGTTTATGATCAGATTATCTATGAATATTATTTGAGTCTTTTCTGAATTCTTATATGCATGATTTCATATCTATGTAAGTCTCTTCGAGTTATTGATTTGGTTTGGCCAACTAGATTGGTAATTCTTGCAATGGGAGAAGTGCTTAGTTTTGGGTTCAATCTTGCGGTGTCCTCACCCAGTGACAAAGTAGGGGTAGCGAGGCACGTATTGTATTGTTGCCATCGAGGATAAAAAGATGGGGTTTTCATCATATTGCTTGAGTTTATCCCTCTACATCATGTCATCTTACCTAATGCGTTACTCTGTTCTTCATGAACTTAATACTCTAGATGCTGGCAGGAGTCGGTCGATGTGTGGAGTAATAGTAGTAGATGCAGAATCGTTTCGGTCTACTTGACACGGACGTGATGCCGATATGCATAATCATTGCCTTGGATATCGTCATAACTATGCGCTTTTCTATCAATTGCTCGACAGTAATTTGTTCACCCACCGTACTATTTTCCTTCAAGAGAGAAGCCTCTAGTGAAACCTATGGCCCCCGGGTCTATTTTCCATATTATATTTTCAGATCTATAAACCAAAAATACCAAAAATACCTTGCTGCAATTTTATTTACTTTTCTTTTAGTTTTACTTTTGGCAATCATCTATATCTATCTCTATCAGATCTCATCCTTGCAAGTAACCGTGAAGGGATTGACAACCCCTTTATAGCATTGGGTGCAAGTGTTTGATTGTTTGTGTAGGTGCAAATATTGGTGCCTTGCTTGTTCCTCCTACTGGATTGATACCTTGGTTCTCAACAAACTATGGAAAATACTTATCTACTTCGCTGCATCACCCTTTCCTCTTCAAGGGAAAACCAACACAAGCTCAAGAGGTATCACTTGCAAGTAACGAGTTCAAGGGGATTGACAACCCTCTTGCCCATGTTGGGTGCAAGTGTTTGCTCTATTGTGCGTAGGCGCTGAAGACGGGAATTTGCGTGGTTTGATAACCTTGGTTCTCACTAAGGGAAATACTTACCTTTTCTTTGCTGCATCATCCCCTCCTCTCCGGGGAAAATCCCAACGCAGTTTACAAGTATCAGAACACCACAGTGTAATTGTGTGTCCGAACATCGCAATCGTACTCTACTGGATATGGTGCATTCTATGATGTCTCTGACCGATTTAATACTATCATTTTGGGGTTATGCATTACAGACAGCTACATTCACTTTAAATAGGGAACCATCTAAATCCGTTGAGACGATGTATTATAGTTTAGCAAGAAACCTAAGTTGCCTTTCTTAAAGTTTGGGGCTGTGACACTTATGTCAAAGAGGCTTTAGCCTGATAAACTTGAACCGAAAGCGGAGAAGTGCGTCTTCATAGGATACGTACCCTAAGGATACAATTGGGTATGCCTTCTATCACACATCCTAAGGAAAAACTCTTTGTTGCTAAGAATGCATCCTTTCTAGAGAAGGAGTTTCTCACGAAAGAAGTGAGTGGGAGGAAGGTAGAACTTGATGAGGTTATCGAACCTTCACTTCAATTGGAGAGTACCGCAGCATAGAAAGATGTTCCTGTGATGTCTACACCAGTTGAAGAGGAAGCTAATGATGATGATCATGAAACTTCGGATCAGTTCACTACCGAACGTCGTAGGTAGACAAGGACATGTGCAGCCCTAAGTGGTATGGTGATCCTATTTTGAAAATCATGTTGTTGGACAACGGGGAGCCTACGAACTATGAGGAAGCGATGATGGGCCCAGTTTCCAACAAATGGCTAGAGACCATGAAATCCGAGATAGGATCCATGTATGAAAACCAAGTACGGACTTTGGTAGACTTGCCCGATGACCGGCAGGCTAAAAGCACAACTTCTCCCTAGTTGGTTTTGGTAATTAATAACAACATATATTTCATTGAACTAATGTTTCCACTAAGTATATTTCAGGAAAGTTCAATGAATGGATTGGCAAAAGGATTGTGAGGAGACCCCATATGCAAGGAATAGGATTGGCAAATCATCAAGCTTGAAGACTCTACATTTTACTTTATGTGAGAAATCACTTTGAGTCCATAGGAAAGCCAATACTATTAAAAGGGGATGAGGTAATCTTGGTGAATGAATTGCTCAAAATGCTCAAGTGTTAGCCACCAAAAGCACTCACCATTTCTCCCACATATATTCTGTCCAAACCTAAATATCCAAAATCGGTGCCACCAACAATTCCCATTCGGTCACACCGAGTTCAAACCCTAGACAGATCCTAAGCCAAACCCATGTCTCGGTACCACCAAGTTTCAAATTCGGTGCCACCGAAAACAGTGACCACCTTGCTGGTATCTCATTTTCAAGAATCAGAATTTCCAAGTTTTGGAAATCGGTACCACCGAGAATTAGAAACTGCCTAGGTCCACCATATTAGTACCACCGAGATTTATATGTCGGTTCCACCGAAAAGCCTAAAGTTGCCACATTTTCCACTAGTCGGTATGATATGTCCATTTTGCATCATGAATTCTCACTACTATTTACCTCATTCTTGTTCATTATTCCACATTATCACACAATTCTTATGTCTTTTCTCTCTGAATATGCAGATACATCTTAAGGAGTGAAATATCTGGAAACTGGAATTCTGAACTGGAAAACCAAGAAAAAGGCAAGAATTAAACTCTCAAGCCTCACTTATATCTATTTAGAGAGTTAACAGGAATTGGTCATTCACATGGTTAGTCATAAAATCCTACATAAAACTTGTAGATCACTGAATATGATGTGTTTGATTCCTTTCAATAGTTTTGCGATATAAAGATGGTGATATTAGAGTCATGCTAGTGAGTAAATGTGGATTGGTAAAAATACTTGTGTTAAGGTTTGTGATTCCCGTAGCATGCACGTATGGTGAACCGTTATGTAACGAAGTCGGAGCATGACTTGTTTAATGATTGTCAACCTTTGTGTGAGGGTCGGGAGCGCGCGATGGTTTACTCCTACCAACCTCTCCCCTAGGAGAATGCGTCTAATACTTTGCTTCGATAACTAATAGGCTTTTGCAATAAGTATGTGAGTTCTTTATGACTAATGTGAGTCCATGGATTATACGCACTCTCACCCTTCCACCATTGCTAGCCTCTCCAGTACCGCGCAACTTTCGCCGGTGCAATAAACCCACCATATATCCTTCCTCAAAACAGCCACCATACCTACCTATTATGGCATTTCCATAGCCATTCCGAGATATATTGCCATGCAACTTCCACTGTTCCATTTATTATGACACGCACCATCATTGTCATATTGCTTTGCATGATCGTAAGATAGCTAGCATGATGTTTTCATGGCTTGTCCGTTTTTGATGTCATTGCTACGCTAGATCATTGCACATCCCGGTACACCGCCAGAGGCATTCATATAGAGTCATATTTTGTTTTAGGTATCGAGTTGTAATTTTTGAGTTGTAAGTAAATAAAAGTGTGATGATCATCATTATAGAGCATTGTCCCATGTGAGGAAAGGATGATGGAAGCTATGATTCCCTCACAAGTTGGGATGAGTCTCCGGACTTTACAAATAATAAAAGAGGCCAATGAAGCCCAAAAAAAGAGGCCAAAGATGCCCACCAAAATAAAAAAAGAGAAAAAAAATGAGAGAAAAGAGAGAAGGGACAATGCTACTATCCTTTTTCCACACTTGTGCTTCAAAGTAGCACCATGATCTTCATGATAGAGAGTCTCCTATTTTGTCACTTTCATATACTAGTGGGAATTTTTCATTATAGAGTTAGATGCATACCCACTTAGTTTTCATATTGAGCTTTCATACACTTATAGCTCTAGTGCATCTGTTGCATGGCAATCCCTACTCACTCACATTGATATCTATTGATGGGCATCTCCATAGCCCTTTGATACGCCTAGTTGATGTGAGACTATCTTCTCCTTTTTCCTTGCAACCTCCACCATATTCTATTCCACCGATAGTGCTATATCCATGGCTCACGCTCATGTATTGCGTGAGAGTTGAAAAGGTTTGAGAACATAAAAGGTGTGAAACAATTGCTTGACTTGTCATCGGGGTTGTGCATGATTTAAATACTTTGTGTGGGGAAGATGGAGCATAGCCAGACTATATGATTTTGTAGGGATAAATTTCTTTAGCCATGGTATTTTGAAAAGATACGATTGCTTTATTAGTATGCTTGAAGTATTATTGTCTTAATGTCAAATGATAGACTATTGCTTTGAATCACTCGTGTCTTAATATTCATGCCATGATTAGATTATATGATCAAGATTATGCTAGGTAGCATTCCACATCAAAAATTATCTTTTTTATCATTTACCTACTCGAGGACGAGCAGGAATTAAGCTTGGGGATGCTCATACGTCTCCGTCGTATCTATAATTTTTGATTGTTTCATGCCAATATTCTACCACTTTCATATACTTTTGGCAACTTTTTATACTACTTTTTGGGACTAACATATTGATCGAGTGCCCAGTGCCAGTTCATGTTTGTTGCATGTTTTTTGTTTCGCAGAAAATTCATATCAAACAAAGTCCAAACGGGATAAAAACTTACGGAGATTTTTTTTGGAATATATGTGAATTTTGGGAAGTGGAATCAACAGGAGGCGGTGCCCGAGGGGCCCACAAGCCATTGGGGCGTGGCCTAGGGGCTAGGCCGCGCCAGGGTGGCTTGTGGTCACCCCATAAGGCGGTTGGTACCCTTCTTCCGCCACAAGAAAGCTAATATCCGGATAAAAATCGTGTTAAAATTTCAGCCCAATCAGAGTTACGGATCCAATCTCGGAGGGGCTCCCGCCCCTCCGCCGCCATGGAGGCCAAGGACCAGAGGGGAAACCCTCCTCCCATCTAGGGGGAGTCCAAGGAAGAAGAAGAAGGAGGGGGGCTCTCTCCCCCTCTCTCCCGGTGGCGCCAGAACGCCGCCGGGGCAATCATCGTGTGA
Source organism: Elymus sibiricus (assembly GCA_039707655.1). Taxonomy (NCBI): domain Eukaryota; kingdom Viridiplantae; phylum Streptophyta; class Magnoliopsida; order Poales; family Poaceae; genus Elymus; species Elymus sibiricus. The sequence continues at coordinate 348,324,620 of CM077663.1, forward strand.
CGGCGATCTACACCAACACCTCCGTCATCTTCCCCAACATCTTCATCGCCTTCCCCCATCTATATTCAGCGGTCCACTCTCCCGCAACCCGCTGTACCCTCTACTTGAACATGGTGCTTTATGCTTCATATTATTATCCAATGATGTGTTGCCATCCTATGATGTCTGAGTAGATTTTTGTTGTCCTATCGGTGATTGGTGAATTGCTATGATTGGTTTAATTTGCTTGTGGTTATGTTGTTGTCCTTTGGTGCCCATCATATGAGCGCGCGCGTGGATCACACCATAGGGTTAGTTGTATGTTGATAGGACTATGTATTGGAGGGCAAGGGTGATAGCAGCTTCAGCCTAGCATAGAAATTGATGCATACGGGATTGAAGGGGGACCAATATATCTTAATGCTATGGTTGGGTTTTACCTTAATGAACGTTAGTAGTTGCGGATGCTTGCTAATAGTTCCAATTATAAGTGCATAGAATTCCAAGTAAGGGATGACATGCTAGCAGTGGCCTCTCCCACATAAAACTTGCTATCGGTCTAGTAACGTAGTCAATTGCTTAGGGACAATTCCGCAACTCCTACCACCACTTTTCCACACTCGTTAAACTAACTTAGTTGTTTCTTCATCTAAACAGCCCCTAGTTTTTATTTACGTGCTCTTTATTATCTTGCAAACCTATCCTATCACACCTACAAAGTACTTCTAGTTTCATACTTGTTCTAGGTAAAGCGAACGTTAAGCGTGCGTAGAGTTGTATCGGTGGTCGATAGAACTTGAGAGAATATTTGTTCTACCTTTAGCTCCTCGTTGGGTTCGACACTCTTACTTATCGAGAAAGGCTACAATTGATCCCCTATACTTGTGGGTTATCAAGACCTTTTTCTGGCGCCGTTGCGGGGGAGCAATGGCGTGGGGTGAATATTCTCGTGTGTGCTTGTTTGCTTTATCACTAAGTAATTTTTATTTTCTGTTATTAGTTGTTTTCTATCTTTAGTTATGGGTAGGAAACGTAAAATACCAAAAAAATTAGTTGTACTTGCTGCTCCAAAAGTTGAGGAACCACTAGTGTTCCGTACTACCGAAGCTTTTTACTTGGATCATCTTCGATCCGTTTGTGCTCGTGCTGAAACCCCAACTAGCTTAGTTGAGGGCAAATCATTAAATGAGCATGCTTATTATGTGCGACACCGCTTATCTCAAAAAGGGAAACTTTTATGGCATCATATTAATACTTTGCAATGCTATGCTTGGAATTTATGCGAAATTTATGATTTTACTTGTTGTTATGAAGACCCTAAAAAACACCTTCCCTATCAATGTGAGTTTAAGGATAATGGAATTGTATCTTATTATGCCAAGGGTGTTTATAATTACTATGATATTGAGCAAATTGAAGAATTTGTTGCTTTTAAGGGTGCCTATGAAATTGCTTCTTTGATTGAAAAGTATGATGCTACTCTTTACAAATCTGAAAGTTTTGCCATACTTCAATAATGCTATGAAAACTATGCTTCTAATGCTTATGTTAAGCCATATATTGAGGACTCCTCCGCTGTCCAAGAGGAGACTAATATTTTGCAGGAAACTATGGAAGAAGAAATTCCTGACACTGTGAGCTCATTAGATGAAAAAGATGACGAGGAGAGCAAAGAACAAAAGGAGGAAGAGCGGATTAGCTACCCGTGCCCACCTTCTAATGAGAGTAACTCTTCAACTCATACATTGATTAATTTCCCTTTGTGCTTACCAAAGGATGAATGCTATGATAATTGCTATGATCGCTTGGATTCGTTTGAAATATCCCTTTTTGATGAACTTGATGCTTGCTATGCTTGTGGCCATGATGCCAATATGAATGATGCTTATGGAGATGAACTTACTATAGTTCCTTATGTTAAACGTGAAATTGTTGCTATTGCACCCACACATGATAGTCCTATTATCTTTTTGAATTCTCCCAACTACACTATATCGGAGAAGTTTGCACTTATTAAGGATTATATAGATGGGTTGCCTTTTACTATTACACATGATGATTTTGATAGATATGATATGCATGTGCTTGCTGCTCCTACTTGCAATTATTATGAGAGAGGAACTACATCTCCACCTCTCTATGTTTCCAATATGATAAAATTGCAAGAAACTGCTTATGCTATGTATTGGCCTTTACTTGGTGTGCATGAATTGTTCTTTGATGATATGCCAATGCATAGGAAGAGAGTTAGACTTCGTTGTTGCATGATATATGTTACTTTGTGCTCACTACTAAATTACAAATCATTGTTAATTAAAATTGGCTTTGATATACCTTGGGATCCGGGTGGATCAATTACTTGAGCACTATATGCCTAGCTTAATGGATTTAAAGAAAGCGCTGCCAGGGAGACAACCCGGAAGTTTTAGAGAGTCATTTTATTCTGTTGTGTGCTTTTATATAGTTTAAAAACAAAAAAATAAAGTGGGGAACCTAAAACTTTTCAAAAAGGGAAGTGAAAGTAAGAAAGACGAGCACCGTTGAAGTGGGGGCTAGCCTTGAACTTTGTTCATGCCCATGGAAACTTTGTGAATCTTGATTACAGAAGCTTTTCAACAAAAATAATTATCCCCTTGTATAAATCCATTGTATTATAAAAATAATGTGCCAAGAATTACCTTTAGGGTGTTTAAATTGGTTGTTTGATATGTACTGTGTAAAAACAGAAACTTTTTCTGCAGTGTTTGAATTTTAATATTTTACTGGAGCATGCAAAAATTCTGAAATTTGTACACAATACTTTTATACAAATTCTTGACCACGTCCAAATTTTTCAGAATTTTAAGAGTTACAGAAGTATGGTGAATGTTCAGATTACTACAGACTGTCCTGTTTTTGACAGATTCTGTTTTTGATGCATTGTTTTGCTCGTTTTGATGAAACTATCGATTGTATCGGTGGTATAAGCCATGTAAAAGTTATAATACAGTAGCTACAATGCAAAAACAAAATATGAATTGGTTGGCAACAGTACTTAAAGTTGTAATTTGCTTTATTATACTAACGGATCTCACGAGGGTTTTGTTAAGTTTTGTGTAATTGAAGTTTTCAAGTTTTGGGTGAGATCACGATGGATGAAGGAATAAGGAGTGGAAAGAGACTAAGCTTGGGGATGCCCAAGGCACCCCCAACGTAATATTCAAGGACTCCCAAGAAACTAAGCTTGGGGATGCCCCGGAAGGCATCCCCTCTTTCTTCTAACAACCATCGGTAATTTTACTTGGAGCTATATTTTTATTCGTCACATGATATGCGTAAATCTTGGAGCGTCGTGTGCTTTTTATTTTTCTTTTAATAATGCACCATGCTGGTATGAGAAAGTCCTTGGTTGATTTATAGAAGGCTCTTTGCACCTCACTTATATCTTTTGAGTATGGCTTTATAGAATGCTTCATGTGCTTCACTTATATCATTTGAAGTTTGGATTGCTTGTTTCTCTACACATAGAAAACCGCCATTTGTAGAATGCTCTTTTGCTTCACTTATATTTGTTAGAGCGTGGGCATATCTTTTGTAGAAAGAATTAAACTCTCATGCTTCACTTATATCTATTTAGAGAGTTAACAGGAGTTGGTCATTCACATGGTTAGTCATAAAATCCTACATAAAACTTGTAGATCACTGAATATGATGTGTTTGATTCCTTTCAATAGTTTTGCGATATAAAGATGGTGATATTAGAGTCATGCTAGTGAGTAATTGTGGATTGGTAAAAATACATGTGTTAAGGTTTGTGATTCCCAAAGCATGCACGTATGGTGAACCGTTATGTAACGAAGTCGGAGCATGACTTGTTTAATGATTGTCAACCTTTGTGTGAGGGTCGGGAGCGCGCGATGGTTTACTCCTACCAACCTCTCCCCTAGGAGCATGCGTCTAATACTTTGCTTCGATAACTAATAGGCTTTTGCAACAAGTATGTGAGTTCTTTATGACTAATGTGAGTCCATGGATTATACGCACTCTCACCCTTCCACCATTGCTAGCCTCTCCAGTACCGCGCAACTTTCGCCGGTGCAATAAACCCACCATATATCCTTCCTCAAAACAGCCACCATACCTACCTATTATGGCATTTCCATAGCCATTCCGAGATATATTGCCATGCAACTTCCACTATTCCATTTATTATGACACGCACCATCATTGTCATATTGCTTTGCATGATCGTAAGATAGCTAGCATGATGTTTTCATGGCTTGTCCGTTTTTGATGTCATTGCTACGCTAGATCATTGCACATCCCGGTACACCGCCGGAGGCATTCATATAGAGTCATATTTTGTTTTAGGTATCGAGTTGTAATTTTTGAGTTGTAAGTAAATAAAAGTGTGATGATCATCATTATAGAGCATTGTCCCATGTGAGGAAAGGATGATGGAAGCTATGATTCCCTCACAAGTTGGGATGAGTCTCCGGACTTTACAAATAATAAAAGAGGCCAATGAAGACCAAAACTAGAGGCCAAAGATGCCCACCAAAATAAAAAAAGAGAAAAAAAAATGAGAGAAAAGAGAGAAGGGACAATGTTACTATCCTTTTTCCACACTTGTGCTTCAAAGTAGCACCATGATCTTCATGATAGAGAGTCTCCTATTTTGTCACTTTCATATACTAGTGGGAATATTTCATTATATAACTTGGCTTGTATATTCCAATGATGGGCTTCCTCAAATTGCCCTAGGTCTTCATGAGCAAGTGAGTTGGATGCACACCCACTTAGTTTCTTTTTGAGCTTTCATACACTTATAGCTCTAGTGCATCCGTTGCATGGCAATCCCTACTCACTCACATTGATATCTATTGATGGGCATCTCCATAGCCCTTTGATACGCCTAGTTGATGTGAGACTATCTTCTCTTTTTTCCTTGCAACCTCCACCATATTCTATTCCACCGATAGTGCTATATCCATGGCTCATGCTCATGTATTGCGTGAGAGTTGAAAAGGTTTGAGAACATAAAAGGTTTGAAACAATTGCTTGACTTGTCATCGGGGTTGTGCATGATTTAAATACTTTGTGTGAGGAAGATGGAGCATAGCCAGACTATATGATTTTGTAGGGATAACTTTCTTTAGCCATGGTATTTTGAAAAGATACGATTGCTTTATTAGTATGCTTGAAGTATTATTGTCTTAATGTCAAATGATAGACTATTGCTTTGAATCACTCGTGTCTTTATATTCATGCCATGATTAGATAATATGATCAAGATTATGCTAGGTAGCATTCCACATCAAAAATTATCTTTTTTATCATTTACCTACTCGAGGACGAGCAGGAATTAAGCTTGGGGATGCTCATACGTCTCCGTCATATCTATAATTTTTGATTGTTTCATGCCAATATTCTACAACTTTCATATACTTTTGGCAACTTTTTATACTACTTTTTGGGACTAACATATTGATCGAGTGCCCAGTGCCAGTTCCTGTTTGTTGCATGTTTTTTGTTTCGTAGAAAATTCATATCAAACGAAGTCCAAACGCGATAAAAACTTACGGAGATTTTTTTGGAATATATGTGAATTTTGGGAAGTGGAATCAACAGGAGGCGGTGCCCGAGGGGCCCACAAGCCATTGGGGCGCGGCATAGGGGCTAGGTCGCGCCAGCGTGGCTTGTGGTCACCCCGTAAGGCGGTTGGTATCCTTCTTCCGCCACAAGAAAGCTAATATCCGGATAAAAATCGTGTTAAAATTTCAGCCCAATCGGAGTTACGGATCTCCGGGAATTTAAGAAACGGTGAAAGGCCAGAATCTGGGAACGCAGAAACAGAAGGAAACAGAGAGAGAGAGAGATCCAATCTCGGAGGGGCTCCCGCCCCTCCGCCGCCATGGAGGCCAAGGACCAGAGGGGAAACCCTCCTCCCATCTAGGGGGGAGGCCAAGGAAGAAGAAGAAGGAGGGGGGCTCTCTCCCCCTCTCTCCCGGTGGCGCCAGAACGCCGCCGGGGCAATCATCGTGTGACGGCGATCTACACCAACACCTTCGTCATCTTCCCCAACATCTTCATCGCCTTCCCCCATCTATATTCAGCGGTCCACTCTCCCGCAACCCGCTGTACCCTCTACTTGAACATGGTGCTTTATGCTTCATATTATTATCCAATGATGTGTTGCCATCCTATGATGTCTGAGTAGATTTTTATTGTCCTATCGGTGATTGGTGAATTGCTATGATTGTTTAATTTGCTTGTGGTTATGTTGCTGTCCTTTGGTGCCCATCATATGAGCGCGCGCGTGGATCACACCATAGGGTTAGTTGTATGTTGATAGGACTATGTATTGGAGGGCAAGGGTGATAGCAGCTTCAGCCTAGCATAGAAATTGATGCATACGGGATTGAAGGGGGACCAATATATCTTAATGCTATGGTTGGGTTTTACCTTAATGAACGTTAGTAGTTGCGGATGCTTGCTAATAGTTCCAATTATAAGTGCATAGAATTCCATGTAAGGGATGACATGCTAGCAGTGGCCTCTCCCACATAAAACTTGCTATCGTTCTAGTAACGTAGTCAATTGCTTAGGGACAATTCCACAACTCCTACCACCACTTTTCCACACTCGTTAAACTAACTTAGTTGTTTCTTCATCTAAACAGCCCCTAGTTTTTATTTACGTGTTCTTTATTATCTTGCAAGCCTATCCTATCACACCTACAAAGTACTTCTAGTTTCATACTTGTTCTAGGTAAAGCGAACGTTAAGCGTGCGTAGAGTTGTATCGGTGGTCGATAGAACTTGAGAGAATATTTGTTCTACCTTTAGCTCCTCGTTGGGTTCGACACTCTTACTTATCGAGAAAGGCTACAATTGATCCCCTATACTTGTGGGTTATCATGGGTTACTAGTTGTGTTGATTTCATCTCGTAGTTGATGCTTGTTGGATTACTTGGTGGAAGAGATTATGTTCAGATCCTTAATTATCATTATTACACCTCTGATCTTGAACATGTTGATGATGTGTGAGTAGTTAGTATTGTTCCTGAGGACATGGGAGGATTCTTGTTATAAGTAATCTTGTGAAGTTGGTATGCGTTCGATATTTTGATGATATGTATGTTGTTACTTCTCTTAGTGGTGTCATGTGAACGTCGACTACATGACACTTCACCATGTTATGGGCCTAAGGGAAGTCATTGTGGAGTAATAAGTAGATGATGGGTTTCGAGAGTGACAGAAGCTTAAACCCTAGTTTATGCGTTGCTTCATAGGGTTGATTTGGATCCACATGTTTCATGCTATAGTTAGATTTATTCTTAATTCTTCTTTCGTAGTTGCGGATTCTTGCGAGAGGGGTTAATCATAAGTAGGTTGTTAGTTCAAGTAAGAACAGCACCTTAAGACCGGTCCACCCACATATCAAATTATCAAAGTAGCGAACGCAAATCAACTCAACATGATGAACATGACTAGAGAGGAATTCCCATGTGTCCTCACGAGCATTTGTTTAATATAAGAGTACCTTCAGGCCTGTCCTTTGCTACAAAAAGGATTGGGCTACCTTTCTGCACAAATTTTACTATTGTTACTTGTTACTGGTTACGAATTATCTTGCTACAAAACTATCTACTACTGTTACTTACAGCACTTGCAGAGAATACCTTGCTGAAAACTGCTAATCATTTCCTTCTGCTCCTCGTTGGGTTCGACACTCTTACTTATCAAAAGGACTACGATTGATCCTCTATACTTGTGGGTCCTCAAGACTCTTTTCTGGCGCCGTTGCCGGGGAGTGAAGTGCCTTTGGTAAGTGGAAATTGGTAAGGAAACATTTTCTATACGTGCTGAAATTTACTGTTGCTTGTCACTATGAACGGTCACCCTTTGAGTGGCTTGTTCGGGGCATCTTCGTCCCGAATGGAAGATGAGGAAATTGTTCCTCCACCTACCACACCTACTTAAAATATTTATTATGAGATTCCTTCGGGTATGCTTGAAAAATTATTGTCTGATCCTTATGATGGTACGACTCATCCTGATTTCCATTTGATATTCGTCAAGGAAGTTTATGGACTGTTTCTGCTTGCAGGTTTGTCTAGGGACGAAGTTAAGAAGAAAGTTTTCCCTTTATCTTTGGAGGGAAAAGCATTGATGTGGTATAGGCTATTGGATAATATTGAATCATGGGATTGGAATCGCTTGAAGCTGGAATTTCATCAGAAGTTTTACCCAATGCATCTAGTTCACCGTGATCGGAATTATATATATAACCACTGGCCTCGTAAGGGAGAAAGCATCGCTCAAGCTTGGGGGAGGCTTAAATCTATGATGCACACCTGCCCCATTCATGAGCTTCCAAAAGAAATGATTATACAAAAAAATTATGCTCGGCTTTCTCATGATGATCGGATATTATTGGATTCTTCTTCCTTGGGCTCATATATGAATGAAACTATTGAATTCAGGTGGGATCTTTTGGAAAGAATTAAACGCAGCTATGAAGATTGGGAGCTCGACAAAGGTAACGAGTCAGGTATAAAACTTAATTTTGATTGTGTTAAATCTTTTATGGAAACCAACACCTCTCATGAGTTTAGCAACAAATATGGTATTGACTCTGAAATAGTAGCTACTCTCTGTGAATCATTTGCTACTCATGTCGATCTTCCGAAAGAAAAGTGGTTTAAATATCACCCTCCCATCGAACCACCATTAGAGGAACCAATTAAAATTGAGAAAGAAGAAATAATTGTTAGTCATGCTTATCATGTTATTCCCACTGCTTACATTGAGAAACCCCCTTTTCCTGTTAGAATAAGGGAACATGCTAAGACTATGACTGTGGTTAATAAAAGTCATATTAGAACACCTATACCTTCTGAACAAATAAATGTTGAACTTAATGTTGCCATGGTCAAATATCTTCTAGATAATAATGTTGAGGGTCAGGTTCTTTATTTTTGTGGGGAAGCTGCTAGGATTGCAAAACTCACTAGAAACGAACAGGATGAGTGAGACAAAAATAAGCCGGTAGTTGGCATGCCTGTTGTTTCAGTTGAAATTGGAGGACATTGTTATCATGGTTTGTGTGACCTTAGTGCTAGTGTTAATGCTATACCTTATACCTTATATCAAGAAATTATGAGCGACATAGCACCTTCTACTATGGAAGATATTGATGTTACTATTAAACTTGCAATCCGAGACACTATTTCGCCACTTGGGATCGTTAGAGATGTTGAGGTTCTGTGTGGGAAGGTCAAGTACCCCGCTGATTTCCTAGTACTTGGTTCAAAACAAGATAACTTTTGTCCCATTATATTTGGTAGACCTTTCTGAAACACCGTTAATGCTGAAATCAATTGTGTTACTAATAAGGTTAGAGTAAGATTTGGTGATGTGTCTCATGAATTTAATTTCTCCAAGTTTACTAATCAATCACATGAGAAGGAATTACATAGTAAGGATGAAATCATTGGTCTTGCTTCTATTGTCGTACCTCCTACTGATCCTTTAGAACAATATTTAATAGACCATGAGAATGATATGCAAATAAATGAAAGGAATGAAATAGATAAGATTATCCTCGAACAAACACCTATCCTCAAACACAACTTACCAGTTGATATCTTAGGGGATCCTCCTCCACCCAAAGGAGATCCCGTGTTTGAATTAAAAACTTTACCGGATACTCTGAAATATGCTTATCTTGATGAAAAGAAGATATATCCTGTTATTATCAGTGCTAACCTTTCAGAGCATGAAGAAAGAAGATTACTTAAAACTCCGAGGAAGTACAGGGCAGCTATTGGATATACTCTTTACGATTTAAAAGGCATAAGCCCCACTCTATGTCAGCACAAGATTAATATGGAACCAGATGCGAAACGTGTTGTTGATCATTAACACCGCTTAAATCCTAAAATGAAAGAAGTGGTAAGAAATGAAATACTAAAGCTTCTGGAGGCAGGTATAATCTATCCTATTGCTGATAGTAGGTGGGTAAGTCCTGTTCATTGTGTCCCTGAGAAAGGAGGTATTATTGTTGTTCCTAATGATAAGAATGAGCATATTCCGCAAAGAATCGTAACTGGTTATAGGATGGTAATTGATTTTAGAAAATTAAATAAAGCTACTAAAAGAGATCATTACCCCTTGCCTTTTATTGATTAAGTGTTAGAAAGATTATCTAAGCACACACACTTTTGCTTTCTTGATGGATATTCTAGATTTTCTCAAATACCTGTATCAAAAGAAGACCAAGAGAATACTACCTTTACTTGTCCTTTGGAACTTATGCTTATAGACGTATGCCTTTTGGTTTATGCAATGCACCAGCTACATTTCAAAGATGTATGACTGCTATATTCTCTGATTTTTGTGAAAAGATTGTTATGGTTTTCATGGATGGTTTTTCCGTCTACGGGACTTCTTTTGATGATTGCTTGAGCAACCTTGATCGAGTTTTGCAGAGATGTGAAGAAACTAGTCTTGTCTTGAACTGGGAGAAGTGCCACTTTATGGTAAATGAAGGTATAGTGCTTGGACACAAAATTTATGAACGAGGCACTGAGGTAGACAAGGCTAATGTTGATGCGATATAGAAAATGCCATGCCCGAGAGATATCAAAGGTATAAGAAGTTTCCTTGGTCATGCTGGTTTTTATAGGCGTTTCATTAAAGATTTCTCAAAGATTTCTAGGCCGCTAACCAATCTTCTTCAAAAAGATGTTCCTTTTGTTTTTGATGATGATTGTGTAGAAGCTTTTGAAATACTTAAGAAGCCTTTAATTTCTGCACCTATTGTTCAACCACCTGATTGGAACCTACCATTCGAAATTATGTGTGATGCTATTGATTATGATGTTGGCGCTGTTCTAGGGTAGAGAGTAGACAAAAAAATAAATTTTATTTATTATGCTAGTAAAACTCTAGACTCTGCTCAAAGGAATTATGCTACCACTGAAAAGGAATTTTTAGCAGTTGTTTTTGCATGTGATAAGTTTAGACCTTACATTGACGATTCCAAAGTAACTATTCACACCGATCATGCTGCTATTAAATACCTTATGGAAAAGAAAGATGCTAAACCTAGACTTATTAGGTGGGTACTTTTACTTCAAGAGTTTGACTTGCATATCATTGATAGAAAAGGAGCTGAAAACCCCGTAAGAGATAACTTGTCTAGGATGGAAAATGTTCTTGATGACCCACTTCCTATCGATGATAGTTTTCTTGATGAACAACTTGCTATTATAAATACTTCACGTAGTGCTCCTTGGTATGCTGATTATGCTAATTATATTGTTGCTAAATACATTCCACCTAGCTTCACATATCAACAAAAGAAAAAATTCTTTTATGACCTACGACATTACTTTTGGGATGACCCACATCTTTACAAAGAGGGAGTAGACGGTATTATTGGACGATGTGTACCTGAGCATGAACAGGAACAGATTCTTCGGAAGTGACATTCCAAAGCTTATGGAGGCCACCATGCCGGAGACAGAACTGCACAGAAGGTATTACAATATGGTTTTTATAGGCCTAATCTTTTCAAAGATGCTCGTAAGTATGTCCTTTCATGCAATGAATGCCAGAGAGTTGGCAACATCGATAAGCGTCAGGAAATGCCTACGAATTATTCACTTGCTATTGAACCATTTGATGTCTGGGGTTTTGACTTTATGGGACCTTTTCCTTCCTCAAATGGGTATACTCATATTGTAGTGGTTGTTGATTATGTTACTAAGTGGGTAGAAGCTATTCCAACTAGTAGTGCTGATCATAACACCTCTATTAAAATGCTTAAAGATATTATTTTCCCGAGGTTTGGAGTTCCTAGATATTTAATGACTGATGGTGGTTCACATTTTATTCATGGTGCTTTCCGTAAACTTCTAGCTAAATATGATGTTAACCATAGGATTGCGTCACCTTATCATCCCCAGTCTAGTGGTCAAGTTGAATAGAGTAATAGAGAAATAAAATTAATATTGCAAAAGATTGTTAACAGATCTAGGAAGAATTGGTCTAAGAAACTAGATGATGCACTTTGGGCTTATAGAACTGCTTATAAGAATCCTATGGGTATGTCTCCGTACAAAATGGTCTATGGGAAATCTTGTCACTTACCTCTTAAGTTAGAACACAAAGCTTATTGGGCAATTAAAGAACTTAACTATGATTTTAAACTTGCCGGTGAGAAGAGGTTATTTGAAATTAGCTCACTTGATGAATGGAGAACACAAGCCTATGAAAATGCTAAGTTGTTTAAAGAAAAGGTTAAAAGATGGCATGACAAGAGGATTCAAAAACGAGAATTAATGTAGTAGACTTAGTACTTTTATACAATTCTCGTTTCAGATTTTTTGCAGGAAAACTCCTCTCCAAATGGGAAGGCCCATACGTTGTTGAGGAAGTTTATCGCTCCGGTGCTATAAAAATCAACAACTTCGAAGGCAAGAACCTGAGAGTGGTGAATCGGCAAAGAATTAACCATTATATTTCAGGTGCACCCATTAATGAAGAAACTAATGTCATCCAAGTCATCACATCGGAAGAACACATCAAGGAAGTCTTCCGAAACACTCCAGAAACCTGAAAAGGGGTAGGTATGTGGTACGGTAAGTAAACCGACTCCAAAAATTCCATAAAAATAATTTCTGTCGTTTTTGGTATTTTAGAAAAATTACAAAAATAAAACGGAGACAGAAGGACCCACGGGGGAGGCACAAGCCAACAGGCCGCGCCCCCTGGTGGCGCGGCCAAATGGCTTGTGGGTCCCTCGTGTGGCCTCCGGACTTCGATTTCTTCCAGAACACGTATTCTGACCTAGAAAAAAATCATTATATATACTCCCGGATATTTTTTATCACCGCATCACGAGATTTTCCTCTATTCTTGTTTCAGGTTATTTTTCTGACAGATCTAGATCGCCATGACTTCCCCTGCGCCAACCTAGGACAAGTACTTCGAGAAGGTCATCAATCCCTACCTACCGGAGGTGATGAAGCACCCTCAAGCCATTGAGATGCGTGAGGGGGTGCTCCACATCCGGGACGTTCAAGGCCTCGAGAAGGAGGGAAGCGAGAAGGCCAGGCTTGCAGAAGTGGAGCAAGAAATCTTCAAGTGTCAAGGGATGGTTCAACGTGGCTTGAGTGCTAATCACTCTATGATCACGGACTTCATCCGCGAAAACAAGATGGACATAAAGAGTGTGGGGGAGGCTCTCTTCAAGCTTCAAGAGCGGATTGAGCATCTCCAAGATCAACTCTATGAACTCCAATCTAGGTATAAAAGGATGAGCCTCGCTGCAAATTTCAGGACTCCGGAGACAAGAGTTTCTTTCTTTGATGGGGAACGTATGCCTTGGAAGATGGAGGATTACCACACACCACCGCCATCACCGAAGAACACTTGAATACATGGGTATGGGCACCACCCTTGGCTTGTTCCAAGCTTGGGGGAGGTGCCCCGGTATCGTATCACCATCACTTTTCATCACCATTATCTACCTTAGTTTGATCTTTAGTTTTCGTGATTTAGGAATTTAAAATTTCAGATTTGCTTTATTTAGAGTTTTTTGCTTTTAGTTCTACCTATCCTTGTAATCGAGTGCGAGAGTTATATAATAAAGTTAGTTGGGATCATGTGCCTCTTATTCTCTTGCATCCATCATCTTAGCATGGGAATAAAAAGAATAGAAAAGAATCATATGCCTATCTCTTGAGAAGTAATGACTTCACATAGAAAAGAGGTATAAGCAATAAGAGTGTTGAAAACTAACAAACATAATGTTAGTAATTGATATGATCTAGGCCAAAGTATGGTAGAGAAGAGGAGATTTACATATAAATATACTATCTTGAACACCTTCTATGATTGTGAGCTTCCATCAAAATATTACATAATGACCAAGTGTTGAAGTGGGACATGGAAGACAACATAATGATCATGTTTGTCTACATTTGCATAGAAGTTATATGGTATTGAATCCTTTAACATGTTATGCTTGCTTAGGACCTTTTGCTAGCCCAAAGATTCGCACTAAGTAGAGATACTAGTTGTGCATCCATAACACTAAACCCCGTTTCTTGCCATGAGAGTCCACCATACCTACCTGTGGATTGAATAAGATCCTTCAAGTAAGTTGTAATTGTTGCACAAGGCAATAAAAATTGCCTCTAATCATGTAAGATCTTTTATTGTAAGAGAAAGTAAGCTTTGTGCGATCTTGTGATGGTGAAGCAATAAAAGCGACGGAGTGCATAATAAAGTTTGCTATCACAAGGCGCAATATGAAGTGATGTTCCTTTGCATTAATAGATTGAACATGCCAAACAAATAAAAGCTCATGACAACCTCCGCTCCTCTCTGCGAAGGTCCTATCTTTTACATTCTTACAAGTTTTATGTTCATGCAAGAGTCAATAGTATTTTCCCTTGTTCTTATTCTTCAAACCATTTAGTGGCAAGCATTATGTGTTGAGGAAAGATTCAAACAAATATATCCAACTGAATGTAGATGATCATGCTCCATTATTGTTGACATTATCCTTGAGGTAAATAAGTTGGGTGGCAAGAACATCAAATCCCCCATCTTCCTATGTGTCCCACGGAGTCGCTTGTTCCAAAAATATGCAATGTATGTTAGCAATCATAGAAGGCTACATCATAGTTGAATATGTGAACTTGCTAGAAATATAAATCTCTTACATAGACTCTTCTCTCAATTGCAAAAGCTATGATTATCTCAAGGACTAATTGCATTGCTTGTTGGTTCTTAATAAAGATTATGCTTCATATTTCTTCAGTTGTGAATAGATTGTTACTTTTTTCATGAGAGGTTATATGATTGAAAATTTGCTGCTATAATGATGTTCATGATGCTCTTATGTCCGTATTTTGTTTTTATCGACACCTCTCTCTCAAATTATGTGGTCATTATTTTAGAGTTTGGCTTTCGCTTGAGGACAAGCGAGATCTTAGCTTGGGGGAGTTGATCCGTCCATTTTGCATCATGAATTCTCACTTCTATTTACCTCATTCTTGTTCATTATTCCACATTATCATACAATTTTATGTCTTTTCTCTCTGAATATGCAAGGTACATCTTAAGGAGTGAAATATATGGAAACTGGAATTCTGAACCGGGAAACCGAGAAAAAGGCAGAAAAATCAACAGTCTCGGAATGACCTGAAAATTCACGGAAAATATTTTTGGAATATTAAGAATTTCTGGAGCAAAAATATACAGGAGGGGGGCTGCCAACAGGGCACAAGCCAATAGGTCGCGCCCCCTTGGTGGCATAGCTAGATGGCTTGTGGGCCCCATGCTGGTCCTCTGATGCCCCTCTTCTCCTATATGGTGTGTTTTACCCTAGAAAAAAATCATAAGCAACCTTTCGGAATGAAGCGCCACTGTATCGAGGCGGAAACCTGGGCAGAGGCCCGTTTGCACTCCGGCAGTCAGATTCTGCCAGGGAAATCCCTCTCCGGGAGGGGGAGATCGAATCCATCGTCATCACCAATGCTTCCTCCTTAGTGGGAGGACCAATCTTCATCAACATCTTCACCAACACCATCTCATCTCCAACCCTAGTTCATCTCTTGTATTCAATATTTGTCCCAAAACCTCAGATTGGTACCTGTGGGTTACTAGTTGTGTTGATTACATCTCGTAGTTGATTCTTGTTGGATTACTTGGTGGAAGAGATTATGTTCAGATCCTTAATTATCATTATTACACCTCTGATCTTGAACATGTTGATGATGTGTGAGTTGTTAGTATTGTTCCTGAGGACATGGGAGGAGTCTTGTTATAAGTAATCTTGTGAAGTTGGTATGCGTTCGATATTTTGATGATATGTATGTTGTTACTTCTCTTAGTCGTGTCATGTGAAAGTCGACTACATGACACTTCACCATGTTATTGGCCTAAGGGAAGTCATTGTGGAGTAATAAGTAAATGATGGGTTGCGAGAGTGACAGAAGCTTAAACCCCAGTTTATGCGTTGCTTCATAAGGGGCTGATTTGGATCCACATGTTTCATGCTATGGTTAGATTTATTCTTAATTCTTATTTCGTAGGTGTGGATGCTTGTGAGAGGGGTTAATCATAAGTAGGTTGTTAGTTCAAGTAAGAACAGCACCTTAGCACCGGTCCACCCACATATCAAATTATCAAAGTAGCGAACGTGAATCAACTCAACATGATGAACATGACTAGAAAGGAATTCCCATGTGTCCTTGGGAGAATTTGTTTAATATAAGAGTACCTTCAGGCCTGTCCTTTGCTACAAAAGGACTGGGCTACCTTGCTTCACCATTGATACTATTGTTACTTGTTACTGGTTATGAATTATCTTGCTACAAAACTATCTACTACTGTTAGTTACATCACTTGCAGAGAATACCTTGCTGAAAACTGCTTATCATTTCCTTCTGGTCCTCGTTGGGTTCGACACTCTTACTTATCGAAAGGACTACGATTGATCCCCTATAATTGTGGGTCATCACGGTACAACTGAGTTTTTGGACCGGTCTCACCGAGTTGGGCAATAATGTTGTAACGGTTGGATTTTTGTAGATGCCTATATATACCCCTCCACGACCTCTCACTCGAAAACAGAAGCACTCAGAACACACTTACACTTGTCCCATTCATTTTCTGAGAGAGAACCACCTGCTCATGTGTTGAGATCAAGACCTTCCACTCCAACCATATGAATCTTGATTTCTAGCCTCCCCAAGTTGCTTTCCACCCAATCAACCTCTTCTACCAATCCAAATCTGTGAGAGAGTGATTGTGTGTTGAGGAGACTATCTTTTGAAGCACAAGAGCAAGGAGTTCATCATTGTTACCACATCTATTACCTTTTGGATGGTGGTGCCTCCTAGATTGATTAGGTGTCGCTTGGGAGCCTCCTTCTTCGTGTTGTGGAGTTGAACCAAGAAGTTTGTACGGGCAAGGAGATCGCCTACTTCGTGAAGATCTACCCATAGTGAGGCTAGTCCTTCGTGGACGGAAGCCGTGATGGAATAGACGAGGTTGCTACTTTGTGGACCCTAACGGGTGGAGCCCTCCGTGGACTCTCGCGACCGCTACCCACCATGGGTTGAAGTCTCCATCAGCATGGACGTACGATAGCACCACCTATCGGAACCACGGGAAAAATCTTCATGTCATCAATTGCGTTTGATTCTCCTTTCCCTACCTTTACTTTCATGTGCATGTCTTTACTTTCCGCTACTATACTCTTAGACTTGCATGTGTAGGCGTACTTGAATTGCTACAATTTCTAAAACTTGCCAACACCTAAAATTGGGAAAAGGCTAGATTTTTAATTTGTCAAGTAGTCTAATCACCCCCCTGATACTTGTGATCTGTGTTGGGTTTTCCATGAAGAGGAACGGGTAATTGCAGCACAAAGTCGGTAAGTATTTCCCTCAGTTATGAAACCAAGGTTTATCGAACCAATAGGAATATCAATCCTCAACCGTCTTCAGCGGCTGCACACAAATGAACAAACGACTTGCACCCAACGCGGGCAAGAGGGTTGTTAATCCCCTTGATCTCGTTATTTGCAAGCAAATGAGTTGTGTAGATAATTGTTGATAAATATAAATTGCAAAATAAATAAAAAGTAAATAAATGCAGCGAGGTAATTGTAGCATTTGTAAATATATATGTGAATAGACCCGGGGGCCACAGTGTTCTCTAGCGGCTTCTCTCGTGTAGGCAGCATACGGTGGGTAACAAAATATTGTTGGGCAATTGATAGAAAAGTGGATAGTTATGCGATTTTCACGACAATGATCATGTGTATATAGGCATCACGTCCATAAACAAATAGGCCGACTCCTACCTGCACCTATTACTATTACTCCACTCATCGACCGCTATCCAGCATGCATCTAGAGTATTAAGTAAACAGAGTAATGCTTGGAGAACGATTACATGATGTAGACAAAGTAAACTCAATCAATATGAATAAACCCCATCGTTTTATCCTTAGTAGCAACAACACAAAGATGCATCTTGTCCCCTACTTTGTCACTGGGATATAGAAACTCGCCAGGTTGAACCTACCACAACGCACCACTCTCACTGATGAAATATCAATCTACTTGGCCAAAGCACATCAATAGATCGGAGAGCATTATGAAGATATAATGATCATGCAATTAAGAGACAATATATATCAGAGGTATCTCAAATACCTTTCACGAATAATCTGAACATAAACCCGCAATTCATCGGATCCCAACAAACACACCGCACGATAGGATTACATCGGACAAATCAAAGCGAAGATGCGATGACCACTGTATTGAAGATCATAAGATAGAGAGATTGCCATCTAGGTACTAGCTATGGACCCATAGGTCTGTGGTGAACTACTCACACATCATCATGATGGTAGCAAGGTTGATGAAGAGGCCCTTCGTGATCGATCCCCCCTCCGGTAGGGTGCCGGAACGGAGGTCCAGATGGCCTCGCGACGGAACATAGACTTGCGGTGGTGGAAAAAGGGTTTCGGGACTGCCTCCAGGGTTTTTGCAATATTAGAGAATTTATAAGCCAGAGAGGGACGTTGGGAGAGCCACGAGGGGGCCACCACATATCAGGGCGCGGCCCCCCAGGGCGCGCCATGATGTGTGGTGGGGCCCTCGAGTGCCTCCTGACCTCCTTCCTAAGCTTCTAGGTCTTCTTTTGGTCCAGAAAAAATCATCAAAAAATTTCGTGGCAATTGGACTTCGTTTGGTACTGTAAACCTGAAAAGGCAAAAACATGCAGAAAACAACAACTAGCACTGGGCACTGGGTCAATAGGTTAGTGCTCAATAATATTATAAATTGGTAAATAAAGACCCAAAAAGTATCCTAGAATGATAATATATCAGCATGGAACAATAAAAAAATATAGATATGTTGGAGACGTATCAAGCATCCCCAAGCTTAATTCCTGCTCGTCCTCGAGTAGGTAGATGATAAAAACAAAATTTTTGATGTGACATGCTATCCATTATGTAATCTTATGCATGTATGCTCATTGAGAAAGGATGAATCAACAAATATTAACATAGCAATACTAAAGTGTAAGAAACAGAATTATCAATCCTTAGAAGTATACGATCCTTAAGAAATGTTTACCCCCCATTCATCTTATTATATTAGCAAGGCATGGCTCCATCTTCACCACATTAATACAAATGTCAAGCACCACGGTGTCCAAGTCAGGCAATTGGATCGTACCTTTTCAATATGCATCAACTTTTTATTCTTCACGCAATACATGAGCGTGAGCCATTGGACATAGCATTTAGGCGGAATAGAATATGGTGGTAGATATCAAAGGGGTTAAAAAGTGGAGAAGATAGTCTCACATCAACTAGGCGTACCAACGGGCTATGGAGATGCCCATCAATAGATGTCATTGCGAGGAGTAGGGATTGACATACAAATGATGCACTAGAGCTATAAGTGTATGAAAGCTCAAATGAAGCTAAGTGGGGTGTGCATCCAACTTGCTTGCTCATGAAGACCTTGGGCATTTGAGGAAGCCCGTCATAGGAATATACAAGCCAAATTTGTAATAGGTAATTCCCACTAGCATATGAAAGTGGTATATCATGAGACTCTCTACATGAGGAACATGGTGCCACTTTGAGGCACAAGTGTAGTAAAAGATAGTAGCAAAGTCCCTTCTCTCATTTTCTCTCATTTTTTTGAATGGATGGTGGACTCATTTGGCCTCCCCCATCTTTATTTTTTCCGTCCAGAGTCTCATCTCGACTTGTGGGAGAATCATCGTCTCCATCATTCTTTCCTCACTGGGACAATGCTCTAATAATGGTGATCATCACACTTTTATTTACTTACAACTCAATATGGAGAACTGATATGAAGGTATGACTCTATATGAATGCATCTGGCAGTGTACCAGGATGTGCAATGATCTAGCGTGACATGTATCAAAAATATGGTGAATGGTGGCTTTGCCACAAATACTATGTCAGCTCTATATGATCATGCAAAGCAATATGACGATGAACAAACTAGTCACGTGAAGTGACAATGGAATTTGCATGGCAATATATATAAGAATGGCTATGGAAATGCCATGATATGTAGGTATGGTGGTGTAGCGTCCCGACTCAAAACGAGTCAAGCCTCTGTGTGTTAGTGCCATCCCTGGATCAGTATGCTGGCACACACAGTACATCAATGTATATATCAAAGTGCAATCACATGTAAATAACGTAAATATTGATATATACCTCTTAAATCTCAGCGGAAACAGTCAACGGGAGTGGAGTCCCAATAAACACCAACGGCAGGTTGAGTGTAGACCGTAACCCTAAATCGTACTCTTACTCGTCATAGAGAAGTATCTGCAACATAAGACGTTGCAGCCGTGTAGGTCAGTACATTGAATGTACCGGCAAGATCACCATAGAAAGAAATGATAAAGACTATTCTATATGCAAAAGGCTTTGTGGCTCTGTGTCTAAGTTTTTGCAGAAAAGTTGGTTTTATTTTCCCTACAACAAAGGAGTCAAGCGGAAAACACTACAAAAGTTGGTTGTTAATGAGATGGTTCCACCAACCAATTCTCATGTCCCAAAATTATTAATAGACCCACTCATCATAATAATTTATTAATTGTGTTGAGACTGGCTGATAGTATCATCTCCGGTGCTCATGTTGTCCATAACCGGGGACACGGCTAATCGATTAGTTTGACACTCTGCAGAGGTTTGTACACTTTACCCGCAAGATTCGATCCCTCTCGTTGTGTCCTCGCACTGCCTGATGTTTGAGAACGAGACGATCGAAACATGGACTTCCAAAGCGATCCTCTGATAAAAAGTCAGTGCACATCCAATCCTACCGTTCTTCTACGTCTCGTAGCAATCTGACCTACCAGAGTCACCACTAAGGTCAACCAAGCCAGAGCCCATATTGACTTGCGGTTGCACACGTAAGCTTTCCGGCCTTGAAGTATTCATCCATCTCTTTGAGCCTGGGTGGCATTCCGTTGGGATGATCACAGGTAGATACCAGGATTCCCGGCATAACCATGATAGATATCAGGCTACCAAAATGCATGTCCAATCCACCCAGAGGTATATTGAGTCCTTGAAGTCTTGATCATCATGTAGGTCTTGAAATAATTAATTAACCTCACAACACTCCTGAATCTCACAACCAAACCCCGTCTACTAAAGCGTAGCAATTGTGAAGTAACGTCCCTTCCCGGGCAATGGTAACAGGGTGTTGGGTTTCTCCTACCTCATGATACTACAACAAGTTCAAGCTCAATATCCTACTGGATGTATGATGGAGAGATTTATTCTAATGCAAATAAAACATTGGTAATGTAAGATGATCAAAGTGAACTTGCCTGTACTGTTGATGAAGATAAATATCTCTCTCAGAAATAACTTGATAGAACTATTCATCACTCTCCGATGAAAATCTATATAATCAAACATTGCACTAATATAAGCAATCATACTAGCAATCAATACTAACAATCAAAAGGCAACACAAAAACCAAACACAAAAGTGTTGTGATGAAGGAAAATACTTAAGACAAAAGTTAAAACAACAAAACTTCATCACAACAACCAAATGTAGTTTTCCCTACAAATAAACTATTTTGAATAGCAACAAAACAAAAACAAGGCAAAATCTAACAAAGTATTTTGGTAAATATTTTACTAGCAAAAGAATTACTTTTGAAGAACAACTAAAGAACTATGAAAACAATACACCAAACAACATAGGTTTTTGCCTAATAAACTTAACAACAAGAAAAACAAATAAAATATTAAAATAAGAGAAAACAAAATATAAAACAACTAAGCTAACAGAAAGTAAAACTTATAAAACAATTTATAAAAATATTTTCAAATAGGAAATCAAACTAGCAATGAAACCAATTTGCAAGTTATTATGAAACTAGAATTGATTTCATGCTATCAAAAATAATAAATGACATAAAAATAAACTTGGTTGAAATACTACTCCTAACTAATAGAAAACAAAGTAAAACTTGTCAACTAATATAAAAGAAAATAAATTTAAAACTATAAAAACAAAAGAAATAGAAATAAACCTAAAAAGAATTAAAACAGAATCTGTTTTGCTTGAAATCCTAATTTAAAATTATCTAAAAATTCTCACATTCGACAGTAATATTAAAACCACTAATACAAAACAGTAGAAACAAGAATCAACTCAAAACCTATTTTCAAACTCAAGTTATAAGCAATTTAGTGTTTGAATCAAATCTGTTTTGAATTCAAATTTAAATATTCAAATATGGTCAAACTTTATATCTACAGATACTAGACAAAAATTGTAACACAATGCAAAAAGAATCAAATTAAAACTCTAAAAATCCTAAGAGATATCCTATTTGCAAAAACAGAAACTATTCTGTTTCAGAAAATAAAAACAGAAAAGAAATAACTAACTAACGAACAGTGCTGCCACGTGGCTAGATCCTATTGGCTACGGGGTGTGCGCGCAGTGGCTAAAGGAGCGAACGGCCGCTACTTAAAAACAACGGTTCGGGCTTTATTAAATGATCTAATCTGGATCATTTGATCCAGATCCAACGGCTATAGAGGGGAGGTGGGGTGCTCACATGGAAGGTCGCCGGCGATGGAGTTCTTCGGTGAGGCCGAGGCGTCGGGGTTGTCGGGGAGGCGTCTCGGGTGGTCGTAGGCGGCGGCTGAGGGGTCCAGGGGAAGGCGGCCGGCCTCCGGCGATGTTTGGTGGCGACGGTGACGGCGGAAGAGGTCGGAGGCGAGCAGCTCGAGCTCGGGAGGTGCGATGGTGCTCCGGGGAAGTCCGGCGAGGTGCGGGGTGGGGTTCTGGCGGTCCCCGGCGATGATGAAGAGGTCCAGGCAATCGCGGCGGCCTTCCTGCGTCGACTGGTGGCGTCAGTGGTGCTCGGGGTTGATGATGACGAGCGGCACGAGCTCCGGGGCTTCGGTGGAGGCGGAGCTCCGGCGAGAGTTGGTGGAGGCGCTCTGGCGAGGGGGGGCTCGGGGTGTTGGGCAAAAACCGAATTAGGAGGAGCTCCTCTATTTATAGGGGGCCTCGGGAGCGAAGATTAGGCAAGGGAGAGGGAGATCCGGTCGGATCAGGCGCGGCTCCGGCGAGATGGAAAGAGGGGCGAGGTAAGGAAGGAGATGGCCGGCGGGGTTCGAGATCGGGCGGTGGGGCCCCGGGGTCAGGGAGAGAGAAGGGGCGGGCGATGGGTCGGTTGGCCGATCCGACACGATTCGGATCTGGCGAAGGAGATCCTGGGCCGAAAGTTTCCTATTGGGCCTCGGGGATTTTCCTAATAAAAGAGAATTTTCCTTTTTATTAAAAACAGGAAATAAAAGATCGATTTGGAGAATCAAATAAAATCTAAATTTACAAGTTTTATATACCAAAATTATCAAAACAATAAATACCATAGTATGAACATTTTTCCACGGCCAAAATAAATACTTTAAAAAAATATTTTTCAGAAAATGCTTAAATTGTTTTTATTTCTTTTGCAAATAATCCCATGGGTTTTATGGTTCAAATAAATCACTAAAATACCTCTGGTTTGGAGGGTCATGTTCCTCATCTCAAATTTTTGAATTTAGGCAGGGGAGTTTGAATTCATTCAAACTTTTAAAATAGAGCCAAATATGAAATGGATTCAAAGTAGTTTTCAAAATCCAAAATTTCAAATACATCGTATAGAAGAAGTCATGTCATGTTCTCTCATTGATTTGAATTGGATGTATTTGAAATCAAAAACAAAGGGGAAAGTCATTTTATTCCCTCTCATTCAAAAGTTTCAAAAGTTTCAAATTTTCACTCAAATTCAGTCACTCAAACAAACATTCATTCATTCAATTCATTTATTTAACATTCCAAATTTTGGGATGTTACAGGTGGCTGTTTTGAGGAAGATATAATAAGGCTTATGTGCAACAGAGCGTGTCATGTCACGGGGTTTGGATGCACCGGCGAAAGTTGCACCGATCCTCAAGGTGAGAACGGGCTATGCACGATACCGAAGAGGCTAGCAAATATGAGAAGGTGAGATTGCGTATGTCCATGGTTTCACATTAGTCATAAAGAACTCATAGACTTATTGCAAAGTTTTATTAGTTTATCATAAATCAAAGTACTACTCGCATGCCCCAAGGGAAGAGGTTGGTAGGAGTTAACCATCGCGCGCTTCCGACCCAAAACAACACTAGGATTTCAACGAGGAATAGAAATGCTCACACATCATCACCATGCCTCTTTAATTTTTAGATGAACAAAAGGGGTCAACCTCTCTTAATATCGACACTTCTATGGTTTAACAATTATAAACTCACACCTACTTCATATTACCACATCAATATCATTGACCCACAATTTCTCTATATGTGCTACACTATGGTTTTGATTATCATTCGTTGAATACCTAATATTTTTGGACTAGTCTTATGACCCATGAAAATTACCGTCACTATTTATTAACTCTAAAACAAATATAAGTGAAGAACGAGAGTGAAATTATTTCTATAAAATCTACACACCACCGTGCTCAAAAAGATATAAGTGAAGTACTAGAGCAACTGCTAAGCTCAAAAGATATAAGTGAAGCACATAGAGTATTCTAACAAATTATGATGAAGGTGTGTCTCTCTTAAATAGGTGTGTCCAGCAAACAATGATTGTGGAAAACTGAAAGTAAAAGCAAACAAAATCAAACGACGCTCCAAGCAAAACTCATAGTATGTGACGAATAAAAATATAGCTTCAAGTGACATACCGGTAGATTTGAGACGAAAGAGGGGATGCCTTCCGGGGCATCCCCAAGCTTAGACAATTGAGTCTCCTTTAATATATTACCTTGGGGTGCCTTGGGCATCCTCAAGCTTAGGCTCCTGCTACTCCTTATTCCTTTGTCCATCATGATAACACCCAAAACTTGAAAACTTCAATCACACAAAACTCAACAAAACTTCGTGAGATCCGTTAGTATAAGAAACATATTGCATACTATAGGTACTGTTGTAAATTGATTCAAAATTCATAAATGCATAATAGCTACTTAATTCTAACTTCTCCATGGCTTATACCCCTCGATACAATCCATAGCATAATCAAAACAAGCAATTATGCAAGCAAAAGCAGAATCTGTCTAAAACAGAACAGTCTGTGGCAATCTATAGAGACCCTATACTTATGTAACTCTAAAAATTCTGAAAAATTAGGATAACCTTGAAACTTTGTATAGAAACACTTTTTAAAAATTTCATATCATTATCACGCTCCTGTAAAAAATTAAAATTCCTGTACTGAAGTCAAAAGTTTCTATTTTGTTTCAGCATCGATTCAACTCATCTTGTGAGTCATCCCAAAGGCTTTACTTGGCACAAACACTAATTTAAACAAAAAAACTTAATCATTACAGAGTAAATAATCAAGTTATCAAAAATAAACAGAAAGTTTAAAGAAAAGATTTAAAGATAAATATTGGGTTGCCTCCCAACAAGCGCTATTGTTTTATGCCCCTAGCTAGGCATAATGCATAGTTTCAACAATTGTCATCTTTGACACTCCACACATAAGTGGCTCTCATGATTGATTCATAAGGTGGTTTAAATATTTTTCTAGGGAAGTGTTCCATCCCTTTCTTTAATGGGAATTGGAACCTTATGTTTCCCTATTTCATGTCAATGATTGCACCTATAGTTAGTAAGAAGGGTCTTCCAAGTATTATGGGACAAGAAGGATTGCAATCAATATCAAGCACAATGAAATCTACAGGCACATAATTTTTATTTGCAATAATAAGCACATTATTAATTATACCTAGAGGTTTCTTAATGTTAGAATCTGCAAGATGCAAGTTAAGGGAACAATCTTCAATATTAGTGAGACCAAGCACATCACAAAGAGTTTTAGGGATAGTTGAAACACTAGCACCAAGGTCACACAAAGCATTGCATTCATATTTATTGATCTTTATTTTTATAGTAGGTTCCCATTCATCATGCAATTTTCTAGGAATAGAAACTTCAAGCTCAAGCTTCTCATCATAAGCTTTTATCATGGCTTCTACTATATGTTCGGTAAAAGCTTTATTTTGTTCATAAGCATTGGGTGAGCTAATAACGGATTGCAACAAGGAAATACATTCTACTAAAGAGTAGTTATCATAATTAAAGTCCTTGTAATCCAAAAAAGTGGGCATATCAATAGTTAAAGTTTTGACCTCTCCAAACCCACATTTTTCAGTTTTAGCATCAAAATCATCACCCTCCAAGCAAACGGGATGCTTCTCAACTAGAGTTGACTCATCTCCAGTCCCTTTATCATTTATACTCATAGAGGTAAATAAAGATTCAAAAGGAGAAATACCAATCATTTTAAGATCTTCATCATGATTCTGGTAAAAACCGTGTGGAAGAGCTTTTTCTAAGAATTCCCGCTTAGCTCTCAACTTAGCGGTCCTCTCCTTACTTTAATTAATAGATATTTGGATAGATTTAATAGCATAATTAAAATCATGCTTGGGTGGCAAAGCTTTATATTTAAGAGTTTCCACATCAAGAGCAATTCTATCCATGTTTTTAGCCAAAGTGTTAACTACATGCAATTTTTCTTCTACCATAGTGTTGAAAACCTTTTGAGAATTAATAAATTATTTAATTGTGTTCTCAAGATCAGAGGGTATCCTATCAGCATTTGTAGAATAATTTCCATAAGAATTACCATAAGAGTTTCCATAGTTGTTAGAGGAATTACCGGGATATGGTCTAGAATTGAAGTTTCCTCTATAAGCATTGTTATTGAAATTATTTCGCGAGACAAAGTTCACATCAATAGCATCATTATTTTGCTCAATCAAAGTAGACAAGGGCATATCATTGGGATCAACATGAGCATTTTTAATAGCAACCATATTCATAAGAGCATCCACCTTTTCACTCAAAGTAGCGATTTCTTCAACAGAATTTACCTTCTTACCGGTTGGAGCCCTTTCAGTATGCCATTGAGAATAATTTGTCATGATGTTGTCCAAAAGTTTGGTGGACTCTCCTAAGGTCACATCCATAAAGGTACCACCTGCAGCAGAATCTAGAAGATTTCTAGACACAAAGTTTAGTCCGGCATAGAAGTTTTGGATAATCATCCACATATTTAAGCCATGAGTTGGACAATTTATTAACATTAATTTCATTATATCCCAAGCTTGTGCAACATGCTCTTGATCTTGCTGTTTAAAATTCATTATTTGATTTCTAAGGGAGATGATCTTAGCAGGAGGAAAATACTTGGCAATAAAAGCATCCTTACACTTATCCCATGTTCCAATACTATTACGAGGTAAAGATGAAAACCACACCTTAGCTTTATCTCTTAGTGAAAAAGGAAATGATTTTAATTTCAAAACATCATTATCCATATACTTTTTCTTTTGCATGTCACATAATTCAACAAAGGTATTACGATGTGACGCGGGATCCTCATTAAGACTTCCCAAAAATTGATCCTTCATGACAAGATTTAGCAATGCAGCATTAATATCAAAAGCCTCCGCACTAGTGGCGGGTGGTATAGGAGTACTAATAAAATCATTATTATTAGTATTTGAGAAGTCACATAACTTAGTAGTATCTTGAGCCATGGTGACCGAACAAGCAAAGTAACAAGCAAGACAAGTAAACTAGCAAGCAAAGAAGTAAACAAGTGACAAGCAAAGATAAATATTTTTGTATTTTTGATTTTTATGTGACAAGCTAAATATAACAGCAAATAAAAAGATAAACAAGTGAATGAAAATTTGTGTGAAGTTACTTGATAGTTGATGATGATATTCCCCGGCAACGGCGCCAGAAATCCTTCCTGATACTTGTGAACTGTGTTGGGTTTTCCGTGAAGAGGAACGGGTAATTGCAGCACAAAGTGGGTAAGTATTTCCCTCAGTTATGAAACCAAGGTATATTGAACCAATAGGAATATCAGTACTCAACAGTCTTCAACAGCTGCACACAAATGAACAAACGACTTGCACCCAACGCGGGCAAGAGGGTTGTCAATCCCCTTGATCTCGTTATTTGCAAGCAAATGAGTTGTGTAGATAATTGTTGATAAATATAAATTGCAAAATAAATAAAAAGTAAATAAATGCAGCGAGGTAATTGTAGCATTTGTAAATATATATAAGTGAATAGACCCGGGGGCCATAGTGTTCTCTAGCGGCTTCTCCCATGTAGGCAGCATACGGTGGGTAACAAATTACTGTTGGGCAATTGATAGAAAAGCGTATAGTTATGCGATTTTTATGGCAATGATCATGTGTATATAGGCATCACGTCCATAAACAAATAGGCCGACTCCTGCCTGCACCTATTACTATTACTCCACTCATCGACCGCTATCCAGCATGCATCTAGAGTATTAAGTAAAACAGAGTAATGCTTGGAGAACGATGACATGATGTAGACAAAGTAAACTCAATCAATATGAATAAACCCCATTGTTTTATCCTTAGTAGCAACAACACAAAGACGCATCTTGTCCCCTACTTTTTCACTGGGATATAGAATCTCACCAGGTTGAACCTACCACAACGCACCACTCCCACCGATGAAATATCAATCTACTTGGCCAAAGCATATCAATAGATCGGAGAGCATTACGAAGATATAATGATCATGCAATTAAGAGACAATATATATCAGCGGTATCTCAAATACTTTTCATGAATAATCTGAACATAAACCCACAATTCATCGGATCCCAACAAACACACCGCACAATAGGATTACATCGGATAGATCAAAGTGAAGATGCGATGACCATTGTATTGAAGATCATAAGATAGAGAGATTGCCATCTAGGTACTAGCTATGGACCAGTAGGTCTGTGGTGAACTACTCACACATCATCATGAGGGCAGCAAGGTTGATGAAGAGGCCCTCCGTGATCGATCCCCCCTCCGGCAGGGTGCCGGAACGGAGCTCCAGATGGCCTCTCGACATAACAGAGACTTGCGGCGGCGGAAAAAGGGTTTTAGGACTGCCTCCAGGGTTTTTGCAATATTAGAGAATTTATAGGCCAGAAAGGGACGTCGAGAGAGCCACGAGGGGGCCACCACATATCAGGGCGCCCCCCCCCCCCGGTGCGCCCTGATGTGTTATGGGGCCCTCGTGTGCCTCCCGACCTCCTTCCGAAGCTTCTAGGTCTTCTTTTGGTCCAGAAAAAATATCAAAAAGTTTGGTGGCAATTGGACTTCGTTTGGTACTGTAAACCTTAAAAGGTAAAAACATGCAGAAAACAACAACTGGCACTGGGCACTGGGTCAATTGGTTAGTGCTAAAAAATATTATAAATTGGTAAATAAAGACCTGAAAAGTATCCTAGAATAATAATATATCAGCATGGAACAATCAAAAATGATAGATATGTCGTAGACAGAGAAGGAGAAGAGAAGATCGCTATGAACGAAGACCCTCCCGGAGAAGCAAGGACTCGGAGAAGAAGGACAAATACACCAAGAGCTACACAATATGAAGACATCAAGCTCATGTTGGTGAATGGGTTTCTGGCTCCGATTCCGACAACCAATCCAAGAGAAGCTACCACTCAAACTCTGACTATAGTCAAGATGAAGGTGTTGTCGGATTAGCACTCATAACCTCCAACTCCTATGATATATTTGATTCACCAAATGAAGGTAGTGGAAGTTGCTTCATGGCTAAAGGCCCCAAGGTATCAGACCCCGAATACATTGACTTCAATAGTGATGAGGATGATTTACTAGGAGATGATGCGTTGCTCTTTGATAAAAATAGTGATGTTAGTCAAAATGAACTTGATGATAATCATGCTAATCAAGATAAGTGATGATGATGATAAGAAGGATATTGAGTGTCTAACTAAAGAACTAAACACTCTTAAGTTAGCTCATGAATCTACTCTAGAAGATCACAGAGAGCTCCCAAGAACTCATGAGAAGCTACGCTTCCAGATGCTAAATTTAGAGCAAGAACACGAGTTTCTTAAAGCTATCAATGACGATCTTCGAAAGAAGAGTTCTTCTTATCTTGGCAAACGATTACTCTTGTCTACATTTGTTCCACAAGTTAAATCTAAGCAAACTAGTAACAAAGGCAAGAAAGGTTCTTCATCTAGTAGCAACAATACTAATGTTAAATCCAATAATGTTGTTTATAGTAGCTCTATTGATTCCACTAACGATTCTCTTAGCCAAGTCACACTTGAGCAAGAAAACAATTTATTGAAAGGGATTATAGAGAAAGGTGTCTACAAAAGTCTTGCTGGATGTAAGCAATTTGAGGAGATTGTACGCAAGCATGGAGGATACCGGAAGAACCAAGGCATTGGCTACTTCAATGCCAATGGAGTTGAATGGGAAAAAGATCAATACCCCAAGCCAAAGTTTGTTCCTCGAAGGGAGAAGTATGAACCTACTCTCCCCAATGGAACAAAAGCTCAAGATGACCTTCCACCACAAGACCACAAGCTCAAGGACAAGGACAAGCTTCAAGAAGAGATTGACACATTTGAAGATGAATCCCTAGCCATGGTCAGTGGGTTCCCAAGGCTACTACAAGCTCTACCTCATCAAGTGCTACTTCAACTCCAAGGATTCGCATCAATTTGATGTGGGTCCCAAAAAAGAAGAACTAGAGAAGTTCTTGAGGGGTGACTCCGCCAATGAAATTCATTCACATTCATTTTTGGCAAGGACTATTTGCAATAAACTCCAACATTATGAAATAGTTCAAGGAGTCACACATTCCCTCAATTGTAAGCAAGGGACAAGGTAATAAAAGAATCAGTGGACATCATCTAAATATACTTCACTCCATGTCCATAGATATCCTTCTATTTGTTCCTTGTGTGGGACTAACCCGTGTAGGTGAGAAGAGTACGAAACAACACGGATTGCTCCCAACTCAAGATGATCTTCATCAACAATGAGCATCCACCACTACATCACCTAGATGAAGTCTTCATCGACAAAACCCAAGGTTAGTTTATCCCTCTTAGGGGGGATGTCACATCAAGGGGGAGCTTTACTCTCAGGCTTGAGTTAAAGCATCTCATAAGATGTGACGACATTAAATGCTTTATGTAAAAGTGGTAAACGATGAGTATGACCTATGATCAAGTATTCTTACTTGGCTCCTAAGTCAATATACTCATATATAGATGACTCCGTCATCGCCAAAGTGTTTGGTAGATACTAGAGTAGTTATGCATGTTTGCCATGATTTCATTTGACATCTTATTGTGTGAGCATGTTGGTATGCATATCTTTTCTCATTCGAGGATATCCAATTGTTGTTATTTAGATTTTATTTTCTTTGGCAAATTGGATATGCAAGAATTCCTAAGTACCCTTATCTAGATATCTATGCTTTCTCGTCTCAAATTCTATTCATTCTTCATCACAAAATTTGAGCAAGCACTTTTCGGACCCTCCGTGTGAGGAGCACTCAGAGTTCCGTTTCGACAAGAGTTGACTTCCAAAACCTCCCATGTGAAACTCGGTGTAACCAATTCCACATTCTCGGTCTCACCGATTCACTAGGGTTGATCTGGTTTTAAGAACCTCGGTACCACTGATTTAGAAATCTCGGCCTCACCAAGTTTCACTGTCTCCTGACAGTTAAGAAACTCGGTGGCACCGATATCTCCGAACCGGTGTCACCGAGAGCAAAGGGATATATATATATATATCGACGGACACGATTTTTGAAATTACTTCTTCAAACGTCGTTCCGTCAACCCTAGCTGCCGCTCGTGTGTCTTCGGGCATCGCCTTCAACTCTCGTGCGTCTTCTCCACAGGAGATCCTCGCCGTCGACCGCAATCTCACCCGCTGTCGTCGCCGTAGGAGATCTTCGCCAAATTAGGGTAAAGATCTCAACCCTATTGCGCTCCCCATCTGATTCTTGCGCATTAGTTCGTGCCTTTCTTCATGCCACGGATTGCCTATCCTCTATCCACAAGAACCTCTGATTAGATTAGAGAACAAAAGTTTTTAGGTTTAATCTTCCGTCATGTGTGTCTCGGTGTCACTGAGTCTGATAAATCGGTCTCACCGGTTTGTTGTTTAGGGCTACTGAGAACATTCTTGGCGAAACCGAGTTGCTCTTTTTGGTGAAATCGAAAGTGCTGCGAAGTTTCTGTTAAAGAGAGTGTATGTCGCGGTGGTTCCGAAATTTGTGACTCGGTGGAACCAAAACCCACTTAGCAGAATGTTAAATTTAAAATTTTGAGTTCAGATATGGAAAAACCTTCTGAATTTTGTGATGCTTATCCCGTCTGTTCATCTGCATCTATTCACAGGGTCAGAATGTCAGGTTCAGAGGACGGTCAGAATGATCTCAGAGAGCAGAGTGCTGACATGGATGCTGGCACTAGTCCAGATGCTAGTTCTTCACCTTCAAAGGATCCAGGCACCCCCAGTTTCTTATGGGTTGCCCAAGGCTGCCACAAGGGCAGGAAGAAGCTCAACTCATATGAAGAGGACTCAGACTTTGTTCCAGAAGAAATTCTTGCCAAGAAGCAGCAGGAAAAGAAAGACAAGGCTGCTAAGAAATCTGCTAATGAGGCCACTTCTGCTAAGAGGCCAGTCAGGAAGGAATATGCTAGGACTGAAGCTATGAGAGCACCTGAGAGTGCTAGGGCAACTATGACTCTCTCCCTTGAGTCACCCAAAAAAGCTGGACAGAAAGCTAGGAAGAGAGTGGTGTGTGTTCTTGCCAGACCCACTTCTATGCGTGAGGACCTAGCTGTAAATGAGGAAGGAGAAGAGGAGGAAGAACCTGTTGCACAGCCTCCTCCCAAGAAGAAGAAACTAATGGGTGAAGCAATGACCAGTCAAGATGCATCTAGAGCCAAGCCTACTGCCCCCAAGAAAGTTGCTGCCACCAAGTCCAACAAGACAACCAGAGACATTCCTCTTGCAGAGAAGAACAAGAGATCTTCCACCATGGAAGAAGAGGAAGATGTTATTGTGCTAAGGAAGCTGAGACCCCACCTGCCTGAACACAATGAAACTCATCCAGTTGCTGAGGATATGAAGAAGAGGAAGGATTCAGGATTGAGAAAATGGAGAGCTGATGATCCATATGCTCAGAGGAGGAGAACTGCTGTTGATGCTCGCTTCCACACCAAGGAGCAGCAAGATTTTTATGAGACTGCCTTGTTAGACAAGAGTCCTGCAGTCAGTGACATGAGATATGTGGATTGGAAGTACATTAAGGAGAATGAAGACTATTTTCCTCATGTGGTGGAGAACTTCAAGGCCATTGACATAGATGCATTTGTTGGCAGGGAGTTCACTTCTTGGAATGATGAGATGATCATGCAGTTTTACTCTATAACTCATTTCTATCCAGATGGAAGGATAGTTTGGATGACTGAAGGCACCAGGTACCAGTCTACCATAGATGAGTGGGCTACCATCTTAGGAGCCCCACAGGTACAAGAGGGAGATCTTGATGTCTATTCTGAGGCCAAGATGAATCACAACACCATGGCCAATATGTACAACCTTATCCCTGCTGCCTATGTGGAAACACACAAGTTTGGCTCTGTCTACTACTTGCAAGTTGGATTACCCACTACCAACACAATCATGAGATACACTTTGATGCCCAAGTCTGGAGATGACAAGATGATTAAGGGTTACTCCATCAACATGATGCATCATGTAGACACCCACACAAGATTCCGAGTCATAGATTTGATTGTTGATACAATCAAGAGGACAGCTACACACCAAAAGAGATCATGTGGATATGCTCCATACATTCAGATGCTCATTAATTCCAAAGTTGGAAAGAGCGTATATATATGTACTTGATCGTCCACACCTGCCACTACTGCTAGAGTTTGAGGATAATGTTGTGGTGATGGATCCTTCGCATCACTTCAGCTACTACACAGGCAGAGGCAGAGGCAGAGGCAGCTAGAGCCACTAGTGCTCAGGTTCCAAGGATGAAGAGCGACCAAATGTCCTTGATCATTAACTCTCTCCAAGGGATCGAGAAGAATATAGCTGAGATCCAAATGAGCCAGAAAAGTCATGAGAGGATTGTGGAGACAAAATTTCATGCTCTTGACAACAAGGTGGATGAGCTGACATTGACAGTTAATGATCTCAAACAGGAAGTGGATGCAGTGCCTAGTCCCCATTCCAGTGATGATGATGGTTCCCCTCTTCGGGCTAGCACTGAATTCAAGACTCAGCAGATCTGCTGCAGTGCCTACTCCAGTGTTAAGGCCTTCTTCATCAGCACCAGCCACTGCTCCATCAGTTCCTCCAACACCTTCAGCAGCCACTCCACCACACCAGAGGACTTCAACAGAAGATTTTGCAGATGCCCGTCTTTCGACTCCTTCAACAGCTACCGGAGGAGATCAAGCCCAGAGAGACGATTAGTTCTACATACTTTGAACTTTTTGGTAACTTGTTGTCAAAGGGGGAGAAGTGTATAGATCATAGGGTTTCGAGAGAGAGTGTTTTGTCTTTTGGTTGCTCTCTTCATTTTAAAAACATTTGGTTTTTCGCTTAGTTGTTAAACTCAGTTGTGTTTGATCATATGCTTTTCTTGTTGATGCTACTATTTCCTATCTTTGTGATATATCTATGAGATGACCATTCACTTGTTTGGTGTTATGTGCATTGTAATCCATTCATATCATTTATGTGCACCACCAAGTTGTATGTGACATGGAAGAGTTGCCCATGCTCCTAATCGATTGTCATTTGCATTCAAACGCAAATTTTAAAATAATGCACAAATTTAGGGGGAGCTCTTGTTTATCACATACTCTCAAAGTGACAATGCTATTCATTGTTTTATTCCTATCGAAGCTTTGATCTATATGTTGTCATCAATTACCAAAAAGGGGGAGATTGAAAGCACAACTTCTCCCTAGGTGGTTTTGGTAATTAATAATAACATATATTTCATTGAACCATTGTTTCCACTAAGTATACTTCAGGAAAGTTCAATGGATGGATTGGCAAAAGGATTGTGAGGAGACCCCATATGCAAGGAATAGGATTGGCAAATCATCAAGCTTGAAGACTCTACATTTTACTTTATGTGAGAAATCACTTTGAGTCCATAGGAAAGCCAATACTATTAAAAGGGGGTGAGGTAATCTTGGTGAATGAATTGCTCAAAATGCTCAAGTGTTAGCCACCAAAAGCACTCACCACTTCTCCCACATATATTCTGTCCAAACCTAAATATCCAAAATCGGTGCCACCAACAATTCCCATTCGGGTCACACCGAGTTCAAACCCTAGACAGATCCTAAGCCAAACCCCTGTCTCGGTACCACCAAGTTTCAAATTCGGTGCCACCGAAAACAGTGACCACCTTGCTGGTATCTCATTTTCAAGAATCGTAATTTCCGAGTTTTGGAAATCGGTACCACCGAGAATTGAAAACTGCCTAGGTCCACCATATTGGTACCACCGAGATTTATATATCGGTTCCACCGAAAAGCCTAAAGTTGACACATTTTGCACTAGTCGGTACAACCAAGTTTTTGGACCGGTCTCACCGAGTTGGGCAATAATGTTGTAACGGTTGGATTTTTGGAGATGCCTATATATACCCCTCCACCACCTCTCACTCAAAAAGAGAAGCACTCAGAACACACTTACACTTGTCCCATCCATTTCCTGAGAGAGAACCACCTGCTCATGTGTTGAGATCAAGACCTTCCACTCCAATCATATGAATCTTGATTTCTAGCCTCCGCAAGTTGCTTTCCACCCAATCAACCTCTTCTACCAAGCCAAATCTGTGAGAGAGTGATTGTGTGTTGAGGAGACTATCTTTTGAAGCACAAGAGCAAGGAGTTCATCATTGTTACCACATCTATTACCTTTTGGAGGGTGGTGCCTCCTAGATTGGTTAGGTGTCGCTTGGGAGCCTCCTTCTTCATGTTGTGGAGTTGAACCAAGAAGTTTGTACGGGCAAGGAGATCGCCTACTTCGTGAAGATCTACCCATAGTGAGGCTAGTCCTTCATGGACGGAAGCCGTGATGGAATAGACGAGGTTGGTACTTTGTGGACCCTAACGGGTGGAGCCCTCCATGGACTCTCGCGACCGCTACCCTCCGTGGGTTGAAGTCTCCATCAGCATGGACGTACGATAGCACCACCTGTCGGAACCACGAGAAAAATCTTCGTGTCATCAATTGTGTTTGATTCTCCTCTCCCTACCTTTACTTTCATGTGCATGTCTTTACTTTCCGTGGCTATACTCTTAGACTTGCATGTGTAGGGTGTACTTGACTTGCTACAATTGCTAAAACTTGCCAAGACCTAAAATTGGGAAAAGGCTAGATTTTTAATTTGTCAAGTAGTCTAATCACCCCCCCCCCCCTCTAGACATACTTTGGATCCTACACATGCCATTAAGTACAAATGGATCTTTAATAACATGACAGATGATGATGGTAATGTGACCATCTATAAAGCTCGACTCGTCGCAAAGAGGTTTTCGACAAGTTCAAGGAGTTAACTACGATGAGAGTTTCTCACCCGTAGCGATGCTAAAGTCTGTTGGGATTATGTTAGCAGTTGTTGGATTTTTTTATTATGAAATCTCATAGATGGTTGTCAAAACAGCATTTCCTTGATGGTTTCCTTAAGGAAAGGTTGTATGTCATACAGCCGGAAGGTTTTGTCGATCCTACGGATGCTAAAAGGTATGCAAGCTCCAGCAATCCTTCTATGGACTGGTGCAAGCATCTCGGAGTTGGAATGTATGCTTTGATGAGGTGTTCAAAGCTTCTAGGTTTATACAAAGTTTATGAAGAAACTTGTATTTACAAGAAAGTGAGTGGGAGTGCTATAGCATTTCTGATAAGTATATCTGGATGACATATTGTTGATTGGAAATTATGTAGAATTTCTGGAAAGCATAAAGGGTTGTTTGAAAGGAGTTTTTCAAAGGAAGACCTGGGTAAAGCTGCTTACATATTGATCATCAAAATCTATAGAGACAGATCAAGACGCTTGATAAGACTTTCACAGAGCACACACCTTGACAAGATTTTGAAGGAGTTCAAAATGGATCGGTCAAAGAAGGAGTTCTTGCCTGTTTTGTATGGTGTGTAGTTGAGTAAGACTCAAAGCTCGACCACGGCAGAAGAAAGAGAAAGGACGAAGGTCGCCCCCTATGCCTGAGCCATAGGCTCTGTACTGTATGCCATGCTGTGTACCATACCTTATGTGTGCCTTGCCAGGAGTCTGGCAAGGGGGTACAAGAGTGATCCAGAAGTGGATCATTGGACAACGGTCAATATTATCCTTAGGTACCTATAGAGGACTATGGAAATGTTTCTCGGTTATGGAGGTGATAAAGAGTTCGTCGTAAAAGGTTACGTCGATGCAATCTTTGACACCGATCTGGATGACTCTGAGTCGCAAACTGGATACATATAGTGGAGTAGTCATTTGCAATAGCTCCAAGTGGGGCGTAGTAGCAGCATCTATAGTATTACGTAGAGATTTGTAAAGTACATACGGATCTGAATGTTGTAGACCCACTGACTAAAACCTCTCTCATGAGCAAAACATGATCAACCCCACAACCCATTGGGTGTTCATCACATAGCCATGTGAACTAGATTATTGTCTCTAGTGCAAGTGGGAGACTGTTGGAAATATGACCTAGAGGCAATAATAAATTGGTTATTATCATATTTCCTTGTTCATGATCATCGTTTATTATCCACGCTAGAATAGTATTGACCGGAAACTCAGATACATGTGTGGATACATAAACAACACCGTGTCCCTAGTGAGCATCTACTAGACTAGCTCATTGATCAAAGATGGTTAAAGTTTCCTAACCATAGACATGAGTTGTCATTTGATAACGGGATCACATCATCAGGAGAATGATGTGATGGACAAGACCCAACCGTAAGCTTAGCATATGATCGTATCACTTAAGTTTATTGCTATTGCTTTCTTCATGTCAAGTATCTATTCCTAAGACCATGAGATCATGTAACTCCCTGACACCATAGGAATACCTTGTGTGCTATCAAATGTCATTTCGTAGCCGGGTGATCATAAAGGTGCTCTACAGGTATCTCCAAAGGTGTCTGTTGGGTTGGCGTGGATCGATACTGGGATTTGTCACTCCATATGACAGAGAGGTATCTCTAGGCCCTCCCAGTAATACAACATTGCAAGAAGCTTGCAAGCAATGTGACTAATGAGTTAGTCAAGGGATCTTGTATTACGGAACGAGTAAGGAGACTTGCAGGTAACGAGATTGCACTAGGTATGGAGATACCAACGATCGAATCTCGGGCAAGTAACATACCGATGGACAAAGGGAACTGCATACGGGATTGACTCAATCCTTAACATCGTGGTTCGACCAATAGAGATCTTCGTGGAATATGTAGGAACCAATATGGGCATCCAGGTCCCGCTATTGGTTATTAACCGGAGAGAAGTCTAAGTCATGTCTACATGATTCTCGAACCCGTAGGGTCCGCACGCTTAACGTTCGATGACGCTAGAGTAGTATTGGGATATTTATGTTGGTGACCGCATGTTGTTAGGAGTCCCGGATGAGATCTCGGACGTCATGAGGAGCTCCGGAGTGGTCCGGAGGTAAAGATTTATATACGGGAAGTCATATTTTGGCTACCGGAAAAGTTTCGGATTTTGCCGGTATTGTACCGTGAAGCTTCCGGAAGGTCCTAGAAGGTTCCAGAGGGTTCCGGATGGGTCCCTCCAGCCTCTAGGGTGTGCATGGGCTATAGGGGGTGCGCCCTGGCCTTATTGGGCTAGGGGCACCAGCCCCACAAGGCCCATGCGCCAAGGGAAGGGGAAACCCTAAGGTGGAGGGCCCTCCACTTGGCTTGGAGGGCACTCCTCCCCTCTTTGGACGCCACCCCCTCCTTGGAGGTGGGGAAAAGGGGTTGTGCCTATCCCCCTTGCTCCTATAAATAGAGGAGGGGTGGGGAGGGCAGCAACACACCAATTCCTTCCCCCCTCCCTTGGGCAGCCCCTCTGATGTCTTCCCGAGTTCTTCCTCGTTCGTAGTTCCGGAGGTGTTTGACAAAGCCCTGCTGGCATTGCTCCACCACCATCTCCACCATGTCGTTGCGCTGGTCTAGATCCCATATACTACTCTGCCCTCGCTTGCTGGATCGAGGAGGCGGAGACGTCATCGAGCCACACGTGTGTTGAACGCGGAGGTGCCGTCCGTTCGGCGCTAGATCTGCGTTATATACGCTTTCGCTTAACTGTCTACAGGGGTATGTAGACACACTCTCCCTCTCGTTGATATGCATCTCCATGGATAGATCTTGGGTGTTCGTAGGAAATTTTTTGTTTTCCATGCTTCGTTCCCCAACATATAAAGATCATGAAAAACAAATGCATAGAACTCAAATAGTGGCCAAAACAATAATGCAATGCGATCTGCCACAAACAACAACATGTCATTTTGCAACCATCAAAATAGCAAGCTACATGAATCTAAAATGCTTATTTATGAAATGTGGTAGTATGATTAATGCATAACATTTCATCCAAAAGGTTCAAATTGATTAGAGACATGGATTCATTGAAAATGAGCTCACAACATGCAAAGATGATGTTACAGATTAATACTTAGTGAAAATCATAGTTTATCACAGAGCAGAGTTAACATGATGGCAGTTTCATGGCAAGAATTAAATATGTTATAGGAATTATCATGGCATGAAATTGCAAAGCATGGTAGTACACAACATGGACTACAGATCATTCAACATGAATAACTTCATAGGAACCACGGATTCAAGGCATTCATCAAGACAAAATGCAATGTTGTTGTAACTGTTTCAGACTTGGAGAAATCTGAAAATATCAAAATGACAACATTGGCATGCATGTTTACATGATGAAAAGAGTGGTCGATCATGGTTTTCATGGCATGACAAAAATTCCAGGAGCAAGTATATGTGAGAATGCTCCTAACTCATGTTCAAAGTTTATTTATATGATGCATGGATTAATTCACACAAAATTCACAAATGCAACATTCTCTTAAAATGACATGCAACAAAACTTGCTCAAAATGCAAAACTAATTCCACAAATGGATTTGTTGGATTTTTCTACCCCAAATTCATATATAATATGCATATGTTCGTAAGAAGAAAATGTCACATTTTAGACAAACACAAAATTGCCTAAAATGGAAACCTATGATATGCCAGAATTGGCATATTCTGAATTTGGATTGAAACAGAAATAAGAGGGAAATGTTATGGACACCCACAGGATGCTAGCCACTGAGGCTTACTGGTGGGACCTGGGGCCACACACAGAGAGGAATGGCCCTGAGAGAATGACATGTGGGGCCCTACTATCAGCGACACGTGTAAACTAAAAATGGTGGGAATTATATCACGCCCACGGGGGATCAAACCCGGGCCGCGCTGCTGTAGCTGGT
Source organism: Elymus sibiricus (assembly GCA_039707655.1). Classification (NCBI taxonomy): domain Eukaryota; kingdom Viridiplantae; phylum Streptophyta; class Magnoliopsida; order Poales; family Poaceae; genus Elymus; species Elymus sibiricus. The sequence goes on from CM077663.1 coordinate 348,365,150, forward strand.
TCAGTCAGACCAGCTGGGCTGGCTCGCTCATCTGACTAGAAGGGGGTTCGGTCCACTTTGACTAAGACCTTGAGGCCACTTGGTGCCACGCGTCAACGACAACAAAGCAGAGAAAGTAGGGGAAGGCATGACAGCGAGGTAGGGACGACGGTGGTCGCGCCAAAGCTGCTCAAGTGACCAGAAGGCATAGAGTTTTGTAGGACAGTAGCAATTTTCCCTCAAGTGGATGACCTAAGGTTTATCAGTCCGTGGGAGGTATAGGATGAAGATGGTCTCTCTCGAACAACCCTGCAATCAAATACAAGAAATGTCTTGTGTCCCCAACACACCCAATACAATGGTAAATTGTATAGGTGCACTAGTTCGCGAAGAGATGGTGATACAAGTGCAATATGGATGGTAGATATAGGTTTTTGTAATCTGAAAATATAAAAACAGCAAGGTAACAAGTAGTAAACAGTGAGCAAAACGGTATATCAATGCTTGGAAATAAGGCCTAGGGCTCATACTTTCACTAGTGCAATCTCTCAACAATGCTAACATAATAGGATCATATGATCATCCCTCAATGTGCAACAAAGAATCACTCCAAAGTTCATATGTAGCGGAGAACATAAGATGAAATTGTTGTGGGTAGTAAGAACCACCTCAAAGTTACCCTTTCCCATCAATCTATTGGGCTATTCATATAGGTGTCACAAACAGCCCTAGAGTTCGTACTAAAATAACACCAGTGATACATATCAATCAACCCTAATGTCACCTAGATACTCCAATGTCACCTCAAGTATCCATGGGTTAATTATTCGACATGCATCAAACAATTTCAGATTCATCACATTCAATCCAACACAAAGAACTTCAAAGAGTACCCCAAGATTTCTATCGGAGAAGGTAGGACAAGAACGTGCATTCAACCCCTATGCATAGATCCCCAAGGTCACCGGAATCCACAGGTTGATGCCATAACATATATCAAGTGAATCACTAGAATACCCCATTGGCACCACAGGTATCCACATGCAAGACATACATCAAGTGATATCAAATCCAATATTCAATCCGACATAACAAAATCTCAAAGGGAAAGATTCAATTCATCACAACAAGATAGCAAGGGAAGAACACCATATGATCCAACTATATTAACAAAGCCCGTGATACATCAAAATCGTGCCATCTCAAGAACACGAGAGAGAGAGAGAGAGAGAGAGAGAGAGAGATTAAACGCATAGATACTGGTACATACCTTCAGCCCCAAGGGTGAACTACTCCCTCCTTGTCATGGCCTCTAGCGGGATGATGAAGATGGCCACCGAATGATGATTTCCCCCTCCGACATGGTACTGGAAAGGCTCTAGAATGGTTTTTCTTCGATACAGGGAGTTGCGGCGGCGGAGCGGAAGTTCTCTGTTTATTTCTGAGGGTTTCTGTATATATAGGATTTTTTGGCGTTGGAATCACGCTAAACGCAACCATGTGGGCCCCACAAGCCATCAGGGCGCGCCTAGGGGGGTGGGCGCGCCCTATTGGCCTGTGGCCCATAGGTGGCTCCCCTCCGATGGCTCTTCGCTCCGGTATTTCTTATTGTCTTCAGAAAAAATCATAAAAAGGTTTCGGGCGATTCCGAGAACTTTTATTTTCTGCACAACAACACCGTGGTAATTCTGTTGAAAACAGCGTCAGTCTGGTGTCGTGGCACGGATGCACACGATCACCTATGGGACCAGAGGTCCCTTGTGGTTCGGCAAGGGGGGTCACGTTGCACAAAGAGCGGAGAGCGTGAGACGGCGCGACGATCAGGACGCTGTCATTTTTACCCAGGTTCGGGCCGCTGTGAAGCGTAAAACCCTACTCCTACTTTTGGTGGATTGATCTTAGGAACACGAAGAGCATGCAACGCTCCGCCCCGGCAAGGGTTGCTGTCGGGGTGAGCTACTACGCGAGTACAAGTGTCGAAAGTTCCGAATCTTGAGCTAGGTTGCCTTGGGCCTCCTTTTATAGTGCAAGGGGCAACCACAATGACAAAACAGTCATTATCTATCGATTAGATAGCTTAGTAGAGCTATCATACCTAACTCTGACATTTAGGACAAAATACCATGATTACTAGACTAGGTGGCGCTCTGGGGTGCATCCCCGGCAAGCTCCTGCCACCGCTTAGCTAGTAGTTGCTTAGGGTCTTGACACGCTGCTAGACGGGTGTCAATTGGGTATAATCTGCCTTCCGGTGTGTCGCCACGTGCTTAGCGAGAGCCACTTAGCCACTTGAGGGCTCGACACCGCATTGACAAGTGACTGGTGTAGCAATGTGGTGGAGCGGTGGCTGGTTAGCTCGTGCCTGCCGGGGGATGGCTTGCCGGGTCTTCATGAGGTGCGCGCGCCTCGGCCCCCGACAGGCTCCGGGGGCGTGGCTGGCGCATTTTGGGCCCCCCTGGGCCGTTGCGCTGGTGTTGCCGGTGTTTGCTTGGTTTCCCGCAGATCGTTGCTGCCGGGTGCTTGCTCTCGAATGTTGCTTGGTGTCATGGTAGCTTTTCCTGATGGGTTTTGCTACTACTGCCTGTGCATAAGTCAGGGACACTGGATACCCCTGTCCTAGTGCACCGACAGGAGCTCCCGGGACTGGCCCATACGCGCGCGCCTCCTCTGCCGCCACGGCCCTCCCCGGGAGCGGCGTCTTGGACCTTCTCCTTATCACGCTTCTCGTACTCCGCCTTCTGCCTTTCGACAAGCTGCTCAACTTGGCGGCACTCTTGAAGATCATGGCCCTTGGTGCGGTGGATCTTGCAGTACGGCCCGTCGGACTTCCTAGTTTTCTCTGCTGTTGCGGCCTCCCGGCAATCAGTGCATGCGGCAACTTCTTTGCCGGGGGTCTCAGCCTTGGCCTTCTTGCCGGCAGCGAGATTACCAGAGCCCTCCATGGCCAATACTGCCTTTCCCTTGCGCTTATTGTTGCGCTTTCGGTTCCTCCCCTTTGAGCCGGGGGCGTCGTCTTCGTCCTAGTCGACTTCGATGCCAGCCTCCTCTCCAGGGAGTCGCATTCCTTCCTCAACACAGGCACATTTGTTCGCCATTGTGTACAGCTCATTGACAGTCTAGGGGAGCTTCACATTCATCTTGGCCCGCATCCTCCTGTTGTGCAAGTTCGAATGGAATGCGGCAATCACGGCTGCGGGGCATATTTCTGGGATGTTGCGGTGCACTCGACTGAATCTCTGAATGTACTTCCGCAGAGTTTCTCCTTCTTTTTGCGGCAAGACTTGCAGATCGCTGGGCTGTCCTGGCTCCTGATGGCCGCCTGTGAAGGCACCGACGAATTCGTTGCACAGATCAGCCCATGATGAGATGGAATTTTCCGGCAGGTTCATCAGCCACGATCTCACATTTGGCTTGAGCGCCAAAGGGAAATAGTTGGCGAGCACTTTCTCATCCCTTCCTCCAGCGGCTTGAACGGCAATCGTGTAGATGCCTAGAAATTCCGCCGGGTTCAGCTTCCAGCCATATTTCTCCGTCAACTCTGGCTTGAAAGCTCGAGCCGATGGCTAGCGGACCTGCCACAGCTCGCAAGTGAAGGCAGGGCACCCAACCTCATAAGGCAAGTACCCACCAGCACTGGGCGTGAGGTCGCCAGCATCTGGGCCATTGCGCCTGTCGGACTGACGGTGTACTTCTCGACGCCGCTCGATGGTGACATGCGTGTCTTCTTTCCGCCGATTTTCCAGGACACGCCGCTGGTCTCGGCGATCGCGCAGGCCGGACGAAGCCATGGATGCCTCGTCAAACTCGTCAGCATGTGAAGCCCGCCGCGGCTGCTCCTGGGTCTGTTGTCGCGGAGGGGATTGCACCGTCGGTGTAGCCCCCTCGGCGCGATCGCCGGCCCGGGCCGCCGCAGCCGTATGCGTGTACCGTGATAGTTCTGCATGCTGAGGTTTATTGGCTTGAACGAAAGATATCAGACTCTGGATGGTAGCTCTCCACTCATCCATCTTATCAGCCGCCAGCGGGAAGTTAAGCAGAAGCTGGGCTCGTGCCATTGCTTCCGCCGCTGTGTCGGGCATGGCGAAAGAGGCGGACCGTGACGTCGTCCGGCTCCTGGTGGAACCAAGAGGGGCGTCGCCGTGTCCTTGACGCCGTGCGCCGCTCGCCGGGGTGTCCTGACGTGGGGGAGGCCGAGTCCGCGGGTTCGCGGCTCCGCTCGGCACTCCGTCTTGTTCTGGACGAGGCATGCGTCTAGTAGCCGCGCTGGTGACGGGCGCAGACGGGGGGTCATGGCTTGCTCCGGATGGTGCACCGCCGTGACGACCACAGCCATCCGCACAATGGGGTGGCGGTGAATGGTCGTCCCCTCTGCCCGCGGTACCAGGGCCGTGTTCACCGGGATGTTGTTGTTGTTGCTCCTCTCTTGTGTTCCCTCCTCCAGCCTCGGCCGTGGGGGACACGACGGTGGCGCCGCCTGCGCCAGCCGTGTCGCCTGCGACGCCCGTCCCAATCGCGGCCACCGCAGCGGCCGCAGCGTCTGCGGCTGCATGCGACAGGGCCTTTGAAGTGGAGGGATGCGTGGTCGTGCTGGGCTTCTTCTTAGGAGCCATGGATGAAGAAGATGATGATGAAGATCGACTCGTCGTTCACGAACTCGGGTTCACGCAAATGATGCACGCCCCCTACCTGGCGCGCCAAAGATGTCAGGGCACGAATGCACACGATCGCCTACGGGACCAGAGGTCCCTTGTGGTTCGGCAAGGGAGGTCACGTTGCACAAAGAGCGGAGAGCGTGAGACGGCGCGACGATCAGGACGCTGGCATTTTTACCCAGGTTCGGGCCGCTGTGAAGCGTAAAACCCTACTCCTGCTTTTGATGGATTGATCTAAGGAACACGAAGAGCACGCAGCGCTCTGCCCCGGCAAGGGTTGCTGTCGGGGTGAGCTACTACGCGAGTACAAGTGTCCAAAGTTCTGAATCTTGAGCTAGGTTGCCTTGGGCCTCCTTTTATAGTGCAAAGGGCAACAACAATGGCAAAACAGTCATTATCTATCGATTAGATAGCTTAGCAGAGCTATCATACCTAACTCTGGCATTTAGGACAAAATACCATGATTACTAGACTAGGTGGCGCTCGGGGGTGCATCCCCGGCAAGCTCCTGCCACTGCTTAGCTAGTAGTTGCTTAGGGTCTTGACACGCTGCTGGACGGGTGTCAATTGGGTATAATCTGCCTTTCGGTGCGTCGCCACGTGCTTAGCGAGAGCCACTTAGCCGCTTGAGGGCTCTACACCGCATCGACAAGTGACTGATGTAGCGATGCGGTGGAGCGGTGGCTGGTTAGCTCGTGCCTGCCGGGGGATGGCTTGTCGGGTCTTCATGAGGTGCGCGTGCCTGCTACCTCTTGAGCTTGCGTTGGTTTTCCCTTGAAGAGGAAAGGGTGATGCAGCGAAGTAGATAAGTATTTCCCTCAGTTTGTTGAGAACCAAGGTATCAATCCAGTAGGAGGAACAAGCAAGGCACCAATATTTGCACCTACACAAACAATCAAACACTTGCACCCAATGCTATAAAGGGGTTGTCAATCCCTTCACGGTTACTTGCAAGGATGAGATCTGATAGAGATAGATATAGATGATTGCCAAAAGTAAAACAAAAAGAAAAGTAAATAAAATTGCAGCAAGGTATTTTTGGTATTTTGGGTTTATAGATCTGAAAATATAATATGGAAAATAGACCTGGGGGCCATAGGTTTCACTAGAGGCTTCTCTCTTGAAGGAAAATAGTACGGTGGGTGAACAAATTACCGTCGAGCAATTGATAGAAAAGCGCATAGTTATGACGATATCCAAGGCAATGATTATGCATATAGGCATCACGTCCGTGTCAAGTAGACCGAAACGATTCTGCATCTACTACTATTACTCCACACATCGACCGACTCCTGCCTGCATCTAGAGTATTAAGTTCATGAAGAACAGAGTAACGCATTAGGTAAGATGACATGATGTAGAGGGATAAACTCAAGCAATATGATGAAAACCCCATCTTTTTATCCTCGATGGCAACAATACAATACGTGCCTCGCTACCCCTACTTTGTCACTGGGTGAGGACACCGCAAGATTGAACCCAAAACTAAGCACTTCTCCCATTGCAAGAATTACCAATCTGGTTGGCCAAACCAAATCATTAACTCGAAGAGACTTGCAAAGATATGAAATCATGCATATAAGAATTCAGAAAAGACTCAAATAATATTCATAGATAATCTGATCATAAACCCACAATTCATCGGATCTCGACAAACACACCGCACAAAAGTATTACATCGGATAGAATCCCATGAAGATCATGAAGAACATGGTATTGAAGAACATAGAGAGAGAAGAAGCCATCTAGCTACTAGCTATGGACCCGAAGGTTTGAGGTGAACTACTCACGCATCATCGGAGGGGCAATGGAGTTGATGTAGATGCCCTCCGTGATCGAATCCCCCTTCGGCAGATTACCGGAAAAGGCTCCAAGATGGGATCTCACGGGAACAGAGGCTTCCGGCGGCGGAAAAGTATTTTTGTGGCTCTTTTTGGTATCCAGGGAATATTTGGGAATTTATAGGCCGAAGAATAGGGTTAGGAGGGCTGCCGTGGGGCCACAAGCCAGGGGGCGCGGCCCACCCCCTGGCCGCGCCCCTGTCGCTTGTCGCCACACGGCGGCTCTCCTGCCTTGGTTTGCAAGCTTGGTACGTTTCTTCTGGTCCAAGAAAAATCATTCCGAAGATTTTATTCCGTTTGGACTCCGTTTAATATTCCTTATCTGCAATACTCAAAAACAAGGAAAAAACAGAAACTGGCACTAGGCACTAGATTAATAGGTTAGTCCCAAAATTAATATAAAATAGCATATTAATGCATATAAAACATCCAAAACAGATAATATAATAGCATGGAACAATCAAAAATTATAGATACGTTGGAGACGTATGAGTGCCTCGGCCCCCGGCAGGCTCCGGGGGCGTGGCTGGCGCATTTTGGGCCCCCCTGGGTCGTTGCACTGGTGTTGCCGGTGTTTGCTTGGTTTCCCGCAGATCGTTGCTGCCAGGTGCTATCTCTCGAATGTTGCTTGGTGTCGTGGTAGCTTTTCCTGATGGGTTTCGCTACTACTGCCTGTGCATAAGTCAGGGGCACTGGATACCCCTGTCCTAGTGCACCGACATCCGGGTTATTTCTAAATAAATCATATAAAGTGCATCAAAACCATATAAAAGTATTGTAAACATAGGCAAACATGGCATGAATACTTCATAAATTATCGATACGTTGGAGACGTATCAGCATCCCCAAGCTTAATTCCTACGCGTCCTCGAGTAGGTAAATGATAAAAGACGTAATTTATGAAGTGTGAATGCTAGCATAGTGAATAGTTTTGATCATTGATAATTTAAGTCATTTTTCTAGCATCATAACCAGCAACTTTTTATCATAAAAAATCATCATGATAGAGTAGCAATCGATTCACATTTCATGGTTAGAACAATGCATTCTGTTGAAACTTAACAACATATGTTCTTAGTCATCAAACAATTTCAATGCATCATCAAGTCTAAGTAAGAGCTCCACATACTCAATTATCATATAGTCTTTTATGATTGTTAATTTTCAAAGCATATCTTTAGAACAAACAACATCCATCGAACACATAGAAAGATAGGGGCTTAATGTTTCGCCTCCCAACATACTTATCATGAAGATAATTGTCAACAATAATGAATCGTGATCAAATATATTTGACTGGATATATGTGTTTGGATCTTTCCCCACCACATGATGCTTGCTAACTAATAGATTGAGGTTGGAATAAGAAGTTGACTCAACATGAAAAGTAAGTAATATGAAAGTAAATAACATAGAAGTAAACAGATTGTCCCTTCGCAGAGGGAAGCAAGGATTTGTAGAGGTGCCAAAGCTCATTGTTTAAAATAGAGATGAATATATTTTTGGTGGTGTGCTTTTCCTGTCAACGTCACAACAAAGTTTTCAATATCTTCCATGCTAAACACATTATTGGCGGTTCCCAAACAGAATTTAAATTTTACCCCCCCCCCCTCCACCATTCAAACACATTACATGGCTGGCCGAATCCATGGTTGCCCTCCAAACAATCAACTTTCTATGGGGAGTTTTTGTTTATTTATTTTTGTATTATGCAGGACTAGGCATCCTTTTTACCAGCCTCTCTCGTGCAATGACAAGTGAATAAACACTCATCTTGAGAATAACTCGCTTAGCATGGAAGATAATGACCGCCCCGTCGCTCCATGAGCGGTACGAGCACATAAAATGAATGTCTATTTGAATGTTTAGAGGTGGCACATGCAAATTTACTTAGAATGGCAGTGAAATACCATATATAGGTAGGTATGGTGGACTCTCATGGAAGAAACTTGGCTCGAGGATTTTGATGCACAAGTAGTATCTCTACTTAGTACAAAGTTTTGGCTAGCAAAAGGTTCTAAACAAGCACCACATGTTGGAGGATCCATAACAATATAACTTCTATGCAAATATACCCAAACATAACCATTACGTTGTCTTCCTTGTCCAACTTCAACTATTTGATCAAGGTAGAAAATAATTAATGGTTATTCACAATCATAAAATATGTCCAAGATAATATATTTGTATGTGAAAGTTCTCTTTTTATACTAATCATTCATGAATTGCTTGTATGACCAATATTGTGATTGTCCAACTTCAATAGGTTTTACTTTCTAAACCAAATATGAAACTGCTACTAAGAATATAGCACATTCATAATTTCATATTTATGACATTCACTTCATTCAATATTTTCTCTTAGGATATAAGTGAAGCACAAGAGTGAACATCAAAGTACTCTCAAAAGGATATAAGTGAAGAACAATGAGTAGTTAAACAATCAAGTAGCTATGTGAGGACTCTCTCTATCAATAAATATTTTTAGATATGAGATTTATTTAAAACAACAAACTAAACAAAAATGGCACTCCAAGAATAGCACATATCATGTGAACGAATAAAAAGTTAGGCTCAACATAGGCTAACCGATAATTGTTGATGAAGAGAGGTGGGATGCGTAGCATCCCCAAGCTTAGATGCTTGAGACTTCTTGTAATATTGAATTGGGGATCCTTGGGGATCCCCAAGCTTGAGCTTTTGTATCTCGTTCAATCCTCTCATATAACGGTTTCACCTAGGTCTCAAAAACTTCATCCACACAAAACTTGAAAAGAACTCATGAGATAGGCTAGTGCAAATAAGATTAAATCAACTCTTTATGTACTGCAAAGACAAGTTGCATAATAATTTTCAAACATTATCTACTGTATAATATCATTTCCACAATTTATATCTACCAATATAAGTCATGAAAACTATAGGAGAAGTAGATAACAAAACTATAACAGCAATCTGTCTAAACAGGACAGTTTGTAGAAATTTATTGAAACAGTGTACGTCTGTATCTCTAAAAATTATGAAAATTTAGGACATGATAAATAATTTATATGAAAATACTGTTTAAAAATTTCAGAAACTTTCCACATTCCAGTAAAATAAGAAAATTCAAACACTAAAGCAAAAGTTTGTATTTTTACACAGCACACATCAAACATATAATTCAAGCATCCTAAAAGGAAATTCTTGGAACTTTTTAATGAAAAACAAGATTATAAATAACAGCAAGAAAAAATTAACAAAATAAAATGACGCTCCAAGCAAAACTCATATTACACGACGAATAAAAATATAGCTCCAAGTAAGATATACCGATAGTGTTGAAGACGAAAGAGGGGATGCCTTCCGGGGCATCCCCAAGCTTAAACGCTTGAGTCTTACTTGAATATTAACTTGGGGGTGCCTTGGTAATCCCCAATCTTAGGGTCTTACCACTCCTTATTCTCCTCATATCGGTGCCTCACCCAAAACTTGAAAACTTCAATCACACAAAACTTAACGGAACTCAGTGAGATGGGTTAGTGTAATAAAAGATGGATCATTCACTTAGGTATTGTCAAGACAAGATTCATAATTGTTATAACATAATACATACTGTATTATATCATTCCCATAATTGATACCACTAAATATAAGCTATGGAAACACTAAAACAAGTAAACTATGCATGCAAAACAGAATCTGTCAAAAAACAGAACAGTCTGTGAAGATGTGAATGAAATCAATATTTCCCTATCTATACAAATTCTGAAAAATTAGTAAAACTCATAGAATTTTCATATAAAGACTGTATAAAAATTTCAGAATTTTTTGACTCTCCAGTAAAATCAGAGAAATTCTGCACTGGACGTAAAAGTTTATGTTTTGCATAGAATCAAACTAACAAGTATCCACACTATCCCAAAGGCTTTACTTGGCACTTTATTGAAATAAAAAGCAAAAAACATGATTAATACAGTATATTAATCATATTAACACACAAAAACATAAAGTAAAAGTGTTGGGTTGTCTCCCAACAAGCGCTTTTCTTTAAAGCCTTTTTAGCTAGGCATGATGGTTTCTATGATGCTCACATAAAAGTAAAGAATTGAAACACAATGGGAGAATCATGAAGAATATGACAAGCACATTTAATTCTAACCCTCTTCCTATGCATAGGGATTTTGTGAGCAAACAATTTGTGGGAGCAATAACCAATTTGCATAGGAAGGCAAAACAAGCATAACTTCAAAACTTTGAATACATAGAGAGGACACTTGATATTATTGCAATTCCTACAAGCATATGTTCCTCCCTCATAATAATTTTCAGTAGCATCATGAAGGAATTCAAAAATATAACTATCACATAAAGCATTCTTTTCATGATCCACAAGCATAGAAAATTTATTACTCTCCACATAAGCAATTTTCTTCTCATTTATTGTAGTGGGAGCAAACTCAACAAAAATAACTATCATGAGATACATGATTGACATAACCAAATTGAATATTAAAATCACGATGACAAGTTTCATAGTTATCATTATTCTTTATAACATAAATGTCATCAACATAATCATCATAGATAGGAACTTTGTTGTCATAGTCAATGTAAACCTCTTCCAAAATAGTGGCTCATCACTAAATAAAGTCATGACCTCTCCAAGTCCACTTTTATCATTATTCCAATAAGACTCAACACCCTCCAAAATAGTGGGATCATTAGTACCTAGAGTTGACACTCTTCCAAACCCACTTTCATCAATCTAATCATCATACATAGGAGGCATTCTATCATCATAATAAATTTGCTCATAAAAACTTGGGGGACTAAAAATATCATCTTCATCAATCCTAGCATCACCAAGCTTGTGGCTTTGCATATCATTAGCATCATGGATATTCATAGAATTCATACTAACAATATTACTATCATGCTCATCATTCAAGGATTTAATGCCAAACATTTTATTGAACTCTTCTTCTAACACTTTGGCACAATTTTCCGATCCATCATTTTCAAGAAAAACATCATAAAGGTAAAGAACTTGATGCAACATCAATTCCATTTTTCATAGTTTTTTTATAAACCAAATTAGTGCTAAACAAGAAACTAAAAGATTTAATTGCAAGATCTAAAGATATACCTTCAAGCACTCACCTCCCCGGCAACAGCGCGAGAAAATAGCTTGATGTCTACTACACAACTTTATTCTTTTAGACTCTGTTGGGCCTCCAAGCGGAGAGTTTTGTAGGACAGTAGCAATTTTCCCTCAAGCGGATGACCTAAGGTTTATCAATCCATGGGAGGTGTAGGATGAAGATGGTCTCTCTCGAACAACCCTGCAATCAAATACAAGAAATCTCTTGTGTCCCCAACACACCCAATACAATGGTAAATTGTATAGGTGCACTAGTTCGGCGAAGAGATGGTGATACAAATGCAATATGGATGGTAGATATAGGTTTTTGTAATCTGAAAATACAAAAACAACAAGGTAACAAGTAGTAAATAGCGAGCAAAACAGTATATCAATGCTTGGAAATAAGGCCTAGGGTTCATACTTTCACTAGTGCAATCTCTCAACAATGCTAACATAATAGGATCATATGATCATCCCTCAATGTGCAACAAAGAATCACTCCAAAGTTCATATGTAGCAGAGAACATAAGATGAAATTGTTGTAGGTAGTAAGAACCACCTCAAAATTACCATTTCCGATCAATCTATTGGGCTATTCCTATAGGTGTCACAAACAGCCCTAGAGTTCATACTAAAATAACACCAATGATACATATCAATCAAACCTAATGTCAGCTAGATACTCCAATGTCACCTCAAATATCCGTGGGTTAATTATTTGACACGCATCAAACAATTTCAGATTCATCACATTCAATCCAACACAAAGAACTTCAAAGAGTACCCCAAGATTACTATCGGAGAAGGTAGGACAAGAACGTGCAATCAACCCCTATGCATAGATCCCCAAGGTCACCGGAATCCGCAAGTTGATGCCATAACATATATCAAGTGAATCAATAGAATACCCCCATTGTCACCATGGGTATCCACATGCAAGACATACATCAAGTGATCTCAAATCCAATATTCAATGCGACATAACAAAATCTCAAAGGGAAAGATTCAATTCATCACAACAAGATAGCAAGGGAAGAACACCATATGATCCAACTATATTAACAAAGCCCGTGATACATCAAGATCGTGCCATCTCAAGAACACAAGAGAGAGAGAGAAAGATTAAACACATGCTACTGGTACATACCCTCACCCCCGAGGGTGAACTACTCCCTCCTCGTCATGGCCTCCACCGGGATGATGAAGATGGCCACCGAATGAAGATTTCCCCCTCCGGCAGGGTACTCGAAAAGCACCAGATGGGTTTTTCTTCGATACAGAGAGTTGCAGCGGCGGAGCGGAAGTTCTCTGTTTATTTCCGAGGGTTTCTGTATATATAGGATTTTTTGGTGTTGGAATCACGCTAAACGGAGCCACATGGGTCCCACAAGCCATCAAGGCGCGCCATGTTGGCTTGTGGCCCACAGGTGGCTCCCCTCCGATGGTTCTTCACTCCGGCATTTCTTGTTTTCTTCAAAAAAATCATAAAAAAGTTTCGGGCGATTCCGAGAACTTTTATTTCCTGCACAAAAACAACACCACGGTAATTCTGCTGAAAACAGCGTCAGTCCGGGTTAGTTCTAAATAAATCATATAAAGTGCATCAAAACCATATAAAAGTATTGTAAACATAGGCAAACATGGCATGAATACTTCATAAATTATCGATACGTTGGAGACGTATCACGGAGTTGCGGAATCGAATCGCACGATGATCCCGCACACATGCTTGCTTGCACGGCACCAAACGTCGACGAGAACGACGCCGACGACGAGGGACAGAGGCGGCGGCGATCTGCTTGAACCCGATGATGAAAGGGGCAAACACGGCGATTGAAGGCAAAAATCAAACCTACTCGACGCGGGGAACTCGCTAGATGCATGCACTCGACTAAACGGAGGCGGAGCACTCGCCGGCGATGAGGTCCGTGGAGCCGAGCTTCGGCTCTCATGGAAAATGGTGCTATGGCGCTCAAACAGAGAAGAGGAAGGCATGGACGAGTGCACGCATGTACCAGGAGCTCGGATTTGAGCTCCAATTGTCGTGGCATGGACAGAGCTCGTCGGAATCACCGAAATGACGGAGATGCTCGACGCAGATGAAGAGGAAGTAGACGGCTTGGCCTTGGCGTCCCACGGTTCATAGTCGACGTCGTGGACGTCATGGACGACGGGGAAGCATGCAGACACGATCGGCGAGGCGGAGATGAACGGATCTCATGGCAGCGCCATGAACTCTGATACGTCTCCAACGTATCTATAATTTATGAAGTATTCATGCCATGTTTACAATAATTTTATATGATTTTGGTATGATTTGATTAGAACTAACCCGGACTGACGCTGTTTTCAGCAGAACTACCGTGGTGTTGTTTTTATGCAGAAATAAAAGTTCTCAGAATGGGCTGAAAATTTACGGAGAATATTTTTGGAAAATATAAAAAATACTGGCTAAAGAATCAACCGGAGGGGGTCCACCACCTGGCCACAAGCCAGGGGGGCGCCCCCCCCCCCCTAGGGCGCGCCCCCTGGCTTGTCGCCGCCTCGTGGCCCACCTTGACTTGTTTCCGACGCCAAAAATTCTTATAAATATAGAAACCTCCAGAAACAAACCTAGATCGGGAGTTTCGCCGCCGCAAGCCTCCAGAGCCACGAAAAACCAATCGGGAGCCCGTTCCGGCACCCTGCCGGAGGGGGAAACCATCACCGGAGGCCATCTTCATCATCCCGGCGATCTCCATGACGAGGAGGGAGTAGTTCACCCTCGGGGCTGAGGGTATGTACCAGTAGCTATGTGTTTGATCTCTCTCTCTCTCGTGTTCTTGAGATGACACGATCTTGATGTACCACGAGCTTTATTAATATAGATGAATCATATGTAGTTTTCCCCTCTCTATCTTCTTGTGATGGATTGAGTTTTCCCTTTGCAGTTTTCTTATCAGATTGAGTCTTTAAGGATTTGAGAACACTTGATGTATGTCTTGCGATGGGATATCTGTGGTGACAATGGGATGTTCTATTGATCCACTTGATGTATGTTTTGGTGATCAACTTGCGGGTTCCGTGACCTTGGGAATCTATGCATAGGGGTTGGCACATGTTTTCATCTTGACTCTCCGGTAGAAACTTTGGGGCACTCTTTGAAGTTCTTTGTGTTGGATTGAATATGATGAATCTAAAATTGTGTGATGCATATCGTATAATCAAGCCCATGGGTACTTGTGGTGACATTGGAGTATCTAGGTGACATTAGGGTTTTGGTTGATGTGTGTCTTAAGGTGTTATTTTAGTACGAACTCTAGGGCTGTTCGTGACACTTATAGGGATAGCTCATAAGATTGATCGGAAAAGATAACTTTGAGGTGGTTTCATACCCTACAATAATTTCTTCATTAGTTCTCCGCTATTTGTGACTTTGGAGTGAACTCTTTGTCGCACGAGAGGCATTTACATATGATTCAACTATGTTAGTATTGTTGAGAGATTGCACTAGTGAAAGTATGAACCCTAGGCCTTGTTTCTAAGCATTGCAATACCATTTGTGCTCACTTTTATCATTAGTTACCTTGCTGTTTTTATATTTTCAAATTACAAAAACCTATATCTACCATCCATATTACACTTGTATCACCATCTCTTCGCCGAACTAGTGCACCTATACAATTTACCATTGTATTGGGTGTGTTGGGGACACAAGAGACTTTTTGTTATTTGGTTGCAGGGTTGTTTGAGAGAGACCATCTTCATCCTACACCTCCCACGGATTGATAAACCTTAGGTCATCCACTTGAGGGAAAATTGCTACTGTCCTACAAAACTCTGCGCTTGGAGGCCCAACAAAGTCTACAAGAATAAAGTTGCGTAGTAGACATCAAGCTCTTTTCTGGCGCCGTTGCCGGGGAGGTGAGTGCTTGAAGGTATATCTTTAGATCTTGCAATTAAATCTTTTAGTTTCTTGTTTATCACTAGTTTGGTTTTATAAAAGAAAACTACAAAAAAATGGAATTGAGGTTGCCTCATATGCTTCATCTTGATTATGTCTTTCGTGAAAATGATGGAAAGGAAAATTGTGCTCAAGTGTTAGAAGAAGAAGTTATTAAAATGTTTGGCACTAAATCTTTGTATGATGAGCATTATTGCAATGTTGTTAGTATGAATTCCTTGAATATTCATGATGCTAATGATATGCAAAGCTACAAGCTTGGGGATGCTATGTTTGATGAAGATGATATGTTTAGTCCCCCAAGTTTTGATGAGCAAATTTATTATGATGAAAGCATGCCTCCTATTTATGATGATTATTGTGATGACATGTATGCTATAAAGAATAATGATAACCATGAAACTTGTCATCATGATTTTAATTTTCAATTGGATTATGCTTCACATGATAGTTATTTTGTTGAGTTTGCTCCCACTACGATGAATGAGAGGAAATTTTCTTGTGTGGAGAGTAGTAAAATTTCTATGCTTGTAGATCATGAAAATAATGCTTTATGTGATAGTTATATTGTTGAATTCATTCATGATGCTACTGAAAATTATTATGAGGGAGGAATGTATGCTTGTAGGAATTGCAATAATATCAAGTTTCCTCTCTATGTGTTCAAAGTTTTGAAGTTATGCTTGTTTTGCCTTCCTATGCTAGTTGATTCTTGCTCCCATAAATTGTTTGCTCACAAAATCCATATGCATAGGAAGTGGGTTAGACTTAAATGTGCTTGTCATGAGATTCATGATGCTCTCTTGCATGTTTCAATTATTATTTCTATACGAGCATCATTTAAATCATCATGCCTAGCTAAAAGGCTTTAAAGAAAAGCGCTTGTTGGGAGACAACCCAACACTTTTCCTTTATGTTTTTGTGTGTTCACATGATTAAGCTACTGTAGTAATCATGTTTTGTGTCTTTCATTTCAATAAAGTGCCAAGTAAAGCCTTTGGGATGACTCACAAGATGAGTAGAATTGATGCTGAACCAAAACAGAAACTTTTGACTCCAGTACAGGAATTTTCATTTTTTACTGGAGCGTGATAATGATCTGAAATTTTTACACAGTATTTTCAAATAAATTATTTAGCATGTACTAAATTTTCATAATTGTTTGAGTTACATAAGTACACTGTTTTCATAATTTGCTACAGACTATTCTGTTTGGACAGATTGCTGTCATAGTTTCGTTATCTACTTACCCTATAGTTTCCACAGCCTATATTGGTAGATATAAATTGTGGAGATGATAGTAAACAGTAGGTGATGTTTGAAAATTATTGTGCAACTTGTCTTGGCAGTACATAAAGAGTTGATTTATTATTATGTGTACTAACCTATCTCACGAGTTCTTTTTGAGTTTTGTGTGGATGAAGTTTTTGAGAATAGGTGAAACCATGATAGAGGATTGAACGAGATACAAAAGCTCAAGCTTGGGGATGCCCAAGGCACCCCAAGTAAATATTTCAAGAAGTCTCAAGCATCTAAGCTTGGGGATGCTACGCATCCCACCTCTCTTCATCAACAATTATCGGTTAGCCTATGTTGAGCCCAAAATTTTATTTGTTCACATGATGCGTGCTATCTTGGAGTGTTATTTTTCTTTTGCTTGCTGTTTAAATAAAATACTCATATCTGAAAATCTTTATTCAGAGAGAGTCCTCACATAGCTACTTAATTGTTTACCTACTCATTGATCTTCACTTATATCTTTTGAGAGTAGTTTGATGTTTACTCTTGTGCTTCACTTTTATCATATGAGTAAATGGTTGAATGAATTGAATATCATAAATCTGAAATTAAATATGCTGCATATACTTATCCCATGGGGAGTAATGACTTCACACATAATAAGTATAGGTGGTAAAATTTATTGAAAGATAGCAAACACTGCATTGGTCACTTGAACAATTCATGAAAGAATATTGAAGGAAGAGAGATTCCACATATAAATATACTATCTTTGACATCTTCTATGATTGTGAGCTCATTAATTATTTTCAAACTTGAGTAAATTAGTTGAAGTTGGACAAGGAAGACAACGTAATGAGTTATGGTTGGGTATATTTGCATAGAAGTTATATTGTTATGGATCTTCTAACATGTGGTGCTTGTTTAGAACCTTTTTCTAGCCAAAACTTTGTACTAAGTAGAGATACTACTTGTGCATCCAAACCCTTGAGCCAAGTTTCTTCCATGAGAGTCCACCATACCTACCTATATGCGGTATTTACCTGCCGTTCCAAGTAAATTTGCATGTGCCAAACTCTAAACCTTCAAATAATATTCTGTTTTGTATGCCTGAATCGCTCATGTAGCGACTGGGGGCGGTCAGTATCTTCCATGCTAGGTGGGTTATTCTCACGATATGTGTTGATTCACTATCATTCACGAGAAAGTGGATGGTATTCGGGATGCCCAGTTCCATGCTCAAAAATCAAATCAAAATATAATGAAACAAAACTCCTCCAGGATTGTTGTTTGTATGGACGGTACCCGTGGATTCGGCTCGCCGTGGAGTGTGTTTGATTGGTGGAGGGGGAGTAAAAACTTTATCATTCTGTTTGGGAACCGCCTATAATGTATCTAGCATGGAAGATAGTGAAATCTCTTGGTTGTTATGTTGACAATGAAAGCATACCTCCCAAAATTATATTCATCTCTGTTTTAAACAATGAGCTCTGGCACATATGCAAATCCCTGCTTCCCTCTGCGAAGGGCCAATCTATTTACTTTCATGTTATTTACTATTCATGTTGAGTCAACTTCTTATTCCAACCTCAATCTATTAGTTGGCAAGCATCATGTGGTGGGGAAAGATCCAAACATATATATCCAGTCAAATATATTTGATCATGAATTATTATTGTTGACAATTATCTATATGATAAATAAGTTGGGAGGCGAAACATTAAGCCCCTATCTTTCTCTGTGTTCGATGGATGCTATTTGTTCTAAAAATATGCTTTGAGTGTCAATAATCATGGAAGACTATATGATAGTTGAGTATGTGGAATTTGCTAAATCAAAGTTCTTACATAGACCCTTCCTGAAAATAAGATGAATTGCAATTGTTCGATGACTAGGAATATGGTTTGTTAGTTTTCAAGAAACTTTCTGGTCTATACTTTAACATGTGAATAGCTTGTTACTTGATCATGAGAAGTTTTATGACATGAGCTACTGTTTATGGTTTATATTGATGCTAGAAAAAGTGATTGGAATCATCATTGATCAAACTTATGCACTTATTAGCATTCACACTTCATAAATTATTTCTTTTATCATTTACCTACTCGAGGACGAGCAGGAATTAAGCTTGGGGATGCTGATACGTCTCCAACGTATCTATAATTTATGAAGTATTCATGCCATGTTTACAATAATTTTATATGATTATGGTATGATTTGATTAGAACTAACCCGGACTGGCGCTGTTTTCAGCAGAACTACCGTGGTGTTGTTTTTGTGCAGAAATAAAAGTTCTCGGAATGGGCTGAAAATTTACGGAGAATATTTTTGGAAAATATAAAAAATACTGGCGAAAGAATCAACCGGAGGGGGTCCACCACCTGGCCACAAGCCAGGGGCGCGCGGCTCCCCCTAGGGCGCGCCCCCCTGGCTTTGTCGCCGCCTCGTGGCCCACCTTGACTTGTTTCCGACGCCAAAAATTCTTATAAATATAGAAACCTCCAGAAACAAACGTAGATCGGGAGTTCCGCCGCCGCAAGCCTCCAGAGCCACGAAAAACCAATCGGGAGCCCGTTCCGGCACCCTGTCGGAGGGGGAAACCATCACCGGAGGCCATCTTCATCATCCCGGCGATCTCCATGACGAGGAGGGAGTAGTTCACCCTCGGGGCTGAGGGTATGTACCAGTAGCTATGTGTTTGATCTCTCTCTCTCGTGTTCTTGAGATGACACGATCTTGATGTACCGCGAGCTTTATTAATATAGATGAATCATATGTAGTTTTCCCCTCTCTATCTTCTTGTGATGGATTGAGTTTTCCCTTTGAAGTTTTCTTATCGGATTGAGTCTTTAAGGATTTGAGAACACTTGATGTATGTCTTGCGATGGGATATCTGTGGTGACAATGGGATGTTCTATTGATCCACTTGATGTATGTTTTGGTGATCAACTTGCGGGTTCCGTGACCTTGGGAATCTATGCATAGGGGTTGGCACATGTTTTCGTCTTGACTCTCCGGTAGAAACTTTGGGGCACTCTTTGAAGTTCTTTGTGTTGGATTGAATATGATGAATCTAAAATTGTGTGATGCATATCGTATAATCAAGCCCATGGGTACTTGTGGTGACATTGGAGTATCTAGGTGACATTAGGGTTTTGGTTGATGTGTGTCTTAAGGTGTTATTTTAGTATGAACTCTAGGGCTGTTCGTGACACTTATAGGGATAGCTCATAAGATTGATCGGAAAAGATAACTTTGAGGTGGTTTCGTACCTTACAATAATTTCTTCGTTAGTTTTCCGCTATTTGTGACTTTGGAGTGAACTCTTTGTCGCACGAGAGGCATTTACATATGATTCAACTATGTTAGTATTGTTGAGAGATTGCACTAGTGAAAGTATGAACCCTAGGCCCTGTTTCTAAGCATTGCAATACCGTTTGTGCTCACTTTTATCATTAGTTACCTTGCTGTTTTTATATTTTCAGATTACAAAAACCTATATCTACCATCCATATTACACTTGTGTCACCATCTCTTCGCCGAACTAGTGCACCTATACAATTTACCATTGTATTGGGTGTGTTGGGGACACAAGAGACTTTTTGTTATTTGGTTGCAGGGTTGTTTGAGAGAGACCATCTTCATCCTACACCTCCCACGGATTGATAAACCTTAGGTCATCCACTTGAGGGAAAATTGCTACTGTCCTACAAAACTCTGCGCTTGGAGGCCCAACAAAGTCTACAAGAATAAAGTTGCATAGTAGACATCAGACTCGCCCTTGGATTCGTTCGAGAGGTGGTGGCTACGGCAGATCTGGTGACTCTCTCTGCTTGACGGCGGTGGCGGAGGTAGAGGGGAAACCCTAGGGCTCACGGGGACAAGGCGAGGGGCTTTATAGCGGCCGGACGACGTGGACGAGCTTGCGCTCGCTCTCGGGCTCGCCATATGTGCGGTGAGGCGCGAGGTGGACGAAAAGGTGGGTACGAGTCGAACTGGCTGGGAGGCTGACATGTGGGGTCGACTCGGCCATGTGGCTCGTATGGGCCTTGGGGTGCACGCGCGATCTGGTGAGAAAAGGCGCGGGCGGGCGCGGGCGACACTGCTGGGCCGCGGAGCTGCGCTGCACTGCTGGGCTGCGCTCGTGCTTCTCCCTCTCCATTTTCTTTCCCATTTAAATAAAACAGAACAAAAGAGAGAAATTCACACGGAGTTTTGAGAGGGTTTTGGCTGAGATAAAAATAGTTTTGGAGTCATAAAAATATTTACTATTTAAATAAATTGCCCTAACGTTATTTAAAAAAAGAAAAATAATTCAAGTTTGAATTAATTCAAACTTAAACCATTTTTAATCTGTCCAGAACAATTTCAAAATTGATGAAACTTGGAGGAGAGGCATTTGGCATGGTTGATACGTCTCCAACGTATCTATAATTTTTTATTGTTCCATGCTACTATATTACCATTCTTGGATACTTTATATGCATTTATATGTTGTTTTATATCATTTTTTAGAAACTAACCTATTAACCTAGTGCCCAATGCCAGTTGTTGTTTTCTGCTTGTTTTTGGCCTTTCTGGAAAACTGTACCAAACAAAGTCCAAATGCCACAGAACTTTTTGATGATTTTTCTAGACAAATATAAGACCTGGAAGCTTTAGAGGGAGACCGGAGGCCACACGAGGTGGCACCAAGTCAACAGGGCGCGTCCAGGGGGTGGCTGCGCCTTGATAGCTTGGGACCACCTCCCGACGCCTCTTGACCTAATTCCGGCACTATAAATTCTCATAAATCGGGAAAACACCTCAGAGCCAGCCAAAATACTTTTTCCTCCACTGCAAGTCTCTGTTACGCCGTGTGCCCATCTGGAGCCCTGTTCCGGTGCCCTGCCGGAGGGGGGATCGATCACGGAGGGCCTCTACATCAACCTTGTTGCTCCCATGATGATGTGTGAGTAGTTCACCACAGACCTACGGGTCCAAAGCTAGTACCTAGATGGCTCTCTGTCTCTCTCTCTGTGATCTTCAATACAAAGTTTACCGCGATTCCCGCGGTGATTTATTGGATGTAATCTTCTTTGCGGTGTGTTTGTTGGAACCCGATGAATTGTGGGTTTATGATTAGATTATTCATGAAAATGTATTGAATCTTTGCTGAATTCTTATATGCATGATTCTTATAGCTTCGTATTTCTCTCCAATCTATCGGTTTGGTTTGGGCAACTAGATTGGTATATCTTCAGTAAGAGTGGTGCGTTGTGATGGTTTTAATCTTGCAATGCTCTATCCTCATGACAGAAGGGGTCAAGACACGTATTGTATTACTGCCATTAAGGGGAAAACGATGGGGTTTATTCATATTGATTGGATTTACTTTGTTTACATTATGTCATCTTGCTCCAAGCATTACTCTGTTTTTACTTAATACTCTAGATGCATGCTGGATAGCGGTCGATGGGTGGAGTAATAGTAGTAGATGCATGCAGGAGTTGGTCTACTTGCATATGGACGTGATGTCTACATACATGATCATTGTTGTGAATAAATATTTCATAACTATGTGCTTTTCTATCAATTGCCCAACAGTAATTTGTCTACCCACCGTATGCTTTCTTCAAGAGAGATGCCTCTAGCGAAAACTATGCCCCCCACGGGTCTTCACAAAATATATTACAAAAACTCCAAAAATATTGTTGCCATTTATTTACTGTTATTTTATTTTATATTTATATTATCTATCTATATATCACTATTTAATCCTTGCAAGTAACGAGTCCAAGGGGCTTGACAACCCTCTTGCCCGCGTTGGGTGCTAGTGTTTGCTCTTTTGTGTGTAGGTGCTGACGACGGGAGTTTGCATGATTCTCCTATTGGTTCGATAACCTTGGTTCTCACTGAGGGAAATACTTATCTCTACTGTGCTGCATATCCTCTCCTCTTCGGGAAAATCCCAACGCAGTTTACAAATAGCAGGAAGAATTTCCGGTGCCGTTGCCGGGGAGACACCATCAAATTCTTATCAAGTACCTTCACACAAATTATCATTCACTTGTTATAATTTTTATTTGCTATTATATTTTACTTTATATAAAAATCAAAAATACAAAATATTTCTATTTGCTTGTTTGCTTAGTTATCTAGTTTACTTGTTTGCTTTCTCGAAGTTGCTACCCTGCCTGAGTTTCTCATCAAGAAGGGTGAGGATGATAAAATCCCTAAAGTAAAAATTCCCAAAAAATTGGACACAATTTTTTTTTTGGCGGGACAAGGTAATATCATAGGGAAAACATTATTCAAGAATTCTTTAATTGTACGGGAACTTTTATTTGCAATGACATTCCTATTCTTCAAAGAACCAATAGTTATTCCGATGCTATTGCAACGCTTGTGCTCAAACTTGAACGAAAATTTATGCCTATTCATCCCACCTTGCAAAGACTTTTCTATGAGTTACCCATTATCAACAACCCTAAGGCTAAAAGGATAGCTATTGTTATCCTCATGAATGAATTTGATTATATAGTGCGAGAGGCTCGAGAGATCTTTGACTTTTATAATATGAGTCATGAACATCCCGTGATAGATGAAATTTTATATGACGAAGATTATATGATGAGATATGCGTTTCTTGATAATCATACTTATGATGAAAATACTAAAAAGGAAATTCCTCCTTTGCATATTATCCAACAAGTTTTCAATGGTATTAATCAACAATATTCTTGGATAGTGAAGGGGAACCAACAAGGGTATGAGGAAAGTAGCCTAAAAATGCTAAGATTTTAATAGATGATTTGTTTTCCATTGTTTTCAAAAAGCCTCTCGATAAACACACACCCCAAGCTGCAAAATTCAAGGATGACAACAATTGATACTATGCATTATGCCTAGCTAGGGGCATAAAACGATAGCGCTTGTTGGGAGGCAACCCGATAGTTATTTTAAATCTTTGTTTTATTTTCTGTATTGGTGTATTTACATGATTATTTGTATGGTAATGTTTGTGTTTTTATGTTTTAATTAGTGTTTGTGCCAAGTAAAGCCTTTGGGATTGATTTGGAAGATAGTAGAATTGATACGGTGCAAAAAACTGAAACTTTTGCGTCCAGTGCAGAATTTCTCTAATTTTACTGCAATATTTTTTTTATCTGAATTTTTTACAAATTATTTTTATACAAATTTCTCAGGTTTTCCTAATTTTTTAGATTTTTCAGAGTTACAGAAGTATGGTGTTTGTGCAGATCATTACGGATTGTTCTGTTTTAGATAGATTCTATTTTTGCTTGCATAGTTTGCTTGTTTTGATGATGCTATGGATTATATCGGGGGTATAAGCCATTGAGAAGTTAGAATACAGTACCTTATGCAATAGTAAAATATGAATAAATTTATAATAGTACCTATAGTTTTTGATTTACCTATTATACTAATGGATCTCACGAGTTTTCTGTTGAGTTTTGTGTGTTGAAGTTTTCAAGTTTTGGGTGCGATCACGATGGATGAAGGAATAAGGAGAGGCAAGAGCCTAAGCTTAGGGGTGCACAAGGAACCCTAAGGTAAAATTCTAGGAAGACTCAAGCGTATAAGCTTGGGGATGCCCCGGAAGGCATCCCCTCTTTCGTCTCCATTCCATCGGTATGTCACTTGGAGCTATATTTTTATTCGTCACATGATATCTGTTTTGCTTGGAGCGTCGTGTATTATAGTTTGCTTTATTTTTAGTTTGCCACAATCATTGTTTGCTGGACACACCTATTTTAGAGAGACACATGTTCATCATGATTTTTTAGAATACTCCATGTGCTTCACTTATATCTTTTGAGCTAAGCAGTTGCTCTAGTGCTTCACTTATATCTCTTAGAGCACGGTGACATGTAGATTTTATAGAAATAACTGAACTCTCGTGCCTCGCTTAAACTTGTTTGAGAGTCTAATAAATAGTAATGGTAATTTGCATGGGTTATAAGACTAGTCCAAAAAGGATAGGTATTCAAGGTGTGTATAATCAAAACCTTCATGTAACTCACCATATAAAGAGAAATTGTGAGTTAATGATATTGACGTAGTAATATGAAAGGACATGAGTACATGATTTTTGGTTAGTAGAAATATCGGTAGTTAAAGCATGTTACTTGTTGCTCATCTAAATATTGGTTATGGCATGATGATGATGTGTGAGCATTCTTATTCCTCGTTGAAATCCTAGTGTTGTTCGGGTCGGAGGCGTGCAATGGTTAACTCCTACCAACCTCCTCCCTAGGGGCATGCGATAGTATTTTGCTTCGAGAGAGCTAATAAGGCTTTGCAATAAGTATATGAGTTCTTTATGACTAATGTGAATCCATGGATGTACGCACACTCACCTTTCCATATATTGCTAGCCTCTTCGGCACCGTGCATTGCCCATTCTCACCTCGAGGATCGATGCAGCTTTCGCCGGTGCATCCAAACCCCGTGATATTATACGCTCTATCACACATAAGCCTCCTTATATCTTCCTCAAAACAGCCCCATACCTACCTATTATGGCATTTCCATAGCCATTCCGAGATATATTGTCATACAACTTCCACCGTTACATCACATGACTTGTGCGTTCATCATTATATTGCTTTGCATGATCATATAGCTGACATAGTATTTGTGGCAAAGCCACCATTCATCATTGTTTACATGTTATGCTAGATCATTGCACATCCTGGTACACTGCCAGAGGCATTCATATAGAGTCATAATTGTTTTCCGCCGCTATAAATTCTCATAACTCGGGAAAACACCCGAGAGCCAGCCAAAATATTCATAAATCGGGACTACCTCCCTACGCCTCTTGCTCTAACTCTGCCATTGTAAATTCTCATAAATCGGGAAAACACCCGAGAGCCAGCCAAAATACTTTTTCCGCTGCCACAAGTCTCTGTTCCGCCGTGTGCCCATCTAGAGCCCTGTTCCCGTGCCCTGTCGGAGGGGGGGATCGATCATGGAGGGCCTCTACACCAACCTTGTTGCTGCCATGATAATGGGTGAGTAGTTCACCACAGACCTACGGGTCCATAGCTAGTACCTAGATGACTCTCTCTCTCTCTCTTTGTGGTCTTCAATACAAAGTTCACCGCGATTCCCGCGGTGATCTATTCGATGTAATCTTCTTTGCGGTGTGTTTGTTGGGATCCGATGAATTGTTAGTTTATGATTAGATTATTCATGAAAATATATTGAGTCCTTACTGAATTCTTATATGCATGATTGTTATAGCTTCATGTTTCTCTCCGATATATCGGTTTGGTTTGGGCAACTACATTGATTTATCTTCAGCGGGAGTGGTGCGTTGTGATGGGTTTAACCTTGCGGTGCTCTATCCTCGTGACAGAAGGGGTCAAGACACGTATTGTATTACTGCCATTAAGGGGGGAAACGATGGGGTTTATTCATATTGATTGGATTTACTTTGTTTACATCATGTCATCTTGCTCCAAGCATTACTCTGTTTTTACTTAATACTCTAGATGCATGCTGGATAGCGGTCGATGGGTGGAGTAATAGTAGTAGATGCAAGCAAGAGTCGGTCTACTTGCTTATGGACGTGCTGCCTATATACATGATCATTGCCATGAATAAATATTTCATAACTATGCGCTTTTCTATCAATTGCCCAACAGTAATTTTTCTACCCACCGTATGCTTTCTTCGAGAGAGAAGCCTCTAGCGAAAACTATGGCACCCGGGTCTTCACAAAATATATTACAAAAACTCCACAAATAGTACTGTTATTTTATTTTATATTTATATTATCTATCTATCACTATTTAATCCTTGCAAGTAACGAGTTCAAGGGGCTTGACAACCCTCTTGCCCGCTTGGGTGCAAGTGTTTGCTCTTTTGTGTGTAGGTGTTGACGACGGGAGTTTGCGTGATTCTCCTATTGGTTCGATAACCTTGGTTCTCACTGAGGGAAATACTTATCTCTAATGTGATGCATCTCCTCTCCTCTTCGGGGAAAATCCCAACGAAGTTTAGAAGTAGCAATGGTCTAGAGAATTTAGAGAAATAGTGGACATTATTTTGGGATAGGAAAATCACTACTTGCAAAAAATCCAAAAGAAGAGGAAGGAGAAGAATTGAATCGGTGTTGCACACTTGATCATGCCATTAGGAGGAAGGCAAAGCACACCACCACACACCACACACACATCACATTCCACACAATGATGCAAAACACAAGTGATGCCATGATGCAAAATATGACATGAAGCAAATATTAATCAAACACAACCAAACATGGGATGTCATACATACGTGAGATCATGGAAATGGTGCAATACATGGCATGTTGCATTTGGGTTGTTACAAGTCGCTGCCACGGAGCACCATTCCGGTTCCCCCATTGCTCGCATGCGCCAGAAACGAGCCATCAACATTTAACATGAGCCACCCAGACTGGGGTGTGCGCGAACCTTCGCCTAGACGCAGCCCCATGCATGCTCCTATCGTGTCGTTGTTCTTGTCGTTGGCCAGTGCTACGTTGTT
The DNA here is from genome assembly GCA_039707655.1 of Elymus sibiricus. Classification (NCBI taxonomy): domain Eukaryota; kingdom Viridiplantae; phylum Streptophyta; class Magnoliopsida; order Poales; family Poaceae; genus Elymus; species Elymus sibiricus. The sequence goes on from CM077663.1 coordinate 348,392,453, forward strand.
GTTGCAGGTTCGCATCACGGCACAACTTTTGTTGCACGACGCCGTACTTACCATCTGGTCCATCAAGACCATTTTCCCTTTAAGTTGGTCATCCGTGGGAAATGTTAGGTAGCTATGCAGGAACCGTCGAGAAGCTTCCGTCGGGGGAGGGGGTTTCTCATGCGTGATCTCGTTGCGAACGTGCCACGCGCGCCACATGGACATCGAAGAGCGTCACGCGAGACGTATCCGAGAGCGGCCCAAGCATGTTAAAGAGCCACTCCGAGCATGTGTGCCACATCGACTTGATGTCTGGGAGTGTTCAATCCTTAACCATCGCTCTCCAGAGCTTGACCGCCCAAGGGCACCCACACATTTACATGAAACCATCCTCATGTTCCAGTCCACACAGGGGCATATGTCAGTGGTTTCCAAATGACGGGAAAATGTATTCACCCATGTTGCAAGAGAATTTGTCATAAGCCGTCAAACAAACACGCGTACCTTGGGGGGGAGGAGGAGGACAGGGCACCCCCATCAGTTCTTTCAGATGGCGCGTCGACCATCCGGTGCCCTGCATGATGCGCGTCGACCATCAAGCAGTGGCGGAGCTAGACAGGATACTAAGAGGGGGCTAAACACAAAATAGACATGTTTGAAGGGGCCAGATGCCATATTTTCTTCTAATCTAAGCAGCCTGTACAAAAATTCTTCATTGCTTTGACCAAAGCTGGGGGGGGGGGGCCACGGCCCCTGCAGGGTTCAACGTAGCTCCGCCACTGCCATCAAGGCCATTTGTGGCTGCCGACGCACGAGAAGTAGCATCGGCGGTTTGGCTACACCTTGAGGCACCGCCCGTTGGGAGTCAACTGCGACAACTGCGAGCAGCGACGTCTTGGGAACAGATCAGAGTAGCTCTACCGTAGATCATCTTTTATTGAAAAAATTGATTGTCCGCTCCAAATAGTAGTGGGCGTCGGGTGCATAGGCCATGTCCGCCTGTCCGGCCGTGTCCATTAGTTCATTTGTCAGCTCAAACGGACAAAAGGTGAAAAAAAAATGGGTCTACGGGTTGGAGTTGACGTTAGAGTTAGAGATGCCTAGTCTTATCTCCACCGTCGGATGATCATCGAGATTCGCGGTTTCCAAGGCCAGAGAAACCAAACCCTCCAACCGAACGGCAGACCAACTCAACCAAACCAAACCCACGTCTTCTCCACCGCGCCGTCTCCCTCCTCCAACTCCCCCCACCGACCAACCACTCTCCTCCTCCCTCCCCATCCCCCACCCCACTCTGATAAATTCCCGGACCCCACGCGAATCTCTCCGCACTAGCCGCGAATCCGCGAGGGGAAGCGACCCGCCGCCCGACTATGGAGTTCCTGCAGGGGCAGAGCACGGAGACCACGGTGGCCGTCGCGGTCGCCGTCGTGGCCGTGGCCGCCGGCGCCGGATTCCTCCTCCTCCGCAGCAAAAAACCCAAGGGTACGCGCGCTCGAGTCCGTACAGATAGATAGACATTTTCGCGCGTGTGTTCGAGCTCTATTGCGCGGGTTTCTGCGGATCGAGGATGCTTTGCTGATGGCCTGGGGAGTGGATCTCCTGAAAGAGCTGGCGTGGATCAATGGCCTTTGCGTTTTCCGTGGAATAGCTGCGACATTGCCTGCGAGACTGTGTCTCTGGTAGTTTAACGAATTGAATCATGCCTATCGATTAGGCTGCCATTTACTCTACTTAGGCTGTTTGCTACAGATAATATACTAGTACTAAGAGCTATCTGAAGCCACAGTGACTTCATGTTCACTTCATCCAAAGTTGCGGCATGATTGACTATTTAGTTCGCATGCTTCCGCACCTGCAGATTCTGGGGGTGTTTTAAACTGTTTTATGTGATTCATTTTCGCACTTACTCCCCTCTGGACAAAATTATTTACTCTATTCAAGATTACTGCTTTCAAAGTTTGTGTATAATATAAGTATTAATGGATGTGCTATGATCTGTAGGCTGCTTGGATGCTGAGAACTTCAAAGAGTTTAAACTTGTGGAGAAGAGACAGATCAGTCATAATGTGGCCAAGTTCAAATTTGCTCTCCCGACACATACTTCTGTGTTGGGCCTTCCAATTGGCCAACATATAAGCTGCAGGTTTGAACACTTTTACTGCTCATGTCCTGGCCTACAGTTATGATGTCGAGTTGAATGTTCATTCTTTTTGGTTCATGGAGTGAGTCGAATGTTCTGAATCTGTTGTTTTCTGTATTATGTTAACTGACCGCAGAGGACAGGATGCTACTGGTGAGGAAGTAATCAAGCCTTATACTCCGACTACACTGGATTCTGATATTGGATACTTTGAGCTTGTTATAAAGGTAGCTTTCTGTAAACATGTCGCATTTTTTTAGTATTATTTTTTCTCATTATCTTTATTTGCAATATCAATCTATTCCTCTATCTGTGTATAGTGTTGTGATTTCACCCATTGTTTTTTTTTTCATGTTTCTTTCTCATTATACAGATGTATCCCCAAGGAAGAATGTCTCATCATTTTCGCGAGATGAAAGTTGGTGACTACATGTCTGTGAAGGGACCAAAGGTATGTCTATCTTTTTATTGTAAGTAACTCTTGATCATTTCATACTGAATCTCCTGGATTTGGCCATTTTTGTGGTCTTCTTTCTGGATGTTATCTTTTTCTTTAAATTCCATGAAACATAAACAACACCATATGGGTCATAAACTTGCTAACAGAAATAACTCACAATCCCAAGCATGTTGATATTTCGAATCAGAGGTTAAATGCGTTTGTCTCTAATGCAGGGCCGTTTCAAGTACCAGCCTGGGCAAGTGAGAGCATTTGGAATGATAGCTGGAGGATCAGGCATTACGCCAATGTTCCAAGTAATATATGATCCAAAGTTCTTCCATTGCAGTTAATACTTGAAACATTTCTGCTAGTACTGAGCAATGCATCTTGCTATCTTATCGTAGGTCACAAGAGCAATTCTTGAGAACCCAAGCGGCAATACAAAAATTCACTTGATCTACGCTAATGTCACATATGACGACATTCTTCTGCTGGTATGCTTTTGTTGTCAAATTTGCTGCAGTTCTTCACTGACACTTAATCTGATTACCATTCCAAATTTGGTCTATTGTCGATACATAGAGGATATATGTTTCCTGGAAATAGATGAATCTAGGTGTTGGGAATTTTTAACGAATCATGCCACGAAGAACAGAAACATATCATAAGATCAATCATTGCGAATTGTATTTCGTACACGCCTTTTCCACAGGGATTTTTCTTCCATAATGTGCTATTAACACTATTTCTTACTATGTGATAAATGATTTATGGAGATGTCCTACCATAAACACAAGCCAACAGTTTATTTTATTCTCTTCTGTTATACCATTTCTTTACTGGTTAGACCTGTACAAGAAAATGACAGGTTGGATTAACACTTCGTGTTTGCTTTTGGAAAGCTTGTTAGGCTTACAGTACGACTTCTTTATGATGAATGTAGTTTACTATGGAAGTATGGAACTAGTATGGTATTGTGTTTTGAGTGCTGATGTTCACTTCTTTCTTCGATCCATGCAGGAAGAACTGGATAATATGGCTAAAAACTATCCTGATCGCTTCAAGATCTACTATGTCTTGAATCAGGTGTGTATTCTGTCATGAAGTTTGATACCTTGTCTTGTGACCTGTTATAAGCTGTATGGCTGACCCTTTGTGTTTCTAGTCTTGACTGATATGATTATGCAATCCTCACTGAATTCTTGCATAGCAACTTTCATGTACTACGTATATGATTACTGCAATCCTCACTAAATCCTTGTGTAACGCAATATATTATGCTGGGGTTCCTAGCATGCACCTTACACCATAGGCATTGTTTTCCGTGTGCAGCCACCTGAAGTCTGGGATGGTGGTGTTGGGTTTGTGTCAAAGGAAATGATCCAAGCTCACTGCCCAGCGCCTGCGGCGGACATTCAGGTAAGTCTCGAGTCATCAGTGAACATTGAACCGTCAGTTCTAGGTAAATCATTTTTCATCAAGCAAACGAGATGCTAATGTGACCTGTTGTTTCAGATATTGAGATGCGGACCTCCTCCAATGAACAAGGCCATGGCTGCAAACCTAGATGACCTTGGCTACACCAAGGAGATGCAGTTCCAGTTCTAAGTTTCGACGGTGGAAGCCTACCAAAATAACGGGTCGCATGACCATTCTTAGTATTTTTCAGTTTGACATGGGCTGATTCTGATGCCATTTAGGTCGTATAGACACACTCCATAGTCCATGAGGTGGCATTTACGAATGCTAGCAAGCCTTATTGAGGTTGTATCACTGGACCGTACCAGTTATATTGTAATGCATGTCCAGTGTTACTTCTGTCCGTGATGTTATTTACCGAGAGAGAAACCCCTCAACATTTGTTCTTCCTTTGCCCTGTTGCGAGAGTGGTTTGACTTACTTTGGGCTCGGTGCTTGGGACTAGCACTTGTCCGAATAATCTGCGGCAATTCTACTCCTGGAGCTTTGTGTTTCTCCCTGATGGGGTTAAGTTCTACACTTTCTGTCTGGCTGCTATTTGCTGGGCTATATGAAACTCCCGGAATAGTGCTACTTTCAAGCTTAAACTGTCTTAAGTCTTCTTTTGAAATTGTGTTCTCCTCTTGTGTCTATCAAAAATTTGGCAGGCCTGTTGAAAGGTGGTGATCGTGAGGCGATGATGCTCGGGGATAATGATTCAAGCATGATGAGGATCTGCGCTGCTGCGGTGGATGATGCTGCGACGAGCTAGGCGTCCCCAACCTCACTCTATTGCATCGGTAGGCGTCCATGGGTTCCCTCGGCGCTCCTCCTCTAGCCCTTTTGCTTTCCATGCTTTTGCTGCTCCTGCGTGAGTCTTTTGAACTATCTAGGTCGTGTGCGAGCTGCCTGGTACTATGGTACTTAGGGCCCATTCGGTATCCCTCCGCTCCATGGCTCCGCTCCGGACGGAGCTGCAGTTAAATTTCTGGGAGCGAGCAACCAGGTGCTCCGCAGACCCTAGAATTTGAAGGAGCTGGAGGATTACCAAATGGCCTATTTACAGGTGCTTCGATGACCAACACTTGTGGAGGGTTTCCGGCGATGCTTTGAACTCGCTCTTCCCTTTTCCGTCTTTTTTTTTTTATGTTCGGTCTAGACGGTTTGTATTTCCGGAAAGGGGTTATGCCCGGTTCGAAAAAAACAAGTCAACAGATGGGTTATATCAGAATGTCAGAAATACATTACCATTTGATGAACTGCTCATTATCTTAATTTATTTTTTACTATATATACACCGTCTTGGGAAATGACATGGACTCCAGTAAGTAGCATCAGTCATCATTTTCCATCTGTATCTAGCCACACAAAAAACTACAAACACTGTAGTTTGGAAGTACTCCCTCCGAACCATATTACTTCCTCCGTTTCTAAATATAAATCATTTTAGAGATTTCAATACAAACTACATACGGATGTATATAGACACATGAATTTTAGAGCGTAGATTCGTTCGTTTTGCTCTGTATGTAGTCTGTATTTGAAATCTCTAAAAAGGCTAATATTTAGGAACGGAGGGAGTACTTGTCTTAGATTGGTGTAGATACAGATGTATCTATATGGATTGGAGGGGTAGTATGTAACAAGTCCCACATACAATGAAAATCTATCTTCTTCTACGCATGTCAGCTCTCAGAAGTTAATAAAGTTGTATCGTTCAAATTCAAATTCGAGAACACCACATCTATTTCTCCCAAAGGAGGAAGCGCCCTTATCGAAAAAAAAAAACTTATCGAAAAAATTGGAAGCGCCGGTACATAATTCAGAATTGTTCACTCATCCAGCTCTGCCCAGCAGTTGCGCTATAAGAAAACGCAAGTGTACGCGCCATCTCTGGCTGTCCGTAGAAGCAAAGCCTGTGGCAGCTAGCAAAGCAGCTGCTGCGTGCTGCCTGGCGGTGTCCTGTCCTGTTGTGCACAGCCGAAGCGACCCAGCAAATTCGCCTGCCGATTCATGCACAAAGTGCGAATCTGGAACAGCGACGACGACGTCTTTTCCCCTCGGCCCCGTGCGTGTGTGGTACGTGCTGTACGTACGTCCCCGTACCGTGCGTGTGACTGTGCTCCCTCCATACTCCATCCACATGGGGGATGTGTGGGCCGGTGCGGGGACACCAGCCAGGACAGCATGTACCCACCGTACAGGCTTGCACCCTGCAGCACAAATTATACACACCGTCTGAATGACTAATTTAAAATAAACTCAGCATATATACAGTAATGTCCGTGCAAGAGAAAAATATTGCGTGCGTGCGTGCGTGCGTGTGTGTGTTTGTTTTACGTGGTATGGGAACCCATACGGGAAGAGATCTATCTACATGTAGTGTAATTATGAAGAAATATCGAACAAGATTTGGCACTACCCCTTGTCTGGTGGTTTCCTGCATAATTTTGACCTCGTTGCATATGTGATCAGGTTAGGTCTGGTTGAGCTAATGTAGTCTCTCAAGCATGTTCTACGCTTCGTTTGGTTGCCCATAAAACTATTGAATTTTTGTCCAAAGCCCAACTAAAATCTAAAATTATGTTGACCCTTTCTTGACTTGGTTGTGTGTGTGGTGTGAGTAAGACTAAAGTTTAGTCCCATACCACTAGTTGGGAGAGAACTACACCACCTTATAAGGTGAGCTCTTCTAGCACTTGTACGAGCATGAGAAGAGAAGAGGCCCTCGCTGAAAGCACATTTGCTCCCTTGGTGGTTTTAGTAATTAATAACAACATATATGTCATTAAACTAATGTTTCCACTAAGTATATTTCAGGAAAAGTTCAATGATGGGTTAGCAAAAGGATTGTGGAGAGACCCCTAGATGCAAGGAAATGGATTGGCAAAGCTTCAAGCAAGAGGACTCTACAATTTACTTTGTGAGAAATCACCTTGAGTCCATAGGAAAGCCAACACTATTAAAAGGGGGTAAGGTACTGTTGGTGAACAAGATGCTCCACGTGCACAAGTGATAGTCACCAAAAACACCCACAAGCTCTTCCATAAAAGTCTGTCCAAGCCTATCATGAAAATTGGTGCAACCAATTTTTCCCATTCGGTCCCACCGATTCCCACCTCAGACAGACCCATGCCAAACCCTAGATCTTCGGTGCAACCGATTCTGCTTCGGTGCCACCGAGTTCAGCTTGCTAACTTTCTGTTACCTCGATTCTTAAAATCGAAATTTTCCGAGATTTTGGATCGGCGACACCGAGTTTTGGAAACTGACCGTTGGTCACCTAATCGGTACTACCGAGATCTTTGTATCGGTCTCACCGAGATTCAAAAGTTGCTACCTTTGGAGCAACTCGGTACCACCGAATTTTATACTTCGGTGTCACCGAGTTGGTCACTTTAGGTGTAACGGTTGGATTTTTGGAGATGCCTATATATACCCCTTCACCACCACCCACTCGCAAGAGAAGCACTCAGAACTATTCCATACTTACCCCATTCAATTTTTTGAGAGAGAGCCACCTACTCATGTGTTGAGATCAAGCCATTCCACTCCATCCATATGAATCTTGATCTCTAGCCTCCCCAAGTTGCTTTTCACCAAATCAATCTCTTTCACCAAAGCCAAATCTGTGAGAGAGTGATTGTGTGTTGAGGAGTCTATCATCTTGAAGCACAAGAGCAAGGAGTTCATCGATATTATCGAGCCTATTACCTTTTGGAGGGTGGTGCCTCCTAGATTGGTTAGGTGTCGCTTGGGAGCATCCTACTTCGTGTTGTGGAGTTGAACCAAGAAGTTTGTACGGGCAAGGAGATCGCCTACTTCGTGAAGATCTACCCATAGTGAGGCTAGTCCTTCGTGGACAGAAGCCGCTATGGAATAGTCAAGGTTGCTACTTCGTGGACCCTTATGGGTGGAGCCCTCCGTGGACTCTCGCGACTGTTATCCTCCGTGGGTTGAAGACTCCATAAACGTGGATGTACGATAGCGCCACCTATCGGAACCACGGGAAAAATCTTCGTGTCTTCAAATTGCGTTTGATCTTCCTCCCTACCCTCTACTTCATATGCTTGTCTTTACTTTCCGCTGCTATACTCTTAGACATGCATGTGTAGGGTGTACTTGAATTGCTATCATTGCTAAAATCTGCCAACACTTAAAATTTGGAAAAGGTAGAATTTTTATTTGCTCAAGTAGTCTAATCACCCCCCCCCCCCTCTAGACATACTTTCGATCCTACAAGTGGTATCAGAGCTTTGGTCTCCATTGCATTGGTCTCACAACCTAGGAGAGTATGGCGTCTAGTGAGGGAAATTATCACCGTAGAGGTCCGTACTTTGATGGCACAAATTTTGCTAGTTGGAAGCACAAAATGAAAATGCATATTCTTGGTCATAACCCTGCCGTTTGGGCTGTTGTTCGTGTTGGATTGCAAGGTGAATTCTTTGGTGATGGAAAGGAACCGGATCGTGAAGCGACCGCAGAAGAATTGAAGATGTTGCAATACAACGCTCAAGCATGTGACATTCTCTTCAACTGCCTATGCCCCGAAGAATTCAACAAAATCAGCCGTCTTGAGAATGCCAAGGAAATTTGGGATACTTTGGTTGATATGCATGAAGGTACCGAATCCGTGAGAGAATCCAAGTTGGACGTTCTTCAAAGTCAGCTTGACAAGTTCAAGATGAAGGATGGTGAAGGAGTCGCAGAGATATACTCTAGGCTAGCTCTCATCACCAATGAGATTGCCGGCTTAGGAAGCGAGGAAATGACCGACAAATTCATTATCAAGAAGATACTTAGAGCTTTGGATGAGAGATACGACACCGTGTGCACATTGATCCAAATGATGCCCAACTACAAAGATCTCAAGCCTACGGAAGTCATTGGAAGGATTGTTGCTCATGAGATGACACTCAAAGACAAAGAAGAGCTTCACAACAAGTCTAGCGGTGCTTACAAAGCCACAAGTGATGCTCCCACAACTTCAAGCGACAACCTTGTTACCAATGAAGAGATAAGCCTCATGGTCAAGAAATTCAACAAGTTCTACAAGAATAGAGGCAAAGAACGAAGCTCCAACTCAAGATATGAAGAGAAGCATTCGTCAAGTCGTGACCGAAACTGCTACAATTGTGAAAAGGCCGAACACTACTCCAATGAGTGCACGGCTCCCTACAAACGAAGAAAAGAGTCACCTAGAAGACGAAGCTCAAGAGATGAATCACCTCGTAGAGAGAGAACGAGTAGAGATGACCGTTATGAACGAAGACCCTCAAGGAGAAGTAGGGACTCAGAGAAGAAGGACAAGTACACCAAGAGCTACTCAAGAAGAAGACATCAAGATCATGTTGGTGAATGGGTTTCCGGCTCCGAATCCGACAACCACTCCGAGAGAAGCTATCACTCCAACTCCGACTATAGTCAAGATGAATGTGTTGCCGGACTTGCACTAGTGACTACCAACTCATATGATCTATTTGATTCACCAAATGAAGGGAGTGGAAGTTACTTCATGGCTAAAGGCCCCAAGGTATCACACCCCGAGTATCTTGATTTCAATAGTGATGAGGATGATTTGCTTGGAGATGATGATTTGCTTTTTGATAAAGCTAGTGATGTTAGTCAAAATGAACTTGATAATCTTCATGCTAGTCAAGATAAGTCGGTTGATGATGATAAGATGAAAATAGAGCGACTAACTAAAGAATTAAACACTCTTAAGTTAGCCCATGAATCTACTCTAGAAGATCATAGAGAGCTTGTAAATACTCATGAGAAGCTACGCTTCGAGAAGCTCACCTTGGAGCAAGAACATGAGTTTCTTAAAGCTATCAATGACGATCTCCGAAAAAAGACTTCATCTTATCTAGCAAAACAATTACTCTTGTCTACATTCATGCCACAAGTTAAACCTAGACAAACTAGTAACAAAGACAAAAAGGTTCTTCATCTAGTAGCAACAATAAAAATGTTAAATCTAATGATGTTGCTTCTAGTAGTTCTATTGATTCCACTAATGATGATTCTCTTAGCCAAGTTACACTTGAGCAAGAAAACGATTTATTGAAAGGAATTATAGAGAAAGGTATCTACAAAAGTCTTGCCGGATGTAAGCAATTTGAGGAGATTGTACGCAAGCACAGAGGATACCGGAAGAACCATGGCATTGGCTACTTCAACGCAAATGGAGTTGAATGGGAAGAAGATCAATACCCCAAGCCCAAGTTTGTTCCTCAAAGGGAGAAGTATGAACATACTCTTCCCAAGGGAACGAAAGCTCAAGATGACCTTCCACCACAAGATCACAAGCTCAAGGTCAAGGACAAGCTTCAAGAGGACATTGACTCATATGAAGATGTATCCCAAGCTTTGGTGGAGTGGGTTCCCAAGGCTACTTCAAGCTCAACTTCTACAAGTGCCACTTCAACACCAAGGATCCCCATCAAGTTGATGTGGGTCCCCAAGAAAAAGAACTAGAGAAGTTCTTGAGGGGTGACTCCGCCAATGAAATTCACTCACATTCATTATTGGCAAGAACTAGTTGCAATCAACGTCAACATTATGCAATAGTTCAAGGAGTCACACATTCCCTCAAAGGTAAGCAAGGGACAAGGTAATCAACAAATCCATGGACATCATCATGTATGCTTTGCACTCCATGTCCATAGATATCCTTGTATTTGTCTCTTGTGTGTTGGGACTAACCCATGTAGGTGAGAAGAGTAAGAAACAACAAGGATTCTTCCAACTCTTGGTGATCTTCATCAACTTTGAGCATTCATCACTACTTCACCTACATGAAGTCTTCATCGACAAAACCCAAGGTTAGTTTATCCCTCTCAGGGGGGATGTCACATCAAGGGGGAGCTTTACTCTAAGACTTGAGTCAAAGCATCTCATAGCATGTGACAACATTAAATGCTTTATGTAAAAGTGGTAACCCCACTTGTTCTTAAACGACGAGTATGACCTATGATCAAATATTCTTACTTGGCTCCTAAGTCAATATACTCATATATAGATGACTCCGTCATCGCCAAAATGCTTGATAGATGCTAGTATGTATGTGCATGTTTGCCATGATTTCAATTGACATCTTATTGTGTGAGCATGTTGGTCTGCATTTATTTATCCATTCGAGGACATCCAATTGTTGCTATTTGGATTTTGATTTTCTTTTGCCAATTGGATGGACAAGAATGCCTAGGAACCCTCTCTAGCTATCTATGATTTCTCGTCTCATATTCCATTCTTGCTGCATCACAAAAAATGAACAAGGACTTTTCGATCTCTTTGTGTGAGGAGCACTCAGAGTTCCGTATCGACAAGGACTGACCATTAAAACCTCCCAAGTGCATCTCGGTGGAACCAATACAAAAATCTTGGTCTCACCGATGCCTAGGATTGATCTAGTTTTCTATCTCGGTAACACCGATTCCTTATTCTCGGTTACACCGAGTTTCCCTGTCAACTGACAGTTGAGAAACTCGGTGGCACCGATAATTTCGAACCGGTGTCACCGGCAGCAAAGGGTATATTACCTGGCGGACCCGACTTTTGAAATTCAATCGCAAAAGTCAGTTTCCTCCAACCCTAAGCTGCCTCTCCGGACCCCTTGGTCGTCGCCCTTGCCTCCCCGTGCGCCTCCGCCATTGGGAATCATCGCCGCCGATGGAATCTTCACCGCCGTCGTCGCCTTAGCGGATCCTTCACTGAGTTAGGGTATGGATCCGGCCCTCTTTTGCGCTCCCCTTCCGATTCATGCGCATTAGAGTAACTCTTATCGATAATCCACTGATTGCAATCCTCTCAATCCTCTAGAAACCTCATTAGCTTAGCGAACGAAAGATTTTTTGATCTAGCCGTCCGCAAAACCGAATCTCGGTGACACCAAGTCAGAAAAATCGGCTCTACCGATTTTTGTTTTGGATTACTGAGGACAGCCTCGGTGAAACCGAGTGGCAATTTTCGGTGCAACCGAAATTGCTGCCAAGTTTCTGTAAAGAGGTCTGTGCGTCTCAGTGGTACCGAAACTTTTGACTCGGTGACACCGAAATTCCTTTTTGCTGAAAGCTATATCTAAGAATTTCTTTGTTCAACCTTTGAAAAATCTCTGATTTTTGTGATGACTCAACCCTTCTGCTCTTCTATACTCTTTTCACAGGGTCAGAGATGTCAGGTTCTGATAATAGCCAGAATGACTTCAGAGAGAAGAGTGTTGACATGAGCTCAGGCACTAGTCCTGAAGGGAGCTATGATGATGTACCTAGCTCACCAGATCTGCCCAAAGCTGCAACCAGGGCAAGAAGGAAGCTCAACTCAGATGAGGAGGATGAAGATTTTGTGCCTGAGGAGCTACCCAAGAAAGATACAACTGCCAAGAGCACTGTTGCTTCTACTTCATCCAAGAAGAAGGCAATAAGGAAAGAATATGCCAGCTCAGGGACAGTGAGAGCACCAGAGAGTGCTAGGGCAACAATGACTCTTCACCTTGAGTCACCCCCAAAGAAGTCTATGCCTAAGTAGGCAGGAGAGAAGAAGAAGTCCAGGAAGAGGATCATACATGTTGTGGGCAGACCTACCTCAATGTATGAAGACCCAGCTGAGGCTGAGGCTGAGGAGGAGGAAGAGTCAGCTACCAAGGCTCCTCCTAAGAAGAAGAAGTTGTTGGCTGATGCTATGCCCAAGGATACATCATCCAAAGGCACCAAGACTGCCCCCAAGAAAGCTGCTGCTGCTCCAAAGCCCTAGAGGACTACCAGAGACATCCCAGCTACTGCCAAGAACAAGAGTTCTACTTTCAGAGAAGCTGAGGATGATACACAGTCTGTTTTGATGAAGCTAAGACCACACCTTCCAGAGCATAATGCCAGCCATCCAGTTGCTGAAGACATGAAGAAGAGGAAGGACTCAGGACTGAGAGAGTGGAGAGCTATTGATCCTTACTCTCAGAGGAGAAGGACAACTGTAGACTACAGGTTCTACACAAAAGAACAGCAAGACTTCTATGAAACAGTTCTGCTTGACAAGAGCCCTGCAGTGAGTGACATGAGGTATGTGGACTGGAAGCACATCAAGGACAACGAAGATTACTTTCCAAGTGTGCAAGATAACTTCCACTGCATTGGTCTTGATGAGTTTGTTGGTAAGGAGTTCATTGCTTGGAACGACGAGATGATCATGCAATTCTACTCCACTGCACATTTCTATGGAGATGGTAGGATTGTATGGATGACAGAAGGCACCAGGTATGAATCCACAGTTGAGGAGTGGGCTGCCATCTTAGAAGCTCCACAAGTGGAAGACGGTGACCTAGATGTGTACTCTGAGTCCAAGGCTAACCACAATGCCATGAAGAACATGTACAATAAGATCCCTGCTGCATACTTGCAATCTCACAAGCTTGGATCCATTTACTTCCTCCAGGCTGGTCTACGCACGATCAACACCATCTTGAGGCATACCTTGATGCCTAAGTCTGGAGATGAGAAGATGATAAGAGGCTATTCTATCAACATGCTGCTCCATCTTGATCAACACACCAGATTCAGAGTGATGGACTTGATAGTTGAAACAGTGAAGAGAACTGCAGCAGATCAGAAGAGATCATGTGGATACGCTCCATATATTCAGATGCTTATCAACTCCAAGCTGGAGAAGCACACGTATGCACTTGATCGACCACATTTGCCACTCTTGCCAGAGCTAGAAGACAATGTTGTGGTGATGGACCCAGATCATCCCACCTCAGCTACAGTACAGGCACAGGCACAGGCAGCCAGAGACTCTAGTGCTCAGGTGCCAAAGTCTAGGAGTGAGCAGATGGATCTTCTCCTTAGCTCTGTGCTCAGTATGCAGAAGGACATCGGGAACATCTTGAAGAACCAGGAGAGCCTCTCGAGGATTGTTGATACCAAGTTTCATATTCTCAACAGGTGGATGAGCTCACAGTGACTGTGAATGAGCTCAAGAAGGAAGTTGATGGCGTGCCCAGTCCCCACTCTACAGATGATGATGAGGATAGTCCACCTCTCAGGACAGCCACTCAGTTCAGGACTCAGGCCAGATCTGCCGCAGTGCCAGTTCCAGAGTCTAGACCTTCTTCATCAACACCTGCCGCAGCTCCTTCAGCTCCCGCAGCTCCTTCAGCTCCTTCAGCTCCTCCAGCACCTCCAGTTGCTACTCCGACTCTGTCCATGACGTCTGGTGATATCTTTGCTGATGCTGTTCTCTCGACTCCTTCATCAGCCATCGGAGGAGATCAGCCCCAGAGAGACGCTTAGTTCTATATACCTTTGAACCTTTTGGTAACTTGTTGCCAAAGGGGGAGAAGTTGTATAGATCATTAGGGCTTGCTTCGAGAAAGAGAGTGTTGCTTTTTTATCGCTTTTCAAAACATTGATATCTTTTGGTTTGTTCGCTTGTGTTAAACTTTGTTGTGTTTGATCATACACTTGATGTGTATTGATACTACTTCCTATCCTTGTGATGCTTATGAGATGATCATTCACCTTTGCTTGATTGTGTTGTGCTATGATATTCATTCATATTATTCTCGCACACCACCAAGTTGTACGTGACATGAAAGAGTGCCCCATGTACCTAATCGATTGTGCATTTGCATTCAAACGCAAATTCAAAATAATGCACAAATTTAGGGGGAGCTCTTGCTTATCACATACTTCTCAAAGCGACGATTATATTCATTGATTATATCATATGTCGAAGCTTTGATCTATATATTGTCATCAATTACCAAAAAGGGGGAGATTGAAAGCACATTTGCTCCCATGGTGGTTTTGGTAATTAATAAGAAAATATATGTCATTGAACTAATGTTTCCACTAAGTATATTTCAGGAAAAGTTTAAATGATGGGTTAGCAAAAGGATTGTGAAGAGACCCCTAGATGCAAGGAAATGGATTGGCAAAGCTTCAAGCAAGAGGACTCTACATTTTACTTTGTGAGAAATCACCTTGAGTCCATAGGAAAGCCAATACTATTAAAAGGGGGTAAGGTACTGTTGGTGAACAAGATGCTCCACGTGCACAAGTGATAGTCACCAAAAACACCCACAAGCTCTTCCACAAAAGTTTGTCCAAGCCTATCATGAAAATCGATGCAACCAATTTTTCCCATTCGGTCCCATCGATTCCCACCTCAGACAGACCCATGCCAAACCCTAGATCTTCAGTGCAACCGATTCTGCTTCGGTGCCACCGAGTTCAGCTTGCCAACTTTCTGTTACCTCGATTCTTAAAATCGGAATTTTCGAGATTTTGGATCGGCGTCACCGAGTTTTGGAAACTGACCGTTGGTCACCTAATCGGTACTACCGAGATCTTTGTATCGGTCTCACCGAGATTCAAAAGTTGCTACCTTTGGAGCAACTCGGTACCACCGAATTTTATACTTCGGTGTCACCGAGTTGGTCACTTTAGGTGTAACGGTTGGATTTTTGGAGATGCCTACATATACCCCTTCACCACCACCCACTCGCAAGAGAAGCACTCAGAACTATTCCATAATTGCCCCATCCAATTTTCTGAGAGAGAGACACCTACTCATGTGTTGAGATCAAGCCATTCCACTCCATACATATGAATCTTGATCTCTAGCCTCCCGAAGTTGCTTTCCACCAAATCAATCTCTTCCACCAAAGCCAAATCTGTGAGAGAGTGATTGTGTGTTGAGGAGTCTATCATCTTGAAGCACAAGAGCAAGGAGTTCATCGACATTATCGAGCCTATTACCTTTTGGAGGGTGGTGCCTCCTAGATTGGTTAGGTGTCGCTTGGGAGCCTCCTACTTCGTGTTGTGGAGTTGAACCAAGAAGTTTGTACGGGCAAGGAGATCGCCTACTTCGTGAAGATCTACCCATAGTGAGGCTAGTCCTTCGTGGACGGAAGCCGTTATGGAATAGTCAAGGTTGCTACTTTGTGGACCCTTATGGGTGGAGCCCTCCGTGGACTCTCGTGACCGTTACCCTCCGTGGGTTGAAGACTCCATAAACGTGGATGTACGATAGCGCCACCTATCGGAACCACGGGAAAAATCTTCGTGTCTTCAAATTGCATTTGATCTTCCTCCCTACCCTCTACTTCATATGCTTATCTTTACTTTCCGCTGCTATACTTTTAGACATGCATGTGTAGGGTGTGCTTGAATTGCTATCATTGCTAAAATCTGCCAACACTTAAAATTTGGAAAAGGTAGAATTTTTATTTGCTCAAGTAGTCTAACCACCCCCCCTCTAGACATACTTTCGATCCTACACTCGCACACTCCTCCTTCGCCGCCTGCCAACCCTCGTCCCGCCGCTCCGCGGGATTGAGCCGATTCGAGTTCATACCTACGCGCTTATTTTTGCCGTTCAAGAACGGAGAGTCCATAATAGACGCGCCACGATCTGAGACGTCAGATCGTGGACTGTTACCGACTCGGACGTGGGTCCAGTCCACGTCTCTCCACCCGGACGCGTGTATATATATATGAGGTCTTGGCCAACAGTCGCCGCCGCCACAATATATGGTTTCGCACCGTTCCAGATCATTGCACCCCCACCCAAGTCTTCTCCATCCCTACTTCTGGCGTGCACCGCGAGAAGGGACAGCAGGCCTCCGGAACCCCGCCTCTCGTGATCCTGTACGGGAGAGGGGCGATCAGGTTTTTGGGGAGCGCACTCGCGCGACTGTTGGCAGTAACTACTTCCCGGACGACGACTCGTTCCCCGATCTCAGAAACCTCTTCATCAACGACATGGCTGACAACACCAACGCTGGCGGTTCTGCTCCCGCTTCACCGTATTCAATCTTGTCCTCTCTGTTTGAGACCCTGCTACAATTTCTATGTCTAGTTTGTGTCGTAGATTTAATCTATTCGTCTACTATGGTAGTCTGCATGATTAGTTCAATCTGTATTATTGCCGTCATGATTTATTTACTGTTTATTCAGATTAAATCTTGTAGTAATTTGCTCATATATTCAACAATCCAAAAATCTGATTATAGGCAATTTACTCCAAGTGGTTTTGCTACGCATCTGAAGCCACCCACCTTCAAGGGGGTGCAATATAAGAGGTGGCGCACGAGAGCAGTCTACTGGTTTCAAACCATGTACTGCTATGACGCCACCAAGGGCAAGCGTGAGGGCGATCTTAATCCTGCACAGCAGGAAGCTTTTGAGAAGATCGATACACTCTTCAAGGGCGCCCTTCTGAGTGTTCTTGACGATTCCATTGTGGATTCGTATATGTCGTTTGACAACGGCAAGGATATGTGGGTTGCGCTTGAGGCCAAGTTTGGGGCCTCGGACGTTGGCAACGAGTTGTACGTCATGGAGCAATTCTATGACTACAAGATGACTGATGAGCGCTCTGTTGTTCAGCAAGCTCATGAAATACAATCACTCGCAAAGGAGTTTGAGTACTTCAAGTGTGTGTTGTCAGACAAGTTTGTGGCCGGAGGCATCATTGCCAAGCTTTCACCTTCGTGGAACAATTTTGCTACTTCTCTGAAACACAAGAGACGGGAGTTTTCTGTTTCGGGTCTCATTGGCTCTCTTGATGTTGAAGAGAAGGCGAGAGCAAAAGACACACGTGCTCACTTTTATCATTAGTTACCTTGTTGTTTTTATATTTTCAGATTGCAAAAACCTATATCTGTTGGGGAACGTTGCATGGGAAACAAAAAATTTTCCTACGCACACGCAAGATCTATCCATGGTGATGAGCATCTACGAGAGGGAGAGTGAATCTACATACCCTTGTAGATCGCTAAGCGGAAGCGTTAATAAACGCGGTTGATGTAGTCGAACGTCTTCGCGATCCAAATCGCCGAGCGTCCCGCGATCCAATCACGATCCTTCCGATCTAGTGCCGAACGGACGGCACCTCCGCGTTCAACACACGTACGGCTTGATGACGCCTTCACTTCCTCGATCCAGCGAGCGATGGTGAAGTAGTGGTTGAGTTCCAGCAGCACGACGGCGTGGTGATGGTGGTGAGGAACAATCTCTGCAGGGCTTCGCCAAGCGCTACGGAGATTATGACGGAGGAACTAGAGGGTTAGGGTTGCCGCACACGGCTTGGGGAAATCTTGATGTGTCCCGTGTGCTAGCCCTGCCCCTCTATTTATATGTTGAGCCTTGGGGTCTAAACTTGGAGTAAAAGCCTCCTCCGGGTCGGTTTTGCCCGCACAAGGTCGGTTTGGCCCGCAGGGAAAGAGTCCAACTCGGATCCCTGCCGAACCGTGCACAGCCGCGCACAAGCGGTAGTACCGCTTCACACAAGCGGTAGTACCGCTTGGGCGGTAGTACCGCTTCACACAAGCGGTAGTACCGCTCGGGCGGTAGTACCGCTTCACACAAGCGGCAGTAACGCTCCGGCGGTAGTACCGCTTCACCAAGCGGTAGTACCGCTTACGCGGCAGCAAAACTACTTTTGCACTTTCCAATACCTTGTGGGCTTTATCCCTTTGGCTCATATAAAGTGTTGCTGCACCCGAACACTTCGGTAAACATCCGGAACCCCTTCCGGTGAACTCCGGAACCCTTCCAGAGATCAAAACACTATTATCACATATATCAATCTTTACCTCCGGACTATTCCGGAGATCCTCGTCATGTCCGGGATCTTATCCGGGACTCCGAACAACTTTCGGTCACCAACATAATAACTCAATTATACTAATCGTCACCAAACGTTAAGTGTGTAGACCCTGCGGGTTCGAGAACTATGTAGACATGACCGAGACACCTCTACGGCCAATAACCAGTAGCGGGACCTGGATGCCCATATTGGCTCCTACATATTCTACGAAGATCTTTATCGGTCGAACCTCTATGTCAAGGATTCAGTTAATCCCGTATGCTGTTCCCTTTGTTCTTCGGTATGTTACTTGCCCGAGATTCGATCGTCGGTATCACTATACCTAGTTCAATCTCGTTACCGGCAAGTCTCTTTACTCGTTCCGTAATACAAGATCTCGTGGCTAACACTTTAGTCACATTGCTTGCAAGGCTCATTGTGATGTTGTATTACCGAGTGGGCCCTGAGATACCTCTCCGTCATACGGAGTAACAAATCCCAGTCTTGATCCATGCCAACCCAACAGACACCCTCGGAGATACCTGTAGAGCACCTTTATAGTCACCCAGTTACGTTGCGACGTTTGATACACACAAGGTATTCCTCCGGTGTTAGTGAGTTGCATGATCTCATGGTCAAAGGAACAGATACTTGACATGCAGAAAACAATAGCAATAAACTGACACGATCAAATGCTACGTTTACAGTTTGGGTCTTGTCCATCACATCATTCTCCTAATGATGTGATCCCGTTATCAAATGACATCTCATGTCAATGGCTAGGAAACCTTAACCATCTTTGATCAACGAGCTAGTCAACTAGAGGCTTACTAGGGACACAGTGTTGTCTATGTACCCACACATGTATTTGAGTTTCCAATCAATACAATTATAGCATGGATAATAAACGATTATCATTAACAAGGAAATATAATAATAACCAATTTATTATTGCCTCTAGGGCATATTTCCAACAGTCTCCCACTTGCACTAGAGTCAATAATCTAGTTCACATCACTATGTGATTTACATTGTAATGAATCGAACACCCATGCAGTTCTGGTGTTGTTCATGTTTAGCCCTTGGAAGAGGTTTAGTCATCGGATCTGCAACATTTAGATCCGTGTGTACTTTGCAAATATTTATGTCGTCCTCCTTGATGTAATCGCGGATGGAATTGAAACGTCGCTTTATGTGTCTGGTCCTCTTGTGAAATCTTGGTTCCTTGGCTAGAGCAATGGCACCAGTATTATCACAAAACAGAGTCATTGGGTTAAGTGCACTAGGCACTACTCCAAGATCTGTCATGAACTCCTTCATCCAGACACCTTCCTTCGCCGCCTCCGAGGCAGCGATGTACTCCGCTTCGCATGTAGAATCTGCTACCACGCTTTGCTTGGAACTGCACCAGCTAACCGCACCCCCATTAAGAATAAATACGTATCCGGTTTGCGACTTAGAGTCATCCGGATCAGTGTCAAAGCTTGCATCGACGTAACCCTTTACGACGAGCTCTTGATCACCTCCATAAACGAGAAACATGTCCTTAGTCCTTTTCAGGTACTTCAGGATATTCTTGACCGCCGTCCAGTGTTCCATTCCTGGATCACTTTGAAACCTTCCGACCATACTTATGGCAAGGCTGACATCGGGTCTTGTGCACAGCATTGCATACATGATAGAGCCTATGGCCGAAGCATAGGGGATGACACTCATCTTTTCTCTATCTTCTGCAGTCACTGGGCATTGAGTCTTACTCAACTTCACACCTTGCAAAACAGGCAAGAACCCCTTCTTGGACTGATCCATTTTGAACTTCTTCAAAATCTTATCAAGGTATGTGCTTTGTGAAAGTCCTATTAAGCGTCTTGATCTATCTCTATAGATCTTGATGCCTAATATGAAAGCAGCTTCTCCTAGGTCCTTCATTGAAAAACTCTTGTTCAAATATTCCTTTACGCTTTCCAGCATTTCTATATTGTTTCCAATCAGCAATATGTCATCCACATATAATATTAGAAACGCTATAGAGCTCCCACTCACTTTCTTGTAAATACAAGCTTCTCCGTAAACTTGTATAAACTCGAACGCTTTGATCACCTCATCAAAACGAAGATTCCAACTCCGAGATGCTTGCACCAGTCCATAAATGGATCGCTGGAGTTTGCAAACTTTGTCAGCATTCTCTGGATCGACAAAACCTTCTGGTTGCATCATATACAACTCTTCCTTAATGTAACCGTTAAGGAACGCTGTTTTGACATCCATCTGCCAAATTTCATAATCGAAAAAGGCAGCTATTGCTAACATGATTCTGACGGACTTAAGCATCGCTACGGGTGAGAAGGTCTCATCGTAGTCAACTCCTTGAACTTGTGAAAAACCCTTTGCCACAAGTCGAGCTTTATAGACGGTGACATTACCGTCCGCGTCCGTCTTCCTCTTAAAGATCCATTTGTTCTGAATGGCCTTACGCCCTTCAGGTAATACTTCCAAAGTCCATACTTTGTTTTCATACATGGATCCCATCTCGGATTTCATGGCCTCTAACCACTTCTCGGAATCCGGGCCCATCATCGTTTCTCCATAGCTCGTAGGTTCATCGTTGTCTAACAACATGACCTCTAAGACAGGGTTGCCGTACCACTCGGGAGCAGTACGCGTCCTTGTCGACCTACGAGGTTCGATAGCAACTTGATCCAAAGCTTCATGATCATCATCATTAACTTCCTCTTCAGCTAATGTAGGCTCCACAGAAACAACTTTCTGCGCTGCGCTACTCTCAGGTTGAAGTAAAGGTTCAACAACCTCATCAAGTTCTATCTTCCTCCCACTCAATTCTTTCGAGAGAAACTCTTTCTCAAGAAATGTTCCGTTTTTAGCGACAAACACTTTGCCTTCGGATCTGAGGTAGAAGGTATACCCAACTGTCTCTTTTGGGTATCCTATGAAGACGCATTTCTCCGCTTTGGGTTCCAGCTTTTCAGGCTGAAGCTTTTTGACATAAGCATCACATCCCCAAACTTTAAGAAACGACAGCTTTGGCTTCTTGCCAAACCAAAGTTCATATGGCGTCGTCTCAACGGATTTCGATGGTGCCCTATTTAAAGTGAATGCAGCTGTCTCTAATGCATAACCCCAAAACGATAGTGGCAAATCGGCAAGAGACATCATAGATCGCACCATATCCAATAAGGTTCGATTACGACGTTCGGACACACCATTACGCTGTGGTGTTCCAGGCGGTGTTAATTGTGAAACAATTCCACACTGTCTTAAGTGACTGCCAAACTCATAACTCAGATATTCTCCTACTCGATCAGATCGTAGGAATTTAATCTTCTTGTTACGATGATTCTCAACTTCACTCTGAAATTGTTTGAACTTTTCAAATGTTTCAGACTTGTGTTTCATTAAGTAAATATACCCATATCTACTTAAGTCATCAGTGAAGGTGAGAAAGTAACGATAACCACCGCGCGCCTCAATGCTCATCGGACCGCACACATCAGTATGTATGATTTCCAATAAGTCACTTGCCCGTTCCATTGTTCCAGAGAACGGAGTTTTAGTCATCTTGCCCATGAGGCATGGCTCACATGTGTCAAGTGATTCAAAATCAAGTGACTCCAAAAGTCCATCAGCATGGAGCTTCCTCATGCGTTTTACGCCAATATGACCTAAACGGCAGTGCCACAAGAAAGTGGTATTATCATTATCAATTCTACATCTTTTGGCATCAATGTTATGAACATGTGTATTATTACTATCGAGATTCAATAAGAATAAACCCCTCACATCGGGTGCATGACCATAAAAGATATTACTCATATAAATAGAACAACCATTATTCTCTGATTTAAATGAGTAACCGTCTCGCAATAAACAAGATCCAGATATAATGTTCATGCTTAACGCAGGCACCAAATAACACTTATTTAGGTTCATCACTAATCCCGACGGTAATCGAAGAGCGAGCGTGCCGACGGCGATCACATCAACCTTGGAACCATTTCCCACGCGCATCGTCACTTCGTCCTTTGCCAGCCTCCGTCTATTCCGCAGTTCCTGTTTTGAGTTGCAAATATGAGCAACCGCACCGGTATCAAATACCCAGGCACTACAACGAGAGTTGGTAAGGTACACATCAATAACATGTATATCATATATACCTTGTTTGTTGTTGGCCACCTTCTTGTCAGCCAAATACTTGGGGTAATTCCGCTTCCAGTGTCCAGTTCCCTTGCAATGAAAACACACAGTTTCTGGTTTGGGTCCAGCCTTGGGTTTCTTCACGAGAGGAGCAACTGCTTTGCCACTCTTCTTGGAGTTACCCTTCTTACCCTTGCCATTTTTCTTGAAACTAGTGGTTTTATTGACCATCAACACTTGATGCTCCTTCTGAATTTCAGACTCAGCGGCTTTCAGCATCGCAAACAGCTCGGCGACTGACTTGTTCATCCCGTGCATGTTATAGTTCAACACGAAGCTCTTGTAGCTAGGTGGCAATGATTGAAGAACTCTGTCAGTGATAGCCTCTGGCGGAAGGGGCATCCCTAACTCAGCCAGACGGGTGGAGTACCCAGACATTCTGAGCACGTGATCACTGATAGACCCGTTCTCCTCCATCTTGCAAGCATAGAACTTATCGGAGATCTCATATCTCTCGATCCGGGCATTCTTCTGAAAGATAAACTTCAACTCCTGGAACATCTCATATGCTCCATGACGTTCAAAACGTCTTTGAAGTCCCGGTTCTAAGCCATACAACATTGCACATTGAACTATTGAGTAATCATCAGAACGAGCCTGCCAGGCGTTCACAACGTCTAGAGACTCAACTGGAGCGGGTGGATCACCAAGCGGTGCATCAAGGACATAAGCCTTCTGGGAAGCCGTAAGGATAATCCTTAGATTAAGGGCCCAGTCCACAAAGTTACTTCCATCATCTTTCAACTTAGCTTTCTCTAGGAACGCATTAAAATTCAGGGGTGCTACTGCGCGAGCCATGATCTACAACATAAATATAGCAAAGACAACTTAGACTATTGTTCTTAGATAATGAGTTTAGTTAATCATATTTAAAAAACTCCCACTCAAATTGACATCCCTCCGATCATTCGAGTGTAACATGATCCAAATCCACCAACTCAAGTCCGATCATCACGTGAGTTGAGGTGGTTTCAATGGTGAACATCTTCATGTTGATCATATCTACTATATGACTCATGTTCGACCTTTCGGTCTCTTGTGTTCCGAGGCCATGTCTGTACATGCTAGGCTCGTCAAGTTTAACCCGAGTGTTCCGCACGTGTAACATGGCTTACACCCGTTGTATGCGAACGTAGAGTCTATCACACCCGATCATCACGGCGTGTCTCGAAACGACGAACTTTCGCAACGGTGCACACTTGGGGAGAACACAATTTATCTTGAAATTTAAGTGAGGGATCACCTTATAATGCTACCGTCGTCCTAAGCAAAATAAGATGCATAAAAGGATTAACATCACATGCAAATCATAAGTGACATGATATGGCCATGAACTTGTGCTTTTGATCTCCATCTCCAAAGCACCGGCATGATCTCCATCGTCACCGGCATGACACCATGATCTCCATCATCTTGATCTCCATCAATGTGTCGCCATAAGGTTGTCGCGCTGACTGTTGCTACCACGACTATAGCTAACGTTTAGCGATAAAGTAAAGCATTACATAGCGCTTAATGATTGACACGCAGGTCATACAATAATTAAAGACAACTCTATGGCTCCTGCCAGTTGCCGTACTCATCGACATGCAAGTCGTGATATTCTATACATCACATGATCATCTCATACATCACATATATCTCATCATGTAATTGGCCATATCACATCACAACATACCCTGCAAAAACAAGTTAGACGTCCTCTAATTGTTGTTGCAAATTTTACGTGGCTGCTACGGGTTTGCAAGAACCGTTCTTACCTACGCAAAACCACAACGTGGTGTAGTGATTGCTTTTTGATCTTCTAAAAGAACCCTCTTCATTGAAATCGATTCAACTAAAGTGAGAGAGACAGACACCCGCTAGCCATCTTTATGCAACAAAATTACATGTCAGTTGAAGGAACCTGTCTCGCGTAAGTGTACGCGTAATGTCGGTCCGGGCCGCTTCATCTCACAATACCGCCGAATCAAATATCAACTAGTAACGTCAAGCAATATGTATACACCCACGCCCACAACTCGTTTGTGTTCTACTCGAGATCTCATCTACGCATAGACCTGGCTCATGATGCCACTGTTGGGGAACGTTGCATGGGAAACAAAAATTTTTCCTACGCACACGCAAGATCTATCCATGGTGATGAGCATCTACGAGAGGGAGAGTGAATCTACATACCCTTGTAGATCGCTAAGCGGAAGCGTTAATAAACGCGGTTGATGTAGTCGAACGTCTTCGCGATCCAAATCGCCGAGCGTCCCGCGATCCAATCACGATCCTTCCGATCTAGTGCCGAACGGACGGCACCTCCGCGTTCAACACACGTACGGCTTGATGACGCCTTCACTTCCTCGATCCAGCGAGCGATGGTGAAGTAGTGGTTGAGTTCCAGCAGCACGACGGCGTGGTGATGGTGGTGAGGAACAATCTCTGCAGGGCTTCGCCAAGCGCTACGGAGATTATGACGGAGGAACTAGAGGGTTAGGGTTGCCGCACACGGCTTGGGGAAATCTTGATGTGTCCCGTGTGCTAGCCCTGCCCCTCTATTTATATGTTGAGCCTTGGGGTCTAAACTTGGAGTAAAAGCCTCCTCCGGGTCGGTTTTGCCCGCACAAGGTCGGTTTGGCCCGCAGGGAAAGAGTCCAACTCGGATCCCTGCCGAACCGTGCACAGCCGCGCACAAGCGGTAGTACCGCTTCACACAAGCGGTAGTACCGCTTGGGCGGTAGTACCGCTTCACACAAGCGGTAGTACCGCTCGGGCGGTAGTACCGCTTCACACAAGCGGCAGTAACGCTCCGGCGGTAGTACCGCTTCACCAAGCGGTAGTACCGCTTACGCGGCAGCAAAACTACTTTTGCACTTTCCAATACCTTGTGGGCTTTATCCCTTTGGCTCATATAAAGTGTTGCTGCACCCGAACACTTCGGTAAACATCCGGAACCCCTTCCGGTGAACTCCGGAACCCTTCCAGAGATCAAAACACTATTATCACATATATCAATCTTTACCTCCGGACTATTCCGGAGATCCTCGTCATGTCCGGGATCTTATCCGGGACTCCGAACAACTTTCGGTCACCAACATAATAACTCAATTATACTAATCGTCACCAAACGTTAAGTGTGTAGACCCTGCGGGTTCGAGAACTATGTAGACATGACCGAGACACCTCTACGGCCAATAACCAGTAGCGGGACCTGGATGCCCATATTGGCTCCTACATATTCTACGAAGATCTTTATCGGTCGAACCTCTATGTCAAGGATTCAGTTAATCCCGTATGCTGTTCCCTTTGTTCTTCGGTATGTTACTTGCCCGAGATTCGATCGTCGGTATCACTATACCTAGTTCAATCTCGTTACCGGCAAGTCTCTTTACTCGTTCCGTAATACAAGATCTCGTGGCTAACACTTTAGTCACATTGCTTGCAAGGCTCATTGTGATGTTGTATTACCGAGTGGGCCCTGAGATACCTCTCCGTCATACGGAGTAACAAATCCCAGTCTTGATCCATGCCAACCCAACAGACACCCTCGGAGATACCTGTAGAGCACCTTTATAGTCACCCAGTTACGTTGCGACGTTTGATACACACAAGGTATTCCTCCGGTGTTAGTGAGTTGCATGATCTCATGGTCAAAGGAACAGATACTTGACATGCAGAAAACAATAGCAATAAACTGACACGATCAAATGCTACGTTTACAGTTTGGGTCTTGTCCATCACATCATTCTCCTAATGATGTGATCCCGTTATCAAATGACATCTCATGTCAATGGCTAGGAAACCTTAACCATCTTTGATCAACGAGCTAGTCAACTAGAGGCTTACTAGGGACACAGTGTTGTCTATGTACCCACACATGTATTTGAGTTTCCAATCAATACAATTATAGCATGGATAATAAACGATTATCATTAACAAGGAAATATAATAATAACCAATTTATTATTGCCTCTAGGGCATATTTCCAACAATATCTACCATCCATATTATACTTGTATCACCATCTCTTCGCCGAACTAGTGCACCTATACAATTTACCATTGTATTGGGTGTGTTGGGGACACAAGAGACTCTTTGTTATTTGGTTGCAGGGTTGCTTGAGAGAGACCATCTTCATCCTACACCTCCCACGGATTGATAAACCTTAGGTCATCCACTTGAGGGAAAATTGCTACTGTCCTACAAAACTCTGCGCTTGGAGGCCCAACACGAGTCTACAAGAATAAAGTTGTGTAGTAGACATCACTTTGCCAGCTCTTGATGGACTTACCTATGGTTGAAAAACCGATACCCGCTATCCCGATGAACTGTGATAATCAAACTGTGATCATAAAGATAAACAGTTCTAAGGATAATATGAAGTCCTCAAGGTATGTGAAGAGGAGATTGAAATCTATCAGAAAAATGAAGAAGTACGGAGTTATTGCATTGGATTATATCCAAACGTCTAAAAACTTGACAGATCCCTTCACAAAGAGTTTATCACGTAATGTTATAGAAAATGCATCGATGGAGATGGGTTTGAGACCCACTGTATGAGTTTTCCATAGTGGCAACCCACTCTATGTGATCGGAGATCCCGTGAAGTAGAAGTGGGAGACAAGCTGTTGGACAGCTGGAAGGAGAGTATCCCTATATTTGCTATCCCACTCCGTGAAGATGCAATACTCTCATAATCTGCATGGCAGGTTGATACTTATCTTAATGTATTCCAAGTGGCTTATTTGGGTAAGCAGAGATGTCCTGCAGAGCATCTCCTCGGGAACACACCCATATGGTTTTGACTGTTAAACGTCACAGTCCGTGAGAATTGGGTGTTCTCTAATAAATTCATGAAAGGCTCTGGAGTATGACGTATACGCTTCACCCGCGGGGAAGCTTTGCGGTAGCCCAGTATCGGTCAAGGATTTGTGTGAAACTAGTCCCACAGAAAGCTTGTAGTTCAAGGCATAGTCCACTATTCAAGTTGTATTCTAGTGTAACATAAAATTCTAAATGGAAGTTCAACTTAACAGTCTCCATCAAGAACCGGTATATAAACAATGTTTTGAAACTAATAGATGAGATGTGCCAATGAGACTTTGTGGGGGGTTGTTGGATTTTTGCTAGTAGGCCTTTGGCCCAAAGCCCAACTAAAATCTGAAATTCTCTTGGCCCATTCTTGACTTGGTTGTGTGTGTGGTGTGAGTGGGACTAAAGTTTAGTCCCATACCGCTAGTTGGGAAAGAGCTACACCACCTTATAAAGTGAGCTCTTATAGCACTTGTACGAGCATGAGAAGAGAATAGGCCCTCGCGCACTCCTCCTCCTCCGCCCGCCTCGCCACGCCTCGCCGCGCCGCGAGTTGCAGGATTGAACCGAGTCGAGTTCATACCTACGCGCTTATTTTTGCCAGTCAGGAACGGACAGTCCGTAACAGACGCGCCACGATATGAGATGTCGGATCGTGGGCTGTTACCGACTCGGACGTGGGTCCAGTCCACGTCTCTCCACCCGGACGTGTGTATATATATGAGGTCTAGGCCAACCCTAGCCGCCGCCACAACATATGGTTTCGCACCGTTCTAGATCATTGCGCCGCCACCCAAGTCTTCTTCATCCCTCCTTCCAGCGTGCACCGCGAGAAGGGACAGTAGGCCTCCGGAACCCCGCCTCTCATGATCCTGTACGGGAGAGGGCGATCAGGTTTTTGGGGAGCGCACTCGCGCGACTGCTGGTAGCAACTACTTCCCGGACGACGACTTCTTCCCCGATCTCGGCAACCTCTTCATCAACGACATGGCCGACAACACCAACGCTGGCAGTTCTGCTCCCGCTCCATCGTATGCAATCTTGTCCTCTCTGTTTGAGATCCTGCTACAATTTCTATGTCTAGTTTGTGCCATAGATTTAATCTATTAATCTATTATGGTAGTCTACATGATTAGTTCAATCTCTGTTATTGCCGTCATGATTTATTTACTGTTTATTCAGATTAAAGCCAATTTTGCAATCCCTCAAGGGTTTGACTGGGCTGCATGCAACATACCAAATACACACGTAGATCATGCCTCGAAGACGAAAAAGTCGGCAGCAGAGACCTAGCCGCCAACCGTTGACCTTGCCCAAACGCGAAACATCATCTTCCCCTCCCCCCCCCCCCCCTCTCTCTTTCCGTCTAGCCGGCGAGTAGGGTATGTGTCATCTCTCTCCAATGTTAAGGTGGGTTTTCGAAGGTTAGAGCATCTACAGTTGGACGTCTCAAACCTGCCTCAAACGCCTGGGCGGACGACCCAGTCACTGACCGGTCACTAAATTTCGACCCATACGGGCATCTCAAACGGGTCAAACGCCCGCGCTAACCGGCACACGTCATATGCAGCCCAAATATGGGGCGCCCGGGCGCGTCCGCCACATCGGACTGACGCTTGTGTCTCACACAAAAACAGTCCCAAAACCGACGGTCTGAAGCTCATCTCCTTTGTCGGACCGATGTCGCCGCTCCGATGGGACGTGCACTCCCTAGTCCGACTATTTAAGCCGACTGTCAGCACTAAAATCCTACCCCTCCACAATTTCCTCCTCTCGTCCCCCGCCGCCGCCACTTTCCACTCTCCGTATGCCACCATCGTCCCTAGCCCGGCTAGTTAAGCCATGCCCCCCGCCGCCGCCACTTTCTAACGCCGGAGCGCCGACTGCAGCTCCTTGAGCAGGTCCGGACAAGGCGCGAAGCCCGGATCGCCGCAGGGCTACCTTCGGATGCAGTGGATCCGGAGGAGGAGTTAGAGGAGGAGGAGGTCGAGGAGGCGGAGGAGGAGCCTGGGCCCTCCTACGCGCCCGTCTACCCGCCGCCCGGCACCGACGTCGTGGACATCTCCGACGATGATAACTAGGGTAGTACATAGTATTTCTTTTGCATGCTTTGTATGGATATAGGAGTTGAAATATGAGAGACTCAAATGTAAACGAGGAATTTGAGGACTCACCGGTTAGTGCCCGCGGACGCGTCCAGACGCGTCCGCGGGCATTTGAGGGCCTGGATTTGTAAACCGTGGTTGTAGATGCTCTTATTCTTAGGTCTTGGGCATATTTGTTTAGATCAGATTGGCGTTGGTATTTTTCTATCCTTTTGAATTTGGTCAAATTTTGTGATTATTGGTGCGTTTGCAGGTTTGATTCTTCCAATCGATGCTTTTCTTCGTTGACGACGCATGTTGTTCTGGTGCACTCGCCCTTTGGGCCTTAATACGACGACTTTTTGATTGTCAACTACAGCAAGATTTTCCTCGCTTTAGTGAAGGAGGGCGGTAACAGCGGCGTGCCTTCGGCTCGTACCGGTGATTGTAGTTGCCGCTGGGTCGTTTATGCATCTGGTTGTAATTTTTGTTATCTGTGAGAATCTTTTGTACTGCTGTTACATTTTGTTACTAAATCCAAAGACTCTTTTTCAAGAAAAAGATTGGGCCCCACAGTTTCGGAGATTTGGTTCGAATGTGTCACTCCACTCCTCCATGCGTTTGAGTTTCTTTGCACAAAAGCATACTGCGTAGTACGAGACTCTTCTTGGGTTATCCTCCAGATCTGATCCCCCGTGACCAAAATCACTGTCACCATCATCATCTTAAAATAAATGCGCGCGCATCATGGACCCCCACTACATCGAGATGTCGCCACAGCACGTCTCTATAATGTAATGGAGATGATGGTCGATCGATCCTAACCCGTAGGTAGCTCATAGCCGCATACTGATTACTGACCCAAATCAGTTGATTGCATGGCCACATTGCATTCGTTTTCTACGCATATTGGGACTTGCACTACTCCAGTGATATGTCCCCCTCCCCTCCGGGGAGAATATCATACGGAAACCAACATTCGGTGCAAACCGATGAAAACCAGGAAACAAAGATTCAAAAGGTTTGAAAAAATCTAAAAGAATACATGATGTTAAGAGGATGGTGCTTTATTGCCATGTCAAATTTCAAGTTGAAACACATTACGAAATGTGAGCTATGAAAAAGACAAAATCAGCGTTGAATAGTGTCAAACAGTAATGTCACTATTTAGGGCTGAAATTTGTCTTTTTCATAGCTCACATCACGTAATGTGTTTCAATTTGAAATTTTGATGGTAATAAAACATCATCCTCTTAACATCCCATATTTTTTCAGATTTTTTTAAAACTTTAAAATATGGTTTTCATGAAGTTTTCATTGAATATTGGTTTCCATATGATATTCTCCCTCCCCTCCGTGGCTTCATTGCCGACAAAACCACATCCAGATCGAACGAATGGTGCTCAGTAAAGAGAAGCTAAAAGAGCTAGTAGTGAAGAATTAGTTACTCCACCATCTCGTATGGCTAGTTTTAAAAGGAAGCTCAGAGAGTGGTACTATTAATTTTGTGGACCGTTTTGAATCATATAAACTAAAGTATTTGGTGTCATTTTGCTGGCATCCTTGGGTAAGTGGTGTCGCAGAGGTGGCGGAAGATGCTAGCAGCGTTGTGGAGAGACAAGGGTGCACGATTTGTTCACTGTTAGTTAGCATCTAATTCACATTCTAATCAGCGATGTGGATGCATGATTAGCCTTGTGTGCTCGGTTACCATAAATTGACTTTTTATATACATCACTACCATTCCCCCAAAAAAAAAAATCGCTGTCAATTGATGCCGCCTGTTCCCGTCGAGCGTGCGATCGAGCAGAGCGACGTGGCGTGAGGATTACGACTTAATATATATAGGCGATGTTTGTACACAGTACACTTCAGCGGCCAAGGGACCATGAGCTGCTGGTGGTGGTGTGCACGCGGCTAGACGATCACTGGAATGCATGCTTCCTGTTACTGCATAAGAGCATCTGCAGCCGGACGTTTCAAACCTATCTCAAACATTTGGAAGGATAACTGCGATACCCTGGTTTTTGGCAACTTTTTTTTTCGAAATCTTTTTGTTTTTATTTGCATTTTGGTTGGTTTTTCAGTCAACTATGGACTAATGACTCATTGAATCTTTTTCCAAGTAACCCAAAACCCTCATCACCCTGCCAAAACCTTTCCACACCTCTCCTGGATCAATTTCCAATATTTAATCTTTTTCAATAATTTATTTTCTTCCTTTGGGAAAATATGTCATCACTATGGGTTGTGAAGCAACCTATAGCTCTGATGATCAAAAAATTCCCAAACTCAAGCCACATCTTCTTATCATCATATAATCCCATAATCTTCAAAAATATTCCATTGTCCAATACAAAATTTTGGCCAGAATAATTATTTTCTCTCTGGTCAGAATTGGTCAATTGTGAAGCAACCTATATTTTCCTAACTCAGGAAATTCCCAATAAATTTCCTGAGATATTAGGGATCCTATCTAGCCACAATATCCAAAAATATCGTCCTGGCCAGTACAAATTTTTAGCAACAAGGTGCTACCAAGTTGCTGCACTTTTGGGACCACTATGAAGGAAGTGCTAGCTAGATGTATCCAATGGCCATGAAATTTTTATGGCATCTTCTATGCATCATATGACTCCCACACACCAAAATCCATCTTCAAAAGATCCACCATGTGAGTGCCACACGTTCAACAAGATTCTGGACCAGTATGACAGTTTGTACATGAACCCCATTCAAACTTATTCAAACCCTTTCAAATTTGGCCAGCTTGTAGTCCTTCCAACCTAGATCATCCTAGACAAGTCCATTGGCTCCATCTCCAGCTCATCCATGCTCTAGATCTCTCTCTAGGTCTCTGTCAGAAACTGTAGTTGAGGCTACACTTCGAACCAGAGTGTATCTAGTTGTCGGGGATATTCCCCACGACCAAGATCCGACTCATAAGGATAAGCCGCCCTAAGGCTTAAGTCATTTCTAGGTTTAAGTCGCCCGGACGTTAAGTCATATCTGGGCTTAAGCAACCCTGTTAAGTCATCTCAGATCTTAACCTGGCAGATAGTTATAACCCGGCAGATAGTTATAACCCGGCAGACAGTTATGACCCGACAGACAGTTATGACCCGGCAGACAGTTATGACTGACTGACAGTTAAGTCCCGGAGACGAGTCCCTGAAGATGAGTCTTGAAGATAAGCCCGGTTGTAAGCCGCCCGGGACTCAGAAGCCCACGAAGAGAAGCCCGCGATGGAGAGTCATAATAGGTTAAGTCCTAATCTGACTTGGACTCTACATGTAAACCGCCCCTTCAACTTATATAAGGAGGGGCGGGTCGCCCCAAGAGGGTTAAGTTTTTTAGACGTCTCAATAAACATGTCTTAGACAGACAAGCTCAAGTCATGAGAGATAGACAGATTAGAGCCTCTCGAGACTAGAGGTAGCGATTCCGCACCCTTGTAATCGAGATCATCATCATCAATACACACAAAGCAGGACGTAGGCTTTTACCTCCATCGGAGGGGCCGAACCTGGGTAAACTCGCGTCTCTCGATTCCGACCAACCGCTCTCAAGCCGCCACCTAGTTGCGATGGCCTCACACCTAAGTTCTTTCACGAGGACATCTTGCCGTGACAAATCCACGACAGTTGGCGCCCACCGTGGGGCCAGCGCACGGTGGTGTTGTGTTCTTGAAGGGATCTCTCCTAGGGATCGAGAAGCTCGTGATTGATTGGATGGACAAGTCCTAGCTTGGAAGGATCTGCATCAGCTGCGAGTTCATCAGTCCGGATTTACGATCTGTGAGACTTAAGTTTGAGAGAAATTAGGGTTACGACCCGCCTGCCGCTGCCACCCTGAAATTCATCTGAGTGTTCTTTGAGCCGCCGCCATCCTGAAATTCATCTGAGTGTTCTTTGAGCCGCTGCCATCCTGAGATTCGTCTGAATGTTTTTTGAGTCGCCGAGACCGGTGAAGTTCTGAAAAAGACGCGTCCGGTTCAGCCGCTACTTATGTGTACATACGCACCGTCACATCATGTATGCCGGCTCTGTTGTTGTTCAAGACCGGAGAACGTGGGATCAAGCAAGTCCCAAGAAGCCAATGTTTTCACTACAATTTTAAGTCTGACCGGTCAATGGTTCATCGCATTATCAAGTACGTCCCGACCGTGGGCAATTATACGTCCCGGAGAGACCTACTAAATCCAGATACGGAGAGCACAACAAGTATGACCAATTGGGCACGTTCAGATTTCTTTAATCCGTCTACGATCGGAAGCCGGCCAGGAGAGTCTGCTTTAAATCAAGTCCAGTTTTTGCTCAAATTCATAGATGTGTGCTAAGTGGATGCAGCCACAACCGGGAAGCGGATACAGTGATAACTTGGGAATGGGTATGACTACGACCCGGCCGCCCTGACGATGAGCCGCCATCCCCTACGTCCTCCCTTGGCTGATGGGTCTCCGCAGCTGCCACAACTGCCGCGGGCTCAGCCGCTGGCATCCGCCGCGACGACGTGGATTTCCCCTGTTTCGTGTCCGCCTCCAAACTGCCAACTGCCTTAGGGCGGTTTTATCTGTCGAGCCGCCGCACTCCGTCGAGCCGCCGCTCCGCGCCGCTCCGCGCCGCTCCAAACCGCCCCTGCCAGAGTGGACTCCAAAGCCGCTGCCTCCGCTGAGTCGCCGCGACAGCCGTGGCTCGCCCGCTGCCGTTCTGTTCTGGGTCGCCGTGGGCGGCAGCGCCCGTCTCACCTCAGCGGAGAGTGCTACCTCTTGAGCTTGCGTTGGTTTTCCCTTAAAGAGGAAAGGGTGATGCAGCGAAGTAGATAAGTATTTCCCTCAGTTTGTTGAGAACCAAGGTATCAATCCAGTAGGAGGAACAAGCAAGGCACCAATATTTGCACCTACACAAACAATCAAACTCTTGCACCCAACGCTATAAAGGGGTTGTCAATCCCTTCACGGTTACTTGCAAGGATGAGATCTGATAGAGATAGATATAGATGATTGCCAAAATTAAAACTAAAAGAAAAGTAAATAAAATTGCAGCAAGGTATTTTTGGTATTTTTGGGTTTATAGATCTGAAAATATATATGGAAAATAGACCCGGGGGCCATAGGTTTCACTAGAGACTTCTCTCTTGAAGGAAAATAATATGGTGGGTGAACAAATTACTGTCGAGCAATTGATAGAAAAGCGCGTAGTTATGACGATATCCAAGGCAATGATTATGCATATAGGCATCACGTCCGTGTCAAGTAGACCGAAACGATTCTGCATCTACTACTATTACTCCACACATCGACCGACTCCTGCCTGCATCTAGAGTATTAAGTTCATGAAGAACAGAGTAACGCATTAGGTAAGATGACATGATGTAGAGGGATAAACTCAAGCAATATGATGAAAACCCCATCTTTTTATCCTTGATGGCAACAATACAATACGTGCCTCGCTACCCCTACTATGTCACTGGGTGAGGACACCGCAAGATTGAACCCAAAACTAAGCACTTCTCCCATTGCAAGAATTACCAATCTAGTTGGCCAAACCAAATCAATAACTCGAAGAGACTTACAAAGATATGAAATCATGCATATAAGAATTCAGAAAAGACTCAAATAATATTCATAAATAATCTGATCATAAACCCATAATTCATCGGATCTCGACAAACACACCGCAAAAGAGTATTATATCGGATAGATCTCCATGAAGATCATGAAGAACATGGTATTGAAGAACAAAGAGAGAGAACAAGCCATCTAGCTACTAGCTATGGACCCGAAGGTCTGAGGTGAACTACTCACGCATCATCGGAGGGGCAATGGAGTTGATGTAGATGCCCTCCGTGATCGAATCCCCCTCCGGCAGATTACCGGAAAAGGCTCCAAGATTGGATCTCACGGGAACAGAGGCTTCCGACGGCGGAAAAGTATTTTCGTGGCTCCCTCTGGTATTGGGGGAATATTTGGGAATTTATAGGACAAGAATTAGGGTTAGGAGGGCCACCAGGGGGCCACAAGCCAGGGGGGCGCGCCCCCCCTGGGGCCGCGCCCTGCTGGCTTGTCACCAACCGGTAGGTCTCCTGCCCCCCTCTCCAAGTCTGGCAGGTTTCTTTAGGTCCAAGAAAAATCATTCCGAAGATTTTATTCCGTTTGGACTCCGTTTAATATTCCTTATCTGCAATACTCAAAAACAAGGAAAAAACAGAAACTGGCACTAGGCACTAGATTAATAGGTTAGTCCCAAAATTAATATAAAATAGCATATTAATGCATATAAAACATCCAAAACAGATAATATAATAGCATGGAACAATCAAAAATTATAGATACGTTGGAGACGTATCAAGCATCCCCAAGCTTAATTCCTGCTCGTCCTCGAGTAGGTAAATGATAAAAACAAATTTTTTGATGTGGAATGCTACCTAACATATTTATCCATGTAATATTCTTTATTGTGGCATGAATGTTCAGATCCATAAGATTCAAAACAAAAGCTTAATATTGACATAAAAACATTAATACTTCAAGCATACTAACAAACAATCGTGTCCTTTCAAAATAACATCGCTAAAGAAAGTTATCCCTACAATATCATATAGTCTGGCTATGCTCCATCTTCCCCACACAAAGTATTTAAATCATGCACACCCCCGATGACAAGTCAAGCAATTGTTTCACACCTTTTATGTTCTCAAACCTTTTCAACTTTCACGCGATACATGAGCGTGAGCCATGGATATAGCACTATAGGTGGAATAGAATATGGTGGAGGTTGCAAGGAAAAAGGAGAAGTTAGTCTCACATCAACTAGGCGTATCAACGGGCTATGGAGATGCCCATCAATAGATATCAATGTGAGTGAGTAGGGATTGCCATGCAACGGATGCACTAGAGCTATAAGTGTATGAAAGCTCAAAAAGAAACTCAGTGGGTGTGCATCCAACTCGCTTGCTCATGAAGACCTAGGGCAATTTTGAGGAAGCCCATCATTGGAATATACAAGCCAAGTTATATAACGAAAAATTCCCACTAGTATATGAAAGTGACAAAATAGGAGACTCTCTATCATGAAGATCATGGTGCTATTTTGAAGCACAAGTGTGGAAAAAGGATAGTAGCATTGCCCCTTCTCTCTTTTCTCTCATCTTTTTTTTGGTGGGCATCTTTGGCCTCTCTTTTTTTCATGGGCTTCAATGGCCTCTTTTATTTGTAAAGTCCGGAGACTCATCCCAACTTGTGAGGGAATCATAGCTTCCATCATCCTTTCCTCACATGGGACAATGCTCTATAATGATGATCATCACACTTTTATTTACTTACAACTCAATGCTAGAACAAAATATGACTCTATATGAATGCCTCCGGCAAGGTACCGGGATGTGCAATGATCT
This sequence comes from Elymus sibiricus, assembly GCA_039707655.1. Taxonomy (NCBI): domain Eukaryota; kingdom Viridiplantae; phylum Streptophyta; class Magnoliopsida; order Poales; family Poaceae; genus Elymus; species Elymus sibiricus. Next base: position 348,429,555 of record CM077663.1, read on the forward strand.
AGCATAGCAATGACATCAAAAAACGGACAAGCCATGAAAACATCATGCTAGCTATCTTACGATCATGCAAAGCAATATGACAATGATGGTGCGTGTCATAACAAACGGAACGGTGGAAGTTGCATGGCAATATATCTCGGAATGGCTATGGAAATGCCATAATAGGTAGGTATGGTGGCTGTTTTGAGGAAGGATATATGGTGGGTTTAATGCACCGGCGAAAGTTGCGCGGTACTAGAGAGGCTAGCAATGGTGGAAGGGTGAGAGTGCGTATAATCCATGGACTCACATTAGTCATAAAGAACTCACATACTTATTGCAAAAGCCTATTAGTTATCGAAGCAAAGTATTAGACGCATGCTCCTAGGGGAGAGGTTGGTAGGAGTTAACCATCGCGCGCTCCCGACCCTCACACAAAGGATGACAATCATTAAACAAATCATGCTCTGACTTCATTACATAACGGTTCACCATACGTGCATGCTACGGGAATCACAAACCTTAACACAATTATTCTTACCAATCCACAATTACTCACTAGCATGACTCTAATATCACCATCTCTATATCTCAAAACTTTATGCAAGGAATCGAACTTCTCATAGTATTCAATGCACTTTATATGAAAGTTTTTATTATATCCCTCTTGGATGCCTATTATATTAGGACTAAATTCATAACCTAAACCAATTACCATGCTGTTTAAAGACTCTCAAAATAATATAAGTGAGGTACAAGAGTTCAATTATTTCTATAAAATAAAAACACAACCGTGCTCTAAAAAGATATAAGTGAAGCACTAGAGCAACATTGCCTAGCTCAAAAGATATAAGTGAAGCACATAGAGTATTCTAATAAATTCACGATTAATGCGGGTCTCTCTCTAAAATATGTGTGCAGCAAGGATGATTGTGGCAAACTAAAAATCAAAGACTCATATCATACAAGACGCTCCAAGCAAAACACATATCATGTGGTGAATAAAAATATAGCCTCAAGTAAATTTACCGATGGGTTGAAGACAAAAGAGGGGATGCCTTCCGGGGCATCCCCAAGCTTAGGCTCTTTGGCATCCTTGAATATGACTTGGGGTGCCTTGGGCATCGCCAAGCTTAGGCTCTTGCCACTCCTTATTCCATAGTCCATCAAATCTTTACCCAAAACTTGAAAACTTCACAACACAAAACTCAACAGAAAACTCGTGAGATCCGTTAGTATTAGAAAAATAAATCACCACTTTAGGTACTGTTGTGAACTCATTCTTTATTTATATTGGTGTAATATCTACTGTATTCCAACTTCTCCATGGTTCATACCCCCCGATACAACCCATAGATACATCAAAATAAGCAAACTACACATAGAAAACATAATCTGTCAAAAACAGAACAGTCTGTAGCAATCTGTAGACTTCGAATACTTCTGTAATTCCAAAAATTCTGAAAAATTAGGAAAATCTGGACAATTTGTATATCAATCTTGTGTAAAAAATTCAGATCCATTCGACGCTCTGGTGAATTTATAAAATTCCTGGACTGAGCGCAAAATTTTCTGTTTTTCAGCAAAACCAAATCAACAATCACCGTAAACCATCCCAAAGGTCTTACTTGGCACAAACACTAATTAAAACAATAAAAAACAATTACTACAGAGGTAATAATTTGTGAAACACACAAGAACAGAAGCAAAAACAAAAGCATAAAAATAAAATTGGGTTGCCTCCCAACAAGCGCTATTGTTTAACGCCCCTAGCTAGGCATAACGCAATAGATCTAGGTATTGTCATATTTGGTATGCAATTCCTCAATTGCACACTTATAAGCCCTAGAAGGTTCTTTGCTCTTATCAATAATAATGCTCCTAGGCAAGAAGTCAAGAAATTCACTTGTGGCAACTGGTTCCCTAAAAATATTGATAAAACTGGGGTGAACACTTATCATCTTAAGATCTTCATCCTCTTTACTAGAGGATCCACCCTTATTTTTAGGAACATAAACAAACTTGGCAGTCTTAGAAGGAGGAAAATTTGGAGTGGTTTGAACCGAGGCAAAAGCGGAACCCAAGTTAGTAATAATGTCCTCTAGCTTGCCAATTCTAGAGGAATCTTGATCCAATTTTTCATTAACTATGGGTTCTTTTTCCCTTAGATTTTTTAAAGTAACTCCTACCTTAGATCCATATTGAGTAATTTGATTATGAATCTTTTTATCCAAGTTTTCAATGAGCTCTATAGTAGCAACTTTGTTTTCAATAATATCAAGCCTTCGCATCACATGTTCCAAAGTTAAGATTGTTTCGTTAACAATGAGTGGGGGTGAACCTACCAAATTTATCATAGCATTATAGGAATCCAAGGTATGGCTTCCCAAGAAATTTCCTCCCGTAATGGTATCCAAAACATATCTATTCCAAGGAGAAACACCCACATAAAAATTGCGAAGGAGAATGGTAGTAGATTGCTTACGAGTAGATCTATTTTGAGTATTGCAAATTCTATACCAAGCATCTTTTAAGTTTTCTCCCTCCCTTTGCTTAAAATTAAGAACTTCACTCTCGGGAGTGCTAGCGGTAGTAGTAAGGCTAGCCATGAGTTTAGGCGATCTCACAAACAAGCAAACAAAAAGCAAACGAAAAGACGAACGGAAGAAGGGCGAATAAAAAAGGCAAATCTTTTTGGTTTTTTCTGAAAATCGTTTTAGAAGTGGGGGAGAGGAAAACGAGAGACAAATGGCAAATAATGTAAATGCAAGAGATGAGTTTGTGATGGGTACTTGGTAGATGTAGATCTTGTCTTGACTTGTATCCTCCCCGGCAACGGCGCCAGAAATCCTTCTTGCTACCTCATGAGCTTGCGTTGGTTTTCCCTTGAAGAGGAAAGGGTGATGCAGCGAAGTAGATAAGTATTTCCCTCAGTTTGTTGAGAACCAAGGTATCAATCCAGTAGGAGGAACAAGCAAGGCACCAATATTTGCACCTACACAAACAATCAAACTCTTGCACCCAACGCTATAAAGGGGTTGTCAATCCCTTCACGGTTACTTGCAAGGATGAGATCTGATAGAGATAGATATAGATGATTGCCAAAAGTAAAACTAAAAGAAAAGTAAATAAAATTGCAGCAAGGTATTTTTGGGTTTATAGATCTGAAAATATATATGGAAAATAGACCCGGGGGCCATAGGTTTCACTAGAGGCTTCTCTCTTGAAGGAAAATAATACGGTGGGTGAACAAATTACTGTCGAGCAATTGATAGAAAAGCGCATAGTTATGACGATATCCAAGGCAATGATTATGCATATAGGCATCACGTCTGTGTCAAGTAGACCGAAACGATTCTGCATCTACTACTATTACTCCACACATCGACCGACTCCTGCCTGCATCTAGAGTATTAAGTTCATGAAGAACAGAGTAACGCATTAGGTAAGATGACATGATGTAGAGGGATAAACTCAAGCAATATGATGAAAACCCCATCTTTTTATCCTTGATGGCAACAATACAATACGTGCCTCGCTACCCCTACTATGTCACTGGGTGAGGACATCGCAAGATTGAACCCAAAACTAAGCACTTCTCTCATTGCAAGAATTACCAATCTAGTTGGCCAAACCAAATCAATAACTCGAAGAGACTTACAAAGATATGAAATCATGCATATAAGAATTCAGAAAAGACTCAAATAATATTCATAAATAATCTGATCATAAACCCACAATTCATCGGATCTCGACAAACACACCGCAAAAGAGTATTACATCGGATAGATCTCCATGAAGATCATGAAGAACATGGTATTAAAGAACAAAGAGAGAGAAGAAGCCATCTAGCTACTAGCTATGGACCCAAAGGTCTGAGGTGAACTACTCACGCATCATCGGAGGGGCAATGGAGTTGATGTAGATGCCCTCCGTGATCGAATCCCCCTCCGGCAGATTACCGGAAAAGGCTCCAAGATTGGATCTCACGGGAACAGAGGCTTCCGGCGGCGGAAAAGTATTTTCGTGGCTCCCTCTGGTATTGGGGGAATATTTGGGAATTTATAGGACAAGAATTAGGGTTCGGAGGGCCACCAGGGGGCCACAAGCCAGGGGGCGCGCCCCCCCTGGGGCCGCGCCCTGCTGGCTTGTCGCCAACCGGCAGGTCTCCTGTCCCCCTCTCTAAGTCTGGCAGGTTTCTTTAGGTCCAAGAAAAATCATTCTGAAGATTTTATTCCGTTTGGACTCTGTTTAATATTCCTTATCTGCAATACTCAAAAACAAGGAAAAAACAGAAACTGGCACTAGGCACTAGATTAATAGGTTAGTCCCAAAATTAATATAAAATAGCATATTAATGCATATAAAACATCCAAAACAGATAATATAATAGCATGGAACAATCAAAAATTATAGATACGTTGGAGACGTATCAGAGAGCCGCCGCGCTGGCCTGCCTCCGCCTTGGCCTTTCGTGCGCCTGCGCCCGGCCAGCTCCACGTCGCCTCCGCAGCGTCTTGAGCCGGCCCTCGACCGCGGCCTCGCCCGTCCGCCTCTGCCGCGGCCACGCCTTGTGCTACGCCTGCCTCCGCTTCGTCGCCACGGCTTCGTCTCCGGGTCGCCCTCGTCTCGAGCCGGCCCCATCTCGAGTCGCCTTTGTCTCGAGTCGCTACCACCGACAATCCGCCCTTGCTGCCTCTCTGAGCCACCCTTGCGCCGAGCCTCGGGTCGACAGCCGCCTTCAAGTCGCCGACAGCCAACGCTGTGACTCGCCCCTGCCTGGCGTGCTTAAGTGGCCGCCTCCTACCGCCGTCATCACCAAGCCGCTTCCATCGTTCGATTTCGCTCCAAGTCGCCTCCCCCGCCGAGCCATTTCGTGTCAAGTCTGCGACCTGCCCGGCTCAGCCCTGCTCTCTCGCTGCTACCGGCCTCAAACCGCGCCTCCACCAGCCTTCGCCAAGCCGGCGTGCCTCCGCTATGACGCGGCCCCGACCCGTCTAAGCTGCGGCATCTGCGAGCCGCCTTCTCGCCTCGCTGTTCTGTCCGCCTTCAAGCCGCTGCAAAACGCCCTGCTTCCGCAGCCTCGAGACGAGCTGCGAGTCGCCCATCGCCGCACTTTGAACCGCCATCCACCTCCACCTGCGCCGGGTCCCCACTGGCTGTTGCCGCTTCCTCCGTCACCGAGGGTCACCTCCACGACCCGCCTCGCTCTTCTGCCGCCTTCGCCGCCTGTTTCAAGCCGCCCGTCATGGCTGGCCTCGGTTCTGCTCCTGTTGGCTGAAGGAAGAGATAAGAGGGGCTGATGGGAAGAAAAGTCAGGTTATCAGGTTTTTAAAAAAAAAGGGGGGGATCGGTTGCTAAGGCTACAAGTGCAATATCCACGTTCATCTGACAAAAAATACCAGGTGCTATCTTTTCTATATATTTTTAGTATATTTTTTCATCTGAGAACAATTACTCTGTCTTTGTAATATTTTTTACACAGGACAATTATTCATTGCCAAAGTGGCATTATACCGCGGAGATGGAGGCGTGCCAACATCATTCTGCATAGGTGGTTGTCCGTGTTGCGTTACTCAACGGACTCGTGCATCGGCTTAGAAACGCCGCGACCACCTCAAGCGTCTGCACCGGCTTACAACGCCGCGCCCGTTTCTCGTGACCGCACCGGCTTACAATGCCGCGACTGACTTCTACGTCTATATCAAACACGTCGGGGCCACGTACAGTCGGAAGAGCCACCCAATGGACATGCTCAAGCTGCTGCCCCTGTGGTCCAGTCTACATCGACATGCTGGTGTCGTGCTTGCCCGTTCAAGCCGCCCAACGGACGCTCATGAGTCGTCACCCTGCGGTCCGGTCGACATCGACATGCTGGTGCTGTGCTTGCTCGTTCAAGCCGCCCAACGGACGCTTATGAGTCGCCGCCCTGCGATCCGGTCTATTCCAACAATTCTGAAGCAAGTCATGATATATTATCAGCCTCTGCCTCCCCCGGATGGCTCAATGGATAGGCGTGCAAGTCGCCGCCACTGCGTTTTGGTTAACTTCAACAACTAGCAGGGGTGAACCGCTGGCTGGATTACTGACAAAAATCATATGGGATCATTTATAACCCGCCATCTCAACCTTCCGCGGGTTCATGTTGCGTTATCAACGCCAAGGACATACGATGAGTGTTGCGGAGATCATTAACTCGCCACACGCTTTTTTGGCTTCAATAAATTTCAGTTATCCGCCGTCAACCATATGCCGGCTTACGCCACAGTCAATTATGAAGACTCTCAAGCCGCCTCTTCGAGTCGACTTAAGACTCGGGGGCTACAGACATGGATCGACACACTTTGGTCGTTTTCAACAAGAACCTCAGGTCATTGCGAGGAAGACAACCGTTCAAACATGAGTGCACTACCTTATTGGCGGAAGATTTAAAATCGCCCAAGAGGACGAGCCGCCATGTTGCGACCGTTCAAACATGGGTGCCCGGATTTATTGGATCATCATATGGTCACTTGGGGGCTTCCAACTCTATGAGTTTAGCTTTCATACCCTCTTGGCCGGCTTTATATGCCATATTCGAGTTAAACCTGCCTGTTTGCAACTTGCTACTCCGCCATGTGACCCACCAAACTCTTGACAGTTAATCTTGATAAGAGACCCTGAACTTTTATAAGTTATTCTCGCACAAAGACCCTGAACTTGTCAAGGTTTAAACGGCGGCTTTTGTCATGAGAGAGCCGGCTTACAGTGAGCTAGGATAAACTCGCCTTGTCTGTCGTAATCCCTCCGCTATGTGGCCCGTTCGTACTCTTAGCAATGTCAATCTTTTAAAGACCCTGAACTTGCTAAAAGTTTAAATGACGGATTTATGTCACGTGAGAGCCGGCTTACGAGATTAAAAACCTTGAGTTTTTTCAAAAAACGGTACAGAGCTAGTCTCTTTTTGTCGAGCCTTGAAAGCCGACATTTTTATACTCTGTTATCATACACATACATCATCATACATTACATCATACATTGCATCATCATTGCATCGTCATATCATGCATCATATATGCATGGATATCCTGGTTTACATTGCAGGAACCGGTTGTCAAACCGGGTTACATATTCCAATCCTTAATAGCCAACATGGCTGGATTTTCATTATGGTTGTTATAACCAGTATTGAGTAATTGAGGTTTTCAAACCGGGTTATATTATTCAAATCTTAAATAGCCAATGTGGCTGGATTTTTATTATGGTTTTTCATAACCTATATTGGATGATTGAGGTTTTCAAAGCCCCTTCAGAGTAATGGCTGTTTTTCCCTCATCCAAAAATACCAGCTCACAGCAGGGAGCATGGTTCAACATTGATATGCCAAGCATTCAGCAATATCATCCATATAATGGATATGATTTATTCTGCAATGGAAAGAATAGTCCCGAGTCGCTGCAGGCATACGACCCGACACTTGGGGCTACATTATTCAAATCAAAGATTATATCAAGTATGCAAGTCCCATGTCGCTGCAAGCATGCATCACGGTACTTGGGGGCTAATGCAAGTTGCTTTTCAACTCATCACATTACCAACGAACCCGGTTATCTCAGGGAGATGAGCCGGCCTTCAGTCATTTTCTAAGTCTCAGCCAAGTATTATTTTACTGAGCCGACCCTTGGGGGCTACACATTGCTCATCAAGCCTACATAATCAGCTCTGCAGAAGTCCCTGCTCATTATTGCATAATGACCCGGCCCTTGGGGGCTACACTGGCTGAAGTATTATGAGCATAATGTAATTACAAGTCCCAGGTTGCTGAAGGCAAGACAACCCGGTACTTGGGGGCTACATATGTGGAACATTCAACTTATGACTGGTGACTCAGACGAACAATCCAAGTTTCTCTAGAGTTGCAAATATGTATATTGAAGCAAGTCTTAAAGCTATCACTACGTTCCCCTCTTAAGACTTGGGGGCTACAGGTAATATGGATATGAGGAAGGTATGCCTTCAAATTCTCAATTATGAGGGAACCAGACGAATTCATGAAACCAAGGCAGTTGATAATAAGGGTTATTTTTTCTCCAAGGAGCCAGCATCAGTGTATTGGTATGACAGAGTTTCAGAATTTTCAGGAGTTGGTCAACTGGTCTTTTTGAGTGAGCCGGTCCCTTTGCATATTCTTATTTCAAGAGTTTAGCATGAATAAATTCAAAGCTAAACTGGGGGCTAATGTCGGGGATATTCCCCACGACCAAGACCCGGCTCATAAGGATAAGCCGCCCTAAGGCTTAAGTCATTTCTAGGTTTAAGTCGCTCAGACGTTAAGTCATCTCTGGGCTTAAGCAGCCATGTTAAGTCATCTTAGATCTTAACCCGGCAGACAGTTATAACCCGACAGACAGTTATAACCCGGCAGACAGTTATGACCCGGCAGACAGTTATGACTGACTGACAGTTAAGTCCCGGAGACGAGTCCCTGAAGATGAGTCTTGAAGATAAGCCCGGTTGTAAGCCGCCCGGGACTCAGAAGCCCACGAAGAGAAGCCCGCGATGGAGAGTCATAATAGGTTAAGTCCTAATCCGACTTGGACTCTACATGTAAACCGCCCCTTCAACTTATATAAGGGGGCGGGTCACCCCAAGAGGGTCAAGTTTTTTAGACGTCTCAATAGACATGTCTTAGACAGACAAGCTCAAGTCATGAGAGATAGACAGATTAGAGGCTCTCGAGACTAGAGGTAGCGATTCCGCACCCTTGTAATCGAGATCATCATCATCAATACACACAAAGCAGGACGTAGGCTTTTACCTCCATCGGAGGGGCCGAACCTGGGTAAACTCGCGTCTCTCGATTCCGACCAACCCCTCTCAAGCCACCACCTAGTTGCGATGGCCTCACACCTAAGTTCTTTCACGAGGACATCTTGCCGTGACAAATCCACGACACTAGTCGAGCCAGTGGCACAAGGAGGCTAAGTGATCGAAGGTCGACGCCGTGGACAAGGTGCGCCAGGCTTGCGTGGCCTCCTGGTGGCCGCACCCGTGGTGAGCATGACACTGGCATGCTAGTGCGCACGCTCTGCACGGCGCCCGCGTCGGATGTGATCGCTCCGGCTGCCCCGCGTGGCCTAGCCTTGTCCTAGCGTGCCGACATCTTCCCCTCCTTCCACCTAGGCCACTCCAGAGCCTTCCCCTCACCGGAATCGCCCTCACCGGCCGCCACAGCAGCACAGCACTGTGGCACCCGTGCGGCCACAGTGGCTGAGCCGCCGTCGTCTTCCTCCGCGTGCCGCCACTGCGCGCATTAACTCCTCTGCCCTCCTCCATCACTTCGCCCTGCCTCGCGACAGCCACCTCGCCGTACTTGCTCCGGCGACGTGTCCGCAGCGCGCCCGGTTCCAGAGAGCTCGACGCCGCCTATAAAAGGCCATGCCCAGCCCTCCGAGCTCCTCACCCCACTCCCTCCTCTACCAATCGCCCTCCAGAGCACCGAGCCACGGCCGAGAGGCCCTCTGGCCTCGCACCTCGCCGGAGTTCTGCTGCCACGAGAGCTCCGCCACCGAGCACACTCCACCCCATCCCAGCCTCACCTGACCTCACCTGCGGGTTCAGTGCGTCTCCCTGGTCCTCCTCAACCTCTTGCCCAGCCCAATCCCTGCCGGATTCGCCGTCGCCGGTGAGCCCCGCAAGCCGCCGCCGCTGGAAAGGAAGGGGGCGACGCCGTTAGGCCGTCCCCGGAGGAGCTACTGGTACAGGAAGGACCGCCGTCGCACGCTCAATCCATCCCCGCAGTTGCCCAACTCCGTCGTCGTCTCTATCGCCGGTGAGCGCCGCCGGTGAGCCGCCCGTCTCTGCTCTCTCTCTCTCTCCCTCTCTGTTTAGTCAGGCCGACCCCACCCGTCAGCGGCCTAGCCCGCGCGCGTGAAGGGGTAAGTGGAGGCGTGTTCGAAGAGTAGGCCTTCGACGTGGCCACTGAAGGTTTTTCTGATTTTCTAATTTCTGTTTATTCAATCCATCTTGGACCAGAAACTTTGACCATTAATAACTTTTTATTTATAAGCCCAAATTCATTGATTCTTTTTGCATTGTGTTTGTCTTGAGCTCCCTTATTTTCTGACCAAATTTGGTATTTTTCCAATATTCACAGAATTTCTGGTGAACAGAAATGTGTTATGTGACATTTTCCTTTGCTATTTTAAAATATTTTCAGAAGGAAATCTTTGTGGTTTTGAAGACCAGGAGTTTGTGAACAACCCAACAGAGCATGGCAAGCCAGGACATCCATCTTTTGAAGCATTTCAATAGCATTGCATATTTCAATGCATTATGTTCATTTATTTGCTATATAATAATTCATAGTAAATTATTTAAATGCATAATGCTGCCAACCCAAGTTGTTATGATGAATCACCATGCTTGTTAATTGAAACCTAGTCGGTTGATCTAGAGTCACCTGTCCGGGCTTATCCGTGCAACCACATTTGCCGGTATGGGACGGCCTTGACTTGGTCTGGCTCCGTGCTCTTTCACCGGTACCTCCAGACAGGGAGGGTTATGTGTGCGTGCTGCCCTGATCAGGTAGACGGCGGTAACCCTGTGAGCCCAGTTGAGTTTTGTGCCGGCGTCCCCGTTTGGGATAGTTTAGTTGGGCCACGACGGTGGCAGGTGTCATGAGGTGACACAGGGGCCACCCAAGGCAGGACTCTGGGGGAGTATGAATGCCGGTGGTACGATGGGAGAGTCACGGGTCAGATAGGTTTCGTTGGAGCAATGCTGGTGCACCTGAATGGGATCACGAGGCCAGGTGCTTCATGGTGTGGGTAAAGTGCGCAACCTCTGCAGAGTGAAAAATCTATTCGAATAGCCGCGTCCACGGTATTGGACAGTCCGTCCAGGCCTCACTAGGTGGTCAACCGTAACAGTGATAATAATGATGGAAGAACTCGTCTTGTGTTCGGAAGTACTCGATGGCTTATGAGTATTCCGAGGGTTATGGGACAACCCGAAAGAGAGTAAGTTGATAACTGACGACAGTAAGTGAATCACTTAAGATTTAACATGTTGCTTGCCATGCTATTGTTTGCTGCATTACTTGGTTGTCGTAAGCTTGCGAGTACATTCAAAGTACTCACCTGGCGTATCATGCCAGATGCAGGAGAAGCCGAGGACGGAGGTCCCGACGGTTCGTGCTATGCTAACTAGGTTGTGTCCCAGCAGTGTCCCTGTGGATGGAGTTTCCGCTATGTTCCGCTACGCCGTAGAGTTTCCCTAGTAGTTTTGAGGCCCGCTATGTTTCATAAATAATGTAGATAATGTCTTAGCACCGGGTGTGCCTTTGGCCTCGCTATCAATGTAAATATGAGCTTGTACTCGAAGTTTATCAATAAAGATCAGTTCTGTTCTGTTCCAAGTTGTTGTGTGTTTCCAGAAGACATGATCTCTGGGTTGGAAACACTGGTAATCCGGTTCGCTGAGCCGGGGTGGCACAATAACTGAGTCAGTGATTAGAAAACGATCCAGACAAACGCTTCAAACGGGCCTCAAACGTCCGGACTGACCGTCACCCCGCATATTCAGTCTAAATATGGGGCGAATACGGGGATACCGACCCGACAGACATACCCCACAATAAATTGCATCAAATTCACCCCCTCGACCTACCAAACCCATTTGCTCTCTCCTCTCTTCTTCCTCCTCCGCGCCGGACGTCTCGCAGCTCTGCCGCCACCCTTGCTCCGCAGCCGTTCCGAGCCTCAGCGCCGCCATGACTGGCACAACAATCCTCTCCCCCGTGCTCGCTGGTGGCCTGGACGCCACCGCGGTACGTCGGACAACTCTCGGGCATCCCCTTGCCCTCTATGTGTTCGAAAAAATGTTTGACCCATTTTTATTTATTTATTTGTAGGGAAAATTATGAATTCTGATGCGTCGACCGATGAGGAGTATGGATCGACGGAGCTTGATGAAAAGATTCTAGCAAGTTCTTTGATTCGTCGAATTCGGACGAAGAAGTGGACATGATCATGCCCATGAGCATGCAAGAGGAAATGGACCGGCAGGTGGAGCATACTCTGAACTTCAAGGGCTCAATGAAAGGTAGAAGAGTGATCAATCGGGATAGGGGTCTTCGGACCACGGCTGCCCTGAGGATGCTTGCACTTGGTACTGCCGTAGATGCCACTGGTGATATGGTTCGGATGATGGAGAGCACATACCTGAAGACAACTGTCAAGTTTGGCCGCGTCGTGGTGCAGATGTTTGGAGTAGAGTATTTGGGAGAACCAAATGTGCATAACATAGAAAAGTTGTTTCTATTGGAGAGGCAAGAGGGTTTTTAGGAATGCTCAGATCAACTGATTGTATGTATTGACAATGGAGAACTGCCGCAAAGGTTTGTGTGAAATGTATCAAGGTCACACCAAAGAGGTCACCATCATACTCGAAGCCGTGGCATCACATTACTTATGGATTTGACATGCTTTCTTTGGAATGTCGGGTTCTCACAACGACTTCAACGTGCTACAACGATCTCCAGTGTTCAGGAGGCTTTGTAATGGGGAATCACCGTCGTGTGGTGACTACAACATGAAATACTATCTTGCCCATGACATCTATCCTTAGTGGACGTCGTTTGTGAAGACCATATCCGAACCACGCGACAACAAACAATGCCACTTTGCAACAATACAGGAAGTAGCTAGGAAGGATGCAAAGAGGGCATTCGGGGTGCTTCAAGCTCATTGGGGAATTGTTCGTGGTGCTGCAATGATGTGAGAATTAGAAACTTTGCAACAATATGATTGTTGAGGATGAGAGTGATGGTGTTGCCCAAACCAATGATTTAAAAGCGCCAGGAGAACAAGTTTAAATTCCGGAAGGTCAAGATGCAAGCCAGCTTATAAACTTTCTGCAGATGTATCAGAGTCTTCGAGATCATCATGTGCACGCAGCTACTCAGTGATCTTGTGGAGCATATGTGGATCAACAATGAATACCAATGATCGAATGTTTGAGTTGTGCACTTAAAATAAATTTTATGTAAGAATTATGTATTTTCAGCACCAACATTTGTTATTTACGTGATACATTGGCATGTATGATGGACGTGCATGGATTTGCATGAATTTGAGAGTCCGGATTTGAGATATGTGACTGACACGCACGAGATATGAGGGGTTGTCCCGATGCGTCCACGGGAGTGCCCAGACGCGTCTGCGGGCTTTGAGAGGCCGGATTTGCCAAGTCTGCCCCTTATCGAGAACGATTTAGTCCAACGAGTTTGTTCCTGAGCTGATCTTGGTTGTATTATTATGGCCTATGAACTTAATCTCTGTTGTAGAACTTTGCTTCGATACACACCCTATATTTTTTTTGCAGATTTCGATGCATATTAAAGGTGAAGATTAAAAGTTATCCCTTCGTTTGAAAAGGGTAATGTAGCCTTTTGTATCCATACTAAACTATTCAATACATTTGATTTGTATAGGCTAATATGGCGATAACTTTTGTAAGTAACTTTAAGATACGGTAAAATTTTAAGGAGAAGGTGTATCGAAGCGAAACTCTTCTATTAATAAAACAGAAACAAAAGAGTAAACTGTACAAAAGGCCTTAATTCTTTTCCAAAGGTCACATCCTCCTCTTCCCTTCATTTGCGCGTATCCTCTGCGATGGATCTTAGCGAGGCTTCGGTGAGCTGCGTTCGTTGTGGCAAATTACCGCAACAAGATGGATGTTGGCGAGGCTTCGATGAGCTGCGTTCACTACGGTAGATTCTCGTATCAAGGTTTAGCGCTTCGATGAGCTTCGATGTGGCCCACAATATTATAGCGCTTCTGGTAAAGCAAAACACCAGCCCATCGCGTTAAAACATTATTTCGGCGCTGCAAAAAAAAAATAACGCGTCGCGCAACCGCACGTGTGTTGGAGATGCTCTTATACTGCACCTATTAATAAATACTCCAAAATATTTTGGATATTTCAATATAGACTACATGCAGACTAGAATGAGTGAACAAACACACTAATATACATCTATATACATCTGAATCAGAAAATTTTAAAACATCTTATAATAATAAATGAAGGAAATATATTATTTTCCGTAAATTCGCCTCACACGCCAGCTCAAACACGCTACTAGGTAAACACTGTTTGTCGTAGCAAAGAAAACAGGTTCACCCCCCAACCTTTGACATGGTCCACATTGGTTTCAGCATTGAACTAGGAAAACCTAGACCGGGCATCGAGCCTTTCCGAGTCGTTCTTCAGAACCCGTCCTCTCCGCTACCCCTAAGAAGGTACTACCTCCGTCCGGGATTTATTGGGCCATTTCGTATTTTGGATTAGACTTTGACCATCTATAGACTATGAATAAAAATATAAAATATATGCTATAAAAAATTATATTGTTGAATTTGTATTTAAAAAAGCTTTCCAAGTTTACATTTTGTTAGTTAAATTATTAGGTCAAACTTTAGCCCAAAATAAGATGAGGCCTAATAAACCCGACGGAGGGAGTAGTAAGAACAAGGCTACACATGGCACGAAAGTGCGCACAACCGCTTCTTGTCTGAGATTGGTTTGGCTCAGAAGAACAACCACTGCACAGAATGATTCAGCCAAAAGCCATCCATATATACTGTATTTGTAAAGAAAGTCTCAGACACGGCACCAACGAGGCACCATATAAAAAAAGCTTGGCCTTTTGTCCTTGTGTCGAGCGTTGACCAGCAGAGAGACAGGGAGAGGTTCCCAGGCCAACCAGCAAACCAACGAACCCAAACCGCCTCCACCACCACCTTCCTCCGCCGCGCCAAAAACCCCAATCAATCCGACGACCCGCACGTGCGCCGCTCAAGCAAGCTCCTCATTCCCTCCCATGGTCCACCCCCACCACCGCCGTGCTCATGCCGCGTCGTGCCGCCCGTAAACCGACGCCGCGGAGGTGAATTATTTTTTCTCAATTCTCGGGAGCACGCCGCTGCTGTACAGGACAGTACGGGACAGTTGTCCGGGGAGAATAGATTAATTCTCCGGGCCGGGGGGTGCGGGGCCGGCCTAGGTAATGGCCGCCGTGCCCTCGACCGTGCGCCTGCAGACCCCGCCCCGCCTTCCAGGGGTCGTCGTCTCCGCGCCGCCGCTCCTCTTCCTCCTATCCCCCCTGCCTTTCTTGTCACGGCCTTCCCTTCCCGGTGGTTAGGGGGAGGAGTCGTTGGGCTGCCTCCTTCTTGGCTTGCCCGCCCCAGGGCTTAATTTAGAGGAGGGCCCTGCTCTCCGGTGGGGGAGTCCACTGCTCTCCCGGGCGGCGCTGTGGTGGCCGGATTTGCTGGTGGCGGCAAAACTGCTGCTGATTCGGTGGGTTCCTCACTGCTGTGATCTCTGTTTTGTTTCATCTTATGCTCTTCTCTCCCCTGTTCATCCCTGCCTCTGTTGCAATCTGTAATGTGCAGTGGATTCTCAAGATCCCGTGTGTCAGTCAGATACAGAGAGGTAGGCTCGGCTACTTTTGGAAAGAGCATGCTCTGTGGATGTGGGGGCTGTTTTTGATGTGAAAGGTTTCTGTTTATTTTGGCTTGGGACATATATCTGTTCTTCAAGTTCTTTTGGGGTGTGAAGGAATTTGAATTTGAATTTGAAGAACAGTTGAGTTTAGATCCAGGAAGTTCTTTTGGGGCGTAACTATTCTCCTTTATTTCATTTTTGTTTTATTTTCTGGGACAAGTACGTACATGTACATGCTTTCCTTCCCCTATTCACTTGTGCTGATGTCAGAGTTATCCCCCTGTTTATCTAATTAGTAAGTATTTCCTTGAGATGAACCGCGCAATCTTTAATTTCTACCAAATAATGTGGTCAGATTTGAGCCTGGAACAATAAGCTTCGGTTGTTTTTGGCGGATTTCAACGGGAATGGCGTTTCCAGATGATGAAAAGATGAAGGTATGTGTCTCTTGTTTCACCCCATTTTGCTCCTCTTTCTTAGTTTCAGAGATACATCATTGACTTAAGTATTTGGCTTTACATAATTGTACTCTAGGGCTGTCGTCCAAAGATATTTGGGGCGAAAGATAAGAAAGCCGCAAAGAAGACAGACCGCCCAAGCTCTTCCGCTGGTAGTTAATCTTAATTCTTTTGGAAGCTGAATAACTGAGTCACTGTCTTGTAGTAATAAATAGATGAGCATAATTTTATCAAAATTTAGCTCATTTGGGTTCAATTTTTTTCTCTTAAGTTGGTTGTCAGTTCGTTAAGTCCATTGAGCCTCTGTCAACTTCGTATAGTCAGTGCTATGAAGAAGCAGCCAGTTCAATGGAATATGCTAAAATTCATGTGTTCGAGATTCAAGAATTACACAATTTTGACATTTTGTATCTAATTCGGTACGATGTTAGTAGGATTTTCGTGACAATACTGTTCCATGTCTTTTCATCTGCAGTTAAGTCTGCACCAAGCTCCTCCAAGGCACAATCTTCTTCCCCATTCAGACCACTTTCAGGTAGTTTTCTATCTGGCACTTTGCTGCACTGGACCACTCTTTGGATGCTGCTGGTTTTATTTGATTGGCTTATTCTTGTGTTTCTTTGGACTAATTGGAAGCAGAAGTTAGGAGCATGCGTGAAGTTAGGAGCATGCGTCTGAGCCATTTTCTAGCCCGTTCTTCAAGTGCCATAAAAACTGAATCTTTTAGGTCAGGTCAAACAGCCAAACTTGCATTTTCAGTTATGTGTCACTCTATAGTTGGAAATCATATTGGTCTCTTGAATTTCATTGAAATTCACTCATTATACAGGGTATTTATTTCTACATGGAATGTTGGAGGAAACACGCCGACCGCTGAGTTGAATCTGGACGACTTCATTCCTGCAGATGACCACTATGATATCTATGTTTTGGGGTATGCAATCCATCTACTTCTCGCAGTTATGTACCCTTGTCAATACTTGTAGTGCCGAAAATTCATAGAAGAATACACAGTGAACGACATACATACTTTCTGTTTATTTTACTCCCCCTATTCATAAACTCATACTAATGTAAATAAAATAATAAAAAACAGTAGGTTATCCTTTACTTTTTGTTTCTTACAGTCCTTTGGGTGTTGTTGACATTCTGGTATTTAATCTTTATCACAGTAAGCTGTATTTTCCTTGGATTTAAATTGGCTCGTTCCAATGAACAGACAAGACTCTTACGTCTTTTTTCTATCCTTCACACAGCTTTCAGGAAATTGTCCCTCTCAATGCTGGCAATGTGCTTGTGATCGAAGACAATGAACCAGCTGCAAGATGGCTTGCTCTTATAAACCGCACGCTAAACAGAACAGTTGACGGGGATGCTGATATCTTCTGTCACAAGCCATCTCTATCCCTTGATTCAACCTCTTCTCGATCTTCATCAAACCTTGACGCTTCTTTCTCCAACCGCTCTGGTTCTGCAATCTTCCAATCCTCCTTAAAATCTATCAGGAAGCCTTACATGCCAACTCACAGAAAACTGCTCAAAATCTGCAACTGCTCAGTTGAAATGCCCAGGAAATCCTACAAAGATGCTTGCTTTGGATGCCCGCAAGCATACATTAATGAGACCGATTCTTCGGAAGAAGATGAAGTTGATGACAAATCAAATAATGCTTCTGGTTATGTGGTTGATGGAGTGATTTCGTCCGCTTCTGCTTCCAGAGATCAGCTAAAATATAACCTTGTATCTTGCAAACGAATGGTTGGTATTTTTGTTACTGTATGGGCAAAGAAAGAACTAGTGCCGCATATCGGTCATGTGAGGACATCATGTGTAGGCCGTGGAGTAATGGGTTATCTTGGAAACAAGGTTAGAACTGAATCTTTATTCAAGTAATTCCTTTTGATTATGCAAGACGTAGCATGCCCTAAACCTTTTATGAACTAAAGATGTGAGATAAAATGTTATGATAGTTGCAAAGACATTAACAAAGACAATTGTGTAGTACTATGCCCATGCTCTGTTTCTCGTATCATGTTCTTTTTCGGCATTCAAATTTGGAAACAACAATAATAACTTAGTGCTCGCCAAAAAAACAGAACAGGAAAAAACTCTGAAGCATCCTGTATAGTAGATCCCTTAATTCTTTTATGCCGTGCACTTACTTTTTGGCTTCAGGGATGTATATCAGTGAGCATGACACTGCACCAGACAAGCTTTTGTTTCATCTGTAGCCATTTGGCTTCAGGTGAGAAAGAAGGCGATGAGTTGCGTCGCAACTCAGATGTTTTAGAGATACTGAAGGCCACGCAGTTTCCAAGAATTTGCAGAAGAGCTGGTCAAAGAGTCCCTGAAAAAATTATTGACCATGAGTAAGATACTAATGCTATAATTTTTTAAAGCTTTTATTTTATTGTGCTATTATCTGATTATTGTGCTATTTATTTTAGCCGGGTGATATGGTTGGGGGATCTGAACTACCGTATTTCCTTGAGCTATGAAGATACCAAGAAACTTCTGACTGAAAATAACTGGGATGCCCTTTTTCAAAAGGATCAAGTAAGCACCTCAAAAAATGGCACCCATTTTTTGTAATTAGTTGAGCGCAACTCAATTTCCCCAACGAGGAACTAAACAACTAAAGTAATGGAATGAGAAAAGACTTGACTTTCTAGAATTTTCATTTTCAGCTTAACACTGAGCGTGATTCTGGAAGGGTATTCAGGGGTTGGAGCGAAGAGAAGATATATTTTGCTCCCACATACAAGTACACTTTTAACTCAGATTCTTATTCTGGAGAAACTGCAACCTCAAAGAAAAAGAGGAGAACCCCAGCCTGGTATTTATCTTGTTCATATTAATTCGTTTAATCTTACAAATAACTCCTACTTTAGCAGGTATGACAACCTTTAATACTATTAAAAACTAATTATGACGGTATGACCACAAGTTCATTATATATACAGCTGTGTACGACATCAATAATCATGCATGCCCGTCTTTGTGTGACAGAAGAAGCTTAGACATATATAGTTTGTTCTCTTGAGATGAAACCAGGTATATTAGCACAAGCACATTGGTTAAAGTTGTGGAAGCAAAAACAATAGAACTATTCACATCATCATATAACTTGCCAAAAAGACGTTTAAAAAATCCGAGTATACAATTAAGTCGATGCATCTTTTTGTCTTGCAATTTAAGACCTAACTATACAATTAACTTTTAATGAGTTATCAGTTCGTGTAAGCTAAGTAGTTCAACTTGTTCAGGTGTGATAGAATACTATGGCATGGAGATGGGATTGCACAGTCATCCTACTTCCGTGGGGAGTCTAAATTTTCCGACCACCGTCCTGTCTGTGGATCATTTACTGTGGAAGTGTATTTACTGGATGGCAAATCAAAGAGGCGGGCATCTAATACTAATATCAGAATTGGTGCGGAAGAGCTCTTACCAACAAGTAAGAATAAGGCTACTAAAGGTATGCACCTTCTTTCTTTTCAGTCTAGGGGACTTCACATGAAGTTTAGAGTTTACATAAAGCAATGGAAACTAGTATATGCATGGGCAGGCTAATTAGTATGAGCATAACACTGCAGGTGCTGGGACCAAAACCACATAATAAATCGGTTCATGTGATGCCACTCATGGAGGTAGGTGCCGACGAAAATTTCCGCGGCTGCCGCTTGGTGTCTGTTTCCAGCAAATTGTTTTCTCACGAAGAGAAAGGTGATTATTATGCTGTACAGTAAATGTAACCACATGTAGTTTTCAAATGGCAAGTGATTAGGTTATATGCTTCAGAAACTTCCACGATATTTTTTTTGTTGGTTCGGGTAGAGCAGGAAAGCACCTGCACAGTTTTGCAAGTTGTATCTTACAAACCACTGTAGTTGTAGATGTGTCAAGTTTGAGTTTGGTCTGGAACAAAGTTGTGCTGAAACAAGGCATCCAATCAAAATGTACAATATATTATTTCTCATCATGATACACAACATCAGTTTGATGGTCATTTCTTGTGAGCACTATTCACATTCTTTCTTTTTCTTCCTCGCTTTGTTTTGGTGATCTCATTTGGTTGAACACACATGTTGCTGTTGCGTGTCTGCTGTTCTGAGCTGTCATTGGAGGAAATCTTTGCTCCAATCAAAAATAGAGGGAAAACTCCAAATAAACTACAGAGGTTTCTTTCCGGAGAGGAGGTATATAATTCTTGAACTTGGTTCATAACCTGTAAGCCGACAAAATAGCTAATGCAGAATGATAAAATGATTTGATTTCAGGAATAATTGCTGCCACAATTCGTGTTCAACCACACCGATCTATTTTTAGTTTTTTACGAAAGAACGGTTCAACCACATCTTTCTATTTTTACGAAAGAACAAATGCGTTACTAACCCAATGCCATGAAGCCGCTTGCGAATTTACACGTAAAACCACACAATCAGACAGGGCGCTTCAACCCATATGGTTTTTATATGAAATAGTTAAATTCAGGCAATAAGCAGAAATTTCCACAAACCATAGAGGCCTTTTAACCTGAAAATTGGGTCTACAAATATTGTAAGAATATATTCGTGCGAAAAACACCATATTACGCGGCCTTCAGTCGAATGACTTCAAATACAGAGCCTGAACAGACATCGCGTCCAATCTTATGATAAAAACTTGCTAGCAGTAGTGGTTACTTTAAATCGTCGGTTATGGCCGCGACGACGGCGTCCGGTGCTCTCACCACGTCGTCGATCCCCGACTTTCAAGCACAATTATTTCATCAAACGACCAGATGAGGCTGAGGTGCCGATTTCAAAGACCAGGAAGTTTTTTCTAGTTAGAAAGTCGGTGTTCAACTCAAAGCCGTCACTATAATACGAAGATTTGATGCAGACTTTTAATAACTTCTAACTTGAAAAACTCCACGGGGGCAGTGGAACACGAGAGAGATCTGAAAGAAGTCCACATACCCCCCTGAACTCTCAGATTTCGAGCACATCACCCCCCCAACCGTGAAACTGGAATCTTAATCCCCTGGACTGTCCAATACCAGACAAATCACCCCCTGATGGCGTTTTGGGTGGTTTGAGACGCCGGTTTTGCACACGTGGCGGATGCTTTGCCAGGTAGGATTGACCGAGGCGCCTGTTTCGCGCGGGAATCGGCAGTGAGGGTTCCTGTTTCGCGCGGGAAGAATAAATCCCCCCCTCCCCTGCTAGGGTTCATCCCCATTCCCCATTCCCTCCTCTTCTCTCCTCTGCTCAACCTCCTCTGCCATGGCGAGCTCGAGCTCATCGCGCGGTTCCTCATCCTCTAGGCACCATCAGGGGGTTTGTCTGGTATCTAGTTTTTCTGATTTTGTCCAAAAGTGAACATATGCAAAGCAGCAGTTTTGTTTATGAGTGAACATTTGCAAAGCTACAATTATGTCTAAAAGGGAACACTTGCAAAGCAACAGGTGTACATGGATTTTTTCTGAATTATATATAGCTGAATATATGTCTGAAACTGACAGCAATATCACTGTAAAAATACAGAAACACATAAATGCAGTAGAATCAGTAAGTTTGACAGCAAGTAAGTTTGACAGCAAAGGTAATGGAAAACACAGAAACAGAATAGTATGCACCAGAATTTGACCATAGCATTTGGCACTTTCATTCATCATCCATCAGGATAAAGTTTAACATGACCAAAAGCACAAATTGCAGTAGTTTTGCACTGTCATTCATCATCCACTAGAGCTAAGTTTGACATGACCAAAACACATAATTTAAGATGATGTTTCACATCAACAAAAGCTCAGGCTTATCACTGATGGTACACATCACCACTGCTCATAAATAAGCATAAGCACACTATCCCCTCCTTCCTGTTAGAAGCCACTCCAACCTCCCATCACCATAAGCTGGAACTTGTGATGAAGATGTGCTTGGCTGAGAGTTTGAAGCCCTTGGTGCCCTAAATGGCCTTGGTGCCCTTGTAGCTGCTGGAGCTCTTGGAGCTGCTGGTACCCTTGAAGCTGCTGGAGCCCTTGTTGGTGCCCTTGGAGGTGGAGCACTTGGAGCTGCTTGTGAACTTTGTGTTGGCTGGGAAGTGGCTGGTTGTGAACTTCTTGTTGGCTGAGAGCATGGCCCTGCTTGCTGAGGTGTGTTCTTGCCTTTTTTCCTGGTTGTTTTTGCTGGTTGGTCCTACATAACAACAACAGTGCAATGGTCCTTTGAGTAAATATGTCCATAGTGCAAGATTCTATCCAGAGGACAACATAGTGCAACATGACAAGATGGAAAGGTATCCTAGCATTACCACAAGACCATCGAGGCCATCCGACAACGTATCCATCCGACACATTTATCATAAAAAATGGAATGGGTTCTAGCATTATGACAAGACCGTCGAGACCATCCGACACATTTATCATTATAAAAATGGAATGGGCCCTAGCATTACGACAAGACCGTCAAGGCCATCCGACAATGTATCCGACACATTTATCATTATAAAAAATGGAATGGGTCCTAGCATTATGACAAGACCGTCGAGGCCATCCGACAACGTATCCGACACATTTATCATTATAAAAAATGGAATGGGTCCTAGATAGAAAATTACCTGAGCCATGCCTGCAGCTTGTGTTCTTTTCCTGCTTCTCTTTGCTGCCTTTACATAGCTGCTGTCCTGAGGGTTTTCTGAATGCTTCCTCTTGTTGTGTTGTGTGCTACCACATACTGAACATCTAATCTTGACTCCTTTCCTTGAAATTTTGCTGCTTTTGGGCTTCTCCTGCTCCTCTCTAGTTATTTCTGTCTTCTTCCTCCAGGTTTATTATTAACCCTTACAGGAGGGTGTGGTCTAGGGTTGTCAGAAATAGGCCAGCTCTCTTTGCCCTCCACTGGTTGCAGCACATGGTCATATATTTTGTTGTATGTGTTGATGGAGTAACAATCTGCTATGAAATCATCAAGTTTCAAACCACATGTGTATATTGAACTGATTGCATGAGCACAAGGCAGTCCAGAGAGCTCCCAATATCTGCAAGAACAAGTCCATTTCTCTAGATCAACTGTGAACCTTCTGTACTCACCCTCTTGCACTTCAAACCCATCTTTGCCATTCCATAGCACTCTGCATCTTCCTGGTCTCTTTATGTTGAGCTGCAGCTTCTTGAAAACATTAGGGCATATAGTTCCACTCCACTTTGCAGGCTTTGCTCTGTTCTCTTGAATTCTAGCCGTGACCTTTTTTCTTATGATCTCATGACTAGTAATAACAGGATAAAATCTTGCTCTCATGATGGAGTTGTTGAAGGACTCACACATATTGTTTTCTACAGAATCACAATATGAGCCAAGTTTGAAAAAAGCCCTGCTCCAATGTTCAGGATTGGTTTTCATTACATCTTTTGCCCCTTCTTCTGTTTTTTGAGCAAGCTTTGCTCTATGATAGTTGAATCCTGTTCTGTCAGAAGCTTTTGCACATGCCCAAAATATTTTCTGATATATCTTCTCCCTATGTTGCTTTCTCCAATTTGCATAGATGTGCCTAGCACACATTCTATGTTCTGCTGCTGGACATATTTCATTCACTGCTCTTATGAGACCCTTTTGTTGATCAGAGATGAAAACCCAGCCCTCACCATTATTGTTTATCTGAATGTCCTTTTGAATAAATGATATAAACCAGTACCAACTGTCATAACTCTCAACCTCAACAGTTGCCTATGCAATGGGGTACATCTGGTTGTTGGCATCTCTCCCAATTGCACACAATATTTGTCCATGTACAGCACCCTTCAAGAAATAGCCATCTAACCCAACAACTCTCCTACATCCAGCCATAAACCCCTTCTTGCAGCCATCTAGACAAACATACATCCTTTCAAACACATTCTTCTCATGCTCATCAGGGTCTAATGTAACTGCAACAGTACTACCAGGATTGCTCCTAATTAACTCAAGGTGGTAGTCAAATACTCTAGAATATTCACCATTAGTTGAATCTATGAGCTTTTCCATCACAAGCTTCTTTGCCCTCTTGCATTTGGATATGGTCACATCTGCTAGCAAATCTTCTAGTACTGCTTCTTGCATCTTCTCCACCCTCCATGTTGGATTGTCTCTGATCTGTCTGAAATATTTCTTTGCAATGACAGTACTAGTCACAAGTTTATTATCTCTCCTAGGCACACATGTATGGACATTGTTGTACCTTTGCACCAACAACCAGTCAGACTTGCTATTTATTGAACCATAAATGCTCCATTGGCATCCAGTCCAGCTGCACTTGGCACTCACTCTTTTTTTCTCATCCTTGGGAAATAACAAGTGATGGAAATTCTTCAATCCATATTTCACTATTGCTTGTTTGAATTGTCTGCTGTCAGTAAAGGCCATCCCAACTTCAAACTGTGGGTTATCTGTACTATCATCATACACTTTATGAGTGGTCTTTCTCCTTCTGACATCATTGACCTCTCCATCACTAGCCTCATCATAAGAAAGATCATCATCACTTTCAAAGTAGGGGGTGTCATCTGCATCATCATCCAGCTTACATGTTTCTGGTACAATGAAATCATTAGTAACATTGCAAGCTTGTGCTTCTTCCTCCCCTAGCATCTTCTTTCTCCTTTTCTCCTTGAATTCTTTGGCATATTTTCTGTACTCAATGATTTCTTCATCTTCAGCTGAACTATTGCTCTCTGCAGGAGGCACAACATAGTCACTGTCACTGTCAGATTCACCTGAAAACTGCATATCCTCAGTTGCAACCCCTTTTCCTCTGTCAGAAACTGAACTTGGAGGCCTGAACACTGGCATTTTGGCCCTACATTGTACATCCTCTGCATTTCTTTGCTCTGCCTGCACCTCCTCTGCATAACATTGCTCTGCCTACACTTCCCCTGCCTGACCTTCCTCTCTATGCACTGCCTAAAACTGCTCTGCAAATTCAAACTCCCAATGACTGCCTTCATGACTTTCATCAGCAGGAATGACAGCATATATATCAATAGCACCAGCATCAGTTACATGTTTAGCCATCATCTCAACTGATTTTTGATCATCCAGTAGAAGCAAAGCATTTGCCATATCACCATCTGGATATTTCCAATGCAATATAGTATTTTGTAGGGCTAAATCAGAACATGCAACAAAATCTGCAAGGTTATTCTTCAGCTCAGATACTGACAGCTTTGGAAATTCAATTGTGGACATCCCAGTTTTTCCTCCAACATAAACCCAATCACCTCCATCATGCTCAAAGTCACCTCTGTAGTGAAATCTGACAGAAAGGCAATCAAGGGGATCCATGGCTGTACCCTAAACAAAATAAGAGACAATCAACAAGCCTAAGCCAGTAACAAGCCTAAGTCAATTAACAAGCCTAAGTAAGTAAATCGTCAGTTTAATGTACTGAACTTTTCTGAAAAAAACTGTCTTTTTCTTCATATCAACTAAACCCGAGATCATCTCATCATATAAGAGCATATGCACAGCGATTTGAACTATAGAACGCCCTAAAATTAGTCCATCTAATAACTGCTTCCACCATTCTCTCAAAAATTTGAACTAAACCCTAGCCCCCAAATCAAATCCCCTGAAAACCCCAAACTGACGGCCCTAATGTGGGCAAAAAAGCAAGATTTTTAGCACAAAGTTTGAGGGCACAGACCTGATCGTTGCCGTCGGTCGATATGTTCAAAACATGCCGCTGATCGTCGTCGGCACCACCATGGTCGCCCCAGTCGCCGCCGTTTCGTCAGAGACAGAGGAGAGGGGAGCGGGAGGTGAAAAGGCAACGCGGAGTGCTCGAGGCAAGGCGAGGGGGTGCAGTAGACCGCGTCCACGAACTATTCCCGACGTGGCAGCCACTTTACTTAAAGAGCTCAACCACCTCCGCCACGTGTGCAAAACCGGCGTCTCAAACCACCCAAAACGCCATCAGGGGGTGATTTGTCTGGTATTGGACAGTCCAGGGGATTAAGATTCCAGTTTCACGGTTGGAGGTGTTGGGGGGGGGGGGGGGGGGGGGGGGGGGGTGATGTGCTCGAAATCTGAGAGTTCAGGGGGGTATGTGGACTTCTTTCATTGGTCGCCCGCGTCGGCTAGACGGAGAAGGAGAGGCCCACTTAATCGCGATGGCGCGGCCTCCCCTCCCCGGCCCCGCTCTGTCCCTCCTCTCCGTCATCCTCCTCCTAGCCGGCCGCCGCGGCGCTGCCAGTGCCGGCGGCGGCGGAGGCAGGGGAAGCTCCGTGTACCCGGCCCCCGTCGTCTACCCGCACCACTCCAGACAGATCTCCTGGCATCCCAGGTCAGCCAATTTTCGCACTGCCCCTGTTCTCGCCTTGCTTCATCTCGTCTCGATCTCGATTTGGGCGGGGTCGTCGACCCAGACGGCTGATACGTGCTTCATGGCGTGCGCAGGGCCTTCCTCTACCCGCACTTCCTCTCCGACGACGAGGCCAACCACCTCGTCTCCCTCGTCAGTGCTTCTTCCGCTGCTCCCAGTCCGGCCTACCCACTGACACCGAGAGCTCTTGCTGTGGCGGTGTATCTGATTCTGGGCTTCTCCTGCTTTTTTAGGCGAGGGCGGAGCTCAAGAGGTCGGCGGTCGCTGATGAAACGTCGGGCAAGAGCCAGCTCAGCGAGGTCCGCACCAGCTCCGGCACCTTCATCAGCAAGGGCAAGGTTGGCCATTTGCTTTTCAGCTCAATAGGCATTATGTTAGACAAAAAATCCATGAATTTGATCATCTCTCTTGCATGTTTCATCTGAAATTTGAGCTCAGCATCTTATGTAGCACTACAATTTTCATGTTCAATAGCAGTTATTTCTATATGTACTCTCTTACAGGGCACTGTCTATATGTACTCTTCATGTTCTTTTATTTCTCGAGGTAGTGACTAACTATAACTGGGTCCAGGAGTATATTACAATTCAGGAATTTCTGTAGCTTACATTTTTTTAATCTAATGACCAGTCATGTCCAAAATTGCAGGATCCAATTGTTGCTGGTATAGAGGACAAAATTGCTGCATGGACATTTCTTCCAAAAGGTTGTGAGACAATAACACTGCACTTTTCTATTCATCTATTTCAGGGGTGCTAATTCTTGCAGTTGTACAAGACAAAAATGTTTCATTTGCATTTTGTTTTCTATGAAGTGTATGAATTGTATTTGATTTTGATAGGAGGAGTACCTTTTGTTAGCCAGTTAGAATATACTTCAATGTACCTAACCTAACCGTGGACAGATCTTCATAGAAACATAAAAGTATATATATTTTCCAAAAGAGGCAGGACTTGTGTTTCTTTTCATCAAGCTAGGAAAAGAGTATCCTAAAAGGTCAATAAAAGAGTAAGAAGTATACAAAGCAACTTCACACTGAGCGGCGAGCGCATCTAGCGGCTCAAGATGTATGAAAGCAGCTAAAAATTGACATGTCGTAGTTGTTATGAAGTGAGCTTGTATTCCATCGGGCCAACAGGCTAGCACATATACATGAAGGGAAATAAGCAAAGAAGCCCCTATACAATATGATAACTACACACACAGCACAACCCTGTTCTAACACCTCCCCTCAAACTCAAGGGGGATCTTGGACACTGAGTTTGGACAGGAAAAAGCTGTGTTGGGACCGTGTCTGAGCTTTCGTCAGAAAATCAGCAAGCTGAAGCTCCGAGGGCACATACTGAAGGGCCACAATCCTGTCTTGCACCTGAGAACACGTGTAGAAGGCATCAACACCGATGTGCTTGGTGAGCTCATGCTTAACAGGATCACGGGCAATGCTGAGTGCCCCAGTGCTGTCGGAGAGCAAAGGGGTCGGTGCAGCAGTGGAAACACCAAAATCCTGAAGAAGCCACCGTAGCCAAGTAATTTCTGCAGTCACGGACGCCATAGCGCGCAGCTCAGCCTCAGCACTGGAGCGAGATACAGCAGTCTACTTCTTGGTCTTCCAGGCAAGCAGGGAGGAGCCAAGAAAAACACAATAGGCAGAGAGAGAGCGGCGATCAGTGGGATCGCTGGCCCAGGTAGCATCACAGTAGGCCTGAAGCTGAAGAGAGCTGGAGCGAGGGAAGAATAAGCGACGAGTCACAGTACCACGAAGGTAACGAAGAACACGAAGAAGGTGACTGTAGTGAAGTTGAGTGGGAGCAGAGACAAACTGACTCAGAATGTGCACAGCATAAGAAATGTCAGGACGAGTGATGCCTAGATAGACAAGGCTCCCAACAAGATGGCGGTAGCGTGTGGGATCTGCAAGGGGTTCACCCTCACCAGGACGAAGATGGAGACCAAGCTCCATAGGAGTGTCAACCGTGCGCTGATCAGTGAGGCAGGCACGAGTGAGAAGATCTTGGATGTACTTCTCTTGAGAGAGATAAATACCCTCAGGGGAAGAAATGATCTCAAGTCCAAGAAAGTAGCGAAGAGAACCCAAATCAGTCATCAAGAATTGCTCATGTAGACGTTTCTTCACAAAATCAATGAATTGGTGGTCAGCCCCTGTGATAATCATGTCATCAACATAGAGTAGTAAAAGGGTGCGACCGCGAGGAGAAGTGTGAAAGGAAAAGGAGAGAGAGTGGATGGCTCAACCCGGGTAGGAGAGTCAGGAATAGAAACCTCATCCTGTGTAAGCTGAAGCTCATGAGCAGACACAGGTGAAGGGCTAGGAGTGGACCTACCAGGTGACGATAAAGGTGAAGAATCAGGTAGAGTCAAAAAAGAGAGAGGCTCGACTAACGACTCAGTGGTGGCAGTAGAAGAATGACGAGGGTAGAAGGAGCGAGACTCATCAAAAGTGACATCTTTGGAGATTCTCAGTCTCCGAGCAATAGGGTCCCAACAACGGTAACCTTTGTGCTCCAAACTGTAGCCAAGGAAAACACATTCAACAGATTGAGCAGTCAATTTGGTGCGTTCATGAGGGTGGAGAAGAACAAAACAGGCACAACCAAACAGGCGTAGACCACTATAATCAGCTGGACCATCACCTAGATGATCAACTGGTGTCCCTCCCTGAAGAGCAACAGAAGGCTGAATATTAATGAGATAAACAGCGGTAGAAACAGCCTCAGCCCAAAAGTGCGGGGGAACAGCAGAAGATAAAAGAAGAGCCCGAGCAGTCTCAAGGACGTGACGATGTTTGCGTTCAGCCACCCCATTTTGAGCATGGGCACCAGGACAGGAATACTGAGGAAGGGTACCCTGTTCAGCAAGGAAACCACGAAGCGCACGAGATAGGTATTCGCCAGCCGAATCAGCACGAAAAACTCGAACAGAGGAATCATACTGAGTGCGAACCATGGTAGCAAAAGACTTGTAAATTTGAAGCACTTGACTACGAGATGACATAAAGTAGATCCAAGTGTGGCGAGAAAAATCATCAATGAAAATTATATAATATTTGTGACCCCCTTTCGAAACAAAGGGGGCAGGACCCCATACATCAGAGTGAACAAGTTCAAAAGGTCGTTGAGAAACAGAATTACTAGAGGGATAGGGGAGTTGTATCTGCTTGCCAAGCTTACAACCCATACAAGTTAGTGAACTATCACTAGATACAAACCCTAGAACACCACTCCTAACCAAAGAAGACAAGCGGGAGCCACAAATGTGACCCAGTCGATGATGCCACTGAGCGAAGGATGTGGTGGAGGTGGCAGCTGAAGCAAAAGGGGTGGTGATGTCCGACTGGCTAGAGGACGCAGCGGAAGGAAGGCGCAGCCAATCGAGCTCCCAAAGGCGCTGAGAGTCATGGCGCCGAGGACCGATCCCAACCAGAGTCCCCGTACGACGATCCTGAACACAACAAGAGTCAGAATCCAGAATAACACGACAACCCAAGTCAGTAAGTTGACCAGCAGATAGAAGTTGCATAGTCAGTTTAGGAACATGAGAAACGGCAGGGACATGAAAAGAAGACGTGGAAAGAGTCCCTCTTGCGGCAACAGGAAGAGAAGTGCCATCTGCAGTCTGAACCGTAAGTGGAGAAGGCACAGAGTTGACAGCACAAAGGTGATCTCTGTGTGGTATCATGTGGAAGGAGGCCCCAGAATCAAGAATCCACGGCAAAGATGTACCTGACGAAGAGTGCGGTGGTGGACCAGACGTCTGACCAGCAGAACCAACAGAACCTGAGGATGGTGCAGAAGCAGTAAGGTGGCGCAGCAAGGTGAGCATCTCCTGGTGAACCTTCTCAAGGGAGCCCTCACGAGAATTAGAGGAGCCTCCCGAGTCCTTTTGAGGACGGCCACCACGGCGACCCTGTTTCCTCCTCTTGATGCACTCCGTGATCTCGTGACCATCCTGCTTGCAGTAGTTGCAGAAAGCACTAGTGGAGGTTGCTGCCACCTGTGTAGAAGAGGGCACACCAGGCAGCGGTGGTGGAACGCGGGCAGCCAGGACTGCTGAAGAGGATGGCAACAAGCCCATGCTCCGTAGACGCACCTCCTCAGATCGCACCTCAGCAAGGGCCTCCAGAGTAGAGAGCCGAGGATGGCGTGCCAATAGCTGAGCACGACTCTGCTCGAACTCCGGCCGGAGGCGAGTGAGGAAGTCGTAGAGGCGACGAACCTCTAGCTTAGCTTGTTGCCGCACACAACACTGACATCTGCGACAAACATCAGCTCCCAGAGAGTCCAATTGGCGCCACACCGCCGATATCTCCTTGTAGAAATCATCCACAGTAGCATCTCCCTGTTGTAGCTGTTGCTCTTGACGAACAACAGAGAGATACATGGCATCCCCTGTAGACTCATTGCGATGGCGAAGGTGCTCCCACATCTGATATGCAGTGGTAAGGGCCACCACATCCATGGTGAGATCAACATCCATGCTGTTCACCAAGATAGAAGAGGCTCGAGCATCATCATTTGTCCATTGCTTGTACAAGTGGAGTTGATTCTGATACTCTTCAGTGGCCTCTTCAAAAGCATCTAGCATCTCACGTTGCTTGGTTTCATCGGCATCAACAGGGAAGGCCAACTCAGCCGGAGGAGTGGGCAGCAGGGGACAAGGCAGAGTACCAGAGAGGTGCTCCCAGACCAGCTGGCCCCTCATGTGCAGCTTCATGTGCTGCACCCAGTCCCTGTAGTTCTGTCCATTGAAGATAACAGGACATCGTGGGACTGGGACAACACCGGTGGTGGTGGAGGGCGCCATTCCAGCAGAGCAGCAGCAGCAGCAGCTCGTTGAAGAGCAGCAGCAGCAGGAGGCACAGCTTGATGGCGGCAGCAGACCAGGAGGAGAAGAGCAGCAGCAGCAGCAGCAGAGAAGAGGAGCAGCAGCAGCAGCTCGTTGAGGAGCAGCAGCAGCAGCACGTTGAGGCGGCGGCGCCGGCCGGGAAGGACGGCAGCAGCAGCGGCCTGGAACGGCGGCGGCCTGGACCAGCAGGCGGCAGCGGCTACCAGGAAGAAGAGGGGAGAGGCTCGATGAAGAGAGGAGCGGCGGCCGGCGGCGGCGGCGGCGGCTGGGGAACCTAACCCTAGCTCTTATACCATGTTATGAAGTGAGCTTGTATTCCATCGGGCCAACAGGCCAGCACATATACATGAAGGGAAATAAGCAAAGAAGCCCCTATACAATATGATAACTACACACACAGCACAACCCTGTTCTAACAGTAGTTACCCTACAGCGGTACATTCTACAAGTTGGCCAAATTCTGTGCTCAAATTACTACAAAATGTCACATACTATGTTCATCATTTCCATTTTTTTCCAACTGTATTTTGTGCTTTGCACAATTTTACACGTCAGAAGTTAGAAGTTATGGTGTTTTTTTCTCTTTATCATGTGCACATTTCACCTGAGAACCTGTAGAACAACTACACATTCTTACTTGGACATATCACGTATCTATTGTGGCGTCAACCACAATGCACTACATCACCCTGAAATGACAATTATATGACCTAATTTGAAACTTAAATATTCCTTTGGACTTTGAACGGTATGCCATAAAAGTCCTCAGCTTGATAGACGGGAAATTTTAGGATTGTTTGCTTATCATCAAATTCCATGTGTAGGGTAGGAGATTGAACTTCAGGATCTGAGAATTTTACCCTTTTTATTGTTGCTTATAAGTGTTATGCGATGATCAGAGAACGGCGAAGATATGCAAGTTCTAAGGTATAAGCGCGGAGAGAAGTATGAATCGCACTATGATTTCTTCACCGACAGTGTTAACACTATCCGTGGTGGACATCGTGTAGCTACTGTACTTCTGTACTTAACAGACGTTGCAGAAGGAGGGGAAACTGTTTTCCCCTTAGCCAAGGTAATTTTTCTTTCTTCACGATGGTGGTGCTGAATAAGATGATAGAAAGTGTGTCAGATTGCTGTTTTGTCGTCTGAGCCAGTTACAAGTAGCAATTAGCACCATAGTGTTCTCCTGTACTTTTATTTTTGCGATGACTCCTGTACTTATTCCTAGGTATGCCTATTCATTTGTCAAACAGGGACGTAAAGGATCACACCATAAAGATTTGTCAGAATGTGCACAGAAAGGCATTGCAGGTATAATCTTTGTGCTCTTTTCCTTTTTGGCGGTGGCAATTCCTGGGTTATTAACAAGGCACCTGAAGCATTTTTTGACTGATATGCTTCGCCTGTGTCCATCGTGTTCCTTAGTGAAACCACGGAAGGGGGACGCCCTTCTATTCTTCAATCTTCGCCCGGACGCCGCGACAGACCCGTCGAGCCTACATGGCGGGTGCGAGGTCATCAAAGGTGAGAAATGGTCCGCCACGAAATGGATCCGCGTGGCCTCGTTCGACAAGGTCTATCACACGCCAGGCAATTGCACGGACAACAGCAACAGCTGCTCGCAATGGGCGGCGTTGGGGGAGTGCGCGAAGAACCCGGCGTACATGGTGGGAACCGCGGCGCTGCCCGGTCACTGTAGAAGGAGCTGCAACGTGTGTTAACGCTTGGAGTAGAAGTCCTTGGAACGCCGCTTGTTGCTGGAGTTGAGGTTCATACAGGAGCAGCAATGGCGGGTCGAACTGAGCTGGTGTCCCATGAGGTTTGGTCGTCCAGATGGTACCAGTTTCTTGTTACTCCCTGATGACAAGTTGGCTCCTGGCTACCAGTGTTTATTTGTTGATGAGTGGTAAACCTGGCTGCTAGATAGTATCAGAGGACGGACCCTTGTTGATCAGTGCTCGTGATTTGTGCTAGGCAGGAAGAGATGAGTTGATTGTTAGAGTTGGCTCATGGCGGATTTCATCAGCTTGTGGTGCCATTTTTGTCTGTAGACTGTAGGGACTGTGATCTCTTTTCTCACTCTTGTACTAGTATATATATGTAGCACCAACATGTATTCCCTGAATTCGACGAGCATTTCCAAATCCTTTGCTTTTGTGCTCATCTTTTGTACTACTATACTGCTGTGCTACTATTACAACGAACTGAATCGTTCATGTGCGCAGAAGAGAATGTCGCTGGACGCTTGCCCGTGGCGTGACGATGCAGAAGAAGAGGAGTGAAGAATAGGGTAGGGTAGAGAGTCTTTGCGGTTTGCACGGAACGGCTGCAGATGAGGTAATTGAATGCCTCTCGTCTCGATCACGAGAGGGATTGCCGATGATGCCTTTCATTAATTCCAATCCTCGCAACCGCCTCTGAATTCAATGCTTCGTCGCCCCCGAAATGCGGAAATGGCTGGCAGTCATACACTCCGTTCCGGTGTATAAGTTAGTTATTCATGTAGTTCTAGATCATCGTTTTGAGAAATTAAAATATATGTTATATGTCATGAAAAATATATCCTATATTTTTACACGGATCTAAAACTACACCAATGACTTATGCACCGGAACGGTAGCACTAGTGTGTTTAGTAGGAACTTAGAAGGAATTTCGTGTTGTAATGGATCACGGCAACCGAACGGGAGCACGCTTAGTTGATGCCAAGGAGGGGTGTTTGTTCGGGCCACGACTCGGCGTCACGAGGAAGATGTGATATCAGGGCGCATGCGCCTACACATGACAATGTTATTTGAGAGTTGCTATGCTTCACGTCACAAACGAGTTTATCAGTGATGACAGATTAATTGATTGATTATAGCACATACAGTAACATATTGGCGGGAAATAACTGGTACTGCATTATCTACTACCTAGAATCATCATACTGGAGGCTACACACAGAGAAGCATGCCGTTCCCGCGACAGATTTTTTATCCAACGACCAACAGTCTCGCAGGCTGGCCTTGCCCTCCTAGAAGAACACCATCCCGACGGCGAAGGAGGCGGCGAGGACGCCGGCGGCGTGGAGGCGGCGCGCGGCGTGGCTGGGCTTGGGCGACTCCGGCGGCGAGGCGAACGGCGAAGGACCTGCGATGGAGATGGCGTATACAGATACAGCATATATTAGTTGTACAGCTACTACTATACCACTACAGTACTCGGCTTCATGGCACTAGTAGTAGTACGTGATGGCAAGCACGTGAACTGAAACTGTGTGTCTGTACTCTGTACCTACGAGCATACATATGGCCATGTAATGTTTCAGCATTACTTATGTTTCTCTCTTCTTTTATTTATTTATATATTTAACTAATACCTAGTACCATCCATCAATTTCTTGTATTAATCCTTGCTCTTGGTCTTTGACTCTTGGGCAGAAAGAATTATATTAAACCGAAGTCGCTACTGAAATTCTACTACTGCATGTGGCGGCGCTTACCAGCAGGGTACTGTGGGCTGTCGCCGGGCGACATGGGCGAGGGAGATCCCGGCGCCGGCGCCGGAGATGGGCCCAGACGAACATTGTAGCCGAGTGCTGCAAGAAGAAAAATATCCATACAAATCAAATCAACCTTTTTTTGTTTGAGAAACTGATGCATAAATAGAGCAAATCTTCCCGGAATAAACAAATAAATAAAATAGAGCAAATCCAGCGGCAACCTGCAGCATCAGGAGGAGTTGAGTTTAGTTTATTACCTGCGCAGGTGCTGAGGGGCGGGGTGGCGACGCGGCAGACGCCGGGGAGCGCGAGCGCGCGGGCGTAGTCGACGGCGATGCCGAAGGAGTCGGCGGCCCCGGAGAGGAGCTCGCAGAGGCAGACGGGGTTGGAGCCCACCATCCCCGCCAGCTCCGGGCAGCACGGCTTGTCCGGCGCCCGCGCCTTGCTCCCGGCCTGCACGTACGGCAGGCAGTCCGACATGTTGAGCAGCGAGTTGAGGCACGCCGCGCTCATCCCCGCGGCCGGCCCAGGCGCCGCCGCCGCCGCCGCCGCCGAGGGTGGCACCGCCACGTGCTGCGCCCCCGCGAGCGTCATCGACAGCGAAAGCGAGAGCAGCACCGCCGCGATCGGCACGGCCCACCGCCGGTGTGGTGTCACTGCGAGCGCCATGGTCAAGGGTGGGCGGCGGGTTTGTTGGGAAGCGGTGGGAGCGAGTTAATGCGGTGGCGGGCGAGAGGGAGAGAGCGGTGCTGCTTGGACTGTAGTACTCGTCCACTGGGTAGGATCGGAGGCGGTGTTCTCTTCTCTTTATATAGCCGTGGAGCGTGGGAGAGGTGGCAACTGGACGGCACCAGATGTTGCGTGCGAGTGCGATGGAATGAATGAGCAGAGTACGTGGCGAGCGGCGGCTGCCAATTTTCGGCGCTAGCTCTTGTTGCATTTCAAGGGCATGTATGCATAGGATTCTCATGAATTTCACGTGAATTTGGTGAGAATTTGGCATGGATTCATGCAATATGCATACAAGGATTCACCTCTCATTATCTTTACTCTATATACTACTACTACTCAGAAAGCTCTGTTGGTGCCGACTTTCCTAAATCAACTTTGTGTGTAAACAATGGACACTGACTTCTTTTGAGTTCATTGGCGAAAGAATGATCCCGAACGTTGTGCCCTACAGTACGTGCTTGTGGATGAGGACGGTGTCCTATAGCTAGCGTTGGAGGCTGTTTGTTAGTAGTGACGACGGCAGCAGGAGCACCGTTAGAACCAGTCCGTTGGTCAGAACGAACGCGATGATCTATCTATCTATCTATCTATCTATCCCATTACTAATGGAATGGAATGGAGCGTCCATCGTCTCCCAAGGCACGGACCTCTTTCTCCTTCTCCCTGTCTTCTTCTTCTTCTTCTTCTTCTTCTTCTTCGTCCGGCGATAATAATGCGCTCGCATGCGGCTGTGTACTCCACGACCGGTCGACGACGCCTGCCTAGCTGGAGCCGGAGGAAGATGAGGACGACAGGCAGTCAGGCACGGTTTGACTTTGGCATGCGTGCATGGCATTGGCAGTCCGCACACAGCTGTTGTTGCTCACCCGGGCGGGTATTCATTCAGATGGAGCAAAAACCATCGGTTTCCAAGCGGAATCAATAGCGTCACGTCGCGCCGGACGGTGCACGGCTGAGGCGATGGCAGATCAGGCCATCAGCCCATCAGGGGAGGGCATTTATGTTACTACATGCTTCACCGAGCTTGCAAACAAAACAAAATCCCCTGCCAGTGATATCGACGGCGACGGCGGAGCGGCTGATCGTTTTGTTTGCATGACAAGTCGAGGAGACAATTCGTACCTAGCAGTACGTGAAAACAACTCGGCTCATACATGGGATGGGACGGGATGGGCTTGATTCATTCCGGCGAGTTTGATTTGACGTGGTGCAAAGCTGATTTACAGGCTCCTAGCGTCAGTCGGTCAGCGGCCTACAGAGTGGTGGTATCGACAGAGGTTCATTCCCACCGTAGTAATAGTAGTAGTAGTAATAACCTGCAACGCAGGGCCCTCCAGAAGCGAACGCCCTCTCTTCCGCGCGATTCCATCAGCCTGTCGAAGACAGATTAACAACATCAGAATGGAATTACAGGATCTTCTTTCCATCGATGGGAAAACTAACGGCTCGAGTTGGCCATCCATCTACCCATCTTATCAACAGCAGTAAAGTCGTCTCAAGCCGGCATTATAACATCGCCATCGCTGAGATTTCACATTTGCAAAATAAACTATACACAGCAAGCAGTATTTTTTTTTAGGAAAACACAGCAAGCAGTATGAATCTGTATAGTACGTAGTATTAGATACTAGCCTGTATCCAGCATATGCCTTTCCTCGCACCCCAAAAAAACTTGATGGCTGTATCACACTTTTTTTCTTTCGAAAAGGAGGAGTACTCCCCGGCATGGTTATGTCACACTAATTACCAAAAGATAGTGAACAGATACTCAACATTAATGACAACACCTTTGAAGTTTGAACCACATTATACACAGAAGCGCTGTCGTACCTTAAATGCCAAAATGAGTCACTTCATCATCTTCTCCTTCGTCTTCATCTTCATCATCGTCGTCGTCGTCGTCATCAATCTCGGAAAATCTGAAATCCTTCACCGCCTCCTCTTCCTCCTCCTCGTCAATGTCACCCATCATTTCTGAAGAGGGAATTCTGTCCCTCAAACCAGTGCTGAGCACCACAGTTTGTCCTTTGGACTTCTCCATATCTCTTCTCAGTCTTTCCATGTTCTCGTTCCTGCGCTCAGCCTCTAGTCTCTCCTTCTCAGCAATCCTCTTGTCAAGATCAGCCCTGATAAAAGATTGTTATATGAGAGTAACTAGTAAGTTTTTTGGCATCGACATTCCATTCAGCAATTGTACAGACTGTATCATAAAGGACAAACCTGTAGGTCTCCATGTACTCTTTGGCACTTGCTTCTATGGCTTCAAAAAATGCATCAACTCCAGTGCCAGATACCGCTGATACTCCAACAGAGCGTAGGTTATTGTAGAATTCATCCAACACAAGGGAGAGACTCCGGGTAAATGAAGAGGAGTATGATGAGTCGGCATCCAAAGCCGTCTGAAATGCTTCAAAGTCTTGCATCCACTGCTCCAGCAAAAAATGAAGGCCAAGTTACTTTTTTTTGAAGAAGAAGAAGAAGGAAACATCATGTACTAAAACACTGGCTGTGCAAGTATATTTCCACTTTTCAAAATATGCATGTTCAATAAGGCTCAATCATACACCTCAGCATGACAGCTCAAATGTGACATATTGACAGAAGTATACCCAAAAGAGAACCAGTACATACTGCATACACCGCAATGTGAATACATTATAGATAGTAGCCAGTTGATATAATCATCATAAGGGTGTACCTACCTCAAGAGCAAACTCGTGCTTAGCTACATCAACCTTGTTAAATGTCAGCACCAGAGGCAAACGGGTCTTGTAGAGGATACTGCACGCATACATCATGTTGCTCATAAAGGTTACGGGGTTTGTCGACCTGGGGGTGTCAATCACATATGCAACAACTGTTGGAAATGTTGATGCAAAAGCTTCAGTTATGATAGCTCCTGAAGCCGACCAAGTGAAGATTTCAATTTGCCCTGGGGTATCCACCAGCACACAATCCAGCTGGTCTGCCCGGCTTTCAATAACAGATATAACCTGCAAGGATGAATATTGGACATACATTAGCTAAATGGTAGTACAAGAATAGAGGAAAAAGTCATGTCCCAAATACCCGGAAATGTAGCATACAATTTTTGCAGAAAGAAATCGGCATTATTCAACGCGCAATCAAAGATTTTCTGTGAGCTCGGCATTAAGCTATAAATTAAGCACAATTTCATGCAACATTTTGCACTGAATGGTAGAAATTGACATGAAACCAATTACCAAAAAGGAAATCAATTACCAAAAAGAAGACATGAAACAGCTCAGTTATCTTCCATTTTATAGCTTAACAGAGGATTTCAATGATGCACATTACCATTACGAGATCCATATAGTATAGGTACCTCATCAAACTTGGTTGAGAAGAGGTTGAGTGAGGTAAGAATGCCACCATTGGGGCCAAGCCCGTACTCTTTCATCACCTCCTTGTAACGCACGGTGTCGCGGATGTCAATGTTGGCCCCGAATGGCAGCGTCATCACCGCAGGGTCAAGGTTAAGCACGTAACCCCTCATGTTTGTCGATGCCTGCATATGGCACACCAGACGGTGCATGAAGGTGGTCTTCCCCGTCCCTGCATTGTAGAGCAGAACAGTAAGCGTCCAATCCCAAAATCTCTCAGCAAAACCTAACATGTCACAGGTTCGCTGGGCCATCCGTACTACTGTAATTGTAGTAATTGGATAGCGGCAAACGAAATCGAGCGCACCGGCCATGCCGATGACGAGGACGATCACCGGCTTCTTCTTGAAGTTGGTGCGGCCCGGGGCGATGGATAGGCCCCCAATGGAGTCCGCGAGCTCCTCGTCCTTCCCCTTACCCTCGGCGTCCGCCTGCGCACGCCATACAGGAAGCCCAGAGACAATCAGAAACAAAACCCTCAAAAAAGGGAGGGGGGAATTCCCCCAAGAAAAGGTTGGGCGGCGGCGGCGGCTTGCCTGGTCCTCGAGGTCCATCTGGGTGGGCTTGCTCTCGGCGGGCGGTTCGGAGTCGATGTCCATGGGCGGCTCGGGTGGTGCCGAGAGACGGCGGCCGGAATCGAGGAGGTTGACGGGGACGGGGGGCGGCGGCGACGAACCAATCGGGGAACGGACTGCGGCGTGCGGGACGGGAATAGAGCTGCTGTTCGTGACAAGTGTGGGTTCGACCCACGGGCTCAACCCGTGAGTTCGATCCGGGTTGGAACCGCAGCCGCACCGCACGGTTCCTAAATGGCCCATCTAGCCTACATAAACATGGCCCGTTTGCTCTAAAATGTAGTTGCTCAAGCTCTGCCGGTGCTGGAGTTCACGTAAACACAGTCAATAAAAATTAAATTTAAAAAGGTCATGGAGGCAAATGTACAGGGAGTCCAGACAATCAATAATATTCTGCAAACGTATGAGGAGTGTTCGGGTCAAGTGATTAATTGAGAGACGTCTCAGTAATGTTTAGTGCAAAGGCAAGCCAGAGTTTAATTTTTCTTAATCATACAAGAATTGCAAATTGAAAGTGAAGCCACTGGGGGAAAGTACCTTGGGCTGCTCAGATATATTGGGAAGTCAAAGAAAAACATGTTTTGCCTACATTGAAGATAATATTATCAGCCGGCTCCACGGAGGCTGGGACATATGTCTTTCTATGGCGGGTGAGATATATGTGAAAGTTGTGGCTCAAGCTATACCCACGTATGCAATGTTGTGCTTTGATCTAACAAAGTCCTTGTGCGATGAGATAAGCCAGCTGATATGTCATTACTGGTGGAATAGACAAAATAAAGAAAATAAGATGCATTGGGTAGGTTGGGAAAAAAAGAAGTTGTCAAAAGCTGAAGGAGGTCTGGGTTTCTACGATCTTCATTCCTTTAACATGGTGATGCTAGTCAAACAAGGATGGCGGTTGATACAAGCACCTGAATCCCTTTGTGCACAAGTTTTGAGAGCAAAGTATTTCCCTCATGGCAATGCCCTTGCTGCAGAACCAATTAATGGTATGAGCTATATATGGCGTAGTATTTTGAAAGGCATTGAGCTTCTCAAAGAAGGGTTGATTTGGAGAATCGGGGATGGCACGGATGTTCGGATTTGGGATGATAGATGGATTCCTAGGGGAGTGACCCGACAACCTTCTGCACCACGTGGACACGGCCTCCTAACCAGGGTTTGTGAGTTAATCGATCCAGATACGGGCTACTGGGATCGAGCTCTCGTCGAAGGGTGTTTCCATCAGGATGATGTGCCATACATTATGAGCATCCCAGTCCATGATCAAGCTAAAGATTTCTTAGCTTGGCATCTTAACAGTAAGGACATTTTCTCGGTCAAATCAGCATATAAAGCACATGTGGCCATGCTAAAAAGAGGGGCTAACAAACAGCGAGGTGCCAGCTCATCAAATGAAGGACGTGATTTGGAAATGTTCAAGGCTATTTGAAAATAGAAGTGTCCTCCAAAGGTGCGTCATTTCTTGTAGAGATTTGCACATAATAGCGGCCCAATGTATATGAATATCAATAGAAGGGGTGTAGAGCTTGATACACGATGTGCTGTTTGCGGCCGGCTGTTCGAAGATGGAGGGCATTTTTTTCTGAAATGCAAATGGGTGAAGCAAAGATGGTGAACGTTAATGCAGGAGGAGGTGAGAGTGCAGCTATTATAGCAAACTTCAGCAAGGGAAGTAGTGCATGCAATCTTACAGCTTCCAGAGAACAAAGAATGCTTACCATTGATCTCCTTTGGTCATGGTGGCATGAGAGTAAATCGTGGAAATCATGATAAACACAGAGCCACGGTAGAAGAATTCCAATATGTTGTTTGTTTTCATGTGCATGAATGGAATGAGTTCCTGAATAAGAAGTTGTCTACTCACGTGATCATACATAGCACTTGGAAGCCACCACCGACAGATTTTATTAAAATTAATATTGACATAGCTTTCTCAGAATATAATGGATATAGTGGATGGGAAATAATATGCAGAGATGCCACCCGTGAAGTCCTTTTTGCTGCAGTTGGCTCATCCCAATCCATCTCCAATGCTTTATATGCTGAGACGGTAGCCCTGTGCACTGCTGTTATCTAGGCTGATCAAATGGGAGTGGACAGGGTCCAATTTGAGACTGATTGTCTAGTGCTACAACAAGCTATGTCATCGGATGATTATGACATGTCTTCTTTGTTGGGGAACGTTGCATGGGAAACAAAAATTTTCCTACGCACACACAAGATCTATCCATGGTGATGAGCATCTACGAGAGGGAGAGTGAATCTACATACCCTTGTAGATCGCTAAGCGGAAGCGTTTAAGAAACGCGGTTGATGTAGTCGAACGTCTCCGCGATCCAAATCGCAAGTCGTCCCTCGATCCGATCACGAACTAGCGCCGAACGGACGGCACCTCCGCGTTCAACACACGTACGGCTTGATGACGCCTTCACCTCCTCGATCCAGCGAGCGATGATGAAGTAGTGGTTGAGTTCCAGCAGCACGACGGCGTGGTGATGGTGGTGAGGAACAATCTCTGCAGGGCTTCGCCAAGCGCTACGGAGATTATGACGGAGGAACTAGAGGGTTAGGGTTGCCGCACACGGCTTGGGGAAATCTTGATGTGTCCCGTGTGCTAGCCCTGCCCCTCTATTTATATGTTGAGCCTTGGGGTCTAAACTTGGAGTAAAAGCCTCCTCCAGGTCGGTTTTGCCCGCACAAGGTCGGTTTGGCCCGCAGGGAAAGAGTCCAACTCGGATCCCTGCCGAACCGTGCACAGCCGCACACAAGCGGTAGTACCGCTTCACACAAGCGGTAGTACCGCTTGGGCGGTAGTACCGCTTCACACAAGCGGTAGTACCGCTTACGCGGCAGCAAAACTACTTTTTGCACTTTCCAATACCTCGTGGGCTTTTATCCCTTGGCCCATATAAAGTGTTGCTGCACCCGAACACTTCGGTAAACATCCGGAACCCCTTCCGGTGAACTTCGGAACTCTTCCGGAGATCA
Organism: Elymus sibiricus; assembly: GCA_039707655.1. NCBI lineage: Eukaryota > Viridiplantae > Streptophyta > Magnoliopsida > Poales > Poaceae > Elymus > Elymus sibiricus. The sequence goes on from CM077663.1 coordinate 348,471,879, forward strand.
AAACACTATTATCACATATATCAATCTTTACCTCCGGACTATTCCGGAGATCCTCGTCATGTCCGGGATCTTATCCGGGACTCCGAACAACTTTCGGTCACCAACATAATAACTCAATTATACTAATCGTCACCAAACGTTAAGTGTGTAGACCCTGCGGGTTCGAGAACTATGTAGACATGACCGAGACACCTCTACGGCCAATAACCAATAGCGGGACCTGGATGCCCATATTGGCTCCTACATATTCTACGAAGATCTTTTATCGGTCGAACCTCTATGTCAAGGATTCAGTTAATCCCGTATGCTGTTCCCTTTGTTCTTCGGTATGTTACTTGCCCGAGATTCGATCGTCGGTATCTCTATACCTAGTTCAATCTCGTTACCGGCAAGTCTCTTTACTCGTTCCGTAATACAAGATCCTGTGGCTAACTCTTTAGTCACTTTGCTTGCAAGGCTCAATGTGATGTTGTATTACCGAGTGGGCCCTGAGATACCTCTCCATCATACGGAGTAACAAATCCCAGTCTTGATCCATGCCAACCCAACAGACACCCTCGGAGATACCTGTAGAGCACCTTTATAGTCACCCAGTTACGTTGCGACGTTTGATACACACAAGGTATTCCTCCGGTGTCAGTGAGTTGCATGATCTCATGGTCAAAGGAACAGATACTTGACATGCAGAAAACAATAGCAATAAACTGACACGATCAAATGCTACGTTTACAGTTTGGGTCTTGTCCATCACATCATTCTCCTAATGATGTGATCCCGTTATCAAATGACATCTCATGTCAATGGCTAGGAAACCTTAACCATCTTTGATCAACGAGCTAGTCAACTAGAGGCTTACTAGGGACACAGTGTTGTCTATGTACCCACACATGTATTTGAGTTTCCAATCAATACAATTATAGCATGGACAATAAACGATTATCATGAACAAGGAAATATAATAATAACCAATTTATTATTGCCTCTAGGGCATATTTCCAACAGTCTCCCACTTGCACTAGAGTCAATAATCTAGTTCACATCACTATGTGATTTACATTGTAATGAATCGAACACCCATGCAGTTCTGGTGTTGTTCATGTTTAGCCCTTGGAAGAGGTTTAGTCATCGGATCTGCAACATTTAGATCCGTGTGTACTTTGCAAATATTTATGTCGTCCTCCTTGATGTAATCGCGGATGGAATTGAAACGTCGTTTTATGTGTCTGGTCCTCTTGTGAAATCTTGGTTCCTTGGCTAGAGCAATGGCACCAGTGTTATCACAAAACAGAGTCATTGGGTTAAGCGCACTAGGCACTACTCCAAGATCTGTCATGAACTCCTTCATCCAGACACCTTCCTTCGCCGCCTCCGAGGCAGCGATGTACTCCGCTTCGCATGTAGAATCTGCTACCACGCTTTGCTTGGAACTGCACCAGCTAACCGCACCCCCATTAAGAATAAATACGTATCCGGTTTGCGACTTAGAGTCATCCGGATCAGTGTCAAAGCTTGCATCGACGTAACCCTTTACGACGAGCTCTTGATCACCTCCATAAACGAGAAACATGTCCTTAGTCCTTTTCAGGTACTTCAGGATATTCTTGACCGCCGTCCAGTGTTCCATTCCTGGATCACCTTGAAACCTTCCGACCATACTTATGGCAAGGCTGACATCGGGTCTTGTGCACAGCATTGCATACATGATAGAGCCTATGGCTGAAGCATAGGGGATGACACTCATCTTTTCTCTATCTTCTGCAGTCACTGGGCATTGAGTCTTACTCAACTTCACACCTTGCAAAACAGGCAAGAACCCCTTCTTGGACTGATCCATTTTGAACTTCTTCAAAATCTTATCAAGGTATGTGCTTTGTGAAAGTCCTATTAAGCGTCTCGATCTATCTCTATAGATCTTGATGCCTAATATGAAAGCAGCTTCTCCTAGGTCCTTCATTGAAAAACTCTTGTTCAAATATTCCTTTACGCTTTCCAGCATTTCTATATTGTTTCCAATCAGCAATATGTCATCCACATATAATATTAGAAACGCTATAGAGCTCCCACTCACTTTCTTGTAAATACAAGCTTCTCCGTAAACTTGTATAAACTCGAACGCTTTGATCACCTCATCAAAACGAAGATTCCAACTCCGAGATGCTTGCACCAGTCCATAAATGGATCACTGGAGTTTGCAAACTTTGTCAGCATTCTCTGGATCGACAAAACCTTCTGGTTGCATCATATACAACTGTTCCTTAAGGAAACCGTTAAGGAACGCTGTTTTGACATCCATCTGCCAAATTTCATAATCAAAAAAGGCAGCTATTGCTAACATGATTCTGACGGACTTAAGCATCGCTACGGGTGAGAAGGTCTCATCGTAGTCAACTCCTTGAACTTGTGAAAAACCCTTTGCCACAAGTCGAGCTTTATAGACGGTGACATTACCGTCCGCGTCCGTCTTCCTCTTAAAGATCCATTTGTTCTGAATGGCCTTACGCCCTTCAGGTAATACTTCCAAAGTCCATACTTTGTTTTCATACATGGATCCCATCTCGGATTTCATGGCCTCTAACCACTTCTCGGAATCCGGGCCCATCATCGCTTCTCCATAGCTCGTAGGTTCATCGTTGTTTAACAACATGACCTCTAAGACAGGGTTGCCGTACCACTCAGGAGCAGTACGCGTCCTTGTCGACCTACGAGGTTCGATAGCAACTTGATCCAAAGCTTCATGATCATCATCATTAACTTCCTCTTCAGCTAATGTAGGCTCCACAGAAACAACTTTCTGCGCTGCGCTACTCTCAGGTTGAAGTAAAGGTTCAACAACCTCATCAAGTTCTATCTTCCTCCCACTCAATTCTTTCGAGAGAAACTCTTTCTCAAGAAATGTTCCGTTTTTAGCGACAAACACTTTGCCTTCGGATCCGAGGTAGAAGGTATACCCAACTGTCTCTTTTGGGTATCCTATGAAGACGCATTTCTCCGCTTTGGGTTCCAGCTTTTCAGGCTGAAGCTTTTTGACATAAGCATCACATCCCCAAACTTTAAGAAACGACAGTTTTGGCTTCTTGCCAAACCAAAGTTCATATGGCGTCGTCTCAACGGATTTCGATGGTGCCCTATTTAAAGTGAATGCAGCTGTCTCTAATGCATAACCCCAAAACGATAGTGGCAAATCGGCAAGAGACATCATAGATCGCACCATATCCAATAAGGTTCGATTACGACGTTCGGACACACCATTACGCTGTGGTGTTCCAGGCGGTGTCAATTGTGAAACAATTCCACACTGTCTTAAGTGACTGCCAAACTCATAACTCAGATATTCTCCTCCTCGATCAGATCGTAGGAATTTAATCTTCTTGTTACGATGATTCTCAACTTCACTCTGAAATTGTTTGAACTTTTCAAATGTTTCAGACTTGTGTTTCATTAAGTAAATATACCCATATCTACTTAAGTCATCAGTGAAGGTGAGAAAGTAACGATAACCACCGCGCGCCTCAATACTCATCGGACCGCACACATCAGTATGTATGATTTCCAATAAGTCACTTGCCCGTTCCATTGTTCCAGAGAACGGCGTTTTAGTCATCTTGCCCATGAGGCATGGCTCACATGTGTCAAGTGATTCAAAATCAAGTGACTCCAAAAGTCCATCAGCATGGAGCTTCTTCATGCGTTTTACGCCAATATGACCTAAACGGCAGTGCCACAAGAAAGTGGTATTATCATTATCAATTCTACATCTTTTGGCATCAATGTTATGAACATGTGTATCATTACTATCGAGATTCAATAAGAATAAACCCCTCACATCGGGTGCATGACCATAAAAGATATTACTCATATAAATAGAACAACCATTATTCTCTGATTTAAATGAGTAACCGTCTTGCAATAAACAAGATCCAGATATAATGTTCATGCTTAACGCAGGCACCAAATAACACTTATTTAGGTTCATCACTAATCCCGACGGTAATCGAAGAGCGAGCGTGCCGACGGCGATCACATCAACCTTGGAACCATTTCCCACGCGCATCGTCACTTCGTCCTTTGCCAGCCTCCGTCTATTCCGCAGTTCCTGTTTTGAGTTGCAAATATGAGCAACCGCACCGGTATCAAATACCCAGGCACTACAACGAGAGTTGGTAAGGTACACATCAATAACATGTATATCATATATACCTTGTTTGTTGTTGGCCGCCTTCTTGTCAGCCAAATACTTGGGGCAATTCCGCTTCCAGTGTCCAGTTCCCTTGCAATGAAAACACACAGTTTCTGGTTTGGGTCCAGCCTTGGGTTTCTTCACGAGAGGAGCAACTACTTTGCCACTCTGCTTGGAGTTACCCTTCTTACCCTTGCCATTTTTCTTGAAACTAGTGGTTTTATTGACCATCAACACTTGATGCTCCTTCTGAATTTCAGACTCAGCGGCTTTCAGCATCGCAAACAGCTCGGCGACTGACTTGTTCATCCCGTGCATGTTATAGTTCAACACGAAGCTCTTGTAGCTAGGTGGCAATGATTGAAGAACTCTGTCAGTGATAGCCTCTGGCGGAAGGGGCATCCCTAACTCAGCCAGACGGGTGGAGTACCCAGACATTCTGAGCACGTGATCACTGATAGACCCGTTCTCCTCCATCTTGCAAGCATAGAACTTATCGGAGATCTCATATCTCTCGATCCGGGCATTCTTCTGAAAGATAAACTTCAATTCCTGGAACATCTCATATGCTCCATGACGTTCAAAACGTCTTTGAAGTCCCGGTTCTAAGCCATACAACATTGCACATTGAACTATTGAGTAATCATCAGAACGAGCCTGCCAGGCGTTCACAACGTCTAGAGACTCAACTGGAGCGGGTGGATCACCAAGCGGTGCATCAAGGACATAAGCCTTCTGGGAAGCCGTAAGGATAATCCTTAGATTACGGGCCCAGTCCACAAAGTTACTTCCATCATCTTTCAACTTAGCTTTCTCTAGGAACGCATTAAAATTCAGGGGTGCTACTGCGCGAGCCATGATCTACAACATAAATATAGCAAAGACAACTTAGACTATTGTTCTAGATAATGAGTTTAGTTAATCATATTACTTAAAAACTCCCACTCAAATTTACATCCCTCCGGTCATTCGAGTGTAACATGATCCAAATCCACCAACTCAAGTCCGATCATCACGTGAGTTGAGGTGGTTTCAATGGTGAACATCTTCATGTTGATCATATCTACTATATGACTCATGTTCGACCTTTCGGTCTCTTGTGTTCCGAGGCCATGTCTGTACATGCTAGGCTCGTCAAGTTTAACCCGAGTGTTCCGCACGTGCAACATGGCTTACACCCGTTGTATGCGAACGTAGAGTCTATCACACCCGATCATCACGGCGTGTCTCGAAACGACGAACTTTCGCAACGGTGCACACTTGGGGAGAACACAATTTATCTTGAAATTTAAGTGAGGGATCACCTTATAATGCTACCGTCGTCCTAAGCAAAATAAGATGCATAAAAGGATTAACATCACATGCAAATCATAAGTGACATGATATGGCCATGAACTTGTGCTTTTGATCTCCATCTCCAAAGCACCGTCATGATCTCCATCGTCACCGGCATGACACCATGATCTCCATCATCTTGATCTCCATCAACGTGTCGCCATAAGGTTGTCGCGCCGACTGTTGCTTCCACGACTATTGCTAACGTTTAGCGATAAAGTAAAGCATTACATAGCGCTTAATGATTGACACGCAGGTCATACAATAATTAAAGACAACTCTATGGCTCCTGCCAGTTGCCGTACTCATCGACATGCAAGTCGTGATATTCTATACAAAACATGATCATCTCATACATCACATATATCTCATCATGTAATTGGCCATATCATATCACATCATACCCTGCAAAAACAAGTTAGACGTCCTCTAATTGTTGTTGCAAATTTTACGTGGCTGCTACGGGTTTGCAAGAACCGTTCTTACCTACGCAAAACCACAACGTGGTGTAGTGATTGCTTTTTGATCTTCTAAAAGAACCCTCTTCATTGAAATCGATTCAACTAAAGTGAGAGAGACAGACACCCGCTAGCCATCTTTATGCAACAAAATTACATGTCAGTTGAAGGAACCTGTCTCGCGTAAGTGTACGCGTAATGTCGGTCCGGGCCGCTTCATCTCACAATACCGCCGAATCAAATATCAACTAGTAACGGCAAGCAATATGTATACACCCACGCCCACAACTCGTTTGTGTTCTACTCGAGATCTCATCTACGCATAGACCTAGCTCATGATGCCACTGTTGGGGAACGTTGCATGGGAAACAAAAATTTTCCTACGCACACACAAGATCTATCCATGGTGATGAGCATCTACGAGAGGGAGAGTGAATCTACATACCCTTGTAGATCGCTAAGCGGAAGCGTTTAAGAAACGCGGTTGATGTAGTCGAACGTCTCCGCGATCCAAATCGCAAGTCGTCCCTCGATCCGATCACGAACTAGCGCCGAACGGACGGCACCTCCGCGTTCAACACACGTACGGCTTGATGACGCCTTCACCTCCTCGATCCAGCGAGCGATGATGAAGTAGTGGTTGAGTTCCAGCAGCACGACGGCGTGGTGATGGTGGTGAGGAACAATCTCTGCAGGGCTTCGCCAAGCGCTACGGAGATTATGACGGAGGAACTAGAGGGTTAGGGTTGCCGCACACGGCTTGGGGAAATCTTGATGTGTCCCGTGTGCTAGCCCTGCCCCTCTATTTATATGTTGAGCCTTGGGGTCTAAACTTGGAGTAAAAGCCTCCTCCAGGTCGGTTTTGCCCGCACAAGGTCGGTTTGGCCCGCAGGGAAAGAGTCCAACTCGGATCCCTGCCGAACCGTGCACAGCCGCACACAAGCGGTAGTACCGCTTCACACAAGCGGTAGTACCGCTTGGGCGGTAGTACCGCTTCACACAAGCGGTAGTACCGCTTGGGCGGTAGTACCGCTTCACACAAGCGGTAGTACCGCTTACGCGGCAGCAAAACTACTTTTTGCACTTTCCAATACCTCGTGGGCTTTTATCCCTTGGCCCATATAAAGTGTTGCTGCACCCGAACACTTCGGTAAACATCCGGAACCCCTTCCGGTGAACTTCGGAACTCTTCCGGAGATCAAAACACTATTATCACATATATCAATCTTTACCTCCGGACTATTCCGGAGATCCTCGTCATGTCCGGGATCTTATCCGGGACTCCGAACAACTTTCGGTCACCAACATAATAACTCAATTATACTAATCGTCACCAAACGTTAAGTGTGTAGACCCTGCGGGTTCGAGAACTATGTAGACATGACCGAGACACCTCTACGGCCAATAACCAATAGCGGGACCTGGATGCCCATATTGGCTCCTACATATTCTACGAAGATCTTTTATCGGTCGAACCTCTATGTCAAGGATTCAGTTAATCCCGTATGCTGTTCCCTTTGTTCTTCGGTATGTTACTTGCCCGAGATTCGATCGTCGGTATCTCTATACCTAGTTCAATCTCGTTACCGGCAAGTCTCTTTACTCGTTCCGTAATACAAGATCCTGTGGCTAACTCTTTAGTCACTTTGCTTGCAAGGCTCAATGTGATGTTGTATTACCGAGTGGGCCCTGAGATACCTCTCCGTCATACGGAGTAACAAATCCCAGTCTTGATCCATGCCAACCCAACAGACACCCTCGGAGATACCTGTAGAGCACCTTTATAGTCACCCAGTTACGTTGCGACGTTTGATACACACAAGGTATTCCTCCGGTGTCAGTGAGTTGCATGATCTCATGGTCAAAGGAACAGATACTTGACATGCAGAAAACAATAGCAATAAACTGACACGATCAAATGCTACGTTTACAGTTTGGGTCTTGTCCATCACATCATTCTCCTAATGATGTGATCCCGTTATCAAATGACATCTCATGTCAATGGCTAGGAAACCTTAACCATCTTTGATCAACGAGCTAGTCAACTAGAGGCTTACTAGGGACACAGTGTTGTCTATGTACCCACACATGTATTTGAGTTTCCAATCAATACAATTATAGCATGGACAATAAACGATTATCATGAACAAGGAAATATAATAATAACCAATTTATTATTGCCTCTAGGGCATATTTCCAACATTCTTTGGACCAAATGTTCAGATAACTTAAGATGAAGCTTGCCACACAATTTATTTAGGCTATGGTAGTACATACACCTGGTCAAGCTGGTAGTTGGGGACTTAGTTCTCAATGTTATCAGCGCGTATGCCCCGCAAGTAGGCCACAATGAGAACACCAAGAGGGAGTTCTGGGAAGGCCTGGAGGACATGGTTAGGAGTGTACCGATTGGCGAGAGGCTCTTCATAGGAGGAGACCTCAATGACCACGTGGGCACATCTAACATAGGTTTTGAAGGGGTGCATGGGGGATTTGGCTATGGCATCAGGAATCAAGAAGGAGAAGATGTCTTAAGCTTTGCGCTAGCCTACGACATGATCATAGCTAACACCCTCTTTAAGAAGAGAGAATCACATCTAGTGACTTACAGTAGTGGGCAACACTCTAGCCAGATTGATTTCATCCTCTTGAGAAGAGAAGGCAGGTGTGCATGCCTAGACTGTAAGGTGATACCTGGAGAGAGTGTTGTCCCTCAGCATAAGCTTGTGGTTGCTGACCTCCGCTTTCGGATCCGTGTCCAGCGGGAGAAGCGTGCCAAACTCGCTAGAACGAAGTGGTGGAAGCTCAAGGGGGAGGTAGCTCAGGCGTTCAAGGAGAGGGTCATTAAGGAGGGCCCTTGGGAGGAAGGAGGTGATGTAGACAACATGTGGATGAAGATGGCGACTTGCATTCGTAAGGTGGCCTCAGAGGAGTTTGGAGTGTCCAGGGGAAGTAGAAGAGAAGCTAAAGATACCTGGTGGTGGAACGATGATGTCCAGAAGGCAATTAAGGAGAAGAAAGATTGTTTCAGACGCCTATATCTGGATAGGAGTGCAGACAATATAGAGAAGTACAAGATGGCAAAGAAGGCCGCAAAGCGAGCTGTGAGTGAATCAAGGGGTCGGGCGTATGAGGACCTCTACCAACGGTTAGACACGAAGGAAGGCAAAAGGGACATCTATAAGATGGCCAAGATCCGAGAGAGGAAGACAAGGGATGTTGACCAAATCAAGTGCATCAAGGACGGAGCAGATCAACTCCTGGTGAAGAATGAGGAGATTAAGCATAGATGGCGGGAGTACTTTGACAAGCTGTTCAATGGGGAGAGTGAGAGCTCTACCATTGATCTGGACGACTCCTTTGATGATACTAGCAGGCGTTTTGTGCGGCGAATCCAGGAGTCGGAGGTCAAGGAGGCTTTAAAGAGGATGAAAGGAGGGAAGGCGATGGGCCCTGATTATATCCCCATTGAGGTGTGGAGAGGCCTCGGGGACATAGCGATTGTATGGCTAACCAAACTTTTCAACCTCATTTTTCAGGCAAACAAGATGCCAGAAGAATGGAGACGGAGTATATTAGTACCAATCTTCAAGAACAAGGGGGATGTTCAGAGTTGTACTAATTACCGTAGAATCAAACTGATGAGCCATACAATGAAGCTATGGGAAAGAGTCATTGAGCACCGCTTAAGAAGAATGACAAGCGTGACCAAAAATCAGTTTGGTTTCATGCCTGGGAGGTCGACCATGGAAGCCATTTTCTTGGTACGACAACTTATGGAGAGATATAGGGAGCAAAAGAAGGACCTGCATATGCTGTTCATTGACTTGGAGAAGGCCTATGATAAGATACCGCAGAATGTTATGTGGTGGGCCTTGGAGAAACACAAAGTCCCAACAAAGTACATTACCCTCATCAAGGACATGTACGATAATGTTGTGACAAGTGTTCGAACAAGTGATGGTGACACTGATGACTTCCCGATTAAGATAGGACTGCATCAAGGGTCAGCTTTGAGCCCTTATCTTTTTGCCTTGGTGATGGATGAGGTCACAAGGGATATACAAGGAGATATCCCATGGTGTATGCTCTTTGCGGACGATGTGGTGCTAGTCGATGAGAGTCGGACGGGGGTCAACAGGAAGTTGGAGTTATGGAGGCAAACCTTGGAATCGAAAGGTTTTATGCTTAGTAGGACTAAAACCGAGTACATGAGGTGCGCTTTCAGTACTACTAGGCACGAGGAGGAGGATGTTAGCCTTGATGGGCAGGTGGTGCCTCAGAAGGACACATTTCGATATTTGGGGTCAATGTTGCAGAAGGATGGGGATATCGATGAAGATGTGAACCATCGAATTAAAGTTGGATGGATGAAGTGGCGCCAAGCTTCTGGCATTCTCTGTGACAAGAGGGTGCCACAAAAGCTAAAAGGCAAGTTCTATAGGACGGCGGTTCGACCCGCAATGTTGTATGGCGCTGAGTGTTGGCCGACTAAAAGGCGACATGTGCAACAGTTAGGTGTGGCGGAGATGCGCATGTTGAGATGGATGTGTGGCCACACAAGGAATGACCGAATCCGGAATGATGATATACGAGATAGAGTTGGGGTAGCGCCAATTGAAGAGAAGCTTGTCCAACATCGTCTGAGATGGTTTGGGCATATTCAGCGCAGGCCTCCAGAAACCCCAGTGCATAGCGGACGGCTAAAGCATGCTGATAATGTCAAAAGAGGTCGGGGTAGACCGAACTTGACATGGGAAGAGTCCGTAAAGAGAGATCTGAAGGATTGGAGCATCACCAAAGAACTAGCCATGGACAGGGGTGCGTGGAAGCTTGCTATCCATGTGCCGGAACCATGAGTTGGTCGCGAGATCTTATGGGTTTCACCTCTAGCCTACCCCAACTTGTTTGGGACTAAAGGCTTTGTTGTTGTTGTTTTTGTTGTTGTATGGTAGTACATACACCACGAGAATGTAATAAGCCAGCACATGCTGGCATAAGCCAGCAGATGTGCTGGCAGCTATTGATGCGGGATTAGCTGCTGGAGAGTCTAACCAGTGGCACTCTAACTATCGTGATGATGTAACCCGTGTTGTAATCGGTGATTTAGCCGTGCCTTAATGGAGTACGAGTGTTCCATTTCAAAAAAGCCAAGCTAAGGAAAAACAATGTAAATTAAACACACACCAAGGGCATCTCCCAGATCGGAATCACTATCTGTTAACGGACGCATTCACGGACATGGATACAGGAGCCGACCATCCAACTTTGTCGACCAAATTTCTGCCTCTGTTTTTTTCCTATGTCCGGAGCACTTAAAATAATTACAGGAAATAGCAATAACACAATTCTTTTACAAATAACATGCCAATATCGTAGTACAAAAGTAGTTAAAATATAAATATTACATCCAAAATGACCGGATGTTCAACAAGTTTTCCAAATTCATTGATCCAAACTCAACATTGCTCGAGTCCAACATATGCATCAGTATGCACAAATGTTGGTCATCCAGGCGTCGTGCCCCTTGAGCTTCGTCCAAAAATGCATCAAACATGAATGGTTTGCCCTTCGTTGTTTGTACGACGCGACAAAGCGTCTAGGCTGTACAAACATGACGATCATCAAACTGCAACATTGGGTGAATTATCAACATGTAGAGCAACAAGAAGGAAAATTATAAACTGCAACATTGGGTGAATCAATGATTAATCTCTAATCCTCAGCTGATTGAGACGCTAACGACATCCTCAACATTGATCAAAACAACACCACATAGTCATAAACAACAACACGTAGTTATACATTTTAGGTTCACAAATTCACGAAAATTATAGACTGTAGAGATAATTTTGAGGTCACATAGATTTTATACGAGTACATGGGTATCTGGGTATGGGTTATACGATCTCATACCCCACTCTATATGATGGTTTTCAGATTTTCTTATTTATATACCCATGGGTAATTTTTTGTCTCATACCCTTACCCTAATAAAGGTTTTACCCGCAGGGTACATGGGTAATCCTCTCGGGTTCCTTGTTTAGATTCAGTATAAAGTTTCATTGTCTCCAGAAATTTTTATTCAATGATCAACTGTTCTCCTCCAACTGAAATTTCATGTTTAAGTTTTTTATTCTAACCTTGTGTCCATCTCCAGTGAACCATGGAGGTTGACATAAATACATGCCAAGTCAGCATAAAGCTGAGATGGGAAACCAAATTGAGCAACTTCAGAAGCGTAATACACAATCCAAGGTAGAAAAGCAGTAGTACATGGGCGCTCTCAAGATACTCAAAACCATCAAGTGAGTTTTTGACCCATGTGCTTTATGAGTTTTCCCAATTTCAACTCTTCTAGAAACGACTTTAGTACCATTTTAATCATTGTGTGTATGTGCAGTGCTTACTATGCGAGAAATAATTTAAGAATACGTTAAAAACAATCAACATTGCTTCTGAAATTCTATGTTAGAAGTGACAAATCACATAACTTATATTACACCTGCTAGGTTCTTTTGGATTGTGTGAGGAGATACAGGTTTCTAAGGATTGTTCAAATGCAGTCAATGTTATTTGCCAACAAATGGAACACGGAGAACATCCTAGACCACGATAGCAGGTAGTCTTGTCATCTTGCATCTTTCTTTTTCAAGGAATTTTGCATCTTCATATATCTCATGCATTGCTTATAGCTGTGGTACAGAACATGTGATGGAAGACTATTCTTTTTCTTATTGCATTTGTAACCTATGTTTATTATATTGTAGAGAAGAGAACAACATAATGTTGCTTAAAGAGGCAAAAATCTTGATACTAATAGTTTCATTTCCATAATGGTACAGAAAAATTGTCTGCGGTTTTCAGACATCTTGTTGATGCTCTACTAGCCAGGAAGAGCACCAAGAGAGAATGTGCCTATGGTATACACCGGAAACAAACCACCAATGACCCACGAGAAGTGATAGCTTCAGCGCTGTACCACTACATCACAGAGACCGAACCAACTGGAGGATCGACATCTCAGTTCTAGCTATAGAATATACAAGCAATATCATCCATGTCCTTAATTATCTGCTCCAATGGTCAAATATGCAGAGCTGCAACTCTTAGTATATGCTTTTTCTTTCTCCCAACATAATGCTTCAGATTCTTTAAGGAGCCAAGTGTTGCTTACTTTAAGGCAGTGAATTTTGCATTTGTCCAACCTAAAATGACATAAGTTGCGACTTTTTCATGTAGTTCAACGATAATTCAACCAGGTGCTCCGCTTCGGCAACCATGGAAACGCTGGCAGCCGGAATGTCCGCGGCCACGGCTTCCAACTATTGTGAGGCATCCCAAATGACAAGATATTTCGGGTAGCCACGAACCGCTTCGCTGGAACTGCCTCAGACACACCGGCGATTCTAAAGACGATTTCTCTACCTCCTCTCTTGGTCGGCAAGGCTGTGGGTCCTCGGCCGCTCCTGCTGCCGCTCCGGCGGCGTGAGGGGACGGGGGCCCCGGCGACTTCGCTTCGGTGACTAGATAGGGTAGGTTTCGTTTTTCTTAGAAGCATTACATGAGTGGTGGGATCAACGCCGCGCCGGAATGAGATGGCTCTGCTTCTTCCCCACTCTACTGGTGCTTTAATCTGCATCGCTAGAAAGCAGGTAGCCTTTGTGTCTCATCGGACTTCAGTTTTGTCGATGTTAGGTTGTGGTGGCTGGAGTTTGGCGCCCTCTCGGGCGACGACGTCAGCTTGTGTAGAGTATTTGGGTTTCTTGGAGTATGGTGTGCGCAGTGGCGGACCCAGGAATTGAAGTTAGCTGGGGCGAACATTTAATGTCTAATTTTTTTCCGGTACAAATGCAACTCTATTCAACCCAAACTCGTAGAATTCAACAACAAAAGAATTAAAAAGCTCTTAAAAACTAGTAAACTGCTAACATGGACTCTTGCCGCTTGAAATGCTCACTTATGCCAAAATATGATCACATAATTCCAATTTCCAAACGAGACCTACAAAAATTATGAATGCATTAGCACAAGTGTGATGAGAGTTGTATATTTTGACATGGTCATATGATGGTAACTGGGTGGTAGTATACCTTCAAGATGTAATTGCATAATGAACACGGGCTTGTGGAGGTAGATGACCTCGACGGGTCTTCAAGGCATGAAAATGGATCATAATATGTTTATCACTAATTTGAGCAAATATCTCGTGCTCAACAAAGCAAACCATCAAATCGTTAAGCCACATCACCCATCTTGTTTCGAAGATCCGTCTTTATAATATTCATGGTTGAGAAAACCCTCTCAACTGATGCAGTTGCCACCGGTAATGTCAATGCAAGTCTGATGAGCCGATAAACCAAAGGAAATACCAGATGTTGTCTACTTTGAACCAACTTGAGAGCAAGGGAACTCAAACTATCGCAAGCCAAGAATTCAGTACTTCTTTTCATCACATCAATATATATGTTGAGTTGATCAGTCAACAGATAGCGCTCTTGTGAAGAGAAATCAATAGAGTAAATATTTGCAAGCCCAACTAGCTTATCATGATCAAAGCTGCTAAATGAGTCTCTAGGATCAAGGCAAGCAATGCACTTCAACAAGCGTGTAGAAGTTTCACTAAGACGATTATTCATCTCAGTTATGTTTCTATCCAACACCTCATTGAATATAGTTACCTTGTAATGATGGAAACAAGTAACCATTTTGCGTGATCTTCTTGGGTAGCCCCTTGCTGAAATGTTATCATCCATATTGGGCACTATTATATTTCTTGCAGCACAAAAGTTAGTAGTAGATATCAAGAGAGGCTCCCATCCATCATCTCTCAACTTTTGTAATAGACTTTTCACTGACACAATCATATTCATAGCACAGACTATATTCTGATCATTTTGTTGCAATGCTTGTGACAAATCATTGGTTAAACAAAGCACTCGAAGCATCAAATGCAAGATAAGAACAAATTCAAAAGATTCCATGTTTATCACAGCCATTTGCTCTCTAATCGATACATCACGAGACTCATCAACAAGTAGAGAAAAATTACTATCACCAAGCTCATTCATTATCACTTTTGTAGTCACTTCGGCCGCCCAATCCACCTCCTCATCGTCACCGGAATCCAACAAGTAGAGAAAAAAAATGTTTTTGGTTCCAACAAACATATCAAAGGATACAAAAAGACTAGAAGAGGATACCTGCTGGTCATCGGATTCATCTCGTCGCTTCCGTTTGGTTGATCTGGCCGCTGAAGCTACTGCCTCTTCGACAGCAGCAGCCTCGGCCTCGGCTTCTTCGAGTTCGACAACAGCAGCTATCCCTACGGCCACCCAATCCACCTCCTCACCGTCACCGGAACCCATCACCGACACTCAATGGGCGCAACCAGCCAATAAAATCCGCCCCCTGCCCCCCACTGCCGCCCCAACCCCCCACAGCCCCACTGTCGGCCGCCCCCAGCCCCCACTGCAGCTCCCCGCCGCCGCCCGCCCCCAGCCCCCACTGCAGCTCCCCGCCGCCGCCCGCCCCCAGGCCCCACTTCATCCCCCCCCCCCCCCTGCCGGCCGCCCCCAGCCTCCCGCTGCCACCCCCCGCCGCTGGGCACTGGCTCGACCTGCTGCCAGCCAGGGGCGCTGGCCCGAACTGCTGGCGCCTGGCGGCGGCGCTGGCTCGTTGGATGGATGGACGGGGTCACGGGGAAGTGGGGAATCGATCGATTATTGGCTAGCTGGACCGATCGATTGTTTGGGCCTGAAAAATAGCCCAGTCCATCGGCGGACCGGCCCAAAAAACTTACCCCTTCGACCTTCGTCTTCGTCGATGCCTGCCTTCCTCGCCCGCATGAACAGAACCACCGCCGCCACCGCTGGCTTTCAGAGGACAGGTTGGTGGGGGTCGATCCTTCGCCGCCGGCAAGCCGGGGCGGCCGCCCCAGCTCGCCCCAATGGTGGTTCCGCCACTGGGTGTGCGGATGATGGCTTGCGGCGACGGTATTCTTCTCGGACTATGTTGGATGAAGACGGGGCGACCTCGGAATCTGAGATGATCTCCGGCCAACATAGACTCGGTTCCGTCATCTACGACAGACCGTTTAATCAGCTCACAAAGCAGTATAGTCTGCGATGAAGCTTTTCTAGATTTGTGTGTGGAGGTTCCCCGCGTCTTTCTCCGCCGGCGATGGGCAATAATCATGTTGGGCACATGTATCTCCCAGTGTGAAGTTCCAAATTTCATATTTATCGTCTCTCTTGTGAAAATCTCCAAGCCACCTAGCCCTCTGTTTGTCTCTTGGAGTGATCACATATGTACCCACTGTAGTTTATTTGTTTAATAGACATGTGGTAATTTCCATTAAAAAAAGCGTGAATTCTGCTTTGTAACTAGGATATGAAGCCATGAACGAGTTCATGTTTTCTACAGTATATTGGTACACCCGCTTGGGAAATTCGATTGTAAGAAATTTTTGTATACAAACGTAACCATTTTTTGGATTAACGCCAAAACCAATTTTTTTGCCTTCCCTAACATAGACGAGCAAAATTTGGTAACCACAAGCAATGCCCCTTGCGCAGCATACGGTACATTTCCAGTTGATCACGTTGTTTTGGGAAGGATCCCAACCTTAGAAAACTTACTTTGCACATGAAATTAACACCAGCCATAGCAATTCAGAAGAAACATGGTAGCCCTCACGCTGACAAACTATGCCAAGACAAGTCAATACTACAATGTCTCAAGTCTGTCGGAGTGGCGAGTACAGAGTACAGAACGGACATAGTAAAACCATGATGGGCAAACAAACAGCGCCACGGACAATTAACACCCACGAAAACAATCTGATAGCTAGCTCTTTGACATAGAGCTTTATCTTTCCAAAACACCCACATTATCTGTCAAGACTATATAGTTTATAATACGTAAAGGCAGTATTAGTCCGAATATCCAGCTTATCCAGATCCATAGAAGCCCCTGCCAAGATGCTTCAAGCCTATATATCAGGAAATTGCAGACAGGTGGTTAGTTGCAGAAATCAATCAATCGAGCAAGACACCAAAGAAAGGAAAAGCAGCAATAATTGATGAGAAAATGCACAGGCATAGCATTTCCATATACTAAAGCTGCCAAGTACAGTTTATTTCCATGTACCATTTGGCAGCTTGAGGAATCATGTGTGCTTGCACTAATTCAAAACCATGAATCAAATGCCATAGTATGGATGTTTGATCATTTGATCAAATAACAAGGCACATAGCAAGGACTGACGCACCTTGTTGGCAATGTTGTTGGACAGCCAGTCAAGCCCCTCGTACAACCCCTCCCCAGAGGTAGCACACGTGCTCTGGATGTACCTGAAACAAGTAGCAAAACATAAGTTGAGAGAAAATATAGTAAATCAAGTCTTTATAGAGAAGGGCACAAAACATAGGTTGGATGGTACAAAATGAGTATTACTTGGCTTAAGAATAGACATTAATTTGTGTAACAACAGTATCAGTGTATCACCACCTCAAGACAAGACTATTACACATATTCAAGAGTTTCATGTTTTGTTGCTTCCCATACATAAAAATCTACTTAGTATTTAAGACTGGCATGATAATGGAGATCAATCATAAAACTATTGTGCAACAAGGCACAAACTTTCATTCACCATAAAACCATACCAGTGTCGCTGGCGCAGGGAATGCAGGCCAAGCTTGTCAGTGATTTCAGCAGCGTTCATAGCATTAGGAAGATCTTGCTTGTTTGCAAACACCAGCAGCACAGCATCACGCAGCTCATCCTATAACAATAGTAAAGCATTGCCATCATTAATAATTGTGTCACTGAAATGATGATAAGAGCTAAACTTCCACAAGGCAGCATCTTAAAACAGTAGAAAGATTAGTACAGATATTCCCATGTCAGAGAGACACTAGTACATTTACTAATATGGTTATAATGCTAAGTATCACCGACAGACAACAGATTACATCCAATAAGTATTCGACACCCTAGTGAAGAAATCTCCAAAACATAAGCCACTTATGAATTTCATTAGTGATCTATGCATAGACATTGTTTTATGCCCTGTGGTGATACCTCATTCAGCATCCGGTGAAGCTCATCTCTGGCCTCAACAACACGCTCTCTGTCATTGCTGTCCACAACAAAAATGAGACCCTGGGTGTTCTGGAAGTAGTGCCTCCACAGGGGCCTGATCTGTATTGAGCAAGTACACAAAACATTAGATGACAAGCACACAAGGAAAATAGATTATGACATGAAAATATAAATATTCAACACAACACGATGGCATGTTCACAGCAATTCGAAGAAGGCATGCACCTCAGTGTAATTTCAATCTTGCAAATGCTATAAATGACTAAGCGAAGGTATATTTGGCCAAATAAAATGTATTGGCCTTCAGAAACTTTGGTTACCTTGTCCTGACCCCCGACATCCCAAACGGTGAAACTAATGTTCTTGTACTCTACAGTTTCGACATTAAACCCTGCAGATTCAAAAACATTCGGATTTCATCAATATATGTAGACAGTGATGTCAAAGTGGCAAAGTAAAGATCTAGAACATGAACATGATAAAATCAGCATTCAAAAAATAAGCATCTGAACATACAGCAACAGCATGAGCGGCATATCTTTGTTAATAGCAAAATATCAAGCATGTCAAGGCCAGACACAAGTTAGAACTATTACAGGAGTTTATGCTGCTCATGAGTTGCCCACTTTGGAATGATTTGACATTTACTAGGACTAATGGTCAGTAAACATGATCATTTTCACCCAATATTACTAACAACAATGAAATGAATCTGTGTAATCACTATGACAGTGTTGACACGCCTGAATCTGTGTGATCACTATGATAGCGCTGACACACATGGATCTTGTGATCACAATTACAGTGCAGACACTCTATCCTGCCTTGACTGAACTCCCAAGCTCAACTATCAAACTGAACTTGGTGATATGCAAAACAATTAGCAGACAACTTGCAATCTTAAACATGAATGGTTTCTCTTCGATTAGGCTTCTTTGGGACAATGACTTGTCGCTTTTCAAATATAAAAGTTTTTACTGTACTTACATATATAACATGGCGCATGAAGTGAAGTTCATTTACAGAAAGTAGCACATACATAAGCTACGAAAATAAGATACAAATGAGACATATAATCAATTCGAGATCAGCTTCAATTTATCTTCATTGTCAAAAGCATTAATGTTATTACTAAGGCAAGCAAGACCCGTCTTTACACTAAAATGGTCTCTAACTTGCTTACCATGGAACGCCCATTACATGCACAGGTTCCTAAGCTAAAGCTGCCGCAACATGTCGAGAATATATGTATATTTACAAACTTCCAACAAGATAAAAAACATGCTGTAACAGAATTGACGTAGAACGTTGGCTTACCGATTGTGGGGATGGTGGTGACGATCTCTCCGAGCTTGAGCTTGTAGAGGATGGTGGTCTTACCGGCCGCATCAAGACCGACCATGAGGATCCTCATCTCCTTCTTGGCGAAGAGCCGGCTGAACAGCTTCGTGAACGTGAGCCCCATCTCCGCTCCTGCGCTGAAACCAAACGAAACAAAATTAAGGCCAAGGCGTCAACCCCATAGATCCACACAGAGACAGGCTCGTTATAATAAGAATTATTACTAAAAATATATCAGGAATCGAAGCAACCCAACTAGATCTACGAGATCTGATGCCAGCGGCAACCAGATCCGCGCCACGGCGCTCGAACAGCGCCAAACCGGACCAGATTCGCGACCAACTAGCGCGGGAATCGTGCCGGATTCCCGAGCACCCGCGTGAGAACAAAGCTGGGCCGACCGAAGCCGGTCAAACGCGGCAGATTCCTCGAGCCACACCCTCGAGAAACCGACCGAATCTACCGGACACCGACAGGACGATGAATGAGATCGAACACCCCCGATCCACCAGAACTAGGGAGATTGGACATGATCGCTGCAACAGCGGAATAAGATCACGAATCGGCCGACCAAACCACCGATCGGATCGGAGGAGGAGCCGCATCGAGCACGAGGAGGGTAGAGATCCGGCGAATGGTGGTTACCGAGATCGCGGCGCCTGCTGTCCTGTGAGTGCGTGCGGTCGCGCGCTCGGCTCGGTGATCTCCTCTTCTCTTCTCTTCCTTTGCCCTCCTCGCGCCGGGTTCCTCCCTGGTTCGGGATCGGTGGCAGGAGGAGGAGGAGAGAAATGGAGGAGAGAGAGAGAGAGGCCGAGATGGTCGCACACGAGGAAGTCTATATAGGGAGGTGCTTGGAGGGTCACCGGCAGGTGGGGCCGAATTTCTTCGTGGAAGGCGCATAGAAGGCAGCGTGGGCCAGCTGTTAAGTGGGTCCATCTGTGTGCGGTCGCATTAACTTGGGCGGTAAATGTGGACCGTGTCCATTGAAAATCAGGTTTAGAGAATAACGGTGGTTCATTAGAGATTTTTCCTACTACTACTGGGTATATCCACGTGCGTTGCCATGGGATCAAATATATTTTTAACTCGATAAAAGGACCACCTGGAATTTTTGATGCAAAACAAATAAACAAAATAGTATGGTTTTGTTATAAAGTACGGAATAGTATGGTTTGGTTATAAAGTATAAATTTCCTCCCATTTCTAAAATGACAACATAGATATGTGCCCGTGATTGATTTACTTTAGAGGCTTACCAAAGATAAGAGATTGGTTGGTATTTTTTTCTTCTTATGAATCATGAATTTATTGCTAATTATTAGGCTACCAAAGATATCTGAAGGAGGACGAAGAGACGAGCGAAACGCATGTTTGACGGAAGAGGAGACCTTACATATTTTTTAAGCAATAGAGATAGGGATAGAGTTTTTTAACTGTCATAGAGGGGAGGCTCAAAACGCATTTTCCTGGATTTATTTCAAACTTTTCAGCGATGTGCGTCATTGGAAGGAGACGTTCTCGTCGACTACGAAAGCGTCTGTGATGACTTGTCAATCTCGAGATGATGTGTCGGGTTAGTCTCTCGGAGGTGCTCATATATAACATCCCAAAAATTAGAATTTTAAAATGTTAATTTTTAAAATAGGACTAATTAAAACTTGCTTGTATTGCTTGTTGTTAGCTACTTTTAACTAGGATTTCGGTTTTTTTGGAGTTTAAATGAATATACGAAATGAGAGCGAATAAAATGACTTCCCAAATATTCATATTGGATCTTATGTGAATTTTATATTTGAAACAATGCCAACTCAAAATTAAAATCATAAGAGAGGAGGAAATAAGACTCCCTTCAATATAAAGAGAGTTGAAAATGTTTTAAATATTATTTGAATATATTTTTGCGAGTTCAAAAACATTTTGGAAACAATTTAGAACACGAAATTATTATTTTTGGAATATTTATAAGTCCAAAAATAAACTTTATAAAAAATATATTATATGTATTTTATTTAATATTTGGGCTGGAAAATGTTCATTGTGCTCTATTTTGGTAATATCATTTTACTATTTGTTTCTGGTATTTTAAGAACTGTTTTGAATTTATTTTTTCACCAAGAACAATTCCCGTTCAGAGTTATTTATTTAACGGATGCTCACTCTTCACTCGAGCCGCACGAGCCTAGCCCAATTCCTATTTATCGCTCGCGCGGGGCAACGCAACAGCTCGGCCCAGCAAACGGCCGCATGCCACAACCCATCCCACAGCCGACACCCCTTTCCCTTTTTTTCTTTTTCTTCGGTCGCCAACACTAGGGACCCACATGTCATCCTCCAACTTAGCGTGTTCTTCTCGAACATTGTGGCTCCGAAAGCATAACCAAATCGGTTCGATCTATTCAACCGATGAATTAATCCCGTGCATCCCATCCAATCCGTAGCCACCGGTCGATCCCTCTCTCTGCTCTTGTCCAATTCCGGCAACCTCCGATCCAGCTCGCCTTCGAAATCAATCGCACGAACTCTGCTCAACTCCGCCGACCAACATCGCGTTCCGGACGATTCTGACGACCGTAAGCCATCCGGAGCACAGTAACTTCGCCAAGTGCACCTCCATAATGATCCACCTCTCCCTGACTCTATTTTACCCTCTCAGACACATGAAATTTGGCTCCCCAAGTTTTCCCCAATTTCGTCGAATCACACCATCGCCATCGCCGCTATAGGAAGCACCGGAGTACCCCGAGGACACCATTGAGTCTGACACGCCACGTTGCACCATTATGTGCCATTCCTCGAGCCCGAGTACCCCTAGAGGTGACGCCATGTTCAACTTGAATTGCTCCGTTGTTGTCTTCTTCAACTCCGGCGACCATGCCGCCCTACTCCGGTGAGGGACGAACCCTACCCACCTTGGCTTCATCTGAGACATCCATTGCCACTTGAAATCAATGGCCTAGTTATTTCTTCACCGAACCGGTATCAACCAGTCACAGACTGCTACATGTCCCTATATCTCATATTACTTCTTTGTCTGCTGAAATAGGTTTTGTACTCTTGTATAGGTCCGTGTAACTTTAATTCATTATATCTCTTCGCCCGTAACTCTGATTGAGGTGAAACTTTTTGTAGAGTGATCGTCATGAGACCATCTTTCCGTTGACACCATAGTTTCCAACTTTTGAACTAATCAAATTTGAGTAATTCAAACTTGAAATCAAACCTTCTTTTTATCATATCTTGTAATATGTATCACCTTTTTCAATTGATTGTTTTTTGCTTATGAACACTTGTTTTTTGTTCATATAATGTGAATCCAATATTTAAATATGAGTAGAATTATCAGGAATTGTGAGTGTGAAGAACTTCATCAAACGTACCAGGCAACACCTTGATCATGCTTCATCCTACTAGTTTTCCATGCACATAGTTCTATATCACATTACTATATTATGCATGTGTAGGATATTATGGTACTACGGTATTGCAATTGAGATGTAGTTTAGTATGGCCTTACTACAGATTGTGGTAGTTGTATTCTTGCTATGCTATGTAGACGGGGGTTAGTTCATGTATTCAGGGAGATTATGTGAGGACTATATTACAATTTTAGTGGAAACCTCTACGCGGACCGGGTTGCATCTTGGTTTGTCCTTTTCTAAGGGTGGGTGCCACCGTTGCAGGCTCCCGACGGTTTGCATGGTGGTTTATGGTAGGGTTACATTGTAGTGTTTCTACCCAAATATGTACTCCCTAGTGGGTGCCGCCTAGGCTCAAAAAGATTATACGGACTTGGTGGCTAGTAGCTTTCATGTACAACCACTAGCTATTGGGCTCTGGATTAGCTGAAAGGGTTGTGGGACCCTTGATCTTGTTTGTGCCAACAGTTGTAGATGTGTTGGTTGGGATGGGCCTAACGAGGGTTAAGGGAACTGCTTCTGAAAGGCTATGTCCCAATCTTCGGTTTGACTCCAATGGGTAAAGTGTACAAAAATCTGTAGATTTAATCATGATTAGTTGTGTCTCTGGTTACACACAAATTTGAGCAGCTAGACCATTACAGTTGTTGGATGATCTTGAGAGATGTTTCACCTTAATAAAATTTGAGTGGAAACCTTAATGATGGAAATAGGTTGGAATTCGAGTGTCCAATTCAACCATATGTATTAATTTTAGCAAGACAATTTAAATTTGACTATTACACTATGTAATTATGAGAAAAAAAGTTCTCCAAAATAACCACAAGTCACCCTTTTGTCATACTGTGTATGTGCATGGAGGTCTGTTGTATCATTCATGTGTGACTTGCAGTACATTCAAAGTACTAACCTACACAGTTGCAACTTATCATGTTGCATGATTCTATACGACGAGTAAGTGATGCATTGTAGGGTTACGATGTCTATACTCAACATTTGTGGTGTTGATGGATTCCGTGAAGATTTTATTTGCTTTTTCGTTGTATTTTTTCTTGTGAGCTAGCCTTGATCTACGCATGGATGTAATATCTCAATTCAAGATCTGTGATGTAATATTATGACATGTGGTTTATTTTGATATTACATCATGTATTGTGTGTGCTAGCTATTGATCCAGGGACTAGCACAGTGAGCACAGATACTCGAATATCATCAGGTTTGGTCATTACATCATAGGGGTAGGATGTGTGTGTGCATTCAGTGACTGTAAGTCTGTATGTATGAGTGTCTGCATGTGTACCGTGCTAAAAAAAGAGATTGATTCAATTTATTCAAAAAAAGTTTGACTCGGTTTATAAATGAATCTGGATAAAAAAAAGATGTACTGGCACCTAACGTGAATGATCGTGCACTTCAAGATGCTCCCGCGAGCGAACAACACCGTTTGAGCTAGGAAGATCCCTCGATCAAACGACACCCCTTTTGAGGGAGGGGGTATGTGGGTTTTATTCCATGGTCACAGGGTTACAGTCGATAGCAACAAGCTTCATAACACGAGTAGTGGGTGGTTAAGCTAGCACGCAGTGTTATCCCCGCTACGCCCAAAGTGTGCCAAGCAATCGGGAACTCTATTTTATTAACGAGAATTTTTACAGGATAAAATACCCTATCTTTCATCGAGTGTTTGATATCAACAATCAAATGGACATAATTTTATTTGTCCAAAGATTTGTCTGTAATTGTCGATAAAGCAGTGGAGCAATCAAACGA
Source organism: Elymus sibiricus (assembly GCA_039707655.1). NCBI lineage: Eukaryota > Viridiplantae > Streptophyta > Magnoliopsida > Poales > Poaceae > Elymus > Elymus sibiricus. The sequence goes on from CM077663.1 coordinate 348,496,484, forward strand.
CCATAAGTTGATTTGTCCAAAGAATTGTCTATAATTGCCGATAAAGCAATGGAGCAATCAAATGGCCATAAGTTGATTTGTCCAAAGATCCACCAATCTTGTGCTCGATCGCAACATGTCCCATGTGAGCAATTGTTCTATTTGTGATTGATACGTCACCAGCGTATCGATAATTTGTGAAGTATTCTGTATTCATGACATATTACCCAAGTTCTACATGGTTTTGGTATGATTTGAATGAAACAAACCTGGACTGACGCTGTTTTCAGCAAAATTATCATGGTGTTATTTTTGTGCAGAAATAAAAGTAATCGGAATGAGTTGAAAACTTACGGTGATTTTTTATGGACCAGGAGAGACCCACGGAGCACCAGAGTTGGGCCAGGAGGTGGTTGATGACCCACAAGTACAGGGGATCAATCGTAGTCCTTTCGATAAGTAAGAGTGTCAAACCCAACGAGGAGCAGAAGGAAATGACAAGCGGTTTTCAGCAAGGTAATTTCTGCAAGCACTGAAATTGTAGGTAACAGATAGTTTGATAGCAAGATAATTGGTAGCAAGCAAGTAACGGTAACGGTAAACAAGGTGCAACAAGGTAGCCCAATCCTTTTGAGGCAAAGGACAGGCCAGAACAATCACTAGTAATAGGCAAAGTGTTCTTGAGGGTACACGGGAATTTCGTCTAGTCACTTTTATCATGTTGGTTTGATTCGTGTTCGCTACTTTGATAATTTGATATGTGGGTGGACCGGTGCTAAGGTGATGTTCTTACTTGAACTAACAACCTACTTATGATTGACCCCCTTGCAAGCATCCGCAACTACGAGAAAAGTATTAAGACAAAGTCTAACCATAGCATTAAACATGTGGATCCAAATCAGCCCCTTACGAAGTAGCGCATAAACTAGGGTTTAAGCTTCTGTCACTCTAGCAACCCATCATCTAATAACTACTCCACAATGCATTCCCTTAGGCCCATGAATGGTGAAGTGTCATGTAGTCGACGTTCACATGAAACCACTAAGGGAATCACAACATACATATCATCAAAATATCGAACACATATCAAATTCACATGATTACTCGCAACATGACTTCTCCCGTGACCTCAAGAACAAAGGTAACTACTCACAAATAATAATCATGCTCAAGATCAGAGGAGTAATGAATAGCATAATGGATCTGAACATATAATCTTCCACCAAATAAACCATATAGTAATCAACTACGCAAGGTAATCAACACTACTAGTCACCCACAGGTACCAATCTGAGGTTCCGGTACAAAGATTGAACACAAGAGATGAACTAGGGTTTGAGAGGAGATGGTGTTGTTGAAGATGTTGATGAAGATTGGCCTCCCAAAGATGAGAGGGGGGTTGGTGATGACGATAGCTTTGATTTCCCCCTCCGGGAGGGAAGTTCCCCCGGCGAAATCGCTTCGCCGGAGGGCAAAAGTGCTCCTGCCTAAGTTCCGCCTCGAGGCGGCGGCGCTTCGTCCCGAAAGTCTTCCTCTGATTTTTTCTAGGTCAAGAGAGACCTTATACCAGAAGATGGGCACCGGAGGTGGGCCTGGGTGAGCACAACCCATTAGGGCGCGCCCTGGTGGGTTGTGCCCACCTGGGGGGCCTCCCCCGGTAGTTTTCAGCTCCAGTATTTTTTATTAAATGCAAAAATAATCTCCGTAAAATTTCAGCTTCATTGGAGTTGTGCAGAATAGGTATCTCTGACGTGCTTTTCTTCGGTCTAGAATTCCAGCTACCGGTATTCTCCCTCTTTGTATAAACCTTGCATATTATGAGAGAAAAGGCATTAGAATCACTCCCCAAAGCATTATTATTCAACAAAACAAAGTAAATAACAGTAGGAAATCATGATGCAAAATGGACGTACCAACTCCCCCAAGCTTAGACCTCGCTTGTCCTCAAGCGAAAGCCGATATTGAAAAGCATGTCCACATGTTTTGAGAGAGAGGTGTCGATAAAAACAAAATACGGACATAGAAGCATCATGCTTATTAACATAACAGCAACAAACTCTAACATAGGAACTTATTTCAATACATTTTTATCATATAACTTCTCGTGAGCAAGTAACAATTCATCACGACATAGAAGTATAAAGCATAAACCTTATTGGGACCAACAAACTATGTTCTCAGTCAACTTTGCAACTACAATTCATCATATTTTCAGGAAGGGTCTCATGTCGGAGCCTTTTGGCAAGTCCACATACTCAACCATCATTTAGTCTTCTATGATTGCTAACGCTCACGGCATACCCATGAACAAAAAGTTTCAACTGGACACATAGGAAGATAGGGGCTTATAGTTTTGCCTCCCAACGTATTCACTTCAAGGGTGATGTCAACAATAATAACTCATGCCATCTATATCCAACTGGATATATGTGCCTAGATCTTTCCTCACCACATGATGCTTGCAAAAGAAAAAGTAAAAAGGAATAGGGAAGAATACTTTGACTCTTGAATAAAAGTAAGTGCATAAAAGTAAAAGATAGGCCCTTCGTAGAGGGAAGCAGAGGTTGTCATGCGCTTATTCATTTGTATGCCCAATCCCTTAATGTAAAAGAACGTCACGCTATATTGCCCCCTATGATAGCAACCTTTATTATGCAGTCTGTCGCTTTTATTACTTTGCCATCATAAGTTCGTATAACGCTCAATTTTCTCTTACACTAATTGATCAAAACACTTTAGAAGCAATTTTTATTGCCTTGTGGCACCGATGACAACTTACTTGAAGGATCTTTCTCGATCCATAGGTAGGTATGGTGGACACTCAAGGAAAGAGTTTGGGTTTGGGTTTTTGGATGCACAAGTAGTATCTCTACTTAGTGCGGATTTTTTGGCTAGCAAAGATATTGAGCAAGCACCACATGTTAAAGGATCTATGACAATATAACTTCTATGTGGATATGAACAAACATAAATCATTACGTTGTCTTCCTTGTCCAACCTCAATAGTTTTGACATATAATATTTGATGGGGGCTCACAATCATAAAAGATGTCCAAGATAGTGTATTTGCATGTGAATCTTCTCTTCCCTAATTAATTCTTTCATGAATTGCATCATCTACCAATGCTGTGTTTGTCAATCTCCAATAAATTTTACTACTTATACTTTTCCTTATGTGATGTCATTACTCAGCATAAGATTAGCATATGGTTCTATTCATTTGTTTCTTTTCTTTATTTGATTGCAACAGGAAAGTAGAGAGGCAAAAACTCAAACTAAACTTTATTATATAACTTTCACTCGATTACATAGATAGATAGGCCAAGAAACTAACACACGAAAATAGATCACACTAAACCTTTATTCAGCTAAGGCAAAAGGAAACTAAAGATAGAACTAAAATAGTTAAAGGTGGATAAAAGTGGTGGTGATACGATACCAGGGCACCTCCCCCAAGCTTGGCTCAAGCCAAGGGGAGTGCCCATACCCATGTTCTCAAGTCTCCTTTGGTGGTGGCGATGAAGAAGATGGAGGTGTTGACGTAGGTGGTGTTGATGTGATGTCACACTTTAGCTTCAAAAGATGCTCCAATTTGTGGATGACTATCCTAAGGTTGTCAATGTGTTCTTGCAACAAGATATTTTCACGGATGAGAAATTTATTCTGAACACGAACCGCTTTGAAAGCTCTAAAGGCTTCGATTTCAATAGGGGTGAGATGACTATAATTAGGTTGAAGGATATCTTCTTCCTCTCCCTCCTTTGCTGGCGTGAATTTATCTCCTTCAGGGAGATAATCCACCTTTGCCTCATTGTCCTTCTCTTCCTTGTTGGCTTCTTCCGGCTCCTCCCTCTTCAACTCTATCTTCATTAGCCAGGCATCTTCTTCCACATTGCTAGGAGAGGGAGAAGACATGATGCCTGACTTGACAGATCTGATAGGAAAACAGCAAGAAACAAGAACAGAGGATTTCTCTACGATGTGGTCATCAAAACGGTCGGGGATATATATAGAGAATTTTTATTCTTGGGAAACAAGTATTTGGAAGGAAAACGGAGTCGAGAAGGCATCTGAGGTGGGCACAACCCACCAGGGCGCGCCCAGGGGTGCCTGGCGCGCCTTGGTGTATCGTGCTCACCTCGATCACCTTCCGGTTTATTTTTGTATTTCCAAAATTCTAAAATGTTCCAAAACTGACAAAAAATATTTTTGCGGATTTTTTGGAGTCCGTTTACTTACCGTATCACATACCTCTTATTTTTAGGTATTCTGGAGTGTTCCGGAAGGTTACTTTTATGTGTTCCTCCGGTGTCATGGTTTGGATAACATTGCTTTCAACGTTAATAGGCGTACCTGAGATATAATGCTTAATTCTTTGTCCATTGACCACCTTCGGGTTAGTACCTTCGGCGTTATTAATCTTGATAGCTCCAGAATGATAAACCTCTTTGATAATATATGGTCCTTCCCATTTCGAGAGAAGCCTACCTGCAAAAAATCTTAAACGAGAGTTGAACAAAATAACATGATCTCCTATTTTGAATTCCCGCTTTTGGATTCTCTTGTCATGCCATCTTTTTACTTTTTGTTTGAATAATTTGGCATTTTCATACGCTTGGGTTCTCAATTCATCTAGTGAGCTAATATCAAATAGCCTCTTCTCACCGGCAAGTTTGAAATCATAGTTGAGTTCTTTAATTGCCCAAAATGCGTTGTGTTCTAGTTCTAGAGGCAAATGACAAGCTTTCCCATACACCATTTTATATGGAGACATACCCATAGGATTTTTATAAGCTGTTCTATAGGCCCAAAGTGCATCATCTAATTTCTTAGACCAATTCTTACGAGACCTATTGACAGTTTTTTGTAATATTAATTTTATTTCTCTATTGCTAAGTTCAACTTGACCACTAGATTGAGGATGATAGGGTGATGCAATTCTATGGTTAACATCATATTTAGCAAGCATCTTACGGAAAGCACCATGAATAAAGTGTGAACCACCATCGGTCATTAAATATCTAGGGACTCCAAACCTCGGGAAGATAACCTCTTTAAGCATTTTAATGGAGGTGTGGTGATCGGCACTACTAGTTGGAATAGCTTCTACCCACTTAGTGACATAATCAACCGCAACTAAAATATGAGTGTACCCGTTAGAGGAAGGAAAAGGCCCCATATAATCAAAACCCCACACGTCAAATGGTTCGACAACAAGTGAATAATTCATAGGCATTTCCTGATGCTTACCGATATTACCAATTCTTTGACATTCGTCACAAGACAAGACAAACTTATGGGCATCTTTGAAAAGAGTAGGCCAATAAAAACCAGATTACAATACCTTGTGAGCAGTTCTATCTCCCGCATGATGTCCTCCATAAGCTTCGAAATGACATTTCCGTAGGATATGTTCCTGTTCATGCTCAGGTACACAACGTCTAATAATACCATCTACTCCTTTATAAAGATGTGGGTCATCCCAAAAGTAATGTCTCAAGTCATAGAAGAATTTTTTCTTTTGTTGATAAGTAAAGCTAGGTGGTATATATTTAGCGACAATATAATTAGCATAATCAACATACCAAGGTGTGTTGTGTGAGACACTTATTGCAGCTAGCTGTTCGTTAGGGAAACTATCATCAATAGGTAGTGGGTCATCAAGAATATTTTCTAACCTAGACAAGTGATCAGCCACGGGGTTCTCAGCTCCTTTCCTATCAACGATGTGTAAGCCAAATTCTTGAAGCAAAAGAACCCACCTAATGAGTCTAGGTTTAGCATCTTTCTTTTCCCTAAGGTATTTTATAGCAGCATGATCGGTGTGAACAATAACCTTGGAGTCAACAATATAGGATCTAAATTTATCACAAGCAAACACAACTGCTAAAAATTCTTTTTCAGTGGTAGCATAGTTTCGTTGGGCACTGTCTAGAGTTTTACTGGCATAATGGATAACATTCAATTTCTTATCAACTCTTTGTCCTAGAATAGCACCAACAGCATAATCACTAGCCTCACACATAATTTCAAAAGGCAAGTTCCAATCAGGTGGTTGAACGATAGGTGCAGAGGTTAAGGCTTTCTTGGGTGTTTCAAAGGCTTCCACACAATCATCATCAAAGACAAAAGGAATATCCTTTTGCAAAAGATTAGTAAGAGGCCTAGAGATTTTAGAGAAGTCTTTAATGAACCTCCTATAAAAACCAGCATGACCAAGGAAACTTCGAATACCTTTAATATCTTTAGGACATGGCATTTTCTCAATTGCATCAACTTTAGCTTTATCCACCTCAATACCTCGTTCAGATATTTTATGCCCCAAGACAATGCCTTCATTAACCATAAAGTGGCACTTCTCCCAATTCAAGACGAGATTAGTTTGTTCACATCTCTGCAAAACTCGATCAAGGTTGCTTAAGCAATCATCAAAAGAAGTTCCGTAAACGGAAAAATCATCCATGAAAACCTCTACAATCTTTTCACAAAAATCAGAGAATATAGTAGTCATACATTTTTGAAAGGTAGCAGGTGCATTGCATAAACAAAAGGCATACGTCTATAAGCATAGGTTCCAAAAGGGCAAGTAAAGGTGGTTTTCTCTTGATCGGATTGTGACACAGGTATTTGAGAGAAACCAGAATATCCATCTAGGAAACAAAAGTGTGTGTGTGCTTAGATAGTCTCTCTAGCATTTGATCAATAAACGGTAGAGGGTAATGATCTTTTCTAGTAGCTTTATTTAATTTTCTAAAATCAATTACCATTCTATAGCCAGTGACAATTCTTTGTGGAATGAGTTCATTCTTATCATTAGGAACAAAGGTAATACCTCCTTTCTTAGGGACACAATGAATGGGACTTACCCATCTACTATCAGCTATGGGATAGATTATACCTGCTTCCAAAAGCTTTAATATTTTAGTTCTTACCACTTCTTTCATCTTGGGATTCAATCGCCGTTGGTGATCAACGACGGGTTTAGCATCAGGTTCCATGTTAATCTTGTGCTGGCATAGAGTGGGACTAATGCCCTTAAGATCATCCAGAGTATATCCAATAGCAGCCCGGTGCTTCCTTAGAACTTTTAATAATCTTTCTTCTTCATGTTCTGAAAGGTTAGCACTAATAATAACATGATATATCTTTTTCTCATCAAGATGAGCATACTTCAAAGTGTCAGGCAATTGTTTCAATTCAAACACAGGATCACCTTTAGGTGGAGGAGGACCTCCAAGAGTTTCAATGGGCAAATTGTGTTTCAAGAGAGGTTGTTGTTCGAAGAAAATTTGATCTATTTCATTTCTTTCACGCAAGTCATATCATTTTCATGGTCGAGCAAAAATTGTTCTAATGGATCAGTGGGAGGCACAACAATGGAAGCAAGACCAATTATTTCATCCTTACTAGATAATGCTTTATCACGGGGTTGTCTACTAAACTTGGAAAAATTAAACTCATGAGACACATTACCAAAACTGACACCGACAATTTGTTTTTCACAATCTATCTTAGCATTGACGGTGCTCAAGAAAGGTCTACCAAACATAATGGGACAAAAGTCATCTTGTGGGGAACCAAGGACTAGAAAATCAGTGGGGTATTTCACTTTCCCACACAAGACTTCAACATCTCTAACAATCCCAAGTGGTGTGATAGTGACTCTATTAGCAAGTTTAATAGTAACATCAATATCTTCCATTTCAGCAGGTGCTATTTCATCCATAATTTCTTGGTATAAGGTAAAAGGGATAGCTAGCACCTAAATCACATAAACCATGGTAGCAATGCTCTCCTATTTTAACTGAGACAACATGCAAGCCTTCTATAGGTCTATGTTTATCTTTTTTATCGGGTTTAGCAATTCTAGCAGCTTCATCACAAAGGTAGATGACATGCCCATCAATATTTTCTACCAAGAGATCTTTAACCATAGCAACACTAGGTTCTACTTTAATTTGCTTAGGGGGTTTAGGTGCTCTTATATTACTCTTACGAACCACAGTTGATACCTTAGCATGTTCCTTTATCCTAACAGGGAAAGGTGGTTTTTCAATATAAGCGGTAGGCACAACTGGATCAACATTGTAAAAGATGGTTTCTTCTTTAGCTATGACCGGTTCTTTAATTTCTTCTTTAATAGGGGGATGATATTTGAACCACTTCTCCTTAGGAAGATCAACATGAGTAGCAAATGCTTTACAGAAAGAGGCTACTATCTCAGAGTCAAGTCCATATTTAGTGCTAAACTTGTGAAACCTATCGGTATTCATAAAAGATTTAACACAATCAAATTCAAGCTTTATACCTGACTCATTACCTTCGTCGAGTTCCGAATCTTCAGAGTTGCGTTCAATTCTTTCTAAGAGATCCCACTTGAAATCAATAGTCTTCTTCATATAAGAACTAGCACAAGAAGTATCGAGCATGGATTGATCATTATGAGAAAGCCGAGCATTAAAATTCGAAATGATAACTTCCCTCGGAATGTCATGATTGGGGCATGAATATAACATTGACTTAAGCCTCCCCCAAGCTAGAGCGATACTTTCTCCTTCACGAGGCCAAAAATTATATATATAATTCCGATCACGATGAACTAGATGCATGGGATAATTTTTTTGATGGAATTCCAATTGCAAACGATTCCAGTTCCACGATCCAAGATCATCACATAGCCTATACCATGTCAATCCTTTTCCCTCCAAAGATAAAGGGAAAACCTTCTTCTTAACTTAATCTTCGGGTAAACCTGCAAGCTTAAATAATCCACAAATTTCGTTCACATATAAAAGGTGCATATCAGGATGTTCAGTTCTGTCTCCTGCATAAGGTTTAGCAAGCAGTTGTTCTAGCATACCCGAAGGAATTTCATAAGTAACATTTTCAGTAGGTGCTGTAGGTTGAGGGGTAACTAATTGTGGTTCCGGTCGAGGTGAAGATACCCCGAACAAACCCCTCAAAGGATTGTTCTCCATAGTAGCAAGTAGCAATAAATTTCAGCACGTAGTATAAGTTTTTCCTTGCCGATTTCCACTTACCAAGAGCGCTTCACTCCCCGGCAATGGCGCCATAAAAGAGTCTTGATTACCCACAAGTATAGGGGATCAATCGTAGTCCTTTCGATAAGTAAGAGTGTCGAACCCAACGAGGAGCAGAAGGAAATGACAAGCGGTTTTCAGCATGGTAATTTCTGCAAGCACTGAAATTGTAGGTAACAGATAGTTTGATAGCAAGATAATTGGTAGCAAGCAAGTAACGGTAACGGTAAACAAGGTGCAGCAAGGTAGCCCAATCCTTTTGAGGCAAAGTACAGGCCAGAACAATCACTAGTAATAGGCAAAGTGTTCTTGAGGGTACACGGAATTTCGTCTAGTCACTTTTATCATGTTGGTTTGATTCGTGTTCGCTACTTTGATAATTTGATATGTGGGTGGACCGGTGCTAAGGTGCTGTTCTCACTTGAACTAACAACCTACTTATGATTAACCCCCTCGCAAGCATCCGCAACTACGAGAAAAGTATTAAGACAAAGTCTAACCATAGCATTAAACATGTGGATCCAAATCAGCCCCTTGCGAAGTAGCGCATAAACTAGGATTTAATCTTCTGTCACTCTAGCAACCCATCATCTAATAACTACTCCACAATGCATTCCCTTAGGCCCATGAATGGTGAAGTGTCATGCAGTCGACGTTCACAAGACACCACTAAGGGAATCACAACATACATATCATCAAAATATCGAACACATATCAAATTCACATGATTACTCGCAACATGACTTCTCCCGTGACCTCAAGAACAAAGGTAACTACTCACAAATAATAATCATGCTCAAGATCAGAGGAGTAATGAATAGCATAATGGATCTGAACATATAATCTTCCACCAAATAAACCATATAGTAATCAACTACGCAAGGTAATCAACACTACTAGTCACCCACAGGTACCAATCTGAGGTTCCGGTACAAAGATTGAACACAAGAGATGAACTAGGGTTTGAGAGGAGATGGTGTTGTTGAAGATGTTGATGAAGATTGGCCTCCCAAAGACGAGAGGGGTGTTGGTGATGACGATAGCTTTGATTTCCCCCTCCGGGAGGGAAGTTCCCCCGGTGGAATCGCTCCGCCGGAGGGCAAAAGTGCTCCTGCTCAAGTTCCGCCTCGAGGCGGCGGCGCTTCGTCCTAAAAGGCCTCCTCTGATTTTTTTTCTAGGTCAAGAGAGACCTTATACCAGAAGATGGGCACCGGAGGTGGGCCTGGGTGAGCACAACCTATCAGGGCGCACCCAGGGGGCCCTGGCGCGCCCTGGTGGGTTGTGCCCACCTGGGGGGCCTCCTCCGATAGTTTTTAGCTCCAGTATTTTTTATTAAATGCAAAAATAATCTCTGTAAAATTTCAGCTTCATTGGAGTTGTGCAGAATAGGTATCTCTGACGTGCTTTTCTTGGGTCGAGAATTCCAGCTGCTGGTATTCTCCCTCTTTGTATAAACCTTGCATATTATGAGAGAAAAGGCATTAGAATCACTCCCCAAAGCATTATTATTCAACAAAACAAAGTACATAACAGTCGGAAACCATGATGCAAAATGGACGTATCAGTGGTCGAGGGCTCCACGAGCCTAGGGGCGCCCCCAGGGCACGCCCCTGGCTCGTGGAATACTCGAGCATCCCCCCTGGTGTGATTCCAATGCCAAAAATTCCTATAAATCCCAATTACCCAGGAGTGAAACCAAGAACTTCTGCTCCGCCGCCGCAAACCTCTATACCAAAGAAATCTCATCCGGAGCCCTTTTCTGGTACCCTATTGGAGGGGGAAATCGTCACCGAGTCCATCTTCATCATCCCGGCGGTCTCCATGGCGTGGAGGGAGTAGTTCACCCTCAGGGTTGAGGGTATGTACCAATAGCTATGTGTTTGATCTCTCTCTCTCTCTCTTGTGTTCTTGATTCGACACGATCTTGATGTACCATGAGTTTTGTTAATATAGTTGGATCATATGGTGTTCTTCCCTCTCTATCTTGATGTGAGAATTGAGACTTTCTCTTTGAGGTTTCGTTATGTTGGATTGAATACTTTGCATTTGAGAGCACATGATATATGTCTTGCATGTGGATACCCGTGGTGACAATGGGGTGTTCTATTGAGTCACTTGATGTATGTTTTGGTAATCAACTTGCGGATCCCTGATGACCCACACGTATAGGGGATCAATTGTAGTCCTTTTGATAAGTAAGAGTATCGAACCCAACGAGGAGCAGAAGGAAATGACAAGTGGTTTTCAGCAAGGTATTCTCTGCAAGTGTTGTAAGTAACAGTGATAGATAGATTTGTAGCAAGATAATTTGTAACAAGTAACAAGTCATAATAGTAACAAAGGTGCAACAAGGTGGCCCAATCCTTTTGTATCAAAGGACAAGCCTGAAAGTTCTCTTATAGGAAGAATAGCGCTCTCAAGTACATATGGGAATTACCGTCTAGTCATGTTCATCATGTTTAGTTGATTCACGTTCGTTACTTTGATAATTTGATATGTGGGAGGACCGGTGCTAGGGTGTTGTTCTTACTTGAACAAGCAACCCACTTATGATTACCCCCTCTCGCAAGCATCCGCAACTACGAAAGAAGAATTAAGATAAATGTAACCATAGCATGAAACACATGGATCCAAATCAGCCCCTTACAGAATAACTCACAAACTAGGGTTTAAGCTTCTGTCACTCTTGCAACCCATTGATACGCCTCCAACGTATCGATAATTTATGAAGTATTGATGCCATGATTGCCTATGTTTACAATACTTTTATATGGTTTTGATGCACTTTATATGATTTATTTAGAACTAACCTGGACTGACGCTGTTTTCAGCAGAACTACCGTGGTGGTGTTTTTTCTGCAGAAATAAAAGTTCTCCAAATGCAACGGAACTTTTTGATGATTTTTTTGGAACAAAAGAGGCACTAGAAGCTTCGTGGGAAGGCCAAAAGAGCCACGAGGTGGGCACAACCCACCAGGGCGCGCCAGCCCCCTCAGGCGCACCCTGGTATCTTGTGGGCCCCTCATGGCCCATCTTCGGGTGAAACCGACGCCCAAAAATCCTATATATTCAGAAACCCCCAGAAATAACCCTAGATCAGAAGTTCCACCGCCGCAACTCTCTGTATCGATGAAAAACCAATTTGGAGGCGTTCCAGTACCCAGCCAGAGAGGGTAGATCATCTCCGGTGGACATCTTCATCATCCCGGCGGAGGCCATGACGAGGAGGGAGTAGTCCACCCTCGGGGCTGACGGTTTGTACCAGTAGCTATGTGTTCAATCTCTCTCTCTCGTGTTCTTGAGATGTCACGATCTTGATGTATCGCGAGCTTTGTTAATATAGTTGGATCATATGGTGTTTTCCCCTCTCTATCTTGTTGTGATGAATTGAGTTTTCCCTTTGAGATTTCATTATTACCGGATTGAATACTTTTATGGATTTGAGAGCACTTGATCTATGTCTTGGCACTCAACTCGCGGATTCCCAAGGTGACATTGGGGTAATCTATGCATAGGGGTTGATGCATGTTTTCGTCCTGCTTTCTCCTGTAGAAATCTTGGGGCACTGTTTGAGGTTCTTCGTGTTGGATTGAGTATCATGAATCTGAAATTGTTTGATGTGTATCGTATAATTAACTCATGGATACTTGTGGTGACATTGGAGTATCTAGGTGACATTAGAGTTGGTTGATGCGTATCATATGGTGTTATTTTAGTATAGACTCTAGATATATTGATCGGAAAGGATAACTTGGTGTTATTTTAGTACGAACTCTTGGATAGATCGATCGGAAAGGATAACTTTAAGGTGGTTTCGTACCCTACAAAAAATTTCTTCTTATGTTCTCCGCTAGATAAGAAATTTGGAGTGATTCTTCATTGCACGTTGAGGGATGGTTATGTGATCCAATTAATTAGCATTGTTGAGAGATTGCACTAGCGAAAGTACGGACCCTAGGCCTTGTTTTCAAGCATTGCAATACCGTTTGTGCTCACTTTTGTTACTTGCTACCTTGCTGTTTTTTTATTGTTACTATTACAAAAATCAATATCTACTATCATTACCACACTTGTATCACCATCTCTTCACTGAACTAGTGCACCTATACAATTTACCATTGTATTTGGTGTGTTGGGGACACAAGAGACTTTTTATTATATGGTTGCAGGGTTGTTTGAGAGAGACCATCTTCATCCTACGCCTCCCACGGATTGATAAACCTTAGGTCATCCACTTGAGGGAAATTTGCTACTGTCCTACAAAACTCTGCGCTTGGAGGCCCAATACGAGTCTACAAGAACAAGTTGTGTAGTAGACATCAAGCTCTTTTCTGGCGCCGTTGCCGGGGAGGTGAGTGCTTGAAGGTATATCTTTAGATCTTGCAATTAAATCTTTTAGTTTCTTGTTTTTCACTAGTTTGGTTTTATGAAAGAAAACTACAAAAAATGGAATTTAGGTTGCCTCAATTGCTTCGTCTTTTTAATGTCTTTCGTGAAAATGATGGTTCGTAAAATTGTGCTCAATTGGTAGAGGAAGATTTTATGAAAATTCCTTGAATGATGAGCATGATTGCAATGTTTCTAGTATGAATTCTCTGAATATCCATGATACTAATGATATGCAAAGCCACAAGCTTGGGGATGCTATGTTTGATGAAGATGATATTTTTAGTCCCCCAAGTTTTGATGAGCAAATTTATTATGATGATGACATGCCTCCTATCTATGATGATTATGATGATGACATGTATGCTATAAAGAGTGATAGTAACCATGAAACTTTTCATCATGATTTTAATATTGAATGTGGTTATGTCAATCAAGTGTCTCATGATAGTTATTTTGTTGAGTTTGCTCCCACTATTATGAATGAGAAGAAATATGCTTATGTGGAGAGTAATAAATTTTCTATGCTTGTAGATCATGAAAAGGATGCTTTATGTGATAGTTATATTGTGAAATTCCTTCATGATGCTACTGAAAATTATCATGAGGGGGGGAACTTATGCTTGTAGGAATTGCAATAATATCAAATTTCCTCTATATGTGTTGAAAATCTTGAAGATATGCTTGTTTTGCCTTCCTATGCTAGTTGATTCTTGCTCCCATAAATTGTTTGCTCACAAAATCCCTATGCATAGGAAGTGGGTTAGACTTAAATGTGCTTTCCATGTGATTCATTATGCTCTCTTGCATATTTCAATTATTATACTTACGTGAGCATCATTGAAATCATCATGCCTAGCTAAAAGGCATTAAAGAAAAGCGCTTGTTGGGAGACAACCCAATACTTTTACTTTCTGTTTTTGAGTGTTCACATGATTAAGCTACTGTAGTAATCATGTTTTGTGTCAATATTTCAACAATGTGCCAAGTAAAGCCTTTGGGATGACTTACAAGATGAGTAGAATTGATGCTGAACCAAAACAGAAACTTTTGACTCCACTACAGGAATTTTCATTTTTTACTAGAGCGTGATAATGATCTTAAATTTTTAGAAAGTTTTTATATACAAATTCTTCAGGTTTTACTAATTTTTTAGAAATTTTAGAGATTGGGAAATATGGTTATACTACAGATCTTCACAGACTGTTCTGTTTTTGACAGAATCTGTTTTGCATGCATAGTTTGCTTGTTTTAGTGTTCCCATAGCTTATATTCAGTGATATAAACTATGTGAATGGTAGAATACAGTAGGTATTATGTGAGAACAATTATGAATCTTGTCTTGACAATACCTAAGTGAATGATCTTTATTTATTATACTAACCCATCTCACGAAGTTCCGTTAAGTTTTGTGTCATTGAAGTTTTCAAGTTTTGGGTGAGACACCGATATGAGGAGAATAAGGAGTGACAAGAACCTAAGCTTGGGGATGCCCAAGGCACCCCAAGGTAATATCCATGGAAGACTCAAGCGCCTAACCTTGGGGATGCCCCGAAAGGCATCCCCTCTTTCGTCTTCAACATTATCGGTATATCTTACTTAGAGCTATATTTTTATTCGTCACATAATATGTGCTTTGCTTGGATCGTCATTATTATTTTTATTTTCTATTAGGTGTTATTTATAATCTTGTTTTTCAATAAAAAGTTCCAAGAATTGCCTTTAGGATGCTTGAATTGCATGTTTGATGTGTGCTGTGTAAAAACAGAAACTTTTGTTGTACTATTTGAATTTTCATATTTTACTGGCACGTGGAAAGTTTCTGAAATTTTTACACAGTGTTGTCATACAAATTATTTATCACGTCCTAAATTTCATATTTTTTGAGTTTCAGAAGTACACTGTTTTCATAAATTGCTACAGACTGTTCTGTTTGGACAGATTGCTGTCATAGTTTTGTTATCTACTTATCCTATAGTTTCCATAGCCTATATTGGTAGATATAAATTGTGGAAACGATAGTAAATAGTAGATGATGTTTGGAAATTATTGTGCAACTTGTCTTGCCAGTACATGAAGTGTGGACTTTTTCTTATGTGTACTAACCTATCTCACGAGTTCTTTTTGAGTTTTTGTGGATGAAGTTTTTAAGATTTAGGGAAACCGTGATATAAAAGGAATTAAGGAGACACAAAAGCTCAAGCTTGGGGATGCCCAAGGCATCCCAAGATAATATTTCAACAAGTCTCAAGCATCTAAGCTTGTGGATGCCCCGGTAGGCATCCCACCTTTCTTCATCAACAATTATCGGTTAGTAGCGGTTGAGACTAAGTTTTTGCTTCTTCACATGATGTGTGCTATTCTTGGAATGCCATTTTATTTTGTTTTGCTTTCTGTTTTAATAAAATACTTAGATCTGAAAGTTTTTAGATGAGAGAGAGTTCTCAAATGGCTACCCATTTACTTAACTATTCACTTGATCTTTACTTATATATTTTTGGAGTAGTTTGTCATTTACTCTTGTGCTTCAATTATATCCTATGAGTAAACTGTTGAATGAATTGAATACCATGAAGTTGAAATTATATGTTCATATCATGCCTAGTAGTAGCTTCACATTGGGTTTAGAAAGTGAAATCTTTTGAAGCTTGACAATCACAATATTGGTCATACAAGCAATTCATGAATGATTAGTATAAGGAAGAGAACTTTCACATACAAATATATTATATTGGACATCTTCTATGATTGTGAATACCCATTAATTATTTTCAAACTTGAGAAAATTAGTTGAAGTTGGACAAGGAAGACAACGTAATGAGTTATGGTTGTGTATATTTGCATAGAAGTTATATTGTTATGGATCCTCCAACATGTGGTGTTTCCTTAGGATCTTTTGCTAGCCAAAAATTCGCACTAAGTAGAGATACTACTTGTGCATCCAAAAACCCTTAAACCCAGTTTCTTGCCATGAGTGTCCACCATACCTACCTATGGATTGAATAAGATCCTTCAAGTAAGTTGTCATCGGTGCAAAAAGGCAATAAAAATTACTTCTAAATGTGTTTGATCATTTAGTGTAAGAGAAAATTGAGCGTTGTACGAACTTGTGATGGCAAAGTAATAAAAGCCACGGACTGCATAATAAAGGTTGTTATCATAAGGGGCAATATAACGTGACGTTCTTTTGCATTAAGGGATTGTGCATACAAAACCAAAAAGTGCATGACAACCTCTGCTTCCCTCTGCGAAGGGCATATCTTTTACCTTTCAGTATTTACTTTTATGCAAGAGTCAATAGTATGCATTCTCATTTCAACCTCAATTATTCTCTAGTTGGCAAGCATCATGTGGTGGGGAAAGATCTAGGCACATATGGCCAGTCAAATATATTTGATCATGACTTATTATTGTTGACAATTATCTCTATGATAAATGAGTTGGGAGGCGAAACATTAAGCCCCTATCTTTCTCTGTGTTCGATGGATGCCATTTGTTCTAAAAATATGCTTTGAGTACTAGCAATCATAAAAGACTATATGATGATTGAGTATGTGGAGCTCTTACTTAGACTTTGTTGAGAATAGGTTGTTGAGTTTCAAGAGAATTCATTGTTTGAACCATAACATGTGAATTGGTTGCTACTTTATCATGATGAGTTTTATGAGAAAGAGTTGCTGTTATGATGCTAGGAAAAGTGGTTGAAATTATCATTGATCGAACTTATGCACTATGCTAGCATTCACACTTCAAAAATTATTTTCTTTTATCATTTACCTACTCGAGGATGAGTAGGAATTAAGCTTGGGGATGCTGATACGTCACCAACGTATCGATAATTTATGAAGTATTCATGCCATGATTACCTATGTTTACAATACTTTTATATGGTTTTGATGCACTTTATATGATTTATATAGAACTAACCCAGACTGACGCTGTTTTCAGCAGAACTACCGTGGTGTTGTTTTTTGTGCAGAAATACAAGTTCTCCAAATGCAACGAAACTTTTTGACGATTTTTTTAACAAAATAGGCACTAGAAGCTTCGTGGGAGGTCCAGAAGAGCCACGAGGTGGGCACAACCCACCAGGGCGCGCCAGCCCCCTCCGGCGCGCCCTGGTGTCTTGTGGGCCCCTCGTGGCCCATCTTCGCGTGAAATCGACGCCCAAAAATCCTATATATTCAGAAACCCACAGAAATAACCCTAGATTAGAAGTTCCGCCGCCGCAACTCTCTGTATCGACGAAAAAACAATCTGGAGGCGTTCCAGTACCCTGCCGGAGAGGGTAGATCATCTCCGGTGGCCATCTTCATCATCCCGGCGGAGGCCATGACGAGGAGGGAGTAGTCCACCCTCGGGGCTGACGGTTTGTACCAGTAGCTATGTGTTCAATCTCTCTCTCTCTCTCTTTCTCTCTTTCTCTCTCTCTTGTTCTTGAGATGTCACGATCTTGATGTATCGCGGGCTTTGTTAATATAGTTGGATCATATGGTGTTTTCCCCTCTCCATCTTGTTGTGATGAATTGAGTTTTCCCTTTGAGATTTCGTTATTACCGGATTGAATACTTTTATGGATTTGAGAGCACTTGATCTATGTCTTGGCACTCAACTCGCGGATTCCCGAGGTGACATTGGGGTAATCTATGCATAGGGGTTGATGCACGTTTTCGTCCTACTTTCTCCGGTAGAAATCTTGGGGCACTCTTTGAGGTTCTTCGTGTTGGCTTGAGTATCATGAATCTGAAATTGTTTGATGCGTATCGTATAATTAACTCATGGATACTTGTGGTGACATTGGAGTATCTAGGTGACATTAGAGTTGGTTTATGCGTATCATATGGTGTTATTTTAGTACGAACTCTAGATAGATTGATCGAAAAGGATAACTTTAAGGTGGTTTCGTACCCTACAAACAATTTCTTCTTATGTTCTCCGCTAGATAAGAACTTTGGAGTGATTCTTCGTTGCACGTTGAGGGATGATTATGTGATCCAATTATATTAGCATTGTTGAGAGATTGCACAAGCGAAAGTACGGACCCCAGGCCTTATTTTCAAGCATTGCAATACCGTTTGTGCTCACTTTTTTTACTTGCTCCCTAGCTGTTTTTATTGTTACTATTACAAAAATCAATATCTACTATCATTACTACAATTGTATCACCATCTCTTCTCCGAACTAGTGCACCTATACAATTTACCATTGTATTTGGTGTGTTGGGGACACAAGAGACTTTTTATTATTTGGTTGCAGGGTTGTTTGAGAGAGACCATCTTCATCCTACGCCTCCCACAGATTGATAAACCTTAGGTCATCCACTTGAGGGAAATTTGCTACTGTCCTACAAAACTCTGCGCTTGGAGGCCCAACACGAGTCTACAAGAACAAGTTGTGTAGTAGACATCACCCATCATCTACTTACTACTCCACAATGCCTTCCCTTAGTCCCAGGCATGGTGAAGTGTCATGTAGTCGACGTTCAAATGACACCACTAAAGGAAGCAACAACATACATATCATTAAAATATCAAACGAATACAAAATTCACATGATTACTTATAACATGACTTCTCCCATGTCCTCGGGAACAAAAGTAACTACTCACAAATCATGTTGATGTTCAAGATCACAGGTGTATTGAATATCATTAAGGATTTGAACATATAATCTTCCACCAAACAAAGCAACTAGCATCAACTACAAGACGTAATCAACACTACTAGCAACCCACATGTACCAATCTGAGGTTTTGAGACAAAGATTGAATACAAGAGATGAACTAGGGTTTGATGTGAGATGGTGCTAGTGAAGATGTTGATGAAGATTGATCCTCTCACGATGAAGGAAGTGTTGGTGATGACGATGGCTTCGATTTCCCCCTCCCGGAGGGAAGTTTCCCCAGCGGAATCGCTCCACCGGAGAGCAAACGTGCTCCTGCCCTGGTTCTGCCTCGAGACGGCGGCGCTTCGTCTCGAAAGTATCATCCTTATTTTTTCTAGGTCAAAACCCTTCATATAGCAAGAGAGGGGCACCAGAGGCCGCCTTGGGACCCACAAGTTATCAGAGCACGTCGAGGGGGTGGCCGCGCCTTGTTGCCTTGTGGGCAGGTGGTGGGAACCCTCTGGTACTTCTTTGCTCCAGTATTTTTTATATATTTCATAAAAATTCTCTATAATTTTCAGGTCATTTGGAGTTCAGTAAAATAGGTATCTGTGATCTAGCCTTTTCAGGTCCAGAATTCCGGCTGCCGGTAATGTTCCTCTCCATGTGAACCTTGCAAATTAAGAGAGAAAAGGCATTAGAATTGTATCATAAAGTGGAATAATGACCAAAAATAATATAAATAACACTAGAAATTCATGATGCAGAATGGACATATCAACTCCCCCAAGCTTAGACCTTGCTTGTCCTCAAGCAAAAGCCGAACTCGGTAATCATGACCACATGGTTAGAGAGAGAGGTGTCAATAAAAATAAAATATGGATATGAAAGCATCATGATCATTATCAAAACAGCAACATACAATCATAAAACTTCTCATGAACAAGTAACAATCTATCCACATGCTCAAGTATGAATCATAAACTTTATTGAATACTAACAAACTATGTTCTCAGTCGTTGAGACACTTGCAATCCGTCATATTTTCAAAAAGAGTCTATGTAAGAGCTTTGTTTAGCAAGTTCACATACTCAACTATCATTTAGTCTTCTATGATTGCTGACACTCACGACATATTTGTGAAGCAAAAAGTTTCACTCAGACACATAGGAAGATAGGGGTTTATAGTTTATCCCCACCCAACAACTTATCTCAAGGATAATGTCAGTAATAATAACTCATGATCACCTACATCCAACTGGGTGTATGTGCCTGAATCTTTCCCCACCACATGATGCTTGCCAAGTAGAGAATAATAAGAATGGAATAGGAATTATCATTACTGACTCTTGCATAAAAGTAAATATGAAAAAGCAAAAGATAAGCCCTTCACAGAGGGAAGCACAGGTTGTCATGCGCTTATCATTTGGATGTGCAAACTCTTAATGGAAAGGAACATCACTTTATTTTGCCCCTTATGATAGCAAACTTTATTATGTAGTCCATCGCTTTTATTTCTTTGCCATCACAAGTTCGTACAAAGCTTATTTTCCCTTCCAATAAAATATCATACATATTTAGGAGCAATTTTTTATCGCTTTTAAATTGATGACAACTTACTTGAAGGATCTTATTCAATCCATAGGTAGATATGGTGGACTCTTATGGCAAAAAAACTGGGTTTAAGGATTTTGAATGCACGAGTAGTATCTCTACTCGGTGTGAAGTTTGGCTAGCAAAAGGATAGGAGCAAACACCACATGTTGGAGGATCCATGACAATATAACTTCTATGTGAATATAAGAAAATACAACTCATTACGTTGTCTTCCTTGAACAACATCAGCTAGTTGATCATGCATAGAATATTTAATGGGAGCTCACAATCATAAAAGATGTCAAAGATAGTATTTATATGTGAGACCTCTCTTTCATTATTACTTTTTCATGAAT
This sequence comes from Elymus sibiricus, assembly GCA_039707655.1. Lineage (NCBI taxonomy): Eukaryota > Viridiplantae > Streptophyta > Magnoliopsida > Poales > Poaceae > Elymus > Elymus sibiricus. The sequence goes on from CM077663.1 coordinate 348,517,446, forward strand.
TACATCAATGAATAATGTTATGTTTGTTAACTTCCAACAAATTTCACCAATTATACTCTTTTTATGTGAAGTCATTACTCCCCATGGGATTAGCATATGATATTCTTATTCTTTCCGTTGCTATGATTGACGCAAGAAAGTAAAGCAGACAAACTCAAACTAATCTTTATTATATAACTCAAGCACTCGATTACATAGATAGATCACAAAGCAAACACTTGAAACTAAACCATACTAAAACTTCATTTATCTAAATCACGAAATAGCTAAGGATCAAACTTAAGATAGATGATGATGATAAAAAGTGGTGGTGATACGATACCGGGCACCTCCCCCAAGCTTGGAACTAGCTAAGGGTGGTGTCCATACCCATGTGCTCAAATTTCCTTCTTGGGTGATGGTGGTGATGAAGTGGTGGTCTTGTTGTCCATCATGGATAGCAGGGAACCCTTCAGGTCCCGCATCTCCTGAAGCAACTGCTGAATCGTTGTGGTATTCTTTTGTACCTCCACCATAATATGTTTATTCTCAGGCCACCAAGAGCTTTTCCCTGCATCACTTTCAGTTGGGCAAGAGATATCCAATTGGATGGTATACGAGAGCGGGAGATATTCTCAACCCCATAATTATGAATCAAATTGTGAAAGTTATTTGCATGTAACCTATTGAGGGGTCTCCTCGGATTGGATTCACCTTGTACTTCTTGAATTTATTGAGAGCTCCTTCCCATTGGTGGATAAGGGTTTGGAGAGGTGGAGATGCCCGCTAGCGTGCCACACTCTGAGGCAGGGGATGCACTTCCATAGAGTCCATAGATTCTTCTCCCGTGATGACTTCCTCAGTTCCTTCTCTTTCGAGCTCCATATGCAGCAGTCAAGCCTCGTCCTCAATGTTGTTGGAGGAGGAGGACGATATAGCTCTCATGCCTCGAAAAATTTGACAGAAAATAGCTCGAAACAAGAACAGAGGGAAATCTTGCGATACAGTGGTCAAAACATCGGGTAGTATATATAATGTTTTTTTCTACGTGCAGGACAAGTCTACAAAAAGAAAACAGAGTTGGGAAGGCACACGAGGGGCCCACAAGGCAACCAGGCACGCCCAAGGGGGTAGGGCGTGCACTGTTGCCTTGTGACCTCCTCGTGGATCCCCTCGGTTGATTCTTATTTTTGTATTTTTTCTAATATTCCAAAACAAACAGAAATATTTTGTATGAAATTTTTGGAGTCGGTTTACTTACCGTATCATGCACCTACCCCTTTTCAGGGTTCTGGAGTGTTCTAGAATGTCTCTTTTATGTGCTCCTTGGGTGTCATTGTTTGAATAACATTGGTTTCCTTGTTGATGGGTGTACCTGAAATGTAATGCTTAATTCTTTGCCCATTAACTACCTTAGCATTTGTTCCTTCTGCGTTATTGATTTTGATGGCTCCGGAGGGATACACCTCCTCGATAATATAGGGTCGTTCCCATTTGGAGAGGAGTTACCCTGCAAAGAATCTAAAGCGAGAAACGTATAATAGAACATGATCACCAATGTTAAATTCTCGTTTTTGTATTCTCTTGTCATGCCATCTTTTATCTTTTCTTTAAACAACTTGGCATTTTCATAGGCTTGTGTCCTCCATTCATCTAAGGAGCTAATATCAAATAACCTCTTTTCACCGGTAAGTTTGAACATAATTAAGTTCTTTAATTGCCCAATAAGCCTTATGTTCTAACTCAAGAGGTAAATGACAAGCTTTTCCATAGACCATTTTATATGGAGACATACCCATATGATTTTTATAAGCAGTTCTATATGCCCACAATGCATCATCGAGTTTCTTAGACCAATTATTTCTAGATTTATTAACGGTCTTCTGCAAAATTAACTTTATTTCTCTATTGCTTAATTCAACTTGACCACTAGATTGAGGATGATATGGAGATGCAATTCTATGATTGACATCATATTTAGCTAATAGTGTATGAAATGCACCATGACTAAAATGTGAACCACAATCAGTCATTAAATATCCAGGGACTCGAAACCTCGAAAAGATGACTTCTTTAAGCATTTTAATAGAGGTGATATGATCAACACTACTAGTTGGAATAGATTCTACCCACTTAGTGAAATAATCAACAACAACTAGAATATGAGCATACCCATTAGAGGAAGGGAAAAGATCCAATATAATCAAAGCCCCAAACATAAAATGTTTCAATAACAAGTGAATAATTCATTGGCATTTCCCGATGTCTACCAATATTACCAATTCTTTGACATTCTTCACAATAAAGGATGATCTTACATGCATCCTCGAAGAGAGTAGGCCAATAAAACCAGTCTGTAATACCTTATGTGCGGCTCTGTCTCCCGCATGGTGTCCTCCATATGCCTCAAAATGACACTTCTGTAGGATTTGTTCTTGTTCATGCTCAGGTACACATCGTCTAATAATACAATTTACTCTTTGATACGTCTCCAACGTATCTATAATTTTTGCTTGTTCCATGATGTTATATTATCATTCTTGGATGTTTTACAATCATTTTATAACAACTTTATATCATTTTTTGGGACTAACCTATTGACATAGTGCCAGTTGCTGTTTTTGCTTGTTTTTTACTTTGCAGAAAATCAATACCAAACGGAGTCCAATCGCGACGAAACTTTTTGGAGATTTTTTCTGGACCAGAAGACACCCAGTGGGCCAAACAACTGCCGAAGAGGTGGGCTGTGGAGAGCACAACCCACCAGGGCGTGCCAGGGGGGCCCTAGCGCGGCCAGATGGGTTGTGCCCTCCTCGCCCTCCTTCCGCACCGCCTCTGATGCCTATAAATTCTCAAATATTCGGAAAACCCTAGAGGAGTCGACGAAACACAATTCCAGCCGCCGCAAGTTCCAGAACCGCGAGATCCAATCTAAACACCATCACGGATGGGTTCATCTTCCTCATAGGTGCCTCTCCGATGATGCGTGAGTAGTCCACCATAGACCTACGGGTCCGTAGGCAGTAGCTAGATGGCTTCTTCTCTCTCTCTCTCTTATGATTCTCAATACAATGTTCTCTTGGAGATCTATTTGATGTAAACTTTAGCGGTGTGTTTGTTGGGATCCGATGAATTTTGAGTTCATGATCAGTTTCTATCCATGAATATTATTTGAGTCTTCTTTGATCTCTTATATGCATGATTACTTATAGCCTCGTATTTCTTATTCGAATCTTTGGTTTAGTTAGGCCGACTAGATCGATTTTTCTTGCCATGGGAAGAGGTGCTTTGTGATGGGTTCGATCTTGCGGTGTTCTTTCCCAGTGACAGAAGGGGCAGCAAGACACGCATGTATCGTTGCTATTAAGGATAACAAGATGGGGTCTATTCCTACATGAATAGATCTTGTCTACATCATGTCATCGTTCTTATTGCATTACTCCGTTTTTCCATGAACTTAATACACTAGATGCATGCTGGATAGCGGTCGATGTGTGGAGTAATAGAGGTAGATGCAGGCAGGAGTCGGTCTATCTATCTTGGACGTGATGCCTATATAATGATCATCGCCTTGGATATCGTCATGACTATTCGATTTTCTATCAATTGCCCAACAGTAATTTGTTCACCCACCGTGCGCTATACTCATGAGAGAAGCCACTAGTGAACCCTACGGCCCCCGGGTCTACTTTTCCTATCATATTGCTTTCCGATCTATGTTTTTTGCAATCTTTGTTTTCAGATCTACAAAACCAAAAACCCAAAAATACCTTGCTGCATATTTACTCTTTTTATTTGCGTTCTTGAGAGATCTATCTCTCCTATCTATCACTACCTAATCTATCTTATTACCGTAGAGAGATTGACAACCTCTCTTTCGCGTCGGGTTGCAAGTATTTTTTTGTTTGTGTGCAGGTGCTGCTTATTGGGTGGTGGTGATCCTCCTACTGGTTCGATAACCTTGGTTTCATAACTAAGGGAAATAGTTACCGTCGCCGTGATGCATCATCCCTTCCTCTTTGGGGAAATACCGACGCAGTCTCAAGCCACGTCAAAGGAATTTCTGTCGCCGTTGCCGGGGAGGAAGCGGTCTCTTCTACGTGCCTATCGTAGGCGCCGAGGGGACTCCATCATCATCTACCAGGTTCCTAATCACAAATCGCATCTCCTTGCAATTACATTATTTGCCATTTGCCTCTCGTTTTCCTCTCCTCCACTTCACCAATTTGCCGTTTTATTCGCCCTCTTCCTCATTTGCCTTTGTTTCGTCAGATTTCTTGCTTGTTGCTATGACTAGCGTTACTACCCCCCCTTTGTCACCAGATTTTGAAGTTCTATACTTCAAACAAAAACAAGGGGAAAATTTGAAAGATGCCTGGTATAGGCTAATGGAATCCTATCGTATTTCCAATCTAAAAGGAGACGCAAAAGTTTTGCTTAGAAATTTTTATATTGGATTGGCTTTGCATCATATAGAGCTTTTGGATTTCGCCTCAAAGCGCAGTTTTATTGAACTTGATGCAAATGCTTCTTATGAAGTTTTGGAAGGGATTTTGGGGGTTCCTCCACCAAAAAAGGGGCTTGCTTTTTCACAAGAGGGAGTTCAAATTCTTGACAAATTGAGTGACTTACATAAGCACTTGGTCGAGTTACAAAAATATCATGCACCCCTCAAACATATCAGTGGGAACCTCAATCGCTTGAACACTTTGATTACCCTTTGCAATAAGCGTTTGGATATTTTGGATCTTAAGATGGTTTATTCTCCTGAAAATTTGGGGAAGTGGAAAGAGCCACCCGGATTCGAGAAGGCCCTCACAAAAGTGGTCAAAACCAAAGATGACAATACTTGAATCTACCCAATATGCCTAGATAGGGGCGTAAAACGACAGCGCTTGTCGGGAGGCAACCCAATGAATAAATAAATTTTTGCTTTTTTTCTTTCTGTTTTTGTGTGTTGACACAGTTATGCCTCTGTTATGATTGTGTTTTTATGGTTTATTTAGTGTTTGTGCCAAGTAGAACCGTTAGGATGATTCATAGGATGAGTAGAAGTGATGCTGAATCTGAAACAGAAAGTTTGCGTCCAGTATTTGAATTTTCATTTTTTGCTGGAATGTGATCTTGAGCTGAAATTTTAACACAGTGTTGCTATGAAAATTCCTTACATTATCCTAATTTTCAGGAATTTTTATAGTTACAAAAGTATGGTTAGAGTACAGATTACTAGAGACTGTTCTGTTTAAGACAGATTCTGTTTTCGTTGGATTGTGTGCTTGTTTTGATGAATCTATGGCTTATATTGAAGGGTATGAACCATGGTAAAGTTAAAATACAGTAGGTATAGTGCAATTATAAAATTTTAATGGGTTTGCAACAACACCTAAAGTAGTGATTTGCTTTATTATACTAACGGATCTCACGAAGATTTTGTTAAGTTTTGTGTGATTGAAGTTTTCAAGTTTTGGGTGAGATCACGATGGATGAAGGAATAAGGAGTATTAAAAGCCTAAGTTGGGGATGCTACCACACCCCCAAGATATATCCAAAGAGAAACAAGCAACTAAGCTTGGGGATGCCCCCGAGTGGCATCCCCTCTTTCTTCTAACGACCATCGGTATTTTACTTGGAGCTATATTTTTATTCGTCACATATCATGAGTTTTGCTTGGAGCGTCTTGTATCTTTGCTTGCTTTGTTTGTTAGTTTTTGCTTTGTATCCTTGCTGTACACACCTATTTGAGGAAGCCAAAATCATGTTATGATTTGTTAGAATTGCTCTATGTGCTTCACTTAAACTTCTTGAGCTATAGAATTGCTCTAGTGCTTCACTTATATCCTTTTGAGCACGGTGTGCTAGGAAACTTTTGTAGAAATACTCTCATGCTTCACTTAGATTAATTTGAGAGTAGGTAAATTTTGAAAAAATCCTCTCATGCTTCACTTATACCTTTTTGAGAGATGAAATCTTTATGCTCATGTGCTTCACTTAAATTTGTTTGAGCTTGCCAAAAAGAAATGGCAATATATGAAACTAGTCCCAAAGTGATAGATATCCAAGGAGGATATAATAAAAACTTTCATGAAGATCATTGGACAAATTAAACTTGATTCCTTGTAATAGTTTTGAAACATGATGATAGTAATATGTGAGTCATGTTAATGAGTAATTATGCTTAGTAGGAATATTGGTGTTAAGGTTTGTGATTCCCTATGCATGCACGAAAGTCAATAGTTATGCAATGAAGTTACATCCTACTTGTGGTGCATTATTCGGTGTTAGTTATGTTCAATGCTCACTTATGTGAATTTTCGTTTCTTGGTTTGGTTGCTTCCCAATCTATTTGCTAGCCTCCATTTGTACTAAGTAGAAATACTACTTGTGCATCCAAAATCCTTAAACCAAGTTTTGCCTTATGAGTCCACCATACCTACCTATATGTGGTATTTCCATGCAGTTCCAAGCAAATTTGTATGTGCCATCTCTAAATTTTCAAAATAAATTTTCTATTTTTGTGTGCCCATACCGCTCATGAAACGGTGGGGAGTGTCCAATATTTTTCCATGCTAGATGTGTTATTCTCAAGATAAGTGTTTATTCACTTGTCATTGCACGAGAGTGCAGCGGTAATAGGGATGCCCATTCCCGAAATGAAAAAATATATTTACTTTATGTTGTCAAATAATAAATTCCTTGGAAAGTGTTGGTATGGAAGGCAACCGTGGATACGGCCCGCCATGGAAAGTGAAAGTTTGGTGGAAAAAGGAATAAACTTTATTTTCTGTTTGGGAACCGCCTATGATATATCTAGCATGGAAAGTATTGTGAACTACTTTGTCGTTTTCGTTGAGAGGAAAAGCATGCCACCCAAAATATTTCTCTCTCTCAATTTAAAACTTTGAGCTCTGGCACCTCTACAAATCCCTACTTCCCTCTGCGAAGGGCTTATCTATTTACTTTTTGCAATTTTTATTTTTTGCTGTGAGTCTCCATCTTCTCTTATAAGCACCAACTAGGGGGCACTATGATCATACTTGAGCATTGGGCATAGCTAATATTTGAGTGTGTTTCATGAATGGATCAATGATTGAGCATGATGGGCTAGGGATAACTTTCTTTAGTGTTGATATTTTGAAAGACATGGTTGCTTGTTGACATGCTTGAGTATTGAAGTCATTATGTTAAAACTAGACTATTGCTTTCAATCATTATAAGTCCAAATGTCCATGCTATACAAAAGAAAAGAATATGATGAACATGTTAGGCAACATTCCACATCAAAAATTCTGTTTTTATCATTTACCTACTCGAGGACGAGTAGGAATTAAGCTTGGGGATGCTAATACGTCTCCAACGTATCTATAATTTTTGTTTGTTCCATGCTGTTATACTATCATTCTTGGATGTTTTACAATCATTTTATAACAACTTTATATCATTTTTTGGGACTAACCTATTGACATAGTGCCAAAGTGTCAGTTGCTGTTTTTGCTTGTTTTTTACTTCGCAGAAAATCAATACCAAACGGAGTCCAATCGCGACGAAACTTTTTGGAGATTTTTTCTGGACCAGAAGACACCCAGTGGGCCAAACAACTGCCGGAGAGGTGGGCTGTGGAGAGCACAACCCACCAGGGCGCGCCGGGGGGCCCCGACGCGCCCTGATGGGTTGTGCCCTCCTCGGCCCCCTTCCGCACCGCCTCTGATGCCTATAAATTCTCAAATATTTGGAAAACCCTAGAGGAGTCAACGAAACACAATTCCAGCCGCCGCAAGTTCCAGAACCGCGAGATCCAATCTAAACACCATCACGGAGGGGTTCATCTTCCTCATAGGTGCCTCTCCGATGATGCGTGAGTAGTCCACCATAGACCTATGGGTCCGTAGGCAGTAGCTAGATGGCTTCTTCTCTCTCTCTTATGATTCTCAATACAATGGTCTCTTGGAGATCTATTTGATGTAAATTTTTGCGGTGTGTTTGTTGGGATCCGATGAATTTTGAGTTCATGATCAGTTTCTATCCATGAATATTATTTGAGTCTTCTTTGATCTCTTATATGCATGATTACTTATAGCCTCGTATTTCTTCTCCGAATCTTTGGTTTAGTTAGGCCGACTAGATCGATTTTTCTTGCCATGGGAAGAGGTGCTTTGCGATGGGTTCGATCTTGCGGTGTTCTTTCCCAGTGACAGAAGGGGCAGCAAGACACACATGTATCGTTGCTATTAAGGATAACAAGATGGGGTCTATTCCTACATGAATAGATCTTGTCTACATCATGTCATCGTTCTTATTGCATTACTCCGTTTTTCCATGAACTTAATACACTAGATGTATGCTGGATAGCGGTCGATGTGTGGAGTAATAGAGGTAGATGCAGGCAGGAGTCGGTCTATCTATCTTGGACGTGATGCCTGTATAATGATCATCGCCTTGGATATCGTCATGACTATTCGATTTTCTATCAATTGCCCAACAGTAATTTGTTCACCCACCGTGCGCTATACTCATGAGAGAAGCCACTAGTGAACCCTACGGCCCCCGGGTCTACTTTTTATCATATTGCTTTCCGATCTACGTTTTTTGCATCTTTGTTTTCAGATCTACAAACCAAAAACCCAAAAATATATTGCTGCATATTTACTCTTTTTATTTGTGTTCTTGAGAGATCTATCTCTCCTATCTATCACTACCTAATCTATCTTTTTACCATAAACATATTGTTGTTTGTGTGCAGGTGCTGCTTATTGGGTGGTGGTGATCCTCCTACTGGTTCGATAACCTTGGTTTCATAACTGAGGGAAATACTTACCGTCGATGTGCTGCATCATCCCTTCCTCTTTGGGGAAATACCGACGCAGTCTCAAGCCACATCACTCCTTCTTTATATAGATGTGGGTCATCCCAAAAGTAATGTCTTAAATCAAAGAAGAACTTTTTCTTTTGTTGGTATGTGAAATTAGGTGGTATATATTTAGCAACATTGTAATTAGCATAGTCTGCATACCAAGGAGTATTATGGGAAGCATTTATAATAGCTAATTAGCTCATCAGGAAAACTATCATCAATAGGCAGTGGGTCCTCAAGAACATTTTCCATTCTAGATAAATTATGTGCTACAGGATTCTCAGCTCCCTTTCTATCAATAATGTGCAAATCAAATTCTTGAAGTAAAAGAACCCACTTAATTAATCTCGGTTTAGCATCTTTCTTTTCCATAAGGTATTTAATAGCAGCATGATCGGTTTAACAACCCAAGTGCAACCCTTGCCATCTTTGTAATATACTCCATGTGTGAACCTTCCATGTTTTGCCCTCATGTGTTTGGGATTAATAAAATTGCTTCATGTTATTCCTTGTTGCATCATGGCATCATATCATCATGTCATATTTTGCATCATGCTTTGTTGGTTGTGATGTTGTGGGAGGGTGTGTGTTGAGATGTAGTTGTTTGATGTGGTTTGTGGAGTTGATGCCACAACTATTTCATTGAACTATTCCTCCTCTCTCTCTTTTATTCAAATATTTGAGGCGTGATGTTTTACTTCCCCTTTTCTTCTCAAATAAATGTTGCACATCTACCTAATAATCTGTTAAGTATTTTTTAAAATAGCTCTTGCCATGTGCTGTTATGTTCTTTGTGTGTCTTTTGCAAAAAACAGATTCCAAATAGCAATAAAAGGTGATTTATTTATTTTCTCTAAAAATGCCCAAACCATTTTCATTAAATAGTGCATGTTTTTGTGAGTTAAAAACATATTCTCTTCCTCTCTAATTATCTTTCAAACTCCCTGGCATTTTAGTTGTTTGTTGCTGTTTTATTAAATAGGAAATCCTTTTGTTTCGGAGAGAGAGAGAGAGAGTTCGCGGCTCAGTTGATCCTTTGTCTTCCCCTCGCCCAGCAGCAGCTAGCGTAGCATAGCCCAGCGACCTTCCCCGCACGCGTTCTTCTTCTACCTGTACAGCAGCACATCGACGCACGCCACGTCGAGCTTCCGATCGATTTGACGACCGGAGAGCACACCTAGTCCCCTTTATATCATACCCTAGACCCATCCCTAGGGTTCCTCGACCCATTCCGTCCCTCTCCATCCCTCGCCGTCGCCCAGGTAAGGAGCCCACGCCTCGCCGTCGCCCTGCCCGCCATGAACCGGCCGAGCACCAGCTTGATCCCGGTATAGCTCCGCGTCGCCTCCGTCTGCCCCCTTTCCGCTTCGAGGAGAGCTTCCTCGATGCACCTCTTCTTCCTCGACGTTCGGGACTGCGCCAAGGCCGAGATCTTCGACATCCTCGACCCCATCTTCTTCATCGTCTCGGACCAGAGACTGATGACCCACAAGTATAGGGGATCAATCGTAGTCCTTTCGCTAAGTAAGAGTGTCGAACCCAACGAGGAGCAGAAGGAAATGACAAGCGGTTTTCAGCAAGGTAATTTCTGCAAGCACTGAAATTGTAGGTAACAGATAGTTTGATAGCAAGATAATTTGTAACGAGCAAGTAACGTTAATGGTAAACAAGGTGCAGCAAGGTAGCCCAATCCTTTTGAGGCAAAGGACAGGCCAGAACAATCACTAGTAATAGGCAAAGTGTTCTTGAGGGTACACAGGAATTTCGTCTAGTCACTTTTATCATGTTGGTTTGATTCGTGTTCGCTACTTTGATAATTTGATATGTGGGTGGACCGGTGCTAAGTGTTGTTCTTACTTGAACTAACAACCTACTTATGATTAACCCCCTCGCAAGCATCCGCAACTACGAGAAAAGTATTAAGACAAAGTCTAACCATAGCATTAAACATGTGGATCCAAATCAGCCCCTTACGAAGTAGCGCATAAACTAGGGTTTAAGCTTCTGTCACTCTAGCAACCCATCATCCAATAACTACTCCACAATGCATTCCCTTAGGCCCATGAATGGTGAAGTGTCATGTAGTCGACGTTCACATGACACCACTTAGGGAATCACAACATACATATCATCAAAATATCGAACACATATCAAATTCACATGATTACTCGCAACATTACTTCTCCCGTAACTACTCACAGATAATAATCATGCTCAAGATCAGAGGAGTAATGAATAGCATAATGGATCTGAACATATAATCTTCCACCAAATAAACCATATAGTAATCAACTACGCAAGGTAATCAACACTACTAGTCACCCACAGGTACCAATCCGAGGTTCCGGTACAAAGATTGAACACAAGAGATGAACTAGGGTTTGAGAGGAGATGGTGATGTTGAAGATGTTGATGAAGATTGGCCTCCCAAAGATGAGAGGGGTGTTGGTGATGATGATAGCTTCGATTTCCCTCTCCGGGAGGGAAGTTCCCCCGGCGAAATCGCTCCGCCGGAGGGCAAAAGTGCTCCTGCCCAAGTTCCGCCTTGAGGTGGCGGCGCTTCGTCCCGAAAGTCCTCCTCCTATTTTTTTTAGGTTTTTTGGGAATTTATACCAGAAGATGGGCACCGGAAGTGGGCCAAGCTGGGCACAACCCAATAGGGCGCGCCCAGGGGGCCTGGCGCGCCCTGGTGGGTTGTGCCCACCTGGGCGGCCTCCTTCGGCAGTTTTTAGCTCCAATATTTTTTTATTAAATGTAAAAATAATCTCCGTAAAATTTCAGCTTCATTGGAGTTGTGCAGAATAGGTATCTCTGACGTGCTTTTCTTGGGTCCAGAATTCCAGCTGCCGGTATTCTCCCTCTTTGTGTAAACCTTGCATATTATGAGAGAAAAAGCATTAGAATCACTCCCCTAAGCATTATTATTCAACAAAACAAAGTAAATAACAGTAGGAAATCATGATGCAAAATGGACGTATCAACTCCCCCAAGCTTAGACCTCGCTTGTCCTCAAGCGAAAGCCGATATTGAAAAGCATGTCCACATGTTTTGAGAGAGAGGTGTCGATAAAAAAAAATACGGACATAGAAGCATCATGCTTATTAACATAACAGCAACAAAGACTAACACAAGAACTTATTTCAATATATTTTTATCATAAAGCTTCTCATGAACAAGTAACAATTCATCACAACATAGAAGTATGAAGCATAAACCTTATTGGGAACCAACAAACTATGTTCTCAGTCAACTTTGCAACTACAATTCATCATATTTTCAGGAAGGGTCTCATGTCGGAGCCTTTTGGCAAGTCCACATACTCAACTATCATTTAGTCTTCTATGATTGCTAACGCTCACGGCATACCCATGAACAAAAAGTTTCAACCGGACACATAGGAAGATAGGGGCTTATAGTTTTGCCTCCCAACTCACTCACCTCAAGGGCGATGTCAACAATAATAACTCATGCCCACCCATATCCAACTGGATATATGTGCCTAGATCTTTCCTCACCACATGATGCTTGCAAAAGAAAAAGTAAAAAAGGAATAGGGGAGAATACTTTGACTCTTGCATAAAAGTATAAGATAGGCCCTTCGCAGAGGGAAGCAGAGGTTTTCATGCGCTTATTGGTTTGTATGCCCAATCCCTTAATGTAAAAGAACGTCACGCTATATTGCCCCCTATGATAGCAACCTTTATTATGCAGTCCGTCGCTTTTATTGCTTTGCCATCATAAGTTCGTATAATGCTCAATTTTCTCTTACACTAATTGATCAAAACACTTAGAAGCAATTTTTATTGCCTTGTTGCACCGATGACAACTTACTTGAGGGATCTTTCTCGATCCATAGGTAGGTATGGTGGACACTCAAGGAAAGAGTTTGGGTTTGGGTTTTTGGATGCACAAGTAGTATCTCTACTTAGTGCGGAATTTTTGGCTAGCAAAGATATTGAGCAAGCACCACATGTTAAAGGATCTATGACAATATAACTTCTATGTGGATATGAACAAACATAAATCATTACGTTGTCTTCCTTGTCCAACGTCAACAATTTTGACATATAATATTTGATGGGGGCTCACAATCATAAAAGATGTCCAAGATAGTGTATTTGCATGTGAATCTTCTCTTCCCTAATTAATTCTTTCATGAATTGCATCATTGACCAATGCTATGTTTGTCAATCTCCAATAACTTTTACTACTTATACTTTTCCTTATGTGATGTCATTACTTACCATAAGATTAGCATATGAATCTTTTCATTTGTTTCTTTTCTTTTCTTTATTTGATTGCAACAAGAAAGTAAAGAAGCAAAAACTCAAACTAAACTTTATTATATAACTTTCACTCGATTACATAGATAGGTAGACCACGAAACTAACACACGAAAATAGATCACGCTAAACTTTTATTCGACTAAAGCAAAGGGAAACTAAAGATAGAACCAAAATAGGTAAAGGTGAATAAAAGTGATGGTGATACGATACCGGGGCACCTCCCCCAAGCTTGGCTCAAGCCAAGGGGAGTGCGCATACCCATGTGCTCAAGTCTCCTTTGGTGGTGGTGATGAAGAAGGTGGAGGTGTTGATGTAGTAAGCTTGTCCTCCAGCTTCCTGGGTAAGGGCTCCCCATCAAAGGTTGACGCGAGAGTCCCCTGAGTCCTGCAACTAGCAGCTAAACTCATACCTTTAAACCTTGCTTCATATTCGAAGACTTGGTTTTGAAGATCATAAACTTGGCTCTGCAGAAAATTAATTTGCTCGTTGAGGGTGGAGATGATGTCCTTCACAGACCGACCATCCACCGTCTGATCATGGGTGAATTCCGTGATCATGGAGTGATTGGCACTAAGTTCGCGCTCCACCATCTTCTGGCACTTGAAGACTTCTTGTTCCACAGCCTCGAGCCTAGCCTCCACGCTTCCGGTCTTCTTGGGTCCTTGAACATCGCGAATGTGGAGCACCCCCTCACGCATCTCAATGGCTTGAGGGTGCTTCATCACCTCCGGCAAGTACGGGTTGATGACCTTCTCGAAGAACTTGTCCTTGGAGGAGCTTGGTGGAGCCATGGAAACCTAGATCTGACGAGAAAACAACAAGAAACAAGAACAGAGGATTTTTCTGCGATGCGGTCGTCAAAACAGTCAGGGGTATATATAGAGAATTTTTATTCTTGGGAAACAAGTATTTGGAAGGAAAACGGGGTCGGGAAGGCATCCGAGGTGGGCACAACCCACCAGGGCGCGCCCAGGGGTGCCTGGCGCGCCTTGGTGTATCGTGCTCACCTCGATCACCTTCCGGTTTAATTTTTTATTTCCAAAATTCTAAAATATTCCAAAACTGACAAAAAATATTTTTGCGGATTTTTCGGAGTCCATTTACTTCGTATCACATACCTCCTATTTTTAAGCATTGTGGAGTGTTCCGGAAGGTTTCTTTTATGTGTTCCTCCGGTGTCATGGTTTGGATAACATTGCTTTCAACGTTAATTGGTGTACCTGAGATATAATGCTTAATTCTTTGTCCATTGACTACCTTCGGGTTAGTACCTTCGGCGTTATTAATCTTATTAGCTCCAGAACGATAAACCTCTTCAATAATATATGGTCCTTCCCATTTTGAGAGAAGCTTTCCTGCAAAAAATCTTAAACGAGAGTTGAACAAAAGAACATAATCTCCTATTTTGAATTCCCGCTTTTGGATTCTTTTGGCATGCCATCTTTTTACTTTTTCTTTGAATAGCTTGGCATTTTCATACGCTTGGGTTCTCCATTCATCTAGTGAGCTAATATCAAATAGCCTCTTCTCACCGGCAAGTTTGAAATCATAATTGAGTTCTTTAATTGCCCAAAATGCTTTGTGTTCTAGTTCTAGAGGCAAATGACAAGCTTTCCCATACACCATTTTATATGGAGACATACCCATAGGATTTTTATAAGCTGTTCTGTAGGCCCAAAGTGCATCATCTAATTTCTTAGACCAATTCTTACGAGACCTATTGACAGTTTTTTGTAATATTAATTTTATTTCTCTATTGCTAAGTTCTACTTGACCACTAGATTGAGGATGATAGGGTGATGCAATTCTATGGTTAACATCATATTTAGCAAGCATCTTACGGAAAGCACCATGAATAAAGTGTGAACCACCATCGATCATTAAATATCTAGGGACTCCAAACCTCGGAAAGATAACCTCTTTAAGCATTTTAATGGAGGTGTAGTGATCAGCACTACTAGTTGGAATAGCTTCTACACACTTAGTGACATAATCAACCGCAACTAAAATATGAGTGTACCCGTTAGAGGAAGGAAAAGGCCCCATATAATCAAAAGCCCACACGTCAAATGGTTCAACAACAAGTGAATAATTCATAGGCATTTCTTGACGCTTACCGATATTACCAATTATTTGACATTCATCACACGACAAGACAAACTTACGGGCATCCTTGAAGAGAGTAGGCCAATAAAAACCAGATTGCAATACCTTATGAGCAGTTCTATCTCCCGCATGATGTCCTCCATAAGCTTCGGAATGACATTTCCGTGGGATTTGTTCCTGTTCATGCTTCGGTACACAATGTCTAATAATACCATCTACTCCTTCTTTATAAAGGTGTGGGTCATCCCAAAAGTAATGTCTCAAGTCATAGAAGAATTTTTTCTTTTGTTGATATGTGAAGCTAGGTGGTATATATTTAGCGACAATGTAATTAGCATAATCAGCATACCAAGGTGTGCTGTGTGAGACACTTATTGCAGCTAGCTGTTCGTCAGGGAAACTATCATCAATAAGTAGTGGGTAATCAAGAATATTTTCTAACCTAGACAAGTTATCAACTACGGGGTTCTCAGCTCCTTTCCTATCAACGATATGTAAGTCAAATTCTTGAAGCAAAAGAACCCACCTAATGAGTCTGGGTTTAGCATCTTTCTTTTCCATAAGATATTTTATAGCAGCATGATCGGTGTGAACAATAACTTTGGAATCAACAATGTAGGATCTAAATTTATCACAAGCAAACACAACTGCTAAAAATTCTTTTTCAGTAGTGGCATAATTTCGTTGGGCACTGTCTAGATTTTTACTAGCATAATGGATAACATTCAATTTCTTATCAACTCTTTGTCCTAGGACAGCACCAACAACATAATTACTAGCATCACACATAATTTCAAAAGGCAAGTTCCAATCAGGTGGTTGAACGATAGGTGCAGAGGTTAAGGCTTTCTTGAGTGTTTCAAAGGCTTCCACACAATCATCATCAAAAACAAAAGGAATATCCTTTTGCAAAAGATTAGTAAGAGGCCTAGAAATTTTAGAGAAGTCTTTAATGAACCTCCTATAAAAACCAGCATGACCAAGGAAACTTCGAATACCTTTAATATCTTTAGGACATGGCATTTTCTCAATTGCATAAACTTTAGCTTTATCCACCTCAATACCTCGTTCAGATATTTTGTGCCCCAAGACAATACCTTCATTAACCATAAAGTGGCACTTCCCCCAATTCAAGACAAGATTAGTTTGTTCACATCTCTGCAAAACTCGATCAAGGTTGCTTAAGCAATCATCAAAAGAAGTTTCGTAAATGGAAAAATCATCGATGAAAAACTCCACAATCTTTTCAGAAAAGTCAGAGAATATAGCAGTCATACATCTTTGAAAGGTAGCAGGTGCATTGCATAAACCAAAAGGCATACGTCTATAAGCATAGGTTCCAAAAGGGCAAGTAAAGGAGGTTTTCTCTTGATCGGATTGTGACACAGGTATTTGAGAGAAACCAGAATATCCATCTAGGAAACAAAAGTGTGTGTGCTTAGATAGTCTCTCTAGCATTTGATCAATGAACGGTAGAGGGTAATGATCTTTCCTAGTAGCTTTATTTAATTTTCTAAAATTAATTACCATTCTATAGGCAGTGACAATTCTTTGTGGAATGAGTTCATTCTTATCATTAGGAACAACGGTAATACCTCCTTTCTTAGGGACACAATGAACGGGACTTACCCATCTACTATCAGCTATGAGATAGATTATACCTGCTTCCAGAAGCTTTAGTATTTCAGTTCTTACCACTTCTTTCATCTTAGGATTCAATCGCCGTTGGTGATCAACAACGGGTTTAGCATCAGGTTCCATATTGATCTTGTGCTGACATAGAGTGGGACTAATGCCCTTAAGATCATCAAGAGTATATCCAATAGCAGCCTGGTGCTTCCTTAGAACTTTCAATAATCTTTCTTCTTCATGTTCTGAAAGGTTAGCACTAATAATAACAGGATATATCTTTTTCTCATCAAGATAAGCATACTTCAAAGTGTCATGCAATTGTTTCAATTCAAACACGGGGTCACCTTTAAGTGGAGGAAGACCTCCAAGAGTTTTAATAGGCAAATTGTGTTTCAAGAGAGGTTGTTGTTCGAAGAAAATTTGATCTATTTCATTTCTTTCATGCAAGTGCATATCATTATCATGGTCGAGCAAATATTGTTCTAATGGATCAGAAGGAGGCACATCAATAGAATCAAGACCAATTATTTCATCTTTACTAGGTAACGCTTTATCACGAGGTTGTCTACTAAACTTGGAAAAATTATACTCATGAGACACATTACCAAAACTAACACCGACAGTTTGTTTTTCACAATCTATCTTAGCATTGACGGTGCTCAAGAAAGGTCTACCAAAGATAATGAGACAAAAGTCATCTTGTGGGGAACCAAGGACTAGAAAATCAGTAGGGTATTTTACTTTCCCACACAAGACTTCAACATCTCTAACAATCCCAAGTGGTGTGATAGTGTCCCTATTAGCAAGTTTAATAGTAACGTCAATATCTTCCATTTCAGCTGGTGCTATTTCATCCATAATTTCTTGGTATAAGGTAAAAGGGATAGCACTCACGCGAGCACCTAAATCACATAAACCTTGGTAGCAATGATCTCCTATTTTGACTGAGACAATAGGCAAGCCTTCTATAGGTCTATGTTTATCTTTTTCATGGGGTCTAGCAATTCTAGCATCATCATCACAGAAGTAGATAACATGCCCATCAATATTTTCTACCAATAGATCTTTAACCATAGCAACACTAGGTTCTACTTTAATTTGCTCAGGGGGTTTAGGTGCTCTTATATTACTCTTACGAACCACAATTGATACCTTAGCATGTTCCTTTATCCTAACAGGGAAAGGTGGTTTTTCAATATAAGCGGTAGACACAACTGGATCAACATTGTAAAAGATGGTTTCTTCTTTAGCTATGACCGGTTCTTTAATTTCTTCTTTAATAGGGGGATGATATTTAAACCACTTCTCCTTAGGGAGATCAACGTGAGTTGCAAATGATTCACAGAAAGAGGCTACTATCTCAGAGTCAAGTCCGTATTTAGTGCTAAACTTGTGAAAAGTATCGGTATTCATAAAAGATTTAACACAATCAAATTCAAGCTTTATACCTAACTCATTACCTTCGTCGAGTTCCCAATCTTCAGAGTTGCGTTCAATTCTTTCTAAGAGATCCCACTTGAAATCAATAGTCTTCTTCATATAAGAACCAGCACAAGAAGTATCGAGCATGGATTGATCATTATGAGAAAGCCGAGCGTAAAAATTCTGAATGATAACTTCCCTCGGAATGTCATGATTGGGGCATGAATATAACATTGACTTAAGCCCCCCCCAAGCCAGAGCGATACTTTCTCCTTCACGAGGCCAAAAATTATATATATAATTCCGATCACGATGAACTAGATGCATAGGATAAAACTTTTGATGGAATTCCAATTGCAAATGATTCCAGTTCCACGATCTGAGATCATCACATAGCCTATACCATGTCAATGCTTTTCCCTCCAAAGATAAAGGGAAAACCTTCTTCTTAACTTCATCTTCGGGTAAACCTGCAAGCTTAAATAATCCAAATATTTCGTTCACATATAAGAGGTGCATATCAGGATGTTTAGTTCCATCTCCTGCATAAGGTTTAGCAATCAGTTGTTCTAGCATACCCGAAGGAATTTCATAAGTAACATTTTCAGTAGGTGCTGTAGGTTGAGGGGTAACTAATTGTGGTTCCGATCGAGGTGAAGATACCCCGAACAAACCCCTCAAAGGATTGTTCTCCATAGTAGCAAGTAGTAATAAATTTCAGCACGTAGTATAAGTTTTTCCTTACAGATTTCCACTTACCAAGAGCGCTTCACTCCCCGGCAACGGCGCCAGAAAAGAGTCTTGATGACCCACAAGTATAGGGGATCAATCGTAGTCCTTTCGATAAGTAAGAGTGTCGAACCCAACGAGGAGCAGAAGGAAATGACAAGCGGTTTTCAGCAAAGTAATTTCTGCAAGCACTGAAATTGTAGGTAACAGATAGTTTGATAGCAAGATAATTTGTAACGAGCAAGTAACGGTAATGGTAAACAAGGTGCAGCAAGGTAGCCCAATCCTTTTGAGGCAAAGGACAGGCCAGAACAATCACTAGTAATAGGCAAAGTGTTCTTGAGGGTACACGGGAATTTTGTCTAGTCACTTTTATCATGTTGGTTTGATTCGTGTTCGCTACTTTGATAATTTGATATGTGGGTGGACCGGTGCTAAGGTGCTATTCTTACTTGAACTAACAAGCTATTTTGATTAACCCCCTCGCAAGCATCCGCAACTACGAGAAAAGTATTAAGACAAAGTCTAACCATAGCATTAAACATGTGGATCCAAATCAGCCCCTTACGAAATAGCGCATAAACTTGGGTTTAAGCTTCTGTCACTCTAGCAACCCATCATCTAATAACTACTCCACAATTCATTCCCTTAGGCCCATGAATGGTGAAGTGTCATGTAGTCGACGTTCACATGACACCACTAAGGGAATCACAACATACATATCATCAAAATATCGAACACATATCAATTCACATGATTACTCGCAACATGACTTCTCCCGTGACCTCAAGAACAAAGGTAACTACTCACAAATAATAATCATGCTCAAGATCAGAGGAGTATTGAATAGCATAATGGATCTGAACATATAATCTTCCACCAAATAAACCATATAGTAATCAACTACGCAAGGTAATCAACACTACTAGTCACCCACAGGTACCAATCTGAGGTTCCGGTACAAAGATTGAACACAAGAGATGAACTAGGGTTTGAGAGGAGATGGTGCTGTTGAAGATGTTGATGAAGATTGGCCTCCCAAAGATGAGAGGGGTGTTGGTGATGATGATAGCTTCGATTTCCCCCTCCGGGAGGGAAGTTCCCCCGGCGGAATCGCTCCGTCGGAGGGCAAAAGTGCTCCTGCCCAAGTTCTGCCTTGAGGCGGCGGCGCTTCGTCCCGAAAGTCCTCCTCCTAATTTTTTAGGTTTTTTGGGAATTTATACTAGAAGATGGGCACCGGAAGTGGACCAGGCTGGGCACAACCCATCAGGGCACGCCCAGGGGGGCCTGGCGCGTCCTGGTGGGCTGTGCCCACCAGGGGGCCTCCTCCGGTAGTTTTCAGGTCCAGTATTTTTTATTAGATGTAAAAATAATCTCCGTAAAATTTCAGCTTCATTGGAGTTGTGCCGAATAGGTATCTCTGACGTGCTTTTCTTGGGTCCAGAATTCCAGCTGCCGGTATTCTCCCTCTTTGTGTAAACCTTGCATATTGTGAGAGAAAAGGCATTAGAATCACTCCCCAAAGCATTATTATTCAACAAAACAAAGTAAATAACAGTAGGAAATCATGATGCAAAATGGACGTATCAGAGACGCACCGGACTTCCGCCGGTCATCTCGTCGACTCCATCCCCTCCCCGGCATGCTGTTCATGTCCTGGGGATACTAGGTGAGTAGCCGACGCCCTCTGATCCTTCCCGCTGTCCAGCGATCCCTGTAGGCGTCGTATCATTCGCGCCAACCTCGCGTACTCGAAGCTCCGGCAAGTCTGAATCTTTTGTGAGTATTTTTGTGTTCGTGTGTTGCGCCGCGTAGTGGTCAAGTTCCCTCCGTTGGGGCAGTTCCGTGTGCACGCCTCGCGCACGCAGCAGCTCGTCGCCGTTGCCGCCATTACCTGCCTTGCCTCACGTCCCTGCAAGTAGCTTTCGGCTTGCTGCCCGCCATGGCCGAGAGCAGCTAGCCCCGCATCCCGCATCCCCGCCTAGCCTTGTTGCTTCGCTGCGCTAGGTTAGAGAACAGATCCCCCGCAACGTTCCGCACCCCCACCGTTGGTCATCCTCGCCGGTGACCGCCGCCGTAGTTGCCTGCGCCATCGCTTCGTCTCTGTTGTAGAAGAGTCAGCGCCTGGGCTGGCTCAAAAGGGGCCAAGCCCCCTGTTTGGGCAGAAGCCGCGCCCCAGCCGAGTGGTTCGACCGAACCCACTTGACAGGGAGGTCCCGAGTTCGAACCCCCCCTGCGCCCCCTTTTCCATTTAGTTTTTCCTGGCCTGACAGTGGGTCCAAGGGCCCACATGTCATCTGCTAGGGGCCCTGGTGAGTATGCCAAGTAGCCCCATTTTTATTTTGTTTTTAATGTCTTTATTTCTCTGTTTTCTGATTGTTTTCCTTTTAGCGTAAGTGCCTGTTTCGGCCATGTCCTTTTTTAGGCAGTGTCCAATTCGGGATATGCCAAGTTTGGCATATACTATGATATAAGAAGCTCTTGTAGATTTCGAATGTGATTTGTGTGAGTTTTCTCTACAATAGCATAGGCTTATGATATATAAATTTGGGGTAGAAAAATCCAGTGAATCCATTTGTGGCATTAGTTTCAACATTTGAGCAAGTTTGTGGAAATGTTATTTTGTGATAATATGTCATTTTGTCGTTTTCACATGATTTAATTCTTGCACTATTTGCTAAACTTGTCAACATGAAAATTGCTCTTTGACATGTGTACTAGCCCCTGGTATTTTTTCATGCCATGTTTAACCATGTTTAGGTATGGAATTCTTGTTGTCAACATGCTACCAAAATGTTGTTTTCATATGCTCAAATATTTCTAAATGTTGAACCTGCTTATTTTCTTGCCATGTTGTCTTGATGATTCCCATGAATATGTAGCTCCTTTGGGGTTGGCACAATGTAATGCATTGTTGAGCATGTTGTCCTCTATTAGTTTGTACCAATTGCTTGCAAGTAGGGGTATTGCATCTTGGTTAAATTGGCTGTCAAACATATCATTCTGTTAAAAATGCCCTGCTTGCCACTTGTTGATTTTTTCTAAGTCTGTGAAACTGTTTATCTCAATATGCCATGTTGGGAGGATGATAGCGAGTGATCTGTGCATATTTTGATGTTGTTGTAATGGAGGGAATTGAAGTGCATGTTGCCCTCTATAATCCTGCAAAATTTCATACCATGAAAGTCCCTGTAGAATATGTAATTGTTGCTGTCAAAATGCCATCCTGTTAACTCAGATTTGTAAAACTGGAATTTTCACTAAGTCCCTAAATACTGATTCAACATGCCATCTTGTGGGCACAATTGCTATTGATCCTTGCTTCTATACATGTTGCTATAGTTAGATGAATTGTTAAGCATCTTATATAATTCATGTCCATGCCTCTCTTGTGCTTTCTAACTTGTTGTAGCTCTTGGTGTGTGTGTTGCAATATGGCATGTTGCTGTTTTGGACAGATAGTGTGTTTGATTGTTTTGTGACTTGTGAGAGCTATACCCAATGGTTTGGCATGATCTTTAGGTCTATTATTGCTAGATTTTCATTTCAAATCCAGTGGCATCCTTGGAATACCAAGGAATTGCCCATGGCCTTCCTCATCTTTGTTTTTGTCTCCGTTACCGCTAGAACCTTGTCGTGCGTGTTCCGAGAGTTCCGTAGCTCCGTTTGCGACGTTCTTCATATACATTTGCATTGTTTTTACGAGGAGCATTCATATTTGCCATGATCATGCATGTCAAAATTACTAATCTTGAGGTTCTGTCCAGAATACTAAAGAACTTAATAATTGCGTGAGAAACATGACTAGCATAGGGTTGCCATGTTAAACACTCCAAATTGGTCATGCATCATCTTTGGTTGTGCATTGCACTTTGTTTGTATGTTTATTTGGTGTTGTTTCTCTTTTGGTAGACCCGAGTATCGAGCATGAGTACGAGGATCCTGGCGAGAACACCTACGAGGACCCAGCTCTTTTCCCCCTGAAGACCCTACAGGCAAGATGATCGTTACCCGGATCCCGATACTACTTTTGCTATGCTAGATGTCTCGATTCTACCGTTATGTTACGTTGCCTACCACTTCAATTGTCAGCCTCCCAAATTTCCATGAAAGCCTCTAACCCCTCCACTACCCAGCAAAACATTGATTGGCTAAGTTACCGCTTGCTCAGCCCTTATCTTATAGCATTGCTAATTGCAGGTGCAGGCTGTTTCCATGTGATAACATGGATATCTAGAGATATCACAATATTATTGCTATTTAATTTAATGCACACATATACTTGGTAAAGGTGGAAGGATTGGCCTTTGCTCGGTGTTTTGTTCCACTTTTGCCGCCCTAGTTACTTGTTACCGGTGTTATGTTCCATATTGAGCGCTCCTAACATGCTCGGGGTTGTTATGGGGACCCCCTCGACTATTCGTTTAGGGAAAAGCTTGTCTGGCAAGACCCAACATTGGTACTTCATTTGCTAAACAACTTAATAAAAATGCATAGGGCTTAGCTACCCCGTGGATAATTAATCAACAACCCGGGCCAGTGCTCCTCATGAGTGTTGGTCCAAACCGGGCGATGTCCGGCGCCCCTGGTCATCCGGGGTTTCAGCCAACCCGACGTCTTGCCCATCTGGTAGTGCCCTGAGAAAGAGATACGCGTGGCTCCTATTGGGATCTGGCCTGCCGGGCGGTCTTGCTGGACTTGTTTTACCTTTCTTGAATGTCTTGTGCGAGGGATTTCGAGGATACTTTGGGCTATCTCAAGGTTGAGGTTTTCCAACGAAATTTCCAAGGAGATTGCTGGTTTTCCGCAGTCGAGGTTATTCCACGCGACGTGTGGTTAGTTTGTGATGGATGAGTGGAGCACCCCTGCAGGGTTAAATCTTTTCGAGAAGTCGTGCCCGCGGTTATGTGGCAACTTGGAAATTTGTTTAACACCCGGTTATAGCAAACTTGAAGTAAACTTAAATAAAATACACCACCCGTGTGCGTAACCGTGACTATCTCTACTCGTGAACATGAACCGGGAGATAACACGGTGGGGATATGTTTGACGTAAGTAGGTGATCAGGATCACTTAGTGATCACTCTAGTTCACGTCCGTTATGCGTAGACCACCATACTTATTCTTGCTCTCGTATGCTAGCCACCCAAATAAATGCTTAGTGCTTGCTGCAACCTCACCACTTAACCAATCCTCACCCGTTGGCTTACATAGTCTCGGTACCTGACGTGGCTTGGACTACGTCGGTATTTCCCCAAAGAGGAAGGGATCATGCAGCACATCAACGGTAAGTATTTCCCTCAGTTATGAAACCAAGGTTATCGAACCAGTATGAGGATCACCACCACCCAATAAGCAGCACCTGCACACAAACAACAAATACTTGCAACCCGACGCGAAAGAGAGGTTGTCAATCTCTCTACGGTAAATAGATAGATTAGGTAGTGATAGATAGGAGAGATATATCTCTCAAGAACACAAATAAAAAGAGTAAATATGCAGCAATATATTTTTGGGTTTTTGGTTTGTAGATCTGAAAAGAAAGATTGCAAAAAACGTAGATCAGAAAGCAATATGATAGAAAAGTAGACCCGGGGGCAGTAGGGTTCACTAGTGGCTTCTCTCATGAGTATAGCGCACGGTGGGTGAACAAATTACTATTGGGCAATTGATAGAAAATCGAATAGTCATGACGATATCCAAGGCGATGATCATTATATAGGCATCACGTCCAAGATAGATAGACCGACTCCTGCGTGCATCTACCTCTATTACTCCACACATCGACCGCTATCCAGCATGCATCTAGTGTATTAAGTTCATGGAAAAACGGAGTAATGCAATAAGAACGATGACATGATGTAGACAAGATCTATTCATGTAGGAATAGACCCCATCTTGTTATCCTTAATAGCAACGATACATGCGTGTCTTGCTGCCCCTTCTGTCATTGGGAAAGAACACCGCAAGATCGAACCCATCACAAAGCACCTCTTCCCATGGCAAGAAAAATTGATCTAGTCGGCCTAACTAAACCAAAGATTCGAAGAAGAAATACGATGCTATAAGCAATCATGCATATAAGAGATCAAATAAGACTCAAATAATATTCATGGATAGAAACTGATCATGAACTCAAAATTCATCGGATCCCAACAAACACATCGCAAAAGTTTACATCAAATAGATCTCCAAGAGACCATTGTATTGAGAATCATAAGAGAGAGAGAAGAAGCCATCTAGCTACTGCCTACGGACCCGAAGGTCTATGGTGGACTACTCACGCATCATCGGAGAGGCACCTATGAGGAAGATGAACCCCTCCGTGATGGTGTTTAGATTGGATCTCGAGGTTCTGGAACTTGCGGCGGCTGGAATTGTATTTCGTCGACTCCTCTAGGGTTTTTGGATTTTCTGGGAATTTATAGGCACGATAGTCGGTTAAGGGGGTGCCCGAGGTGCCCAGCACCCACCAGGCCGCGCTAGGGGGCCTCTGGCGTGCCCTGGTGGGGGCTGGCCACCCTGGGCCTCCTCTTCTGGTATTATTTGGCCCATCTGCTTTCTTCTGTTCCGTAAAAAATCCCCGCAGCGTTTTATCTCCGTTTGGTACTGATTTTCTGCGAAGTAAAAAACAAGCAAAAATAGCAACTGGCACTTTGGCACTATGTCAATAGGTTAGTCCCAAAAAATGATATAAAGTTGTAATAAAATGATTGTAAAACATCCAAGAATGATAATATAACAGCATGGAACAAGCAAAAATTATAGATACGTTGGAGACGTATCAACATCCCCAAGCTTAATTCCTACTCGTCCTCGAGTAGGTAAATGAAAAAAACAGAATTTTTGATGTGGAATGCTGCCTAACATGTTCATCATATTCTTTTCTTCTTTGTATAGCATGGACATTTGGACTTGTAAATGATTCAAAGCAATAGTCTAGTTTTAACATAATGACTTCAATACTCAAGCATATCAACAAGCAACCATGTCTTTCAAAATATCAACACTAAAGAAAGTTATCCCTAGCGCATCATGCTCAATCATTGATCCATTCCTGAAACACACTCAAATATTAGCTATGCCCAATGCTCAAGTACAATCATAGTGCCCCGTAGTTGGTGCTTATAAGAGAAGATGGAGACTCAAAGCAAAAATAAAAATTGCATAAAGTAAATAGATAGGCCCTTCGCAGAGGGAAGTAGGGATTTGTAGAGGTGCCAAATCTCAAAGTTTTAAATTGAGAGAAAAAAAATATTTTGGGTGGCATGCTTTCCTGTCAACGAAAACGACAAAGTAGCTCACAATACTTTCCATGCTAGATATATCATAGGCGGTTCCCAAACAGAAAATAAAGTTTATTCCTTTTTCCACCAAACTTTCACTTTCCATGGCAGGCCGTATCCACGGTTGCATTCCATACCAACACTTTCCAAGGAATTTATTATTTGACAACATAAAGTAAATATTATTTTTTTCTTTTTCATTTCGTGAATGGGCATCCCTATTACCGCCGCACTCTCGTGCAATGACAAGTGAATAAACACTCATCTGGAGAATAACACATCTAGCATGGAAAAATATTGGACACTCCCCACCGTTTCATGAGCGGTACGGGCACACAAAAGAGAAAATTTATTTTGAAAATTTAGAGATGGCACATACAAATTTGCTTGGAACGGCTTGAAAATACCGCATATAGGTAGGTATGGTGGACTCATAAGGCAAAACTTGGTTTAAGGATTTTGGATGCACAAGTAGTATTTCTACTTAGTACAAATGAAGGCTAGCAAATAGATTGGGAAGCAACCAAACCAGGAAACGAAAAATCACATAAGTGAGCAATGAACATAACTAACACCGAATCATGCACCACAAGTAGGATGTAACTTCATTGCATAACTATTGACTTTCGTGCATGCATAGGGAATCACAAACCTTAACACCAATATTCGTACTAAGCATAATTACTTATTAACATGACTCACATATTACTATCATCATGTTTCAAAACTATTACAAGGAATCAAGTTTAATTTGTCCAATGATCTTCATGAAAGGTTTTATTATATCCTCCTTGGATATCTATCACTTTGGGACTAGTTTCATATATTGCCATTGCTTTTTGGCAAGCTCAAACAAATTTAAGTGAAGCACATGAGCATAAAGATTTCAACTCTCAAAAAGGTATAAGTGAAGCATGAGAGGATTTCTTCAAAAAATTACTAACTCTCAAATTAATCTAAGTCAAGCATGAGAGTATTTCTACAAAAGTTTCCAAGCACACCGTGCTCAAAAAGATATAAGTGAAGCACTAGAGCAATTCTATAGCTCAAAAAGTTTAAGTGAAGCACATAGAGCAATTCTAACAAATCATAGCATGATTTTGGATTTCTCAAATATGTGTGTACAGAAAGGATACAAGGGAAAAACAAACAAACAAAGCAAGCAAAGATACAAGACGCTCCAAGCAAAACACATGATATGTGACGAATAAAAATATAGCTCCAAGTAAAATACCGATGGTTGTTAGAAGAAAGAAGGGATGCCACTCGGGGGCATCCCCAAGCTTAGTTGCTTGTTACTCTTTGGATATATCTTGGGGGTGCGGTATTATCCCCAAGCTTAGGCTTTTGCTACTCCTTATTACTTCATCCATCGTGATCTCACCCAAAACTTGAAAACTTCAATCACACAAAACTCAACAAAATCTTCGTGAGATCCGTTAGTATAAGAAAGCAAATCACTACTTTAGGTACTATTGTAAACCCATTCAAATTTTATAATTGCATTATACCTACTGTATTATAACTTTACCATGACTTATACCTCCAAATACAAACCATAGATTCATCAAAACAAGCACACAATGCAACAAAAACAGAATCTCTCTCAAACAGAACAGTCTGTAGTAATCTGTACTCTACCCATACTTCTGTAACTCTAAAAATTCTGAAAAATTAGGACAACTTAAGGAATTTGTATAGAAACACTGTGTCAAAATTTCAGCTCATGATCACGTTCCAGCAAAAAACGAAAATTCATATACTGGACGCAAAGTTTCTGTTTCAGATTCAGCATCACTTCTACTCATCCTATGAATCATCCTAACGGTTCTACTTGGCACAAACACTAAATAAACCATAAAAAAACACAATCATAACAGAGGCATAATTGTGTCAACACTCAAAAACAGAAAGGAAAAAGCAAAAAATTATTTATTCATTGGGTTGCCTCCCAACAAGCGCTATTGTTTTATGCCCCTAGCTAGGCATATTGGATAGATTCAAGTATTGTCATCTTTGGTTTTCAATTCTTCAATCACACAACTAGATTTCGTCAAGGATTTAGCATGCATGTTTTTAACAATAACACTCCTAGGAAGAAAACCAAAAAATTCATTCTTGTAAATAGGATCTCTTATAATTTCAACAAAGTCGGGATGAATAATAATCATTTTAAGATCCCCTTTGTGGCCACTAGTTGTAGCAACTTTGTTCTTAGTGACTTGCGTGGTCTTGCCAATTTTTATGTGAGTTTTTTCAAGAGATTTGATAGAAGAAAAAGTCGAACCCTAATTACTAAAGATCTCTTCCAACTTATCAATGCGGTAAGGACTTTCTTCTACCCTTTCGTTAACTACGGTTTCTTTTGCCTTCAATAATTTAATGGCATTTCCCGCCTTAGCCCCAATTTTTTTAGCAAGATTATGCATCTTTTTATCTAGATCATCAAGATGTTCCTTAGTAATCATCTTCTTTTCAATAGCATCTAATCTCTCCATAACGTGTTCGAGAGTTATAGTTGTTTCATTGATCATGATAGGTGGCGATCCCACTAAACTTTCCAAAGCATTAAAAGCATCCAAAGATGGACACATCAAGAAATTCCCACCGGTAATCGTATCAAGGACAAATCTATACCAAGTGGTGATGCCCACATAAAAACTGCGAAGAAGAACAACGGTAGATTGCTTATGGATAGATCTATTATGAGCATTGCAAATCCTATACCAAGCATCTTTTAGATTCTCCCCTCCCCTTTGCTTATTAAGAACCTCATTATCGGGAGTACACACAATAAAGGAAGAACTAGCAATCGTGACAAGGCAAGATATCCGGCAAGAAAAAGGGCAAACGAACAAGAGAGGGCGAATAAAACGGCAAATTGGTGAAGTGGGGGAGAGGAAAACGAGAGGCAAATGGCAAATAATGTAATTGCAAGGAGATGAGATTAGTGATTAGGACCTGGTAGATGATGGTGGAGTCCCCTCGGTGCCTACGATAGGCACGTAGAAGAGACCGCTTCCTCCCCGGCAACGGCGCCAGAAATTCCTTTGACGTGGTGTGACGCCCTGGATTTGCAGCTACAGTGATGTATGTAATCGAGATACAGTAATCTGAGGACTAGGCTAATCCATTTTGCTAATCCAATTATAGTCACTGTTGAAATCAAATGCAAATTCAAGTTTTATCCAATTCAAAATTCATTTGAAAACTGGTTTTGAAAATTCTGCAAACCTGGAAATAAAAATCATGAATGGGTTTCAATTAATCCCCTAGTAATATAAAAATTAGAACCCACAATTATGCAAATGTTTTGGTGTCTCAAAACTATTTTATGAGTGGCCAAAACAATTAATTAAATGCCTTTTCCTTTATGAAAATTCCAAACTTAATTCAAATGCCCCCAAACTTTTTGTGGAAATGCTTAATAATGCATGATATTTATAGGAGCAAGTCATACATTTTTGTTACAGAGAATTGTTGCAAAAATAAATAAAACAGAATTAAATAAAAAGAAAAAAAACTATTAAAAGAAACAAACAAACAAAAAAAGGAATACAAAAAGACACCCTCCCCCATGGGCCAGCCCAACTGGCCGGCCCACCTACAAACCGGCCCACCCCGGGCGCCCACTAAACCCCCCCCCCCCCGAAACCCTAGCCGCCCCACCACTCCCCACTCCCCCGATTTCCCGTCGCCCCCCCTCTCCCTCTGCCCCCGATCTGGATCGGGGCAGGGGCTGCGCCGCGCCCCGCCGTCGCCAACCCCGTCGCCGGCCACCGGGCCCCACCTCGCCGCCTCTCCCTCACTCCCGCTGCCCCCCTACGGCCGCTGTGAGCCCCGGGCTCCCCGCCTACTCCCCTTCCTCTCCCCTATCTCTCCTCCCCGCCCGGTGTGCTCGCCGTCCCGAGCCCGCGCCCGCTGTCGCCGCATCCCCGCGAGCCCCCCTCGCGCGCCTGCCTCTGTTCTCTCGCCGCGCGCCCGCTCGCCACCCCGACGCCCCCTCCTCGCGCCCCTGCCGTCCCCGCTTCGCCGGACCGCTCCGGCGCCTCCCTGGCCATGCCCCGGCCCCGCTTGCTCCCCCCCCGCCGTGCCCCTGCCACCACTGACCGCGCCTGCGGCCGCCCCTCCCGCCGGTGACCCTTGCCGTGGGCCGCCGCTGCCGCCGGCCATGGCCGCGGCCGTGCCCGTGTGTGTGCGTGTGTGCGCTCCGTGCGTGTGTGTGTGTGTGTGTGTTGTGTGTGTGTGTGTGAGACCGATGGGCCACTGACAAGTGGGCCCACCCCTAGGACGTTTTAAAAATAAAATAAAAATAAAAATAATGTATAAATAAATAAATAGTTAATTAGTTAATTAAATTGATTAATTAATTAGTCAATTAATTAATTAGTTAATTAGTGTAATTAAGATTAATTAACTTAATTAATCTGTTATTAATATATTAGTCTATGACATGTGGGCCCAGCCCAATTAGGCTAATTAAATTGGATTAATTAATTCTGATAATTAATTAAGGCTAAACAGAGAATGACACATGGGTCCCACCCCCCCTAATTAAACCTGTTTACAATTAATTAAACTTAATTAATCTGTGTGTATGACATGTGGGACCCACTGGTCAGTTTGACCAGTCAACTGAGACTGTTGACTGCTGATGTCAGCATGACATCATGTTGATGTCATAAATGCAATTATTGAATTTAAATAATCTGTTTTAATTTCTGAATATTAATAAAACTTTAAAAATTAATATAAAATAATCCGTAAGTGAGATGAAAATATTTTATACATGAAAGTTGATCAGAAAAATCCCACGGTTCCGAATACGCAGTCCGTTAGTCTGTCACGTGCTCCTAGCATAACGAATGTGGAACTTTTCCATTGATTTCGTCTGTCCGGTAGTAGCCCGAGACCGGGAAAATATCGTCAGATATTCTTCCGACCCGTCTGCGACGTGTAATACTGCGTTAGTGCATGCCTAGCCCTGCATATTGCCATGTCATGCATCGTGATGCATTTGTCTGCTTTATATTTATTGTTTCTCCCCCCTCTTCTTACCGGTAGACCCCGAGACTGACGGTGCTGCCGGGTATGACTACACCGTTGACGATCAGGCCTTTGCAGCAGAGCAGCAAGGCAAGCAACCCCCCTTGAGCATTCCGATATCGCCTATTCCTTTCCCTCTTATTCTTGCATTAGATTTTGCTACTGTATTAGTTAGCTCCTTTTCTGATGCATAGCCTGCTTTAGATAAACTGTTACTGTACCTGCTATCATATCAACTGCTTAGTATAGGTTGATCAATGAATCCCCTGTGACCCCCTTAGTCCCAGTTGCCCCTGCTTCTTCCTCGACGACTCGAAGACTCGGTCAACCGACCGACAAGCCAGGCCCATCACATTCACCGCACACCCCTTAGTTGTACGACTCTGCAGAGCTACTATCGAGTACCGAGGGTGACACCTCGTGAAGTACTCATGATGCTAACTCTGTAGTGCAGCTAGTCGGTCGTGGTTATAGAGGGTGATTCCTCCTTCACCACTCCCGACGATGCCTCTGTCGTGCAACCCCTCAAGTGTGGGACCCTCGAGGGTGATTCCTCTAAGTCCACCTTGACGGTTTCATCGAGCGGGGCCCTTTGAGGGTGATTCCTCAGGTTCCGCCTCGATGTTTTATACACACAGTTACTATGACCTGGTTACAGAAACATGTTGGTGATGCGTCGGCCCTGAGGGGTACCCACGGTTTGATGATGATGAGGCGTGGACGGGCAGGAGAGGCCCTTGCCACACATCCTCGAGACGGGGCGACAGGATCGCACTTTATGGGTCGCGCTTGCCCCGCATTATTAAATATTAATGGGTTGGGTATTTGATCTGAGTTGGTCTTTTGACCTTTTACGCACCAAACCTTCACGTGGGAGAAGTTATGGGTACTCAGCGTCGTTGTATCAGCCGAAGCTCTTCGGACGTCAGCAATGGAGCGGCGCGTGCCCGAGTGGCCTGGACGGTACAGCTCTTGGATTAGAGTGCGCTAGGGCTGACCTCGGCCGCGTACGCATCGTGCCGAAGTGCAAAGGGCAAGTGGGCCCACGACCCCTGTGCGCTTAGGATTTAAACCGGCGGGCTGGCCTCTCTGTTGAGTCTAGGTGGGGCGACGACGTGTTGATATCCCGAGGCCGGGCATGACCCAGAAAAGTGTGTCTGGCCGGAGGTGATCAAGCATGTTGGAAATGCGGTGCACCTCTGCAGGGATGAATAAACTATTCGAATAGCCGTGTCCACGGTAACAGGACGACTTGGAGTTGTACTTTGACCTTCCACAACTATAACTGTGACTTAAATTTGAAATGAATGTTGGCTCCGAGATTGCTTCCTCGCAGGGAGTCGAGGAAGAATCTCTGGGCATGGTTACTTAATAAAATTGCTACAATAATATGACTATATATGAGATACCAGTCTACTCTCTTCTAATGCTGCAAGATGCCGAAGATGCTAGTCTTCGATAGGACTAGGCCTTTCCCCCTCATTCTTGATTTCTGCAGTCAGTCCAGATATAACCCCCTTCCTTTGATAATGATGCATACTTAGCATAGTTCTGATGTCAGTCTTGCGAGTACTTTG
Organism: Elymus sibiricus; assembly: GCA_039707655.1. Classification (NCBI taxonomy): domain Eukaryota; kingdom Viridiplantae; phylum Streptophyta; class Magnoliopsida; order Poales; family Poaceae; genus Elymus; species Elymus sibiricus. Next base: position 348,550,357 of record CM077663.1, read on the forward strand.
GATGAGTACTCACCGCTGCTTTGCCTTCTCTTTCCTTTCGATACGATTACTGTGTTCCGACGATGGAGCCCAGGAGATGGAGTGCGCCGGAGACGACTACTACCCCACCGCCGGGGCCTACTACTACGTGGAGGCCGCTCCCGACCAGCAGTAGGATAGGAGGTTCCCAGGCAGGAGGCCTCGCCACTTTCAATCCGTTGTTATGTTTGTGCTAGCTTTCTTAAGGCAAAACTTGTTTAACTTATGTCTGTACTCAGATATTTTTTCTTCCGCTGACTCGTGCTTGTCGAGCTTTGTATTCGAGCCCTCGAGGCCCCTGGCTTGTAATATGAAGCTGTATGACTTTGATTTGTGTCTTTGTTGTGTTGTGATATCAATCAGTGAGTCCCTAATCTTGGTCGTACGCATTGCGTGTATGATTAGCGTACGGTCGAAATTGGGGGCGTCACAAGTTGGTATCAGAGCCGACTGCCTGTAGCTAGCCCCTTTCCTAACTCCTTGGCCGAAGTTGAGTCTAGTCATTGAAAAACTTTTACTAACATAGTTGTGTGGCTTACGGGCCCACATCTCAATCGGGTGGTATTAGGATCTTATACTCCTCATCTATACTCTGGGTTCTGATCTCTCTTCTCTTTTGGGTTAAATATTTTGCTAAATCTAACATTAGGTTCTCGTGATCACATCCACCGGAGATTTGTTTCGTCGACAATTGTTTCCTTTGAAGTTATGATGCACACGCTGTCATTTGACATCCTTAAACCCTTTTGTTGCAGATGCATCCCGCTAGGCAGGTCGTTCGTATGACCTTGGCTCACGATATGACTGGGTTCCCGGCCATTCTGATCAACCTCTTGATCAGGCTAGGATATCGCTGGTACCCCGAGTACACTGTTTACAAGGACTACCGCGAGTTCAACCAGGAACAGTATGAAGCTGAGATGGTTATCTGGGATCGACGGGACCTCTCCATCACTGAGCTGCAAACCTTTCGTGGCATTGGAGTGACCGTTGAGATGGCAGTACAGGATGCTGCCTATGCTGCTATTATTCGTCTCCGTGCAGCGAACCCCTGTTTGGAGGAGACAGCATACAGATACATCCCGTATGTTCCTGCTGGGGTTGATACTGCAGCCGATGCTGAGGTTTGCACCCCTTTCGCGTGGCAGCGCAGCGACCGGTCCTACACTGCTGTCTGCACCCCCTACGTGAGTCGTCGTTACGACCCACAGGTTCTGGTTCAGTACACTGAGGCACTGGATCGCACTGTCAGGGCTCTTAACGTCGAGCTGTACGCCACTCGTGCTCTTCTTTATCAGGCTATGGAGCAATTATTGCCAGCAGTCACTGCGGGGATGCATCCGGAGTACATTCTTCACCCGCGTCGGACTGAGTTTCCTCCAGGTCTTGAGTGGCCTGCGGTTGGAGGTCGTACTCCGGCACGTGGACCTGCACTCCCCGTTGGGCACCAAATTCTACATCAGGGTGTGCACGGGATGTAGAACCCTGCCCCCAGGTTTCACATTCAGGGCCACGTGCAGTTCCGTGGTTACTTTCGTTGTCCCCGACGTTGATGTAGCGTATCGCTATGCCTCGTCGTTGTATCCCTCTACCGCGTGCCTGCGTGTGCCCTAGTTGTCTAGTTTAATTTCATGCCGGACCTATCGTCCATTTCGTAACGGACTTATGGTTTGTAATAGACCTATGTATGGATCTGTATGATGAATTCGAACTACTATGTTGAATCTATTGCACCTCCTTCTTTGTGCAATTTACTTCATAAATAATTCATTATTTTGCAATTTCCCAATGCTAAACTACCACTGTTAAAACTTGACAGAATGGTTAGGCCAGCTGGTCGTGGTCGTGGTGCGCCTGAACCACCACTGCCACCGGAATACATGGCTGCTATGATGCAGCAGTTTGAACTAAACCGCCAGTTTATGCAAGGGCTTATGGACCAGTTCCCGAGGTCGAATATGAATCAGCAGCTAGTCCCAATGACTCTGCAAGACTTCATGCGTCTCAACCCTGCGATCTACCGCAGCTCAACTCAGCCGCTTGACGCAGATGACTGGCTCCGTGACATCACTTATGAGCTGGAGTCTTCGGGCGCCCCAGTGGCTAACTATGTCACCTTTGCCTCGTACTTTTTGAAGGGTCCCGCTGCTCAATGGTGGGACAGTCACAGGCACTCACAGCCTGTTGGAACAATCATCACCTGGCCGGAGTTCCAAGCTGCGTTCCGGGCTCGTCACATTCCTCAGGGACTGATGGACAAGAAGAAGCGTGAGTTCCGCAATCTCGTCCAGGGCAACAAGACTGTGGATGCTTATCAGCGGGAATTTCTGGACTTATCTCGCTATGCTGAAGAAGACGTCGCAACTGATGCTCGTAGGTAGGAGAAGTTCCGTGAAGGCCTCCACCCGGATATCAAGCTGGCACTCCTTGTTCAAGATTTTGATAACTTTGCCACCTTGGTGAACAAGTCTATTCTAGTGGAAACAGGTCTGCAGGACTACAAGGACAGCAGCAAGCGCAACCGTGACATGGGCTCATCTTCGGGCTCAGGAAGTCAGAAGCGCAAGATCTGGATCCCCCACAACATGTATCATGCACTGCCTCCTGCTCCGAGGCCGTCCTATGCTGCACCTCGTCTGCCTCCACCCCCACCTAGGCAGTCGAGGCTCCCAGCTCCCCCACCACGAGCTCCTGTTCCCCCTTCCCGTCCTGAGGATGGGCTGTGCTTCAAGTGTGGTCATCCAGGACACCGTGCTAGAGAATGCAGGCAGAATCAGAAGCAACTTGCACTGCCTTCCAACCAGCCCCGCAACAACAATGTCAGGCCTGCTCAGGGCCGTGCTCAGGCTAACAACGTTGATCTGAATGAAGTTCAAGACCAGCCTGCTACTGTGATGGGTACTCTTCTCGTCAACTCAGTACCAGCTTCTGTATTGTTTGATACAGGAGCATCGCATTCTTTTATGTCTGAAGATTTTGCATACATGCATGACATTAAATGTGAAGAGATGAACGCCCCAATAGTGATAAACACCCCCGCGGGCCAATGTCAGACTTCCATTATTAGCCACAATGTCACCCTTGAAATTGAAGGGTTGGAATTCCATGCCTCCCCCATAATGCTGAAGTCTTCCAATATCGATCTCATTCTCGGAATGGATTGGTTGAAAGCACATACCGCTTCTATTGTTTGTGACACCAAAACCATCCACCTCCTACATCCGTCGAATGAGATTGTAAGCTATCATGCTCATCTTGTTCGGAATGCTGAAGCCCGACTGTATGCCTTGAATGCATTAAATGAGTCACCCCTTGAAGGGATTGAAAACATTCCAGTTGTCCAGGATTTCCAAGATGTTTTTCCGGAAGAACTTCTAGGGATTCCCCCTGCTAGAGCTGTCGAGTTTGTCATCGACTTGGTACCTGGTACCACTCCTATAGCCAAGTGTCCGTATAAGATGCCACCACATGAACTCCTTGAACTTAAGCAAGAAATTGACAATTCACTTTGTCTGGGTTTCATTCGTCCAAGTTCCTCTGCTTGGGGAGCACCTTCTCTCTTTGTCAAGAAGAAAGACGGTACAAATCGATTGGTCCAAGATTATCGTCCCATCAACCAAGCAACGATTCAAAACAAATATCCGCTTCCTTGGATCAACGATCTGTATGATCAACTTGCTGGTTCATCAGTGTTTTCAAAACTCGACTTGAGGTTGGGTTACCATCAGATCCGGGTTCGTGAAGAAGATATTCCCAAGACTGCATTTGTTACTCGCTATGGTTCATACGAGTACACCGTCATGTCCTTTGGCTTAACCAATGCTCCAGCAACCTTCTCTCGCCTGATGAACTATATATTCATGGATTACCTCGATAAATTCGTCGTGGTTTATCTGGATAATATCCCGGTTTACTCCAAGAATAAAGAAGAGCATGCTGAACATCTTCGTCTTATACTGGAGAGGCTTCGAGAGCATCAACTTTATGCAAAGTATTCAAAGTGTGAGTTCTGGATGGACGAAGTAACCTACCTTGGTCATGTGATCTCCAAGGATGGTATTGCGGTCTACCCTGAACGAGTTCAGGCTATTCTTGACTGGACTCCCCCGAAGAATCTCAAGCAAGTCAGAAGTTTTCTCGGACTCGCCAGCTATTGCCGTCGGTTCGTCGAGAACTTCTCCAAGATTGCAAAGCCCTTAACCAATCTGCTTCACAAAGGTGTTAAATATGAGTGGACAGAAAAATGTCAGGAGAGCTTTCAGGCACTTAAGGACAAACTGACGTCTGCTCCAGTGCTTGCTCCTCCGGATACTCGTAAGGACTTCGTCATTTATTGTGACGCTTCGCGTCAGGGAATAGGCTGTGTCCTAATGCAAGAGCGCAGAGTGGTTGCTTATGCATCTCGTCAATTGCGTCCTCATGAAGGGAACTATCCAGTTCATGACCTTGAACTTGCCGCAGTAATTCATGCACTGAAAGAGTGGCGGCAGTACCTTATTGGTAATCGTTGCGAGATCTACACCGATCACCAAAGTCTGAAGTACCTGTTTACTCTGCCAGATCTGAACCTCCGTCAACAGAGATGAATGGAGCGCGTAGCCGATTACAACGTGGGTATTTCTTATACACCAGGCAAGGCTAATGTAATGGCTGATGCTTTGAGCCGCAAGTCATACTGCAACCACCTTCAGGTTCACAAGGTTCACCCCCTTCTTCAAGAAGAATTCCGCAAGCTAAACCTCCATATTGTTCCTCAGGGTTATCTCGTTCCCCCACCACCGGAGGCCCGTAAGATGCACCTTCGTGTTGTTAACCAGGGTTCTCTGAGCAACTTGGTTGCTGTGCCAGATCTCGTGGGCAGCATCAAAACTATGCAACACTATTGCAGTGAAGTCGAAAAGATCAAACGCTATCTGGCGGAAGGTAAACCCTCATGCTTCACCGTTGCTGATGATGAAGCCGTGTACTTCAAGGGTCGCTTATTCGTTCCCACAAAGAAGAAAAGCCTGAATATTACTGCTAAAATACTAAAAGAAGCTCATGATACTCCGCTGTCTATTCATCCGGGTAGTACCAAGATGTACCAAGACATCCGTCAAAGATTCTGGTGGCCAAACATGAAACAAGACATTGCACGCTATGTTTCAGAATGTGACATTTGCCGTCGGATCAAAGCAGAACATCAAAAGCCTGCTGGAACTCTGCAACCTATTTCTATTCCTGAATGGAAATGGGATCATGTTGAAATGGACTTCGTCACTGGTTTTCCCAGGTCACAGAAAGGTAATGATGCTATTCTTGTCGTCATTGACCGGCTGTCCAAAGTTGCAAATTTTCTGGCTGTCAAGGAAACTATTACTGCTAGTCAGCTAGCAGATCTTTACATGTCCAGAGTTGTTTCACTCCACGGTATTCCATTGGTGATTAGTTCAGACCGTGGCAGCTTATTCACTTCAAGATTCTGGGCAAGTTTCCAGGAAGCTATGGGAACTCATTTGTCATTCAGCACCGCTTTTCACCCTCAATACCAGGGACAAGTTGAAAGAGTCAACCAGATTCTCGAAGACATGCTTCGTGCTTGTGTCAATTCTTTCGGCGAGAAATGGGAAGAATCTCTCCCGTATGCTGAGTTCTCCTACAACAATAGCTATCAAGCTAGTCTGAAGATGGCTCCTTTTGAAGTGTTATATGGACGTAAGTGTCGGACTCCTCTGAATTGGTCAGAAACTGGGGAACGTACACTTATCGGTCCGGATATTGTCCAACATGCCGAAAATCAAGTCCGCGTTATTCATGCAAATCTGAGGGCTGCTCAGTCTCGTCAGAAGAGTCAGTATGACCGTCATCACAAGGATATGGTCTATCAACCTGGCGAGAAGGCTTATCTTCGAGTCACACCAATGAGAGGTACACACCGTTTTGGGATCAAGGGCAAGCTGGCTCCTCGATATATTGGTCCTTTCACTGTTCTGGAAAGGCGTGGTAAAGTGGCATATCAACTGGAACTACCGCCAAACCTTTCTCAGGTTCACGATGTGTTCCATGTGTCACAACTTCGTCGCTGCTTCAAGGATCCTATCCGAGCAGTGGATCATGATATGTTGGAGCTCCAACAAGACCTTTCTTACAAAGAGCAACCAGTCCGCATTCTCGATGAAACTGAACGTCGGACTCGTCACAAGATTACCAAATTCTTCAAGGTGCAGTGGGCAAATCATTCTAAAGATGAAGCCACTTGGGAACGCGAAGATCACCTTCGTGCAGAATACCCCGGCCTTTTTCTTCTACTTCTTAATTCTCGGGACGAGAATTCTTTTTAGTAGGGGAGAGTTGTGACGCTCTGGATTTGCAGCTACAGTGATGTATGTAATTGAGCTACAGTAATCTGAGGATTAGGCTAATCCATTTTGCTAATCCAATTATAGTCACTGTTGAAATCAAATGCAAATTCAAGTTTTATCCAATTCAAAATTCATTTGAAAAGTGGTTTTGAAAATTCTGCAAACCTGGAAATAAAAATCATGAATGGGTTTCAAATAATCCCCTAGTAGTATAAAAATTAGCACCCACAATTATGCAAATGTTTTGGTGTCTCAAAACTATTTTATGAGTGGCCAAAACAATTAATTAAATGCCTTTTCCTTTATGAAAATTCCAAACTTAATTCAAATGCCCCCAATCTTTTTGTGGAAATGCTTAATAATGCATGATATTTATAGGAGCAAGTCATACATTTTTGTTACAGAGAATTGTTGCAAAAATAAAAAAACAGAATTAAATAAAAAGAAAAAAACTATTAAAAGAAACAAACAAACAAAAAAAAGAATAGAAAAAGACCCCCCCTCCCCCATGGGCCAGCCCAACTGGCCGGCCCACCTACAAACCGGCCCACCCCGGGCGCCCACTAACCCCCCCCCGAAACCCTAGCCGCCCCAGCCACTCCCCACTCCCCTTATTTCCCCTCCCCCGTCGCCCCCCTCTCCCTCTGCCCCCGATCTGGATCGGGGCAGGGGCTGCGCCGCGCCCCGCCGTCGCCAACCCCGCCGCCGGCCACCGCCCCCCCTCGCCGCCTCTCCCTCACGCCTGTTGCCCCCTACGACCGCTGTGAGCCCCGGGCTCCCCGCCTACTCCCCTTCCTCTCCCTTATCTCTCCTCCCCGCCCGGTGTGCTCGCCGCCGCGAGCCCGCGCCCGCTGTCGCCGCATCCCCGCGAGCCCCCCTCGCGCGCCTGCCTCTGTTCCCTCGCCGCGCGCCCGCTCGCCACCCCGGCGCCCCCTCCTCGCGCCCCTGCCGTCCCCGCTTCGCCGGACCGCTCCGGCGCCTCCCTAGCCATGCCCCAGCCCCGCTTGCTCCCCCCCGTCGTGCCCCTGCCACCGCTGACCGCGCCTGCGGCCGCCCCTCCCGCCGGCGACCCTTGCCGTGGGCCGCCGCGGTTGTGCCCGTGCGTGTGCGTGTGTGCACTGCGTGTGTGTGTGTTGTGTGTGTGTGAGACCGGTGGGCCACTCACAAGTGGGCCCACCCCCCAGGACGTTTTAAAAATAAAATAAAAATAATGTATAAATAAATAAATAGTTAATTAAATTGATTAATTAATTAGTTAATTAATTAATTAATTAATTAGTGTAATTAAGATTAATTAACTTAATTAATCTGTTATTAATATATTAGTCTGTGACATGTGGGCCCAGCCCAATTAGGCTAATTAAATTGGATTAATTAATTCTGATAATTAATTAAGGCTAAACAGAGAATGGCAGGTGGGTCCCACCCCCCCTAATTAAACCTGTTTACGATTAATTAAACTTAATTAATCTGTGTGTATGACATGTGGGACCCACTGGTCAGTTTGACCAGTTAACTGAGACTGTTGACTGCTGATGTCAGCATGACATCATGCTGATGTCATAAATGCAATTATTGAATTTAAACAATCTGTTTTAATTTTTGAATATTAATAAAACTTTAAAAATTAATATAAAATAATCCGTAAGTGAGATGAAAATATTTTATACATGAAAGTTGATCAGAAAAATCCCACGGTTTCGAATACGCAGTCTGTTAGTCTGTCACGTGCTCCTAGCAGAACGAACGTGGAAATTTTCCATTGATTTCGTCTGTCCGGTAATAGCCCGAGACCGGGAAAATATCGTCAGATATTCTTCTGACCCGTCTGCGACGTGTAATACTGCGTTAGTGCATGCCTAGCCCTGCATATTGCCATGTCATGCATCGTGATGCATTTGTCTGCTTTATATTTATTATTTCTCCCCCCTCTTCTTATCGGTAGACCCCGAGACTGAAGGTGCTGCCGGGTACGACTACACCGTTGACGATCAGGCCTTTGCAGCAGAGCAGCAAGGCAAGCAACCCCCCCCCCTTGAGCATTCCGATATCGCCTATTCCTTTCCCTCTTATTCTTGCATTAGATTTTGCTACTGTATTAGTTAGCTCCTATTCTGATGCATAGCCTGCTTTAGATAAATTGTTACTGTACCTGCTATCATATCAACTGCTTAGTATAGGTTGATCAATGAATCCCCTGTGACCCCCTTAGTCCCAGTTGCCCCTGCTTCTTCCTCGACGACTCGAAGACTCGGTCAACCGACCGACAAGCCAGGCCCGTCACATTCACCGCACACCCCTTAGTTGTACGACTCTGCAGAGCTACTATCGAGTACCGAGGGTGACACCTCGTGAAGTACTCATGATGCTAACTCTGTAGTGCAGCTAGTCGGTCATGGTTATCGAGGGTGATTCCTCCTTCACCACTCCTGACGATGCCTCTGTCATGCAACCCCTCAAGTGTGGGACCCTCAAGGGTGATTCCTCTAAGTCCACCTTGACGGTTTCATCGAGCGGGGCCCTTTGAGGGTGATTCCTCAGGTTCCGCCTCGATGTTTTATACACACATTTACTATGACCTGGTTACAAAAACATGTTGGTGATGGGTCGGCCCTGAGGGGTACCCACGGTTTGATGATGATGAGGCGTGGACGGGCAGGAGAGGCCCTTGCCACACATCCGCGAGACGGGGCGACGGGACCGCACTTTATAGGTCGCGCTTGCCCCGCATTAATAAAATATTAATGGGTTGGGTATTTGATCTGAGTTGGTCTTTTGACCTTTTACGCACCAAACCTTCACGTGGGAGAAGTTATGGGTACTCAGCGTCGTTGTATCAGCCGAAGCTCTTCGGACGTCAGCAATGGAGCGGCGCGCGCCCGAGTGGCCTGGACGGTACAGCTCTTGGATTAGAGTGTGCTAGGGCTGACCTCAGCCGCATACGCATCGTGCAGGAGTGCAAAGGGAAAGTGGGCCCACGACCCCTGTGCGCTTAGGATTTAGACTGGCGGGCTGGCCTCTCTGTTGAGTCTAGGTGGGGCGACGACGTGTTGATATCCCGAGGCCGGGCATGACCCAGAAAAGTGTGTCCGGCCGGAGGTGATCAAGCGTGTTGGAAATGCGGTGCACCCCTGCAGGGATGAATAAACTATTCGAATAGCCGTGTCCACGGTAACAGGACGACTTGGAGTTGTACTTTGACCTTCTACAACTATAACTGTGACTTAAATTTGAAATGAATGTTGGCTCCGAGATTGCTTCCTCGTAGGGAGTCGAGGAAGAATCTCTGGGCATGGTTACTTAATAAAATTGCTACAATAATATGACTATGTATGAGATACCAGTCTACTCTCTTCTAATGCTGCAAGATGCCGAAGATGTTAGTATTCGATAGGACTAGGCCTTTCCCCCTCATTCTTGATTTCTGCAGTCAGTCCAGATATAACCCCCTTCCCTTGATAATGATGCATACTTAGCATAGTTCTGATGTCAGTCTTGCGAGTACTTTGGATGAGTACTCACCGCTGCTTTGCCTTCTCTTTCCCCCTCGATACGATTACTGCGTTCAGACGATGGAGCCCAGGAGATGGAGTGCGCCGGAGACGACTACTACACCACCGCCGGGGCCTACTACTACGTGGAGGCCACTCCCGACCAGCAGTAGGATAGGAGGTTCCCAGGCAGGAGGCCTTGCCTCTTTCAATCCGTTGTTATGTTTGTGCTAGCCTTCTTAAGGCAAAACTTGTTAAACTTATGTCTGTACTCAGATATTTTTTGCTTCCGCTGACTCGTGCTTGTCGAGCTTTGTATTCGAGCCCTCGAGGCCCCTGGCTTGTAATATGAAGCTGTATGACTTTGATTTGTGTCTTTGTTGTGTTGTGATATCAATCAGCGAATCCCTAATCTTGGTCGTACGCATTGCGTTTATGATTAGCGTACGGTCGAAATTGGGGGCGTCACACGTGGCTTGGACTATGTCGGTATTTCCCCAAAGAGGAAGGGATGATGCGGCACAGCGACGGTAAGTATTTCCCTCAGTTATGAAACCAAGGTTATCGAACCAGTAGGAGGATCACCACCACCCAATAAGCAGCACCTGCACACAAACAACAAATACTTGCAATCCGACGCGAAAGAGAGGTTGTCAATCTCTCTACGGTAAATAGATAGATTAGGTAGTGATAGATAGGAGAGATAGATCTCTCAAGAACACAAATAAAAAGAGTAAATATGCAGCAATATATTTTTGGGTTTTTGGTTTGTAGATCTGAAAAGAAAGATTGCAAAAAAGTAGATCGGAAAGTAATATGATAGAAAAGTAGACCCAGGGCCGTAGGGTTCACTAGTGGCTTCTCTCATGAGTATAGCGCACGGTGGGTGAACAAATTACTGTTGTGCAATTGATAGAAAATCGAATAGTCATGACGATATCCAAGGCGGTGATCATTATATAGGCATCACGTCCAAGATAGATAGACCAACTCCTGCCTACATCTACCTCTATTACTCCATACATCGACCGCTATCCAGCATGCATCTAGTGTATTAAGTTCTTGGAAAAATGGAGTCATGCAATAAGAACGATGACATGATGTAGACAAGATCTATTCATGTAGGAATAGACCCCATCTTGTTATCCTTAATAGCAACGATACATGCGTGTCTTGCTGCCCCTTCTGTCACTGGGAAAGAACACCGCAAGATCGAACCCATCACAAAGCACCTCTTCCCATGGCAAGAAAAATCGATCTAGTCGGCCTAACTAAACCAAAGATTCGAAGAAGAAATACGATGCTATAAGCAATCATGCATATAAGAGATCAAAGAAGACTCCAATAATATTCATGGATAGAAAGTGATCATGAACTCAAAATTCATCGGATCCCAACAAACACACCGCAAAAGTTTACATCAAATAGATCTCCAAGAGACCATTGTATTGAGAATCATAAGAGAGAGAAGAAGCCATCTAGCTACTGCCTACGGACCCGAAGGTCTATGGTGGACTACTCACGCATCATCGGAGAGGCACCTATGAGGAAGATGAACCCCTCCGTGATGGTGTTTAGATTGGATCTTGAGGTTCTGGAACTTGCGGCGGCTGGAATTGTGTTTCGTCGACTCCTCTAGGGATTTTGGATTTTCTGGGAATTTATAGGCACGATAGTCGGTTGAGGGGGTGCCCGAGGTTCCCAGCACCCACCAGGCCGTGCCAAGGGGCCTTTGGCGCGCCCTGGTGGGGGCTGGCCACCCTGGGCCTCCTCTTCTGGTGTTATTTGGCCCATCTGCTTTCTTCTGTTCCGTAAAAAAAATCCACAAAAATCCCCGCAGCATTTTATCTCCGTTTGGTACTGATTTTCTACGAAGTAAAAAACAAGCAAAAACAGCAACTGGCACTTTGGCACTATGTCAATAGGTTAGTCCCCTAAAATGATATAAAGTTGTAATAAAATGATTGTAAAACATCCAAGAATGATAATATAACAGCATGGAACAAGCAAAAATTATAGATGCGTTGGAGACGTATCAGTACCCGGGTTAATGAGATTGCTGAGTCCCCGTGGCTCACAAATTACTACAACAATACAGGTACATGTACTGACGAGTTTGTGACAGATGATGTTTCTCAGCTCTAGTGGGAGTTTGACGAGGAGCGTGGGCAGATGTACGTGAGGTACCCGGACGAGTAGGGAGCTATTTGGTCGTATTCCTGGGCGTAGCAAGACAGATTTCATTGCTTTTGTTGTTTATCTTCGTCTATAGTCGGACCCTGTCTTATGGATGACTGTATGAATGATTGTGTGGAATTGTAATTTAGCTTGTGGTGAGTGTAAGCCAACTCATATACTCATATCTTCTTTACATGTATTGCAATGATTTCTGTACTTGCGAAACGACTAGATGCGCTTCTATCCCCATCGAGGTCCTCGCGCCTTAATAGGGATAGGACCGCATCTTGGACGTTACAATCGGTGTGAATAGTAACTTTAGAATCAACAATATAAGGTCTAAACTTATCACATGCAAACACAACTGCTAAAAATTCTTTCTCATTAGTAGCATAATTTCTTTGAGCATCTAGAGTCTTATTGGCATAATGGATAACATTCAGTTTCTTATCCACTCTTCGTCCTAGAACAACACCAACAACATAGTCACTAGCATCACACATTATTTCAAAGGGTAAGTTCCAATCAGATGGTTGAACAATAGGTGCAGAAATTAAAGCCTGCTTAGGTATTGAGGATTCTACACAATCATCATTAAAAAAATGGAATATCCCAAGTGGTGAAATAGTATCTCTATTTGCAAGTTTAATAGTAACATCAATGTCTTCAATCTCAGAAGGTGCTATATCATTCATAATTTCTTGATATAAAGTAAATGGAATGGCACTCACACTAGCACCTATATCACATAAACCATGATAGCAATGATCTTCAATCTTAAAAGAAACAACAGGCATGCCAACCACATGTTTATTTTTATCTAACAAATCTTATTCATTTCTAATAGGTTTTGCAATTCTAGCAACCTCATCATAGAAGTAAATAGCATGCCCATCAATATTATCAACCAAGAGATCCTTAACCATAGCAATATTAGGTTCTATATTTATTTGTTCAGAAGGTTTAGGTGTTCTAATAGTACTTTTATTAACCATGGTTGTAGCTTTAGCATGTTCCTTAATCCTAACAGGAAAAGGTGGTTTCTCAATGTAAGCAGTAGGCACAACTGGATCAACATTATAAAGGACTATTTCATCTTTCGCTATGCTAGGTTCCTTACAAGTTTCTTCAATAGGGGGTGAAATTTAAACCACTTATCTTTAGGAAGATCAACATTAGTAGCAAATGATTCACAGAAAGTAGCTACTATCTCAGAGTCAAGTCCATATTTTGCACTAAACTTATGAAAAGCTTCAGTTTTCATAATAGATTTAGCACAATCAAACTCAAGATTTATACATGACCCATTACCTTTGTCGAACTCCCAATCTTCAGAGTTGCGTTTAATTCTTTCTAGAAGATCCTGATAACCCACAAGTATAGGGGATCATGACAATCTTCACGGGTTATTTCACCCTAATTTATTGATTCGGCACAAGGGGAGCCAAAGAATATTTATCGGCCTTGACAGTTGAGTTGTCAATTCAACCGCACTTGGGATATCTCTCTGTAACAAAGATTTAGTAGCACGGCAAATAGTAGTAGCAAATGTAACAGCAGTAGTGACAACAATAGTTTCGGTAACAGTAGTGACAATAGCAATTGAGTAACAAGTGTGACAGTAACAGCAACAGTAGTAACTTAGCAAGATTTAGTGTACGTAAAGCATATGCCATGGTCCAGTGATGGGAATATATGGATGGCATCAATCATGTAACAGTTACACACTATGGCAACACAGAACTAGCTCCAATTCATCAATGTAATGTAGGCATGCATTCCGTATATAGTCATACATGCTTGCGATAAGAACTTGTATGCCATCTTTTGGCCTGCCCTCCCGTGGCAGCGGGGTCCTATTGGAAACTAAGGGATATTAAGGCCTCCTTTTAATAGAGAATCGGAACAAAGCATTAACACATGATGAATACATGAACTCCTCAAACTACGGCAATCACCGGAAAGAATCCCAATTATTGTCACCTTGGGGTATGCGGATCAAGACACGTAATAGGTGCATACAACTTGCAAGATAGGATCCAAATCACTCTTATATTCGTGAAAACATAGTAGGTTCAGATCTGAAATCATGTCACTCAGGCCCTAGTGACAAGCATTAAGCATAGCAAAAAGTCATAGCAACATCAATCTCAGAACATAGTGGATACTAGGGATCAAGCCCTATCAAACTTAACTCGATTACATGATCAATCTCATCCAATCCCATCACCGTCCAGCAAGCCTACAAAGGAATTACTCACTCCTAGTGGTGAGTATCGTGGCGGTGTTGATGAAGAAGGGTTGGTGATGACGATGGCTACAAACCCCCCTCTCCGGAGCCCCAAACGGACTCCAGATCAGCCCTCCCGAGGAAGAACAGGAGGTGGCGGCGGCTCTGTCTCGTGAAACGCGATGAAATCTTCTATCTAATTTTTTTCTCCAAAGATGTGAATTTATATGACTGGAATTAGGGTCGGGGGAGCCACGTGGGCCCCATAAGCCATCAGGGCGCGCCCAGGGGGTGGGCACGCCCTGTTGGCTTGTGGCCCACAGGCAGCCCCCTCCGGTGGATCTTCGCTCCATAATTCATTATTTATTCCAAAAGTAATTCACAAAAAGTTTCGTCCAATTCCAGGAACTTTTATTTCTGCACAAAAATAACACCAATGTAGTTCTGCTGAAAACTGCGTCTGTCCGGGTTAGTTCCATTCAAATCATGCAAATTAGAGTCCAAAACCAGAGCAAAAGTGTTTGTAAAAGTATATACATTGGAGACGTATCAACTCCCCCAAGCTTAACTCATTGCTTGTCCTCAAGCAATTCAGTTAATAAACTGAAAGTGATAAAGAAAACTTTTACAAACTCTTTTGTTCTCGTCATTATACACATGCTTAGCTAGTGTTCAAGTTTTCAGCATAAATCATAAATAACCAAATCCATGATAACAATTAAATATCACATTCACTCATGGCAATACATAACCAACTAGCAAGCAATAAAAAGATATCTCACATGCCAATAGTTTGTCAAAACAATCATGATATAATATGGTGACATGGTATTTTGCTAGCCCTTTTTGACACCGCAAAACATAAATGCAGAGCACCTCCGAGGTTCGAGCAACGAGTAAACATTATAATTCAGGGTAGAAAAGATCCAGTCATGATCATATCCAACATTAACTAGACTCAATGCATAAAGATGACAATAGTGCTCTCCGGTCCGGTGCTTTTAGTAAGAGGGTGATGACTCAACATAAAAGTAAATAGATAGGCCCTTCACAGAGGGAAGCATTGATTTGCAGAGATGCCAGAGCTCAAGGTTTAAAACATGATTGAAAATGTAGTTTTTGGGTGGTGCACTTTTCTTGTCAATGTTACGACAAAGGTTTTCAATATCTTCCATGCTAAACTCATTATTGGCGGTTCCCAAATAGAATTGTAAAGTTTAATCCTATCCACCATCCATACACAAACCATGGCTGACCGAATCCACGGGTGCCTGGCAACATATCAACTGTCCCAAGGAGTTTTGTATAATTAATTTTGATTTTGCAGGACTAGGCAACCTTTTTACCAGCCTCTCTCGTGCAATGACGGCGAATAAACGACTGTCTTAAGAATAACTCACTAAGCATGGAAGATACTGACCGCCTCATCACTCCATGAGCAGGACGAGTGCACAAAACAGATGTTTATCTGAATATTAGAGATGGCACATGCAAATTTACCTGGAACGACAGGGTAATACCGTATATAGGTAGGTATGGTGGACTCATGTGGAATAACTTGGCTTAAGGATTTTGGATGCACAAGTAGTATTCCCGCTTAGTAAAGGTGAAGGCTAGCAATAGATTGAGAAGCGACCAGCTAGAGAGCGAAAACGGTCATAATCATGCATTGTGAATAATTAACATTGGACATAGCATGAGTAGGATATGAACACTATGAATTTAAACATCATGAAGGCTGCATTGATTTTGAATGAACTACATGTTTGCACATGGGCCAAGTCAAGCCAGTCAAATTACTCAGAGGGAAATACCATACTACCATACCACATCATAACCATTTTAATGCATGTTGACACACAAGATAAGTCATTATACACTCCTAGGTATTTAAGCATGGCATGAGAAACTAAAATCTCTAATTGTCATCATAAACATGTTCACTCATGATATACTGCACCAAGATCAAACAAGCTAAACATATTTACAAAAACGGAAAACAAGAAGAGTTCATACCAGCTTTCTTTCCCATGATCACTTCACCAAATATCGTCATTATTGCCTTGCACTTGCACGACCGAATGATGTGATAATAATAATAATGCAAGAGTGCCGTGGACTAAGCTGGAATCTGCAGGGCAGTTTTATACAAAGGAGGAGACAAGGTAATATTGGCCCTCTGTTAGATCCAAAATAAAGCATATGGGAGCCACTCAACATTTTCATCGTGGTATTCTCCTTTCATGACTCAATAAAAAAAAGTTCAAAGAAACACACTGAAATATTTTTGGATTTTTTGTTTTTCTCAAAAAAGCAAAGAAACAAAGGAAAAACAAGAACGAGAAAAATTATTTACACGGGAAAGCTCTCGACATGCAAATGAAATCTTTTTGGGTTTTCTTTATAATAGTGCAACTAGTTAAACGGGAAAGAAAAACCGAAAATAAGTAAGAAATATTTTTGGGTTTTCAAAGTTTTTCAAACACACAAGAAGAAAGCGGAAAAATAAAGCTAACATGGATATACAGTGAAAGAGGATGAACACCGACAATTTATATGAAGTGTGAACATAAATGTAGCGTCGGTGAGAAATACGTACTCCCCCAAGCTTAGGCGTTTACCTAGCTTGGTGATCATCACTGTTGGTCTGGGTAATAGTTGAAATGGTAACTCACGGAGGCGTTCCGTGCCTCCTCTGCTAAGCGAGCGGCCTCCACTGCGGCTTTGTCCTCACGTACCTCGTCCTCTAGAACATAATATCTCTGTTGAGCCTGAAATTTAAAGAGAACATGCGCAGGCAACGTGACAGAAACATGCTTATATTTATAAAAGGTTAGGTTGTACTCATAACTCCTAGCGCTTTCCATGATAAAGTCGTGACGACGCATGGCTTCAAAGTCTAAATCTCTCAGGCAAAATAGGATCACGAGGTTGAGGCGACACTCTCAATTTTGCAGCTACGCGGGAGGCATAAATTCCTCCATACAAATCACCGCTACCTGCGTTAGCCAGCAGTCTGCGGGCAACAATTGCACCAAGGTTATAGTGTTTTCACCGGTCGCCGTAGTGTGAATAAGGCTGAAGTCCGGAGCACTCAATGCACTGCAATCTTGTTTACCTACTATACATTTCCCATTAAACAGTGCAAAGTAACGAATAGAAGGAAAATGAATGCTTTTTATTCTAGCTTGCGTCACTCCTCTATATTCTCCAACGCAAAGACTCTCGAGGACATATTATAATCAGTTTTTGACGTTTTTTCTAGAGAGCCCCAAATTGGAAGTTTGCATGCATCGGAGAATTCTTCTAGAATCATACTAAAATATTTATCATAAAGATTAAATAGCACCCTAGAAGTATGGGGATGGTATCGAAATCCATGCGTGAATGAATGGGTAAGGTTATAGTGTTGAACACACTTATCTGCAAGGAAGTCGGTGAGGCCGGTATTGTAAATGTAATGTTCAAATTCCTCCTTGATACCCGCACGTCTCATGAACTCATCGCACGGCTAACGACATGATTTGGCGTCGGCCATGACTATCAGGTTTGTCCGGGGCTCAATATAAGCTTGTCGTATCGAGCCCTCGCTCGACGACTCACTCGAAGTACATCTTCTTGAAGAGCTCCTCCTAAAGAAACTCATCCTCCTAAGCACAAATTTCTGAAAATTTTGAGCCATAAATTTATGTCAATAAAACTTTGTAAGATTGATAGCAACTACTCATATAGGTACCTAGAGGCCATATCAAGCATTCATACTACTTAGAACTCAAATAATTCAACATGCAAGATCATTTTCTGTAGTACCAAGTGCAACAAAATATGCAAAATATAAACCACTGAAGCAAAAACTAATTCGAAGAATGGGAGAGTCACATACCAAGGAGCAATTCCTCAAAACAGTTTCAGAAACGGAGTTTCGAGCCAAGAGATCAAAAATTTCAGTTTCTAGAGGAAGAACACACGAGAGAGGGAGAGAGAGAGAGAGCTAGAGATTTTTTTTCTGGAGGTAGGGGATGAAGTGAGCTGAAGGGATAAGGCAGGGGAGCCCTGTGGGTCCCACAAGCCATCTGGGCGTGCCCTGTTGGCTTGTGGCCCAGAGGTGCACCTCCCTGCTGTAATTTTTATGCCAAAAAATCTTAAATAATCCAAAAAATTTCATTCTAAATTTTTGTGGCAATCTGAGACTTTTTATTTGAGTCATTTCTTATTGCACGGGAAAAACAGAAAACAGGAAAATCAAACTATTATTTTTCTTGACTAAAAGTAACAGAGGACAAACTTATGATACAGAGACTTGTGAATACTGAATTCATCAATCACATGTCTTTCAAAAAGGATTCATTAATAAGTTTGATCAAGTCTTATTAGCAACCATTTCCGATTGACATGAAACCGAAGAATTATCGTATAGCACTAAGTTACCTCAATGGGGATTTGCATCTCCCCAACAATAAGATTATAATATTTCTTCTTGATAGTAGGTAGAGGGATTTTAAAATCTCCAATGATAATTGTGGCACTTGGCTCAATGACGTTAATATTATTAACCAAAAATTTCTTGTTCGGAAAATGTACGGTATGTTGCTTGCCATTGACATGAAAAGTAACCTTGCTTTTGTTGCAATCAATAACAGCCCCTACAGTATTTAAAAAGGGTCTACCAAGGATAATCGACATATTGTCGTCTGATACGTCTCCAACGTATCAATCATTTTTGATTGTTCCATGCTGATATATTATCATTCTAGGATACTTTTTGGGCATTTGTTTACCAATTTATAATATTTATGAGAACTAACCTATTGACCCAGTGCCCAGTGCCAGTTGTTGTTTTCTGCTTGTTTTTGGCTTTTCAGGTTTACAGTACCAAACGAAGTCCATTTGCCACGAAACTTTTTGATGATTTTTTCTGGACCATAAGAAGACCTGGAAGCTTCGCGAGGAGGTCGGGAGAGCCACGAGGGGCCCACAAGCCAACAGGGCGCGCCACCAGGGGGTGCACCCTGATGGCTTGTGCCTCCCCCGTGCGTCTCCCGACGTATCTCTCTGGCCTATAAATTCACATATATTCCAAAAACCCTAGGAGCGCCCCCGAAACACTTTTTACGCTACCACAAGTCTCTGTTCCGACGGGAGGCCATCTACACGTCCGTTCCGGCACCCTGCCGGAGGGGAGATTGATCACGGAGGGCCTCTTCATCAACCTTGCTACCCTCACCATGATGTGTGAGTAGTTCACCATAGACCTATGGATCCATATGTAGTACCTAAATGGCAATCTCTCTCTCTCTCTTGATCTTCAATACAATGTTCATCGCATCTTTGCCTTGATCTATCCGATGTAATCCCTTTGTATGGTGTGTTTGTTGGGATCCGATGAATTGTGACTTTATGTTCAGATTATTCATGAAAAGTATTTGAGTCAAACCTGAATACTAAGATTCTTATTTGCATGATCATTATAGCTTCATAATGCTCTCCGATCTATTGAGATAATTTGGCCAACTAGATTGATATTTCTTCGGTGGGAGTGGTGCGTTGTAGTAGGTTCAACCTGGCGAGTTTCTATATCCCAGTGACAGAAGGGGACAAGATGCGTCTGTGTGTTGTTGCTACTAAGTATAACACGATGGGGTCTATTCATATTGATTGAGTTTACTTTGTCTAAATCATGTCATCGTTCTCCAAGCATTACTCTGTTTATCATGAAGTTAATACGTAGAGAGGCAAGCATAGAAGCGCTCTTGAAGTGGAGTAATAGTAGTCAGCCTATTTGCTTATGGACATGATGCCTATATATACATGATCATTGCCGTGAAAATCGCATAACTATTCGCTTTTCTATCAATTGCCCAACAGTAATCTGCTTACCCACCGTATGCTATTTCTATGAGAGATGCCACTAGAGAACTCTATGGCCCCCGGGTCTATTCACTTATATATTCACAAATACTATAATTACCTTGCTGTTATTTATTTTCTTTTATTTTATTTGGAAATTTACAATTATCTACACAACTCACTTGCTTGCAAATAACGAGATCAAGGGGATTGACAACCCTCTTGCCGGCGTTGGGTGCAAGTTGTTTGTTCTTTTGTGTGCAGGCGCTGAAGACGGTTGAGTATTGGTATTCCTATTGGTTTTATAAACCTTGGTTTCATAACTGAGGGAAATACTTACCCATATTGTGTTGCGATAACCCGTTCCTCTTCACGGAAAACCCAACGCAGATCACAAGTATCAGGAAGGATTTCTGGAGCCGTTGCCGGTGAATACCATCACCAACTATCAAGTAACTTCGCACAAATCTTCATTTACTTGTTCTTCTTTTTATTTGCTATTATATTTAGTTTGTCTCATAAAAATCAAAAATACAAAAAATACTTATCTTTGCTAGTTACTAGTTTACTTCCTTGTTTGCTTTGCTTGCTAGTTTACTTGTATTGCTTGTTACTTTGCTTGTTCGGTCACAATGTCTCAAGATACTCTTAAGTTGTGTGATTTCTCAAATACTAATAATAATAATTTTATTAGTACTCCTATACCACCCGCCACTAGTGCGGAGACATTTGATATTAATGCTGCATTGCTGAATCTTGTCATGAAAGATCAATTTTTCGAGAAGTCCTAATGAGGATCCCGCATCACATCTTAATACCTTTGTTGAATTATGTGATATGCAAAAGAAAAAGGATATGGATAATGATATTTTGAAATTAAAATTATTTCCTTTTTCACTTAGAGATAAAGCTAAAGCTTGGTTTTCATCTTTACCTCGTAATAGTATTGGAATGTGGGATAAGTGTAAAGATGCTTTTATTGCCAAGCATTTTCCTTGTGCTAAGATCATCTCCCTTATAAATCAAATAATGAATTTTAAACAGCAAGATCAAGAGCATGTTGCACAAGCTTGGGAGAGAATGAAATTGATGATAAGAAATTGTCCAACTCATGGCTTAAACTTGTGGATGATTATCCAAAATTTCTATGCCAGAGTAAACTTTGTGTTTAGAAATCTTCTAGATTCTGCCGCGGGTGGTACCTTTATGGATGTGACCTTAGGAGAGGCCACAAATCTTCTGGACAACATTATGACAAATTATTCTCAATGGCATACCGAAAGAGCTCCAATTGGTAAGAAGGTAAATTCCGTCGAAGAAATTGCTACTTTGAGTGAAAAAGTGGATGCTCTTATGAATATGGTTGCTAGCAAAAATACTAATGTTTATCCCAATGATATGCCTTTGTCTACTTTTATTGAGCAAAATAATGATGCTATTGATGTGAACTTCATCTCGCGAAATAATTTCAATAACAATGCTTATAGAGGAAATTTCAATGTTAGACCGTATCCCGGTAATTCCTCTAACAACTATGGAAATTCTTATGGTGATTCTTATGGAAATTCTTCTACAAATTCTAATAGGATACCTTATGATTTTGAAAAAACAATTAAAGAATTTATTTATTCTCAAAAGGTTTTCAATACTACAGTAGAAGAAAAATTGCATGTGATTGATGCTTTGGCTAAAAACGTTGATAGAATTGCTCTTGATGTGGAAACTCTTAAAAGTAAAGCTTTGCCACCCAGGCATGATTTTAATGAGACTATTAAATCTATCCATTTATCTGTTAATGAAAGTAAGGAGAGGACCACTAAGTGGAGAGCTAAGCGAGAATTCTTAGAAAAAGCTCTTCCACCCGGTTTTTACCGGAATCATGATGAAGATCTTAAAATGATTGGTGTTTCATCTATTGAATCTTTGTTTACTTCTCTGAATATAAATGATAAAGGGACTGGAGATGATTCAACTCTAGTTGAGGAGTGTCCCGTTTTCTTGGAGGGTGATGATTCTAATGCTAAAACTGAAAAAAGTGGGGTTGGAGAGGTTAAAACTCTAACTAGTGATGTGCCCACTACCTTGGATTACAAGGACTTTAATTATGATAAATTCTATTTAGTATAATGTATTTACTTGCTGCAATCCATTATTAGCTCACCCAATGCTTATGAACAAAACAAAGCTTTTACCGAACATATAGTAGAAGCTATGATAAAAGCTTATGATGAGAAGCTTGAAATTGAAGTTTCTATTCCTAGAAAATTGCATGATGAGTGGGAACCTACTATCAAAATAAAGATAAATAAATATCAATGCAATGCTTTGTGTGACCTTGGTGCTAGTGTTTCAACCATACCTAAAACTTTATGTGATGTGCTTGGTCTCACTAATATTGAAGAGTGTTCCCTAAACTTGCATCTTGCGGATTCTACCATCAAGAAACCTTTACGTAGAATTAATGATGTGCTTATTATTACAAAAATAATAATGTGCCTGTAGATTTCATTGTGCTTGATATTGATTGCAATCATTCTTGTCCCAAAATACTTGGAAGGCCATTCTTACGAACTATATGTGCAATTATTGACATGAAATAGGGAAACATAAGGTTCCAATTCCCATTAAATAAGGGGATGGAACACTTCCCTAGGAAGATAATTAGGCCACCTTATTACTCAATCATGAGAGCCACTTATGAGTTGAGTGTCAAAGATGACAACACTTGAAACTATGCATTATGCCTAGCTAGGGGCATAAAACAATAGCGCTTGTTGGGAGGCAACCCAATATGTATCTTAATTTTTGTTTTTAATTTATGTTATTTTGTGATAACATGATTATTGCCTCTGTAATGGTTATGTTTTTATGTTTTAATTAGTGTTTGTGCCAAGTAAAGCCTTTGGGATAACTCACAAGATGAGTAGAAACAATGCTGAAACAAAACAGAAACTTTTGACTCCAGTACAGGAATTTCCATTTTTTACTGGAGAGTGATAATGATCTGAAATTTTAAACAGTGTTGCTATACAAATTTTCGAGGTTGTCCTAATGTTTCAGAATTTTTAGAGTTACATAAGTATAGACTCTTTACAGATTGTTACAGACTGTTCTGTTTTAGACAGATTCTGTTTTTCTTGCATAGTTTGCTTGTTTTGATTATGATATGCATTATATCGGGGGGTATAAGCCATGGAGAAGTTAGAATACAGTACCTATTATGCAAACATGAATTAAGAATCAATTGACAACAGTACCTAAAGTATGCAATATGTTGCTTATACTAACGGATCTCACGAAGTTTTGTTGAGTTTTGTGTGATTGAAGTTTTCAAGTTTTGGGTGTGATCACGATGGACCACGGAATAAGGAGTAGCAAGAGCCTAAGCTTGGGGATACCCAAGGCACCCCAAGTAATATCCTAAGGAAGGCTAAAGCATCTAAGCTTGGGGATACCCAAGGCACCCCAAGTAATATCCTAAGGAAGGCTGAAGCGTCTAAGCTTGGGGATGCCCCGGAAGGCATCCCCTCTTTCGTCTCAATCCATCGGTATGTCACTTGGAGCTATATGTTTATTCATCACATGATATGTGTTTTGCTTGGAGCGTCGTTTGCTTTTGTTTGATTTTACTTTCAGTATGTCACAATTATCATTTGCTGGACACACCTATTTGATAGAGACACACCTTCATCATAATTTGCTAGAATACTCTATGTGCTTCACTTATATCTTTTGAGCTTGACAGTTGCTCTAGTACTTCACTTGTATCTTTTTGAGCAAGGTGGCATGTAGATTTTATAGAAATACTATGCTCTTGTTCTTCACTTATATTTGCTTGAGAGCTGAATAAATAGTGACGGTAATTTGCATGGGTCATAAGACTAGTCAAAAAATAATAGGTATTCAATGAATGATAATCAAAACCATCATGTACACATATAGAGAAATTTTGTGTTAATGACATTTATGTGGTAATATGAAAAAGGTGTGAGTACACAATTGTTGATTCGTAGAAGTGTCGAGATTAAGAGGTGTTAACTTGTTATTCATCTAAAAATTAAAGAGTCATGGTTATGATGTGTGAGCATTTTTATTCCTCGTTGAAATCCTAGTGTTGTTTCGAGTCAGGGGCACGCAATGGTTAACTCCTACCAACCTCCTCCCTTGGGGCATGCGAGGAGTACTTTGATTTGTGATAAAACTAATAAAACTTTGCAATAAGTATATGAGTTCTTTATGACTAATAGACACCATGGACATACGCATCCTCACCTTCTCATATTTGCTAGCCTCTTCGGTACCGTGCATAGCCCATTCTCACCTCGAGGATCGGTGCAACTTTCGCCGGTGCATCCAAACCCCGTGACATGATACGCTCTGTTGTACATAAGCCTCATTATATCTTCCTCAAAACATCCACCATACCTACCTATTATGGCATTTCCATAGCCATTCCGAGATATATTGCGATGCAAATTCCATCGTCACTTCACATGACTAGTTCGTTCATCATCATATTGCTTTGCATGATCATATAGAGCTGACATAGTATTTGTGGCAAAGCCACCGTTCATCATATTTTTGATACATGTCATGCTAGATCATTGCACATCCTGGTACACTGCAAGAGGCATTCATATAGAGTCATATCTTCCTATCAGTTCTTCATATTGAGTTGTAAGTAAATAAAAGTGTGATGATCATCCTTATTAGAGCATTGTCCCAGTGAGGAAAGAATGATGGAGACTATGGTTCCCCCACAAGTCGGGATGAGACTCCGGACGAAAAATACAATAAAAATGGGGGAGGCCAAATGAGCCCACCATATAAAAAATGAATGGGGGAGGCAAAAAAAGAAAGAGAAAAGCCCACCATGAAAGAAAAAAAATATAAATGAGAGAAAAAGAGAGAAGAGACTTTGCTACTATCCTTTACCACACTTGTGCCTCAAAGTGGCACCATGTTCTTCATATAGAGAGTCTCCTATGTTGTCAGTTCCATATGCTAGTGGGAATTACCTTTTCATATAATAAACTTGGCTTGTATATTCCGATGACGGGCTTCCTCAAATGCCCGAGGTCCTCATGAGCAAGCAAGTTGGATGCACACCCCACTTAGCTTCAGTTGAGCTTTCATACACTTATAGCTCTAGTGCATCATTCGCATGGCAATCCCTACTCCTTGCATTGACACATATCGATGAGCATCTCCATAGCTCGTTGGTATGCCTAGTTTATGCGAGACTATGTTCTCCACTTTTTACCCCTTTGATATCTGATAACCCACAAGTGTAGGGGAACGTTTGTAGCCTTTTTCGAGAAGTAATAGTGTCGAACCCAACGAGGAGCTAAAGATAGAACAAATATTCCCTCAAGTTCTATCGACCACCGATACAACTCTACTCACACTTTAACATTTGCTTTACCTAGAACAAGTATGAAACTACTTTGCGGGAATAAAACTAGAAGTACTTTGCAAGATAATAAAGAACGTGGAAATAAAAGTTAGGTGTTGTCTTAATAAAAGAACAATAAAAGTAAATAACTTAGTAGAAAGCTTTTTGTGTAACGCAAGAGAAAGATTGTCCCTAGGCAATTGAATATAATATGATAGATACTTGTCATATGCAATGAGGGAGAGGCATACGCTAACACACTTTCCGTACTTGGATCATATGCACTTATGATTGGAACTCTAGCAAGCATCCGCAACTACCAAAGTTCATTAAGGTAAAACCCAACCATAGCATTAAGTATCAAGTCACCTTTACTCCCATACGCAACAACCCATCTACTCGGGTTTATGCTTCTGTCACTCAAGCAACCCACCATAGGCAAATCATGAACATATTGCAACACCCTACAGCGGGAATCCCTCACGTTTGCGCAACACGGAGGGCACCATAGGACAACACCATATCAACATACAACTCACATCCATAACATCATACCACAATTAACCCATAGGACAAAAGAGATCTACTCAAACATCATAGGATAGCCAAATATCATTGGGAAATAATATATGGAGTTGAGCACCATGTTTAAGTAGAGATTACAACGGGGAAGAGAGGTGTTACACCGCTGCATAGAGGGGGAGAGAGTTGGTGTTGACGGCGGCGAAGTTGTAGTTGTAGATCGCCGTCACGATGATTGCCCCGGCGGCGTTCCGGCGCCACCGGGAGAGAGGGGGAGAGAGTTCCCCCTCTGGTCCATGGTCGCCATGGCGGCGGAGGGGCAGGAGCCCCTCCTAGATTGGATCTCCCTCTCTGTTCTCTTCTGTTTCGCGTTCCAGTTTTCAGGCCGAAAACCATTTCTTATATTCCCGGAGATCCGTAACTCTGATTGAGCTGAAATTTTGAGGGGATTTTTATCCAAAAATTATCTTCCTTGCGCCTGAAGGAGAGCTCCAACCGACGTACGAGGTGGGCACAACCCACCATGCCGCGCCTGGGCCTTCTGGGCGCGCCCTGGTGTCTCTTGGGGGCTGTGGGCCTCCATTTGCGTTGATTCCACTTCTAGAAATTCACAAATATTTCAAAAAAAAATCTTCGTAAATTTTCATCGCGTTTGGACTTCTTTTGACATGGATATTCTGCGAAACAAAAAACATGCAACAAACAGGAACTTGCACTGGGCACTGGATCAATATGTTAGTCCAATAAATGATATAAAATGTTGCCAAAAATATGTGA
Source organism: Elymus sibiricus (assembly GCA_039707655.1). Classification (NCBI taxonomy): domain Eukaryota; kingdom Viridiplantae; phylum Streptophyta; class Magnoliopsida; order Poales; family Poaceae; genus Elymus; species Elymus sibiricus. The sequence goes on from CM077663.1 coordinate 348,577,156, forward strand.
AAGTTGTATAATATTGGCATGAAACAATCAAAAATTATAGATACGATGGAGACGTATCAACATCCCCAAGCTTAATTCCTGCTCGTCCTCGAGTAGGTAAATGATAAAAAAGATAATTTTTGATGTGGAATGCTACCTAGCATAATCTTGATCATATATCTAATCATGGCATGAATATTAAGACACAAGTGATTCAAAGCAATAGTCTAGTTTGACATAAAGACATTAATACTCAGGCATCCCAACAAACAATCATGTCTTTCAAAATATCAAGGCTAAAGAACGCTATCCCTACAAAATCATATAGCCTTGTCATGCTCTGTCTTCTTAACACAAAGTATAAATCATGTACTACCCCGGTGTCAGCCAAGCAATTGGTTCATACTTTTTAACGCGCTTCAGCATTTTCAACTCTCACACAATACATGAGCGCAAGCCATGGATATAGCACTATGGGTGGAATAGAATATGGTGGTAGGTTTCAAAGGGGTAAAAGTGGAGAAGAAAGTCTCGCATCAACTCAGCGTATTAACGGGCTATGGAGATGCCCATCAATAGATATCAATGCGAGGAGTAGGGATTGCCATGCAACGGATGCACTAAGAGCTATAAGTGTATGAAAGCTCAATATGAAAACTAAGTGGGTATGCATCTAACTCTATAATGAAAAATTCCCACTAGTATATGAAAGTGACAACATAGGAGACTCTTATATGAAAAACATGGTGCTACTTTGAAGCACGAGTGTGGAATTAGCATGCCCCTATTCCTTCTTCTTTCATTTTTTTCTTTATTTTCTTTTTTTCTTTTTTTCTTTTTTCTTTCTTTGTCCGGAGCCTCATCCCGACTTGTGGGGGAATCATAGTTTCCATCATCCTTTCATCACTGGGGCATGCTCTAATAATGAATAATTATGGTCATCACACTTCTATTTACTTACAACTCAATATTACAAATATAGCAGAACAAAGTATGACTCTATATGAATGCAATGATCTAGCGTAGCAAAGATATCAAAAAACGGACAAGCCATGGAAACATCATGCTAGCTATCTTACGATCATGTAATGCAATATGGCAATGAATGCTCAAGTCATCAAAACAGAAGCGGTGGAAGTTGCATGGCAATATATCTCGGAATGGCTATAGAAATGCCATAATAGGTAGGTATGGTGGCTGTTTTGAGGAAGATATAATAAGGCTTATGTGCGATAGAGCGTATCATACCACGGGGTTTAGATGCACCGGCGAAGTTTGCATCGACTCTTGAGGTGAGAAAGGGCAATGCACGGTACCGTAGAGGCTAGCAAATTGCGGAAAGGTAAGAGTGCGTATAATCCATGGACTCACATTAGTCATAAAGAACTCACATACTTATTGCAAAAGTTTTATTAGCTCTCTCGAAGCAAAGTATTACTACGCATGCTCCTAGGGGGGAGGTTGGTAGGAGTTAACCATCGCGCGCGCCTGACCTTCACACAAAGATAGACAATCAAGGATAAATTGTGCTCCAACTTCCTAGCATAACGGGAGACTATATGTGCATGCTTCGGGAATCACAAACCTTAACACCAATACCTTACTAAACATGATCATCCACTAGTACCTCCCACATATTATCATCTCTATATCGCAAAACTATTGCAAGGAATCAAACATATCATATTCAGTGATCCCTAAGTTTTATGTAGGATTTTATGACTAACCATGTAAATGACCAATTCCTGTCGACTCTCTAAATAGATATAAGTGAAGAAAGAGAGTCTAATTCTTTCTACAAAAGACCATGCTCTAATAAATATAAGTGAATCAAAAGAGCATTCTACAAATAACGGTTTTCTATGTGAAGAGAAACAGGCAATCCAAACTTCAAGTGATATAAGTGAAGCACATGAAGCATTCTATAAGGCCATACTCAAAAGATATAAGTGAAGTGCAATGAGCATTATATAAATCAACCATGTACTATCTCATACCAGCATGGTGCATAAAATAAAAGTGAAAACTAAACATAAAAGACGCTCCAAGATTTACACATATCACATGAACGAAACGAAAATGAAAACATACCGATACTTGTTGAAGAAAGATGGGATGCCTTCCGGGGCATCCCCAAGCTTAGATGCTTGAGTCTCCTTGGATATTTACTTGGGGTGCCTTGGGAATCCCCAAGCTTGAACTCTTACCTCTCCTCCTTCTCCTCATATCGAGACCTCGATGTTCGAACACTTCATCCACACAAAACTTAACAGAAGACTGGTGAGATTCGTTAGTATAATAAAGCAAATTTCTACTTTAAGTACTGTTGCAAACCCATTAATATTTTATATTTGCATTATCCCTGCTGTATTATAACTTCTACATGGCTTATACCACCGATAAAATCGATAGTTTCATCAAAACAAGCAAAACAATGCATCAAAAACAGAATATGTCTTAAACAGGACAGTCCGTAGTAATCTGAACTTTGACCATACTTATGTAACTCCAAAAATTCTGAAAAATTAGGAAGAAATAAAAAATTTGTATAGTAATACTTTGTAAAAATTTCATAAACTTTTGACGTTCCAGTAAAAAATGAAAATTCACGCACTACAGCCAAAGTTTCTGTTTTTACACCGCACATACCAACAAGCAATCTAATCATCCTAAAGGCAAATCTTGGCACATTATTTTTATAATACAATGGATTTGTACAAGGGTATAATTATTTTTGTTGGAAAAGTTTCCGTGATTCAAAACTCACAAAGTTTCCATGGGCATGAACAAAGTTCAAGGATATCCCCCACTTCAACGATGCTCATCATCTCTCTCACTTTCACCTTTCCTTTTGTGAAGTTTTAGGTTCCCCTCTATATTTTTTTTGTTTTTAAACTTTATAAAAGCACACAACAGAAATAAATGACTCTCTAAAACTTCCGGGTTGTCTCCCTCGCAGCGCTTTCTTTAAAGCCATTAAGCTAGGCATAAAGTGCTCAAGTAATGGATCCACCCGGATCCCAAGGTATATCAAAACCAATTTTAATTAACAATGATTTGTAATTTAGTAGTGAGCACAAAGTGATATATATCATGTGACAACGAAGTCTAACTCTCTTCCTATGCATCGGCATGTCGTACAAGAACAATTCATGCACATTAAGTAAAGGCCAATACATAGCATAAGTAGTTTCTTGCAATTTTATAGTATTGGAAACATAGAGAGGTGAAGATGTAGTTCCTCTCTCATAATAATTTCAAGTAGGATCAGCAAGCACATGCATATTATATTCATCAAAATCATCATGTGTAGTAGCAAAACGCAACCCATCAATATAATCCTTAATAAGTGTGAACTTCTCCGATATAGTGTAGTTAGGAGAATCCAAAAAGATAATAGGACTATCATGCGTGGGTGCAATACCAACAATTTCATGCTTAACATAAGGAACTATAGCAAGTTCATATTTATAAGCATAATTCATACTGGCATCTTGGCCACAGGCATAGCAAGCATCAAGTTCATCAAAAAGGGATATTTCAAAAGAATCCAAGGGATCATAGCAATCATCATAGCATTCATCCTTCGGTATGTGCGAAGGGAAATTAAACAATGTATGAGTTGAAGAGTTACTCTCATTAGAATGTGGGAACGGGTAGCTAATCCGCTCTTCCTCCTTTTGTTCTCCGCTCTCCTTCTCATCTTTTTCATCTAATGAGCTCACAGTTTCAGCAATTTCTTCTTCCATAGGTCCCTGTAAAATATTAGTCTCTTCCAAAGGCAGCAGTCATTCTTTCAATAAATTCAATAATATCAGCATTGTATTCATAATTATCATAGAAATATTTAAGTATGGCAAGATTTTCAAATTCGTAAGAAACATCATCATACTTTTCCATCAAAGAAGCAACTTCATAAGCACCTTTAAAAGCAAAAAATTCTTCCATTCGTTCCACATCATAGTAATCATAAATACCTTTAGCATAAGAAGCTAAGGTTTCATTATCATTAAATTTGCATGAAAAGGGAAGGTGTGGAGCGTTCATCCTAGAGCAACAAGTAATATCATATCTCAAGCATAGCTCCCAAGCATACCAATGCAACATATGAATTTGATCCCATAACAATTTCCCTTTTTGAGTCAAGCGATAATCTCTAAAGTATTCACGTTGCTCCAACATTACTCCCATTATCAAGTTGAATGGGGTCTTCTCAGGATTATCAAAGTAGTATTTAATACTTTGCACATAACTAGCATCGAGGGTTTTAGGAGGTTCCCCATCTCCATGAGTAGCAAGTACCACTAATTTTTTGGTGTTTCGTGTTCCATATCCATAACTAAAGATATAAAACAACTAATAACAGAAAATAAAAATTACTTAGTGATAAAGCAAACAAGCACACACGAGAATATTCACCCCACGCTATTTCTCCCCGGCAACGGCGCCAGAAAAAGGTCTTGATAACCCACAAGTGTAGGGGATCGTTTGTAGCCTTTTTCGAGAAGTAAGAGTGTCGAACCTAACGAGGATCTAAAGGTAGAACAAATATTCCCTCAAGTTCTATCGACCACCGATACAACTCTACGCACACTTTAATGTTTGCTTTACCTAGAACAAGTATGAAACTACTTTGCGGGAATAAAACTAGAAGTACTTTGCAAGATAATAAAGAACATGGAAATAAAAGTTAGGTGATGTTTTAATAAAAGAACAATAAAAGTAAATAACTTAGTAGAAAGCTTTTTATGTAACGCAAGAGAAAGATTGTCCCTAGGCAATTGAATATAATATGATAGATACTTGTCATATGCAATGAGGGAGAGGCATACGCTAACACACTTTCCGTACTTGGATCATATGCACTTATGATTGGAACTCTAGCAAGCATCCGCAACTACCAAAATTCATTAAGGTAAAACCCAACCATAGCATTAAGTATCAAGTCCCCTTTACTCCCATACGCAACAACCCACCTACTCGGGTTTATGCTTCTGTCACTCAAGCAACCCACCATAGGCAAATCATGAACATATTGCAACACCCTACAGCGGGAATCCCTCACGTTTGCGCGACACGGAGGGCACCATAGGACAACACCATATCAACATACAACTCACATCCATAACATCATACCACAATTAACCCATAGGACAAAAGAGATCTACTCAAACATCATAGGATAGCCAAATATCATTGGGAAATAATATATGGAGTTGAGCACCATGTTTAAGTAGAGATTACAGCGGGGAAGGGAGGTGTTACACCGCTGCATAGAGGGGAAGAGAATTGGTGTTGACGGCGGCGAAGTTGTTGGTGTAGATCACCGTCACGATGATTGCCCCGACGGCGTTCCGGCGCCACCGGGAGAGATGGGGAGAGAGCCTCCCTCCTTCTTCTTCTTACTTGGCCTCCCCCTAGATGGGAGGAGAGTTCCCCCTCTGGTCCATTCACCATGGTGGCAGAGGGGCAGGAGCCCCTCCTAGATTGGATCTCCCTCTCTATTCTCTTCTGTTTCGCGTTCCTGTTTTCTGGCCGAAAACCGTTTCTTATATTCCTAGAGATCCATATCTCCGATCGGGCTGAAATTTTGAGGGGATTTTTATCCAAAAATTAGCTTCCTTTCGCCCGAAGGAGAGCTCCAACCGGTGTACGAGGTGGGCACAACCCACCACGCCGCGTCTGGGCCTTCTGGGCGCGCCCTGGTGTCTTTTGGGGGCTGTGGGCCTCCGTTTGCGTTGATTTCACTTCTAAAAATTCACAAATATTCCAAAAAAATTCTCCGTAAGTTTTCATCGCGTTTGGACTTCATTTGATATGGATATTCCGTGAAACAAAAAACATGCAACAAACAGGAACTGGCACTGGGCACTGGATCAATATGTTAGTCCAATAAATTATATAAAATGTTGCCAAAATATGTGAAAGTTGTATAATATTGGCATAAAACAATCAAAAATTATAGATACGATGGAGACGTATCAATATCTACCATTGGTGCTTCTCCATATTATTATAGATACAAGAAGTGGCACTTGCACCCGCGTTGGGTGCAAGTGTTTGCTCTTTTGTGTGTAGGTGCTGACGACGGAAGTTTACGTGGTTCTCCTATTGGTTCGATAACCTTGGTTCTCACCGAGGAAAATACTTATCTCTACTGTACTGCATCTACTCTCCTCTTCGAGGAAAATCCCAACGCAGTTTACAAGTAGCAGGAAGAATTTCTGGCGCCGTTGCCGGGAGACATCATCAAATTCTTATCAGGTTCCTTTGCACCAATTATCATTCACTTGTTCTACTCTCTACTTGCCTAGCCATGCTATCTTTATCTTTGTCACACAAAAACAGAAAGTAAAACAAAACTTTAATATGAATGGATCCTCATCGAGTTGCTAATCTTTTCAAAAGACCCGATTATGTTGAACCAATTGCTAGTGAGAGTGCACTAGATTATGTTTATAAGGTCTTGCTTGAATACCGTGAATCTAAAAATTGTGATAAGTGTTAAAAGAAATTTATAAAGTGATTCATGATAGTTCCTTGAATGAAAAGCATGATTGCAATTTTGCTAGTATAAATTCTATGAATGTCAATTGTGCTAATGATCATGATTGGGCGATGATCATGCTAATTCTTGTGATCTTGAGAGTTCTGAGCTTCATGTTGAATCAACTATTGATAATGATATTTGTAATTCTACTAAAAGTGGGTTTGGAAGAGCGTCAACTTTAGGTAATAATGGTCCCCACTACTTTGGAGAATGATCAATCTTATGAAATTTTTGATAAAAGTGGGTTTGGAGAGGTCATGACTTTAGTTAATGTTAATCCCACTATTTTGGAAGATTGTAAAACTTTTGTGCATGTGGATCATGGAGAAAATATTTTATACGACAACTATATTGTTTAATTTGAATATGATCCTACATGTAATTATTATGAGAGAGGCAAATATGGTTATAGAAATTTTCATGTTACTCACTTACCTCTCTTGATATTCAAATGGTTAATGCTTTATTCTTCCTACTTTCATATTCTAGACACTTCTTGTATTGATAAATTGTTTTCTTATAAAATGTCTATGCACAGGAAGTATGTTAGACTTAAATGTGCATGTCGCATGTTTTATGATGCTCTCTTTGTGCTTCAATTCTTGTCTATTATGTGAGCATCATAATTATCCCAAGCCTATCTTAATGGCTATAAAGAAAGAGTTTGTTGGGAGACAACCCAATACTTTATGTCTTGGTGTGTTTACATTATTATTGCTACTGTAATGATTGTGTTTTTATGTTTTAATTAGTGTTTGTGCCTCATACGTCTCAACGTATCTATAATGTTTGCTTATTCCATGTTGTTATATTATCATTCTTGGATGTTTTACAATCATTTTATAACAACTTTATATCATTTTTTTGGGACTAACCTATTGACATAGTGCCAAAGTGCCAGTTGCTGTTTTTGCTTGTTTTTTACTTCGCAGAAAATCAATACCAAACGGTGTCCAATCGCGACGAAACTTTTTGGAGATTTTTTCTAGACCAGAAGACACCCAGTGGGCCAAATAAGTACCGGAGAAGTGGGCCGAGGAGACCACAACCCACCAGGGCGTGCCAGGGGGGCCCGGCGCGCCCTGATGGGTTGTGCCCTCCTCGGAACCCCTCTCCACCGCCTCTGATGCCTATAAATGCCCAAATATTCTAAAAACCCTAGGGGAGTCGACAAAACACAATTCCAGCCGCCGCAAGTTCCAGAACCTCGAGATCCAATCTAAACACCATCACGGAGGGGTTCATCTTCCTCATAGGTGCCTCTCCGATGATGCGTGAGTAGTCCACCATAGACCTACGGGTCCGTAGGCAGTAGCTAGATGGCTTCCTCTCTCTCTCTCTCTCTCTCTCTCTCTCTCTCTCTCTCTCTTATGATTCTCAATACAATGGTCTCTTGGAGATCTATTTGATGTAAACTTTTGCGGTGTGTTTGTTGGGATCCGATGAATTTTGAGTTCATGATCAGTTTCTATCCATGAATATTATCTGAGTCTTCTTTGATCTCTTATATGCATGATTGCTTATAGCATCGTATTTCTTCTTCGAATCTTTGGTTTAGTTAGGCCGACTAGATCGATTTTTCTTGCCATGGGAAGAGGTGCTTTGTGATAGGTTTGATCTTGCGGTGTTCTTTCCCAGTGACAGAAGGGGCAGCAAGACACGCAGGTATCGTTGCTATTAAGGATAACAAGATGGGGTCTATTCCTACATGAATAGATCTTGTCTACATCATGTCACCGTTCTTATTGCATTACTCTGTTTTTCCGTGAACTTAATACACTAGATGCATGCTGGATAGCAGTCGATGTGTGGAGTAATAGAGGTAGATGCAGGCAGGAGTCGGTCTACCTATCTTGGATGTGATGCCTATATAATGATCATCGCCTTGGATATCGTCATGACTATTTGATTTTTTATTAATTGCCCAACAGTAATTTGTTCACCCACCGTGCGCTATACTCATGAGAGAACCCACTAGTGAACCCTACGGCCCCCGGGTCTACTTTTCCAACATATTGCTTTTAGATCTATCTTTTTTGCATCTTTGTTTTCAGATCTACAAACCCAAAAACCCAAAAACATATTGTTGCATATTTTATTTGCCTTTTCTATTTTGTGTTCTTGAGAGATCTATCTCTCCTATCTATCACTACCTAATCTATCTTTTTACTGTAGAGAGATTGACAACCTCTCTTTCGCGTCGGGTTGCAAGTATTTGTTGTTTGTGTGCAGGTGTTGCTTATTGGGTGGTGGTGATCCTCCTACTGGTTTGATAACCCTGGTTTCATAACTGAGGGAAATACTTACCGTCGCTGTGCTGCATCATCCCTTCCTCTTTGGGGAAATACCGATGCAGTTTCAAGGCACGTTAGTGCCAAGTAAAGCCTTTGGGATTGATTTGGGAGATAGTAGAATTTATACGGTTCAAAAACAAAAACTTCTATGTCCAGTGCAAAATTTCTCTGATTTTGATGGAACGTCTTTTTTATCTGAAATTTCTACACAGTATTGGTATACAAATTGCCCAGGTTTTCCTAATTTTTCAAAAAATTCGTAGTTACACAAGTATGGTGTTTGTGCAGATCATTACAGACTGTTCTATTTTAGATAGATTATGTTTTAGCTTGCATAGTTTGCTTGTTTGATGATGCTATGGATTATATCTGGGGGTATAAGCCATGGAAGAGTTATAATACAATACCTTATTCAATAATAAAATATGAATCAGTTTATAGCAGTACCTAAACCTTTTGATTTACCTATTATACTAACGGATTCACGAGTTTTCTGTTGAATTTTGTGTGCGATCACGATGGATGAAGGAATAAGGAGCGACAAGAGCCTAAGCTTCACTACTGGAATCAGGGACTTTGCCATCTGCCAGCTCTTTGCCGTCTGCTGGCAGATGGCAAAGAGCATATTTGACGTCTGCTTTTATAAAGCAGACGGCAAAGAACATACTGATGGCAAAGAGGCTCTTTGCCATCTGCACTTCTGTGCCGTCTGCTGGCAGACGGCAAAGAGTTCTTTGCCGTCTGCTAGCAGACGGCAAAGAACAAAGTGGGCCCCACTTGGTACTGCACTTGCCAGGTCACACGGGCCACTTCTTTGCCGTCTGCTTGCAGACGGCAAAGAGGTGTGAGGGGGCCCACAGTGTAACGGCAGGGACGGGCTAACGGCCCCCCTCTTTGCCGTCTGCTGGCAGACGGCAAAGAACTTTGCCGTCTGCTGGCAGACGGCAAAGAACTTTGCCGTCTGCCAGCAGACGGCAAAGAGGGGGCTTAATTTTCGCCATCCCCCGCGCCTCCCGCCTCTCTCTCTTTCTCACACCTCTCTCTCTCTCACACCCGCGCCCGTTCCCCTCTCTCACCGCCGCCGCCGCCGCCGCCCCCTCCCCGCCCTCTCGCCGCCGCCCCCTCCCCCCCTCTCTCACCGTCGCCGCCGCCCCTCCCCGCCCTCCACCACCGCCTGCCCCCCTCCCCGTGGCGCACCTCCACCACCGCGGCGCCGCCCCCTCCTCACGGCCCTCCTGCCGCCGCCGCCCCCTCCCCGGCGGCCTCCTCTCCTCGCCGCCGGCCGTCCTGCCCCCTGCCCCTCTCTGGTGAGCTTCCCCTGCCCCCCTTTTAATTTTTTTTTCTGTTTTTCTAATTAGATTTTTAGTTTTCTGTTTTTAGATGTTTTGCAAATAGTTGTTTAGGTGTTTGGGTAAATAGGAAAAAATATTTAGACATTTAGGTAGAAAAAAAACCTAGAAGAAAAAAAAGAAGAAAAGAAGATGAAAAAAAAGGAAAAATAAAAAATAAAAAGAACAAAAAATAATAATAAGAAGAAGAAACAGAAGAAGAGGAGGAGGAGAAGAAAAAAGAAGAAGAAGAAGAAGAAAAAAAAAAGAGGAGAGGAGGAGAAGAAGAAGAGGAAAAAAGGAAAGGAAGAAGAAGAAGAGGAGGAGGAGGAGAAGAAAAAAGAAGAAGAGGAAGAAGAAGAAGAAAAAAGAGGAGAGGAGGAGAAGAAGAAGAGGAAAAAGGAAAGGAGGAAGAAGAAGAAGAAGAAGGAAAAAAAAGGAAGAAAAGGAAGAAAAGAAAGAAGAGGAAGAAGAAGAAAAGAAAAAAAGAGAAAAAACCCCGACCCCGACACGGCACCTCGACCCCGACCCGACAACCCGACCCCGACCCGACACCCCGACCCCGACACCCCGACCTCGATCCCGACCCCGACACGGCACCCCAACCCCGACCCGACAACCCGACCCCGACCCGACACCCCGACCCCGACACCCCGACCCCGGCACGGCACCCCGACCCCGACCCCGACCCGACACCCCGACACCGACACGACACCCCGACCCCGACCCGACACCCCGACCCCGACACGGCACCCCGACCCCGACACCCCGACACCCCTGACACCGCGACACCACGACACCCAGACACGACACCCCCCGACACCCCGACCCCGACCCCGACCCCGACACCCCTGACACCCCGACACCGACACCCCTGACACCCCGACACCCCGACCCCGACCCCGACACCCCTGACACCCCGACACCCCTGACACCCCGACACCGGAACAAGAAGAGCCGGAACAAGAAGAGGTTACTGCTGCGGATGACCTGTCAATGCTTGATCGATTACGTACAGGAGGCCTTCCACATGTTGATGCATTTATTGATGATGATGATGAGCACGTCATTACTGATAGTGATGATGACGATGCATTTATTGACCCCGAAGCATATATAGACGATGATGATGCATTTATTAATTATGACGATGAAGATTAATATTATAGTTCATGTCAGGTATTCAATTATTATTATGTACATATATATTATTAATTGGTTCATGTTAGGTATTCAATTTTTTATTATGTTCATGATGATGATACACTTAAATTATATTCATGTCAGGTATTCATTTTTTTAATGTTGTACTAACTTCGTTTACTCTTTGTCATTGCAGGTGTTGACAGATGGTGGGCGCGGGTCGAGAGCGCTCCGAGGCTCCTTCCTCGGCGCGTGGTGGGAGGGGTACTTCCATCCCACCCCACCACCTCCGGAGAGCGCTGGATCTCAGTATGCAGACACCGGCGGGCGCTTCTTCTTCGACCGGGAGAGGTCGAGGGGGGAAGAAGGTTGGTAGAGGTGGACGTGGCGGCGGGAGAGGTAGGAAGGCTGCTACTACGCCTTCCTCGCCGCCACCCCCAGCTGATTCACCCGACCACAGGAGTGCTCCGTCTGAGATGGAGCAGCCTGAGGTGCAGCCGTCTCGGACTCCGGTCCACGAGCCTCAGGCCGACGAGCCTACGACAGACGAGGCTACGACAGACGCGCCTACGGCCGACGAGCCTGGGGCCGACGAGCGTCGGGCCGCCGAGCCTTCGTCCCACGAGACTGGGGATCACGCTGAGTCGCAGCAGAACCCAGGTGCGGGCTCGTCGAGTGGCCGTGCTGAGGGTGGCTATAGTTCTGATAGCTATAGCGAGAGTGAGTGGGTTGAGGGGCGCAAAGTCTACCAGCGTGGTGGTACAAAGCTCCCGCCCACCCCGGCGACCCCCGACCAGAGGTGGTTGATTGCGCCGCAGGGGGAGAAGTAAGTGTATTTACTCTTTTTTAACCTTTTGTCTTCACGTTTCTTCGAATATCTAATGCGTTGGCCTTGTCATACTGCAGGTCTTGGACACACGGGCCTGGTTGCCGCAAGCCCAACAGTGTCCTTGGCGTGATTTGTCGCCAGAGCTTCCCGGGGTGGGTCACGTTGCCCGGTGAGGGCCGGGTTCCAGAGCTAGGAATGACCTGGGAGCACTACTTGGCTGCCCCGGCCCCATCGGGGC